>OY770155.1:1235806-2725312 GCA_963669345.1 Gortyna flavago | reverse complement strand
CATTGCCCCCGGCTGTCAGTCGTAGATCTTTGGCAGTTGTTACGGGTAGTCAGATGCCCAAAAGGTCTGACAAGCAGTCTTACCAAGGGGTATCGTATCACCTAGTAATTGGGTTGTGGAGGTCAGATAGGCAGTCGCTCCATGTAAAATACTAGTATTCAGATGCATCCAGTTAGATGATGGTGATGATAATGATATAAAAATGGATAGGTATGTATGTGATATTAATATCACCGTTGAAACGATCACCATGATAATTGGAACAAATTGTTTTTTTGCATGGAGAAGGTTTTTAACGGGTTTCTTTTCGACCTCCACGCGGGCTGATCCGCGGGAAAAAGCCAGTATAAGGAGTGTAAAGAAGTAGAATTTATTTATATGTTTGTAAAGCGTATAATCACCTGAAGTACTGCTGTGCTATTCTGTAAAAATCTCACCGTAAGAACTTAGGTGAAGTGAGCTGTCAATAGTGTCAATTCCTAGCAAAAACAAACTCGCATCACCTAAATTTTCAAGGTAGGTAATATTTTTACAGAATCGACCGGCTGATCCAATTACAAGTTAAACTATTACCGCGTGCCACAGGATAGATGAAGTTGCAGACAGAGGCCAGTAGAAAACATTGAATGATTAAAGCTTGGAACGTCAAAAGCATTTATTTTGAATCGCAAAGATACGAGAAGGAAGCTGTTGGTCTTGGTAATAAGCGTGAAGCTTGCGCAGAACTTGAAAGCAATTCCAACTGGTTGGTTTAAAATATATATCTATCTACTGCTATATGCTTTTCACCAACTCACCATACGATATCAAAGGTCTAAAAACTGTTAAGTACCGACGGAAAAATATACCTAAATAAGTTCACCAAACTGACTCGGCTCATCGTTGGTGAACTTATGGTTAAAGAAAGTTTCACAATAACAAATTGCAAGGATTTCACTTATTTCTTCTACTTTTTAACCGACTTCCAAAAAGGAGGAGGTTATATGTTCGACTTTATGTATGTTTTTTTTTTTTTTTGTATGTTCACCGATTTCTCCGTCATTTGTGGATCGATTTCGAAAATTATTTTTTTGTTTGAAAGGGTATACTCCCAAGGTGGTCCCATTGTCAGCAAGTTGGAATCAGATGAGAGGATCCCATGGAAATCGAGGGAAACCCTCAACTTTTTTTGGCAAAACTATAGGGATTTGGATATTTTTTACAGTAACTTGAAGGGTATACTCCCAAGGTGGTCCCATTGTCAGCAAGTTGGAATCTGATGAGAGGATCCCATGGAAATCGAGGGAAACCCTCAAATTTTATTGGCAAACCTATAGCGATTTGGATATTTTTTAGAGTAACTTGAGCATTTGCTCTCGGAAATCATCATTTGGTAAAGTGGAGCTGATGATGAAGGCTACAGACGGCCATCGGAACTAATCAATGATAAATATTTCACGGGTTGCGATTCGATTACTTTAATATGGTTGCTAAGCAATTTATGCTCGTCACAATGCGTGTGGTGGTGGAGTGGAGTTCTAAGGGTTCTTACCAGGAGAACTCCTCAAAAATTAACGTCCCAGCATCGGGAAAAGCAATATTTTGTAAAAGGTGATGAGCAGTTGACGTTAGGCTATTGTGATTTAGATAAATTACAAACTCTCTCACTAAAAAGTGAAAAATAAAAACTTTTTTACAAAAAAAAAACAACCGACTTCCAAAAAAAACTACAAAGTGATAAATAACTTTTATTTCGGAAGTCGGTGTCAATAAACGAAAATGCAGAACCAACGACACCGACTTCCGAAATAAAAGTTATTTATCACTTTGTAGTTTTTTTTGGAAGTCGGTTGTTTTTTTTTTTTTTTGTAAAAAAGTTTTTATTTTTTCTTACTTCAAGTTTTGGTAAACGTCAAGTATAAAACTCAAACTCAAACTCAAAGCATTTATTTCAATTAAACCATTTACAGGCACTTTTGAATTGTCAATAGGTCAGTCAGAAAATATGAAGCTAGTTGCCCATTCCAAAGCGTAGGTACCTATGGAGAAGAACGGGCAAGAAACTCCATGGACACTCTTTTAAATTATATTTTACAAAAATATTAGTTACATGACATCATTAATGTTGAATTTATAATTATATGTGAGAACGATGTAAAAAAAAAAAGATACGTACGCGTTAAAGTGTCCAGAGTACAGCAAATAGTACTTAACAAAACAATAATCCAAAAGTAAAATAATTAAAAATAAGCCGAGGCAGCCAAGTGATGACCAGTCCCAACTGACGGCGCCCGTTCACGAACATGACGCATAGATCAGCACCATTCAGCTCAACCATTTTGAAGGGAGCTAAATGATCCAACACACACGCCACCGTTAGCGAGACATTTTAGTGAGCATGACATACTATCAGCCGCCAGGGCACATTCAAGTCAATGAAAGACATTATTATCATTACCCGGTAAATGGTAGCACTACAGTACATAGAACTCACATTTGTGCTATGCAATTATACAATATAAAGGAAATTGAGTTTATACAATGCAAAGATAGTCTTACAATCTTCAACAGCTCCAACAGTATTTTCAAGAGTTAATCAATTAGTTGTGGTTGTGGAGCAGGAGCAGCATATAGTTTTAGTAATATCCTAAATCGAAACTTTTTTATTATTTAAACGCTTATAAGATTCTTCAATATTGAAGCTCAAGAATGAGAGAGCGAACCATCAAGAAATTAAAACTCTTGTGATAAAACGGAAGCCTTCTCGTCGGAAAACTGCTGCAGCCGAAACGCTCTCTTTGATACGAAAACTACCTTTTTTTTTTTATTTACTATGGCATCTCGCAGTTCATCCTTTATGAGGATGGCTACTGCTTAACCGGACTTTCCTGTGGATGCCTCGAATTAAGGCCTCCAGCCAGGGCATACAATAACTGAAAAACTAAGCGACAGCGCTAAGGGTAACCCCCTGCGGGGTTCGGACCTCGGCTCAGGGCGTCGCTGGAAGAGGACAGCAAGGGACAGGCTGGATCGGTATTATTATTAGTGTTTAGGGGCGAATTTAAAACTACAGGCTCAGCTGCGCGGGCTGGCTCGAGCAAGGGTCGGGGCGGCCGAAAACTACCTACTTTGTGGTACTTTATATTGGTTTATGCTGATAAAATTAGAACAAAAATAGTTCTTTAATTGCACAGAAAGTAGGTACAAGTAACAGATGATAAGTTTTAAATGATCTTAGACTATATCTACCTTACTATAGTCGGAGTTTTAATTAGCTGCAGTAAAATGACAGCTTATTTTAAAACTGAAATTGGCGTCTTTTTGTTTTTTCGCGGCCATCACCCAAATCTTGTTTTTCTAGTACAGAATTGTGAAGGGATTTCTATTTCAGGGATTTCTAAGGAGAAATCTCTGACGAACAAACCCTGGAAGGCAATTTTCACGTTATGACGCATTCGTCATAGCCGCTCGCCTTCTATAAAATTCAGTCCTGACTGACTGATATATCAACGCACAGCCTAAACTGCTGGTCCTAGAGACATGAAATTTGGAGGGTGTGTTCTTTGTAAAGATTAGGTATCCACTAACAAAGGGATTTTCGAAATTCCACCCCTAAGCGGGTGAATTGGGGGAAGGTGAAATTTCACGCGGACGAATCTTCTGCCCGCGAGAAGCTCATCACTTATAAAATGGTGACATTGTACCCGGCTGATGGCAACAAGCTTGCTTGATAATGATTACATGGGACTTCAAAATGTGGGTGTACCTATTAATATAGGTACTCCTCTGTTTAACCTTTCGGGGTGTACAGGTTTGATTTTATGTTATGCTAATTCACGCGATGGCCGAATAATTTCAGTCCATTCCTAGAAAAAACATGGTGTTCCTCAAGGATGTATCTTAGGTCCATTACTATTTCGGTTTTAAGTTTTGTCCTAAGTAAAGAAATTGCATGATCATCATCATCATTCTCCTGCCCTTATCCCAATTTATTTGGGGTCGGCGCAACATGTATTTTTCTTCCATACTTCTCTATTAGTCGTCATCACGGTAGTCACCCCCTTTCTAGCCATATCATCGTTCACACAGTCCATCCATCGTTTCTTTGGTCTTCCCCTACTCTTATAGCCATCGACATTCATACTCAAAACTCTCCTCACGACATCTTCCTCATTTCTCCGTAGCACATGCCCATACCATGACAACCGATTCCCACACAACTTTTCGGTCACCGGTACCACTTTCAAACTTCCTCTTATGTACTCATTTCTTATTCTATCCATTCGTGTAACACCACACATCCCTCTTAGCATTCTCATCTCTGCTGCATGCAATTGCCTGAAAAAAAAAAAGAAAGAAAAAAAAAAAAAAAAGAAAAAAAGAAATTGCATGATGTGTGTTAAAATATACCGATAGATAGTTTGATGTAAGAATAAAAATAAAAATCAGCGCATTGTCAAGCAGTGAATTTACAAAACGTTAGATAGGTACCTACTGAGATGAATTTTGCTTCTCCCATGTCAAAGAGAGTTGGTACTTATATTTAGTTACTAGAACTTGATAAAAAGATTAGCCAGTCAGCAAGGTTGTTCTTGCTATCAAGGAGTTGACCGCCCGGAGTGCGCCGGACGAACGCAAGTACCTACCTAGCGACACTCTTAGAAGCTGTTTTCATTCTACCTGGCTCATTTTTGTATTAAATGTGATGAATGAAATGGAATTTTTATCTATGTAGGTATTTTCATTAGATAGAATAGTTGCAAGACGACGGTGAGGTGAGAGGGAGTGGGCCGTAATCCACCGAGCCCAGTGCGGGTTGGTAGATGTCATATCTCTTCGAATTTTTGGCCCTAGAAGAGAGACTTCGTCATATTAACGGCTGTCATGAAGATCTGTCATTTTCACCAGTATTTGACATTAGTTAAGCTGTCAAAAACGCTCTGTACCTATTTGGACAACCCGTAGACAGAGTAGTTTACTCTGTCTACGGGACAACCGCTATTGTATGACAGTTCACCACTTTTTAACCGACTTTGTTTGAAAGGGTATATACTCTCGAGGTGGTCCCATTGTCATCAATTTGGAATCTGATGAATAAACGAAAATGCGGAACCAACGACACCGACTTCCGTAAGTTATTTTTCACTTTGTAGTGTTTTCTTTTTTTGAAGTCAGTTGTTGTTTTTTTTTTTGTAAAAATTTTATTTAGGAATTAGGAAACCCTAGAGAAAAGCGCCGATGTGAAAAATTTTATACACCTTGTAACTATTCCCCAGTTTTCATTTAATTTAAGTTATTTTAAATACTTTCTGGTTTAAGTAGGGGTATATCTATCTATTATTATATAAACGTTACTTAAAGTTAAGTGACGTTTAAACGTCAAAATGTACGGTTGAACAGTCGCTTAATCATTTAAAAACAAATGGGTTAATGTAATGCCGTAAGTATTTTTAGATTAACCGTTTTAAAGTTTAGGAGAGGTAAGTGAAAATTATTTTCCCATTATCTGAAAAACAATCCTGTAAGACGCAAAAAACATTGGATTCATTCATTAGATTAAATAAGATTAACAAAAATACCTACTCGGTGATCTAACTAGGAGAGCACCGCTTCTCCCAACAATTCGTTTGTACACCATGATTGTAAATAAATATTTTGTAAGTTCCTCAACAAAACTTTTATGTGCTTATTTAAATTATTATGTTATATTAAAATGACATTTACCTTACAGGAATCCAATAAGAGCAGCAAAGCAGCAATGATCATTACTAAACATTATCAGATTATCACACAGCACAATAATAATACCAAAACAAAAAAAAAACACCAAATCACAGCCACGCCATTGTTATTTTTCAAATTTCGTAAAACCGAAACGTTACACGTCACTACCGTATCCGGAAACTGCACTTTTTAACTAAACATACATACTAAACTAAAAAATAAAATTTTAAAATGTCATTTTTAATTTATGATTGCAATTTTAATTATAACAAATTAATTTGGTAAAGTTCTGTACGTTATCTCGACGCGATCGTCGCCGGTTGACTGACAGGCGATGCCGTGTCCCGCTCCCTCACATCCAGAGGGATAGGGGGCGAGAGGGCGACGGGAGGAGGGGTAATCCCGACTGAGGCTGAGGTGAGCGATAACAGCGTGGAGTATTTTGACACGAATTTTTATAAAAGGTATTATGAGTAGGCTGTATTGGAAGATGGGAGAGATGCCTGTGCCCCCTACCTAACGAAAAGCTTTTAAGAAAAATAATAGACCTATTTCGATGTTCTATTTTGAAATATTGCTGTTTTTAAATGTTAGCTACATGGACTTAGAATACTAACGTTAGCTGCGGCCAAGTCATTATAGAGATCACTATCAAAGGAGGTCATGGATACGCAATATTCAGCCTTATTGGATTTAGTCATTCCAAAAAGATTCTAACTACTCAGTTCTTACTTGTTAAGGCGACTACATGATCTAAAACGCGGTCACTATCGGACTGCATAGAAAAGAAAGAGAAGCGCGATGACACAACGCTGGTAATTTATTGCAAAATATGAAACAATCATCTATTGTTGATTTATCAAACACCAAACAAATAAAAACCGTAAGTAGGTATACTAAAATTCGGGGAATTAAATCGTTTTTTATATGGTGAAAGTTTTATTGTCTTTGAAAATACACCCGATAGTGTTTGCGTGATTATCGTTTTTATGTCCGCGGTAGACATTATTTTACAAATTAATTACACTATGTTAAAAAAATATAATTGCAAATATTCACATATCAAATTACGAAGCAAATGGTCTAGTATAACATTTATTTTTTTCAAAGAAATCAGTCCGGTCGATTAGACGTGATGTTGAATTTAAAATCATTAAAAGTCGTATATCTGCGCCTTAATCAGTCAAACTAGATTGCACCTCAAAGCTTTGTGAAGAAATGTATGGAACTGCCACCGTCACACGCAACTTACCTATACCTACATCTACTTAAATAAGTAAAAAGCTGCAATGCAGGTAACCTTAATCGAATAAATTAACCATAAAAGAACATCTTAGACTCGCCTACACGCCAATCATGTAGTCTCAAAAGTCATTCTATTAAAATATTCAATCGCTGAAAGCTCATTTTCCGTGAAAACGATATTATTTTTCCATAAAAGCTGTGTTTGTCATAACTCAGACGAAACCATTACTCGACCACAGACTAAACAAAACGAGCGCGGGAAACAGGTTTTCTTTTTTTTGTAACTCGTTTGCATTTGACGTTTGCCACTTCCCGCCTCCGTGCGTCGTGCGCGCTGATTGGTTGGCGGATGCCCAACCAGCGAGGAGGAAGTCTGTTCTATTACATGAACGTCCGGTGATTTTTAATTTGAATTGGCTTAATTTTTTTTTTTGGCTGCGTTCATTCTTTTGTTTTCTGTTATTTATGGGCTGTGCAATGATTAATTTTGACGTTTTTACAAATGATTATTCACGGGATTTTTTGCTGCGCTTTTACAATAGGTAGGTACCTAATGTGTCGACGGGTACTACAACTATGTAGCTGAGATAGATAGACCATTTATTTGATGCAGACAAACATTCAATAACAAATTGGATAGATGTACTTACATGAATATTAAAAAAAATATAACAGGTACCTAATTACTTATATTAAAGTGACACTATGACTATGAGGCACTTTAAATCAAATAACCAACATAGGTACCTATTAGTACATACAAAGTGCGGTGTGCAACGTGCGTCTCAAAAAGGGAGGGTTAGTTTAATTATTCCTTTTTGCGAAGATATCGCTTTATGTACCCACGGCTACACATCAAGTTATACATAACCAGTATAAGCTGACTTCTGTTTGTACGAAAAACCTATACAATGCGAGCTCAGCTAAAAGTGGAAATGCTTGTTGTGTAGCCGTGTAGGTACATAAAAAGACACACACGGAGTTTAATTGAGAACCTCCTTTTTTAAGTCGGCTAAAAAGTAGCACAGCTGCAGTATTGTTATCTCACCAAGCGACACGCGCTTTACTTTTGGTTACCAAGTTTAAAAACACGCTGTGAAGACGAGTAGCGTCAGCAAATAACACACACACACACGCACACACCCTTCCTCATTATCTCTGACGTTACCGAGAGCGCCTGCCCTTACACACACATTCGATGCGTGTTTGTCCACTTGTAGGTACTTTACTTTAACCACAAGTAAAGCACGCATCGCTTCCTGAGACAAAAATACTAGGTAGGTAGGTATCAGTTTTGCGTTATTCACGTGAAACTACTAATAAAGACAGGGGCCCGGTGCCCGGTGATAAATAATAAATGATTTTATTTTTGTAAGTAGGTTTACACAAACACTTTTACACGTCAATCATTTTTTATAAAACTAGATGAGGTCGGCGTTTCCTATCTGACTACTCTGAGAAGAAAGGCCGAAACGAACTCAGAGGTCACAGTCTCTTTTAAAGTCCAGACATAATCTTGGTCAGGTTATACCATGGGACCATGTAGGACCATGGTAGACAGGGCTTCTCAAGGGGAACTTATCAATCAACTCTAACGCAGTATTCGCAGTCCACTGTTAGACATAGGCTCCTCCCAGGCTGCGCCACAACACCCTGTCCTCCACCTCCCGCATCCAGTCCGTCCCAGCCACCTTCTTTGGGTCGTCCGTCCATCAAGCTGGGGGGCGTCCCACACTACGCTTGCCTACGAACTGAACTTTATGAAGTAAATCCAACAATTTTAAGTTCTTCTAAGTAAATCTAGAATTCTGATTAAGTTTTTAGTAGGTACCTACCTCTAAATCGTCCTATTAAATCTATATTATAATATATGATAAGTAGGTACTACTTATCGAAGGAAAACATCGTGAGGAAACCATCGGCATGTCCTAGAATCAAAAATTCAAAGACTTGTGACATCCGCCTTCGCATTGGGCCCGCGTGATGGATTGTGTCCCACACCCTCTCACAGAAAGGAGGCCTGCGTCCCAGGAGTGGCTAGATCATCCACCACCTCATTATTTTCCTGCAACTCAAACCATTATTAAAGACAAATCTGTAATTAAACTTAGACATTGTAACAATGAACTCGTGTTGATAATTACGGAGGCGTCGTTAGCCGGCGCCATTTTGTTACTAATTGGACTAATTTGACAGCTCTCCCCCATCCCCTTTCGTAGGGGTGACAGCCTCCGACTCCCAAGTTGGTGACAGGGAGATAAAAGTGAGTTTGCTTTATAGTTTAGCTGTCTTTACGTAACTTTGGTTTAATGGTAGACGGAGTTTGGTTTTAAATGTAAAAAAAAAAAACAGTTTGACCTAAGTACTACCTTATAGGACTTCGGGGATAGTTTTAAGGGCAAACGTTTCATGCGAATATGAACCTTACATTCATAAGGGGCTTACAGGACCTAAACGCAAAAAGACGCGAGTTTTAGAAACAATAAAAGTATTTGATCGACTACAGTAAACAAAATCAGAAAAATATATGATATTCTTCGCAGGATATATCAGATATATGCCCTAGCATACATATCCATATACGTATATCTATCTATAGATAGTGTATTGAAAACATAATACAACTGGTTTGATACGATAGAAAAAAATCATGAAGATAACTCCATATAAAAACTTTCTTTTTACAATAAAAACAAACTATTAAACATGCAATCATTCTGATTTTCCGTCAGATTATTCTACAAGCAAGATACTAAAACACTAGTGTTTTAATTTTTTAGTCCAATCAATAGATTTTTTGTAAATAGGTAGATAATTGCTCCATATTTTGCAATAAATTACCAGTGTTGTGTCATCGCGCTTCTCTTTCTTTTCTATGCAGTCCGACAAAGACCGCGCTTTAGGTCATGTAGTCGCCTAATGTTTTTATTTGTGTCAGGCTGTCAGCTAGCAGCGGACTTGCCCGAAACGGTTACCGCTACCCCGGAACATAAAGTGCTAAGGAAGGAACACGGATGGGTTTTAGTCAGTAAGAGTCTGACACTCCCTTCCGCTCCACCCAGAGCGGGAGGGGTCATTTGAAGATTTCCCATCCTTAAAAAAAAAGGCTGTCAGCTAATGATAGCAAGCGTTTCATATGGATGTCAACTTTTCGGGCGTAGGTACTTATGTCTACTCTTCACGTGATCAAGAGGGCTGGCCTTCTTTTAGGTCAAAGAATCAGCATTGCCATCCAACGTGGCCACTGCCAGCCTTTCGGAAGCATTTCAAACTGACAGCGATGCAGACGAATTTTTTGATGCCCCGTTGGGCAAAAAAATGTTTTTTCTTTATATATTTGTAGGTACATAGTTTTAGATTGTATATTGTATTTAAGACTAGCTTCCACCCGAGGCTTCGCCCGCGAGGTATGTCGTTAAAAACTATCCTATGTCCTTCCCCGGGATGCAATCTATCTCTCTGCCAAATTTTATCGAAATCCGTTCAGTGGTTTAGGCGTGAAAAGGTAACATACATAAAGACAGACAGAGTTACTTTCGTACCTATGGATTTAATCGTCAGCCGAAAGACGCCCACTGCTGGACATTTCCACTTCGTCCGGTTCTATGCTTCTCGCATCCAACGAAATGATTTAATAAACAGTGTAAATTAACTCTTCGTATGTCGAGCGTACACCATGTGTACCGATAACAATAAAATTTCTACTGTCTGCTAATTAGACGCACGACGGGTTTATATGAACTTAAATTTTATACGAATAATGTTCATATTCATTTCCATTATCCATTTAACCCTGTGGCCTGTGTCTGAACTCGGTAAGATTGGTTTCCATTCTAGTCTGAAAATCACTATACCTACGCTACGCGGCGTAGCGTAACCAACCCGCAGTTGGCGTAGCGCTACGGAAAATTCGTAGGCGATTCGGTAGCCTACGCCTACGACTTTTTGGTAGCGCTACGCAGTCGCTATTTGAAAACTTTTCGACCTCATCGGCTATCAGGGGGCCTAAAAAGGCCACTTTGGCAGAATCATAAAATACAGTTTAACACCTATATATCCCTGAAGGGTTAGGCAGAGGTGTAACTATGGCATTTTACAAATCTCCATACAAAACTATCATACAGATGAAATTGCGTGATATCATGAATTGTTTTATGATTCTGCCAAAGTGGCCTTTTTAGGCCCCCTGTTCTTCGCCATTATATCATGAGGGTCCAAGGTCCCACTAACCAAAAAATAAGTACCTACTGATCGCTGTGTGGTGGCAGAAAGATAAATTAAGGTACTAGTTCAGTTCCCCGGACGAGCTCCTCCACAGAGAATTCTATAGTCGGACTTTTAATTAGCTGCAGTAAAATGACAGCTTATGTGATACATATATGACTGAAATTGGCGTCTTTTTGTTTTTTCGCGGCCATCAACCAAATCTTGTTTTTCTAGTGCAAAATAGTGTAACAAACGAAACTTAGGTATTTGACATGCATACCTATCTCTAAACGCAGTCCGAAATGAGTTATTAAGAAGTGTCATTTTACTGCAGCTAATTAAAAGTCGGAGTATAGATTTTGAACGCCTTTAATAACGGGAATTGGCCTTTTGATCACAGTAGGTACTGGCATCTTAAACCATCATAATAATGTAAAGTGGTAGTACTTCCACGGAGAAACTCCTTCACAATAATTATAACCTAAGTAGAGCGTACTTTTACAATTAGAGCCGCGTAAGTGGTTATCATAATCTGTCAAAGACCCCCTCAAAAAATCAACGGTAAACAATTTTTCTAAACCATTAGCTCTGCAGTACTAATGATCAGTAAAATACAATAAAACAAAGCTCATAAAGGTCGAGGCACAGTCGGTCCTTGTTAGCGGCACGTGTCGCGCCGTGTGATGTCACCCGTGTGAACGAGACATCATTCAGTCGTTGCCTGACTTTTTTTTATTGTTATGAAGTTGGTAGCTTTGATTGAGAATGCTGAGATGTTTTGTTTTGGATATTTTGAGAATAGAATTTGATTATTATTTACAAAAAAGAATTAGAACGTCTCGAAAACACAATAAAAATTTTAAGGAGAAGGTATAATTATGTTTAGACGGTTTGCAATGGTCATGTCGAGGGGATGAGTGAAAGGCGACTAACAAAATGTATTTACAACACAGATGTGACTGATGTAAGAACGCCGGGAGTGACCATATTGGAGATGTTCTTCAGAATGGTTAGGTCGTCAGGTGCCTACGTGTAAGTATGACGATGTATGAACGTTAACGAAGCGATTCTCAGTAGCAGCCAGGAGTCAGGATATTTAGGTAGGTATTGACTCGCTCGTCGCACCCTAAGTATTATATGAGGCATAGACTTATAAAAAAAGATGGACTCCGCGCCACGCATATCGAAAGT
This sequence comes from Gortyna flavago, assembly GCA_963669345.1. Lineage (NCBI taxonomy): Eukaryota > Metazoa > Arthropoda > Insecta > Lepidoptera > Noctuidae > Gortyna > Gortyna flavago. The sequence goes on along the minus strand of OY770155.1, from coordinate 2,712,967 downwards.
GAAGCACCGTACCGATCTATGTGTGCGTGATTGACGATTGAAGCTATCGTGTCACGGTGTCACGTAATGGCGGCCGGTCGGCATACTATGATGTAAATGTGAGCGTGAGGCGTGTTTGTATAAGCGGTCCCGGCATACTTACTATGCTTCACTTTCGATAGGTGTGGCGTGGAGTCCATCTTTTTTTATAAGTCTATGATATGAGGTAAGTAAAATGTATAAAGTAGCGAGATGTGGTAGGTACCTATGTAATGCACCTGCGCGTGAATGCGTGATTTTATTATATTTTCTTCACCGCAAAACAATGTCTCCTAAACTTAATAAGTGCCTAAATACAAAAGAAATTGATACAAGTCATATAACTACCGTATTATAAACAAATATTTTAATAAGTACTCGCTTCACACCGCCTCTGGCGATCTTCACAGGCGTTTCCATCTCAGCGGAGGGTCGCCGGCGCCATCGCTGCGAACAATATGGAATACGCTCGCTATTATAAAACGCCCCGGAGTGACATACGGCCGAGATAATTGAAGCGTGTGATATGAGAATTATAGATAGGTACTGGCTTGTGAAGTTCATATTTTAATGAGTAGAGAGGGTAGGGAAAAACCTTTAAAAGTATTCTTGGATAGTTTTGTCATTTGTATGTGTAGCGGTATCTACAACGCCACATGCGAACAACGCGTTATACTGACGTCACGCAAAATCCTGCATCTCGCAAGCAGAGTTTACCGCGCAACTAGCATATACTTACATAATACAACGACCCGACACGACATGAATCATCGGGCAATTGCCCGCCAGACACGACGCCCGTCGTCGGAGGATCCTCCCTTTTCTATAGAGTAAGAGTGAACTTTACACCCTGTTCCTCATACCTCTAATGTATGAAAGGCGTTTAACATCTTTTGAAGATTTCCAAGGAAAGAATCCCGTAGGTACCTACTCTAATTTTACTACCCCCGTATATCTTAGAATAGTTCATGTAAATATGTACCTACTTTAGTATTCTATGTTAGAATACTTATTATTTTTATTGATTATGAGGTTTAGAGTTGTAGGTAGAGAAACTTTATTTTACCTGATTTGTTAGCCACCTACAACAACAATAAAACAAATATTCTATTCTAACACACAATGTACCAGGTTAGAACATAAGTGACTAAATGAGGGCAATCTAAACTCTTCTGACTACCCCATATGAGAATACTACCGTGACCCACGAATATTATATACTTTTGTAGACCGTGACACTGTTTGATTTGGCGATGCGAGTGCCATCTAGTACCGAATAGATGTTTTAACTGAAACGCCATCTATAGATGAATAGCTTCAACAAAATTCTCTCCGTACTTTAAATGACACCAGATGGCATTGTTTTGAAAACAAGGGAGGAGTCGATTTAAAATATTCAAGAGAAATTAAACAAAATATGTAACCTTATAAAAACAATTTATTCTTAGAAAATAAGCTTACAACGTAACTAATATAATTAATGGATAAATTAGAAAGCTAGTTTCTTCATGAGCAAGTACATGTGCTGGTCAACTTCAAAACCGTGCAAGTTGTTTGCGTCTCCTTGAAGACGCATTAATAGGCCTCCGAATGAGACGTATGCTGCTAATCGCGATGCTGGTTCCATTGCTGCTTCATCGCCTTCTATCCTGATAATAGAGAGAAACAAATAAAGTTATTTTCATTTGAGAAAAAAATTAAATTATTTTCATGTTTTTCAACCTGAGTTTTCAAAATAACTTTTAATCAATTGGCTCTATCTAAGTCCAGGGGGCCTAAAAAGGCCACTTTGGCAGAATCATAAAACAATTCATATCACACAATTTCATCTGTATGACAGTTTTGTATGGAGATTCACAAAATACTATAGGTGCACCTCTGCCTTCAGGGATGTATAGGTGTGAAACTGTCTAACAGCCAGCTGCCAGCTGTCTAGCAGCTGTCTGTCTGTCTGCCATCCTTCATATATAGAATCAAATACTCAACTCAAAGCATTTATTTCTATTAAACCGTAAACAGGGACTTTTGAATTGTCAAGGAGTCAGTCAGTCAGAAAATATGAAGATAGTTCCAAATCGTAGTAAGTACGGCGGAGAACGGGCAAGAAACTCCATGGACACTCTTTTACTGCAAGCAAAACACTAAGTTCTAGAACACTTTGTTGATAAAAACTAACCTGTAAACTTTTCCCGACATGACATACTCAAAACTGTCGGCGCGGTTTCCCTCCGTTTCTAGTGGGTTCCATTCACCACCATCAGGATAACCGTTCTCCCTGAGAGTTGTAGCAAGCACTAATCTAAACTTATCACCAAGTTCCATTGGATAAATCCACGAATTTATGTCCAAAATAAGGTCCATTTTAAACGATTCTGATTCGCAATGTAGACGGCTACATCGATCGAATTTCTTGCCTTCAGGGTCTATGTCTTTTACATTAAATATGTCCTCAAATAATACGCCTGCCATTCTTCTATTTTCTTTGATTAATACCAAAAAAAACGGCAAAATTAAAATAATAACACGCTTTCGGAATCAAAGCTTGACTCACAACATGACAATTGTTTTTTAAATGTTGGTATTGTTGGTACTTTATTAGAACTGAACGTGTAGTTGTTCGGATAGCCAGTTGCGTTCATATAAATAGCCCGTAGCGCAGAGGTGAGGGTATTGCAAAATTACGCAAATATCGTCAAATAATCTATCTATAATTTGTATTCTACATTAAAGGAGACATGAGAAACTGACTGACTGTCTAAACAGCCGTAACTATTGGGACTAGGAACGCCAAATTTTTCACAAGGCTTTTTTTCTATGGGGGGCATCAAGAAGGAGTTTTTAGAAATTCAAACTGTAAGGAACTGAAAAGTCTATAAATGATATGTTAAAATTTTTATTTCTATGATGTCAAAACTTAGCCCCAATAGGCCAAACCTTATTATTAGAAAAGATCATAATCATTTATTAACGAACTAAAAAAGATTCCAACATTCACATGGAATTTGTAGGAGAAAATACGAAATTCAGTGATAGTCTGTCTAGTGAATAATATGTATATGGATAATTGCCAGCACATCAACCTACCCTAATCTGTCAAATTTTCCCAATTGAATATGAACCTTTTTTGTTTGTGGTAAAGTTGAAAATCTATCAAAGAAATTTGACAGATTGGGGTAGCTTGATGTGCTGGCCTCTGTACAACTAAATTATAAAGCACAGATTTAAAAGTAGAACTAAACCGTATCCGAACAAAATTACTGTTTATCAGTTGGCAACTCCACCATACCTATCGAGCGCCACCTGCTGGTGATTTTATTTCCAAAATAAACGTAAACCGCGAGCTTGCTTGACTGATGGTGAAGCTGAAGCTAACCTACAATTTAACATTGCACGTGTCGGCTCTTTGTTTGTGCGTTTTACAACAAAATTTACAAACAATAGTAACGGTTGGCACGTGGGGCTGACCCAAATATCGTGTTGAACGAGTAAAGTGCGTAATCACGAAAGAAACAAGTCAATAATCGAAAATGACGGAGGTATTGCAACCCGGCGCAGAAGTGTTTTCGGAGAAGAAAAAGAAGAAAGTCAAGGGTCAAGTATCCCTAGGCACATTCCAGAAGCTAGGGGACTTCAAAATCGAGCCTACAGAGGCGGTTACAAAGTTGGATACAGCTTATTGGCCATTGTTATTGAAGAATTTTGATCGTCTCAATGTGCGCACAAACCACTACACGCCGCTGCCATTCGGTCACTCGCCTCTGAAGCGCCCGATTGCCGAGTACGTGAAGGCTGGCTTCATCAATGTCGACAAACCCAGCAACCCTAGTTCCCACGAGGTAGTTTCATGGATTAAACGCATCTTGAAAGTCGAGAAAACCGGTCATTCGGGCACGTTGGACCCTAAAGTGACAGGTTGTTTGATCGTGTGCATAGACCGCGCGACGAGGCTCGTCAAATCTCAGCAAAATGCTGGTAAGGAGTACGTCGCAGTCTTCAGCTTACATTCAGCCGTCGAAAATATCCAGAAAGTTACTCAAGGACTTGAGAAACTGCGCGGGGCCCTGTTCCAACGTCCGCCTCTAATTTCAGCTGTCAAACGTCAGCTTCGTGTCCGTTCGGTGTATGACAGCAAACTCCTCGACTTCGACAAGGAACGCAACATTGGTGTCTTCTGGGTCAGCTGTGAGGCTGGTTCCTACATCCGTACCATGTGTGTACACTTAGGATTAATGCTTGGAGTCGGTGGACAGATGATTGAGCTCAGAAGAGTCCGTTCCGGTATCCAGGGAGAACAAGAAGGTATGGTCACCATGCATGACATCTTAGACGCGCAATGGGCATACGAAAACCATAAGGATGAGACTTACCTGCGAAGAGTAATCAAGCCTTTGGAAGGTTTATTAATAGCCCACAAGAGGATATTTATCAAAGACAGTGCTGTCAACGCTGTTTGTTATGGGGCTAAGGTCCTACTGCCTGGTATCTTGAGGTACGAAGATGGTATTGAAATAGATCAAGAAATAGTCATAGTAACAACTAAGGGAGAAGCGGTAGCATTAGCCATCGCATTGATGACAACATCAACCATGGCGTCCTGTGATCATGGTGTAGCTGCTAAGCTGAAAAGGGTAATCATGGAAAGAGACACATACCCAAGAAAGTGGGGCTTAGGACCGAAAGCATCGCACAAGAAGCAACTGATTTCACAAGGAAAATTGGACAAATTTGGCAAACCTAATGAAAATACCCCATCAGAATGGCTGAACAGCTATGTAGATTTTAAGGGGAAGAATGAGAATGGAGAGGCGGGGTCTGATGAGGTTGGTAGAAAGAGGACAGCCAGCACAGCTAATGCGGATGATACCAATAACTCCGTAGAACTTAAGTCAGAGAAGAAGAAGAAGAAAAAGAAGAGAGACAGCGAAGCGACTGAGGCTGTGTAAGTATACAATTCTTATCTTTATAAATATAATTCCTCTACATGGCATGTGCAAGTCACTGAACTCCTCATAAAGGGCTGGACCGAATTAGACAAAAATTTCTATGTGTGTTTGAGTGAGTCCCTGGAAGCAATTGATTTCTAGGAAATGGATGCCTGTCCGGTCAGCAAGTTTTAAATACATCTTAGCACATAATACTAAACTAAAGCACATAATACACATAACTGTTACTTGCGCAAGTGTTTGCAAGTAGCTTGCATACCAATCATGCCATAGTGACATTCATCAATCCAAGGTTGTTATGGTACAATGACATGGAAAATACTTGTGCAGACAAGTGCAGAAAGCATGCATTTTATTAGGTGGCATGTGATTTTCTCTTGCTGCAAGTGCCATACCTGTACTTAGATGTATATGTACTTGCAGTAGGGGAAATCTCTATAATAGATACTCATATCTAAGATAGAGACTTTCCCCTGTATGAAACCTCTTTGGTAAATTCAAATTCAAACTGAGAATCATTCTAGAATATTGGCCTAAATGTCTATGCATTGAATGTAAGCAAAGGAGGAATACTCCTTCGCTTTGTTTACTCCTTTTCATCTTTATGTACGAACATAAAGATGAAAAGGAGTATGTAAGGATGGTAGTAGGTGGTGTTGAGAAGTTTCTGCCTACCCTCATGTGAAGGTGTGTGTATGTTTCTGTAGAGTAACCATCTGGGTTTTTTTTTTCTATTTTAATTCAACATCTGTCAGCCATACACTTCAGTATTTATTCCCAAGTAGGTTAGTTGTGACTACAGTCTGTTGTTTGCACATCCCACATAGTATTATAGTTTACACAATAATGTGTTGTCTTGTTTGTTCTTATCAACGTCTATTCATATCTTCGCCCTGGCAGACTTTAAGTAGAACAGATAATGGAACTGGGCTGGTCACATCTGCCGCATGTCAACGAACAATGGGCCAAACTTACGACCCAATGGGTCCCTCTTAATGGCAAGCGACATTGTGGCAGGCCCAGACGGAGATGGCGGGATGAGCTGGACTCCTTCAACAAGAACTGGTCCTTAGCAGCTTTGAGCAGAGAGAAGTGGAAAGAGAGTAGGGAGGCCTTCTTTGCAGTGGGACATCACAGGCTAATAATAATAGTGGATTGTATTGTCTGTTCCAAAACAATCTGATGAAAGTGTAAACAAACACTGTTTATGTTAAATTCTTTTGCAATCACTAAAAGGAATTACTAACACATTCATCTATATTTAGAAGGTTTCAACTTTGTATCTCACTAATTCTTCAAGTGATTATTGTTTGAATAACATTAATAGATTGTCATTTAAAATAATTGAGGTTATAAAATTAACCTCAATTGTCAAATGAAAACATCATCATGTTGATTTAAAATTAGAATTATGGGTTTAAGTATTTAGATAATTACATCAATCAATTTGTAAGTGGTGTCTACAAATTGGCAACCACAGATACATTTTAGGATTCATTTGTTTACATTTTTATCAGAACAGACTATAAATAAAAACATGTGAATCTGAAGTCTACTGATTTGTTTGTAAAAAAAGCATCATTAGTTGTATGCCAACTGCCTTGACAAAATCTAGCATGTGCACTAAACAAAAGGCGCTCGTGATTTACTGTGTGTGAACAGTACCAGTACAATAACTTAGTATAATAACATACAAGTTATGTGGCATTTTACACCTGTCCTACACCTCCGAGAAAAAGGCGCGAATTTATTTATGTAATTTCTTTTTCTTTTCTTGAAAAGGTTTTATTGAATTTCCTTTTGACTGGAACTGACATGGAATCATAACATTGTCAAAACTTTTTTATTGAAATTAATTCTCAGCCTAATTTCAATAAATAAATTTTGACTATGTTGTGATTCCACTTTTTAAACGTCAAAATTACATGAGCCAGTCCCACAAAAAGCTGCTCTTCATTGTTTCCTTGTGCTTTAGGAGGGAAGAAGTGGCGCGACAAACTCATACATTCATTCTTTTTTTAATTGACCTTTTTTCATTATCATTTATTAATATTGTTTTTTTTTTCTTTTCTACAGAGAGGATGTTTCTGGTGACGCCACTATGGAAGCTGAAACAACAACCGAGGCCGATACATCAGTTCGCAAAGAGAAGAAGAAAAAGAAAAAGAAGGACCGAGACCAGGAGAGGGCAGACGAATAACACATACCTGTACCATAATCTAGATTATAAGTTGAGAATTTTAAAAAAGCTGAATTAGTTAGAAATAAAACAAAACAATTTATATTTTGTGCGGATCGATATGTTCAGAACGAGTTTCGCGCGTTTTTTTCTTTTTTATCTATTGTTTGTCGAGTGACGTTTCGTTATTTGCGAAAGAAAAAAAAGAGCGGTATATTTTTTTTTTGCAAAGAAACGAAACGATATTTTATGCCAGTTGCTGTATAATGTTTGAAGTCCAATTACTTACAGAAGTAAATAGAAATATTAGCTTTATTTGAGTATCATAAAACCATCTTATAAGTCCATGCATGAAACAAACTATGTTTAAGCCAGTAACACATTTTTATATTAAATACACATTTTTGTTATTGTCTCGATGTTTTAGCGATAGTAAATAATTAGCTTAAAAATTTTGTTTCCGTTAGAATGCCTGTTATAAGGGATAGAAAATACTTTAACAATTGCCTCCATAAAGTCTTTATATCTAAATAGGTTACGCTAGATTAATTAAGTCTATGGTCGTTGAATAAAAAGGAAGTTTTTGAATATTTTTATATTTTTTAATACGGGTTTTTTCATGTTCAGCCATTTAGATTAGCTACTGTTCTGACATAGTGCCTGTATGGTTGTAAAATTATTAGTTACGTGCAGTTTTTTTTTTATTTTGATTTGGCGCCAATAGTGGAGTCTGAACGTTTTCCAGCCAGGTGCTGTTCAAATATATAAAAATATATTACATAATTAGTAACTTCGTATTGTAGAATGTTCCATGTGCGATAATATTTGCCTTAAGAGTTTTAAATACTTATCAACATGTACAAATTGATTTGCCTTACTGACGTAGCCTGCGCGTAACGGGCCCGGTGTAATTATAATCTTGATTGTCGAATAGTAACCCCCTTTTCTTCTTTAACTTTACATTTTATAAATTTAATTATAGTCGCTTCTCGTGTCTGTGTGTGACGGCGTTGTCCTTCTAAACTACGCAACTTATTTTGATGCGATATTTACTGTCATTTAGCTCATTTATTCCGGAAGGCTTATGTGTATAGGACATTAGTATTAAACCTTCATATTATAAGATATCTTCATGTTTTGTTAGGTCAGAAACTTCTTGGAAGCGGGGGGTCTACTTTCTAAGTACTTCAACGAAGACACGGGTCAGTCTTAGTCCTATAATAATTGATACGTCAAAACCAGTGTCAAATATTTTTTTTCGGACGGGCTACCTAACGGGAGTATCGACAACTGTCAAATCGTGTTGTCATTCTTTCATAATTCAGGCCCCGAACTAATCATTATGTCCGTTAGTGACATGGAGAGGATACGCCCGAAACTTCGTCTGATACTACGGATTTGTGCTTAGGGATTAAGATTCCCTGGGGTGGGTTGTTAGTTAGATCTAAAACTAATGTAATAATTAATATAATAATTCAAGGACGGACAATCGATTGGAAAATTTGTGTATGGAAATAGGGGACCCTAAAATACGATGTGTATTTTTTATATTTACTTGCATGAGCTAATTACAGAAGGTCAGAAGTCATAAAGTAAAATAAATTAATTCTAATTTATTGCTTCACCGCCCATGTAACATTGATATCAAATCAAGACATTGTTTTTTTTTAAACTGCGACCGAAAACTGGAAATCCTATTAAGATAAGCAATGCAACTTAAAACCTATCTAAAGCGCTGAGTCCACTACATAAGTGGTTTAATTGTGCAAACTACTTGGCAAAGAAACATTTCCAGCAAGTTGACTTGCTGCAAGCTACCACTCTATTGCTGTCGTGCTGCAAGTTAGCTTGTTGCAAATTATACCTATACCTATTCATTATTATCGACATAAATCCTTTACTTGCAAGAAGATTCAGCGCTTTAAATATGGTATAAACTTTTTGTATATGCATTTAAGATAGAGAGATATGTTACTTGTAATTAAGTGCTAAATGTTTGTAGTATAGTTACTTATAAGTTACGTTAAACAGTTTGTTGACTATCAACATTAAATCTATGCACTAATTACTGATGTTTTTATTTCAAACTAGATGTACAGACGCCAGCACATCAACCTACCCGTAACTGTCAAAATTTCCCAATCAACTTTGAACCTTAATACTTTAGCGATAAAGTTGAAAATCTATCAAAGAAATTTGACAGATTGTAGTAGGTTTATATCATCAGATGAATAGTTACACACCGATTTCTCTCTTTCAGTCGTCAGTAATTTGACTTTCGAAAGAAGAATACAAAGCGTTGTGTAACTATACAGACGCTATACAACGTTTATTAGTCCTTACTAACTCCTAGACTAACCCCCTTGAGTTATTCTATTATGTTACTCTCGACGAAGAATTGCCAAACATAAATGGCAGTCGGCAGTTCACAGTGCTCGCAGAACAGATGGCCGATGCGAAAAGTTCTGGAGTGGCGACCGCGTACCGGAAGACGTACGTAGCGTTGGAAGGCCTCCCACAAGATGGACCGACGACCTTTGCGAAGGTCGCAGCATCGATAAAATACTATGTACACACGGCTACACATCAAGCTATACATAACCTGTATAAGCTGACTTCTGATTGTATGAAAAACCTATACAATGCGAGGTCAGCTAAAACTGGAAATGTATAGCTTGATGTGTAGCCGTGTGTCCAATAGGCCGCAGGAAGGAACCCGTTGTATGCGAGAAGCATTGAACTGGTCGAAGTGGAGGTGCTTGGGGGGAGGCTTATGTTCAGCAGTGGACGTCTTTAAGGGTTGGGTTTCGTAAAATCATATTTTAGTGTACTTCAGCAACACGCCATTGTATCCAGAAATGCCACCTAACTTGTAGAAGCAATTCCAGTTTTGCGCAAGTATATCGTTACGTGTATGCCTGCCTTATAAATCTTGAATGTTTCGTTGATCCACTGGTCGCAAGCGCAAATGTTGAAGTGCCGTAGGGTCTAGGGTTTGATTCCGGGACTAGGTACCTAGTGATGTAAAATCTGATGAAATGTGTACAGAGACCAGCACATAAACCTACCCCAATCTGTCAAATTTCTTTGATACAATTTCAACTTTACTACAAAGGAATAAGGTTCATATTCAATTGGGAAAATTTGACAGATTGGGGTAGGTTGATGTGCTGGCCTCTGTACCTAGGTCACAGTATTACAATATTGTATTATCTAGTAGCGGCGCATTTAATAAAGTTCGCGTGTATTTAGATTTGTTTTCGATAGAAAAAATACTCGACGTTAGTTAGTTCTAATAATAGACAAAAGATGGCGCATGCGGATTATAACGGGGCTGACATGCATGTTTAGCTCTTAGCTCTACCAATAAATTCAATCTTTAGAGGGGCCTATGAATTTTGTGATTGCGTTGTCAGTAAAATTCCTATGGAATACAAAACAGGATTTTATTTTATTTATTAAGGCAGCATTCACGTTCACTGACAGCAGTGACAGTGACAACGACTTGACTTTTGAGTTTGACAAGTCAAATCATCAACAAAGCCCAAACTCTGTGCCTGTGGCCCAAAGCGAAGCGAGCTTTCTGTGGTGTTTATTTGGTTTTTATTTATCGATAAAAAATAAATTGTAGATCATGCACTGGTGCCAGATTTCGACCGACAGTGAATTGTACAACTACGAATATTTCTCCCATGAAAATATATGCAGATTATGCTGGAGCAAAAATGCAGACATGGAAATACTGCTAAAACTTTCAGAACATTCCACAGAAACCTGCTTAGCTGATATTATAAAAGACTGTTTACACATAGAAGTAGATGATATCCACCTAAATAAGGTTTGCGCCAACTGTTTCAACGAAATTAAGCGATTTTATTTTTACAAAACATTTTGCCAGGAGACTGATACCAAGTTACGAGAAATACTCCAGAAAGGGTTTGAAGAATCTAAAATTAAAGAGCTGACATGCGAAGTGATAAAAAGAGAAGATGTAGACGAAGTTTACGAAGGTATAGATACTTATTTTGATGATAATTTAGAGTATGAAGGGCCGGACACAGAAAAGAAATTAAAAACCTATTCTAGAGTCAGAAAAAAGTATTTACACAAACGTTCACCGACTTACTGCAATATTTGCTGTATAGACCTAGAAACCACAGAAAACGTATCCCACCATAATTCAGAAATGCATGGCATAGAAAACAATGGAACTCTATTCAAATGTTTTGGTTGTGAAAAACGTTTTAAAAATCGAAAAACAAGGATAAGCCATGAAGTGAATTTCTGTAAAGGCTTGAAAGATGGATATAAGTGTACAATATGTGACCGCTATCTTCCAAAGAGGTGCATGTATGAGTATCATATGCGAGACCATAGACACAACACTTTGACGGAGTTGCCAGAGCATATCTTTAAGTGTGGCAAGTGTATAAAATTGTTTAAGACTAAGGAATTGCTGAAATTACATATGACTGAACATGGAAAGGAGAAGAATTTTGTTTGTGATGTAAGAATTGTCTTATTTTCAAGTAGGAACTGCATGATTGATACCTTTCTTTAGTCTGATTGCTTATTGCACTCCACTGCTGGACATAGGACTACACACACCCCTAATTGCTCATCTGGTTTCGTCATCTATACTAATATTATAAATTTGAAAGTAACTCTGTCTGTCTGTATGTTACCTGTTTACGCCTAAACCACTGGACGCATTTCGATAAAATTTGGCAGAGATAAATTGCATCCCTGGGAAGGACATAGGATAGTTTTTATCGACATACCTCGCGGGCGAAAGCTAGTCTTTTATAATTTTGCCTTTTTCTGATCTGTCCTAAGCTATATTGACCAATCTTCAACATATATTCAAGGATTTCTCTAAAACAAGTTAAAAATTATCTACCCTCAATAATTCCTATTTTGCACTGCTAAAAATATTATTGAACACTAATATAGTTTTTTACGAAGCGAGTATTTGGCGTGTAATTGTCGTCAGAACTAATAGACGATGGAGAAACATTCTAATCAAAACAATCAAAATCAAAAGTCATATATTCAAACTAAAATGAGAATCAGGACTTTAAGAATGTCAAAATTACGCGAGACAGTCCCCCAAAACCAGCCCTTCACCACCTTCTTAATACTTTAGCTGGTAATAACAAGAGGCGCAACAAACTCCCCGGCAGCTATTCTATTAAACAAAAAAAAAATTAAACATTACTCTTTTGTTTATTCCTCAGATTTGTGGCCGCGTCTTTACTCGTCAGGATTACTTGCACAAACACAAGCTAACTCACACAGGTACCAAGAGCCATCAATGTCCACACTGCGAGTTCAGAGCCACACAGCGATCTTCACTGACCGTGCACATTAGGTAATGGCATTACTTGATTTACCATCATTATCTCAGCCGAAACGTGTCCATGCCACTGCTGAACATAGGCCTATCTGAAACATCACTAAACTTGAGTTCGTGATTTGGTTTGCAAACATGTAAACAAAAGTGTGTTTTTGGAAAAACAACTTTAAAACTCATACATAAAGTTCAGTTTGCGATGCGTTTTCAATTACTGATGACTTTTGGTTCATTCATTTAATTATCAAATTAATTTAAGTACTTGTATAGATTTAAGTGGAAGTAATATATCTGTGCCCTGCGGCACACAGTCGTCGCTCTTGAATTTTCCGGCCACATCGGCCATCTTGTGAGCAATGTTTTTATGCTAGTGCGGACGCGGACGTAGTGACTTTAGCGACGCATTCTTTTCTTGTATTACAGAAAACATACGGGTGAACGTCCTTACAGCTGTGACATGTGTCCACAAAGATGTATTTCCAGTTCAAATCTACGTGCACATCGCAGGAGACATCTTGGCGTTAAGAAATATGAGGTATGTATTCATAAGTTTGGCAAAACTTGCTTAATATTGTCTTGTATTATTGAATTGTCTATTTTCACAGGAGCAAAGGGCAATTAAAACTACATTTTAATCCATAAATTTGTTAACTTTCAGTGCACAATCTGCACCAAGAAATTTGGCTACAAAATAAGCCTAGAAGAGCATATTTCGTCAACACACGTCCGTTCAGAATCACACCCTTGTGAGCACTGTGGCGCCACCTATACGAGAGTTAGAGGATTGCGTCGCCATCTAGCGGCGAAGCATGGCAAACAGACTAAGAGCAAAAACGTCGAACAGAACTTATTAGTTCAGGTTACGGAGACAGATGGCGGTAAAATAGATATTTTAAAAGAAGTCGAGTATGAATTGAAGGACGGAGAAAATGTTTTATTGTTAAAACATCAAGATGGTGATGTTTATATGGTGTAAATTTATCTGTTCTATGTTCCTTCCTAAATAAATGTAATAAACATTTTGTACCTACGTAGTCGTTTTAATAAGCGCTATCTAGCTGAGAGTAGCCGTAGGTAGTAGTCATTCTAAATTACAGAGTGACGACATTGACTTTTAGCTTTACTACAAAAAGACTTCAGAGTAGTTGAATTAAGGTTCAGTCAATAGAAAACCTGGAGTCAAAAGCTCCGTTGACCGCTAGATGGCGGTGTTATTACCGTTGGAACCAGCTCAGTCTGCTTGGATGTGTAATAGACTGGATATTAGTGCAACCGATATTGCTATTATGACCGTACCTCGGTACGGTACACAACGACTGCCTTTGGTGCAGAGCTCAATCAAATTCTTTTAATTGTATTCTTGAATCAATCGCATTATTACCTTTTAAACGTGAACATAACATGTTCATTGCAATAGGTAAAACTAGGTTCAATTCAAAATGAGAATAAAAAAATAGGTGGTGATAGTTCAGAAAAAAAAAAAGAAAATTATGAATTTGACAGTTTGAAAAACGCGGTAAAACACGGACCAGCCTGTGGCAGCACTGTCACTGTTTAGTTGTTACGTGCGAACCGGCGCGGCGCGCGGCGGGCGGCGTGGTGGCGATAACGCGATGCCGATTCAATGAGGTACTTACCCATGTGAGTTTTTCAACCTTTTTTTAATGTTGAGCTTTTCTCAACAACACTGATTTACGATGAAGGAATTTCAGATGAATTTACTTGCTTGTTCTTTCATGAGAAATTGCATTTCTCCTTCATTAGAATATTTCCATCCAACAGATTTTTATTGAAAGCCCTTCATGGTTTTCGTAGATCCGTCTCTACGACGTAGCTGTTTCGCTGCGAAGTTCTGTAGCGCGCTGATCTGACTATAATGCCGGTTTTCACTAACGTGCTGTTGTATTTTCAACGCTGGGCTAAGCGTCGAAGATTGAAAATCGAACAGCGCGCTTTTATTTAGGTGTCGGCTACTGGGGCATAAATAATGAAATACTTGACGACCACTTTTTGTCTTAGAACCAATGAAGTTTTTTTCCTATTTAAGTGCTCATACACGCGACCCACACGCGTCACCGGCAGTGGCAACTGCAGCCGTCGACGAGGGTCGACGGCGGGCGTCGCGTCGGCAGGTGTCGGCGGCTGAAGTTGCCTGCCTCTATCGTTGACGCGTACCGCTCTGTGTATGAGCACTTAGGAGCCTAATGAAAACAACACAAAATTATTTGCAAGATATTTTTTATTCATTTCATCAGTTAGATACATTAATCCGAACAAAAATAAAAGTTCTCTATAATATTAAAACGATTTCTCACATTGCTAGCATGCATTCATACTACATACGTTATTATTTACATTGTTACAACATACATTGGTACAGTCCGGTCTATTGGAAACGATTTTTATTAAATAATGCGAACAGGGGGTCTAAAAAGCCCCCAGAACTCTCCCCCCTCCTTTCCCGCAATAAAAATGTTTTTGATTAAAAACCGAGTCGATTAATCGTAATCGATTATCAATATATTTAAAATGGACATAAATGTTTCTTTTACTTCGTTTTTTATATCGTAAAATACAAAGATGACTGTGACTCACATCACAAATTATTAGTTGCTAAAGTATAATTGCAATTACAACCTTGGTTGTTTGTAAAGGAGCTTTTATTTGGCGTAACCGACATGTTTTATTTATTTTTAGGGTGTATATATATGTAGATTTATTTAAAATTTTATTCTACGATGTTCTTTTATCTCAAAATGTGTTTTTTTTTTTTTAATAGTTAAGCACAAAAAATTGTTACAAAACTTTTTACTTTTTCATTGAAATGCTCTACTGAAAAGTCGTGTTTTGGTGGATACGCCCTTTGAGCCTAAAGGTATCGAATTATAGTCACAAAAAAATTTAGCACATTGATACAGTAGGTACTATGGGACACAAATTAGAGACAATCAAATCAATTCTTGTCGTTGGACTTAGGTACTCATACGCCTTTTTGAGGCTGACTGTGCGTACATCTTAGGTATACTGTCGCAGTCGCCAGCAAACACTCATTTTATTATTGTTTACAGTAAGACCTCTGTTTGAGTCCAAGACTTTTAGATAATCCCGAAAGATTGAATCCGCAAAAAATACATATAATAATACCAGCCTATTATAGACCCACTGCAGGACAAACGCCTCTTCTCAAACAGAGAAGGCACGAGCATTGATCACCACACTTGCTCAAGACTGTTTGGCGATCTCACACTTGTTTAACTAGAAGTCCAGATGGGTTATGGAGCAATGGCTTTCATTTTGCCAGTTTTAAGAACGTTCATTGCGTTATTTACTTTGTTGAGCAGACACATTTTTCGAACATGTGAAGCAATTGATTAGCAATATCCTTCAAAATGATTCGGCTTACTGCTTACTCTTGAATATAATTCCGATAGATCGAAATTGGAATTGTCAGTCAAACGTCAGGGATTGGCTGGACTCACTGAGTCTAGCCAATCCCTTTTTTTTTCCCAATGGCCCCTCCCGCTCTGGGTAAAGCGGAAGGGAGTGTCATACTCTTACTGACTAAAACCCATCCGTGTTCCTTCCTTAGCCCTTTATATTCCGGGGTAGCGGTAACCCTTTCGGACAATCCCGCTGCCCCGGCAGGATTCGGCCCTGACGGGTCTTCGATGCTGACATCTCTTTGAGGCGCGCGTGGAACACATACGCGCCGTCCGGCACGGGCCTGGTCCTGATCGGACGGCGAGCTACCCATTACTCGCAGTCCGCAGGCCCGCGCCTAGGGTGGCCGGGAGTCGTCACGCGGCAATCCCTGACGTATAACTCGACCAACAGACGTTTGACCAATGTCGATCTATCGGAATTATATTCGAGAGTAAGCTTCCAGGTTTCCTCACGATGTATTACTTCACCGATGTCAGTTAGAGACAAAAAACACAGAACCATGCATTTATTTCTACAACATTTTATTAATACTCATCTAGAGGCTCTTCAATTTTATTTTTATTGAATGAATTTATTGCTTGTTCTACTTAATTAATCTACAACTAACATTTAAAACATCTACATGTGAGAATCACAAAATACTTATTTGACTAAACATCCATATTGTCGAATAGAGGAACTTCGCACGCCTTTCTTATTACAACTATAACCCGCTAAAAACGTATAGGATATGAAAAATATTAATTTGTTGGAGTAAAATGGAAGATCTTGATTATGTTTGGCACAAAAATAACCAGTCTGAAAAGAGTTTCATAGAGCAAATTGTTACAGTTCTCACCGCTAGGGGCACTACTGGGATAATATAGGCATAGGACTATTTTAAGGTATGCCTGGGCAAAGTGGGCATAGTAAATGAAGCCCAAAATTGGCTTTTGACTATAAAAAGAAAGGTATTTTCATAAAAAATAAGTTTTTAGCGGTAAATAATTTAAATTAATTATATTACTTTTTATTTTAATAATTATAAGTACTTTATACACTATTATTTAGATTAGATCGAGTTAGTTTATTCATGATTATAAGACTACAATCTGTCAAAGTCACTATACTCCATTCATTTTATTGTGACCGGTAAGACACAATATGCAAAAACAAACATTTTCCCTTTTTAACAGAAATTGTCCTATAGCATGTTTGTTTTACAATACAAGTCTATTCCCGGGTTCACTTGAGATATTACTATAATACCTACAAGTTTGCTAACTCTAGTAAGTTTTATTGCCAAATATTTGGATGACATACACAAAAATTGACAGACATTTTTTTTGTTATTTTTAATGTTTGCTTTTTTAAATCCTGGCAATAATTGCCTTTTGCATTACTTTTACTTAACTCTACAATTTTGAAATTCGCAAAGTTTTTTTTTACAAATGGTTACTTTGTTATTTTTCTTAGTTTATGGTAAACTTTCGTAAACAAATAAATAGAGTCAATTTGTTTTGTTTAATTACATATTTACAATTAAAAAACCAATAATCTGAATGTGCGAGTTGGAAGGTAAGCGAAAATAGCCTTTTAAAATAAAAACCAGTGTTATTAATGTCCATCTATTATTTTTGTTAAAAATCGAAATGATTGAGACGATGCTGTTATACAAGGTGGAGACAACAATACGACAATAAATTAAATTTCGTATAGCTCATGACGTTCCCAGTCTGCATACAAAGAATCCGCCAAATATATCCCGTAGTTTAGTCACTATCTATAGGTAGTCAACGATTGCCATAAACCGTAGTCGCTCCATATTTTAAAATTTATTTCATAGTTCCTAAATAGTTTTATGCATTAGTATTGCCAATGTATTCAATACTTGTCGCATTGTATAATACTTTTTAATATCAAATAAGAATCAATTTAGTGAATTGAATATTTAGGTAAAATCCAGCAGGAAGTAAAATCACCAGAGTATAAAGAATATTTTCGCTTGGCACTGGTAGACGGAATATATTAAAATGGCAGTGAGTAAGGAATATGTAAAGTACGGATTGAGAAATAAATAAATACTGGTCTCTGAGGTTGTAAAATGAGTCCAAAAGTGAAAAAATGCTGCGTCGATATCGAGCAAAATTTATTATTTATCGACAGAAAAAGTACCATTTGTTAGAAATAATACCCTAGTGTGAATAACAACAAAATATTAATAACTCAGAGGACCAGCAATACAGACAAACATTTTCTTTTAACATTCGAAACCCGTATTCGACACACATTTAATTTCTATGAGAAACGGAACCCATCTATAGTAACATTTTAAAATACATTAAGTTACGATCACAGAAATAAATATTATTAAGAACGTTTTTATGTAGGTACTCAGGATATTTCTTAACATTTGGGAAATTACCCTAAAATTTAACTGGTAACACGGGCAACGTTGAATAAAATTTTACTGTCATCGACAATATCAAATGATTTTTTATAGACGAAGACCTTGTACACGCGGCTACACATCAAACTATACATTTCCAGTTTTTGCTGAACTCGCATTGTATAGGTTTTTCTTACAATCAGAAATCAGCTTATATTGGTTATGTATAGCTTGATGTGTAGCTGTATGTACAGCCTAGTTTCTAATGGCAAAGGTAAGGCCTTAGACAGGCTAGTAGGGTAGGTTGTCCCTCAAGAAGGCTTGTTTCGTGTAACCTCTCCGGAGGCATTTGCCCCACCAGGAGCGTTGCGTGCACATCTTGACAGGCTTGAGTATGAAGCATTTCGTCTGGACGACGTTGAAGAACAGCTTTCCCACCATGTTTGATACTGATGTGTCGGCTAGCTTGAGACATGCGCGGAACCTGTGAACATAGAGATAGATTTTAGACGGTTCGCGGTTGGCAATATTAAGATTTTGACTAAGTGGAGGCTTTGTTAGTTTCTTCTTGTGGTTTGACATAGGTACAGACGCCAGCACATCAAGCTACTACAATCTGTCAAATTTCTTTGATAGATTGTCAACTTTATCGCTAAAGTATAAGGTTCAAAGTTGATTGGGATAATTTGACAGTTTCGGGTAGGTTGATGTGCTGGCGTGTGTACATAATGCTGCCATTTTCTGACTCTCAATATGGTAGTCCTATAGGATGACTAAGGAATCTTCGATAAATCTTTGAAGAGAATCTTTAGCTTGGGAGCCAAAGATCATGTATTTTGTGCCAGGCTATTTGCACGCTTAAAGTAAGTGTCATCTTGTATCTGTATACTTTTTTTAATGTCAAATAAACAATAAAAAAAAAGTCTTATTACACATTGTGATGAACTGGGGGCCTAAAAAGGCCACTTTGGCAGAATCATAAAACAATTCACATCACGGAATTCATCTGTTTGACAGACTTCAGACTTCAGTTTCTGCTAAAGATAGCAGAAACTGAAGTACCTACTTAAAGTTCATTCAATATTATCGAACACCTAGCTAGGTATTATAGCCTAAACGTCGAGCAATCAAAACATAAAGCACCTACGATCATTTCCTCAACATGCGTCCACATTCGTAAAATTCCAAGATGGCGAATGCACTCCCGCCAATTTATGGCGTGACCGTCATAAACTGACAGTTTGACAGGCGCCATTATAATAAGCTGTAAATCTTCATATTAAAGATGGGAGTGTTAAAAGTTAATACCGAGTCCGATTCGTAAACTGTAATGCCAATATTATAGCCCCAATAACTTTTGATTTATAGTCTAAGATTATGGGTAGTTTTCCATGTCTAGCGATGTGAGAAGTTGCATTATTTTGTAGCATTTGCATCTAAAGAACAATGGGATCGTTGGATTTTAAATTGGTAATAGGTAATATAGCCATCGTATAAATCTGAAAGTGCGGCTACTGGTGTAACTATGGATACAATTCATACAATGTGAAAGTAAAAATAAATAAATAAATGACATATTGAGATGACTTGGCTTTTCGGATTTTTTCCTTTAATTGTGCTACATGAAATTGCTTCTTGCCAATATCATTTGATGATGTCAACGGGAAGTACCCTATAGGTTTTGATTCCGGAACATAAACTCCCGTATCTTTTGATTGCGTTGACTTACAAGTTTGATTTTTTCACAACTTCAAGGGATTGCAGCCCTGAGTATTTGATGTTAATTTCAACTTGATAACTCCACGCGTTCCTTAGAAAAGGGTCTTGACAGATGGACATACAGACGGACAACGAAGTGATCTTATAAAGGTTCCGTTTTTCCTTTTAAGGTATGGAACCCTAAAAATAATTGACTTACACTGAAATACCTACAACATGCACTATACACCATCTGCTAACACAAGAAGCGTATTTATAAGTTTGGTTCTCTTATAAGTTTGCTATAAAAATATTTTCTTGAAAGCCAACTACTTCCTGAAAACCAAAATCTATTTAGATTTTGTTAAACTCCTTACAAAAACGTCGGAAAATGTAAACTAAAAACCTCATCTATCCTCACTACATTTTTCTTATCCTCTAAAAAATAATTTTTTTATGTGGGAAAGCGTAATCTAAAAACCAGCCATCTTCACTATGTTTTCCTTATCACGATTTTTTTTAAACTAGTTTCAAGAAAGCGGACAACGGTCACACACTGCGACGCACCACGCGACGGGGCGCAGATAACGCGCTCCCGCGCGTGATTTGTTACATACAAATTGAATAAAAACGCGCTTCCGCGCGTGGAGTTTGGCTCCGTGTCCCGCGCCTCGCTGCGTGATGCGGTGCAGTGTGCCAAACGCCTTACTTAACAGATGTCCAAATATAGAGAACATGTCAGATTTTCATGACAGCAGCTATAATAAGACGGAACTGTTTTCCTAGAAAATCAAAGCGTTAGCCTTCATTTTGTAACATTTTATCGCAACATTAACGTCCACACTCGATATTAAAATGAAGACCAGCGTCTTTATTGTCCACGAGTTTAGTACCTCTTTATCAGACATCGGAAATTTTATTGTGTTACGTCAGCGAATTGCATTTTATTGCACAATTCAACGGCAATTAATGGACAATGAGGTTTTATTCATTTGGCGTTTATTTTTGTATCTCTATGGTGAGAAAATAATTATAAAAAAAAATTGCCATGTTTGAGTATTTATATATAAGTTCTAAGACTTACCTACTTACTGTCGTTGCTATACGATTAGGAGACACCAATACGACAATAAATGATAACACCCGGCAATGGAGTATTTTGGAACTATCAAATAAATCTTAGCTTCGAAATTAAAAACGTGATTTTTTCAAACAAACTAAATAGTAGTGATAGGCCGACTATGGGTTAAAGTATTGGAATATTTGATTGAATTTTCGTAGGCAGATTGGGATCGTCATTGTTGTATTGTCGTTTTAAACTTGTATACTTTTTCTTAATTTTACTGTTAAGTATAGGTAACTTTTGTGAGATATTTATGGGCATTTCATTAGAATAAGATTTAAAAGTAAGAAGTAAAGAAAAGTTGTCTATGCAAAAATATTAGTTAAAAGTGCTTATAATCCTCAATCTTTCCTACTCACTGAAAATGTAAGTATTTAAGTAAGAAACCAAAACCATTAAAAATCATTGATTCCGCCTTACGCAGGCTCATCTCTGTTCTAAACAAAGCCGATCAGCAATTTTGACATAACGACGTCAAAATTTACAATGCTGCCATCAAAACAAAAAAGGCGGTAACAAATGGCGCGAAACGCCATTACGTCCAGCTCTGAGCTGTCAAACGCACGCGTTCAGATACCACTACGAGGGTACTTATCGGTGCATCCAGTAATATATTCGGATAAAGTGCCCGCCTATGCCAAGAACAAGGGATTCTTTCCTACGTCTTGCACTGATATTTTTAAGATTTTCCATAGATTTTATTTTATTTGGATTTGTTTGAAAAATTAACTTGGGAGGAGGAACTCTGGAAGGGTTTCATACCTAGTGGTGGAGGAATGGACGTATTTGCCCCGCACTGGACAGTATGTGCCAGAAAAAAAAAACAAAGTTATTTTAAGTTTTTTACATAGAATTAGATAAGTTATGAGAAGTTACTCAGGCATTTGTTTTTCTATAGTTTTCGTCAGTGGGTTTAAAGCGATAAAGGTAAAAGCCGTTAATGTAAGAAGTATTTTTCTAGGCAAGTTTTCTTAGGTGTTGTGTAAAAGAACAACATTTTATCTTAGACGGGTTAATAGCGGATTACTGACGGGCTGACGGCTGACAAAAGCTATGGTCGTTACACACTAAACGAAGCCCAGAGAGGTCAAACCTTTTAACCAATTCCTAGCAAAAAAATTCGAGTTAACAAAACAACGTCTTTGAATAGATTTAGTCCTCAAAATAAATATTTGCTTAGTGCGACTCATTAAATTATTATCATTCATATTACTTATGGTGTCTCGTTAAGTCTGACAACAATTCTTGCCAAGGGGGTATCGTATTACCCAGTAACTGGGTTGTGGAGGTCAGATAGGCAGTCGCTCCATGTAAAATACTGGTCTGAATACCAGTTGCATCCGGTTAGAATAGAAGCCGACCCCAACATACTTAATTGGGAAAAGGCTATGCAGATGGTGATGATTAGGTACTTATGGTGTCTTGGCATACTTTTGAAGTTTTTTTTTTATAAAATTTTTGTTAAGCCAACGTTATAGGCCTAAAACTGAATATACCTTTTTTAACACGGTGTGGGCAAACCATATTAAAATATTCACATAAAAATACGCAGCATTTAAGCTGCATACTCAGTTGCCCTGCTGAGCAAATGTTAAATTGTAATGTACAGATTACAGAGCGCTGACAAAGCTTCGACCATTTGCACTTAACGAGACCTTACATCTTATGCACTTATTTTGGGACCACAGAGTAAGCGTGGGGTCAGAGAAAAAAACCGGAGTTACCGACATAGTTTGCAGTTGCAGAGTGACATACTTTACTGAAGTGGCAATGGGCTGGCCATGTTTGTCAAAGGTCCCATGGCCGGAGCAGACTGCGTATCCGAAAGGGTAGTGTGGAACACCCCACAGCCAGATGGACCGACAACCTTGGTGGCTGGGATTGACTGGATGCAGAAGGTGGAGATCACGACGTTGTGGAGCAGCCTGGGAGAGGCCTATGTCCAGCAGTCAACTTCCATAGGCTGAGTTGATCGATAGATTGACAAGCATACAGGAAAAAAATCTGTATACAAGATAACTTGTTTGTCTTATCTTAACAGGTCAAGCTCCGCGCGTAACCTAATATAATAGAAAATCAGTTGTGTCTCATTAGCGGAGCTTAATGAGTTAAACTTATTCTGTCCTCTATTGAATGCACACCATATAATTGTTTCCTCCTAATAGCTATAAGGTAAACGTTGGTTTCGGTGTATCAAACGACGGATTAGTGAAAGCTGACACATACGTGGCTATTTCTTATTTAACGAGCTCCTTCCCCTCGGCTGGTACGGTTAGTAATCGTTTATGGGGTGCAGAGCGGGAATCAGCGCAAAGAGCAAACTGTTTAGTTATTGTAGTAAACGATAAATGCGATTTCTTTAAAGTAGACAGTAGGTATTGAATTCCGTGCCACGGAAAGCACGTTAAGCCGTTGGTCATGGCTGTCATTGTCATTCGTGGATCTTTGACAGTCGTTACGGGTAGTCAGGAGCCCGAAAGTCTGACAACCAGTTTGAACAAGGGGTGTCGTATTACCCAGTACTTAACTAGGTTGTGGAGGTCAGATAGGCAGTCACTTCATGAAAAATACTGGTATTCAGCTGCATCCGGTTAGACTGGAAGCCGACCCCGACGTAGTTGGGAAAAGGCTAGGCAGATGATGTAAGTATTGAATTACTTGCAGTATTCACAAGAAGGTTCATTCATCTATAATAAGGTATAAGTGAGTTTTTAAATAGGGAGTAATCTTTGGAACTTCAGATCCGAATCGAAAAAAAAAAGATTAATGGGGAGCTAAAGTATTGCCGAGGAGTGTCACATCATATTATATGTTATGTTAAACAAGAAATTTCATGCGAGCAAAGTCGCGGGCAGAAGCTAATAATAAAAAAAAAATCGGCATATTCAAATAAAAGAAGTTTTTTTAACTGTGAAGTCAAGTGCAAAGATTATGTAGATTACTATTTTGATTTAAAAAAAAACAATGCCTCTTGGATCTCTGTGTATTTACTACTCTGTGTCTATTCCTCGCGCGAGCTTGACGCGCTTTCTCTCCCGCTTCATTTGCCAAAGTTCTGGTCAAGCTGCCACCGCTAGTGATGCGACCGAGTCGATATTTTTGTTGATAGTTCAATGCTGATGTAAAATTAAACCCGAATATTTAGAAAAAAATCGATAGCATTAACGCTATGTAACACGTCATGATGTCCAGGTACCAAATTAGCAAAAACCAGCTCAGTCAAGAAATGAAATTAATAATAGTTAAAGGATGAGGCTTGTGTTCAGAAACGGATATCCAGTCATTGGCCAGACAATGCCAATGTTGATGATATTCTAATCATAAACAATATTTTTAAAACGACGGCTACGGTTACGAAACCTATTCATGTCAACGTGAAAACAAAAGCTTTCTCGACACTTTAAAAAGAAAAGCTAAACAAACCATCGACAAAATATCGACGCATTCCCATCCCTAAACCACCCGTAAGCCATAAGTGGCTTAGTTATACCTACTACAGGCACCGCCAAATACCGAATCAATGCGGGCAACGTAAGAACAAAAGAAGGATTACGCCTTTCCTTGACCGCCCGAAAAGAATTAGTGAAAAAAAAAAAAAACAAAGAATTGTTAGTCTTTGGTCGTTAGTGTTGCCAGTATTGGTCGGTCAGCGCAAATGATCGGTTTTTTTCGCCCGCATAACTACAATGCTTTGTGGCTGCATTTGTTTTTAACTTTGATCATGAGCGAACGTGCGTTTTGCGAATGTTATTTTAGGGTATTGGAATTTCAACAAAAAGGAATGCTGTTTGATGGCTGTCTGGCTGTTTTGTTGGCGCTAATGTATAAAAAAAAGTTATTCGCTGTTTGTTTTATCAACATGGTATTTGTTTTCTGGTATTTAAGAATAAAAGCTGACCCGTTGGTTTATTTTGCTACATATTAGTAATCTGTGGGTTTATTGGGTTCGACCCCTGGCCCCGGCGCGATTGCTGAGCGCGGAGTCATGGGTTCGACCCCTGGTTCAGGCAGTGTTATTGACTTATTCAGAGCAATTTTCAGTACCAAGCAGCCAGTAATACATTCGTATACCTACTATAAATAGCTAGACTTCTGCTCGCCCCTTTGAGGAATATAGTGGTGCGTATAGCTGTATGTATTTTACAAAGTAAGTAAGTACGTTAGGTTCTAATGGGAATGTGTGTTTTACAATGTTTTAAAGCATTAAAAATTAAATAAGTTCTCTTTCTTATTACCCAAGGTTTTTCTATCAACTATCATACGGGTTGAAGTCAATCTAAATTGGAACTTTTTGTAACCCCTATATTGCTAGTGTTTAGAAACTTTAGTAAGTTGCGGTTTAAAAGTTGTTTCATTGTGTTTTATTTTTTTGGATGTTTAGGGCCCAACTAGTCTCAAAAGTAGGAACCATCGACTCTAGAAGAATAATATGGATTTGTGACCTAAATTTTATTAAAATATGTACAGACGCCAGCACATCAACCTACTACAATCTGTCAACTTTCTTTGATAGATTTTCAACTTTATCGCTAAAGTATAAGGTTCAAAGTTGATTGGGAAAATTTTACAGTTTCGGGTAGGTTGATGTGCTGGCGTCTGTTCACATGGCGACATCTTAAAGTTATATTACATTTCTAGTTTTAGCTGACCTCGCATTTAGGTTTTTCGTACAATGAGAAGTGAGCTTATACTGGGAATGTATAGTTTCATATGGCCATGCCTACCTAATGATAGAGTAGAATCATGGGCCATAGTCAAAACTATTTTTTAACTGATTAATATTCTAGTCTTATATTATGAAAGGCGCGAAGAATTTACTTATCTAGCATTTTTATTATAATATTCTTTTATTTACAGTTTTATCTTTTTGAAAATCATTGTAGGACACAACGTTCTACTACTACATTATACAGTCTATTTTGGCGCGTAAAATTTTGACAGATGTCAATGCGGTATAGAGATTATTGTCTATTATCTCGGCTTGGTGATCTGTATCAGTATTCACTGCACGGCTAGACGCACGCCTACAGAACTACATTTAGGGAAGTCAAATAGAACTTTTTGAAATGATCTTAGTATTTTTACTTAATTGTGTTTTTAATGTTTGTTTTTTGTATCCAGACAAGCCATAAAATAGAATAGGTTGTAGGTTTTACGTTTTGTCATTACAAAATTATAGTGATTTTATCAGATTTTATAGAATGAGCCATACCTAATCCTTAATATATTTTTTTTTGAGACTTATCGTTGCCAATAGTAGGTAATAGTAGCCAATTCCCGTAATTAAAAACAAAATCTAGTCGCAATCTCATCTTAGCGACAATCAAAATCAAAAACTTGTGAAAAATGTAAGGACATTAGACGTCTTTTTGACAGTTTGAGACAGAGATCAGAAGGCTAATTCTCGAAATTTAAAACGTTCAAAATCTAGTCGCAGTCTCATTTCAGCGACAAACAACACACATGTGCAACATGTTTTTGATTAGATTGAGACAGATCAGACTGTGAACGTTCTTAAAATTACCAGAATTGCCCCTCTGACTGACGACGTTCTTAAAATTACGAAAATTGCCCCACAAAATTCTTTAAGCTTTTCCTAATTATTTGTCGCTATCACGGTTAGGTGAACCTACATTAATTTTTTTACTAGCCTATATTGTCCCAATGCATGTTAAAATCCTCCCCCAAAGAAGAAAAAACAAAACGTACTAAACTTTTTAAATTCTAGAAATCCAACGAGTACGCATTTAAAGAAAAAATTAAAATCAGAATTTTTTTGGTCCACAGACGAACCAAATAAGCGATAAAAAAAAATCCTTTGTCTTTGTGCTCAGCCCTGATAACGGTTATACAAAACGAGGTTACAAATAACAGCACTCCTGTACAGATTACTAAAATAATACCTACGGCAATGGCTGATCGCTGTCCACAATGCGACTCGTTAATAGTAGAGAAAGACCAATTTATGTCAGCCCAACAGTTTGTGCAGGAGTTTAGAAATCAATGGCCGTGGCTTAGCTTAAAAACTTCGAAACTTTAAAAGAAAACTTGAATAAAAGGTGCGTTTCCGTAGGTTAGTGAAAAAAATAATCTTTTTTATAAAAAAAAAAAACAATCGACTTCCAATAAAAACACTACAAAGTGAAATATAACTTTAATTACAGAAGTCGGTGTGGATATGTCTTCCATTTTATTGTTTTTTATTTTACAATTTTGGCCCGACTGTCAGAGCTAAATAAAATGGCGCAGGACACAATGTTGTCAGCATTAAAAGATGAATAGAATTGAAAAAAAAAAAACCAAATTATTCTCTTATTCCAGCGCCGAACTTACCCCGACTTAGGTAGTATAGGTACCTACGCTAATTGGCTATTTAGCAAGCAGGTAGGTGCAACGGCGTCTGCTGTCTATCTTTTCCTAATCTCATAATCGCGTTTTGGCTCTTCCGGAAACCAGACTCAACAGAACAGGAAAATACAACTAGGTATACTCCTAATTAACGAATTTAACTTAGAATTTTATCTAGATCTAGAATTTTATCTAGAACCGGTCTGATCTGTAAAAATATTATCTACCGTGAAAACTTAGACAAAGTGAGCTTGAAGTGAGCTGTGAATAGTGCCAATCCGTAACATAATGTGGAATGCGAATGACAGCTCACTTCGAAATAAAATACGTTACTTATTTAGAAGTATTGTAGTTTCACATAAGTTCTCCACGTGAGATTTTCAGGTGTTTTAACAAAATATCCAAACATTAATTTTTGTCATAGTAACATATTTTTTTTTCAAAGTTCTGTATAAAATCACGTTTCTGATCCATATTTAGATCTAGACGCCACGTGTACTTAGTGTAGACAAATGACATACCATAATAGCTAGTTAGTTGTAACTTGTGAACTATTTTAAGCGTCATTTCACGCACAGTTAGCATTGCTTAGCAGTCAGTCCAAGCTGATATTTCAACTTTCAAGAGCACGTAATTCTCTATGCATCACTTCGAAATTCAGAGAATGTCGAGGTGTGAATCCGCGATGAGTTACTTTAAAAACAAGTGAGTTTGTGTGTGGTCACTGGAGTGAGGTTCAAAATAAACTTTACAGAATAGCACTGACTACGTTACGAGAATGGATGAATGAAAATATGCTTGGTATAAAATTATCATAATCAGCATATCATGTTCTCACTGGTAGGACACAGGCCTCCTCACTTCGAGAGGGAGTGGGCTGTAATCCACCACGCGGGCCCAGTGCGGGTTGAAGAGGCAAAATTCGAAGACATCTCATCTTCGAATTTTTGGTTCTACGCCATTCTTTCCTCACAATGATTTGCTACACCGTTTTGAGAGCAACGGTGATGAAATTATTTACATAAAGTAGAGCGCCTGCCAGGGTTCGAAGACGACCACGACCACGACCTACAACTCGTAAGTCGGGGGGGCTGTTACTACTGCCCCCTTGATTTATAGTGTTTTTTTTTTATTAAGAAGGATGAATTCTTTCGATCTACATAGGAGCCAGTTGTATCTGGTCCTGCTACTGTTTGATGTCGAAGTATTATATAAACTGACACCATGGAATTTGGAATATCGTTAAAAATTGGAACGAGGGAAATATTAAAATGAAGTTGAGGCGTTGAGCCTCTTTTTCAGACCAAAAAACTGTAATAAAAGATTAGCCCAAAAAAAAACTAGGAAAGCCTACAAAGAATCGGTCACTATAGGTACCTTCCTCAAGAAATGTCTAAAACCACCTTTTATAAATACATCCAAATAAATGACGTTACAAATAGATACCCATTGTTGTTGTCCCCGACTAAGAAACCTTTCCAGGCCGATAAACAAGAATATAGTTATCTCACCTAGCCGCCAGAGGACGCCCCTCTCTAATAATTTATGTATTGTCAGCCAGCATATTTAACCTCCAGGCGTATTATTCACACATTATAAATCCTACGGAGCGTGGCGATAACGGAACGCGACCATAAACGCTAAGATGGCGCCGCTGACAGTTTTTTGACAGCGGTTTTGGCGCGAAAAAGTGAGGGTTCTTTTTGTGGATTTTGAATTAGGTAAGCTTTTTTTTTTGTTTAGAGAAATGGGCTTTGATATATAGTATGCCTTTTTGCGGTAGTTTGAAAATAACTGACATAAAAAAAGATATTTATACCTATAGACATCCGTATTGAGAACCTCCTCCTTTTTAGAAGTCGGTTAAAAACAGGTAGGTTAGGCATGTACCTACTTGTATTTTTTATAGATAAATAAAATTTAATTACATAAACTGTAATTAACGGCCTATTGTTACTATCGAGAAATTACTTCTTATATACCGTGTCGCTAACAGCTAAATAATCTAGAATGCGATATAGGTACAAAACAATGTAAAAGTCACTCAAGTTCTATTCTTATCTTGCCAGTTACAAATAAATTAACAATGGCTTCCTTTATACAGTAAATAACCACACAGTTCGCAACATTTTCAATTTTAGCACAGACTGAAAATAAACTTGGAACAGGGGAAGCGGACACCTGTTTAGTCTATGCTTTCCGCGCCATTACCCGCCCATTGAGCCGCGCGCGATTTTCGAATTTCGAACGGAGAAAATGGCGCCATCGCGCGTCAAGTTGACGTAAACGGTTTGCGTGCAAAAACGTGGAAAAAATCGATAGGGACCTGATGAAATGTCTTTGTTGTGTTCATGCTAATTTAGTATTCTTCATTAAACTTTTTCAATGATTATATTATTTAACGGAGGGAGAAAACAGTGTGCTTAAATTAGGTTACTGAAGTATTGAATGCATTTTGTTGTAAGAAGTACGTCTATAAACGAGCCTGTATTCCTTGAGTTCCTATATCTATGCCACAGAAATTTGTAGCAGAATACAGAACGCGAGAGAGCGTAGGTGTTGTATTGTAGAGGCTCTAGCCTGCATGGTGTTTGTGCGAGTATAAGTTGATAGCATAATATTATGATAAAAAAACCATTTTCGTATTCAGAAAATAGAATATAATAGAAATCCACTTGATGAGCTGGCAGAGCGCGTCATTATGTAAAGTAGGTAATTAAATTGTTTGACAAATTAAAAGTGCGTCATTATAAAACAGGTAATTAAATTATTTGATAAAAGTGATTACAAATTATAATATAATACGCTGTTCATTGTACGACACCGTTAGAGTACACTAGTAGTTTTCATTAAAAACTTTTGTATTTTCATGAACAAGAACTTAATAAAATAATCGGTTACGGTATCCTAAAACTGATATTTTATTGTAGCAGACAAAAGTAACACGACTGTTATCGATCTAACCGATCTCTTATTCGATCTATCGGATAAAGGGCTGCGTAGGATTTTTTCCTTTGCCCCTATCCCAAATGTAAAAAAGGATCGTTTTTGACAATTGGAGACCATAAACACCTAGTTAAAAATTTTCTGATTGTGCTTTCTGTTACTATTATCACGTGGAATACATTATTTGTATCTATTTTTTAAAGGTTCTGTATAAAATTTTGTTTGAAGCGATATTTCTAATGAAAAGAGATATTAAACAAACTGTAAGTAAGTAATCCTATAATGTGATGGACCAGTGCAGGTATAGGCAGGGACTGCATACCGGTAAAATTTTGGTATCGATATCAAAATATCGATATAAATACTGATATTTGGATATTTCTTTATCGATATTGATACCGATATTTTTATTCAGTACACTTATATCTTTACTTTAATATGCCTTTATCAGTATCGATACTGATACCAAAAGACCGATGTTTTACCAATAAATTACCAACAAAATACTACGCACGCACGGGCCACGACAGCGGCACGCGCTACGTTTGATCAAATACTCGCTGCTTACTACACGGTTGCCGTTCCGTTTCGCGTCAAGACCGCGCGCCGCCGCCGGCGCCGCGGCCGCCCGCTACCGCGCCGTTGCACGGTGGCATGAGGTGACGTGCGATCTCGCAACGTCGGATTGGAGCCTGATATCAGTACTGAGTATCGATAATTTTATCGATAATTTTATACCGATACTTAAGTAACTGATACAAAATTCGATATTTATTCCAGTTATCGATTCTGATATTGGTATTTTCTTTAAAATATCGATATATTTCGAGTATCGATATCAGTCCCTGGTATAGGTACTCAAATAAAATAGGTACAGATAGCGTGCGAAATACTGTTCGACGGCTGTACAGAGGCCAGCACATCAAGCTACCCCAATCTGTCAAATTTCTTTGATAGATTTTCAACTTTACTTAAAAAGAGTAAGGTTCATATTCAATTGGGAAAATTTGACAGATTGGGGTAGGTTGATGTGCTGGCCTCTGTACATCAAGTGAGCTACGCAAAATGTAAATAGACAGCTGTCATAGTGTAACGGCATAGTAAATCGATTATAACTTTTTATGTGACATCGACATTAAGAATCTCAAACTCGATTAAATGATATTAGGCTAACAAATGCACGTTGATTTGGTAGTAGGTATCGCGCCATAAAAAATATTTTATTATTAAAACGTATGATTTGTAGTTGTTTATATGAGTTAGTAGAAGACAAGCTAGATTATACATAGTTTTCCACAGTCTTTAGAAAAGGAGTAGGTACAGCTACTTAAAAGTTTTTTTACGTAACTACCTTAGACAAATAAAAAACCAAGACAGAGCGCCGAGAACGATACAGTGAAGCATGCCAAAACTACACCTCCGCTCTGTGCATACACGCTCACACGCAC
This sequence comes from Gortyna flavago, assembly GCA_963669345.1. Classification (NCBI taxonomy): domain Eukaryota; kingdom Metazoa; phylum Arthropoda; class Insecta; order Lepidoptera; family Noctuidae; genus Gortyna; species Gortyna flavago. Next base: position 2,681,099 of record OY770155.1, on the reverse strand, counting down.
ACATTTACAACCATTACAATCAAACTACACCTCACTAAGTGCACCCATGTTTACGAAGCCGGCTTCACTTTACTGTTGACAGCCCTCTGTCTTGGTTTATTATATAGTCTGAGATACTCGTACTAGTTTTTAGAGAGTTTGCAGACTTTGTGGTCTTTTTAAACAGCGGATCTATTCTGTTAAAAGTCTCACGGTGAAAATTTAAGCGTGGTGTGGTTGAAGTTTGCTGAGAATAGTGTCAATTCCTAGCATATATAAGCACAGCTTGTGTATATAAGCACAGCTTGTGTATATAAGCACGGCTTGTGTATATAAGCACAGCTTGTGTATATAAGCACAGCTTGTGTATATAAGCACAGCTTGTGTATATAAGCACAGTCAGATAGGAAACGCGGACTTCATCTAGTTTTTAAAATATGATTGACGTGTAAAAGTGTTTGTACAAACCTACTTACAGAAATAAAAATCATTTATTATTTATACATAATTAGCCTATAATTTTCCCACTGCTAGGGCACAGGCCTCCTCTTGGAGAGAGGGAGTAGGCGATAATCCACCACGCGGGCCCAGTGCGGATTAGTAACGGAGTGGAATGACAGCTCACTTCAAGCTTATTTCGTCTAAGTTTTCAATGTGAGACTTTTACAGAACAGCATAGGTACCTACCACGAGCTCTTAACGCGATCCACTTTAGGACCTAAACTGAACTGTTCTGCTAATTCGTACCATGACGTCAGTTTAACGATTCAATTTAGGCCGTGCCATCTGGATACCTACCACGAGCTCACGCTTATTCACTTTCAACGATCCAAATGCCGCTGAGTGTATTGGACGTCATGGTACGACTGTGAACGATGCAGTTTAAGAACCTAAACTGAAATGTCTTGCTTTTGAATCGTTTTTAAATAGGTCATGGTAGGCCCCCAGCTGACCTACTTAAAACAATTACTTATTTAAAGATGCGAAAACGTAATTGAAAGAGCTACATTTTATTTGTAACAATTCAGTTTTTATACTCTATATAATAATTATGTTATAAACCCGTATTTTATCACTACACATACAAACAGACAGACAGTCGGAGATACTGAGCACTGATATTTATTTATGACCACCAATTAGAAGGTGTGAGATAAAATCTGAACCTCTTTTGTGGGATAGAGCAATGTTGAGCGGATTGCCTATGGTCATGTTTTATCTGTGCGGTTTTTCGCGACTTTTTTTTCGTTTTCTACGAATCTAGGTACTTAGCTAATTTGAACATTTTAGAAAAGCTGTGCTGTGCGTGAGTACCTACCTATTATAGAATAGAATATATATATTTGCTTTAAAACATAGTACATTAAGGCCTTATTAATATAGTTATGGTCTTACATGTTTCTTATTGTGCTGTGTTGTGTGTGTATTCCTTTGCTGTGTTTGTATTAATTACAGTTGCAAATAAGTTGTGGTTGAACATAATTTACAAGTGATAGGTATCTCTCTAGAGCTAACTTGGTTGTAAAGTAAACTTATTCATTACTAGTGTTACAATTCATACATTAAATAAGAGGTATTAATTTAACTTAAGCTGTTCAAGATTTTATGTGATTTTTTAAATCAATAGATGTCTTATAAAATGCCCATAGTAAAATCGCTGTTTTTTTTAAATTAGCATATTCTGTCCCACTGCAAAGGCCTCCCCAAGTCCTTCCACGGAAGTTGGTTAATTAAAAAAAATAAAATAATAGTCTCTACACATGTCACTGTTCTCTTTCCCGCTTTATCTCACCACATTCAGTTAGTTTTTTTTTGTATTTATTTTTTATTTCATTAGAACGCATCAATTCTGTCCGGTGCTAGGATCTCGGGTTAAGGAAATGGCTCTATTAATGTTCCTCGACCATTTGGGGACATTTTAATAAAAAAAGGTTGCCAGCACGGAGGTTTGTCATTATGAACGTAAATTAATTTTAATGTCCAGTTTCTGTAGTAATAATTACGTGATATTTTTGTTTAATGGCCTTTTTTAATTTTATTTTCACTTGATTGGTTAAAAAATATTATGTGAATTAAGTTTAGAATATTTTATGTATTAATGTATATCCATCATAATAATCACCGTGCTTCTATAAAAAATTCTAATATTAATAATTTTTTAGAATTTATAAATTAAATAGATAGTAATAAAAGTATAAAGTGAAGTATAAAAAACACAGTAGGTAAATATAAAAACTTATAAACAAAAAGATCCTTCACAACCATGCAAATACAAAACATATTTTTGCGTGTAAAATAGATTTAACCATTAAATAGCGTTTATTAAATAAAAACAGACATGACAACATCGATACAAGCAAGCCAAGACACCTGAACCATCCACATAATTTGGAGTTGGAGTGTCTTCTCCATACGAAACTACCTTTTGGATAAGAAAACTCGAATCAATTCTATTTTCTTGGGAATTTTGACGTTTAGATGTACCGTTTATGTGCCTATTTGAAATAAATGATTTGACTTTGATAGAATAGAGCTAATTATATTTTAGATTCAATAACATAATTTAGCTTCAATTTACTTTTGACTAATAAGTCATAGGATCACCTAGTTTAGGAGTCAGGGTTTACCTTATCCGTATGACCTTTTAGCCAACTAATTATGTATCCTAGTCTTTAAGCAACGTCAAAGGTTTTTTGTATCAATAAAGATTTATTATTACTTTAGCGACTCTTGCAAGGAGATGCTTCGTCAAAAAACTGCGTACGACGTACCAAAACTGACAAACAAAATAAATTAAATGACAGACAAAAACGCGCCAAAACTACCACAGGCAACAATGACAGCTCAAAAAAAAAACAGCAGCGCACATTCAAGCAACGACATCGACGCATACAGCCTACCTTTCATCGCATCGGCAATGCATGAGCGTGTTCACCCTCCAATTGTAAATTCCATACTTCTTCTCCATTCCTCCGATCCAGAAGGGGCACCTCAGGTCGTGGACTCTGCAGCAGCGGTCTGTCCTCGTGTGGCCGCCAAGCTGAGAGTACCGGGTCGCTGAGAACCCCTTGCCGCACCACTTTGTGCCAGGAACTCGGAGTAACTCCATTGTGTCGCGTTTTGTTCTGATGGGGATCATTTTGTTGGTGGGGGGTAGTCGAACGAATGGTTTTTTTGGATAGTCGAATGGTGGATCGATTCGATTGTTTCTATTATTGCGTAGGTTATCGATATTATTTTTCCACGAATTTGTGCAAAAAAGGGGACACTAGAATAAAATTATTTTTTTTGTAAATTTTGGCGTTCAAATGTGCCTTTTATATGTCTCTTTAAAATAAATTATTTGACTTTGAATTAAAAAGGAACTTTTGGCATAAAATTTATGCTTTTAATGTAGCTTTTCTTACAACAAAACAATGTCTAATTAAGTGTTTAACAACACACACATAACATCACGCCTACAATGCTCAAAGAGTTAGGCAGAATGATAAATTTAAGGACCGATTTTTCAATAGTCCGGTAATTTTTATCTGAAGAATAAATACGATAGTTTGACATATTTACCATACAAAAGCTACCAAACCGCTATATTTATTCCTTAGTGAAAAGTTACCGGAGTATTGAAAAATCAGCCCTCAACCTACTAAAATTGTAAACAATTATGTAATTATTTTACCGTAGTCAATCTCAATTGAAATATTATGTCTACATGTCTATGACCATCAGCAATTGCGAGTAAAGAATCAATCTCCGACCATTCAGCTGTACTAATTGAACAAATCACTGAATCATAAAAACAGTAATTTCAAATCGATTTGTACAACTTTCTTCGAATATCGTTAACCATTCGATCTATATCATTCGATTGTCTATGTCTACGTCGCCCATCTCTTTTACTTTTTAAAATTACGCACTGACAAGATCACTGTCAAATGCCAGACCATAATGACCTCTTCCTACTTTTTAATTTTACAAACAGCCTACTGCCTAGCACTTCAAATATAGAATGGACCACCAACGTGTTTATGATATTAAAAAATAACCGTAAATATCTTTGGGATAGTCGCTGTAAATCCTTTATAGATCTCGAAGTGCTCTATAGATCCATAGATCGTTGCCAACGCATGAATGATCTATAGATCACCACATGTTTTATTGCTTTATTGCCTCGTGTAGAGTTAGAGTAAAATTAATAGCTCGAAATAAATGTTTGGTTACGACTGTTACGAGAGATGTTAACTCGTTATGCAATATAACAAGGTAGTTTTGAACTCAGGGCCCCAATTCTGTATGGTAACTATTATTCCCCGCGAAATCTTATACCACGCAAACCACGTCAATATCTTGTCTTTTATAAACCCCTGTAACGGTAAGGAATCGAAATGTCAACCGTTTGTGGTATGGTCTAAATGTATTTTGACAGTTCAAACCACGTCAACTTCGCATAATTTTCACGCGGTTTAGGTCATTGTGTCATAGAGAATACGTTGACTGCAGAATTGTCGTGATTAGCTAAGGAATTGACGAAGTTGTTCGAAGTAAGGAATCATTAGGTGTGTCATAGTGAATTAGGGCCTTAGAACGTTTACGACGTACGGCATTTCATACAAACTTTCAAGCCCTTGTTTTTCGAAAAGAATGAACCGTCTTTAATGACACTTCATACGCATATGCAGGCTACAAAGGTCAAAAAAGTTAGTTAATAACATTTTCGAAAAATAGTGTTCCAGCCAAATTGACCGATTTTAAATTTTCCATAGAAACAGATGTCCAGTTATTTTTTTTTAAATAAGAGATTTCGAAAATGTTCTATAATGACTTTTTAGACCTTTGTATCTTGTTTATGCGTATGAAGTTTCATTAAAATTGAATTATTCATTTCGAAAAACAAGGGCTTGAAAGTTTGTATGAAATGCCGTACGCCGTAAACGCTCTTATACGAGTACAAAGGTATTTCACAGATGAGTCAATCGTTTTAATGTTGCCAATCCTGCTTCGTCAGCCTACCCACTAAAGGGTGGAAGGATTAGCTAAGTTGAGCGGCCTTTTTCATTTCCATTTGTTAAATTAGATCACAAGTCTTAGGCCGAGATCTACAGATTCAAATTATATTAGCTAGCGAAACTCCTCAGACGTGATGGGTATCGAAATCATGATAAAATAAAAAAAAAGTTGTGCGACAATGACAGGAAAAACTCTTAGTGCGTGCTAAATGCCGTTTTTGATATCGACCTTAATTTCAGGATGCGCTAGGTAACCCGCGAAATCCAAATTTTCTTACGTTATTTGCAGTTTGCAGGTCAGTGTCAGCCGGTTTAATCTGTAAATATCTCACCGTGAAAAGTGAGCTTGAAGTGAGCTGTCATTCCACTAGATCAGAGGGGCAATTCTGGTAATTTTAAGAACGTTCACAGTCTGATCTCAGTCTCAATCTGTCAAAAATACCTCAAATTTCAGTACATTTTGACAAGTTTTTGACATTTGTTTGTCGCTGAGATGAGACTGCGACTAGATTTTGAACGTTTTAAATTACGAGAATTGGCCTTCTGATGCTGGATATTGACACAGTTGACAGCTCACTTCACCTAAGTTTTCACAAAGAGATTTTTATAGTATAGATCAACAGGTTGTATGTTGATTTAAAAATGATTCGTGAGCGTAACAAATATGACTTTACAGAATTATAATCATTCAAATCATTAATACAAGTACAACCCTCTAAGTTCATATACTTAATCCTATTGAATGATTATTTCATGAAATATCAATCAATGGGAGTATATGAACACTCGCGAATCTAATTTTTTTCAAAATGCAACCTGACTCTGACCTGCAAATTGTAAAAAAAAACTTAAGAAAGTTTGAATTTCGCGGCGTACCTAGCGCGTCCTCCTAACCAGTACCAAGTTCATCTTTTGGCGGGATTTATTCTCACAGACTTAAAATTCTCATCTAGCAACCATAGACAGCGGCCATCTTGATCTCAGCGGGACACAAACGTCAAAAACTAGTCTGATAATGAGAGAGATAAGCCATTATCTCTATCCTTATTATAAACGAAAACATAAAAATAAATAATGTTATAATCTCAATAATCCTCATCTAATCTTAATGAGGACGGTAATGGGTCAAACTCTTGAGGTTTTTACTGAAGTTTGTAGGACATAAACTTTATGATATAGGGAATTATTTAAGATCCTTGGACATCAAACTCTTACTATTGAAAAGTTTGAGAGTGTTTCTTTCGACGTTTCAAACTCCATTGCGTTTTGGATTCTAAAGTTATTAAAATCGTCAGAGAAAATATAGCAGTGGACTAGATGAAGTGTAAAGAATGGTTTAATCTTTAGTGACGTTTTTTTCTGTAGAGGGATGCTACTAATTGATGTAATATGATATTATTTTATTTCTGTTTTAGTGGCGATAAGTCTTTCTGTTTTTAGGTGTAGGTACGTACTTATTTTGTTTAATGCTCCTTTGATTTCTTAGGAAAGTTAGAAATTCTTACTGAACTTCCAAAGTTGGATTAAATTATTTAAATTTAACATTTAAATTTTTTAGGACGTAAAAATTTCGCGGTGAAATTTTATCGTGCATTGGATTTTCAACACACGGTGGTGAGCCGAGCATTGAGAATCAAACAAAGCGCATCCTAGCACGTCAAAAAAACACTGTTGAATTTTCAACTGACGGCGCTAAGTAGTGCCAGTACTTAGTGCGTGCGCAAAAAATAATCGACGCAGGATTTACGCGCGCCTGTGGGAACCTGGGCAAATTTTCAGTGAATAGCGTCCTATTACTCATATTCGTCGTATTACTCATTTTATAGCACGATTTGACTTTGATTCACGTTCATCTCGTATGATTAAATCTTCCACAACAGAAAAATATACGAATTAGTACCTACTTAAGTGAAGGGTAACTTCATATGCTCTACACATCATCTCATCGGACCATGAGAATTATAAGAGGGAGTGCACTGTGCACCTGTGTCTGCGCGCACACTTGTGCACTATATTATGTATATCTCTCGCGCCGAAAGCTAGGATTGCTGCCGTGGCCGAAATACGGTCTAGAAGACTTTTTATGCTCTACGCACAACAACATCACGTACTGAGCCTAGATCAGGCGTTCAAAAATCTAGGGTTTACAAGCAAAAACATTGGCAATTTACAGAAAGCACCGTCACCACTTTTTTTTTTTTTTTTTTTTTAAGGATGGGAAATCATCCAATGACCCCTCCCGCTCTGGGTGGAGCGGAAGGGAGTGTCAGACTCTTACTGACTAAGACCCATCCGTGTTCCTTCCTTAGCCCTTTATGTTCCGGGGCAGCGGTAACCCTTTCGGACAATCCCGCTGCCCCACCGTCACCACTCACCAGACAAAAATTAAGAAAACACGACCAAAACCGTTCCTTTATCTCCGTATTTCATTTGATCCACGACTTTTTGACCACCCTGTATATGCATGGCCTACGCCTTATCCAATGGGAATTTAAAGTACAGCCGTTGGCGTTCGACTGTCTGAGAATAATAATATTATGACGATGCCGTTAGACTTAATGCAGATGCGGTATTGTCCGAGGTATAACAGGACATAATTTATTACAAATATGTATTTTATAAACAGCCTAGGTTAGTGCGCTTCAGCTGAAACGAAACTCATGTCTTTGAATAAAACATGTCTAAGAGCACCATTCACAAATTCGCTTTGTTCACGATGTTATTGAGGACTGGTGCAGCTAGAGTAAGTCCTTGTCTCTGCCTATTACGAGAATTGTTTTATAATTTTGCTTCCGATGTTGGAATTAGCTGTTTTTCTATAGCCTTCTGTTATTCGACTGTGGTTTGGCCAATCAAGTGTGTTATCCCTGCTGTAAAACATAGATTATTTACAAAAACCAGATCCCATACGAAATTCAAAAACACCGTTACCACCGGCACACGAAAAAAACAAACAAAAATCAACCTTGTCCTTGAAATTATAAAAAGAACTTAAAGAACTAACCTCCTATCACATCTGCAGTGAGATATCGTATACGGCCTGTAGTTGAAATAACCGAATCTCCGTTTGAACATTCCGATGTTGAATCGGCAATGGTCGTGAGACCGACAGCATCGGTCTTCGTCTGCGTCGGCGCCTAGCTCCCCGTACTTCGCTGCGATGTGTCCAGCCCCGCACCATTTGGTCCCAGGCACTATGAAATTCTCCCTGAATGATCTTCGAGACCTGTTTTCGTTTTCATCTCATGTTAGTCTTTTTGTAAGCGATACTGCGGTGATCTGTGTGGTCAAATATTTATGATACATTGGTAAAGAGGAATTATTAAATGAAAACCTGATGTCGCAAATTTAATAAGCTGCTGTGACTGAAGCCTTCTCTGTAGAAAAGGAGTAGACAACATAGGCCCAGTGTGGATTGCTAAGTGCGAGACTGATGTCTGAATGAGTTTCTCCAAAGTATTAATAAAATAAATATAAACTCTTTAGAGAGATTTTTAGAGCATGGTTAAACTGTTTTGCTCGTGGACGAAAACAAATTCTTGCACTACAGTCACCAATCCTTTTACCAAGACTGTGGCTTTAGCAAGATTGCCTACATACCTTTTGAATCAGCACAAAGTCTACGAGAATTTAACTCATAACGTAGTGAATAGCTTGGTCTGACAACAAGGTTTGTAGCAGGGCTGACTGTCTTTACCTTCATCAGGCGCTCCCCTTCCATTCAGCAGGTTAAGGTATAAAGCCCCACGCTCGATGATACTGGACAGTCAGCCCCGCTACCACTTCAATGACCAGCTAATTGATCTACCACGGTATGATCTATCCTCTAATCAGGCTGATAAAAGAGAAGATAAGAAGTCTATTGATGAATGATGATGGTCTTAAGAAAGGATACTCAGTCTGAATCATATCAGAATATTACAATTTAGCAAAATACGCGCATTGACATAGAGTTGCAGACATCAGCCCGTATTACCTATAACAATTTAGCGACATCAGGTTTTCATTTAAAAAAATAGGTGTCTAAATTATGCTATTAAATTTATCTCTGTATTTGCGTCTGACTGAACAAAAACACGTTTGAACCGAAACCAATAGTGTAAGATGAATATTTGACACTTGAAACATTATTTTTTAGCAAAGAATATAATTATGTTTAATTTAAACTTATGAGCGAGATATTTTGAATGAATGACGTATGAATGAATTGATGGAAATGCAAAGAAAGACTGATGACTTAGAATGTGTTGGTCCTGTGCAAAATAATAGAGTTTTTGAAGATATTTGAGAGACTCAAAGTTAATAGATGATTGAAAGTCAAGAAACAGATGAAGTTGCCTCCTTACTTTTAAGTCTGGCCAAAATGAAGTTACTCTCTATTTTTAAAAGAATAAGTATTTCAAGTCAATGGCAAATGTAAATTACGTTAAGTAGATGATTTGGGCCCAGTAAGTGGCCACTCCAATCAGCGTCATCAGTGGCGTTTTATAGGTCCGTAAAAGTGCAGGTGTATAGACACTTTGGCACTCCAACTTAAGAGACATGGGGTCAGAAGAATAGTAAATAGTAGTACCCTAAGTGGGGCCAGATGGAGATGGCAAATATGTCTGCTGACCAAGCGTAGCTGACCGAAAATTTAAGACTAAACCGTAAGTACTGAACTTTAAAGTTTTGTTGATATATATGACCACTTTGAACAGAAGCCGTAGTTTACAGGTGAATGATATCGTAGATGAAGAGCATTCGATTAAGTAATGAGAATGAGTTAATTAAATGAACGTAGGAATCTATAAGGATATATATTGCAGAAAAAAGCAGTAGTCCCTGTTTGAAGATATAGCGATAATATGGTGTAGTTTTGTTTACGTGCAAAATATAGTTTAGGTAGATATGCCAAAATGCTGGAGTCTAAATACCGGTGAAAAAAAGTAAAGAGGTCATGGACTGGCGATTTATCAGGATTTCGAAATTCGAATATTGTAGGTAAAGTATGAAATTCGAAAGGAGATGAGCGTCGTGCGGTTGCAGTGCATTCCATATAATATGAATGTCTTGAATCGTCATAAAAAAATATTTACAGGTTTTTAGCGTAAATATTTTTTTTCAATTCAAGATATTTTAATCAGATAACCCTTTTGAAAAGCAATTACTAAACCCTCCGTAACATGAATTAATAAATAAAATGAATTTAACGGACTTTCGTATTCGCGATCTAAAAAATAAACTTGGAACACAAATTCGTCCGTAAATTCGTTTTATTTGATTAAAAAGTTTTTGCTTTGTAAAAATATAACAACTACCTAGCAAGAGAGCTTTCTCCAACTTTGTTTTTATGCTCCATCATATATTGTAGTTCTTCATGCCTTTTCAGGCATTCCATTTTCAATTTATCATAATCCAGCCAGTTCGAAATGTCTGGCGGCAACCGATCGCCATCTTTTAGTATTCTAAACGTGACGTTTCCAAAATGGCGGTAAAACTTTTCGTCTTCAAAATTTTTTGGTTGTTTATTTACTATTCTATATATTTCTTCATCTAATGCTAATTTTAATTCTTTTCTTAGTGTTTTTAGGAAGTTTCTTGCTGATTTTCCTTGCGTTACGTATTCACAGTCTTGGATGTCGCCATTTTGTGAGTAAATCACTTGGACAAAGTGGTTGCCATCTGTCAGCTGACGGAGTTTTAGGCCGAGTCTGTAACAAAGAGAAAAAAAAACGAATGTTAATTTAAGGATAACACACCAGTTTTATGGATCTTGAAGAGGCATATTAGCAGCTGCAGGTATAAATCTTAACACAGCTGATGTAGAGTGATGGTAAATAGTATTAAATTACAACGTGGGGTAAGGGGTATCATGTTACCCAGTAACTAGGTTGTGGAGGTCAGATAGGCAGTTGCTCCATGTAAAAAATAGTGATATTCAACTGCACTCAGTTAGACTGGTGGCTGAGCAGATGATGAATTATTGCAAAGTGGGAAGACGTTGATGCTTAACCTCGTGACGAATATTACATTTCACATTTTACATCAAGGTAGTATTTACTATACACATAAAGTCTATTCAAACTTATGGTTCAAATTAATATTATTTCAAGTTAAACAAATATCAACTTTATTTTAGTGGTAATTAAAAAAAATGCTTGAAGTTGTAGCGTAAACTGAACTTTATTGTGTAGAATTTAAAGTTATTTTTCCATAAACTCATATTTGTTTACATTTTTAGCAAATAAATCGCCAATGCAGATTACGTAAACTCACGCACAAACTCAATTCCCATTAGGGTTGGCAGAAACTACGAACGCCATCTGCTATGATCCTATCATGAATAATATTATAAATTGTCAGTTTGTGACCATTTTACGACTTATAATATAATTAATAGTGTTATTCTTTTATGATTCTGCCAAAGTCGCCTTTTTAGGCCCCCTGGTCATACACGCACGCTGGTTGCGAGTACTGCGCACCTGACCTTTTTTAAGAACATCACCAATAAGGTCACTATATCCTCCGAGGGGTCCTCCGGACTTTCCACTCACATCAGCCTTCATACCATTTCTTAGTCATCCATGAGGATGAATGAACATCCTCATTCCTCTATTCTCTCTCGTGGTATTTAGTACTTTCCGGAAAACAAAACTGACGTTTTAGGTATACTTACTGTACTGCCGACCAGAGAATGCGTTCTTGACTCCTGCCAGTTTCATACAAACGAATACGTGTTTTGCGAAGTTGATCTTTTTTTTTTTTTATAAATATGGCATCTGAGCCGATGTCGACTATTCTGCCAGCGTCAAGTTGATCTTTATTAGCTACTAGAATTGTCGCACTGACAGCTGTCATCAATGCAGTCTCTCGACGGCCGAACTATAATTACAAATCTTATTTGAAAGCTCAACATCTTCAGATGACTATTATTTTCCTATCGGAATTAGATCAGCGTTTGTTTTTATTGCTCCATAACTACCGACACTCCTCAACCATGTTTAATTAACTTGAAACCATAAAACGGTTAAGTATTAAGACTTGACACCTTACCGACTCCTACAAATACAATAAAACCATTGAGGTTAGTAGATATTCCTATTACAAACGCGGAAAAAGGAGGATGACCACTTTTCAACTTTTTTTTACTAAGGGGTGAAAAGGGGCGAACTGCCATTGTCCGCGGTAGCATCTACATCTAAAATGACTAAAGTGAGCTATCGTTGCATTTATTTCACAAAGACTGTCTTGTTGATATCGGTCGCAAGCGCAACTGCAGGCTGTAATCTGCATTAGCGATTTATTTGCCAAAAATGTAAACAAATATGAGTTTATGGAAAAATAACTTTATTTCCTCGACGATAACGCTACAACTTCAAACATTTTAATAACTTTTTCAATAGTACTAGTCACTCTGAAATCAACTTAATAACCATTAAAATAAAGTTTTTAGTTGTTTAACTTGAAATAATATTAATTTGAAACATAAGTTTGAACATACATTAAGTAGGTATAGATAACTGATTTTGGCAATGGCAAAGGATTTTCGTTATCAACATTCTTAGAAAAATAAAAAATACAATATCAAAATCAAAATATTTTATTTCACATAAACCTACATGGGCACTTATGAAACGTCAGAAGCTAGGTGCACGGTTCCAATTGGTCGTTTCCTATGGAGAAGAACCGGCAAGAAACTCCACGGTTACTCTTTTAAAAATATTTGCGTTTTTACAATGTTTTCAAGTTACAATAGGTATGGGAGTACTGCATAGGCCTGTCAACAAGTACCAGGTACTTGATAATATAAAAAACCATATACAGATCTAAAGTTTAAAAGGCCTACAAAGTCCTCACATTTACAAAATTAGAATCCATGAAAAGGATAAAGTAAATAATAAAATTTATAAAAACCTACTGAAACCAAGTGATATGATTGACATTACAACCACTAATTTCTGATAACAGCACCCACTGGTAGAAGCCCGAAAGTCTGACAATATTCGTCGATCGAAGGTTAAGCTACACTTGCCGCGGTCGGTTAGAGATGGGTGACCGTCCATTACATATCGAGACCTCTCGTTGCCTGGGAAAGCATGTTATGCCGTTGGTCCCGGTTATCATTCGTATATCTGTGGCAGTCATTACGGGTAGTTAGAAGGCTAAGGCCCGGCGCACATTGGCGGCACGGCACGGCAGGGGATCCTTCGGCATCCCTACATGTAAGCGCGCACTGGCGGTAACTATGCCGTGGCATCCTTAAGAGTAAACTAGTCGCTAGCTCGAACTCACTGGTGGTCATGGCCAAAAAGTACGCTGTCTCATCTGGCTTCGTGTCTGACAGAGCTAATATCAGTGATGAGCTGTTAGACGCTAGTCTACACGCACAACGTCTAGTTCTCACGCACAGAAACACCGTTCCGAACTGATAGGCGCGTAAAAAAATTCGATAAGTGCTTTGGAAAATCGAGTTTTATGAGAAAACCACTGCATATATCAATTATAAAAAAGTTTATTGAACTCTTCGATAACTGAGCTTTGTCACAGTACAGTTGTTTTATTACCTATTTACACCCAAAGTTACGTTAAAAATACAAATCTTTGTTGGCTCATAACTTTTTAATGGCTTTTTATTTTACTATTCTGCTTCCGTACAGACACAATTAAAAAAAATAAAAATCATCTGTTCCCTATATTTATGTTCGCATAACTCGTCAAAATGTAGGGAACAGCAGATTTTTTTTTGCGATTTCTGCTTTGGTCCCATAGTAAAAGTTGTTCCATTATGATGAGTACAATCTCCCATTTCGATTTGTCGCATGTTTTCAATTTCAACCTGTATAATCTTATAATTATGAACTTGGCAACCGCCAACTAGCGCATCCGCCTTAACTTAAGAAGAAAATACACATAATTCTCTTTCTAATACGAGTACCAATCAAAGGTAAGGTAATAATTAAAGCTTTTTATTTGTAGTTTTAATGACACAATGCCGTCCGTATCATATGTAATCCTAATTAAAATAGTTTTGTACATCTAACTCTGATTTTGAAACAGGTTTTTGATGGGCTTAGAGATAGTATTTCTGTTGATTGTAAGGAGATTTAACATACTATGTTTAACAGAATATCGTAAAGTTGACCACATAATCGGCCTATAATGTTGGGAACATTATAGGCTGGTGGGACACAGGTCTCCTCTCTGTGAGAGGGAGTGAGCTGCAATATTCCACGCGGGCCCAATGCGGGTTGGTAGAAGTCACAAATGTCTTCGAATTTTTGGTTGGTTCTTGGATATACCAGTTTCCTCACGATGTTTTCCTTCACTGTTTTGAGAGCAGATGGTGATGAAATTATTTATACAAAGTAAAGCTAGCCTGGGTTCGAACCCACGACCTACAAATCGTAAGTCGTGGCGTGACAATTGGCCACCGGGCACTGGGAAATTAGCACGTCCTAAAACAAAAAAAAATCGAAGACAAGTGAGATCTACTAACCCGCACTGAGCCCGCGTGGTGGATTACGGCCCACTCCCACTCTGTGAGAGGAGGCCTGTGTCCCAGCAGTGGGAACATTATAGGCTGATTTTGCACACAGTTCGAAATTGACTCATTTGGTTTTAAAGTAAATGTCGCAGATTGATAACTCAATATCCCGTTTAAATTTCGCAATAGCACCAATTGATTCAACGTAAAGAAAACCTCGAAAGCCTCTTGCCGTGATGGGGTCCGAGTGCCCATGGTTTGTTCAACGAAATCTCCAGACAGCTGGTTGACACTTCCCGTGACCCAAGGGCTGGCTGTTACTTTAGCCAGAGGCTAAGCATTGCCATACAACGTGGTAATGACGCCAGTCTCTTGGATACATTACCAGTCGATAACGATGCGGAGGAATTTTTGACGCTTATTTTAGTTTGTTAATAGTTGTAGTTAGGTTATTATTTTTTTATTTTAATAGTGTGTAAGTTAATGTAGCATAAGAAGCCTATCCAGTGTATATATTTTTATTAAAAACACAATAAATAGTATACATGTAAAGATAGTTGGTAAAAAAAATAAGATTAATTCAGTTTATTTGTTACCCTAATATCACTTTCCGTACGTCAAAACTGCACAGATCAATATACTAAAAACTAGATTATGACGAGTGCAAAGGGGATGCAGAGTGGCTATTAGTCTATGGTCTCTGGGGATGACACACAGGGGACGATGATATAAAATATTGAGACAGATTTAGACGGTATAATTTACAAACCACTATTCTGAAGGGGATAATAAAATAGCAAGGCATTTTTTTCAAAAAACATTTTAGTTAAATTTTAGTTGATTGTATTAAAGAAAAGCAGAATAGCTACTGGGATATAGGGCTCCTATCTGTGAGAGGCAGTGCGCCGATCAACCACGCGGGCCCAGTGCGGGCTGGTGGATGTCACGTCTTCGAATTTTCGGTGCTAGGACATGCCGGCTTTCTCACGTTGTTTTCCTTCATCGCATTAAAGAGTAGTTAATTCCGTTAAAAAATTAGCTACCTATTGAGGAAATAGACAATTCTTCGCGATGACACGTGTTCCTACCAATGACACAACAATTTGTGTCAACTATTAGTGGAATAAAATAAATTGTACAAAACCAATTCAATGTTGCGTAACACATAAAATCTCTAGTTGTTATCCAACTGCGAGGGGTGGTTTGTCAAGTGTTTACTATTATTGTGGAAAATATTGCCTTTCAAGGCAAATGTGCAGCAAGGTTTGTGGGACTGATTGTCCAGTAGTGTCCAAGGTATCCCAAATGTCTATGAATATGTCTATGGTGTGGAATCCGTCAATCCGATACTCTATGAATCCCTGTACCCTCGAGAAGGTTGTTCTTTTTTTGACATTGGAAATGTCTTTTCGTTCGCTCCAGTGTAGGCTCCGATTTCACGAAAAAGTGCGATCCCCTGTATCTCGGAGAGTTGTGAAGATATGATATTCCAAAAAGGCTCAAAAGACGCGTATTTACGAGAGCTGTAAGGTGCAAAAAGAATTATTCTAGAAAGTCAAAAACGAAAAAAATATGGCTGAAATGATGAAAAAAAAAATTTACTTTTTCCGAGTTTTTGATTTTGTCGCTCGATATTTAGGAAACGAAGAATGACATCATAATTTGAGAAAAACTCTCTGGACGATTGAGTCAGCTACAATTTGAGCTTAAAACAAAGACGATCGGGTTAAGCGTTTGCACTGTTGCCTAATCTGTTTCGTCGTTCAGCGACAATATTTTTTCGAATTCCGTAGATTCATTTCCAATGTGCTCGATAGTCGTGTGAGGCACGAAATCTATGAATTTTTCTTATTTATTTTTGGCCCAAAATTCTGCTGTGCGAACAGTCATAAGATTATCAAGGTTGTTTTAAATCACCCTATTGATACAGCTATCACTTTTCACTCAAAGCTCCCCAGTGACATTAAATTAATGTCGATAGCTCACAAATTGATATTTATTGCAATTTGTGCGTCACTGTACTTGGAGGGCGATTCCGAAACTATAATCGAATTACGTAGTTTTCTTTAAATGTGTTTTATTTTGTGATTTTGGGGATTAAAAGGAAATACTTATGTAAGTCGATTCTACGAGTACTTTAACCAAGAATAAATAAATAAATATTACACTTTGATTAATTTTAATTTACAACCAATTATTTAATTACAATAAGTATTTAAGTATTAGACAATAATTAACGATATATGTTGTATGATTTACGACGATGTCCGATCCAACGCAGGTGGCAGCACTGGCAGCACTGGACCCACGATGCGTCGCGTGACACTGGCTCTATTTTGATCGCCGGAAGCAGTGGCGCCAACACATAACCAAAATGCTGAGTTCAATTTTTAGTTAAGAAAAGCCGTTTTTCATCGGAAGTTTCTTAGTAGCAGCCAGATATCTAGATTCGCTCACTCTTCGAACGACCAAACCCATTTACTTACACTATTTAAACACATTTGAACAATATCAATAAAAGAGAGTTAAAAATAAAAAATAAAAAAAGAAAGGTCAAAAACCAACACCGAACCTCTATTGCGCTGTCTTACCCATCCGTGATTATGAAGGCGTATCTAATATTGTAATAAATCCGAAACATAATCACAACAAGAGCAGCACAAACTAAACGCCATCCTCAACCCACAACCTATGAAAACTGGGCCCTAATTCACTATGACGACTTAATGATTCCTTACTTCGAAAGCCACCTCAATTCCTTAGCTAATCACGGTATCTGATAAATAACGTATTCTCTATGACACAATGAACGAAACCGCGCGAAAAAACGCAAAGTTGGCGCGGTTTGAACTGTCAAAAACTACGTTTGACAACCGTACGTGGTAAGACTACGCGGGAAATAATAATTACCCTCAGAATACAGATCTGTATTCTGAGTAATTACCATACAGAATTGGTACACTGAACAACAATAACCCATTTCAATAAGTAAAAGTTCAACCTATAGTTAGTACTCTCTCCCCTCGTGGATCTAATCTGAAATATAAACATCACTTCACTCAGACAGGGGACTTACAGCCTAAATCTTTTAGCAAACACATTGAGTGAGCTAGGCAGGGAAACTTCAGGCCTTCGGGTCCCCGTCTGCGGTTTGAAATGTTGCAGCCGAGGAGTTTAGTCACTGACTGTACCTTGAGAGGTCATGTTTAGATGTCGTTTTTGTGTGATTTAATGATTTTTTTGCGTATTGTCGATGAGAGTAATTTGCGCGTATGTACAGTCAGATACAGCAATTAGTTGACCCACCTTTGCATAATTGGTTGAGATTTTTTTGAATACGAATCGATAGAATTTTATAATTCTTTTATATTTTATTTATTTGAGCAAAATAGCAAAGCTCCTTGACTGTACCTACTACTTAAACATTAGCGACAGTATTCAATGACGAGCTTCATCTCACTATTTTTTCAAGCCTCAATTCTCTATAGAAAATGTACAAATAATACAATAAATATAAATTAGCGATCGCTGGTACAGACGCGTTGACATCAATACGCGTGTCTCCGGGGAATAATGCTGACTGTTTTCAAGTGGTACTGTCGAATAGAAAACGCTTATTCTTCTCTTTATCGGAAGTTTCCGTGATGATATGGACAGTAAGAAATAAAGAAAGAAAGAATAAAGTTTATTTGGACACAGTTCGTGAAACACAAAATACAAAATTAACAAAATAAAAATAATGTTTCAAACAACAATAATGTGTGTCTCACGGCTGCGCCAAAAAGGTAAATTTTAGCATTAATGCCAGACAGATACTGTCTGACGCTGGTTTTCTAATGAACCTTTAGGGAAAAGTAGTAGTAGTAGGTGAGTACCAGAATGATGTCGCGGTGATAAAAAGGTTCCGAAGAATGCTAATAGGGCTAATTGCTCATTTACAGGTGATTCTTAATTCTATAGAGTTTGGACAAAGATTTTGCATCTACATGGTTCCGGTCTGCCTGCCTTCAGAGCTCCGAGAGTCCGGACTGTTTTAGCGAGCAGGGTTCGTTTACGTCAAAGCATGCATTGGAAGGAACACTCCGGACGGCCTGGAACTAGGGCATACATCGACATGTTAATAAAAAAAAAATTGCTTGCCACAGAGTAAATGTAGTAAACCTTTTAGTAAATGTCAAGAATATTTATGTCGAAGGAAAGTGTGCTCGCCTGTACGTCCAAAAGTCGCGGCATTAGTGCGGCCACAAGCGAATCGAATGTGTTTAATGAAGCGTAGTTGGTGTCGAGTGTACATTTGAGGGTCACGGCGGAGGGAGAAATAGTGCAGTTTTAAAATGACGTAGTTATTATTTAATTCTATGAGAAATATTTGGAGATGTTAGACTATAGATGCGTTTGATTCGAAAAGTGATGCGCAAATTTTATTTTATCACATCGAGCTCATAAATTTTCTGCGAATGAAAAAAAAAGGTTAATGAAGCAATAACAATATTTATCTTTAATAAATATTTTATAATTAGTAGACTGGTAGAAATTAGAAAATGCCTATGGCATTAAGTCCGTCTCTGTACATTTGTGTGCTTAAAATATTAAATAATAAATATTTTTGCATAATGACATAAGCAACTTAGGCAGCACACCCATATTTCGCCAGGTTTGTATTCATATCATGGGCGAGGATCTTAGCGACGCCGTATTTCCGGGCCCAAATAAAGACTCAATGTAGTTCAAAAAAAAAAACAATGACACTACCTGACTCTAGGCTCAAGAACTCAAAACCTCGTGCTTAAAAGTTGTTAGTAGTGCTTGCGATTGCCAAGGCAGTCAACAACAATAATATCTAATTTGATATGTTTTATGTTAATTAATCAGACCCGACACAAACTTCAACGATCTTAGCAACAAACTCTCACTCTATCTAAAAAAGAATGCACTAAAATCCTCTTACGTTTATATTGAGAATAGCGACATCTATCGCGTTGGTATCGAGTTAATCTTTATTGCTTCGTCCGACCGCGGCCGCAGACGGATTGTGGCCGTCCACTCCTAACGTTCTTAGTTCTAACACTTCGCTTGTATGCACTCCTGGTACTTTTTGGTCCAATGGATTATGTTCACGGTAAGTGCTTTAACGGGGTGTTGCATTAGATTATTGGAAAGACGATCCTAATAGTAGGTTGTACTGAATTTATAAGTATCAGTATTCGTTTAGTTGAGCATTGTCGACATTTATGCAACTTATGTCTATTGGCTACTGAACCTCGGCCCGAAGACGGATCTTCGTCCAAAACAATGTTCAACTCCTCAATCTTATGCAAGCCTAGTACTTTTTCGTTTGCTTGGATTACTCGATTGTCGGATTAGGCTACAATTAGTATCATAACATCTTCTCATTTGAGGTTATTGACATTATACAGCAAGCCTGGATAATTATACATCATATAAAGTCTGAGAATAAAATAATTGCAGATTCGCCGTGACGTAGTGAAGAGTGACAGTTCTGATTTGTTTTTTTTTTTTTTGGAATTTATTGTGGAGCAGGCAGGAGCAACGCTATCTGACCCGGCAGCGTTGTCGGTGAACAGAAAATGTCAATTTCCAAAGAGATTTAGTTAGTTTTATACATAGCCACCGCGGGCCAGGTGACCTTGCTAAATTCATCATCATCTCAACACATCAACAGCAACGCGTAACGCGTTTTTTCTCCCATTCTCCCCTTGCTTGCTGCATTAAATGGACAAAGACGTTAATGTACATATCTTAAATCTCTTTGATATGGACAAATTATGTAGATTATCATTTTTTAAGCAATAATTTTCCTTGACTCATTGATGAAACAAAATAAAGGTTTGTGGCTAAGTAATAAAATCCGCACGATCGATCTATCAGGTTAAGCCACGCTTGCTGCGATTGGTCCATGGATGGGTGACCATCTTTACATACCAAGACCTCTCCGTGTCTTGGAAAGCATGTTAAGCCATTGGTCCCGGCTGTCATTTGGGGATCTTTGACAGTCGTTACGGGTCATCTGAAGCCCGAAAGTCTGACAACCAGTCTTACCAAGTTGATCGTATTACCCAGTAACTGGGTTGTGGAGGTCAGATAGGCAGTCGCTCCATGCAAAATACTGGTACTCAGCTGCATTTGGTTAGACTGAAAGCCGATTCCAACATAGTTGGAAACGCTAGGCAAATGATGATTCATTTGTTAAGCCACCATTTTCCTTGACTAAATGATGTTTTCTTTTGTTTTACTAAGATAACTCTCGTTGTTTCTATGTCTATTTATCACAACACGGCCATATTGCCAGTAATTGCCAAAGTCGCCGCTATTGGCTCGGCTTGCGCTACTTAACGCGACATTCCGCGGTTGCGCGCCGGCGATCGGCTGATAAAGACTGTGTCGTCGTCACTTAGCTCTAAACTTACAATCATTGGTTCGAGTGTTTCCTTTATTGATTTTAGCAATTGAAAGATGATGAGTATTCTTATATACGATGTTGTTTGCAATGTCCAATTTCATATTTTAGTAAACGATCCCAGCGGCAATAATAAATGAATTCTTTTCCATAGGTACATATTATGCTCTGTGGACCTAAAAAGGCCACTTTGGCAGAATCATAAAACAATTCTTATCACGCAATTTCATCTGTATGACAGTTTTGTATGGAGAATCGTAAAATGCTACAGTTACACCTCTGCCCAACCCTTCAGGGATATATAGGTGTGAAACTGACGAACAGATGAATTGCGTGACATGAATTGTTTTATGATTCTGCCAAAGTGGTCTTTTTAGGCCCCCTGGAATAGGCAAAAAAAAAAAAAAACAAAAAGAAAGCAAAATAACAAAAAAACAAAGAAATATGCAACTATTTAGCTTAATATTTCAAACCGACTCTGACGGTTCAAAAGTGCCTTTAAATGGTTTAATTGACATAAACACTGTGAGTTTGAGTTTGAAGAGCGTCCTCACAAACTTTCATCCCCTACTTGGGGTTAAAAAGAGATGAATTTTCAAAAATACTTCATCATTGCTCACCTTTGATATAAAAGAATTCATATGCAAAATTTCAGGTTTTTAAACCTAGCGGCTTTGGCTGTGCGTTGTCAGTGAATTTCAAGTAGATTTACAGTTTTCTTATTGTCTGAACTTAAATGAAAGAGCTAATAACAGCTGTCCACTGCTGGACTCTATAACGTATCTAGTGTAGAATGCCCTTAGGCTAGGTGGAACAACGATTTTCGCAAGGTAGATGAGTGAGAGTTTAGGGTGATTGCATATATAGAAGCGGATTGTAAAGAGAAGTTGGTACCGATCGAGGTGAAATAGTCCCGTGTTAACTTATGCGCTTACGCTTAAAGAAACAGTTAAAACATGTAACTGTTTCTTTCCGAAAATATCGGGAGTCGGGCCTGAAATCACGCTTCTATACGAGTATATGCAAGCACCCGAACCAAAGATTGTAAGTTAGAGTTGATTGGAGTTAATAAAGATGGCATCCAAAAAGAAAATAAATTGTTGCGACGTTTGAACTTGACAATCTACATTTCAACTGATAACGATCGACTGCTTAATATAGAAGTTTTGCAAATACGGAGCTGCTGATTGTCGCTACGGTTCTAGGTGAGCAACCAACCAGTTTCCCGATTTAGAACATTTCGACAACTAACCGAATTGATTACGAATAATTATTGGCTTACTGCCATATTTTACCATGGCAATGATTTGTATTTGATTTAACGTTGATTATCGATACGGGTAACTATTTACAATAGTGAATGCTGTGGCGTCAAAGCGACTGAAACGACATCATTATGAGCCACCGAATGGAACATGGCAGCACTATAAAACAATGTATAGTATTTATGATGATGAATTTGAAGGCTCCAGTGTGTCAAGTCCCAGAGTTCGTCAGGGGTCTACGTTGGGTCCACTGTGGTTTTCATCTAGGGACAAGTTAGCAGGCTTCTAATTAATAACTGTTTAGTTCCTGATCGCATTATAATCAATTGCTTGCCATAAATACTTTGTAATTCGTGAATACTTTCCTAAAAAAAAGAAACTTCGTCAAAGGAGTGTATAATGATGTGTGTGTATGAGTAGATGATCCACGTTATCAGCATTTTTTTTATATATCTATATATTTGCTAAAAACCATAAATTCTGATGTAATTGTACTGAGTTTTTTCGCGGAGAAGCTACAGTGCTGTGAGGAATCTTTGTAACCATTAACGATAAAAAAGTAAAAGGGTATTAAAAAGAAAAAAAGTAGCAAACAAACTAAATCCATTACAAACTCTATCGACGGAACTCATAAGTCGAATCAATTACGATGCTCATTCGTACAAGTTATAAGTATAATGATTTATAGCTAATCATTATTGAGGGAATACAAGGATAAGTTTGCTGTTGAGAGCAAACCTCTTACAAGTTATGATTTGAAAGATGATTCAGTAATACGGGTGAAATCTTAAATATTTTTGTTTCGAACGTAGAATAACTATGGAATTCGCGCATTGAAAAGTTTAAGCACAGTTGGGGTGCATTTAACCTTACCGTTTTCATTCTTTGACTTTAAATTTAAGTATTGCTCAACGGGATACACGCATCAACGGCTGCCGCCGATGAGTATCGACGACTGTAGTTTCCTCTGCCGTTGACTGTGTGTGAACACAAAGCATCCAAGACTACTCTTGGATGCTTAGTGTTATACTTAAATTTTAAGTATTGCTCTACAGCAATACTTAAAATTTAAGTCAAACAATGAAAACGGTAAGATCGTTCATCCCGCACGGGCTGCTGACAACGTCGCATTGTTTGCAAGTGGTTTTTACCACTAGAAATGTGACGTTGTCGATGGCGACGACGTTGCAATTTTTACTTACACCTTATTATTTTTCCGTCTATAATACGTCATGATAATAGTCTAGACACAAATGTCGTGGAACTGATAGATCAGGAGGCCTACCATGATCTATTTAAAAACGATTCAAAAGCAAGACATTTCAGTTTAGGTTCTTAAACTGCATCGCTCGCAGTCGTACCATGACGTCCAATACGCTCAGCGGCATTTGGATCGTTGAAAGTGAATGAGCGTTAAGAGCTCGTGGTAGGTATCCAGATGGCACGGCCTAAATTGAATCGTTAAAGTGACGTCATGGTACGAATTAGAAGAACAGTTCAGTTTAGGTCCTAAAGTGGATCGCGTTAAGAGCTCGTGGTAGGTATGCAGAGCCCTAGCACGATCGCGCCAGGTAAACGTCACGATTCAAAAAAACTCTTCAGATTTATTATTAGTATAGATTCTTATCCGATTTGAGCCAATATTCGATTGTTACTCGATCTAACTTTTATCTCGCCAGCAAACTAACTTTGTCGGCGTCGATACATCATTAATTCATTTTATTTCAAATTTCGAACACTTGTTCGTTTTTGAGTGATAGCTTTCTTAACGGCCAGTCGTGTTTGAAATCATTTGGAATGTAACTTATCGTTAGAGGAACTTTTTTTAAAGATGGTGGATGAGTAAGGTTGTCTGTGAAAAAAGTTATCTTTTGAAGTTGCGTGTGAAATGAGAGACATGGTTTTATTTATAATTAATGTTTAAATTCAGGTTGTTTAAAATCTTTATAACTATCAATTTCAAGATTATCATAATTATGTAGGTTTTTTAATATGTTCTATACTTCTATAAGCTACCAAATCAAATAGTTTTTGTAACTTTTGAGAGTGCTACGTCATCCTCAGTTCTTGGATCACCAATTTCTCTTTTCTCATTCCCATTACCACCAAAATTCTATAAATCTTTTTTCAAATAAGGCCCGTTACGAAATCTTCCGGTGGCTCTACTCTATAGTCTATGGTAATTACGTCCGTCACTGTTCTATGAAGCGCCAGTAGCTGTAGGCTATAATTGGGTAACGGTAGCTTTGTAGGTGTTTGTGAGGCAATGAGGATGGTTTAAAATAATAATCATTCTTTGAGGGTATATACACTTTCTTCCGAGTAAAGTCAGCTGCTCTTTGGTCCAGTATCCAGCGCTGGAATGCAGAGGCACTGGATCCTAAGTTGACCATGGGTAAACACTATTTAATCCCGCTCCTGCGCGTCGCGACGAGCCAAAGTCTCTGGATCGCTGCATAATCAACCTGTAATGATCACACTGCTGGAACACATCCTCCTCTCTTCAAGGAGTGGGCTATAATCGACCAAGGTCCAGTGCGGGTTGGTAGATGTCACACAATTATGGCATGTTGGATCGCTGCGCTGGATCAAAATACAGGATCAATGTAAATTAGCCTTAGTACAGAGACCAGCACATCAAGCTACCCCAATCTGTCAAATTTCTTTGATAGATTTTCAACTTTACCATAAAGGTATAAGGTTCATATTCAATTGGGAAAATTTGACAGATTGGGGTAGGTTGATGTGCTGGCCTCTGTACAACGTTGGCTTTGTCGTTGTTCACTAGAACACCGTACCCCATAACGTTATGTAGTCGCATGACCACTAGGTCATGCGACTACATGACGTCATGGGGTACGATCGTAAGATTAAACGAGATTTGGCACAGTGCAGGGTAGAATTACACAAATAGGACGTTTATTAGCCTTAGGGCTTATTTTACCACCTACGATTAAATTCCCGTTATCTTCTCATAAATTCTGTTCCATTCTACAATTTGACCAATCAGCTAAAAGAACTCCACAACACTTGCATATCACGCTGTCAGTTATAGCAATGGCTTTCATATTGACAGTTCTACAACATTAATTGCGTTATTTACTTTGCTGAAACAGACAATTGTTTCGAACATTTGAATGAAGCAATGGATTAGTAGATAATAACCTTCAAAATTATTCAGATTGTGACTAAGAACTCCAGTAGTGGACTTTTTTTTAGCTGAATTATATATATATACAACATTATTTTTAGTATATATGCGAAACCTGAATATAGTTTGTTCAGAATAAGTAACTGAATCTATTTCAATAATTTTTACACCATGTTATATTTTGTCCCAAAAATATTTAATCACCAGTTAATTACAATAAAACCGCCGTACAGTTAGGTACCTACTGCCAAATTATTATCAGTGAGCGTACAATGCTGGAGAAGCATAAAACATGGTCACCCCGCGCCGCGCCGCGTAGTAAGCATATTTTTGAACGGACAACCAGGAGGCCTACCATGATCTATTTAAAAACGATTCAAAAGCAAGACATTTCAGTTTAGGTTCTTAAACTGCATCGTTCACAGTCGTACCATGACGTCCAATACACTCAGCGGCATTTCGATCGTTGAAAGTGAATGAGCGTTAAGAGCTCGTGGTAGGTATCCAGAATTCCAGATGGCACGGCCTAAATTGAATCGTTAAACTGACGTCATGATACGAATTAGCAGAACAGTTCAGTTTAGGTCCTAAAGTAAATCGCGTTAAGAGCTCGTGGTAGGTATGCTGGTAACATAACAAGCTTATAACTTTGTGATTTCTCATGATACAGTTTTGAAATTTTGTACATAGATTCTTTACATAAAAATATATATAGGTTTCGCATATACTAAAAATAATGTTGTATATTTTTTTAAATTCTCTTACATTGGTAACAAAGCTGCCTTTATTTGTTGGCTTTCAAAGTTTCTTTTTTATTTTGCAGCTGTTGCAGGGTGTGCAAGAAGACCGAACACTGCTCTAACCTTTATAGTTTACTTTGAAGGTTATCTAGGGCTTGATAAGAGACATTTTGATTCCTACTAGCGGCCCGCCCCAGCTTCGCACGGGTGCAATATTTTTTTTCGAACAATTTTTTTTTTCTTTCATGCAAACCTTGTCCTGACAATACTTTTTTTTTTTCTATCCTATCTTTCAAGTTGGATCAAACTGCACACGGTGTACAAATTAGATTAAAATCGGTTAAGTAGTTTAGGAGTCCATCGCGGACAAACATCGTGACACGTAATTTATAGATATTAAGATTATAGTTTTTAGAATTATTAGAATGTTTGGTAAAATTTCTATCTAGTCAATTTTTTCTCGACAACTTAACTCAACTAAAGATTCAACTCCATTGTAAATATTAATTAATAATTATGACCTACATTAATTTTTTTTTTTTATTCTTTAAAAAGGGCTTTGTCGCGTATGCGATTATGCCGCCCTGATTAGGTTTACAATTTATAACTAACAATAAAATCTTTAACTAAATCTTAACATTGCTAAAATTATTTTTGTGCAACCGGAAATACAAACACAAAGACAATTTCTTCTTATCGTAGTCTGTCTGTATCACAACAATTACTTTTTTATTATATTTATCGAATGATTCACGAAACTCGCTCATCTAAGCAAAAAGTGTATAGAACGTACCGTTGCTTACCCGGGCGCGTAAAATGGCGCTTCAGTCATGAGGTTGAACTTCGATGGGCTGTAATGTAGCTGCGCCCCGCAAATTCACCCGCATAAGTGTCGAACCCGTGGGAATATCGGGATATAAAGTATGTGTTGTTAATCCTGGTCTTAAACTATCTTTGTGGCAAATTTCATCCAAATCCTTTCAGTAGTTTTTGCGTGAAAGAGTAACAAACATCCATCCATCTATCCTCACAATTAAAAAAAAAATATATATTACTATAGTAGAATAGTAGAAAGAATAGTGGAATAGTAGAAAGTAGGATAAGTAGAATATTTTTAGGATGATACACCCAAAAAGCTCGTTTGTTCCCACTAGTTCTACTGAAAAATTCTATGCATAATTTAGTTTTAAGAAAGGTGTTATTTGAGATAAAATATTCAGCTTATTGAGTCTTGAATGCATTTAAATAAATGTAATGTTTTTATTTAAGAGGCTGTTTTGTTGCTGCACTTACACAGATGATGTATTTCTGTTGCCACTAAAAGAACAAATACTAAAAACAGAATAAAATAAATATTTAAGGGGGCTCCCATACAACAAACGTGATTCTTTTCCGTTATTTTATATGTAGTGTACGGAACCTTT
The DNA here is from genome assembly GCA_963669345.1 of Gortyna flavago. Taxonomy (NCBI): domain Eukaryota; kingdom Metazoa; phylum Arthropoda; class Insecta; order Lepidoptera; family Noctuidae; genus Gortyna; species Gortyna flavago. The sequence goes on along the minus strand of OY770155.1, from coordinate 2,653,653 downwards.
CGTGTGCGAGTTCAAGTCGCACTTAGCCGGTTTTTGTTAAGCCACGAGGTCATAAATGAAAGTTTAAAAACCTGGAAAAAATAGCGACCTAAAAAAACAAGTAGGTAACGGAAGTTCAAAACGACATTTTAGGCGCCACCAAAAAGTTCAAAGCTCCCTTTAAAGTTTTTGTGAAACTTTTTTGCTATGGACCGAACGATCTTTGATTTTGTTTGTTGCCTGATGTCATTGCAATTCAATGAATATTTCGGTTTATTCGACTTACATAGCTTGGTATGCATTAGTTTAGGACGAAGACCAACTTTTAGAACGAGCAGTGTATGGTGATTTTTTTTTTCGTTGTCTTTGGAACTTTAAAATATGTGTTGTCAAAGTCTTTTGTAATGTGGTATTTTTGCTTTCTTAGTCATTCGAGTTTGTTTTTCTATCGACTCGTTAGATTTGGTTTAAGAAAAGTTCACGTACCTATACGCCATCGTTGCTCATTTCATTACAGTTAGATATAAAAAAAAAGGTTTTGTTGCGTTCAAAGTTACAGGCAATCAAAACGAGCAATTAGTCATAAAAACTTTATAAAATTGAGAAGATAATCATAAAATGCATTAGTGCATCTCATCAGCTTTCCTTTTTGGTATGGCATGCGAACTTCGCGGCCATGACACCGTGAGATAGCGATACCAATTTGTCAAAGTTTTAAGCATAAGACTGTCTGTACTTTAATGAACAAATTCATTTCATGCTAACAACAGGGATTGTTCGTGAAACAGTTCTCCAAGACAACATATCCATAAAACATCACGCCTGTATGTCCCAAAGGAATGGGCAGCGATGAACAATCTACAAAAGAGATAAGTATGCAGGATCGTCGGATATAGTTGAAGTTTAGTAAGAAACCGATGGATGTTCTCGAATAAAATAAAATTATATTAATAGAATACAAACAGCTCATTTAGCAAATTAAATTTCAGTCGACAACATCCATCGGTTTCTTACTAAAATTCAACTATATCCGACGATCCTGCACACTTATCTCTTTTGTTGACTGTACCCTTTTCGAAAAAGAAAAAAAATGGTCAGATGCAGTCTCATTATACGTTTGTATGTTTTAATCTATACTTACTTTAAAGTTCTAAATCAAATTGGTTGTCACAAAATACGAAACCTAGATTTCACCTGCACAAAATCAAGTATCACTTACAATAATTACCCACAAAACCAGAGACAACATTAGAATCCCAGAGGAGCGCGGGAAAACGGGGAATCCATTTTGTAAGTTTGACGTTTCAGTAACATGGCGCATGGCGGCGCTCTAATCTTGTTGACGTTGTTTCAAATTTCGAACTCAGCTTACGGTCGAGCTTTGCTTCGGTCAGTGTTCCCTGCCGATTTTATGAGATGGACGAATGCAAATGGTTTGTTGTTTATGGTAGGAAAAATGAGGTCTGATTAGGACACACGTAATTTTTTGTAACAATCTAGCTGCTTGTAGATGTAATCGTATAGAGAAAGGTGCAAGTCAAATTCAGTTTTCCTGGTAGGTCAGGTAGATAAAAAGAAATTTAAAATCAAAATCAAAAGTCATTTATTCAAACTAGGCTGAGAATCAACACTTTTCGAACGTCAAAATTACAAAAGACAGTCCCACAAAACGCCCGCCCTTCACCACTTCCTAGTGCTTTCGCTGGGGAGAAGAAGTGGCGCAACAAACTCCACAGCAATCTGTTTCAAAGCGTAGAATTCTATGGTCCACAAAGGGCAGGAAACTCCATGTTACCTTACTATGTCCGGCACCCTAATTATGAAACACACTTTCAATCATAATTTGAATACCTTTGAAGGATATTGCTACTCCATTGCTCCATTTTTATGTTTTTCTGTTAGATTATGTCGTGTGGCAATGGGTATTAGCTACCTGAAATAAATGAATTTATTATTATTATTGCATCATATGTTCGAAAAATTTGTCGGCTCAACATGAATGTTGATAAACTGTCAAAGTGAAAGCCATTGCTATTGTTAGTGTATAACACAATCACCCTACTGAAATATACATTAAAAGTGTGTTCCACTCGCGCCTCAAAGAGATGTCAGCATCAGAGAAGGGACGCGTCAGGGCCGAAGCCTGCCGGGGCAGCGGGATTGTCCGAAAGTGTTAAAGCTACCCCGGAACATAAAGGGCTAAGGCAGGAACACGGATGGGTTTTAGTCAGTAAGAGTCTGACACTCCCTTCTGCTCCACCCAGAGCGGGTCATTTGATGATAACCCATCCTTAAAAAAAAATTTGGTCTAGGCGCTTCTATTTCCCCAATGGAATCGATTCTCAATACGACCAAAACTGCAAAATCAACGCAGAAACTATAAATTCTCATTTACAGCAATAAAACGCGATACTAAATCGGCAATCATTGGACTCCAAGCTGACCATAATAAATTGTCATCCAATGAATCTTCTACAAATCTATCCCGGCCTTCTGCAAAGTTATTGAGCTATTTAAAAGCTCAGAGTTCAACTGCTGCGGCACGAGAATGAGTGATAATTGAAATGCGCACGCGATGATGTGTGGACATCACGAAAGTACAACTTTAAGGAATAGATCAGAAGGTTCACAGCGTAGTGCGACCTCGTAATTCCTTTACCACTTAAAGAGAAGCGAAAAAGTATTTATTGGGACAGAAAGATTACAAACTTAACAATACACAAAAAAAAAAACAAAAACTCCCAGTTATTTGTAAGTTTACCAAGGTTGGTCGTGGCTATAATATCAGCCTCACATCAACCCGTCAAGGATAAGCAATACTTTTCGTAGACTATCCATAACATACCGAGACCTCTCCGAGTTTCGGAAAGTACGTTAAGCCGTTTGGATCGGGTGTCATTTGTAGATCTTTAACAATCCTTACGGGTAGTCAAAAGCCTGAAAGTCTGACAACCAATCTTGGTATCGTATTATCTAGTAACCGGGTTGTGGAAGATAGGCAGTTTTTGCTCCAGCTGCATCCGACTAAACTATAAGCCGACCTCAACATGGTTAAAAATAAAATGTAAGATTATCCAACAACGTGGGCCCACGTGGTGGATTATGGCCTAGTCCCTCTCATAGAGAGGACGCCTGTGTCTCAGCAGTGGGAACACTAAAAGCTGACTACGCAAATTATGATTAAAATTGAAACTATCATATGTCATATTGGTCTTAAAGCATATATGGATCTTGATAATCTATGTCGTGCAAGTGCCATTCGATCTATGGTTGGTAAAGCAATAATGAGGTTGACTATACCTTGAACATTAAAAGCAGCCGCTAATATAAAAAAATGGATTGATTGCGTGTGGCGCCCGAACAGTTTCCAAGATTAGTCGCGTGATTGGTTGACACGATAGATTTCGGCACATAAAAGGCAGAAGGTGCGAGAAGCACAGGACCCGTCGATGTGGCGACGCTTGGGGCAGGCCTAGGTCTAGCAGACATGAAGATGATGGTGATGATGAAAGACATTCAAATAAAAGCAAGGAAATCGAGTCGAAAGACTTTATAGTACTTGAAGAAGGCGATAATTGAAAAGTCTTGCAACGATTGAAGAGCTTTGAAAAAGAAGGACCTAACCTAACAATCAAGTGAACAGCACTTAAACTTTTGATAGACTGATTAGGCAGGACTTATGGCCTAGACAAAGTGATATACTGTGAGCGATAATAATAATGGAAAAGTTAAAAATGCCTTGCTTAATGTCAATCCAGTTGAAAGTCGTTACAGAATTAAGAAACGCTTTGAAAGCGACTGTCACTTGTCCTTAGTAGATTTTGCACACCGATCTTCGTAGCACGTTTTGCGTAGCATAGCTTAGCAGACTTTGAACTACATAACGCCATAATTATTGACACACATGACTAACACATGGTCCCAGAAAAGTTAAGGTAAGTAGATTCTTTCTTGTTTCTGATCAAATCATTCTAATCATATCTGATCTTAAGTTAGTAACTGTTGTGGCTGGTCATCAGCATGGTCATCGTCGTCATTGGCAGCGTCGTTCCACTCATTACTCCTCCTGTAAAGTCCTTCTCCCTTTTGTGCCGTGCTTCCTTAGGGGCCACCTCCACGAGCGAGAGAATCACGGCGATAGTCTCGCCGTGCCATCAAATTTTCGCGGCGATGAAATTATTATCGCCGTGTGGAGACACGTTCTAAGAGAGTACGACGATAATATCGCCGCGATTCTCTCACTCGTGGAGGCGGTCCCTTAGCTTGTGTAAGTCTTAACAAGGTTTGGTCACCGATCATTATTACTTTTTTTTTAATCTTCTGTTTTTTTATTTAAGCAGTGGCGCCTTCGTCGTGATTGTTGCGTGTGAGTATGTGCGAGTACACAGCGCGGATACTTTCATCTAATTGCTCGAGGAAAAGTGTGCAGTGTGATTTTTTCTATGTATTTAATTATTGTCTTGTATTGTGTGTTTATTGTCTTTTCCAAGCCGATGAATTTTCCCGGATATGTTGATGTCAGTAACTGGTAATTTTGAACTTTTTGTAAATTAAAATTATGATCAAATTTTTTCTCAAGTAAGTGACAGTTATGTTTTCATTGAGAATAAAGTATCTTTAAACCTAACTTCATCTTTTGTCGTATCTAGAGAAAAAACGTGTCGTAGAGTCGAAACTGTTTAGCTGAAGTTACAGTAAACGGTAAACTTTAGACCTTTGCTCAGGAATTCTATTTCCAAAACAAAAATAAATCTCATAGGAATATTTTCGTTTTCAGCAGCTTAAGCTGTGCGTTGTCTGTCAAATGGACAGTGACTGACAGTGTCAATCTGCAGCACTACATTTAAGCATTAACTAAAAGCCTTCTCTATCATGATTTGTGCTTGTATTGTTAAATAGTATATATTTTGTTGTTATTTATTTATTAGAATTAATTTTATCTTTTTGTGTGCACTTGTTTCTGTGACAAATAAACCTATTTTTCTTTCTTTTCTTTATTCTCAGCCGTTACGGCTGCTGCGTACTCGTTAGTGGGTTTGCACACGTAATACATTCTGTTTGTAGGATGAATTAGTTGCCAACGAGCCTCGGAGTAGATTAGACAAATGCTTGAACAATCGATTCTAACAATTAACACAAGATCGGATCTAGGCATGAGGCATTGTTTGGTTACTCCAGATAAGTTCATGGCCAGATGAATAATCGAAAGCTTGGGGTGATATATACCTTGAAAATGCTGTTATACCAAATATAAACAGTCGCAGAATGAAACGGTAACCTTGAGGGATTTTTTTTCTAGCACTTATATTTTTAATAACACATATTTTTTTATTTTTTTTATTTGAAATGGAGTTGCTCTTGACTCTAGTCTAGGTCAGAGGTGACAGAGACAAAGTCGACGATGGAGTGAGCTTACCCAGAAGAAGCCTACACTCTCACTTTGAAGAGATTCGGGTTGTATGCGCTCGAGAGTTAGAGAGAGTTCCACTCTTTTGCTGTGCGTATTATAAAGGACATTTAACAACAATTAGTGCGAATTGGTGGAATAGCAACTAGGTAGGGATGGTAACTTGCAGTGCGTCTGGATGTTCGAAGGTAGAAGGGGGCCGGTGGAATGAGGTCGTGGAGTTCTTGGGCACACTCGCCGAAATTAAATCTGTAGAAGACCGATAAGCAGGCAACCTTGCGGCGATGAGCCAAGCTGTGAAGCTTGCCATCCACCAGTTTTACGTTGTCAATGAGCCTCTTAGCTCTGCGTTCCACCGAGTCGAGCGAGCGCGGTTAGTTGGTATTTGGCTGAGCCATCCCAATAATATATCCCAACATATATATATATTTTTTAATAAACTCAGGGAGGTTTTTGAAGGAAAAAGGGGAGGCCATTGCCGAGTGGGGCATAGTAAAACAGAGGGAAAATTAAAAAATATATTAATTAACTGAATGTTTTGCCTCTATGTCCTATTCTATGATTGAAAGTTACACTTTGTAAAAGTGATATGTCATTATGCGCGCTATGCGGAAAGGAATATAATATGTATTTAAGAACATTTATTAAGTATATCTCCGAGTGCACATAGTTTAAAAAGTTCCCAGCAAATTCCTTAGATTTGTCACTATTAATCAGCAGTATGTCCAAACAAGCTTGATAATCTAGGTAGTAAAATAGCACGTTCTGGGAGTGGGTTCACGATTTCAATGCACAATCATTTCGGTCCAACAACGCTGTAACTGAGATGAATGTCACTAGGTACAAAAGTTATTTATGTACATAATATAACATCACGCCCCCGTGGTTAAATTATAACAGCCACACAGGTCGATCGACCAGGTTAAGCTACGCTTGCCACTGTTGTTCTGTGGATAGGTGGCCATTTTTACATACCAAGACCCCTCCGTGCCTCGGAAAGAACGTTAAGCCGTTGGTCCCGGCTGTCATTCGTGGATCTTTGACAGTCGTTACGGGTAGTCAGGAGCCCGAAAGTCTGACAACCAGTCTTACCAAGGGGTATTACCCAGTAACTGGGTTGTGGAGGTCAGATAGGCAGTCGCTCCATGTAAAATATTGGTATTCAATTGCATCCGGTTAGACTGACGCCGACGCTAAACCTAAGTTTTACACTTACGACTACGACTTACGTTTAAATTAGGCATTGTTTGACAGATTTCCTACAATTTCGTATTTAACAATTTGTAAAAACAAATTAAAAATATTTTACATTTCTCCTCATTTCGGTCACTTCGCCCGCCCGCACGGCCCATACCGCCTGTCAATCTTTTCAAATTCGGAACGCTATATGAAGTGACATTTCCTGCGGCGGTTTTACTTTTTTAATTAGCCCAAGTATGGGCAACGGCACAATTGGAAACTGTCACATTGTCTATGGTTTGAGATGTAACGGACCTTTTTGGATGTGGGCAGTGCGGGTTTTGCTGTTGTGAAATCAATTGATACGAAAATGCATGATGTAAATCTAAATAAAAGTGACAAGTACTTAGTACATATTTTGATAAGCTCGATAAAGCTCCATTAGTTATTTCGAATGGCTGATTGAAAACACCGTATCATTAAAACAATATTAATAATAAATACTATGTAATAAGAGGCGAGCCTATTGCCATTAACTGGACACAAAACCAGACGCCAGGCTGCTACCTACTGAGAAATCTCTGACGGACCTGAAGTATACCCCAATATCACTTTGCCCGACCCGGGAATCGAATACAGGACCTCATGCTCAGCAGTAGCACTTGCAACCACTGGACCAATGGGGCAGTTTAAAGCCTTGTACGGACTAAGCGTTCCAATGTACGCGCAGTCCAAGTCGGTTACGTCTAAATTATATTTAACTCGCAATAAAAGTTACAGCGAGTGGCATCCACCAGCTCCACCGCATAGTCGAGCACATTAGCGCTGCTTTTCAGCGAGGTGCTTCGACAGGCGTCCTGTTCTTCGATATAGCGAAGGCGTTCGACAAGGTCTGGCACAATGGCTTATTATATAAGCTGTACCTGCTAGGTGTGCCAGACCGTCTCGTGCTCATCTTGCGAGATTTTCTGTCGGACCGCACTTTCCGCTACCGTATCGAGGGCGCTCTCTCTCCCCCTCACCCTATCCGCGCCGGAGTCCCCCAGGGCTCCGTTCTGTCCCCACAAATTTTCACCCTGTTCTCTAGTGACATCCCGAACAGTAAAAAGGCACAGTTGGCGCTCTTCGCCGACGACACTGTCATTTACTGTTCGGGTGCCAACCAGTCATCCATAGCTCGAAACCTCCAAACCTCTGCAAGCGCCTTGAGCGATTGGTTCCGGAAATGGAGAATCGAGGTCAACCCCGATAAGAGCCAGGCGGTCATCTTCTCGAGACCGCGCAAACGCCCCTCCCCCCTCCCGCGCCCGATCTCTATGTACGGCAAGCCGATCCCCTGGGGAAAGCGAGCCAAATACTTAGGTGTCCTCATAGATCACAACCTCACCTTCAACGAGCACATAAAGATAGCGCGTTCGCGCGCCTCTTTCGCTCTCGGTAGGCTCCACTCCATGTTAACTGCCCGCAGCAAATTGTCACTAAAGTGCAAATTGCGCCTCTACACCGCGGTCATCCGTCCCATCATGACCTATGCTTGCGTAGTCTTCGCACACGCCAAGCCGCGACTTCTGCATAAATTGCAAACCCTCCAGAACAGTTTCCTCCGCAAGGTCACGGGAGCCCCCTTCTATGTCCGAAATGTGAATCTGCACCTAGATCTCAGAATCCCCACCATCCAGCAGTTCATGAAACGCCTCTCCAAGCGCTTCTTTGACTCTGCCATAAAGCACCCCAATCCCCTGATTGCGGCGGCCTCCCGATACACTCCCTCCCGCATAAGTAGGATTCGCCGACCAAGGCATACCCTCACTATCCCCGACGACGCCACTACCCTCCTCCAGGAGAGCAGTAAGGCCACGAGCACTATCAGAAGACAACACAAGCCCAGACATCCGTCCTTCCGTCCTCGCCGCCGAGGCCCGTCGCGACGTCCCGCACCATCACCGTGCCCGCCCCGACCCTTGCTCGAGCCAGCCCGCGCAGCTGAGCCTGTAGTTTTAAATTGGCCCCTAAACACTAATAATAATACCGATCCAGCCTGTCCCTTGCTGTCCTCTTCCAGCGACGCCCTGAGCCGAGGTCCGAACCCCGCAGGGGGTTGCCCTTAGCGCTGTCGCTTAGTTTTTAAGTTATTGTTTGCCCTGGCTGGAGGCCTTAATTCGAGGCATCCACAGGAAAGTCCGGTTAGGCAGTAGCCATCCTCATAAAGGATGAACTGAGAGATGCCATTTAAAAAAAAAAAATACAGCGAGTGGTATACGGGGTCAAATTAAATTAAGTAGCGAAACTGCGTGGACGTGATGGTATCGATAACTAAACACAATAAAACAAAAAAGAAAAAAAATTGTCGATTTTTTTTTGGGGGTCACCGAGTTCAAAATATCGGTTAATTTTTTTTTTTATTGTGTAAACTTCACAAACGTGATCGCTATCGATATCTCAACACGATAAAACAAAAGAAAACAGATTTGCTCAATTCATACTTCAAGTAGGTACCTAAGCACACAACAAGTTGTCGTTGAACCCAAAAAAAAACATCAAATCTTTTTTGTTTTTATTTTATCGAGGTACCATCACAGATTCTGCAGTTTCGCTAGCTAATTTAATTTAACCTGTATATTTCGCCTATGGTTTAAAAAATTAGTCTTCAAATTAGAATCTAATATAAAACACTATTCTCTTCAGCCATCATAAATAATTAAAAATAATTCACCATTGACCGTGGGTGTTGCCAAGTTCAATAAAAGTGCAACATCATTGCTTTGGCTAACACTTTCTATTATTAAAAGTGTGGGAGTTCGAAAAACTTAATAATTAAGCTATGCTGTGCAGTGTTGATTCATTTGGTGGGTTATTATAAGGCTGTTTGTACAATCATGGAGTATGGCGGTTGACTACTAACTTTTCAACCTTCTTATCTAAGACACAAGTGTGAAAAACTCAAAATGGTGAAATAAACATCGTTTGGAAACCACCATCACCAAGAACCAGGAAAAAAAATATTACATCTACCAACCCGCAATGGGCCCGCGCGGTAGATTACAGCCCACTCCCTCTCGAAGAGAGGAGGCCTTTGTCCCAGCAGTGGGAACATTATAGGCTTTTTTTGATGGGAAATCATCAAAAGACCCCTCCCGCTCTGGGTGGGGCGGAAGGGAGTGTCAGACTCTTACTGACTAAAACCCATCCGTGTTCCTTCCTTAGCCCTTTATGTTCCGGGGTAGCGGTAACCGTTTCGGACAATTCCGCTGCCCACAATACCGTTGCTCAATATTTATGGCAGATTATGCTAAGTGTGAAAGGTGCTCAACTGTTATTTTACGTGGATTTACGTCAACGTCTTTTATAGCGACATTCTCATGCAAGCATGCAAGTATAAATTTAATTTTTTTAACAAAGTCAAAGTCAAAGCATTTATTTCAAACAGGCACATAAAAGGCACTTTTGAACGTCAACAATTATTATGAAATAGAATTGATTCTAGTCGCTTCTTCCAAAAGGTAGTTTTCGTATGGAGAAGAATGGGCAAGAAACTCTTTTAAAATGTTTTACAATATTTTGCATACATTAATTATATAATAAATAATATGTGAAGACGATGCACCTAAAATAAAATTACTATACCACAATAGGTAACAGAATTAAAAATGAAACCATGACATATGTAATTTTGAAGTTATGAGGGAACAGATGAACATACATATATACATACCGGTCAAAATCATAACCCTCCTTTTTGCTTGGCCGTAGTCGGGTAAAAATGTTGGTAAGCTACCTCAAGTCTACCCCTTCGAGGAACACGGGGCGATGTTATTGAGCAGGTACATTTCAATACTGAGTCTAAATGGAGCATCAATGTAGGCCACCGGACAGGCCTAACTTTCTGATGAGATTGTTTCTCATGCTGTGGACACGCGATGTCTGTGGCATTGAAAATGGATGTGGTATATTCATCATGGCTATCCTTTTCCCAACTATGTTGGGGTCGGCTTCCAGTCTAACAGGTTGCAAATAAATACCAGTATTTTATATGGAGCGACTGCCTATCTGATCTCCGCAACCCAGTTATTAGGTAATACGATACCTCTTGGTAAGACTGGTTGTCAGATTTCGGGTTTCTGACGACCAGTAATGACTGTCAAAGATCCACGAATGACAGAGAGGATGTGGTATCTATTAACTCTATTATTTCTAGACTTCTCGTATTTAAAAATCAAAGATAGTCCAGATGACTTACACATATTGGCAGCCGTAAAAAAAAAACTTTTGACGAGGGGTTTAAAATTGTCATTCAGTCTTTTATCTATTAAAATTACACACTATACACGGTTGCACTTGCTTGCAAAGGTCACGCTTTCAACGAAAGTAGCATTACCTTTTTTGGACTCCACATCACATCATGCAATGCCTTTCTTTCATCTAAAATATTATTGCGTCAGCCGAAAGCGTGTAACCCGCCTTAGCCCATCTCAATTGACACGTATCCCGCTAATGGAAATGAGCTTTATTTTTTTTACTTTTAATTAATAACGTTGTTCTTTAATCTATGGTTTCGTTGATAACGCCCAGCACCGTGTCGAAATAATCGGTATTATATTTAAATCGATACACGTTTCGATTAAAATAACAGATAACGTATTATTTAGTTTTGGATGCTCATTTGTTTTGTGGCGGAGAAATTTCTTTTCTCTGTAAAGTAATTAATTTGATGCTTTTTTGTTTAGCTAATAAGAAAGCTTTTATGAAGTGTGACAATGATTAAAAATACCATAGATGGCCTCCAAGATGGGCTAGTTGCATCTCGATAAAGAAAATATTACCTAAATACTAAGTACACGTTAGATACTTAAAAAAGCCTCCAAGTCAAACTCAAAGCACTATTGAATTGCCAAGTGTTTAAGACGCTTACCAAAGTGCGATCTATGAATCTTGCCCTAAGAATCAGGTACACATAGAAGGATCGATAATATTTTTACACATTTTAAAGTATTGAAGAGCCTACCATCAACATTCTTCCACCCATTCAATATTTCCAATACACAAAACTGAAACAAAAACAGACGCCATACTGTCTCATTTTTCCCGCCAACTGTCAACGTTCACAGATAATAAATTATTATGCGCGCAACTAAACGCTCGCGTTTCGTATCTCAAACGACGGCTCGCCGGTCACAGACAATAGCTCTAGATTAGTGATGGCGGGCGAAGGAATCAGATGTCACCTGTCATAAAATATGGTAATTAATTTTGTAATGAGCCTGTTTTCAAGGTGGTGTTAATGAAGAGCTGGTTATAAAGGTTTTAAGGGAAGTTGAATATATTTATTTATTTAATACTTTAAGCACAAAAATGTACAAAGGCGGACTTAGTGCCATAGGCCCATAGTGCCATGGGGCATTTAGGCTTGGTTTTGTTATTTTTTTTGAAACGCGTAAGAATCATGTATTACGCGTCAAACTAATGTAGCTGTACCTACTTAAACTACAATAGCAACACAAACAAAAAAAAAGTTTTACGAAAAAATAAGACATTTCATTTGCAATTTGAAATGAATACTGCCAAATCTTTGGATTTTTTTGTAAAACAATATACCTACCTGTGAGCACAGGTTCCATTAGGCCAACTTACAGTTTTACCCAGATATTATTACAGAAGCACACTACAATAATCAGTTATGTTTTCATATTTAAATCACAGCTCAAGTCGAATTTATATCGATATCTCTAACATGTGCAGAAACAGTTAAACCTCTAGTGTCCCTTCCCTATGTCGTAACTGGCAAAGAGTCGCGAAGTGAGCAGGGAGTTCAGTTGACCGCCTTGTGCAAGCCTAAGCGCTAGTCTAAGGAGGATATGCCTCAGAGTAATACATAACAATTAAGTAGATTATTGGCAAAGCACTTACTAATCCACATAATAGGTATTAAGTTTTAATCAACGCCTCCAGAGGCTCCAGCATGAGAGACGAAAACGTAACGTAAAATCGAACGATTTTTGAATCGAAATATCTCGTCGAAATATATGATCTTTCTATGTGACTAAAATCCATAACTTAATATTATGTGGGAAGCAAATATTTTAAATTTTAAAATCGTTCGAACTTACGTTACTTACATTTACACCGCGCGTTTGTGCTAGGCCCCACAGTTTGTACGTGTATGGTGACTGCCGCGGCCAGGATCAACCGGCATGCTGCAGTCTTTCACACATTGCGTTCAGTCAGCCTGCGTCCAGACAGGTGTACACCTTTACAGTCGAGGCATGATAATATTAGGCAACCTTTACGGCCAATTTTTATCGCCCGTAGTGTATCCACACTAACCTATCGCACCCTAAACAGGTGTATTGCACTCGCGAAGCTGTGACTCCATTCATTCAGTGCTCTCACAATACTTAGGGTGCAACATTGTAAGCAGGAATCATACTCATGTCTCTCACAAACTGGTGAGAAATAATCAAAATGATAGTTCTGTGTTTTTAACTTCTTTCGTTACCTGCAAAGGTTGTTTGGGTTTCTTTGTCAAACGTCTGCTAATTCTTGCTTTTAGCAGATTGCAGAGTTTCGTTAATTTAATTTGGCCCTGTATAATGTTTTTTGAGCAGTGATTGCCGCTGGTAGCGGCCCCGAACTACGAGTGTAGGTCGTCTTGTGTTCAAAACCAGGCAGGCGCTCCACATTGTGTAATTCATTTCATCAGCACTGCTCTCGCAAAGGTTAAGGAGAACATCGTGAGGAAACCGGCATATCCTAGAACCAAAAAATCGAAGACATGTGATCTACCAACCCGCACTGGGCCCGCGTGGTGGATTACGGCCCACTCCCTCTCACAGAGAGGAGGCCTGTGTCCAAGCAGCTGGAACGTTATAGGCTGATAATGCTGTTTAATTGATGTTTTCTGTGGTATCCACTATGATCGCGCACAAACTATGCTTCGCGCTTAGCGTCAGCGCACACCAAGAGCAGAGCAGAGCAGAGCATTTTCTGAGACTACTGCAAAATGAATCTTATGACAATTCCATACATTGCAAAATTAAAAACACGTCCAAACTTGATGCTCGACTATGCTCAAGCTTGCAAGATGCGTGATCGAGTATGCGTTCTACATGCGCAAGCGCGCTATAGAAGCCGCCGCGCCGCCGCCGCGCCGCCGCCGCGCCGCCGCCGCGCCGCCGCCGCGCCGCCGCCGCGCGCCGCCGCGCGCCGCCGCGCTCAGTATTGCCACAGCGAGATTTACTGTCTGGACGTGCGTTTACTACCTACGGCGCGGCCGGCGTCAGTTGGAAATCATGGACGAAGAAAAGTTAATTTTATTTACATGATCTTCATAGTTCCTCTTCCTATGCCAAAAGGGCGATAATTACTAAGTCCCAAACCTTAATGAACACGTCTTTCAACGTCGGATTTTGGCATCAAACTTCAACGGAGCTTGCTCACGGAGGGGCGAGCATGCCGTCTGCATGGTCGAGCAGTAAAAATTTTGCTCGACCATACGCAAGCAGTTTGCAGTTCCGTGTGCGTGTTGTCGTGGTGGTCGCTTTGTTTCAAACCCAAAGTAGATGCGCAATGCGCAAACTTAGTGTAGTCATACTTATCCAACTTCAGAATTCAACAAGAAAGCGTCTGCCGTCCTGACCTTCACAACACATAGACTCCGCGTGGAACTAGTTGGCCGCGCCTCAGGTGGGGAGGGAGGTGAGGGCGGCGGGGTTGCCTATACTCCGACTTTTAATTAGCTGCAGTAAAAATGACATTTCTTGGTAACTCATTTTAGACTGCGTTTAGAGATATGCATGTCAAATAAGTTTCGTTTGTTACACTATTCTTACTAGAAAAACAAGATTTGGTTGATGGCCCCGAAAAAACAAAAAGACGGCAATTTCAGTTATTTAAGTAACACATAAGCTGTCATTTTACTGTAGCTAATTAAATGTCCGACTATTGTTGGCCGCGCCTTAGGTGGGGACGGGGGTGAGGGCGGCGGGGTTGCACCGCACGTACTGAGTAATGACAAAGCGCCCCCGCCCCTCCGTCCCACCGCTCACATACCTACCTAAGGCGCGGCCAACTAGTTCCGCGCTGACTATAATGTCATAAGGTACGTAGTGATGTATCGTATTGTTCAGATAAAAATAAACGATCTGAATCGATGCCAGCAACTTCAATTCGTTTATTTAATTAATTACTGCCGTCTGAATATCACAGTCGTTGTTCAGTACGTAATATTTTTAATAATTTTTACTAGTGTAATTAAACTAATGAAATTAGATCATATCTTGAGCAATATCACACTTAAATTAACATCGTGAATGAACCAGTGAGTTGTATGTTGTTGTTGTTGTATAATAAAAAAAAAATGTGTGCACTTTGAAAAACATACTATAAGTACACAGAGGATTAAATGTATATATTGTACAACAGAGTCACATTACAGGGCTAACTGATGCCTCCTGAACTAGGCCAGAAGCCTGTGTTTTAGGAGTCAAAGTTCCTGCCTGTAGGTATGACATATACTTAACTGTAGGTGTCATGCAAGTACTTATAGAAAATTATGTATGGTATGGGTTTAATAATTGCCTGAAATAAATGATAATTTAAATACAGGAGGCCTACCATGATCTATTTAAAAACGATTCAAAAGCAAGACATTTCAGTTTAGGTTCTTAAACTGCATCGTTCACAGTCGTACCATGACGATCCAAATTCCGCTGAGCGTATTGGACACGCTCAGCGGAATTTGGATCGTTGAAAGTGAATGAGCTTTAAGAGCTAGTGGTAGGTATCCAGATGGCACGGCCTAAATTGAATCGTTAAACTGACGTCATGGTACGAATTAGCAGAAAAGTTCAGTTTAGGTCCTAAAGTGGATCGCGTTAAGAGCTCGTGGTAGGTATGCAGTATTAGTTCATAAAAATTAAAAGGTGAGCGTAGCTGCAGCCCGCGAACCTCAATCGCTCTTACGTTTTTGCAATTTGCAGGTCAGTGTCAGGGTACATCTTGATCAAAATTTATGATTCGAAATGCGAAGACATGACATAGTTATGACGTTCATCAACTAGTAATGTGCGGCATGGTATGTTACGGCCGACTACTAACAGAGAGGAGGCTTGAGACACAGCAGTGAGATCATTAGCATGTCATGTTAAGTTCTGAGTTGAGCTTCATGATTTTTGACAAATGCGTGCACTGACTGGACCAGGTCCGCTCAATCTGTGTGGTTCTTTTCTCAAAAGACCATTTCAGACCCAATCTACATGATCTTCACATGATCTGACCAAGATTTTATCTGGACTTTAAAAGAGAATGTGACTTCTGAGTTTGTTTCGGCCCTTAATCTCAGAATAGTCAGATAGGAAACGCCGACCTCATCTAGTTTAAAAAATATGATTGAAGTGTAAGTGTTTGTACAAACCTACTTACAGAAAATTTATCATGTATCATCAATAATCCTCATCTGCCTAGCCTTTTCTCAACTATGTTCGGGTCGGCTTACAGTCCTACCAGATGCAGCTGAATACCATTGTTTTACATGGAGCAACTGCATATCTGACACCCACAACCCAGTTACTGGGTAACACGATACCCTTTTTTAAGCCTGGTTGTCAGGATATTGACGGAATTTCAGTCTTGAAAATTCAATTCATGTTTTATTTCGATCATCTCTACGTAAAATGCGATCAGAGAAAGCTATTTATCAATTTACATTTAAGAGGAATGCATTAGCCAACTGTTTAGTCATATGTTATCAAATTATAAACATGTCATGAATAAAATGTGTTTGTTTGAGAAATAGTTATTGATTCTAGCAATTTATCTACGAAGATTTCTGAAAATGAAAATCTGCTCGCATAAATTCTGGGTTCCGTTTCTAATCCAAAATATTTTTTTAATCTTATTTATTAGGACACTCCTAAATACTGGTATTCAGCTGCATCCGGCATGCATTTGGGATGAATGTAGAAGCCTCCTCGTGTAGCGCAGTTTGTTCAGTCTCACTCGACTAGACGCTCGCGCTCGGCGCATCCTGGACAGTCACACCCAACACCTTATTTGACTGGCCAATTCTTCTCTTGCGGTGGTATGGCTAACGCCCGCCTGATTTGCGACCACCCTCCCACCGGAATCCGGCGTCAAGCAGACGGCTGTGTTTCGTCGATGCGTAGGAGTTCCAGTGCCTTAGGCATCTTTTGGGCACGCTCGTTCCATCATAGACCTCATCCATCGCTTTCCATCAGACGTGATCAAGGTCAAGAGCGGCCCATTCGGCAATAAAAAAATAAAAATAATATCTGTTCCGATCCGTCCGTTTCGTTATCCGTACCACAGATAATATAATACTGTCCGTACGAATCAATGTCTTCATAAATTAACACGCATCATCCCTGAGCTACATCTTAAAAAAAACAAAGTTTTTTTTTTTCAAAAGATTTATACTTTTTCAAAGTGAAAAACTACAATAAAATTATTTATTTGATCAGCCAGTATTCTTTCAAGTGTTCTTAGAAAACAAACGCTTCAAACGAAGTCGTTTATTTTCGCGATACGTACATATGACTAGTGACGTCATCTGCTATGTAACTGTTCTCTATATTAATTAGATTCCGGATTTACTCAGTTTTACTAGAATTTGATAATGCTTCATGTTTGTACCGCGAATTAGTTATTAGAGGTACCTACTTACGAGGAAAAATATTGATAATGTGGTAATCAATGGTTATTATTAAAGATGTTCTTTAGTAGAGCAACGGAATCCGGATCACAGAAGCAGAATTTTTATTTTTGTTGAAAACAAGTAGATGTCCCACTTGAGAAGCGGTCACCACCTCTTATGGACACCTGCAATAAGTACCTGAATCATCCCAAGATGCTTTTTACCATCCCAGATACAAAGCTGAAAACTTCTTCACTTTTTTTTCTTTCACTTCACTAGAACACAGCAAAGCTTGGCGGCAGAAAGGTCGATGGTAGCAGAACTTCCTCAGACGAGAACTGTAAGTAGGCTGTACTTAGGTACTACTGTCAGCCTGTATCATCCCACTGCTGGACCAAAGGCCTCTCCCCGTGACTTCCAGTGCTTGACCACTGGTCGTTTGTTTTGTCCAGCTCGTCCCGCCATCTTCTAAGAGGTCTGCCGCGACACCTTCTAGCTGTCTCACGGCTCCGCATCTACACACTGAGGGCATAAAGCGCTCTGCACGTACAATTCAATAATACTTTCAGGATGATGATGGGGTTGCCGCGCTGCTGCAGTGCTTCCGATATGTTCGCAAAGGCGAGACTATATGGCTTTCACGCCATCATGCGCAAGCGATGCGCCTCTATCAAGCGCAGGGTTCGCGCCGGCGCCAACAGCATCCTGAAAACTATGGCTGATAGGTGGGACAGCCCCATACTGTGACATTGGTTACACCTACATGCCACTGTGGCGTAGTTTTAATGAATAGTTTGTTGTTTTTCTGTTATGTAGATGTAAGTACCTACTACTCGTAACACTATTTTCTTAGACGTGTATACTAACCAAATGGACTATATCTATGCCGCCGATAAAAAAAAGACTTCTTTCGACCCACATCTCACTAAAAACGAAGGTCACGTTTTAAAATAATAAATTATTTTTAATCTGTGTGAACATTCTTCGTCATTCACTTCGGTCATTCATTTGTTTTACATTCAATAGACGTACCCACTACTGCTAAACTATAATTTAAGGTGTAACCTGTAACATCACAATCCACAAGGGCTTTCGGGCCTAAAACACATGGTTACTACACAAGTTACAAACGTAAATATTTACGTTAAAACTACGTCGTGTTTTACGTAACACGTGTACCTACGTGGGTATTAAACGCGTAATAACGTGACTATTACGCCATTACATCTTTATCAAACCTCTTTTTAGATCAAAGAAAGGTATTATAACGTTGTGTTAGCTCGCTGTATGCATGTTTATCATGACAACTCCATAAACTAAAGAGTGATCCATTAAATATCCATTGCCATAAGATGTAAAGGCGAAAACGTCAAAGTAGTCCGGGAAATATAAATTTTCTTAAGGCGTCATTTTTAGTTTTTTGCAATTTGCAGGTCAGTAGGTATCAGGTGTGGATCTAAATTTATGATCCGCGGCCGTAATTTTTTTTTTATAGAATTACTATCATAAAAATCATCAATACAGCTCTCTAAGTTTATATTACCCAATTGTTGAGCGAACAGACATCTTCTGGGGACGCTCGTTCATCATCCATCCATCGCTTTCCATCAGGCGTGATCACGGCCCATTTAGCAATAAAAATAAATAAAATAGTACCTAAATTATAAATGCCTATTGAGACACGGAGAGGTGTTAAACTGTCGACTCTCAGATCATTCAAGGAAGGATTGACCGCGGCAAGCTCAGCTATCAAGCTGAGGAGTTCTTTAGAAGAAGGCGTGGCAATTTTACTATTATCGTCTGACAGAGTGCAAATTGTTTGTACTACGAAGTTATAAAAATAGTTGTAAGTATATGCCGTGCCAAGAGTTTGAGGTGGCGTGATGTTCTGCAGTTAATTTTAAATGATGCCCGACCATGCTCGAGAGCTCAACTAATTCATTTAGGTATGGGAAGTGGAGCAAATGTCACAAGACTCTCCCTCTGGACTATATAAGACACACTAGCTCATTCAATGATAATACTTCACTAGCTTGAGCTTGTGCTGTTCTGTGGTACTTGTCCGCAGAAGCGACGGAACAACACGTCCTACGGCCAGAAGTCTTCTTCCATGACGACGGGCAGATTCAGTACGCGCACCTTGAAGCGCGGGAAATAATACAGAATTCCCCTGGTCGATTGACGTAGAAGAAGAAGAACTGGGGGCCCAAAAAGGCCACTTTGGCAGATTCATAAAACAATTCATATCACGCAATTCATCTGCTTGACAGTTTCACACCTTTAAATCCCTGAAGGGTTAGGCAGAGGTGTACCTATAGCATTTTACGAATCTCCATACAAAACTGTTATACAGATGAAATTGCGTGATATGATTTTTTATGATTCTGCCAAAGTGGCCTTTTTAGGCGCCCTGGTATACCAAAAGTCTGCTGTTGACAACATAAATAGGCCTGATGACCGATAAATTCCGTTGTTGGTAATGGTAATTCCCAATAGTTAGTGCAGTATGTAATTAGTGCAGTATTTTAATGTTTATTTTCATAACAGTTTTTTTCGATTCATGTCTCATTAAAGGTCTGTATCTTTTAAAACGAATGCTTTGCCATGAACCACGTTATATAATAAAAAGAACCCTAATCAACTGTTTACACTATAAAGCCACACTTGCCAACAGACAAGTTCCGTATATCTGGCACTGACCGAATATTAGTCTAATTATAGAAAGTACACGACTAACTTATCTGTGCAGGTAACTAAAATAATTGCTCACTATTCATCTGTATGATTCTGTCCTCAAAAGACAATCGGGGTAATTGCATAACAGTATTGCAACAGCTTTCATTTTGACAGCTGAACCACATTTTTTGCTTTGTTGAAATTTACGTTGTTGAACCGACGAATTTTTCCAACATATGAAGCAATGGATTCGCAATATTCTTCAAAATTATTCAGATTGTGATTGATACTGTGTTACGGAATTAGGGTGTATGTCAGGCATTATAACCTGACAGCTCCCGTAGTTAAAAACGTTCAAAATCTAGTCGCAATATTATCATGTCAGTGACAATAAATGTCAAAAACTTGTTAAAAATGTAGATAAATTACAGATATTTTTGACGAATTGACATTAGCATGCAAAAACATAACATACATACATAAACTGACGCCTTGGGGGTCATCAGAAAGTTGGTCTTCACCAAAGGAACGATGAATGGATTGAGTGAAAGATGATTTGTCTAGAAAGTGGGTCAAAACGGAGGTGACGTCTACTGTGACAAATTATTGTATGAATGAAGAAAACATGCTGCGCCGAAATCAAATAAAGGACTATATTTATGGGACTTGAAGAGCCCCTTAAAATAATTAAACACCGATAGGACATATAAAATATCTTTACATATTCTCGACTGAACTAGCACTGACTTTTAACTAAACAAAAATATTTAAATAAAAAAATTGACACTTGCTTGAATTTCGAATGGAACCCGCGCTAAATTATAACCAGCCTGCACTAATAAGGTTAGGCTACATAGATAGCCTCTACAGTACCGAGTTTGTATTATTAGGATTATGATGGTCTTCCCATGGTCCCTTGAATTTGTTCCGCCATTTTTTTTGCAGGGTTCAGATAGGAAATGTTGACTCCATCTAGCTTTGGTATACTTTTGTGTGTGTGTGTGTGTGTGTGTGTGTGTGAAGTGATTACGAAATCCTTTTACCAAATAAACAATTACATTTCATTTGATGATGTAGATATTAGAGCCACAAACATCAACACACAATAAAGGTGTCAATAGGTAATATGCTTTACCTGCACAACTGATAGCAACTTGATAGTGAAGCGTAACCACAAACCTCATAATATCTTGCGTCATAGATTAGCTGATTGCAATATCTATGATATTGGTAAACGATCTGCCAGGGTCGCGGGTTGTTCGAAAGAGTTACCGTGGCCCTGGCACAGGCAACTGAAGGAACACGGGTGGGTTTTAGTCAGTAAAAGTCTGACAGGCCCTCCCGCTCCGGCCAGAGCGGGAGAAGTTATTTGATAATTTCCCAAAAAATAAAAAATAACTGTGTAGGAATCATGACTGGCGAAAAGTACCGACCTTACATATTTATGATGCTGTGATGGACATGGGGCTTTAA
Source organism: Gortyna flavago (assembly GCA_963669345.1). Lineage (NCBI taxonomy): Eukaryota > Metazoa > Arthropoda > Insecta > Lepidoptera > Noctuidae > Gortyna > Gortyna flavago. The sequence goes on along the minus strand of OY770155.1, from coordinate 2,632,291 downwards.
ATGTTTAATACATGCAGGAATTGTAACCTTGAATTCAGCATCACATGATTTATGAAAGTATTCGTGAATGCATGACGCCTAATACTTTATTTATGAATTATTCCAAGATTTTTTTTCCATCTCATCATTTCCCAGAACGACCAGTACCAAGCTAAGTATACTTATTAACAGACCGGTCGCTCAGCGTGCTATGGGCACTTTCTTAGAAGGATAAGATTTGTAACGCAAAAAAATCCAGAAAAGCAACATAGCTTGCAGAGATAGTAAACTGAAGTGACAGTGGGTCGGCCATGTCTATCGCTGTACCAATAGCCGTTTGCACAGAAGAGTGAAGACCGCGCATCGCAACTCCGCGACTTAGCATGAGACGCCAGATGAACTCTCCTATTGCACGCCATTCAACTCGATTTTCGACAACTCTCATCCTACCAGCCATCCTGCATTCTACCTTACGTTTGCTGATTCACGGTCTCCACTCAAGAACACGTCTACCCCAACGGTCATAGGTTCTACGGCTAATATGGCCGGCCCTATTCTGTGAGCTATGTCGACAACTTTGGTTCTCTGCCGGATCACCTTGTTGCGGATTCGATTTCTTTAGAGAGACTCCAAGCATAGCCTGTTTCATAGCTCGCTGAGCGACCTTGAATTTGTGAACCAGCTGTACCGTGAGATGGAAATGGATGGTGGATGGAATGGATGGAGAAAGCGTAGACCAGGTTGTTACAAAACTTGGGAGTTACCTATATCCAACAGAGGACTGCGGTAAAGATACGCAGACCACACAGCACAGCTAATCTAGTAAAACACGAGTTATATTTCAGTCTAAATAGTTTTACTGAGCCTGAATTAGAGCTAGCAAATGCCGATGTATTAAACAACAACATTCTCGTCTAAACTCAAATAAATTGTCTTGAGTGCGAACAAAGTTCAGTGGTTTAATTTTAGATGCAATTCGAGCAAAAAATATTACAGCTAATAGAATCGATGGAAATAAGTAGTTGTTATGTTGACGTGTGGATTTCAGAATGAGAGAGAGAACATTTTATTCGTACTTGAACAAAAAAATGGGACTGGGCGGATCATTCGTTTAGGACGCATCAAAACAGATGGGCAGGATCTTCACACAGTGGGTGCCTGAAGACAGAGGCAGGCCTAAGAAACGCTGGCGTGACAGTTTAGACTTGTTCGACATGATTAGTTTATGAAAACGTATAAACGCCACATTGCTGCAACCCGCTGCTCTATAAATTTTAACACAGATTACACTCGAGTCTAAATCTAGGCATTCGCTGAAAAGTTCGGCCTTCAGAGCGCAGTAAGTACCAACTAAGATTATAGGCTAGGTACATCTGTGAGGTCTATTTTAAAATCCGTTCAGTGGGTAATTGGAACATTATTGTTGTGCGAATAATTAAGTGACATTCATCATTATTATTTATTATATCTCCTGTGTTTTTAATTTAGTTTTTTTCTGACACAATTCAATCAGATTTTTTTTGATTTAATAAAGCGTTTACGTTAGGTATGATCTAAGTCATAATCATCCTCATTTCAGCTGCAAAACCACTGCTTGTTAAAGGTTTCCCCAAAGCATCTTGCATCCAGCGGACTCCTGCGACCTTCACCAGGTCATCGGTTCACATTATGCATTCCAACGCTACGTCTTCCGGTACGCGGTCGCCACTTCAGAACCTTTCGGCCCCATCAGCCATTTGTACTGCGAGCAATGAGCCCTGCACACCGCCAATTAAGTTTATCTATTAAACTTCTCTACTATAGGAATGGAAAATTCAATAAAGTTGCTCAATTTTTTTGAAAATATTCGTCCAGTCCCTCACCAAGGATTATAATTACGAGTACATATTACGCAATTAATTTTGTTATTGAATTTTCTTTGGCGTCCTCATTTTAGAAGTCAGTATAGATCAATAAGTAGGTGAAAGTTGACACATAGAAATGCTGATAACGTCTAAATGTAGATAATTATTTGCTGTTGCACTGATTAGGACGGACGGAGATATAAACAGTGCGTTGTTAACGTCCTTGAGAAAGATCATGGCCGCGAGTTTGTTTTGTAACTCCCGAGATGAATAGCCAAATATTTTATTGTTGTAACTCTAGATTATTTATTTGCAGATGGTTGCAGTTTGTGGTTTAAAAGCTAGTCTATACTAATACGCCTTTACTAGGTAATAAACGTATTTAAATATCAGATGAATAGTTACACACTGATTATCTCTCTTTCAGTCGTCAGTAATTTGTCTTTCGAAAGACGAAGACAAAGCATTGTGTATACAGCGTTTATTAGTAAGGGGGAAAGTAAAATATGAAGAGGTTATTTATTGGCGTTTTGGCTGGTATGTCCAATAAAAACCACATTATGAATACATCTAATGAAAGTTTATATCACAAGCATCAATTTTCGTTATGAGCAGAAGGCTGTGAAATGCCGGGTTAAAGAGATATCAGACCTGCAAGTACCATGTAAACGTATTAGTTTATGACGCTAATGTTCACTGCAGTTCTCAATAATATTAGTTATTGACTCATAACATTGAGGGGGCTTATGGCTAAGTAATAACAGCCGCACGGGTCGATCGATCCTTGCCGCGGTTGGTCACTGGATGGGTGACCATTTTCACATACCAAGACCCATCTGTACCTCAGAAAGCACGTTGAGCCGTTGGTCCCGGCTCTCATTCGTCGATCTTTATATCGGGATAAAAACTATCCTATGTCCTTTCCCGGGACTCAAACTATCTTTACACCAAATTTAATCTAAATCGATTCAGCGGTTTAAGCGTGATGAGGTAACAGACAGACAGACATACGTCACTTTTGCATTTATAATATAAGTATGGATTTTCAGTGTGTTGTTCAAGCATGTCTTATCATTTTCAGTTGATGGCCTCGTATTGTCTAGGGGTCGCAAGCGCAACTTAACTTCGGAGCTTTTGCGGTCTTGAGATCAGATTCCAAAAAGTCATAGGGGTTTTCCTCTGGAAAATGGTGGATTATAGGAGATTGAGCATTAACACAGGAGATAATATAGTGCACAAGTGTGTGCGCAGACACAGGTACACTCCCTCTTCCCTCACTCTCATAGCCTGATAAGACGGCAACCTAACACGACCGGGGAGAGATCAGGCGGGTCCAGGACCAACGAGTTTTCCCGTTTATTACCCATAGGGTTGTCTTCATTACATGTCATGGGACCTAAGTATGTAGCGGCATCTACAAATGCCACATGCGAACAACGCGTCATACTGACGTCACACAAAATCCTGCATCTCGCAAGCAGAGTTTACCGCACACGGCGCAACTACAACGGCCCGACATGAAGCGGGCAGTTGCCCGCCAGACACAACACCCGTCTGGCTGCTTACTCTTGAATATAATTCCGATAGATCGACATTGGAATTGTCAGTCAAACGTCTGGGATTGGCTGGACTCACTGAGTATAGCCAATCCCTGACGTTTAACTCGACCAACTGACGTTTGACCAATGTCGATCTATCGGAATTATATTCGAGAGTTAGCACCCTGGTCGAAGGATCCTCCCTTTTCTATAGAGTATGAGTGAACTTTACACCCTATTTCTCATACCTCTATAAGTTTGTCTGGCGATTTGTGAGGGTTCTATTACACCTCTTTCTGTTTTCAGGCGTGATGTTATGTAATGCAGTTTCCATGGCCAACTCTTGAATTATTAGGTACAACTAGGTGTTACTACGACACGCTCGTGTAGATTTTATGGCCTATTCTTGAATTTTATGGGTTTTAGTGTAAAACACGTCATCGTGCAGTAAGACTTAAGGTGATAAGAACACGTATCAACTCGGAAAGGGATCGTCACCGTATCAACTCGAGCCGTTCAGTATTCTTTGTATGAAACTTCCTACTGCAACGCACACTAATCGGAATCGTAACGTACGTACGCACCACGAACCGCGGTGCGGTGCGTGGTCAACTTGAAGTTCCCGCGTCCCCGCGCTTACGGCTCGTCGTCCCCGCGCTTACGTCTCTCCGTACCCGAGCTTACGTCTCTTTGTCCACCCTTGCCCCTTTCACCCCTCCGGCTGGGCGGCCTGCCTACAGCACCATCAACCAGCGGTCGGCGAGCCGTAAGCGCGGCGTCGCCTAGCCGTAGCCGAGTCAACGTATCGGAACTGCTGATCCGCTTTGGTTTCTTGCTTACGTTAGGTTGACGCCTGTTTGACGGCGAGGCGAAAGGCGATACGGTGACGATTCTTAATTCTATAAATAAATATTTATTACGACCGCGAATCAGATTCAACATACAACCTGACACTTAGGTACTTGCAAAAAGCAAAAAACGCAAGTATTTCGCGCAACCACTTAATGTATGAGACAAATCACTTAGCTGCCTCGGCTTATTGTTAATTATTTTTGGATTGTTGTTTTGTTAAGCACTATTTGCTGTACTCTGGACACTTTTAACGCGTACGTCTTTTTTTACATCCGTCTCACATATAATTATAAATCCAACATTAATGATGTAACTATTATTTTTGTAAAATAGAATATAAAAGAGTGTCCATGGAGTTTCTTGCCCGTTCTTCTCCATAGGTAGGTTACCTACGCTTTGGAACGGGCAACTAGCTTCATATTTTATGACTGACCGACTTGTTGACAATTCAAAAGTGCCTGTAAATGGTTTAATTGAAATAAATGCTTTGAGTTTGAGTTTGAAATAATAATAACAAATTGATTAAAATAAACTGAAACGCATTGTGACATATCCGCATCGCATTCGCAATTAAGTAAGAATGGAGATAAGGTATCTGCACCGAGCTATCAATTGAGACGGCATCCATAATATTATTATAATAATTAATAAAAACAATAACAAACATATGACCTAGCCACTTCTACAATGTTGGGGTCAGTAGAGTTTTTCAATTAAAATTGCACACCAGCTCACTTTAACCTCACTTCACTCAAGTTATCACGGTGAGATTTTTTATTATCACTACAGCCAGTGCGATTCTGTAACCATCTCACCGTGAAAACTTAGGTGAAGTGAGCGTGGAGTGAGCTGTCATTAGTGTAAATCCCTATAGCATCAGATGGAATGACAGCTCACTTCACCTAACTTCTCACGGTGAGATTCTAACAGAATCGACCGGCTGATGCTAGGAACTGACACTATTGACAGCTCACTTCAACCACAGATAATATACTAAGTTTTCACGATGTCACATAATAGCACCGCGGTCACTTGAATGAGGTTCGTAGTGATCCTTACAGAATAACACACAGGACAGATTATCTGTTCTGTGGAATAACTCATCGAACTTTATTAAATACGCAAACTTGTGCCGACACAAGATAAGGCCAGTAAACAAAATAATGTCGAATATAAAATTAAATTCAAGCTCAATTCAATAAGTTTCAAGCAAATAGTGCCCATAATGTCGTACAAGATCGCCGTTTTAGGGTCAAAAGTCAGGATAACGGGACTTCTACATAATCTACAAGTTTCATACAAATTGGCATATAGACACAACAGCTTCCTTTAAGCCCTCTGTTCTTTGTATTTTAATCTTATCTCTTCATATTGGGTGATTAATTTTTTTAATTAGTTTAAAGAATTAATTAGGATCTGCGAGTTTAATATTAGCTGTAGCGCTATTCTGTAAAATAAACTCAACATGAAAACTTTGGTGAAATGAGCTGCACGCGTAGCATGACCACCGAAAAAACGAAAGACAAAATACATATTGTAGAAGGATTTCTATGGCGGGATGTCAAAAATTAAAGAAATGTCACTTTGCGATGTCTCTATTCTTATAGAGATAGAAGTGTTCATGTTATGCATGCAGATGGTAGCGATTGACTCTATTGACAGCTCACTTCAAGCTTACTTCACCAAAGTTTTCACGGTGAGTTTTGCAGTATTAGCTCGGGTGCGAATAATAAACTCACGATCATAGACTTATAAAAAAAGATGGACTCCGCGCCACGCATATCGAAAGTGAAGCACAGTAAGTATGCCGGGACCGCTTGTACAAAGACGCCTCACGCTCACATTTACGTCATAGTATGCCGACCGGCCGCCATTACCAGACACGTCAGCGTCAATCGTCAATCACGCACACATAGATCGGTACGGTGCTTCACTTTCGTTAAGAGTGGCGCGGAGTCCATCTTTTTTATAAGTCTATGCTCACGATATCACTGGCAGTCTACTTGCTAAAGATATTTGCAAGTCGAAAATTCGGAAAAATTTAAGCGATTGAGAATGCAAGTGTATTACGAAAAAATAAAGGGTTCAAGTATCGTCACATTTTTCGGACAATTTTGCAAACGTTACAACAAAATTTACAGGGTTTTATCAACACAGTAGTCAAAAAGCCTAAACAATAACATTAGGTACAATTTCAGACCGTAACAGACTAAATACTCCTTATCATATAGACATGTACTTAACTATAAACAAAAGACAATAATAGAGGACTCACCCATCAGCTCCAACATACGTCTCCTTAGCAGTAACACCATTAAAATGCACTCTGTTCTCCACTTCGCCATCAATAAGAAAATCAGTCATAACAAAATTCACTATTTGTTTGTTCAAATGCCTTCTCAAATATTTAATGTCGCTCATTTCGTTTTTGTCTGTCCCATTATAATGTCTATGCCTAAGATGGCTGCCGTCATAACTTTGAATTTTTAAATTAGAATCCAATTCTGTAACTTCACTTTCGCGCTCACAGTTTGTGGTGCCCAATAAAAAAAGAACGAGCAAAGGCGTTTTAAACATTCTGCCCCACGATATTAGTTTTGCTATGCTTGACTTTTTCTTCGCTTTTGGCGATTTTAACTCCATTTTTAACCTGGAACAAAAAAAAACACGTTTCAGTTCATCTTGTAGCTTATAAAACAATTTTTCTTCCGTAGATTGGAAACCTCCTGGAACCTTATTCTGGAACTTGATTCAAATTCTCGATTTTGAATTAACAGCTATAACAAAAAAAAACTAAAAATAAACAAAACAGATACTTATGTAATTTTAATGTTGCAAAAGTTGCATCTGCTTTACTTAACAGCAGTAAGTAAACAATACCTTTGCCTCTACAAATTAAACTTTGGACCTTTGACTACCTAATCGATTTTTACAACAAAAATGGCTGACCTGTCATCACACTGACATCGTTTATTATTACCTACACATGTTTAAAATGATTCTGTGTGAAATAAAACCGCTTACTAAGTATACTGAATATAGTAGAAATATGAGGAGCTGTTGTATTCTTAGAAAAGAGCTTTAGATCTGATAGCATCAGCCTCACGGTAAGATGATTTTTTGCTAAAACTGCGAGGAATTCGGTGATCTAGATATTTGTAAACAATGATATTATAATCTTTGTTTGTAAAGCATAAAATTGAGCACCCTAATGTCTTAAAGCTGCTATCAAAATAGCAATCAAATCTAAAGCGGATAAACAAAGTAAAAGAAAATTCGTCATCATAGTTTTTACTTGAGAAACCTTTAAAAAATGCTGGACAGGTGGCGAGTTTTTCACTAGTAAAAATGTTAAAATTGACGTCCATATAACTTAACCCTAATTACCTGAATCATCCACACAGATTATTTTTATTGCACCACAATACATCTCTATACTTAGCTGCAGTAAAATCATCATCTGCCTAGCTCTTTCTCAACTATGTTGGGGTCGGCTTCCAGTCTAATCGGATGCAGCTGAATACCAGTATTTTACATGGAGCGACTGCCTATCTGACCCCCACAACCCAGTTACTGGGTAATACGATACCCCTTGGAAAGACTGCATGGTTGTCAGACATTCGGGCTTCTGACTACCCGTAACGACAGCCAAAGTTCCGCGAATGACAGCCGGGACCAACGGCTCAACGTGCTTTCCGAGGCACGGAGGGGTCTCGGTATGTAAAGATGGTCACCCATCCACAGACCAACCGCGGTGGTACTTGGTAGTGGTACTCACTTGACCGATTGCGAATTTGACCATACGCGACGAAACGCTAATTTGGAGATCGGACTGCGATTCGAATTTGAGATGTTCTGAATTCGGACGGAATTTTAATCTGGTGCGCAACCCCTCACACAAATAGTACTACAGTTACTTCATCGTCCATCTCAAATTCAAAATTAGAAGATTACTGTAATTTATAACGGTGACGTGAATATTGGCGTAACCAATCAGTTAATCTTTTTAAAAATGTAATCTATATGTACGGTACCTAATTATTCAGAAGACATTTTCAGGTCATACTTTTTTACTGTAGGTACCGTGTCAGTTGTCAATTAAATGGTACCTACTACCAACGTAGGTCCGTTCATTAAACACTATTTAATTAAATAATTTGTTTACTGTAGCCACTGACTGCAGCGGTGATATTCTGAAGACTTTACTTCGAACCTCACTCAACTGACCGCACGCAATTCGAAGTGAACTCATTTGTTTTTTAACGGACTTCGAAAAAAAAGTAGATTCTATATATAACTCGTATGTATGTATGTTTGTATGTCCGCAGTTTTCTCAAAAAAGGTTTTCTTTATTTGACATAGATTGCGTTATTTACGTTGTTGGGCAGACAAATTTTTTGAACTTATGAAGCAATGTCTTAGAAACATTCTTCAAATGATTCAGATTGTGATGACTCAAGTGACCGCACCAATTCGAAACTGAACTCATTTGTTTTTAATTTTTTAAAGTAAATCATCGCGGACTCATATCTTGACTAAGCGATGATGTCTAGGTAAAAATCTGCGTAGCCTTTTCCAGTCTAACCGGAGGCAGCTGAATACCAGTATTTTACATGGAGCGACTGCCGATCTGACCTCCACAACCTAGTTACCGGGTCCACCCCTTACAATACTAACACCTACTTAATTTTACTTTTAATTACGTCTGCGACGCGCGGACGTATGTATATATATTTATATATATTTTTTTACTACAACACGGTACGGTCAAAATACAAACGCACACATGCATTATTTAAATAGAATGAATATTCATTATTATGTAATTTTATCCTTTGGAGAATACGTGCGTCGGCGTCGGTGCTAATGTGTACGCAGCTTTACTTAAACAATTCAATTTCGTGATTAAAATTTAGCGGACGCCCTTTCACATTGAGATCTTATGCCGTCATCGCCTAGCATATCATATCGGCCCATAATGCTCCCACTGCTGGGACAAAGGCGTCCTGTCTGTGAGAGGGATAATCCACAACGTAATGTCACAAATGTCTTCGAATTTTTGGTTATAGGCCCACGATGTTTTTCTTCACCGTTTTGAGAGCAGGGGGCCTAAAAAGGCCACTTTGGCAGAATCATAAATGGATAACATTATAAATCATAATAAGGCGAAGACAATCCGTGTTTTTCTTTCTTTCTCTGCACTACGAAGGTATAATCAAAGAGATGAGGATTGGATTTGGATTGGATTGATTGGTACACAGACAAAAAAAACTGAAAAATCCTTCACCAATTGGATTTGATACGATTTACGTCCATTATGATTCATTATGTTATCCTTTTATGATTCTGCGAAAGTGGCCTTTTTAGGCCCCCAGATTGTGAATGAAAGTGTGCACGCAATTAGGGTGCAGCGGGGTAATTGCGTACACACTAAGTAGGAATAGCTTTCATTTTGACAGTTTAACATTACCAAAATGACACACCAAAACATTTCTTAGCGTTTAATTAGTAAATCGGTCAGTTAATCAGAACAGGGCCGCCGTATTGTTAGCGTCGCGTCGTTACAAAACGTTCAGTAGTCATTTAAATTAAATTGCCAAACCAATGGACTATTGTCTGGTCATTATGACATTTTATATATGTTTATATGCGGCTAGCATTTAAAATTGACGAAAAGAAAAGTTGGTGTGTGTGGTGTGTGTGGCCAATTCTTCCCTTGTGGATTCGGTGGTGTGGTTTATATGGCTAACGCCCGCCTGGTTTGCGGCCACCCTCCGGTCCGGTCCGAGTCCGGCGTCAAGCAGTCTGTTGCTATTTCGTCGATGCGTGGGAGAGATCCAATACCCTTCGGTTTGCTGGCGGGCAAAACCGGCCAGCCTCAGCCTGCGAGCTGCCTCGCCCCTACGCGCCTAGTGCCTTCCGCGCGTTGCCCAAAATACGGCTACACAAAGGGCACCTTAGCACTTAGACCGTAAGAGATTTAGAGGTTCTGTTTTTTTCAAAATGTCGTCTAACTCAATAACCCCGAGGGATTTTTTAAATTTTTTTGATATCGCGTTAATTTTCGAGATATACATAGACGATTTTATCACAAAAGACATGAACAAAATGCGTTTTATTTAACATTATTGCATTAAAAAAAACAAAAAGTAACTTTCCAATTGTTTGTGTACTATCGTGTAGCTCTTGCCGACACGCATCTTTTGAGACTTCAACCATTCACGTAGCCCTAAAACTCACGAAGCCCTAACCAAATCTCACAATTTCGTAAAATGAGGGGCCTTTAAATCCGGAGCCAGTAAAAAAGGATTTTCAATGCTAAAATATCTGTCGATTAAAAAATCAGCCCTAAGTATGTATATTTATTTATTATTCAGTTTTTAGTTTAATTTTAACAACTATTTTTCATTGAAAATTTTGCATGAACATGACATTTCGAAAAGTTGACGAGCGTCAGTGTGTGTATTTACCATACCATCTAGAACCAAAAATTCGATAACATGGGACTCCCGCTCACCGAGAGGAGGCCTGCGTCCCAGCAGAGGGAAACTGGGAACATTATAGGCTAATCATGCTAAATGCTGATCATAGATACTATACACCCCTTCCCACGCAAACATCGTATTAAGGCCAAAATCTAGAATATACCCTACTAAATCACTCCTAAATAACTATCTACATAAATTCGCACACGAGGGTTGATTTTTCCCGGTCTCTCCGACTCTCCGCCTCTCAGCAAAGCCTATCGAGTGGACGTACGGCACTGACATTCATATAATACATCCAAGGGCTTATTGATGAGCCTGATTAAATTAAAACAATATGGACGATCTACGAGTAATTTAAAATTGGAAAACGTATTGCGTTTGATAATTTTATGTTGTGTAACAGAGGGGCAGATCTCGTAATTTTAAGAACGTTAACAGTCTGATCCGTCTCAATCTCAATCTGTCAACAATACTATTATTAATCTGTGCTCTAATTTCCTTACATTTTTGACAAGTTTTTGACAGTGATTGTCGCTGAGATGACGAAGATCTCATCAAAAAAAATATATATATAATCATGACTTGCCTCTTTAAAAATACTTTACACCGTTTTTGTAAATTTATTCAAATGAATTGCAAAATAGCTTTGTCCCTTTTATTTTATTTAAAATTAAGTAAGTATCTAAACCTTTCTTTCTTATTTTTTTATAATTTATTCAAATGAACTATGTAAGATAGCTTTGTCCTGTGATTGTGTGTGATTGACTGTTGCGATTTTTTTTATTAAACAAATAAATACGTAGCAAGAAAATTGAATATTATCTGTAAGTAGTGTGTTGGGGAACGTTTAGGTATATCTATGTAATTAATCACTATTTTAAAATATGTTATATGTATAGAAGTTTGTAATCACTAATAACAGTACAAAATTTCCGCGACTGTGCACTATATGCATCGCACCTACCCCCGTGCTTTCAGATTAATTTTCTGTAATATTTATGGTGTATTATAAGAATATTCTATTCAAAAATATGTTTCACTACTATAAATATAGAAGACAGGAAATCAGATTTCTCAGAAATGCAGAATAAAATGGTTTTACTCTAGTAAAAAATAATTTCTTACTGCATTGCTGAGAAATCGCAAGTTTTAAAAATAAAGCTATATAGATAAATCATGTCATTGTTTATGGTTATTGTGAAAGGCGAAGGCAAGCGAGGTGCACATTATAGTATGCACTTTTGTGACCTCCTACTTAAATGAGAGAAGAAATTAAACATGTTTTTATGAATGAAAATACAAATTGAAGCCAACGTTAGTCATACGAATATATAAATACTAGCTTCCGCCCGCGGCTTCGCCCGCGAGGTATGTCGATAAAAACTCCTATGTCCTTCCCCGGGATGCAATCTATCTCTCTGCCAAATTTTATCGAAATCCGTTCAGTGGTTGAGGCGTGAAAAGGTAACATACAGACAGACAGACAGACAGACAGAGTTACTTTCGAATTTATAATATTAGTATGGATGATTCGCGACTATAACAGGTACGTATTTACAGAATTATAATCATTAATACATCTTTATAAGTTAGATTTGTACCATAAGAACAAATCTCTTATGGAAAAGAGCTTATGGTACCTACAACAAATCAAATTTGCAGAGATATTTAATGACTTTAATTCTGTAAATACATATTATAGTCGTGAATCATATTTTGATCAAGATACAACCTGACACACTGTCCTGCAAATTGCAAAAAAACGTAAGATAATTTGAATTTCGCGGTCTACCACTGCGCATGAGAAGTGTTTATCGCTGATTTTCAGCTGCATATAAATTCGGAGAATATATTTTCGTTTGGGTGCACCATTGAATAAAATTGCGAGTGCATGACAGCTAGCAGAGTGAGGTGGAGACTCAACGCAAACCCGAAACCATGATGACAAAATCATTTTTGTATGTTAGAAATATGTAAATGTTTTCTTTTTTCAAACCAATCTGAGATATTCAAGCGGTCAAGGCCGTGAGCTATGTTGATAACGATAATAATTTTGTATCTCAATTTTTTTTATACCTAGTTGTTTTAACAGCCGCACAGGCGATCGATCAGGTTAAGCTATGCTTGCCGCGGTTGGTCTGTGGATGGGTGACCATCTTTACATATCGAGACCCCTCCGTGCCTCGGAAAGCACGTTAAGCCGTTGGTCCCGGCTGTCATTCGTGGATCTTTGACAGTCGTTACGGGTAGTCAAAAGCCCGAAAGTCTGACAATCAGTCTTACCAAGGGGTATCGTATTACCCAGTAACTGGGTTGTGGAGGTCAGATAGGCAGTCGCTTCATGTAAAATACTGGTATTCAGCTGCATCCGGTTAGACTGGAAGCCGACCCCAACATAGTTGAGAAAAGGCTAGGCAGATGAGGATGACCTAGTTGTTTTGGTGACCCAGAGATTTTCTGACCGTGGTGCACCCATGGAAACAACACGCAGTGAGCTTGCTGTTTCTTCTTTAATTGAGAAGAGGCTGAAGTGAAAATTCTTTAGGCGCGTTGGGCATTTTTTGAGATGGGCAAACCATTGAACTCGCGACAATGTTACCGACACCGCGCTACATTTGAATGTGTTCGGCTGTCCTCGGGATTTACTCGGTTTTAATGTAAATCCGATATGTCAGTGAGTGATGGCAAAGTATTCTGTTTGTGTTTTTTCACTTCTGTCAGTGCCACTGTTTTTTTTTCTGTGAAATTTTATTTTATTGGCAACTTTAGCTATCATTCCTAAAACATCACTTCGAAATTCAAACGGTGCGATGTCCCGTTGAGAATACGCGATGATTTACTAAAAAATAAAATTAACTCATTTGTTTTTAAAGTAAAAAAAAAACAAATGAGTTCACTTCGAGTTGTGTGCGGTCATTTTTGTGAGGTTCGAAGTGAAGTTTACAGAATAGCACAACAGTTTTCAAAAACTGAAAGAATTCAAATGTTAGGCGTTTCGCACACTGCACCGCATCACGTAGCGGGGCGCGGGAAACGGAGCCAAACTCCACCGTTTTTATTAAATTTTTATGTAAAAAATCACGCGCGGGGGCGCGTTATCTGCGCCCCGTCGCGTGGTGCGTCGCAGTGCGTGATCCGCCTTACCTAGAGATCGACAGTTTTTCTATACTGAATGTTAGCATTGACGTCAGAGATTATTAAACAAATAAGAATTCTCATTCAGTCTTTGGAGAATCCGATACAGCTGTCGCGGCGACATTATTTTTTATCTTATACAAATATATAAATGATACACAACTTACATCGTAGTATTCGTATCTCAGTAGTAGTATCTTATAAATTTATCAATCCACGTAATTTGTTTTTAAATGCTTCGCTAAGTATGGAAAAACTAATTGAGCAATTTGCTTTTATCAGTATTTTTTTTGTCAAAACATTTTATTTTTTTAACGACTTGGAGCGACTTGGCAAAACGTAACAGATGATTTATTTTTCTTGTGACTATGGTTTAGACTAGAAAGCCTGGAGCAAGAATTTTAGGAAGAACTATTTGTGGAAAGTCATCTATAATAAGTATCTATACTAATTTAAAGCTGAAGCGCTGAACTATTGTATGCCTGACATGATGGAGCAGTGCAAATGCTCACCAAAACAATTCCAATAACAACATTGTAAACACTGTCTCACAATAAAGATCTTTGACTTTGACTTTGAAGACTTTGTTTGTTTGTTTGCACGCGCTAATCTCAGGGACTACATTTTTTTTTAAATATATTAAAAGGTTGAAGTACGCGCCGAAAGTACAGACAGCTGCTGGAGTCGCAACGCAACGTCAAGTTTAAGGCGTTTGTGGTGCGCATACCAATCTAACTCAACCAACTGACGTTTGACCAATGTCGATGTATCGGAATTATATTCTCGAGAGTAAGCACCCTGGTGATGCACGAAAGCTTTTGGCCGCAGGATGTGGTATTCCGCCGCTTTCGCGGACAAGTGCCACTGGAACGCACAAAGACTTACCAACTAAGTGATACTAACATAGTTATTAAGTTTGATTGTCTATCAAAATGGTTACTATATTATTATGTATACTTAAGTAAAGGTATCTATAGGTGTTTGTTATCTGAAAATAAATGTTTTGTTTTTATAATAGTCAGCAGTGAGTGAACAGGGGTGCCAATGATGCGGATGATGAAAGACTTTTCTGGGATGCATGAAGAAGCCTCCTCGTGTAGCGCAGTTTGTTCCGCCAGTTACTCAACTGAACCGACCGCTCGGCACATCCTAGGGTTTTGTATGGGGACAGTTTTGTATGGAGATTCGTAAAATGCTATAGGTACACCTCTGCCTAACCCTTCAGGGATAATATATAGGTGTAAAACTGTCAAACAGATGAATTGCGTGATATCAATTGTTTTATGATTCTGCCAAAGTGGCCTTTTTAGGCACCCTAAGCTCAAACTACACATATTTAAAAAAAAACAACTACACAAAAAGAAGTAGGTACCTACATACGTGATACCCATACAAATTATCCAACATTGAAAAACCCAAGGAGGTACGTATATATTTATCCCTGGGTTTTTCAATGTTGGATAATTTTAGAATTAGCTGAATGTAGGGAAATTCTTATCAAGTTAATAAAATTTTATTCGGGAAAACAGTAGGTAATATATAAATATATGTCAATGGGGACAACACAAATTCAAATTCTGTTTGAAGTTATTTAATTTATATTAAATAACAATTACGCAGCACATCGCGCTATATTTCTTGCAATTCTGTGTATTTTTCAAATTACTTACCTAATCTTTAAATTGTTTTGATTCATAAATTATTAATCTGATTAACGGCTTTAGTAAAATATGCATATTTTATTTTTATAATTCTTTTCATAGTCAACTTTCAATAATGGTTTTAATGTATTTTTTGCAAAGCTAAGTACGCAAACGGATCTAATACTTAGTATCTATATTTTTTAAATTACTATTTTATAGCAAACTTTTTTTTATCTAATTAATTTTCGCAGAAAAGCCTGCTTTTCTATCTAATGATTGATATTTAATTTCTATAAAATAATTAGCTTATATTCATTCATATTAATATAGTTATTTGCATTCCAATAATGTTGTAGAGGTGTTACAATGTAGGTAAGTACAATTAACCTGTAGGGCACAGAAAAAAGTATAAAATTAATTAGTACCTAGTCTTAATGGCTTTACAAACAATTATTAGTTCGAGATATTGTTTTTAGTTTACTGTAAAATCAATTTTACTAATTACTCGTGTGAATAGTTCGACGTTAATGACCTTACAAGGAAGAATTTATTTTGAATGGGAGGAAATAAACTAATAAACGAATTTTCGTAGATAGGCTAAAATATCGGCACGAGGTTCCAGTTTAGTGCTGTTTTCGTTTTTTTTTTTTATTAGGTAAGTATGTTGTATTATTTTCATTACCTATTCTTGATAACAAAAAAAAAATTATATAATTTTTTTTTTTTAATATGCTATTTATTTTTTTTATTTGCATTCAGTGTAATTAAAATGTTATTATTTAAAAATAGTTTAAAATACTTACGTCTTTACCTACTGTTACATTCGTAACTTGCACAAAATATCTCCATTTAAATTTCACATTTAAATACAGAAATGATTATTAATTACCTACCAAAAATAATTTTCTCATAATAATTAAAATAAATGCGCCCATTTTATTACATCTTTCCTTGTAAAATAACCGGTCGGTGCTGGGTGCAACATAAGTAACCTCCGCCAATAATGTCGAACTCAAAAATCCTGTTTCCTCGCTCGTATGACTTTTTAATTAAAACAATAAGGCTCACCTGTCCACAATTACATAAAATCCATTGACGTTCACTTTAAATCCAAACTTAAAAACCAAAAATATATCAAAAATCACACAAAAAAACCACTGGCACCACAGAAAAGTTTCAAAAACTCATTAAAGTTCGTTCTCAGTTTAAAAAATAAAAAAAATTCATTCAGTAATTCAATATTTAAAGTTTTCGAAAGTAGTTTAGCGTAATTTTGGCGGGAGCGGGTTGTCTTGTGGTATGTGCGCTCGTGTTTGCCGGCCGGCACTTCGTCCGATACTGGCCTGGCTGGCTGGCAGGCAGGATTGCTACGCGACCGGTGCCAATCTGCCAACGTGTTCGAACACTTCGAACCGCGCGATCATACGATATTGGGAGTGAATCAAAAATTGGTACGTCATACTGCATTCCGGTATGATACTTTTTTATTTTCATAGGAATATGAAAGAAAGAATAATAGGTTTTAAAATTATTTGCCACAGAAACAAGTGCATATGAAAAGGTAAGTTAACTGAAAAAAAAATAAAAAAAAATAAGTAGATCTACGAGCACAGAACAGAAATAGTCAGCAGCTGCAAGTCGTGACTGTGACAAGAAGGCTTCCACTCAGCATACTGCATAATGCTGTGCTTTAAGGAATCCACAATGTAGTCATCCATGTTATGAGTCAGCGGTTTGCTCAGCCTGTCGTTGTAGTTGTGACTGATTGGACCATAGAGTCTATACCGCACCTTTTTCTCGATGCGCGATGTTGGCCATCTTCGAAGCCGCAAAAAAATTCACCAAAGATTCCGAACTTTTTACAATTTAAAAAAAGAAAACGGCAATTTAGGCTACCTCGCCTTGGTTGAACGTGGGATTTGGTATTAGCGCGGGCACTATTATTTATTTTTATTATGCTTTATTGTACACCAGAAAATTCAATACATTATGCACTGCATTATTTATGGCATTATGTTTTAAATGTTTTCCGTATCTAAAAAAGTGCTAGGTACATTGCCGAGGTATTTTGAAACTTGATACTTATTATAACCGTTACAATCTTACAAAGTAAGTACTACAGTTAGGTACATTCATACAAAGTCAACCTCATAACTCTATTTTTTCTTACCTTAAATTATTTAAGCAATGATGCGGTCAACAGTTATAATAGTGCACTACGTTTTAGCCTATTCACTCATGAATTGAAGAGTCTCATGTCAAACACAGACTACCCCTACCTATGTGTGTATTCTGGGATGGCTACAAACTATCACAGAGCATGTAACCTTTTCAAACTATGTAAGTATTACGTCAATAAATAATTGCTCTAGTTTCTAAGTCTAAAAATCTACTATCTACTATAATTTTTGAACATTGAACCCAGTAGTTGGTAACACCACACCGTCCGCGTCAGCATTGTCACTGTCAGCATTTAAATTTTTTGTTATCTGTAATATTTTTCATTTCTAGTTAAAAATTGAATGAAAGATATTTTTTTTGGACTTTAAACTATGCACTGCAGTAAGCCAAAATAATCTTGAAATAGGTATTTAAAAAATTGACAACGATTTTTAACTTCGAAATTTTTCAGATTTTCTTGAAACTATTACACTGAATAGTTTTGTTAGTGTGCATTCGTTAGTAGGTTATTTCATTTAAAACGGACTTTAAAGAAATAATTGGAAAAATATTTATTGAATTTCTTATATTTCCCTGTATAAAATCCTATTTTTATTTTTTTTTTTTTTTTTGACATGACCACTCGCAGTTGCAACTCGCTAAGGTTGCCTTTCTGCTTAACCGGACTATCCTGTGGTGGGCAAAAATTACTTTAAGGCCCCCAGCCAGGGCTTACAAACTAAGGATATTTATTTTAAATGAGCTACACTAAGGGCACCCCCTGTGGGGTTCGGGCCTCGGCTTAGTGAGTCATTGAGGGGAGGGCAGCAATGGTCAGGCTGGGTCTGGTTATTTTTATTTGGGGAGTTTAAAGCTACTTGCTCAGCCTCGCGGGCTGGCTTGTCGAGCAAGGGTCGGGCAGTGATATTACAGGGGCGTCGCGGAGGGCCTCGACGGCGGGGCCGGGTACGCGGTTTGTACTTGTTTTTGCGTAATGTACTAGTTTCCCTACAGCTTTCTTGGAGAAGGGTGATGGGGTCGTCGGGTATGAGGAGGGTATGCCTGGGACGGCGAATCTTGGAGATTTTGGAGGGGACGTATTGAGCGGCTGAAGAGACCAGGGGATTGGGATGTTTTTCAGCCCTATCGAAGAAGCCCTTGGTGAGGCGTTTCATTACCTGTTGGATTGTTGGGATCTTAAGGTCAACATGTAGTTGGTTATTCCTAAGGTACCACGGGGCGCCCGTGGCCTTTCGGAGAAATCGGTTTTGGAGGGTCTGCATCCTATGGAGACGGTAGGGTTTAACGTGTGCGAACACAGGGCACGCGTAGGTCAGGATTGGCCGAATGCACGCGGTGTAAATGCGCAATTTGCACTTAAGTGACAATTTGCTGCGCGCATTCAGTATGGAGTGGAGCCTGCTGAGAGCGAAAGCGGCACGCGAGCGTACCGTCTTTATGTGCTCACCGAAGGTCAGGCCCCGATCGAGGATGACCCCCAAATATTTGGCTTGCTTTTCCCAAGGGATCGGCTTGTCAAACATGGTGATCGGTTTTGGAGTAGGAGGGAGGGGTCTGTTTGGCCTGGAGAAAAGTACCGCCTGGCTCTTATCGGGATTGACTTCTATTCTCCATCTCCGGAACCAATCGCCTAAGGCTCTTGCGGAGTTTTGGAGAGTGAGGGCTATACGGGTGGGGCTTCTGCCAGAGTAGTAGATGGCCGTGTCGTCAGCAAAAAGGGCTAACTGGGCTGCATCACTTTTTGGGATGTCGCTAGTGTATAGCGTGAAAGCTAATGGGGATAATACCGAGCCCTGAGGGACGCCGGCGCGAATCGGGTGGGGGGTGGAAAGAGCACCTTCGGTGCGGTATCGGAAGGTGCGGTTCGACAGAAAGTCTCTGAGGATGAGCACGAGACGATCCGGCACACCGAGCTGGTACAGCTTGTATATCAGCCCGTTGTGCCAGACTTTGTCGAACGCCTTCGCAATATCGAAGAACAAGGCACCGGTCATCATGCCTCGCTGAAAACGGGCGCTGATGTGTTCGACTATACGGTGCACTTGTTGGACGCAGGAGTGTTGGGGTCTAAACCCAAACTGTTCTTTCGGAATTAGGCTCTTTGCTTCGGCGTAGTCTTTGAGACGCTTGTAAATAAGCCTCTCGTAGATTTTGCCTAGGACATTGAGGAGACTGATGGGGCGATAACTGGTCGGGGCAGCCTTGGGCTTGCCCGGTTTCGGGATGCCAATGACAGTGGCTTGTTTCCACGATTGTGGAAACATGTTATTGGACATAGCGCTATTGAAGATAGCGGTCATTAAGACTATGAGGGCAGGGGAAAGTAGTTTGAATACCTTATTGGTAATTCCATCTGAGCCAGGGGCTTTTCGGTGTTTGAGTCCCCTGATAATGCCCTCTACCTCGTCTGGAGTGACGGGGGGTAATGGGTCATCTGGGTCCTCGACAGGAGGGAGTGAGGTTCGGCGTTCGACTTCAGCGTCCACCTTGGCGAGGTGAGCTGGGTCTACTGGCTGGGTACTGGGAGAGCATTGGTCCTCTAGGCTGTCGGCTAGGCATTCTGCCTTGTCCGCATCGTCGAATGCGATGCTCTTGTCGGGGCGAATTAGTGGGGGCATGGAGGCTTCCTCAGAGGAGCGCAGTTTCCTCTGCAGGTTCCAGAAGGCCTGATGGGTCGGTTCAAGATCATCGAGCATCTTGTCCCAGCGATCTGTATAAAATCCTAAGAATATCTTCGATTAATAAACATGAAAGTGGGGCGTTACCCACTTCGCATTCACGCGACACACGACGAATTTTTGCCATGCATGCGTATGCGCCGATTAACGTAAGTAACGTGTTGTAAAAGTGTAGGTTTACTAATGGTTCAAAAGACCTACATAATATAAATAATTATCGATAAAAATAACATGATCAAATCAGCAGTACTATTCTGTAAAGTTCACTTCGAACCTCACTCAAGTGACTGCACACAATTCGAAAGCGAACTCATTTGTTTTTAAAGTGTAAATCTATATAAAAACAAAGGACTCCGATTTTATATCAGCACTCTAATTGACGTATTCCACATTGGGCACCTGACACACAGCGGCACATTCACTCAGGCTCAGCGAGTGCCCAATGTGGAATACGTCCTCTGTTTGCGTAAAACATAATCAATCTCTATCTGAATTATTTTGAAGGATATTTGCTAATCGATATTTCGAAGTCTGCTCAACAACGTAAAATAACGCAATGAACTGTCTAAAACCATTCCCACTGTTAGGCCTGAGTTCACCAACATTCTAAACAGTTGATTTATGTCAAATTTCCTAAGGAAATCAACTGTTAAAATAACCTAACCGATGGTTAGAATGTTGGTGAACTCAGGCCTTAGGATGTTACGCAATTACCCCACAGTTCTGTCAGTTAGATCAGTTAATTAACGAGCCAATTCATGACATAATTGTTTACCATTTAATAATAAAAAAAAACGTGCTAATCCACGCATCTGTTGCGAAGCTCAGTCTTGTGGCTTTAGAGGACCCATATGGCAAACGAAACCATAATAATAAACACTAAACGCACCTGTGGCTTTTACCTTTGGAAATAATAATTAATGCCCACAAACCGCCGGAATCGCTGTGTGTATCGCAACTATTTAAATCGTTTCGGGGACATTGTTAGAGACAAGTTAAACCGATGATATAACAAAGTTTCTAAGACTGTTTTAGTTAAGATGTTCATTATCATCTGCCTAGCCTTTTCTTAAATAAGTTAGGGTCGTCGGTTTCCAGTCGAACCGGATTCAGCTGAATATCAATATTATACAGGGAGCGACTGCCTATCTGATCCTCCACAACCCAGTTACTGGGTAAGACTGGTTGTCGGACTTTCGGGCTTCTGACGACCCGTAGGTACCTAACAACTGTCAAAGACCCACGAACCTAGCTGACAGTTTAACGTCGTTCCTGAGGCACGGAGGGGTATCGGTATGTAGAGATAGTCATTGCAGTATTTCATTGAAATTTGAGATAGCCCCAAAGCGCCACATAAGACTTGGATGACAGATAGTCCTCAAATAATTACAATGTCTCCTTATCGAATGGGAATCGTCCGAAGCAACGCTATTATTACCATGAAACGGTCTCGGTATGCAAAGCGAAACGCGTGCGCCGAACTTTTTGCGATGCATGCACTGAAGTGCGTGCGAGTTGACTAGTAAGTAGGTATATGAATGTTTCTGATAAGCTCATGTGCTGTACCTGATAGGGTCCATAACGATCATTATTATAGATTTTTTTCCAAGATATCACCCGCGACGCGATCATCATCCAACATCACCTCGAAATTGGAACGGGTGTCTCGTTTGAATCCGCGATGTTTAAAAAACAAACGAGTTCGTTTTCGAATTGTGTGCGGTAACTTGCGTAGTTTTCGAAATGAATTTTACATAATATATGTTCCTTATTACTCGCCAATTAATTTAAAATAAAATAGTAGGCATGTACTGTTTCAAGTGTTCAGATCCAGGTTGCACTAGGATCAACATGAGTTGTAAAAAAAAAACTGTATCAACACATTTAAAATTCTTTGGCATACGACCTCCGCATTTCAGCATCTGTGTCCTATGCCCATAAACAACTTCTCCTGACGTATATAATTTCTTTAACACACCATAGATCTTCGATGAAAGGTACCTAGTTAAATTAAAGGAGTTTACACATTAATGCAGGTAGCCGCATTGCACTTGTTGATTATTTCGTCACGCTACAGATTTTGTCGAAACTCAGGATATACACGCGATATCTTTGAAGTTTGGACTTGATGATTAAACAGATAATTTTTTGCCAGTAATGTTACGCTTTGTCTTATCGCACTTGAAATTTCGTAGATATAATGGATAAATACAAAAACACTTTGACTTGGGGGTCAAATCTTGGACCCCACGCTCTTAGTCAGACCAGTAGAAGTAAGTGGTAGTCTTTTTCTTCACGGTTCCCAACTATCACGACCACTTTCGGACGCGGCTTCAAGTTGTGCGGTCTTCTGCAGTGTGAACCGCTCGGTAAATGCTGCCTCCAAACAGCCTTCTTGATCGCGTCTGGTCATCTTGACCCGGCCTAGTATCATAAATCTTTCGAAGAAGCTAAGTGATGACCTATTATATTAGAATATCTCCCATCAAGCAAAGTTCAAATTAGCAATTCCTTTCAGTCTAGACCACTTAATAAGTTATACAGTCATTAACTATACAACAGAGCTTATGTATACTCCCCATAAAATATTTCGCCATTTAGCGGAACAAGTGTCGACGTGTAAAATATTGTAAAGTATGGTGTGCGCCGGCGCATAAGTAGAGGTGGCGTGGTTTTAGGGGTCCGTAACCTAGGGATGCCAAGTGAACGCGATTACTAAGGCTTCTTCATCTGTACATCACAAGGATGTATGTTTAGTACCAATCACAGAATACGTGTAACTTAACGGTATCAATGGAAATAAAAAGTAATAAAATAAATAGTCAAAATCTCAGAGCAGTGCAATTCCAACCGAGTGGAAACTATAGAATGCTAGACGAGATCGCGGGAGTGAAATGTGAAAATGGCGATAAAAAAAATTAAAAGGTCACTTTGGCAGAATCATAAACCAATTCATATCACGCAATTTAATCTGTATGACTGTTTTGTATGGAGATTCGTAAAATGCTATAGGTACACCTCTGCCTAACCTTTCAGCGATATATATAGGTGCGAAACTGTCAATTTGCGTGAAATGAATTGTTTTATGATTCTGCCAAAGTGGCCTTTTTAGGCCCCCTGAAAGGACTGGCCTGTATTAGCCGAGGATTAGAAGTGTGTGGAAAAGGGAGAGGTACTCCTCTGTCCTACAGTAAGGAAATACAGGCTAAGACAGACAATACACATACGAGTCATCCTTCATCTAAGTAATTCAAGTGCATCCTCTACATTAAAACAGCGGGGAATAACACTAGTTAACAGCAGGAATGGATTTCATTTTGAGAGTTCAACATAGCGTTAATTACGTTGTTGAGGAGACAAATTTTTCAAACATATGAAGCAATTGATTAGCAATATCTTCAAAAATAATTCAGATTGTTATCAAGATTGGCATTTCGATCGTCTGGTGATCTTTTAGGGAGGTATCTCCCTGTTGGTTATCTTGACGGGGCTGGGTGCCTCAGCACAGGGGCATTTGTGTTTTTGTTTTTTTGATGTCAATGATGAGTGTTGTCCTTTGTATTTAAGTACTAACAATAGTTTTCTTAAGATTTTGTATACTAACCGATGGATCTAGTTGTCCCAAAATAAATAATTTTGAATTTGAATTAAGAGTGTGTTGCGCAATTAGTATGCAGAAAATAATAAAATCAGAAATTTCACAGACATGTATGTGCCGTGTGGTGAACTAGTGATACGGAACCTTTAGTGATTTAATCCAACTCGCAGTTGGTCGGCTTTTTTTCTCTTTCTTTTAGTCCGAAGTCCGTATTGTTATGTGCAAAAAATATACGTCAGCAGGTTGTAATATTATATGGCCGCCGTGCTTGTGCTACAGAGCCTACAGACTTTGGACCTTGTTTTACTAGGCGACGTTGAATTTTTAAAGCATGAATCATTTTTAATATGGTGGCATTATATTATAGTAGCATAATTATGAAAGTTTTCATTTTTTATTATTTTCAATTCATATCACGCAATTCATCTGTATGATTTGTATGGAGATTCGTAAAATGCTATTGGTACACCTCTGCCTAACCCTTCAGGGATATAGAGGTGTGAAACTGTCAAACAGATGAATTGCGTGATATGAATATTGTACGCAAATAATATTAAGAATTGTCAATTTGTGACCGTTTTACGACTTTTATTATGATTCTTAATGTTATCCTTTTATGATTCTGCCAAAGTGGCCTTTTTAGGCCCCCAGAGACTTGCACTATTGACAGGTCACTTCAGCTAAGTTTTCACTGAGATTTTTACAGAATAGATCGGCTTAATGTTGCGATAGACTCCTGCACAAAATCGCGATGTTTTTCACGAGTTTCAACACCTTAGCAACTCAATTTAATTTCAATAGCATACTGATGACGTGTTCATTAGGGGACCTATAAAAGTCTTGAATAGGTCACAAAAGTCACACGAGCGTATCGCGGTAGGTAATAGTAACACATATTTATCTCTAGTAGTAAATTGTTTGAGTCGGCGAAGGCAAGAGCGTGACGATTTATATCAAGATAAAGTTGTGATAAGGCAACGATGCGGTCGGGATGGGCGAGGGAGAGAGCCGAGAGGGCCGCCCGTCCCAGCCGCCGCGGTAGACGCCCCGGGCGTCGGGAGCCGCGTGACGACTCCCGGCCACCGTAGGTGCGGGCCTGCGGACGGCGAGTAATGGGTAGCTCGCCGTCCGATCAGGACCAGGCCCGTGCCGGACGGCGCGTATGTGTTCCACGCGCGCCTCAAAGAGATGTCAGCATCAAAGGAGGGGCCCGTCAGGGCCGAAGCCTGCCGGGGCAGCGGGATTGTCCGAAAGGGTTACCGCTACCCCGGAACATAAAGGGCTAAGGAAAGAACACGGATGGGTTTTAGTCAGTAAGAGTCTGACACTCCCTTCCGCTCCACCCAGAGCGGGAGGAGTCATTGGATGATTTCCCATCCTAAAAAAAAAAAAAAAGGCAACGATGCGGTTTAAAAAAAGGTGTAGTGACAAAAATTAAGAAGAGTATGCTTAGATGGTTTGATCATGTTGAGAGCTTGAGAGGATGAATGAAATGCGACTACCAAAACGTAACGTAATCACGCAATTTCATCTGTATGACAGTCTTGTATGGAGATTCGTAAAATGCTATAGGTACACCTCTGCCTCACCCTTCAGGGATATACAGGTGTGAAACTGTCAAACAGATGAATTGCGTGATATGAATTGCTTTACGATTCTGCCAAAGTGCCCTTCTTAGACCCCCTGATGTATGAACGTGAACGAAGCAACAGAAGTATTGTAATGATCGTTTAGCAGGTGACGTTGTTCTATAGTTTCTGCCTACCCCCCTGCAATCAACAGGTACTACATAACATGCTGCGAGAGTATTCTGAGCGTGAGGTCCTGGGTTGGCTCTCCAAGAGCAATGCAAACTCTGTTTCACTATTAGAATATCTTATTCTTCTTCTGTATGAAATCCGCACAAAATCACTAAATAACGTAAGTAATGTTATTAAACTGTAAAAATTAAAGCCATTCCTATTGTTAGCATGTTACGCAATTACCCGCTGATTATGCGTCTGCTGAGCTCAGACCAAATAAAAAACAAAGACAGAGCGCTGAGAACGATACAGTGAAGCATGCCAAAAACTACACCTCCGCTCTGTGCGTACACGCTCACACGCACACAATTACAACCATTTACAATCAAACTACACCTCACTAAGTGCACACATGTTTACACGGCCTCACTTTACTGTTGACAGCCCTCCGTTTTGGTTTTTTATTTGGTCTGAGATGATGAGCTTATGTTCTGGTATAGCTCATATCAAAACGAGATGAAGAACCGAATCTGACCACACGGAAACAATGTCAACCTAAAAGCTCAATAATTTAATTTCGAACAATAATGCTAGCAGAATAACATAACGATACAATAAATAACGGCTCGCTGATGCAAAAAGATCTATATCTGTTTCAAAAAGGCATCAATGGCATTCCACTTGGGTGCCCGCGCCATATTGTTGCTTTTTTTCGCGCCAACGTCTCTAACTGGCCGTCTACTGTCTATGGTTTAGGGTTGCGTAGATTTTTTGTTTTATTTTTTAATGGTTCGATGTTTCTTTTTATTTTTTAAGATCTGAGGACATTTGAATAATCTTTTAAAAATCGAATCGACACGGTGAAATTCGTACCGCCTCAGAAACAATAACTGCAACATGTGTAAGAAAATGAATTATAGTCTTTGCGCTATAGCATGGTGCAGGTGACAGTTGTTTTATTTGTAGACTAGAACATTCTGGTTGGGTTTAATTTAATTTAATAGGTACAGTTATTAATGATTTAATATATTTTCCAACCAAATAAGAATTAAAAAAAAACAATGTAAGTAGTTATTCTGCTATTCGGGGCGGACACAAATCAAAATTTGTCAAGCCGTTCTTGAGTTATAAATAGTGTAACTATTAACTAACCCGACTTTGTTTTATTTATATACCTAGATAAGTAGTTGGACTCAATACCTACTCCTAAAAACGGTCAGCATGGGCTAAAGAAAGAAAGATACCTTATATCTAAGTAGAGTTAAAATAGGCTAGTTTAGAGGCAATTTAGTTGTTTAATAAAATAACCTGTATTGGCTGACGTATAACCCTGAAGTAATATTAGTTAACTTTTAATAGGAAATTTATTTTATTCATATGGTTCTTAGGTGATTTATAATCTACGTAATACTTATTGTGGGAGCTTCTGCCCGTGTGCACATTATAAAATACGCAAAAAACCTTGAAATAAATTGGGATAGGTACCTATTTTCCACGCTAACAAATGAACTTTTTGTTTATAGTATCGTATTTTCCTCACTCCTACCTATGAGCTGTTTATATACCTATTTATATTGTTTAATTACTTAAGGCTTACTTACCTACACAATTAAATTGGAGCAAGCGTCACAGGAAAAATAAAATACTTAAAACTTAAAAAAAAACCAACGGATCCCTTTTACCAGAAGTCTTTTCACCACCCTATTCTTTCTCCTTGCAAGACAGGTTATTATGAGAATATTGACACCTTTCCCACGTGCATGCCATTGTGTGCCGAAAGCCGAAAGCCGAAGAATGATAGGGGATGATAACCCTAATGTATTTGAATTATTACTTTAAAATAGGCTACCTGCGGTGTGGTGGAGTGTCAAATTCGTTCTGCGCGATTGTTTTTTTTTTTTTACTTCGATTTATTATTGTTTTTTTTTTGTAACTTACTTTAAAGTGTATGTGCAAAAAAATCCTTCTATATGAAAGCGGGAACAAAAAAAAAAATTTGGAAAATCCAAATCGTATAAAAAACATAGATATAGATATTATTGTTTTTAATTAAACTACTTTGAATAAAAGAGCCATTTTCAATAGGGTTCCTCTTATATGAACGAATATGAATACGAATTTATTTAAAAAGATTGACTCAATTAATTGATTTTTCCGCAAGCTACAATGTTTTCAGTTTTCACACTTGATTGACGGGAAAATGTTTAGAAATATTTTGATATGTTTTTTCGTTACTACTGCATTAAATAAATTTTTGAAAAGTACAGAATTAATCTTTATTAAATTATCTACTCCATTGTATATACATTAAGTAGGTTCTGTGTACCTACTAGGAGTATAACAATAAAAATAGTTTCTAACAGGAGTAGGAGGGGAAAAAAAACGATCGTAAAGCACTCTCTAATGCTTCGCATTATGAGTCGTACAAAAGAACATAATTATCTGTTAGGTTCATTATCAAATCTAGTAGTTTAAATGGAGAATTATATTCGATCAATATCATTACAGACCTTGAAAACGTTTGAAAACTTGATCTTTAGCTTGACCTTCGACATTAGCTTCGAATTTCATTCACACAGTAACATTGTAAGGGTTATTCTGTAAACTTCGTTTCGAACCTCACTCAAGTGACCGCCCACAACTCTAAAGTGAACTCGTTTGTTTCTAAAGTCATTATAATGATTGACTTTTCGCTGATTCATTCGAGAGACTGTTCGAATTTCAAAGTGAATTTTAGAGAATGCACACTAGCTTCCGAAATCAGACGTAATGATTGGACAACCAAATCTAATTAAAATCTTTTATAGACAACTTAAATCGAATTATGAATGGTCAACTTTTTGCTCGAAAGCAATTTGGTTTAACAATACAACATGAATTTCTGGTCATTGCCGCTTTGGGCACTTTGGGTTAGTGAAGAAAAAAATCGGCTCCTTCACCATCTATTGTCAATGGTCATCATTGATACTTCTCTAGTGGCGCGTAAACTGCAACCATGCATTCAACACAAAATTCTAGAACCCCTAGCGAAGAAATTGTAGGTACGTCGATTATTAAAAAAACAATAAAAAGTTTTGTATGGAGATTCGTAAAATGCTATAGGTACACCTCTGCCTAACCCTTCAGGGATAGGTGTGAAACTGTCAAAAAGATTAATTGCGTGTTATGAATTGTTTTATGATTCTGCCAAAGTGGCCTTTTCAGGCCCCCAGACCATCTCTCAATATCTCCAAACCAGGCAAGTGTCCAACAGTTACACCATTGCACTGGTGAATAGTATTTATTTATAGTAAAAGAATCTAAGGAAACCTGACTTTAGAATGGCCAACAACCTTGGCCGTATCCTTCCTTCTCTATAAAAGAAGAGGCTTTATTTCTCCGTGAGACAATTACTACCAAAAAAAAAACTGCCAAATGCGAGTTGGACTCCCATATACCTAAAGGGTTTCCCTACAACAAGGCAGAAAAAGCCGAATAAACACGATTTTTGGATGGAGTTACTTTTTTTAAACTTTATTTTATTTTTGGGTGATTATTTGAACATGTGCATATCACGCGGCCCTCCCCAAATAACTACTTAGTTAGATATAAGGTTATGTTTTTTTTTATTTCCTGTAAAACATAGCTCCAGCACTATATACAGATGTACATAATATATTCCTGATGTTATAAACAACTAAGTTATGTTTATAAACGTTCCTCAAATCTCATTACCATTCGTGTCCCAATTTCCAAATTTTAGCAGTTCATGCTCAAAAAGTTATAAAAATACCCTAAAGATCGTATTTTTAAGAAGTAATTTAGATAGCACACAACATGCTTTACCAATTAGCAAAACTATACACATTAAAGAACACTTTTAGGTAATTTATAACGACTTTGAAAATTGTCCCAACACTTTCTACTCACTACCATTGGTTCACACAGTCGCAGGGTAATTTTATTCTGCGTAGTGTCTTGCTATCTGTAAGAGTACCTCGGCGGTAGTGCTCAGTTTCGCGTCTCGACTCGTGTGGGTCACACTTCAAAAACTGTTTTGGCGCCAACTCTAGCCTACCTTAATCGCCCATAAATCGTGTTTGGCAAAAAAAAATCTCCTTACCGTTCGAGTTTCCTGTGGTAAGTGGAATATTTTTATTTATAATTTTTATGCATTGTAATAGTCGCCATAAGATACTCTTTGGTTTGATTAAGTTCCCAATTTTAAAAGTTCTACAAAGAACGTATAATTTGAAAAAGTGTACAAATACCTAATTACCATTTATATAATCACCATTTTTCCCGTTCGTATTTTGGCGAACGGTAATGAGTAATTAAAAATGGTAATTAGTACCAGTATAAGCTGGCCTCTTATTGTGTTGAAACTCCTAACTCGGCTAGGCCAGCCCAAGGTCGAATTGTTGCTACCAACGCGTGATCGATTGTTGGTGAAGATGGTCACCTGGAATTACTTCGAATCAGCTCACGGCAAAGGTGCTGCAGATGGAGTAAGAGCAGTTGTTAAACGCACTGCTGACACTGCTGTAGCGCAAGGTAGAGACGTTGTAACATTGGATGGATTTTTGATAATAGTAAGACAAAAAACACAAAAAATTAACCTAACAACTGTTGAAGAATACCAAATAATAGAAAAAGATATGTTGATACCTTCAGAACAGCTGAAACCATTAAAAGGTACAATGAAAATCCATCAAATATTGTGGCAGAAGGAAAAGGACCACCTGATATTCAGAGAAACTAGTTGCTTTATATGCTTGGACATGAACTGTAAACATACTTTTGTCAGAAAATTATGCTGTAAAGATAAAAATGAATCTACACATATTACAAATAAAGAGAATTTAAATAGTATATAATATGATGGTTGCGACCACAACCGTAATACCTAAAACTACACGGAATAACAGGACTATTAAAATCTTAAGTAATGTTTTAATAAAGCCAAAACGCAAAAGAGACGAAACCACCGTTAAAATGCTATCTGATTTAAAACCTGATAATAAATTACACTTGGACCCTAATATACATATAATAAGTTACAAAATTGTATTTTAATAAGGAGTTAGTAATAAGTTAGGATAAAAGTTTAGATAAATGTACACTATCGCAATAGGTTTCCCTGTAAGGATAGATGTAAGTTGGAAAATAAATAAATAAATAAATAAAAATATTGAGAATATGGTAGATCAATATAATATTTCTGGCACTGGCAGTGATATGAATTTTTTGGGTGTATTTCAAGACTACGTTCAATCTAAATTGCAACTAAGCGCAAATGAGATAATTCATGGCCAGCCTAATGTTCTTGGATCTTCATTGGTGTGTGATGATCTTGCAGATCCACATGAGACTGTATCTGAGAGTACTTGCAAAGTTCCTGGATATGAAAGTGATACAGATTCGGATTCAAGTTATATTATTTTTTAGTTTTTGTAAGTAACTGATCTCATTACATTTAAGAAATATTTTAGATGAAACTTGTATGTTGCTGAGTTCTATTTACACCGAGTTTTGAACTAGTGTTTTAGTTGATTTTATTTAGATTACTAAAAAGATAGTTATTATTGTTTTGAAATTTTATTTTGTTGTTATTTTCCTTATTTTTTTTCAATTAAGTCAACGTTACCAAAGTTTGACGGAAACAGCAAATCTTTTGTATTTTTCTGTCTATCATTGCCGTGTGTTGATTTACGACGCACGGCATTTCACACAAACTTTCAAGCCCTTATTTTTTGAAATGAATGAACCGATTTTAATGAAACTTCGTACGCATAAGTAGGATGCAAAGGTCTAAGAGGATATTTAAGAACATTTTCGAAATGTCTTATTTTAAAAAAGATAACTGGAAATCTCTGTTTCTATGAAAAATTTCAAATTCGCCTAAATTTACTGTAACACTATTTTTTGAAAATGTTCCTTTTTGTAACTTTTAGACTTTTGTATCCTGATTACGCATACGAAGTTTCATCAAAATCGGTTCATTCATTTCGAAAGGCAGGGGCTTGAAAGTTTGTATGAAATGCTGTACTACGGCGTGAATGCTCTTGAGACTGAATTATTTTATGATTAAGTACAGGCGCCAGCACATCGAGCTACCCGAAACTGTCAAATTGCCTCAATCAACTTTGAACCTAATGCTTTAGCGATAAAGTTTAAAATCTATTAAAGAAATTTGACAGATTGTAGTAGCTTGATGTGCTGGCGTCTGTACATGAACAGTTTCTGGTCATGAAAGTGAGACTCGTAAATATTTTCTAAGTTTTTGTATGATTTCATCGAGTTTAAGAAATATCTTGGATGTAACTTACATAGGTCTAAGTTCTATTTATACTGAGTTTTGAACTAGTGTTTTAGTTGATTTTGTTTGAATTACTAGACAGATAATGTTATTGATTTTTAGGAAAACTTGTTGACTTTTGAGTATTTTTTTCAAACGTTTGATGTCATTTATTGTCACCTTAATAATTAATAAATATGTGATTCAAGTATATTACTAATTATATTTCTAATTACCAATCACGAAGCATAATTACCATTTTTTAAATGCTAATTACCGTGTGTTTCATATCTCATCACCATTCGACGAAAATTTTCAGCTTCAGATTCAGACCTTTATAGCAGTTCAAATACTGTCCGTTTGCTTTATTTCGTTAATCTGCACTATAAACTTTAGGTTAAATCCATAAAAGTTGTAATTGGAAGCATTATTTGAACTTATCTTACGAATCCTGAATATGTCTATCTTCAAATATTCACCCTTTTATTAGCAGCAATAGAAATACACACTGTGATCAACCGTCTACCTATTACGGTTAATGAGATACAGCCCGCTGACAGACAAACGAACGAACGGAGAGCGGAGGCGTTTCGTTGGCACCCTTTGGGTACGGAACCCTTTTACCAAAAGCATCATCTCAAAGCCAAGTCACAGGTCCCTACAATTAAGGTGACAGTTATAGTTGCACTGCACATGGACCAAATTCGTTTGACATTTCACTTTTTGTCTAAAACTGAACTGCAATAGAGTGTATGGTAAGCTCCCACAGAGGCCGCCCAGGTAGCCTCGCTATTTACTGAGACCATTCCTAAACAAACAGTGCAAGTGGTCGCATTGTCACCGAGACGGCACTACAATTGTGTTTGATTAGTTTTTAAGAATATCGGAGGCGCCTTTGGATACTGCGAAGCTGCAAAGAAGTTGTAGAAGGTTGAACTCACACAATAATATCACACCAGGGGCCTAAAAAGGCCACTTTGGCAGAATCATAAAACAATTCATATCACGCAATTTCATCTGTATGACAGTTTTGTATGGAGATTCGTAAAATGCTATAGGTACACCTCAGCCTAACCCTTCAAGGATATATAGGTGTGAAACTGTCAAACAGATGAATTGCGTGATATGAATTGTTTTATGATTCTGCCAAAGTGGCCTTTTTAGACCCCCAGGGCCTTGATAAGCATCCAATAATTATCCTCAAATATGCCGAGTTGAGAGCACTGATGGATTACATGTACCGCGGTGAGGTCAACATATCTCAAGACCAGTTGGCCGCACTGTTGAAAGCCGGCGAGTCCCTACAGATCAAGGGTCTCTCTGACAATAAGCCTTCAAGGCCATTCACAATCTCGCGCTCATTTCGCGGGGTTTCGTTAATTGTTTCATAGAGAATAAGGCCCCCGTAGAGAAGGAGTAGCACAGGCACATTCCTCCGTATTATCCAGTACAACCCACATTTTTGTAACTGGGTTATCAGGTCTCTGGTCAGATAGGTAGTCGCTCCATGTAAAATACTGGTATCCTGCTGCATCTGGTTAAACTGGAAGCCGACCCCTTCACAGTTGGGAAAAGGCTAGGCAATTTGATTGCTTGTGATTGTGACCATTACCTATGACGTGTCTATGGGTCAATTTATCTTTTTAATCTTTGTATTCCTTTTTTTTCTCACATTTCTGATGTTTGTTTAATACTTGTATTGTGTCTTTTGTTGCACTGAATAAACGTTTTATCTATCTATCTATCTATACCAACGAGAGTAGGTAAGACCATGGTAAGACTGACGAGTCTATCAAATCGTAATCAAATCCAAGTTGTTCCCAGACAAAAGTGTTCCTTCTGATTTTTGTCTTTTGCTGCAATTGGCTTATGAGAAAAAAGAGAGACAGTTATGAAACAAATGAATGGAAAAGAAAAGTTGTCACACTTGAACTAAATAGTGTTTGATTTGTAATTAAAATAACACGAGAGGACTTCGGGTGTGGGGCGACATATGGCGACATATTTGGAACAATTGACAGATATTTTTATCAGTGATATTGAAATGCCAATTTCTATACTCCGACTTTTAATTAGCTGCAGTAAAATTACACTTCATAAGAACTCATTTCGGACTGCGTTTAATTAAAGATATACCTACATGTCAAATAAGTTTCGTTTGTTACACTATTCTGTACAAGAAAAACAAGATTTTGTTGATGGCTGCGAATAACAAAAAGACGCCAATTTCAGTCATATAAGTAACACATAAGCTGTCATTTTACTGCAGCTAATTAAAAGTCCGACTACAGTCAAGTGTCATTCTCTAAAATTCACTTCGAACCTCACTCAAGTGGCCGAACACAATTCGAAAGCGAACTAGTTTGTTTCAGTCAAATCATCGTAGATTCACAGCGAGACACCGAATTTCGAAGTGAAGTTTGTCTCTGGCCAATTTGCAAGATCTCTTTTTTGTATATTTTGTCTTTAGTTGTATTTTATCTTTTACTCTGTTATTTCTTAGAGTATGCAAAGATCTCACCAAACACATATTTTTTTTACCTACGTATGTATTACCTTAGTCCTGCCTATTATGTAGCCAACAACTCGGATTATTCCCTATTTCGTAACAAACCTTTTTAAATACTTTCGTATACCAATGTTACATGCTGTTGGCGTTCTTTAATAAATAAATAAAATAAAACAATGAATCTTGTTTTCCACTAAAACCACATCGAACATCAGGTGATCTTTTTTTTTTGCAACAACCATAACTCATTCAGCCTATCAGTGTAGCCAACGAAACATTCTTATTTTAACTCGTTTGTTGCTACGCGGTCTGGCATTTAACTAAATTGTCATTCGATAACAATATGTCTTTATGTCAAGAGTTATTGGGCAATCATTCAAAAGCATCATTATTAATTGGCTTGTTGACTATGTTATTGGTGTGAGCTTCATCTAACTCTCGTATGGGCACGAACTCTATGTGTTCATATCGTGGTAAAAATATTTGCCAGTCAGCAAGATGGTAGTAGGGCTTTTTGACCAGGGTATCCTGGACGCTCCTTTCGGTAGATATAAACAGTGGCCATGTGTAAATCGGATCTGCACAGAAAAGGTACTCCGTATCGCTGCACTATTATTATTGATCGAAGATACAACATATTATATCTTTTGACATTGGAAATGTCTTTTCGTTCGCTCCAGTGTAGGCTCCTATTTCACGAAAAAGTGCGATCCCCTTATATCTCGGAGCTGTGAAGATATGTTATTCAAAAAAGGCTCTAAAGACGCGTATTCACGAGAGCAAAAATAATTATTCGATTAAGTCACTGACCTCTACTTGTATAATACAGGTCAGTGGATTAAGTCAAAAACGAAAAAAGTTAAGGCAAATAGTGAAAAAAAAAATCAGATTTTTTTATTTTGTCGCTCGATATTTTAGAAACGAAGAATGATATCAAAAATTTGAGAAAAATCCTCTGGACAATTTAGTCAGCTATAATTTGAGCCTCAAACAAAGACGATCGGGTTAAGGGTTTGTCCTGTAGCCTAACCTTTTTGAAAAAAGTCAAAAAGTCAGAACGACATTTTGACGTTTTTATTTTGTAACCTTTTAATTATCCCGTACACCCTATAATTACTTTCTCGTTGCTCAGCGACAATATTTTTTCGAGTTCCATAGATTCATTTTCAATGTGCTCGATGGTCGTGTGAGGCAGAGGGGAGGGGGGAGAGGGGCCCGTGGCTAAATAATAACAGCCGCACAGGTCGATCGATCAGGTTAAGCTACGCTTGCCGCGGTTGGTCTGTGGATGGGTGACCATCCTTACATATCGAGACCCCTCCGTGCCTCGAAAAGCACGTTAAGCCGTTGGTCCCGGCTGCCATTCGTGGATCTTTGACAGTCGTTACGGGTAGTCAGAAGCCCGAAAGCCTGACAACCAGTCTTACCAAGGGGTATCGTATTACCCAGTAACTGGGTTGTGGAGGTCAGATAGGCAGTCGCTCCATGTAAAATACTGGTATTCAGCTGCATCCGGTTAGACTGGAAGCCGACCCCAACATAGTTGGGAAAAGGCTAGGCAGATGATGATGGTCGTGTGAGGCACAAAACCTGTGATTTTTTTAAATGGTGCCTAGCACATCCTGAACTACCTACTGAAAAAAAAAAATTTCGAAAGAAAAAAAAATATATGCCTTAGTGATGGTGAGAGGTTTTTGGAGGTGAATCTTCAAATTCAAATTTATTTATTTGTACACATAGGTGTAATGTAGTGGTACATGATGGATAAAATAAATATATATGTTGTGTCACTATGTGCTGCCTTGCAAGGCGTACAAATATTGCTTACACAGTAGGTAATGAATGTATATGTACCTATAGATTACTGCTAAGTAACAATCTTAGTAACAAGTCTTATAGCATTATAGATTACTGCTAATTATCAGTATTAAATCTCTGGCAATAACATAAATAAAGAAAATAGTAAAAATTATGCTAAGTAATATAATTTGTTAATAAGTATCCAAGAGAGTTGACATTGATTACTCAAAACGTGACCATTTCGTTACACAAGGAGACATTGTTTTAAATTGATTTGACATTGATATTCGCCATCTTGGATATCTTTAAGTGATTATGTTACATTACAGAGTCTTTCAGTCTCAAATTGTTGTGCTTAACTGTAAATACGTATATTTTGTTATAATTTAAAACATGCGCGTCCAATCAGCGTATTATTCCTATGTTTATGTGCTTACATGTCTAAGAAAAACACGTCAATCAAAATCAGAGATATTCTATGTCGTGTTTCCTCTGTGTCTGAGACAAAGATTTTAGGTATACGGTATAAGCATATTCAGCCAATAAATGTTCCAACTGCTGGGACACAGGCCTCATAAGTGAGCTGTAATCTACTATGCAAGCCCAGTGCGGGTTATTAATTTACGATAGCTCCGATGAAAATTGATTAAATTCCGATCTGATTTTAACTGGAGTTTATAATAGTTATTTATGCAACTGTTGTCAAATAAGGGGCATTAAAACACGAAAGTGGGTTTGTAATTCTTGGTCCTTAGTTGACCTTAGCTTGACTACCTTGGAATGAACTTCGGTAGTAAGGTAGCGTGGCGCTGGACATACCTATTCGAGCAAGGCAATTTTTTATATAAAGTCAGTGGTTTTATCAAAATGTCGCCTTAATAGATGTTCCTGGTAGATAGCACCTGCCCTATTTTGACACTATTAAATTGGCCATAAAATGCAAAATCTTACTACATTTATTGTCCCAGTCACCTTACCTGTAACAGTACGGTACCACCCCGCTATGCAGCGTGTTTGCAAAGCATGGCGCTTGCCATATACAGACAACGGTGTTCCATCGTGACTCAGACTTGACTGCCGGTTATATTGCCTTCTTTGATTCGGCAAGGCCTATTCTAAATTTTTTTTGCTGATTTTTCTTTAACTTAAGAACTGGCTTCGCACTTTTCGCTGCAAGACCTTCCTGTTTCCAATTAAGAGCGAATTCGCCTCCTTAGGTGACTTTAGGCTAACTATTTATTTTTATTTTTGAGAAAATCAGTAGGAAAAAAATTAAAATTTTCGTCTTAGCGTATCGATGGCAAATAGTTCAAACATCTTTGGCCCAGAATTCAGCTGCGCGAACTCCGCTCACTGACGCAGTCATAATAATATGATCATCAAGTGCTCAGGCGACAGGGCATGCGGCCCAGGAAGGAAGGAAGTTGGAACTTGGAAGTTGGTTGTTGGAAGTTGGTTGGTTGGAAGGAAGAAAGTTGGAAGTTGGTTAGTTGGAAGATAGGAAGTTGGAAGTTGGTTGGTTGGAAGGATGAAAGTTGGAAGTTGGTTGGTTGGAAGGATGGAAGTTGGGCTTTTGTCTGTGGGGAGATGCCGCATACGCACTTGAGGTCTGTGAACCCTATCTGTGGAGATTGTCTTTGCTCCGGCTGACTTGGGTTCGAATTTAGAGATTTCCAAGTCAGCCACGGTAACGCAGGCCCAGGCGAAAGGCTCTCAGATGTTTCGATAAAATAGGTACGATTGATAGTGGCGCTGACTGCATAGGAAATTTTGAAAATACCTAGCTATCTGAGAACGTGCTTTCGCCACTTATATCAAAAGTTACATATTTATAACAGGGAGCAAGCCTTGGTCTAGGCGTGGTCAGGCACAAAATCAGCCTTCTTTTACTGAAAATTTCCAAATGGAAAATCGCTGCCCGAAAGAACCCTGAACCAAACGCTCAGTACATGGACTAACGAATTATTAGTACCTATGATTATTTTGGACCTTATTAGAAGGCTAAAAGTCACCCAAAGGGCAATGGAGAGGGCTATGTTTGGAGTTTCTCTGCGTGATCGAATCAGAAATGAGGAGATTCGCAGGAGAACCAAGGTAACCGACATAGCCCGAAGAATTGCCTAACTTAAGTGGCAGTGGGCAGGGCAAATTGCTCGCAGAAAAAATGGCCGATGGGGCCGAAAGGTTCTGGAGTGGCGACCGCGTAACGGAAGACGTCGCGTTGGAAGGCCTCCCACAAGGTGGGCCGACGACCTTGTGAAGGCTGCAGGAACCCGTTGAATGCGAGAAGCACAGAACCGGTCGAAGTGGAGGTGTTTGGGGGAGGCCTATGTCAGCAGTGGACGTCTTTTGGCTGAAATGATGATGATTATTATTTTATCTCATTGCAGAATTATCCTCTTACCACGATCCGGTGTTCAACGTACAAGACAAGGGAGTTTCCCATCCATGTATGGTGGAGAGAAAAGTTGCATGTGCACGCTTTAGCCTTAGAGGGCTAAGCAGGGCGGGTTCGGTAATATCTTGATGGCGACCAAATCAGGTCGGGTAAAGGTGAGGTTCTGTTGTCGAAATTGGAGTAGAATATGCGGTTATTACAATATATATGAATTATTGTATGTTGTTTTACATGTTTGTCCTTTTTGTTAGGGAGGGGCCTGTGGCTAAATAATAACAGCCGCACAAGTCGATCGATCTGAGGGGCAATTCTCGTAATTTTAAGAACGTTCACAGTCTGATCTCAGTCTCAATCTGTCAAAAATACCTCTAATTTCCCTACATTTTGACAAGTTTTTGACATTTGTTTGTAGCTGAGATGAGACTGCGACTAGATTTTGAACATTTTAAATTACGAGAATTGGCCTTCAGGTTAAGCTACGCTTGCCTGTTAGTCTGTGGATGGGTGACCATCTTTACATACCGTAACCCCTCCGTGCCTCGGAAAGCACATTAAGCCTTTGATCCCGGCTGTTATTCGTGGATCTTTGACAGTCGTTACGGGTAGTCCGAAGCCTGAAAGTCTGACAACCAGTCTTACCAAGGGGTATCGTATTACCCAGTAACTGGGTTGTGGAGGTCAAATAGACAGACGCTCCATGTAAAATACTGGTATTCCCAAATAGGGAAAAGGCTAGGCAGATGATGATGTTTGTCCTTTTTTGTTTTATGTAGTGTTCAGTGATGTATTTAAAAGTGCCAAGAGCCTCGACCAATACCTGAGCAGCCTCTCGTTGGGTATCTAGATTAAGGGCTTGATTCAGAAAGCAGTACTTCGTGACACGGCACACATTGTTCGGAGGTTCCTCTTTCTGGAGCCCTGACCGCCGTTAGCTTGGTCCCTGTTCCCGATACCGGTGTTCTCGTATTTTATAATGTTTTCTATTCTAATATTTAAAAATAACATGTGTAAAATAAAATAACCAGTGGAAAATTAAGCAAGTTCATTACGAAAATTGATTACAATAAAATGAACTTTTTAGAGTACTTGGTATTCTCTAAAATTCGCTTCCAATCTCACTCAAGTGACCGCACACAATTCAAAAGTGAACTCATTTGTTTTCGAATTGTGTGCAGTCACTTGTGTCAAAGTGAACTTTACAGAATAGCAATGAACTTAATATTATTATTTCCTTAAGGCGGAGGTTTCTTGAAAATGGTCAAAAAGTTGGTTTTTAAAGCAGTGTATCTCTTAAACCGTAAATAATTTTGACCAAAAAAAATATTGTCATATTTTCAAGTCTTATTTTAAAACAGTGATGGAACTCAAATCACAATTAAACGTACTTTAATGCATCAAAAAACTCATCAAATACACCTCTAAGTCAGAGGTCAGCAGAGGGGAGCAGTTATATCCCTTCATTATCAATTTTAATTATAATTAAAAATATACTATTAAATTGCTAATGCCAAACTGCATTCAGTGATGGATTATTTATTATTAAGTAGTTTGTAAATAGATGATCGTTTCATATTTTGCAATAAATTACCAGCGTTGTGTCATCGCGCTTCTCTTTCTTTTCTATGCAGTCCGATAGTGACCGCGTTTTAGGTCATGCTCACGCCTGTAATACCCGAACGGTTGAGCGGACTGAGGTGTACCATAACCACATTTTCGCCAATAATGTTCAAGTCCAATGTAATAGAGGAAGAGCCTAACAAATAAATTTTATACCCAAAAAATGAACAAAAACATGACAGCTTGTCTCGACGGCTGAAGATTTAGGTCATTTTATATTTAAACGCGCAGATCTTGACGATTGACTGATGGGACATATTTTAAGACATTTCGACGACAGATTATTTTTGTTAACATGCCTACATTAGCGTAGATTTCGTCAGTAAACCATTGCCAAGTTTATCTTGAACTACAATCAAAAGGGTCAATTATTGACAGTTTCCAAAGATTGTTACGAGTAGTTGGAAGGCCGCAAGTCTGACAACCAGTCTTACCAAGGGGTTTCGTGTTACCCATTAACTGGGTTTTGGAGGTCAGATGCAGTCGCTCCATGTAAAATACTGGTATTCAGCTGCATCGGGTTAGACTGGAAGCCGACCCCAACACAGTTGGGAAAAATAGATGATGAATAAATAGCGATCAGTTTATCTTGAAATATTGACAGATCTTAGATATCTTTGACAGTTGTTACGGGTAGTCAGAAGCCCGAAAGTCTGACAAACAGTCTTACCAAGGGGTATCTTACCCAGCACCTGGGTTGTGGAGGTCAGATTGGCAGTCGCTCCACGACTCCAGTATTCAACTGCATCGAGTTAGACTGGAAGGCGATCTCAGCATAGTTAGAGACTAAGCAGATGATGATGGACAAACTACACTACACACTACACTACACTACACAAGAAATACACGTCTACCTAATCTAACCGTTCGAGGAAAAATTGTGATGTCATTTCATTAAAAAAAATAAAAAAACATGTTGAGTACTTTGAAGAATTTCGTATCCAATCTTTTGTAAAAAAGAATGTTGGTCCCTTAGCAACATCATACCAAGCATCAGATTCAAAAATGTGCAAAGAAAGTGAAAAAACTAAAAACATAACAAGCACGGATTGAATATTAAAACAACGTTGCCGTTGCCATGAGCGCAGCGGCGAATTCTTTAAACTTGACTGTGTATGCGTGAACGCGGCGCGAATCATAATAACTGCTGCAGAGCCAAAGTGACCTATGTCGCATTATGAAAGCTTTTGAATTACGACTCAACGTCTGTTGGCAGCTCAGACCAAATTAAAAACCAAGACAGAGCGCTGAGAACGATACAGTAAACCATGCCAAAACTACACCTGTGCTCTGTGCACACACGCTCACACGCACACATTTACAACCATTTACAATCAAACTACACCTGACTATACTCGGACTTTTAATTAACTGCAGTATATGACACTTCATAATAACTCATTTCCGACTGCATTTAAAGATAATTATGCATCATGTCAAATAAGTTTCGTTTGTTACACTATTCTGCATACCTACCACGAGCTCTTAACGCGATCCACTTTAGGACCTAAACTGAACTGTTCTTCTAATTCGTACCATGACGTCAGTTTAACGATTCAA
Source organism: Gortyna flavago (assembly GCA_963669345.1). Lineage (NCBI taxonomy): Eukaryota > Metazoa > Arthropoda > Insecta > Lepidoptera > Noctuidae > Gortyna > Gortyna flavago. The sequence continues at coordinate 2,590,452 of OY770155.1, read as the reverse complement.
TTTAGGCCGTGCGATCTGACAGCGATTATCCCAAACTGAGTCGCAAGTTTTGGTTTCATTCATTTCATTTTGTACTGTATTTGGTACCATGACGTCCTTATAGCAGCTCAACTGAAACGCTAACTGTCAAAATAAGCGATTCAATAAAAGTTACTATTTCTCTAACATAAACTGAAACGTTTGGTGAATTATTGACGAAAATAAAGTTTTTTAGTGGAATTTTACAAAAACCAATGTAAGTGTACTTTAATCTTTCTTTTAAAGTGTAAAATACCTATTTTACATGCCTTTTAAACCGCATTTGTTTTTCTTTAACTGGTGTACTTTTTCGACTAAAATGCAACAAAAAAAGCACTTGCAAATTATTGTCATAATCTCGAGGCAAGTTGTACATTTATTCACTTTCATAATAGATTTATCTATAGACTTCTCGAAAGAATTATTTAGTTTCAGTACTTATAGAAATTATACAATGTTTAATACTTTCGAAATTCCTTGAAATCAAAACTACACTCTGGTAGGTACGTTCGAAACAGAAACATTGTTTTATTAGGTCGAAATAAAAATATTATTTTCGTATAATAAATAGCAAAAGGTAAATAAATATCTACTTTGACTAAGAATTATTTTAACAATAGTTACCGTATTAACGTGGAATCTTAACAGCAGCGGTTGAGTGTCTGTTTTACTATACTTAAAGTAATGATATTGAGATATGAACAAATAAAATGTTACTTGCTTCTGAACGTGTCTAACACTAAAATGTGCGCGAAACAAACTTTTGATAATAATAGCATTGTCTCTTTTTCACCAGAAACGTTTCAAACGCGGTTCAGCAACGAATTGCGATCATTCATTCACTTTCAACGATCCAAATGCCGCTGAGCGTATTGGACGTCATGGTACGACTGTGAGCGATGCAGTTTAAGAACCTAAACTGAAATGTCTTGCTTTTGAATCGTTTTTAAATAGTTCATGGTAGGCCTCCTGTACTAGAAAAACAAGATTTGGTTGATGACCGCGAAAAAACAAAAACACGCCAATTTCAGTCATTTAGGTAACACATAAGCTGTCATTTGACTGCAGCTAATTAAAAGTCCGACTTTAAGTGCACACATGTTTACGAAACCGACTTCACTTTAATTAAAAGTCCGACTTTAAGTGCACACATGTTTACGAAACCGACTTCACTTTAATTAAAAGTCCGACTTTAAGTGCACACATGTTTACGAAACCGACTTCACTTTAATTAAAAGTCCGACTTTAAGTGCACACATGTTTACGAAACCGACTTCACTTTAATTAAAAGTCCGACTTTAAGTGCACACATGTTTACGAAACCGACTTCACTTTAATTAAAAGTCCGACTTTAAGTGCACACATGTTTACGAAACCGACTTCACTTTAATTAAAAGTCCGACTTTAAGTGCACACATGTTTACGAAACCGACTTCACTTTAATTAAAAGTCCGACTTTAAGTGCACACATGTTTACGAAACCGACTTCACTTTAATTAAAAGTCCGACTTTAAGTGCACACATGTTTACGAAACCGACTTCACTTTAATTAAAAGTCCGACTTTAAGTGCACACATGTTTACGAAACCGACTTCACTTTAATTAAAAGTCCGACTTTAAGTGCACACATGTTTACGAAACCGACTTCACTTTAATTAAAAGTCCGACTTTAAGTGCACACATGTTTACGAAACCGACTTCACTTTAATTAAAAGTCCGACTTTAAGTGCACACATGTTTACGAAACCGACTTCACTTTAATTAATAGTCCGACTTTAAGTGCACACATGTTTACGAAACCGACTTCCCTTTAATTAAAAGTCCGACTTTAAGTGCACACATGTTTACGAAACCGACTTCACTTTAATTAAAAGTCCGACTTTAAGTGCACACATGTTTACGAAACCGACTTCACTTTAATTAAAAGTCCGACTTTAAGTGCACACATGTTTACGAAACCGACTTCACTTTAATTAAAAGTCCGACTTTAAGTGCACACATGTTTACGAAACCGACTTCACTTTAATTAAAAGTCCGACTTTAAGTGCACACATGTTTACGAAACCGACTTCACTTTAATTAATAGTCCGACTTTAAGTGCACACATGTTTACGAAACCGACTTCCCTTTAATTAAAAGTCCGACTTTAAGTGCACACATGTTTACGAAACCGACTTCACTTTAATTAAAAGTCCGACTTTAAGTGCACACATGTTTACGAAACCGACTTCACTTTAATTAAAAGTCCGACTTTAAGTGCACACATGTTTACGAAACCGACTTCACTTTAATTAAAAGTCCGACTTTAAGTGCACACATGTTTACGAAACCGACTTCACTTTAATTAAAAGTCCGACTTTAAGTGCACACATGTTTACGAAACCGACTTCACTTTAGTTGACAGCCCTCTGTCTACTTGGTTTATTATTTGGACTGAGGTTGGCAGTGTTAGACTTGGTGGTTTCTTATCAAATTCCCAATTCATGCAGGACCTACCAACCAAAAGTACCCAGTAGGTTCGAGTTCTTTGTGAAGAAGCTCGTCGGAGAAAAATACTGCCATGGCCCTATAAATACTGCCAAGACATTGTGCTTCCGCTGTATTCATACAGCCGGCATATAATGTTCCCACTGCTGGAACACAGGCCTCCTCTCAATGTGAAAATGTGGGTCCACCACGCGGTCCCTGTGCACATGGCGCCTATGGACATTACAATGCACCAGATCCCTTGCTGGAGCGGTACCATCAAAAGACAAAGCTGTAACGTGTTATGTGCCTGGCAACGCTCGCGCTGTGTCAAGGGCCATCGCTCAGCAAAATGCTGTGACCCTATTATGTGAGACGAAGCTATAGCTCTGGTTTTAGAAAAAGTCATAGTTCTATATACTTACCTGGACGAGCTTCTTCTTCTTAGCGTGTCGATAGCAATCTAAATGAACTCGGCCCAGAATTCGGCTACTTGTTTGGCGCCGTCACCAGCGTCCATCAGTTCCTGTAACGTGCAGCTGAACGAGCTTGTTCACAATAAAGAGTTCATTTACTACTGGTTCACATACGGACGTGGATAACTTACCAATATACTATTAATCCATAGAATAGAAAATGTACCACAAATTGTAATCGACAGTTACTGGTCATATCTTGAGTGCAAAGGATCGCTAGAGGTCTTCGACAAAATATGGGCGTATGGCATAGGCGACAATTGTTTAATATGTAGTAGGCTTCTTCTCATTCTGAAGAGAAATTGAGCATTTGTTCATTACGCTTCTACAGTGCTTATTGTCAATTTTCAGACACTCGTTTCGATGCGTATCTTGATGGAAACAGCAGGGTAATTGCGTAACCGTAATACACTATAAATGTAGCAATGGCTTTAATTTTGACAGTTCAAAAACATTAATTACGTTGTTGAGCAGACAAATTTTGATGCAGGCTAGCCCTTTGTTAACCGGACCTTCTTATTATAGCTGGTGAATTATGGAAGTACACACACACCTTTGCCTGGTCTTTGGGAATACAGTCGGCAAGACGGATATAATATTAAGGTAATTCATAGGCTACCTGTGCTGGGGCGGCTGCTGCAGGTGCGGAAAACCTCAAACGGCGCAAATACTCCAATCTCTTTGGGACTTATATGTTTGAGCCGTTTGGGTTGAAACACTAGGGCCATGGGGCCCGAATGCCCACTTAGTATTTCGAGACATCGCCAAGCGGGTCGACTCTTCACGTGACCAGAGGGCTGGCCTATTTTTTGGTCAAAGAATCAGCATTGCCATACAACGTGGCAATGCTGCCAGCCTTTTGGGCACGTTTTCTATTGACAGCGATGCGGACGAATTTTTTGATGCACTTTAATTATTTCCCCTCCCCTTTTTTATGTACTTGTACATATTGTTATTTTAAGACTGTTAGCTTTTAAATTATATAAATATTTGAATCTCTAATAAAATGTAATAAAAACTCATAGGCTACCTTATGATAAATAGGTTGGCAGACAAGATGGACTATTCCAAGATTACTTTTATTTACCTTATAGCTTTACATTGAAGATTGTGTTTGTTTGAAAGGTGCAATTGTTAAAACAACACTCAGACCAAATAAAAACCAAAACAGAGCGCTGAGAACAATACAGCGAAGCATGCCAAAACTACACCTCCGCTCTGTGCATACACGCTCACACGCACACACTTACAATCAAACTACACCTCACTAAGTGCACACAATGTTTACGAAACCGACTTCATTTTACTGTTGACAGCCCTCTGTCTTGGTTTTTTATTTAGTCTGTGACACAACACGACATAACCGCTCTTCGGTTATAACTTGAACAGCATGCATTCGGTGTGAGGTGCCAAAATGTAGAAAAAATGTCCGCAAACACGTCAGGGATGCCTCGTTGATTACTATTACGTGGAGTTAAATAAATAGGTCACAATCACTTCTCAAGGGCATATGTTATGAGCGTTTACGACGTACGGCATTTCATACAAACTTTCAAGCCCTTGTTGTACACACGGCTACACATGAAGCTATACATTTCCAGTTTTAGCTGACCTCGCATTGTATAGGTTTTTCTTACAATCAGAAGTCAGCTTATACTGGTTATGTATAGCTTGATGTGTAGCCGTGTGTACTACTCTTCAAATTAGCAACGTTATTAACGAATTATAACGTTGCTAAATTGAAGAGTACAACTGTGACGTAGCATGACAACTGAATAGACTGATATTACGTATAGTCGGTTAACTAAGTCACGTGGTTTTTTTATTTACCTTTATTTAATTACCTAAACAAATGGAGTTAAGGCATTTTCACCAGACCATACAACCTGTGCAATCGCCGATCTAGGTTTTGCTAAAATGTTCTGAATCAACCCAACGTCCAAAATAATAACGAAGTTAATGAAATTAAAGTAAATTTTCTGAATTCTGACACCCCTATTCACAATGCAGGAATATCATCAATTGTGCATCCTGCGTTTGACACCCGACTGTGCGGACAGAAGTTGTGTGTTCCATCTTCAATGGATGTCTCACTGCCTACATTTTTGTTGGGAAACCGAATAGCATCGAAATCTTATCAATATAGAATACATTTCCCAAATACACATTAAAAAAATGCGATTGATTATCATGGGGTACACAACCCAATCAATACTAGGAATTAATGAATAATTTTTTTGCTTAAAATCTTGGATTCTTTGGCAGAAAAGCTCTGCAACAATGACTTTCATTCAAGTCAGCGAGTGCCATCTATTAGCGAATAGCAAAACTTCTCTGCTGTAAAACATTGATAACACAGAAATCAATTTATAATCAATCTGTGCCTGTTATACTGCTCTTGCTTACGTATATTTTTAGTAGACATTTATAATATAATTTTACAGAAATATTGAGTCCTCGTTTTTTTAACGAATAAAGCGCCATCTATTGTTAAATAGTGTACAATATGCTAGCAAAATAATTTATTAAATTAATTCGTAGTCGGCCCCGTACCAGATGACCAGACTACTGGTACTTTCATATTCCAGAAATAAGAATAATATTAATCTTAGGCCCGTATTCACTTCATGTCATTACGCAAGAGTTTACTGAGAGACTAGAGCCTTGATTGAACGAGCAAGTCGGACAACCAGTCTTACCAAGGGGTATCGTTTTACCCAGTAACTGGGTTGTGTAGGTCAGATAGGCAGTCGCTCCATGTAAAATACCGGTATTCAGCTGCATCCGGTTAGACTGGAAGCTGACCTCAACATAGTTGGGAAAAGGCTGGGCTGATGAGATGAGATGAATACAAGAACAAAGTCAGCCAGTTTCTCTCAAGATAATTTTTCAAGCGTTGTTGTTTGGGTACGCTGTGATTGGTTGAATGATTTATCAACATCCAATTGCAGCGCTTGACAAATATCGTTCGAGAAACCCGTCTCAGGTGAAATCATGCGATGACTCCAAAATGCATTGCATTATTGGAATAGGACAACAATGATGATATAAAACACAATCATAACGCAGGTAAAAAACCCATCTACCTATTTATTACAATCTCATAACAACGGTATGGTGCAAGGAAGAAAGGTTTATATAAAATATTTGTAAAAAAAAAAAGAAAAAAAAAAAAAACTCAACATTAACATACACACACAAACACACACAACACACCAACTAACTTTTAAGTTGTACAAAACCGTAACTCACTAACATATGGATCATTGTTGTCTAAGATATAAATTAATTTAATTTAATTAACTGGACAACACACATGTGAAGCACCTCAGACGCCTCAGTAGATACGTGGTGTTTATTTGTAGTTACATAAAAAAAAAAACCCGTGACAAACTATTTACATACCTACAAAGTAGGTACGGAACCCTCGGTGCGCGAGTCCGGCTCGCACTTGACCGGTTTTTTTTAAACCCAACATTAATGCCTCTTCTTCTTATTTCCTTTTTCGTTGTAAGTCTTCGTTCCCGAAAGTTTTCTAATAACAGTCTTGATCAAAAACTTCAAGAGCGCAATGAGCGCGGCGACCACTGCGAGCAGAACGAGCACGAAGTCGAGCATCCAGCGCTCGTACCAGCTGTACTTCAGAGATAGAGAGCGCAGATGGTATGCTCCTATAATATAAGTTACAAGAATTACTAAGGAATTTTTTGCAGGGTATTTGGAGTCTTAACACAATTCTATTCTAACCGGATGCAGCTGAGTACCAGTATTTTACATGGAACGACTGCCTATCTGACCTCCACAACCCATTTAGGTACTGGGTAAGATACCCTTAGCAAGACTGGTTGGCATAAATTTTGGGGTTCCAACTTCCCGTAACGTCTGTCAAAGATCTACGAATGACAGCCGCGACGTGCTTGGTACGGACGGGTCTCGATATATGGATGGTCACCCATCCACGAACCGACCGCGGCAAGCGTAGCTTTAGCATTTATCGAGCCGTGCGGCTGTTATTAGTAAGCCACCAACCCAACGTGAGCTTCATAATTCGAACGGTAATAACATGATGTAATCCGCGATAATTTACTTTCAAAACAAATGAGGTCGCTTTCGAATTTTGTGCGGTCACTTGAGTGAGTTTTGAAGTGAATTTCATAGAATAGCACAACACTATTCCGTTCCTAAAATTCACTTCTCTAAAACTGTAGTGATTCCGCAATGATGAATTGCGTGATATGAATTGTTTTATGATTCTGCCAAAGTGGCCTTTTTAGGCCCCCAGACTTTGGCAGAATCATAAAACAATTCATATCACGCAATTCATCTGTTTGACAGTTTCACAACTATATATCCCTGAAGGGTGAGGCAGAGGTGTACCTACAGCATTTTACGAATCGCTATATTACCAAACTGTCATAGAGATGAAATTGCGTGATATTAATTGTTTTATGATTCTGCCAAAGTGGCCTTTTTAGGCCCCCAGTTTTAAAATCAGAAGGCCAATTCTCGTAATTTAAAACGTTCAAAATCTAGTCGCAGTCTCATCTCGGCGACAAACCAATGTCAAAAACTTGTCAAAATGTAGGGAAATTATGAGGTATTTTTGACAGATTGAGACTGAGATCAGACTGCGAATGTTCTTAAAATTACGAGAATTGACTCTCTAGTACTCTAATACTGTTGTTAATAAAGCTAGATTAGACTCAGGTCTTAGTCATGAATGTAAAGGAGTAATACCTTTGGTCTCAATCGCAAGCGTGATGTAATGGTTGATCGTCTGCTTAGGCGTAATAGGACGAGACTGGAACAAATGGGAGAGATGCTTGGCTTGCTTCGAGTATCTGCAACAAAAATAGCTGTTGTATTAATAGTCCCCTATAACGCACTGAGCCCGCGTGGTGGATTACGGCCCACTCCCTCTCGCCGAGAGGTGGTCTGAGTCCCAGCAGTGGGAACATTATTTAATTGTAATACACAACTCAGCATTAAAATCTGTGCGTGAACAATAAATCACCCCTATTTTCCCACCTTTAGGGTACGATTTTTTTTTTAATGGGGCATTTATATGGGGCAACTTCGGGATATACCCTTTAAAATAAAAAAAGAGTTATCAAAATCGGACTACCACGTAAAAAGTTATGCGTGGTCATACATAAAAAATATTATACATATACGTCGAATTGAGAACCTCCTCCGTTTTTTCGTCGGTTAATAATATAGATCCTTTAAATAGAATATCTATCTAATAAAAAAGGCTAGAAAATTATGAACCACGGAGTTTCTAAAAAAAGTTTTAAAGTTTAATTTTTTTTATTTTTGGAAAACTACGTAAGTAGGTACCTACATCGTGGTTCTATTGAAACATTTCTGACTCTCAAAAGATGACATTGACTTACTTATCATTACTGAGCATCTCCTTCAAAGCTACACCAAATTCTGGAACCATATCCGGCCCGAAATCCACTTTGAGCGCGTATCCATATCGCTTCGCACGTTCAGCATTGCTTGGCTGGTCTCCAAAAACTGGCACTGCTAGTAATGGGACCCCACTTCTGATAGCTTCCAACGAACTCAACTGACCACCATGGGTAATGAAGACCTTGATGTTCTTGTGAGCTGCCAACAAAATAATTTAAAAAATTAAATAGCCATATTTTTAACTTGTCTCGTAATTATGTTTTTTATGTTAAAGGCCCTGTCAAAGGCAAATAAAGACTTTGCTGAAGATCAACACAGGACCTTGTTAAAGAACAACATAGGCTTCGTCAAAGAAGGACTTGCCAGAGACAAACACAGCCCTTATCAAAAATAAACACACAACAATAACCTTATCTAAAAAGAAACATACGCCTTGTCAAAAATCAACATAGGTCTCGTCAAAAACTAACACAGGCCTTTAAAAATAAGTGTTGGCTTCGTCAACCCACTTAGTGCAATACGGTGCTTACCGAGAATGCTTGGCTGTGGCATCCAGCTTCGCACGTGCACGTTGGGCGGCAGGCCGGTGAGCGGCTCCTCGAACTTCCACAGCACGGTGTACGGCAGAGTGGAGAACAGCTGCAGCAGCGCCGCGCGTAGAGGTGGTTTGAATGCCGCTGACTTCACCACTGAGCCCATGCTGAAGTACACTACGCCCTGCGGAGAGCCGTCCAGGAGATCTTGCAGGTCCTGTTACACACAGAGAAGATTTTAGTCTAGGCTCAATTCTCCTTTTATTATTATTATAAGCCCACTGCAGAGCAAACGCCTCCCTTCCCTCTTTCCACTTTTCTTGGTCTACTGCGATTGCGGGCCAATCCTTTAAGAAGGAGTCCAGCTCATCCCGCCATCTCTTTTTGGGTCAGTCGTTTCCTGCCATTGGGAATCAACTGAGTGGTGGCTTTCGCATATTGCTGCTCCGACATGCGACAGATTTGGCCAGCCCAGTTCCACTTTAGGACAGCAGCTGTGCAGCCAGCGTCCGCTATTTGTGTTTTGGAACGAAGTAAATAGCCTTTTTCAATTCTCCTTTCCAAGCCTTAATTTTCAAGACTCGTGTGTCAGTTGGTCAGTTCTTGTATTATTTTTTGTTGGCCCATTTTCCTTTACTTACTAAGCGTTGAAGATGTTACGTAGAAAGACTCTTCAACTACTTTTAATCACAAAGCCAACTGCTAACCGTAGGATCGACGTCACCTAAGTCGGCCATTGGGTTTTTCCATGATGCTGATAATTTTATGCAATATGCTCATTCTCCATTACATGGGCCTTATTTATCAACATCATGACTAAAAAAGAAATGTGGCACTAACCTTAGGCAAAGGTGGAATATTCTCATCCATATGGTACCCAGCGATGTTGACAACATTAGGTGGGGTACTGAACACCGGACCAATGGACTCGTGGCTGTTGACGAACATTATCGACACGTTGTAGAAGGCATCGTTGAATGGGGGCAGAGTGAGGCCTCGCGCGGCTGCTATAGGTCCAAACGTTTTTTCGTAGAGACTGATCGTTTTTGGTCGGTCTAACCTGGAAGAAGTTTTTTCGGTAGATTGAGTCAAAAGTTTTATATGCACACTTCTTTATGAAGATAATATAAGTAGAAGATAATAACCCCCTCCTAATAAACGTTGTATAGCGTCTGTATAGTTACACAACGCTTTGTCTTCTTCTTTCGAAAGTCAAATTACTGACGACTGAAAGAGAAAAATCGGTGTGTAACTATTCAACTGATATAATGCGTTTATTAGTAAGGGTATGTGGATAAAGAATATGTGGTCGCTCATGTTAACAGAGCTAGTTGAAGCATGCCGTGACGATAAACGACGATGTCACTGCTTGCGGTAGCGTCGGGGGTCGGGTTGCCTCCTTCCCTCAAATATGGCGAGGGGGGTAATGGCTGATCTTTGCGTTATGCTCGTGAACGGGTGCTGCTTGCGGTGACTGGTCGTCTTGCTGACCATGGTTTTATTGTTGTTATTAGTAATACCTAACTTGTTTATTAATTTTTACTTTGATGGTCCTAGTTTATCATTTGTGACTTCAAGTGTCAGCTATGTGAACAGAACCCAGCATTGCATAAATATGTAAGTTGTCACGCCCTTTATACCTGGAGGCTTTTATTTAGGTAGTTTTTATTTTTTTATTACTTTTGATTTAGTATTTTTATTTTAGCTTGAGTACGTATAGATTTTTATGGTATTTGTTCGTATATTGGCGTGGCTAGCTAACATATGGCAAATAATTTTATTGAATGTTCTGTGTCCTGTAATGTTAATTAGATAGGTACTTTGCAGATCTAGTTTTGTATACAGTCGAGTATTTTATAACTGAACAGAGAGCTGTGCTGCTGGGGAGTTTGTTGCGCCACTTCTTCTCCCCAGCGAAAGCACTAGGAAGTGGTGAAGGGCGGTTTTTTGTAATTTTGACGTTCGGAAAGTGCTGATTCTCAGCCTAGTTTGAATAAATGACTTTTGATTTTGATTTTGATACCTTTTGAGGTCACATCCCCAACACTTATTAGTAGGCGGATTCCTCGTAGGGCTTCAGTCAGTAGGTTTTATGAGGATTAAAGGTAATGGCTGCATGGGTCTGTCAGATCCAACTAACAGCCTGTGCTTCTGAATCTCATTTCTCCACTCACGTGTCCGAATCGGCTTTAATTTGTAGTTCAGAACTGTGGCGGCATCTACATCTCCACATGCGAACTACGCATCACACTTACGTCGCGTAAAATCCTGCATTGCGCAATTAGAGGGGGCAATTCTCGTAATTTTAAGAATGTTCGCAGTCTGTTTTCAGTTCTCTGTCAAAAATACCTCTAATTTCACTACATTTTTGACATTTATTTGTCGCCGAGATGAGACTGCGACTAGATTTTGAACGTTTTAAATTACGAGAATTGGCTTCAATACCGCGCAACTAGCATATATACAACGGCCCGACATCAATCGTTGGACAGTTACGTAGCCCACCAAACACGTCACCCGTTTGGTCGGAGGATCCTCCCTCTTCTATGGAGGACGAGTGAACTTCACACCCTGTTCCTTTCCTTTAATCGACCTACCAATCTGACATGCATTCGATTTGACAATAGTTTAAAGGCTAGGTGTGTACTTACCACTCACCGACAGTCATGGCACTATAAATCAAGCCGTTGATGGCTCGCTTGACGAACGGCATAGGTGTGTCCGATGGGTTGAACATCAAAGGAACGGTAGCTATGGACCGAACTTCGTCAACTTGAGCCTCGAGTGTAGGGAACAGCTGGGTGGCGGCCAGCACGATCCAGGGGGCCTGTTGCACTGCCGCGACACTGAAAAGGTAGTGAACTAATGAGGTAAATCGTCATAAACTGCCTGGATGGTCTCTCTCAAGTCGTGTCGGATTGCGTGCCGTCCCATCGGACTATGAGATAGGAGGGAAGAGTGAGTGCACCTGTGTCTGCGCATACACTTGTACACTATAACAACTCCCGGGCCGCGCCGAAGGCTTGTCTCCGTTGAGATTTGCCGCCATGGCCGGAAATATGGTCTGGAACTCTGGAGGACTAAATAGTCTCAAACTATGTAGATAGAGAATCATAGCCATCATTTTTCATCATAGGTTTGGTCACCCATCTCGTGGCAATTTGTTTTGCCATTAGGGAATTTTTTGTAGCTTGGAGTTTTGCACGGGCGTAGCTAGGGAAGGGGTGGGGGGGGGGGGGGCAATGCCTACCTTAGAAACTTCTTTGCCCACCCTAGAGAAAAATCGACAGTATTGAAGAATTACTGTTTAAAAATCTCTTTAATTTTATTTGAAATTTTATTAGAGCCGTTCATTTTGACCAAGATGTCAGGTTTGTAGAATTATGGGCTTGGCTCTACGTTAGATCAGAAGGCCAATACTCGTAATTTAAAACGTTCAAAATCTAGTCACAGTTTCATCTCAGCGACAAAAAAATGTCAAAAACTTGTCAAAATGTTGGGAAATTTGATATATTTTTGACAGATTGAGTCTGAGATCAGACTGTGAACGTTCTTAAAATTACGAGAATTCCCCTCTGATAATATTACTTTTTAACAGTGGAAGCGTCATTTAAGTCTTGGTAACCTACTTTACATGAAATACTTTTGTCGTCTGCCCCCCCCCTAGTCAAAATCCAGTCTCCAGGATTGACGTAAACAGTCTACCGATATATGTGGGGAGTACATCGCCGTCATCAAAGCGTAGGTTCACCTAGGGCTTGTGTAGTTGCGCACTACACTGCGTTTTCCATCACTCGATGACTTTTTAACCTCATCGTTAGTCTATTCTGCAAGTCTGAAGTAAACCAAAAAATTCAAAGAAATGTGACATGTGCCAACCCGCACTGGGCCCGCTCCCTCTCACAGAGAGGAGGCCTGTGTCCCAGCAGTGGGAACATTACAGGCTGATTATGCTACGCATCTGAAGGCAAAATCTATGCTATATGATGATAATTCTTAACTTACCCGGCTAGAAAATCGCAAAAGAAAGTCTCAGTTACCACTGCATCGAACTGTTGCTTGATCAAAGCTTCTTTCACGGATGGAGTGTTGATCATTTCCATTGAAACGTTATTTGAGAACTCCTTGACGAAAGCGATTCCACCATTGATGTTTTTAGGGTCCGTCATGTCCACTGGAAATGGATATTAAAGAATTTAATAAAATTATTATAAATTTTGGCATGAAATCGATGCGCAATCTGTAATAAAGACATAATAATCTAAATTGACCTGACGCGCACATCTTGACCGGCTAACTTACTATTATCTTGTCGGTTATCAAAATAAAGATCTGCTGTAACTATCCCAACTAGCACCATAGCGTTAAAAAAACCTATATATAACTCGTATATCAGTTCCATTTGAACATAAAAGTGTTAACACATACCTGTACAACTAAGTTAGAGCATGCTCTAATTCACTTATAACCACGAAAGAGGCCCACAGTTTTACAGGTAAGAGTTATAGAAAGCCTATAAGTACGGTGATACAAAGGTATTAAAGCAACTGCACAAGAGCGTTTAGTCATCGTCAGCTACTACTTTAACCGGTATTACTGTTGTAATAGTCGGGTTGGTTGACACTACGGGAGGTAGGAAAGCTTCGGATTAGAATGATTTGCCACTAAAAACTTTATTAGACCTATTAAGAATAGTGTTTTGATACCGTGACTCGTATTAGTTATCTAAAATGGACTCAGGTAAGTTTGTTACCGCTTCTTGAGTACATTATTAATCAAATGTATAATTTTTAGCGTACGTCAAGTTAGAAAAAGCCTGTTGGTTTAATAAAATTAGATCTGACGTTTGTAGTGAAAGTGACTTTAGCATCCATCATTCAACACAGCAGAATTATGTCAATAAAACTGGTAGCCGTTTTAAGTATTAGTTATTTAAGTTGGGGAAGTGAAAAATGACTGCCCTTGTGATTTCACGGTCAATGTATACCATATTTCTCATCTCAATTTTAATGCGCCTAGGATTTATTAAAGATTTAAAAGAAAAGTTGTGAAAAAAAATAGACACTTCAAACTAATATTATTATTTATTCTTGAATCCTGAGCAGTAGCATGTAAAATTAAGTGGTATTCATGGAACGCTTCAAATAATATAAGAAATGTAGTATTTTGTAGTTAAATGTTGAATAACTCAAAGTAATATTTATAGTTAGTTTACCAAAACAATGGCGAATTTACTTTAAATATTAAATCTTCACTTAACTCATTTGTTCCACTCTTTGAACTACAACATCGTTAGTCAAGAATATTGTGCTGCGTTTGGTGCACTTAACAGTGTTATACTAGACTTAGCTAAATACATTTACTACAGTGAAGACAATACAACTGGCTAAAAGTTTTACAAACCGACTCAATTAGGGTTCTCCAACGAAATAATGAAAACCTACAAATACCTACGTAATCGCACAAAAATATTTTCTAGTGTTTTCTGGTATTCTAAGAACTAGTGAATGATTCATCTACACTAAATACCTAATATGAGGGGCATAAAAACAAAATCGGCACTGTCCGATGCGTTGTTTGACACCAAGACCTTTAGAACGTCTTTAAAGAAAACTGCCTAATACAATAAGCTTTAGTTAAATTCTTTTATTACAGGTTAAAACTAGTTATAGGAGTTGTTCGACACTTTTAGTATCTCGTGTTACAAAACTCTCGACAAACTCTATTTCATAACCTGTGTCAGCAATAATAGTCAATATAATACCTGAAGGTATATAAGACACTTCATGGCAATAACTAAACAACAATATGCGTTAACAGGAGTCAGCGAACACTGTTGTTAAGACTTGGGTGTTACATAGAGGTTAAAGCTATAACATCTTATGTATACTTGCTGTTACTAGCACTATTTTAACTGTCAAAGCTGTCCTACATCGTCCATTAAAGTTCTAGTGCCGACGATGGGATTAAACTTGTTTGTTGACTCCTCTATGTCGCCTTTAGTTAGAACTGAGATAATTGTTACTCTGTAATATCACTTAAAGTCATAAAAAAACCTGTAACTGACACCAAAATGTTAGTTGGGATGGAGAAGAACGGGCAAGAAACTCCATGGACACTCTTTTAAATCAAATAATATGGTTACAAAGGCATGGTTACATCATTCGTGTAAAAAATTATGCATGTCAGAACGGTGCAGAACGTTAAAAGCGTCCATAATGAAAAAACTTAAAAAATAAAAAACAATTCAAATATTTAATTGAAATAAGCCATGGCAGCAAAGAGATGACCAGTCCCTACTGACGGCGCCCGTTCACGAACATGATTCAGCTCAACCATTTTGAAGGGAGCTAAATGATCCAACACATGTGTTACCATCAGCGAGACATTTGAGTGAGCATGACATACCCTCAGCCGCCAGGGCACACTCAAGTCAATGAAAGACGTACCCAGTAAATGGTAGCTTTATAGTATGACATAGTACTCACACCTGTCTATAGCCTAGGTATACTTAATTTACACGGTGCCCATCCCTTTGGTGAATACAAGCATGTTATGTACAGACGCCAGCACATCAAGCTACTCCAATCTGTCAAATTTCTTTAATAGATTTTCAACTTTATCGCTGAAGGAATAAGGTTCAAAGTTGATTGGGAAAATTTGACAGTTTCGGGTAGCTTGATGTGTTTGGCGTCTGTACTACGTAATTTTTCTTTTACTTTTTTAAAGACGTTCCCTGCTGGACAAAGGCCCCCCCTAAGTATCGATTCATTCCGTTCTGATCCGCTGAACCCCCCCCCCCTCCACTCATCCACCCCCTCCTCGATCCCCTGCTAGTTCTTCTTCTGTTTTAATCTCTTTCGTATCCAACTTTTTCATTCCGAGTTATTCCGACGACCGATCTTTTGATATTTGTTTAGGTAAAGGACACTGGTCAAAATTGTCTAAGAAGTGCTTACAAGTATCAATAAATTGTAATTTCTTCTTCTGTCGTGGCTTAGTATACATATTTTTATTAGGTTTATAGTGATAACTCTGGGATAAATTCACAAACCTGCAGCAAACCTTAGGACTGTGCTTACGTCAAGAACGTGCAACGTTTTTGGAGGATTCTTGACTTTTTCTGGGTACGGCGTCACCCATGTCACCTGGAATAATAAAAATATTTACTTTTAAAGTTTAAGTCGTTGGTCTCGTCAAGAAACGACTATTCAGAATCCGGTATGGTTCTAGATTTTTTATAGCCCGACTTTTTGACATGAATACGTCTTAAAATTGCTTCCATATTGGGAGGCAAGTCAAAAAAACCAACGATAACAAAATCGGGGAACAGTTTGATGTTGCAGCTTCAGTAGGGCTTGATGTGCTGGCGTCAGTAGATTTAAACATATCTGGATCCAATTGAAGGAATAGATCTTACCTCGTGTCCTCCGTTCAGGAGAGCGTCTACTATTCCTTTCCCCAGCGTGTTGTGGCTGTGAGAAGGTGCTGGAATCAGGACCATGATATGGTAGCCATATGAGCTGGTTATAGTTGTTAACAGCAGTAACACGTTCAGCTTCATTTTGTTCTGAAATAAAGAATAAGTTTAATTTTAATAAAACATTATTTTTTAATAAGTCGTACAGATGTTACGGAAGTCGTTTTACCGGAACCGGAATCGGAGGTTTTAAATTTGATTGATCGGAATCAGGACCGGAATCGGAACCGGAACCGGGGCTTATACTGTCTTCTAACATCCACAAACAAAACAATAAACTGAGACTTCGAGCGCGAGCGTGTATTTATTAAACAAACATTACCCTGGCGACTAGTTAAAACTTGTATTTAGGCGCTCCTTTATTCACGCTACGTTTGGAATTTCGGTTTAACTCCGATTCAAAATTATCGGAACCGAAATCGGAATCGAAAGTGTAAAATTAATCGGAAGTTTCGACTTTTCGGAATCGGAACCGAAGCTCCGTAACATCCTTGATACACTCAGTCATAGCAATTAGCTGACCTTTGCACAAAATGGTTGAGATTTTTTTTGAATACGAATCGATAGTATTTTATAATTCTTTTATATTTTATTTATTTTGAGCAAAGTTATAACAAATATGTAGGTCTATGCCACTGTAGCTCGCGAATACTCTTATAATTTATTTAATAAATACATAGACACGGAAATATATATACTAACCACTTTAAATTTACACGAGTTAACGATTATAAGGTACATACTCGTACCTGTCAAGCTATATACATTTCCAGGATGATATCGCATTGCATAGACTTTTCCTACAATTAGAGGTCAGCTTAATTATATTGGAAATCTAGCTATTTACATTGTTACTATTAAAAACAACCGTGGTTTGATATCTATACTTATCAGTCAGAGAATAAATATGCACCATGATAATAGTCAGTTCGCAGTCGGCACAAGCAGACATCTTTATCTTCTTTGCCGCTCGACTTTGGAATTAATCTCTTGTCAATAAAACACTGATTTGAATGTGATATACCTATTTTTATTTCAAGCTCTGATAATATTTACGTAATATAATATGCTAGTTCTTCTACTAACATTTAAAATAATAAATAATAATATGTTCATGTACTGGGCTTCCAGGCCACTCAGAAAGTATTGCGAAAAAAAGTTTTTAAGTATGAGAGACTGGCCTGCAGATATAATCTATTTTGAAAATATGATTATTTGTAAGTAAAAATAGGTACGTTCCAGATTCAAAATTTCCCTCCACATTGTTTGCGATCTACTTAATTTAAATTATCGTGTCTCATTAAAAAATGGATCTGCGCCGGGAACATTTTCGCGCTATTTTATTTTTTACGATTTCAAGTAGCGCCTGTAACCGGACGAATCGTACGATAGACTTCAAATGGCGTTCATGAATGAAGGCCCTTTATAACGAATTCAAGCGCGGTCGACTAACTTTGGGGGATGAAGAAAGAAGTGGTCGCCCTTTGACGGCTGTTACGGAAGAAAACGTGCTAGCAGTGAAAAATTTAAGCGAAGACAATAGGCGAGTTACGTATCAAGAGATTCAGCACATACTGCAGGTTGGATCGGGAAGCCTTCACGAAATTCTACACGTGCATCTTCGCGTGAGGAGGATAGTTTCACGCTGGGTGCCGCACAACCTCACCGATGGACAGAAGCAGGCCCGGGTGGAATGGTGCCGTGATATGATACCATAGAAATAAGTAGTTGTTTGCATACCATAGATAAAATATGCCCCGTACCGTATCATAGTGCTCTCCATTATTATTATTTTTGTTAGCTAAACCTATCAGGGTTGCCAAATCGTTCCTTTTGGAACATTTTGCGTTCTATTTTACGGTCATGCGTTCCCTTTGCGTTCCCATCTTTTATGCGTTCTCTTCGTTCCTTTTTGTTTAACTGGTACTAAAAGTACTACTTCATCTCAGTCTATCAAAAAGCACTCTGTGACCTCTAGCGACGACGCCGCATCTGTAGAACGTGTCTTCAGAAAACTTAAATGGAAAACCGAAATAAATTAAATACAGACACTTTAACAGCCCATGCACGCCGGTGACGGCATACGTCTTCAAGGAGGTATATGCAGTGAACCTATTTTCGTTCACTGGGTATGAAAATATGAGCCTACACAAAATGAAAATTTCTGGAAGCTGTAGTATTAGCTATAAGGTGTTTTTTTTTTTTTATAAATATGACTGAGGCTGCCATCAAGCAATTTTTTTTAAAACAATCTGGTACAGAGGCCTGCACATCAAGCTACCCCAATCTGTCAAATTTCTTTGATAGATTTTCAACTTTACCACAATGGTATAAGGTTCATATTCAATTGGGAAAATTTGACAGATAGGGGTAGGTTGATGTGCTGGCCTGTGTACATATTTATTTATGTATGTACAGAGGTAAATTTCTTTGATATTTGATATAAACCCGAAAGTCAAGGGGCATCGTATTCAGCTGCATCCAGTTAGACTAGAAGCCGACCCCAACATAGTTAGGAAAAGGCTAGGCAGATGATGATGTAGGTACCTACGAGTACTCATCAATGCTTTTAACTTTCTGGTTGTTCTACTGCTTAACCAATTATTCCATGAAGAACAAAGTTACAAAACATAGCTATTACTCAAGCTATTCTTAGATTTGTTAGTCTAAACGACACACGTGAATCCGCGATGATTGACTTTATAAACAAATCGGATTGCATTCGCTCACTTGAGTGAGGTTCAAAGTAAACTTTACAGAATAGCAATTTACTGTTACCTTTTCAACAAATAAATATTGTTCTTATTAAGTACTTATAATTCAGAACACATATCACACCGCGCCGGTAGTATCTATCTATATCTTTCTAGCGGTGCGATATGTGTCCTGAATAAAGATCATTCATGTCGAAGCGATTTATGATGACGTAACAATTAAGATAGCAACACAATTCTAAATATAAACTTGTTTGTTAATCAAATAGTCACAAATACCTTCGTATTTATTTTCCTCTTTAATGGGACATAATATTAAAAAAAACAAAGAATGCCTAATCCGTACTATAAAGGTGCGCCATGAATTTAAATTAGAATGTTTTTTTTTTTTAATCACCTTTATACGTCGTCGCCACAATCATTTTGTCAAAACAAACAAACCATAAATAAAATGAAAAAAAAAACTCACTTATATTTTTTTTCAAATTCCCATTTAGAACACAACACAAAAAGTTTGTATACACCAATACGTCAAAAAAGTTTTTTTTTCTATGTTTTGCGCAGTTACTAAGCCACACGCGTCTACTCTGTGCGCTAGAGCAACCTTGACTGGGTCTAATCCACACAAAAACAAGTTCACACATAAAAAGTACTCTGTGGTCCACACTGATTATATAGCCAGTGGCATTGACACTGTATTCCATGTTATTACATCAGTTTTTGAATACTTTGAACTTATTGCAAGCTGATTTCAAAGACGTTCCCGTAAGATGATTTTGATCATTTTTAACAGACTTTTTCCGACCGAATTCGGTTGTATGTTTTTTTTTATGTTTGTTTCCTTAGTACGCCGCGCGCCGTCATATAAAAACCGATTTGGAAAATATTTTTTTTATTTAAAAGGATATACTTCCAGATTGGTCCCATTTTTGTCAAAATCCAGTTCTGATGAAGGGATCCATGAGGAATTGAGGGAACTCCTCAAATATTATAGGCATACATATAACAATTTTGGTATTTTCATCAACAAGTCAAGCATTTGCATTCAGAAAGCATAATTTGGTGAAGTGGAACTGATGATGAAGACTACAGATGGCCATCGGAACTACTCAGTGACAAATATTTCACGGGTTGCGATTCGATTGCTTTAATATGGTTGCTAAGCAATTTATGTTCGTCACAATATAGTTTTATATAGTCCGACTTGCTTTTCGTCAGTTTTTTTATCTTGTGCTGAAATTGTTGTGAAATAATGAAATCTTGACTTCTTGTGGATTTAATAAGCAATAATTCCTTGATTTATAAATATGATAGACCGCGAACCCGCAGGGTGATTGCGTATCAATGGGTTTCATTTTGACAGCTGAACAACATTCATAGCGTTATTTGTATGTTGAGCAGGAGGGGCTCGTGGCTAAATAATAACAGCCGCACAGGTCGATCGTTCAGGTTAAGCTACGCTTGCCGCGGTTGGTCTGTGGACGGGAGACCATCTTTACATACCGTGCCCCCCGTGCCTCGGAAAGCACGTTAAGCCGTTGGTCCCGGCTGTCATTCGTGGATCTTTGACAGTCGTTACGGGTCGTCAGAAGCCGAAAGTCTGACAACCCAGTCTTACCAAGGGGTATCGTATTACCCAGTAACTGGGTTGTGGAGGTCAGATAGGCAGTCGCTCCATGTAAAATAACTGCTATTCAGCTGCATCCGGTTAGACTGGAAGCCGACCAAAACATAGTTGGGAAAAGGCTAGGCAGATGATGATGATTTGCATGTTGAGCAGACACATTTTTCGAACATATGGAGCAATGGATTAGAAATATGCTTCAAAATTATTCAAATTGAGAGTAATTAGGGTGAAGAATCCATCGTCGTCCGTTCGATGTCCATCACGCAGGAGGGATGGAAAGCAGCACATGAAGTCATTTTTGTATGGCGTTTCAGTAGGAGGATAAATCCATACTAATATTATAAATGCGAAAGTGTGTCTGTCTGTTACCTCTTCACGCTTAAAACGCTGAACCAATTTAGATGAAATTTGGTATAGAGATAGTTTGAGTCCCGGGAAAGGACATAGGATAGTTTTTATCCCAGAAATGATCTTTAAGGGGGTGAAAAGCGGGGTGGACGTTTGTATAGAGAATCAATAACCGCTGAACCGATTTAGATGAGATACTTAGTTTGATAAAAAAGAAGCACATGCATGATGTAGATAACCCAAATACATAATACACTTTTCATCACAATGCGAAGGATATTGAAAGAAATTCCTAATCCATTGCTTGCTTGTTAGTTAAATTCGACTTCTCGACAGCGAAAATAACGCTATTGAATCTTTTATAATTGTAGACTCACAAAAAAAATATTCCTAAATCAAAAATCAATATTCATTATAAGTTTTCATCTAATTCACGGTCAATGGGGCCACCCATTGACCATGAATTAGATGAAAATAGCCTCCCAAATACCGGTTCTATTCACCTAGCTAACCATAGCGTCAGTTGTTTTAACTGAGCGCCCATTACAAGTTTACAACTATTCCGATATCTACAAAAACTAAACCGCGGTAATATTCTTATCTTCTTAATATATATAAATTACGTGTCACGATGTTTGTCCGCGATGGACTCCTAAACTACTTAACCGATTTTAATCAAATTTGTACACCGTGTGCAGTTTGATCCAACTTGAAAGATAGGATAGAAAAAAAAAACGTTAGCCACAGCAACGCGTGGCCGGGTCAGCTAGTACCTACTTATATACATATATAAAAATGAATCGCTAAATGTGTTGCTAAGCGCAAATCTCGAGAACGGCTGGACCGATTTCCCTAATTCTTTTTTTATAATATATCTTGAAGTACGAGGATGGTTCTTAAGGAGAGAAAAAAAAACGAAAAAAAAAATTGCACCCGTGCGAAGCTGGGGCGGGCCGCTAGTCCATACTAATATTATAAATTCGAAAGTAACTCTGTCGGTCTATCTGTCTGTCTGTATGTTACCTTTTCACGCCTAAACCACTGAACGGATTTCGATAAAATTTGGCAGAGATATAGATTGCATCCCGGGGAAGGACATAGGATAGTTGTTATCGACATACCTCGCGGGCGAAGCCGCGGGCGGAAGCTAGTATTATAATATATACCATACTAATATTATAAATTCGAAAGTAACTCTGTCTGTCGGTCTGTCTGTCTGTCTGTCTGTATGTTACCTTTTCACGCCTAGTGTGTAAACGAGTGCACGTTGTTCATCTAATAAGAATTACTTCTTCGTCAAAACTGAACTTTGTAATGTTTTTTGCAGCAGTCTCAGCGGTTGGCTAGCCGTTGGTTGATGTCAACTAACCGGCCAAACTATTTAGTGAATTAAAAACAATAATGTAACATTATGGGTGTCCTTAGCGTATAAGTCGCTTTGTTTATAAGTTGTATGCCCTGCCTGGAGGCCTTAATATATAAAGGCATCCACAACTTCAAAATTCAAACGGTCTTCTCGATCGATGGCAAAAAGTTTAAACATTTTAGGCCCAAAATTCAGCTGCGTGAATTACGCTCATCATACGCGGTCATTAGATCATCAAGTGCATAGGTGCCAGGCCATGCGACGCAGGATGGAAGGTGGCCCATTGTCTGTGCGGAGGTGCCGCATACGCACTTGAGATCTAAGCCGTCCGTGAACCGCCATTTGTGGAGATATCTTTGCTCCGGCTGACTTGAGTTCGAACTTCGAAGTATATTTAGAGATTTCCAAGTCGGCTACGGTAACGCGTGCGCAGGCGGAAGGCTCTCATTCGAAATTTCGAACGGTGTGTCGTTGTGAAACCTGGAGTGATTGTGTTCGGTCAGTTGAGAGATGTAAAAGTGAACTTGGCACGGCAGAAATAATTAAATAATTGTGCATAAGTAGGTACTTCCTTCACATTAAACTGTTTTATCAGGTAACGCCTTCCATATCGTACTTATCGTAAAATAATAATTTTATCAGCTGCACGTCGCCTTTGGGATCAAAAATATTGAGTGTAGGCTTATTTTTTATTAATATAACACCTATAATAATCGGTTGAAGGAAACTGCACGAGACACGATAGAAGTTTTATTTGTATTACGTCAGGGGCGTTTAGTGGTGTTGTCAAAGTGTTTACGCCAAATAAACGTTTTTCATTTGTTTTCTGAGTGTTGCATGTAGGTATGTACATATTTATTGTACTGTATGTATTGGTTGTGCTTGTTTGTACCTATAGTCGGACTTTTAATTAGCTGCAGTAAAATGACAGCTTATGTGTTACATAGATTACTGAAATTGACGTATTTTTGTTTTTTCGCGGCCATCAATTAAATCTTGTTTTTTTTTATTACAAATTAGTGTAACAAACGAAACTTATTTGACATGCTTAACTCTGAACTAACCCAGTGTTCTTCCTCGTCTCTATGCTGTGCCCGACAGGGCCCATACCTAATTGTGAGTAATATAAATATTTCCCTGCCAACTAAATACATTATGGTACGCAATAAAGAATTGAGAATTGATATGTAAATAATTTCATCACCACTCATTGATCTCGCTCTCAAGACGAAGGAAAAGATCGTAAGGAAACCGGCATGTCCTAGAACCAAAAGTCAAAGCAAAGTGCCATCTACCACCCCTTACTGGGCCCGCGTGGTAGATTACAGCCCACTTCCCTCTCAAAGAGAGGAGACCTGTATCCCAGCAGTGGGAACATTATAGCAGGTTGTAGCAGGGATTTGCATGAACAATATTGCAGTGTTAGGTTAGAAGATAAGTTTAGTAACGTAGTTGTTAAGAAATATTGTTACTCTCATTTTTTATTGAGTCTTTTGTTACTTGCAATTAAATATAAATAAACAAATTATAGGCTGATTATTAAATTGAACGCTGTAGAATTAGCATTAGGCCACAGATAATATAATACTCTAGGCACATCTCTTTTTTCCCCAGGCAGGTATAAAAGCTGACTTTGAAATACCTTCGCCATGAAAGCCGTATTAGCAGTTCTGGTGCTGTGTATTTCCAGTAGTTTGGCATACAAGATCCTTTGCATATTCCCTGCTCCAACGAAGAGTCATGATCATCTGGCGAAAGGTGTCGTACAGGCGCTGTTGAAGGAGGGACATGAGGTTAGTACATAGAAAATTTTAGCAGATGATTTGGACAGCCTCATACTAAGGACATTGGATAAATCTATATCCCACTGTGGCGTCTTAGAAATTCAAAACTATAGCTTGATGGTTCTTTATTAGTACTTAGAGGATCCCCAGCATAAGGGATCGTAGTAGAACATTGAGTGCTGTTTAGTCCCCTAGAGGACTGGTCTAGGGGATTTTAGAGGAACGAGTGTTCAAACCGAGGGGCTAACAATAAAACCACGTTTCGTTATTGGTTTTCAGAGATATGACAGTGATATTTGTTTTTATTTTTTAGATAACATGGGCAACACCATACGAGAAGAAGGATATTCAGGCCAACCTGACAATTATAGATCTCCCAGCTACTCGGGAGATTTTTAAATGTAAGTCAATAATATTCAGCCTGTGGCCTTTGGCGTTCTGTAGGTGACCCAGAGAGCAGTGGTGGCCCAGTAGTAACGGCCGCGACTTACGAGTTGTAGGTAGGTGGCGTAGGTGGCGTAGGTAGGCGCATAGGTGGCGTGGTACCCAGACAGGCGCTTTACTTTGTGTAAATTATTTCATCACCATTGCTCTACAAACGGTGAAGGAAAACATCGTGAGGAAACCGGCATGTCCTAGAACCAAAAATTCGAAGACATATATGACATCTACCAACCCGCACTGGACCCGCGTGGTGAATTACGGCCCACTCCCTCTGCACAGAGAGGAGGCCTATGTCCCAGAAGTGGGAACATTAAAGGCTGATTATGTTCTGTAGTTTGCATAGCCCCATGTGAAGAAAACGGGAGTTTATGTTTATATTAAGTGCTAGCAGCGCCCCGCGGTTTCACCCCCGAAAGTTTTGATCCCGTGGGAATATCGGGATAAAAACTATCAAATGTCCTTTCCCGGGACTCAGACTATATACCAAATTTCATGGTTCAGCGGTTTAAGCGTGAAGAGGTAACAGACAGACAGTCAGACACACTTTCGCATTTATAACATTAGTACCTATAGATAAGTTTTAATTAGTACGTGACCCTTTATCTAGGGAGATATAATATGAATGGGGTAATTATGAAAAATTATCTTCTCCACAGCTGTCGATATGATGAACTCTGGCCAAAGTATTAGCTTCATCAGGAATTTTGCCAGAAATGTGTCCCGAACTTCTGCAGAGTGTCCAGAACTTCGGAAGGTGCTGGTCGAACAGCAGTTCGATGCTGTGATCTCTACGTGGTTCATCAATGACTTTGAAGCTGGGTGAGGTCTACCTTGCCATTTCATTCAATTTATTTTTATTTTTTTATTTAGCTTATTGGTTAAGGATGAAACGCACTTGTCGGGTATAATTCGGTACAGCCAGTTAAGAGCGTTTACGACGTACGGCATTTCATACAGAGAACATTTTCGAAATGTCTTATTTAAAAAAAGATAACTGGAAATCTCTGTTTCTATGGAAACTTTAAAATCGGTCTAATTTGGCTGTAACACAATTTTTCGAAAATGTTCTCTGCTAACTTTTTAGACCTTTGTATCCTGCTTATGCGTATGAAGTTTAATTAAAATCGGCTCATTTATTTCGAAAAACACGAGCTTGAAAGTTGGTATGAAATGCCGTACGTCGTAAACGCTCTGAAGTTCAAGTCCCATGTAACAGGAGACGAGCATATTGCCATCAATTCATCATCATCATCTGCTTCTTCCAGCTATGCTGCCATCCAGCAAGTTCCCTGGATTCTCCTTAGCTCTGTAGGAGTCCACCCAAACCTGGAGGCTCTGGTAGACGAGGTGCGGTCTATAAACACGGTGCCTCTGAACTTCAACGATTCCCCGATACCCATGAGTACGGGCAGACGGATGCTAAACGGACTGTTTTATTTGCTCATGACTGTGGACAGCTGGTAAGAAACAGCTCGTTAATAGGTACAGCTTAACATCAACATGCGGTGCATTTTCGGGCAGTCAGTCTCACTAAAGGCTAGCGCAGATTGCGACGGGCCGCGCCGCAACACACGCTTTACAAAAACCGTCCTTCATCACTTACGAACATTTTCTATGAACCAACACACACTACCGGCGGCCGCACAGAAATCTTTGAACTTCGCTAGATGATAAATAAACATCTCTTTAATCTCCAGGTTCGATGAACCCCGTCAGGCCACCATTTACGAGGAAATCTACGCTCCTTTAGCAGCAGAACGTGGCGTGCCTCTTCCTCCATTCCACGAGGCACAGCACAACGTGTCCATCCTACTGGTTAACTCACACGAGTCCATAGGACCGGCACTCAGTCTGCCTCCGAACGTGATCAACATTGCTGGGTACCATATTGATGATAAGCCTGCTCCGTTGCCAAAGGTACGGTGAAAAGACTTTGCTTGCTTATCTGCTAGGCGCGAAGAAAGTTTTGAGTATGACTGTCTGACTGTATGAGATGGCTATAAGAGTAGGGGACAGACCAAAGAAACGATGGATGGACTGTGTGAATGATGATGTCGCTAGAAAGGGGGTGACTACCGAGATGACGACTAATAGAGAAGTATGGATGAAAAAGTCATGTTGCGCATAGTCCAAAAAATTTGGGAATGATGATGAGGTGAGATTCTTTCTAAGGTGTGGGCCTTATAGTTCAATCCAAACGTACAAAAGTTAGAAAATAATTCAGGCAGCAATCATAAACGATGCATAATTTGAAAATGAATTAAAAATACAAAACGCTAATTGTCGAGGTATCCAGAACTTTCATCAATCAATTTCATACAAACATCAACCACCACAGTAGATGGTAGGATATCCGTCAACCATAGTAGTGATTGTGGCAAAACGTAACGTCTCATGGGCTTGGAACCCACAAATCAGACCAATTCCATCTCATCTCATCAATGTCAAAGCTTGTCAAAAATGTAGGGAAATTCATGGACTTATAAGGGAAACATTATAAGTCCATGGGGAAATTAGAGGTAATTTTGACAGATTGAGACTGAGATCACACTTAATATTACGAGAATTGCCCCTAAGATGTCAATCAGGGAGTCAAAATCAATATATCAATCTCATTTCACTGACACCCATATGATCCAAAATGGAACTGCTGGTTGGCGTTACATATACTATCCAATATTCCTTTCACAAAAAGCTACGTACATTCCAGGACCTGCAAGACCTCTTAGACGGCTCCCCCCAGGGTGTGGTCTACTTCAGCATGGGCTCAGTACTAAAGTCGGCGGAGTTGAAGCCCCACACGCGTGCGGCCCTACTGCAGCTATTCTCCATGCTGCCCTGCACCGTGCTGTGGAAATTCGAAGAACCGCTTACCGGCCTGCCGCCCAACGTGCACATACGGCCCTGGCTGCCACAAGCTAGCGTGCTGGGTAAGACTAAATGGTTATACATCACCCTACATACCACACACCTGGGTATTGTTGTCTCGTGGGCTACTGCCCAATTACTGACGGGCTATAGTATTAGTATTTGCTGATTTCGCGGTAAACTTTGCTTGCGAGATGTAGGATTTTTGGCGATATAATTGTTTTTATTATTCTTTTACTTTACCCTAGTCGCACCTGATGCCCGTGGGCCCGTGGCTAAATAATAACAGCCGCACAGGTCGATCGATCAGGTTAAGCTACGCTTGCCGCGGTTGGTCTGTGGATGGGTGACCATCTTTACATATCGAGACCCCTCCGTGCCTCGGAAAGCACGTTAAGCCGTTGGTCCCGGCTGTCATTCGTGGATCTTTGACAGTCGTTACGGGTAGTCAGAAGCCCGAAAGTCTGACAACCAGTCTTACCAAGGGGTATCGTATTACCCAGTAACTGGGTTGTGGAGGTCAGATAGGCAGTCGCTCCATGTAAAATACTGGTATTCAGCTGCATCCGGTTAGACTGGAAGCCGACCCCAACATAGTTGGGAAAAGGCTAGGCAGATGATGACCCTAGTCGCACCTGATGCTAAGCGCAGACAGGGTCTATGATGGAACATATGAATGCAGGTTTCACAGATATATGTATAAGTAGAAGGAATCCTGTATGCGCCTCTGTATCAGACGTAAACACAGTTTGGCACCTGACCTCAATTTGAGGGTAGCTGCCTAACATAAAGCGTTTTTTGGTTTATTAGTCCTGTCACCAAGTGTGATGGGTTTGCAGTAAACCTAATAATCCGCGTCACTATGAGTTCCCAGTATGAGGAATGAAGTTTATTTTTCTGAAAAGTTTATACAGCAATGGCCACATGTGGCTAGTAGTCTAGACAGCTTTTTTTTACGTAATCAACCGTTCAATATTTTTATTTCTTTTTACAATTTAACACTATAACAAATATATATATTAATATTATATACAAGTGTATAATAAAAAAAAGAAAAAAAAGACAGAAGCTCGTAGGCATAAAAAAGATCATCCGCATCGCTGTCAATGGGATAAGTGCCCAAAAGACTGGCAGCATTGCCACGTTGGATGGCAATGCATATTGCTTTTTTGTCTATTTACCTGGCAGCCCTACAGAAAAGACTGTGTATTCCTATTGTATATAATTTCCAGCCCACAAGAACATCAAGGTCTTCATAACCCACGGTGGTCTACTAAGCACCCTAGAAGCCATCCATGCTGGAGTGCCACTCCTAGCAGTTCCAGTCTTCGGAGACCAGCCAGGTAACGCTGAGCGAGCCAGACGCGCTGGGTACGCGTTGAGAGTCGACTTCCACCCAGATGTGGCCGAAGAGTTGGGAGTGGCGCTGAAGAAGATGCTTAGTAATGATAGGTGAGGAAGAAAGTGCTAAAGGAAATGGAATTTAAAGACCAGGGGGCCTAAAAAGGCCACTTTGGCAGAATCATAAAACAATTCATGTCACGCAATTTCATCTGTATGATAATTTTGTATGGAGATTCGTAAAATGCTATAGGTACACCTCTGTCTAACCCTTCAGGGATATAAAGGTGTGAAACTGTCAAACAGATGAATTGCGTGATATGAATTGTTTTATGATTCTGCCAAAGTGGCCTTTTTAGGCCCCCAGTTATGGGAAAAATAAGTTTTCTATAGAAATTTGAAATTCTTCATATCTCGTCTTTAAATCAGTGTCCTTTCAAAATATATATTTAGGAACCTAGATATTATTCTGTAATCCAATCGGAATAAATACACACTACCTTAAGAATATGTTTGATTTACAAATTATTTTGGTATTACGTTTACGTATGAACTACGCAAGCTTCGCCGACCCCTTAAGAGCCCATACTACCTCAGCTAAAATTCACTTTTTGTCTCGCTAGCACGATACTGCTCGCGGACTAAGTGTGAGCGAGACAGAGTGCGGTGCTGGGCGGCAGGCAGCGCCAATAGTTTATGTTTTTGCTTTTTACGGCGAAAATAATTGTAATTAAAAAAAAATAAAACATATAGTCGCTGCTTTATAGTTAGTTTAGTTATTATACAAAGTTTCCTGATCAAATTTGAAGTATTTTTTTAATACCAGCGGTTTAATGTTCAGTTTCGAGGTAACTTTGGACTTTTTTTTGTATCGAGAAAATTTTATGGAATCGTGTTTTCGTCAAACATAGTACCTTACATTAATCCTCAACTTTACCATATATTTATTTCAAAATTAATGCTGCAGTATTTTCGACATAACGGAGGATCATGCTAAGCAATTTGAGGCAGTATAGGCCCTTAAGCTCATTTCAGAAATTCAGATTACGCTATAATAAACGAGTACCTAATGGCATATACCTAGTTTATAGCACAACAATATCGCGCGCCATACATGTGGTTCTTTAGTGCTCAACAGGGCGCAAAATTTAAAACGATTCCCAGGAAAAACATGAGTTTTTATTTTCTTCTTGCAACTTAAAACATATTCTCCTCCGTAACCCATAGATAACCACTCAAGTCGTCCATCGACCTTACATTTTTTTTAAAAACCAACCATAGACAATTAAGAAATTAAAGTAACTTATTATAAATAACTTACAAAAAAATCACTCCCACATACATTTATTTAGAACTATAGTATGGCAAAGTGTGAACGTGTTCTAAATAAAAGTATGGCGAGCGATATTGTTGTGCTCTGAACTATATATGCTATAATATTATAGCTTAGTCTAAAATGAGCTTTAAGGAAATGGGCTCGCCCCTTGCTAAACAACAATAATAAGACTTTGAGAAGTATCTATGTAAACTATTTATACATATATTCCCCTCCGTGCCTCGGAAAGCACGTTA
The DNA here is from genome assembly GCA_963669345.1 of Gortyna flavago. Classification (NCBI taxonomy): domain Eukaryota; kingdom Metazoa; phylum Arthropoda; class Insecta; order Lepidoptera; family Noctuidae; genus Gortyna; species Gortyna flavago. Next base: position 2,559,997 of record OY770155.1, on the reverse strand, counting down.
AGCCGTTGGTCCCGGCTGTCATTCGTGGATCTTTGACAGTCGTTACGGGTAGTCAGAAGCCCGAAAGTCTGACAACCAGTCTTACCAAGGGGTATCGTATTACCCAGTAACTGGGTTGTGGAGGTTAGATAGGCAGTCGCTTCATGTAAAATACTGGTATTCAGCTGCATCCGGTTAGACTGGAAGCCGACCCCAACATAGTTGGGAAAAGGCTAGGCAGATGATGATGATGATACATATATTTCTTCCTAACCCTCTGAAGAATACAAACGTGAAGATAAAAATTATATTTCTATATTATTTCAGTTACTACAACAAAGCTCAATACTTGTCTAAGATATTCCGCGCGCGGCCTGCTCCACCATCAGACTTGATCGCATTCTACGTAAAACTCGCTATTGAAAGCAAAGGTAAGGTAAAGGTACGTCGCGGGATTGTTCGAAAGAGTTACCGTGGCCCCGGGACGCAAAGGGCAAAGAAGGAACATGTATGTCTGACACTCCCTTTCGCTCAACCCACAGCGGGAGGGGTCATTTGATGATTTCCTATCATTTAAAAAAAAAATGTCAATTAAAACGCTACGTGATCATCATAGCTCTTTGAGGTGACCGTGATATGTTTAGTGTTTACGTACCTAAACATGTGAGGGGGGATAAGAGCTTTGCTTACTTTTGCTGACGAGGGATGGTAATACGAGAAATTGCAAAAAAAAAACTGTTTACGTAATACTTAAATGACACCTATGTATGTTCTGGATACCAACGCGGTTACTCATAACAATGCCTCTCTCTTTCAACAATGCCCAGATCGATTAAGGCTCTGACAACAAAAAAGATAAAAGACAAATGAATGAATGCAACTAAACCATATTTTTTTAATCCCCAGGAGCATTTCACCTCCGCTCTCTTTCTCTAAAGTACAACTGGTACGAGCGCTGGATGCTCGACTTCGTGCTCGTTCTGCTCGCAGTGCTCACCGTGCTCATCGCGCTGTTGACGTTTGCTGTCAAAGCTTGTGTCAGAAGATTTTCAGGAAAGAGTAAAAAGGAGAATGTGGTGAAGAAAATGAATTAGACATTCAGTTAAATCTGAAATGACATGTCAATTTGTTGATTATTTGTTATGTTTTTATTTAAATTAGCCATACTGAGAATCCTTTTATACAAATACTTTTAATTATGTATTGAGTCTACAGCGTTATTATGTGAATAACAATTACAAACTAAATGCTAACCGTTATGGGTAATAAAAACATTTTGTTGTTAATTTGTAATAAATGAATAAAAGTTACGGTTGTGTCCGAATCTATTCGGGCATCCCCGAGACTTACATACCCGTAGAAGTACCTACTTAACTATTTAAATTTAAGCCAACCCCACCAGAAAAAGGTTTATCGGTAAAAAAAAACAGTAAACGTTCTAAATTCTATATTAAACTAAGAGATCAGGTGATAGTCTTAAATACAAAACATTAAACTAACAATTATCTATAAAAGTGCGAGATATTTTTCGAATAGAAACAAATACTCCTTGGTCCGATGTTCGTTCGTTAGTTTGTGTACTTGTATCTCGCCTTCCGGTGTCAATAGGGCCTGCAAAACAAAATGGTGTAGGTGTCGCAGCCAACTGGTTAAATTAGCCGTTCAGTTAACTGCCTGGCCTTTAGAAGTAGTGCTCGCCTCGCTTCCTCCCTCGGCTCGGACGCGGTTGATCACAGTTCTAACCTAACCTAACCCACTTGGTCGGGGTGCAATGCCTTAATTACTGCAACCAATTCGGCTCGCGCGTGATTGGTTACAGACTTCCAACCTAAACTGTAATTGAATATCATTCAGGCCGTTAGTTGAACGGCCGCCGTTTAGTTGAAAGGCTAGGCAGTTAACTGAACGGCTAATTTAACCAGTTGGCTGCGACATAGGTATTACCTATTTTTAATTAACGAGAAAATAATTTTATTAAGAAGTAGGAGGCAATTGGTTGTGCTAAAGAATAATTATTAGTCCGTAAAGTCGCAAATGAAGTAGCTAAAGGCTGTCCCCCACAGGCGCGTTATTATCGGTCGATAATATCGGATGAGTTGTTACGATAATGCGTCTCAATTCCTTACCACACAGCTGCGTTTTTATCGTGCGATATTTCTAACGTGTGCGTGTAACCTACACTACACCCTCCCCCTCTCCCGCCCTCACTACACGTTACTGTAAGATGATAGGCATCCTACTACAAAATGTTCTAAGAACTTTTATCAGAATATCACAGGACGGAGGAACGCAGGCGTCTTACTTCTATTGCGTCGTTATTATCGGAGCAGTGTGTAACTACGTGGCCGTCCTAATACAAAATGTACTGGAAACAGATATTGTAATAACGCATCCGATATTATCGACCGATAATAATGCGCATGTGGAGGAGAGCCTTTAAGGCTGTATTCTACGGTTCAACCAAATTTATTTAGCTTTGGTTGAAAGGTCACTTTTATGTTTACACGATTTAATTGAATTGCTTCAACTATATTGAAAAGCTTTAGTTAACCGTGTACGGCATATGGCTATGGGACGTCGAGTTTTAGATACAAGTTCGGCTTTGTAGTTTGTACATCATAGTTTCAGCCGAAAGACGTCCACTGTTGGACATAGGCCTCGCCCAAGCACCGCCACTTCGACCGGTTCTGTGCTTCTCGCATCCAGCGGGTTCCTGCGGCCTCCACAAGGTCATCGGTCCACCTTGTGGGAGGCCTTCTAGTTTTTACAGCCTTATTTTAATCACCAGGCTCTTTCACAGATCTCTAATACCTACTATATGCCATATTTACGTGGCTACGCCCGGGCAGTGCCAAATAATTATATCCATCTTTTATGTTATGTTTTCCACAGCGTATTTTTTTTATGTGTGATATCAATGGAATTTTGATATCAACAAAACATATCAATGTTTTGTTGATATCAAAACAGATCTCACTATGAATGCTTACCAGCGTACTGTCCCCGGCAGAACAAGCGCTTGCCGCCGCATCGCCCGCCCATTTCGCGTAGATATCGCTGAACGACAGCTCCCATTCAACCAAGCTGTCATCTTGCAGAGAGGCGAAGAGGCAGCAAGGATTGATGTGAGACCAGGATAATGATTTTACTGATAGCTGAAGAATGAAAAGTCATACATATCAGGGCTTAGTGTAATAAAATAGCGTCCATGGATGGGGATTGTTCAAATACGTCCCCTGGGCAGTCAATCTCTATACCACCTTGCTGAATGGCTAATATTTTTGGAACGAAGTTCTTTAACGGAGCTTGCGGTAGGTGTAAACTGGTAGAAATCGTCACGTAACGAAAAAACGTTATGCTCCATGCGACTTTCTCTGAGTCTCTCCCTGTCTCTTTCTTTTAAGAAAGAGAGAGACATCGTTTTCATGGTTTTCGACGGTGCTAAGGCGGTATAGTGTGGTCAAAATGAAAAACCAAGATGGCTGCAGCGAAAATTTTCAAATTTTTCGTCAAGGTGTCGTTTTCATGGTTTTCAAAAGTGTTAAAGCCAATAGTGGGGTTAAAATATAAATTGAAGATGGCTGCTGCGAAAATATTGAAAATTTTCTTCACATTGTATCGTTTTGCGACTATCGCGTAAGGAACTTCGTTCCTGACTGGGGTCCCTGAGCGCACACGTTTTTTGACACCTCATGAGCTATTCATTTAATTATACATTTTGTAGATACGACAGCAAGACTTCGAGGTCAAAAAAATCCCAAGGTCAAAACTTATTGTCAAAATAAAAGTACTTGACGTACGATGGTAGTTTTAAAGGAACTGTTTTATCATGAGCCAGCGTGGGTCGTAGCGGGTGGTAGGGAGCAGAGGCATAATCAGCCTATTATGTGCCCACTGGGACATAGGCCTCCTCTTTGTGAGAGGGAGTAGGCCGTAATCCACCACGCGGGCCCAGTGCGGGCTGGTACATGTCACGTCTTCGATTTTCTGGTTCTAGGTTCTAAGGCCATGCCGGTTTCCTCACGATGTTTTCCTTGACCGTTTTGAGAGCAGTGGTGATGAAATAATTTACACAAAGAAAAGCGCCTGACTGAATTCGACCTTCAACTCGTAAATCGTGCGGCCATTACCGCTAGGGTACCACTGCTCATGGGAGCAGTAGGTAACTCTTACTTCTTATTTCGGCGACATAAGAAAACACAATAACAACGAGTTTTCTTTCACATCTACGGATATCTCGTTCTATTCTACATTTAGAAAAAGGAGGTGTTCATTACATTAACATTTGCAGGGGAGTTTCTTGGGGGCATATCGAGAGTTCTTGCTCTTGATTCTCCGAATCCAAACCCTATTGCCATATTGAAACTTCCACCGCAGCTCATGAAACGCACCATTAGTTCCTTTTACAATTATATTAATATTATATAAATTGCCAAGCTATAGTTTCATTGATCAAGAATAAATCAACGAGTGGATTGAGTAGGTACTTATCCACCCGCACTTATGTTAAGGACCGATAGTACTTCGTCATTTTCGTCGTTTCGAAACAATACTCGACACGAATTAGTCCTCGAACATGTCGGAAGTAAGCTTGCAAGCCATGACAAACTTCAATTGGCTACAAAGGTGTGCAAACACACGAGCGACACGCGTCAACAGCAGAGGCAACTGAAGGCGTTGACGAGTGTCACTATAATTAATAGGCATATAATTTAAAACAAAATTATGAAACTATTCTCAGGCTCACTTGCAATATAAAACATTAAATGCAACGCTAAACATATTTAAAACATCGTTTTGTCTCTATCGTCTTTAAGAGGTATGAGGAACAGGGTGTAAAGTTCACTCATCCTCTATAGAAAAGGGAGGATCCTCCGACCAGACGGGTGTTGTGTCTGGCGGGCAACTGCCCAATGATTCATTTCGGGCCGTTGTATATATGCTAGTTGCGCGGTAAACTCTGCTTGCGAGATGCAGGATTTTGCGTGACGTCAGTATGTATGACGCATTGTTCGCATGTGGCGTTGTAGATACCGCTAGTCTTCGAGAACGGTCGATCGATCTACAGAACAATCTTCGTTTAGTGCTAAATATATTTAGTGATTTGGGGGCCTCAATTTGATGACTTGTAAAATTTTATTCATGCAATTTGACCAGCCCACCCGCCGACCGTGAGTCGTGTGAAACCTGCATTGATAAGTACAGAAAAATCTTACCTTAGAACTTTTTTTCTCGTGATGATGAGAGCGATTAGAAACAGTGCCAATGTATCGACCCTTGTGGTCTGACTGGACCTTTTCAATCTCCTTAGGTTGGATGTTCCTGTAATGCCTTTAACATCAATATGTATTTAAAAACACAACCCCATACGTGTATTTGCGCGAAAGGGCACTTAGCCAGACGTATGCAGAATTGCATTCGCCAGCACAACAAGCTACTACAATCTGTCAAATTTCTTTAATAGATTTTTAACTTTATCGCCAAAGCTTAAAGTTCAACGTTGATTGGGAAAATTTGACAGTTTCGGGTAGTTTGATGTGCTAGCGTCTGTACACGGTGTAAGGGACTTGGAACGAGCCTTTTATTAGACAACATGAATGCAGCACATGATTCTAGACCCTCAGCCCTCAGGTTAGACATTTTTCGTAGATGATTATAAAAAGATCAGATCAGCTGTTCCAATTTGGTAATGTAACGGTTTTTTTTTTAGAAACCGGCGATTATATTTCTGCTCGGGCGTGTGTGGAATTGTGTTCCCTAGCATACTTTTCAAAATTCACCCACTACGTTATGTTTTAAGTCCCATTAATAAATAATATAAAAAACAATTTTTATTCAGATTTTAGCACAGTAAAACTTATGATCCTAGTGTTAGACGTTAAAAAAAAACTTATTTATTAATGTGCTGGATGTAACGCGCGTCCATATAATAAAACCAGGAAAAACGGGTAAACAGGCGTAGATCTGATTCATGCACACTCCAGAGTGTGCTATGCTATGTTTATGGATTTTTCTACTACGAATTTTTCTGCGCAATAATACTGCCCGACTCTGGTTTCAGAACTTAAAGTCAAAGTACTTAACGCTTAGCAGTCGCGAATACTAGAAAAACTAGGTAATTAAACCCTTGGTCTAGTCTAGAAGAAAATGAGTGACCTATTACCTGCAATCCAATGTGAGCAGAACCCTGTTTTCAAGCAAAGAGCAGACGCTGATGGTCCCGGTGTCGGTGGCCGCTAGAAAGTATGGGAGTCGGTGTGGCGATACTTCTATACAGGTTACTGAAACATCAGCTAGAAAGAGAGAAAAACAATATCATTGCATCTACCTCACTCTTTCATCGATTAAAATTGTGTTTTAAAATTTATTTTGAGGTCTCTTAAATTAGTTTCTCAACCCCTGTTTTTTTTTACTGAAAGACTATAATGGGAAATTGGGCGGACGATGTATTAATTCATTCTTTATCTATGCCCAATACTTATGTCTAATAAAAAAAGATCTTACTTGCAACCTCAAACTTATTCACTTTAACGGCTCCAAGAATTCTTTTGCAGCACAAAACTTCACCACAGTTTTTAGCAATTAAATAATGATCTCGATCCTTCCAATTCATCACTTTCAAGTCTTCACAAACAATTCCACTTTCCCAATTTTTAGAAGCATCTTTTTCAATTGACAACACTCTTTTAATTTTAGCACTGGCAGCACTGGACGGCCTGTCACTGTCAAAATCAAAACTAATGGCGGATTTTGGGCGGGAAGTATCTTTTTTTAATATAGTTTTTTCTTGCTTTCTGTTCATCGTTCTTCTTCTTGCTGCGTTTAAGTTGAAGATTGTTTTTCTTTCTGTGTTTTGTGGGTCTTTCAGAGGGAGATCTATGTGGTCCAATAAAGATATTGTCTGATTCTTCTCTAGTATCATTCTGGACCAGAATGCTTTGCCGATATCTGGCGGGATCGTCTTAGATTTTTGTTGTACTATTGACCATACTGTAAGGACGCCTATACTTTGAAGAGATACGACCTAAAATCAATAGAAAAAAAAACATAGCTACATAAACACGGTGACATAATTTAACTGAAAAAGCCCAACGGTAAGCTTCGCATCTAAAAGACTAACGAATTCATATTACGCTAGTTTTACACGGCTCATCTATGCTTGTCAATTTGAATGAAGTAAGTAGGTACCATGCCTTTTTGAGACATTTAAAAATAAAAATAAAATTTAATTCCAGCCTTATAATCATTTCTGTACCTTTCAACCAATCTGAATCAATTTGGTTAAACCGTGTAATATTGTCATTGCAAAATTACTATTGGTTATGCACAACGTTTAAGAATGTTTTTAATTCAGATAAGCAATAAAGCACTAAGTTTAGGCTACTTAACCATAATTTAACAAAATAACCTATAAAGTTTACCTGTCCAACAATCCTTCGTCCGCCCTCCTGACTTATGACAGAATGCGGGTCCCCAGTTATCTCCAAACTGACGATACGGTCAGTCGCTTCACCATTGCTCATATTGAAAGCACTGTTCGTGTAAGCACACGATTGTAAAGCGCAAGGTATGTTGGGCTGAAATTATAGGTAATCCTTAAAAATCATCAGTCTCTTTCCCAATTTTTGAAGAGAAAACTTCTTTAGGCGCGTTGGGCATTTTTTGAGATGGGAAAATACCATTGAACTCGCGCCACTGTTACCGTAAGCGACCCCGCTTCGGATGTGTTCGGCTGTCCTCGGGATGTACTCGGTTTTAATGTATATTCGATAGGTATGTCAGTGAGTGATGGCAAAGTATTCTGTTTGTGTTTTATTTTCACTTCTGTCGGCTCTCCCGGAGTGCCAGTTTTTTTTTTGGGATAAGGGCTAGAGGTGGCGCGGGAAAAGAGTGCCAGGAAGTACTTGGGGAGGTCTTTAGCCAGCAGTGGGACAGTACAGGTAGAAAATAAAAATGGGCTGGAATTTCTCAGAAGCTGCCCGGAATCTGATGGATTTGTGGTTCTTGGTAATAGACTCGCTCCTTAAAACGTGGGACTTAAAATAACTGGTGAAATCATCATCATCTGCCTAGCCTTTTCCCAACTATGTTGGGGTCGGCTTCCAGTCTAACCGGATGCAGTTAAATACCAGTATTTTACATGGAGCGACAGCCTATCTGTCCTCCACAACCCAGTTACTGGGTAATACGATACCCCTTGGTATGACTGGTTGTCAGATTTTCGGGCTTCTGACGACCCGTAACGACTGTCAAAGATCCATGAATGACAGCCGGGACCAACGTGCTTTCCGAGGCACGGAGGGGTCTTGGTTTGTAAAGATGGTCGCCCATCCACGGACCAACCGCGGCAAGCGTAGCTTAACCTGATCGATCGACCCGTCCTGCTGTTATAACTTAGCCAGAAGCCAAACATAGCTGATGTAATGTGGGTGTATTATAGGTACACCTCTGTCTAGGTGGACCTTTGGGGTCGCGGGCGCACAGAGTGGGGACTCTGTCCGCCCACCAAGTGACCCCAGGGAAGACGGTGGCACAGTGGTCAAGTGCTGCCGTGCATAGCGAACCTCAGTGGAGGCCCCTTTACAGTCTCCACAGGGATGTGCCTTACAGGCGTTGCACAGGGGAGGTTCCGGAATTTTTACTTTTAAGAGGAACCGGGACCACCCCTATGTGCTGATGGTGATCACCGAGGTGGTTTTAGTGAGGCAAAAATTATATATTTCCCGACCTCGCCTTTAGGTTTCCCCAGAAAACAAAAAAAAAAAGGTATGCAGCTGTCTAACCTTACGGGGAATACAGTCATGATTTATGTTATGTTAAATGAAAAAAAAGCAAATCTCATACTTTATCATTATTATCATTTTATATAACTTTTTGGTACGCCCAGCTGATTCGTAGTTAGTGTAAATATTTATTCCCTAAACTGAAAACTCGCTATATTACGGAAATTTAAGAAAAATAAGGTGTAATGCACGTTTTCATTGACACTAGGCGACACTTAATGAATGCCTCAATAAAAGCGCAGTTCGATTTCCAACGCCCGGATAAGCACACGAAAGTTGAAAATAGAACAAAGTGTTTTTATTTAGGTATTAATAATACGTATCGCCAAGTGTTACTTAGTGAAAGCGAAAATAAGGCTCCTATATAAGAAACGACAAAAAAAAAATTGAAAGTTAATACCTACAGCATCTAATCCAACATGACTATTCTTATTATTCCACTCCCGATGCTTCTCGAACTCAGTGAGTTCTTTCTGATTTATTTCTACTAATAATTCAGTTGGTTTTTCCTCGCTGGCAACATCTTCGCGCCATGTCGGTTCTTCTGATAAATCCCAAAGATGTACAGAACTGAAATAAATATGTTTAGGGATGATAATTTACTATTTATTTGTTGCATTTTTTAAAGTTGAAATATCGCTTACCCATCTTCTAATGCAGCAACAAAATATCCAACAGCAGTTCCTCTTAATCTTCCTTTAGTAACATTGTCTATAGCCGTTAATAGTTTTATAGGTTCTCGCGTGGCAACACTGATGTCCCATAGACAAACCGTACACTTTTTAAGCGCTACATTCTGAGCTTTCTTGTGGACTGTCATTATTAGATTTGATTTCGTTTCAGAAAAATACATTTGTGAAATCACTGTACTATTCAGAAAAGAAAGGTTTTCGGCCTTTATTAGCTTCGGAGAAATAGATACATAGCCTTTGCTAAATGGATAATTGGTAATATTTAATTCGGAAAGTTCTGTGTTGCCACTGTTAGAATTCAAAACATTACATACTCTACTTTCTATTTTCTTTAAAAACTTTCCCAGCCTATGTGTATTATAGTCATAATTTTTTAATTTCGATTTGTATGTTTCGTATGGCAACATTTCACTGGGCCCGACGCCATCTTTCTGTTCAAAGAAGATACGTAACGGATCTGTTTTATAATTTCCATCTAAGTTAATCGCATTATTCTTTTCTACATCTAAACTATGCGTTGTCAAAAAGGTGAACTTAGTTAAATAATCTTCCATATTTATACTATATTTTCGACTTTCCACTTTTTGTTTAATACAAACATCATTTTTTGTAAATTCTACTGGGTGTTGGGTCCATTTGTGTTCACATTCTATTTCGTCCGTTTGTATCTCTTCAGTAATGCCATCATCAAAAGTTTGTACAGCAATTTGGGTATAATTTGATCTGCCGAAAGTCGCCATATAGAGATCATACGAAATTGGTTTCATTTCAAACAGACTGTAGGACATTTCGTGCAATGTTATAATGCTCAGTAAATCCTTTGCGCGTTGTCTTAGCCTATCTCCTATCCGTTTCTTTCGTCGGTTCGCTTTTGATTTTGTGAAATCGATGAACAAAGGTCTGAAAAGAAACATATCTGAAATTATAGTAGGACTTTTTAATCCTACCTTATAAACTTAAATATGAAGAGGCAGGTATTTTGCCCATAGCTGCTGCTGTTGTGAAATCTTCTTCATTCGTATCGACCTAAACTAAGTAGCTCATATCATGCCATTCAAAATTGAGCCAATCAGCGAGATGAAAGAAGAAGATTGTAGAAGCAGGTATGGATGTTGACTACCCAAGATACACTGGACCTACAGTCAAGTACTGCCACTGGCGGAGACTATAACACGTTGGACCTGGCTGTCATTTGTAATTTTTTTATAGTCGTCATGGGTAGTCAGGAGCCCGAAACTCTGACAACCAGTTTTACCAGAGGTATCGTGTTAACCAGTAACTGGGTTGTGGAGGTCAGATAGGCAGTCGCTCCATTTATTCAGCAGCATGCGGTAAGACTGGAAGCCCACCCTAACAAAGTTGGAAAAAGCTAGGCAGATGACTATTCTAATGCACAAACCTTTCTATCACTTCTTTGTGCACCGTCCTTATGCTAGATACAGCGCTGGAACTGCTCATCTCCTGGAAACCCTCGTCAGTTAACGAGCTGGGCTTCTCTCCGCCTTCAGCTGTCTCCAGAATAAAGTCTAAGGCGACTGGTTTCAGTTTATTGGCTGAACGGTCGCGGAGGTCGAAACTGCCTGGAATTGAAAAAATATATTGAAGCATCATTGTTGATTTAAATTAAATCTATAAAATGTATCTACAGGCTGCTACAGGGTCTTTTTGAGATAAGGTAGATGAGGTTATATTGTAAGGGCATTGTACCTTAACCGCTGTAGCTACAGCAAACCAGTAAGAGACTGTCCCAATTTTTTTTTGTATTTTTTATCTGCCTTCACAGATTTTGAACAAAAAAATACAGTCATCAAGAAAATGAGCATTATTTCACTGTCTAAATTCAGTTATCTACACGATGCTCGTAAATGGCCAGTAAAATGTCTTGAATTGGAAAGAATGTGGGGTATTCTTTCATTAATTTTACTTTATTTATACTAAAACTTACCAGAATCCAACATATTCTCTTCATCTTTCACTTCCTTTAACGTCTCAACCGCCTCGCTCTCATCGTCATCAACTTCATCGTCATCATTCCCTTCATCATCCTTGTCATTGGTTTCATCACTGCCGTTCTGTTCACTAGGTGTAGAACTATGGTATGAATCGAAGTCTGATTCATAGCTCTCGAAATCATCTTCGTAACTAACCTCTTCGTCACTGGATATTTTACTTGGTAGTGTCTGACAAAAGATAGATAACACAAGATTATATTTTTTGTTTGAGAAAGAAACAAATCCAATTGGTTTGGGCAGCCTTTGGAAAACTACGTAAAATATTTAAAATATACTAACTAACCTTTTTACTCTGACTTGTTTTTTCATCATCCAATTCCACATAAAACGCCTTAGGGTTTGCGCTGAGCTTACGCGACAAATTGAACATTTCGACATTATTGTCGACTTCCCCAGAATTCAAGATTTTCACTTCACTCTCATCCAATGTTCTTGTTTTAGTCCGCTGTCTTTCACCATCTCTTGAACTGGCCTTATCTTTATCTTTTTTATCTTTAGCTACTTCTTTTATGGAACTTTTTTCTTTACCTCTTGCAACATCTTTTAAGAAGCTTTTTTCTTTTCTGTCTTTTGTACTTTCTTTTACAAAACTCTTTTCTCTTTCTTTTTTATCTTTTGTCACCTCTTTTACAAAACTCTTTTCTCTCTCCTTTCTATCTTTTGTAGCGTCCTTGCCAACACTTTTTTCTTTCTCCTTCCTATCTTTTGATACATCTTTGACAAAACTCTTTTCTGTCTCTTTTCTATCTTTTGAGATTTCTTTGACAAAACTTTTTTCTCTCTCTTTTCTATCTTTTGTCACTTCTTTGACAAAACTTTTTTCTCTCTCCCTCCTATCTTTAGAAACATCTCTAACAAAACTGTCTTCTCTCTTCATATCAATATCCAATTTGCGTTTAACGATCGGCGAATTTATAGCAACGCCAAAATCTTTGCTTCTCGGCGTGACTGAGTACCTCGATGTCTTTGCGTCAAACATTTTTGTGGCCGCCATCTTGGATCTTTCGCTTCTTGTAGTAAGTTGACTGGTAGAAGAGGGCGAGGATTTGAGTAAATCCTTCATTGGCGATACATTGCTTGTCGTGTGTGAAGTGGTCGTTGGCTTTTTGGGAGCTTTCGCGCTTTGTACAGCAGCTCTTTTCTTTTGCCCGTAGATATCGGCAGTCGAACTCTTCTGTACAAAACTTCTTGGTGTGGCGACAGTGTATGGAGTCTTCTTGAGTTTTTCTTCTTGGGGTATCTTCGTGGCATCGTCCTTTGTTTGTTTTTCTCTTTTTGGCTTAGATTCGGTAGGCTTTTTCACTGTAGTCTGCATTTTAAGTTAATACGTACCTAATCACTGAAATTCAAAATGTATGCATTTTCGCGCGAATTTGTACTAAAACATAGTCACTTGATGTAACATTATCGAGCAAGCTAAGTCACCTTTATAATTAATTATATGTAGGTACCTAAAACTTCTACTTAGGTCTTGTATTTCTACCGGCACGGGCGTGTGTGTATGTCGTATGACTAGCAACGAAGCAAATGGAGGATGTAAAGGCGCGTCCCTGCTCCCTGCTATTATTTGCAACGCGTCCCCATTATAAGAACTCACGAGGCTCGGCCGAGCGGTTCGGCCTCACGCACAGTGGAACGAATGTATGGGAGCGGTTGGACGTAGACATGTCCGAAAAAAAAGAGTAAAATTATGCCAAACTAATGATGCCATCTTATTCGATTACTTAATGCCTTCATAACTTGTGGTGATGAATTTCTTCATAACTCCCATATTTCGGGAGTAATTTGAGAAAATGTGAAATTTTACTATGAAAATGAGTGTATCGAGCTCTCTCCCTCCTGATTCCGGGCTTGTTTCAAGTAGCGGTCTCTAATATCATAATGCTAATACTAAGAGCTATATTTAATACTAAGACACATAGTGCGCCAAATGTGCACTTTCTGGGATAAAGAGTGATGTTTATTTTATAACACAATTTTTTTATTTTTTGTTTATTTTGTTGATTAAAACCGTTTTTCTAAAGGTTTACCTTATTACAATAACATTTCTGAGCAGCCAATTAGAGGAGATATTATAAGCTAATTAGGATATATAATTAGGGACTTAAGGTTTACATATAAAACTGATGCACTAATGATTACTGATAAGAACATTGCTATTATTTAATTACTAAATGGCTCTTAATACACTAATTTAGCATGCATCATTTACTAATTATCACAATAACTAATTACCTTGCAATATTTAACAAAGGATACCTGGGATACCTGGATTTTATATAAATAGGTCACTATTAGTAACTTTAAAATCAGTGTTGATTTACACCTCGTTGTATCCAAGCTAATCTCGCAATGTATTTTCCAAATTTTAATACAAATCTTGATATTCACGTTGCTTTATGCGCACGCGCACATAAAGATTTACGCGACTTTAACTATTTGTTCAGTGTTTTAAAAGATAACAGTTGTGTTCAGTTATGTGAAAGTGCTGAAACAAGTTTAAAAGACTGGTGTCGTCGATTTTGCTACCGCATTTATGCAAAATGGACACAGTCTGGAAGAAGCACAGATAAGTTTCGGAAGAAACATGAGATTTGGCTACAGGCTGCAATTCAATGGCCGGAATTACAGAATGAAAATATGGAACCTTCTACAGAAAATATAAGTGACGTCATCGAGCCCATAATTTCTCCTGCTAAATCTGATGCTTCAACTTGTACACATCCTAGTCCTCGTAAATCTTTTGAGGACCTTAGTAACCGGCAAAAAAGAAGACGCACTGAAGATAGTCTTTCATGCAGCAGTAGCAGCGCTGAAATTATGTTTTCGGCCGAAAGGGCGCTTCAAAAGGCAGGACAAAGCGATACAGCTTATGTTATGAAATACTTGACGGAGAATCCAGAAGAGGCCTCAAAAATCAAAGCCTTCATTGAAGGTAAATCAATTCAGGTACGGGAAATATCCCCTTTGAAGGCATTGGCTCTTTATGTATCGATGAACTTATCGAAATGGCGCTATAACACTCTTCGGGATTTCAACACTCAAGAAGGAGCTCTTCAATACCCGAGTTACTACATGTTGGTTAAAGAAAAAATTAAGTGCTATCCGGCCAAAGAAGATCTCACAGTTACAGAGAGCTCTGCAAAAATCAAATTACAAGCCTTGATGGATTTAACCTCAAGAAGACTTATTAGGTCGTTAGAAACCCCTGTTGATCCCAATCAACAGCTCGTATTGACCAGCAAATGGGGTTTTGACGGATCATCTAGCCAAAGCATTTATCATCAAAGGACGAGTGAAGATGAGCAAATCGATCTTGCTAGTAATTTTATGATTAGTCTTGTACCACTGCGGCTCGTCTCAAAAGGTGTAACAATTTGGGAAAACGAGCGACCATCTTCCACTTCATTTTGCCGGCCAATATTGTTTAAGTTTATAAAGGAAACCAAAGAAAATGTGCAGAGAGAGATGGCTGAAATCGAAGCAGAGATTGAAGCCTTAACTCCATCCACCATCACTGATGGAATTAGTGTCAAACACCAACTGCTGTTGACAATGATTGATGGTAAAATTCATTCCATTATATCCAATACAGCAGCTTCAGTGTGTGACATATGCAAGGCTTGTCCTAAAGAAATGAATAATTTAGAGTTAATCAAAGATAAACACGCAAACGAGGACATGTATAAATATAGCTTAAGCACCCTTCACGCTTGGATTCGCTCAATGGAATGCTTATTACACATTTCCTACAAATTAGACATAAAATCATGGCAAGTAAGGGGTGATATAGCAAAAAGGCAAGTTGATGACAGGAAGAAAAGAGTTCAAGAGGCTGTAAGAAGAGAAACGGGCTTACTTCTCGATGTTGTGAAACAAGGTAGTGGATCCACCAACAATGGCAACTCGGCAAGGAGATTTTTTGAAAACTACACTAAATCTGCTGAACTGACCGGAATAGATGCTATGCTTTTAAGAAAAATCTGTGTGATCTTGCAGTGTATTTCATCAGGAGAGAAGATCAACGTAACTAAATTCCGAGAGTTCTGCTTTGATACTGCTAAGCTTTACGTGGAGTTATACCCATGGTATTATATGCCTTCTTCACTTCATAAAATTTTAATGCATGGGCCAGACATAGTTCAGAACATGTCAATTGTGCCCATTGGTTTTCTATCCGAAGAGGCATCTGAGGCTAGAAATAAAGATTTTAGAAAATATAGAGAGGGGCATTCTCGAAAGCATAGCAGTATCTCATGCAATGAAGATATTATGCACAATCTTTTACTGTCTTCTGATCCACTTGTTACAAGTATCCGTCCAAAAGGAAATAAGTTTGTAAAAAAATCTTCTTTTAAGGAATTTTATGAGCTTACGGATTCTGAGAAAAGTGATATCGAATTTGTTAACATAAATGATTTAGCGGACATCGATTCTGAATTTGAATTAATTGATGATGATGATGATGACGAAGATAATTAAATGATGTTATTGTTTTAAAATGTGTAACTTAGTAAATTAGAGCTTACATCTTAATTATTTATTGTACTTTTAATGAAACTAGGTAATTTATTATCAACTTACTTAAAAGTCATACTCTCATCAGTTCTTGTGAATATTTTTGTTAATATATATTTCTGTATATATATAATATATTTATAGACCTCTTAATAAGTCTGTCTGCGGTTTAAAGTAAATACAAATGGGGAAAAAACGTTTTTTTTTTTAAATTTTCATTTCCTTTTATCCCAGAAAGTGCACATTTGGCGCACTATGTGTCTTAGTATTAAATATAGCTCTTAGTATTAGCATTATGATATTAGAGACCGCTACTTGAAACAAGCCCGGAATCAGGAGGGAGAGAGCTCGATACACTCATTTTCATAGTAAAATTTCACATTTTCTCAAATTACTCCCGAAATATGGGAGTTATGAAGAAATTCATCACCACAAGTTATGAAGGCATTAAGTAATCGAATAAGATGGCATCATTAGTTTGGCATAATTTTACTCTTTTTTTTCGGACATGTCTACGTCCAACCGCTCCCATACATTCGTTCCACTGTGTCACGGAGCCGCGCGGCCCTACTGGGAACGCGGCTTAGGCATCGTCCTAATACAACGCACGCGCGAATGCGCGATCATCGTAGGTTAGCGTGAATTTTACTCGTACGAACGCGCGATCAAACATATTGAACTCGAATAGGTCTCCTAACTGACAATCGCACGACGCGGTCGCGTGCTTGTGCCAGTGCCAAACTAGGTACACCACGGTATTCGCGTCGTAAATTCCCACGATAATCACGTATTCGCGTTCTATTAGGACACCCAGTTTTTGCTATCGCGCGAACACGCGATAGTCGCGTGACTTACTCGCACGATGATCGCGTATTCGCGTTCTATTAGGACGATGCCTTTAGGATCGTTGCAGGTGGCGTTCTGTAGTTCTGTTCTGCCTGCTCCTATGTGAAAAAGGCGTTCGTTTATGTATGTATCTATGTGTATTCTATCCTACTCTACAGGGTTCTACAGGTCTCAGCCTTCAGCACCTATTATCTTTCTCTTAATCCATTAGATACTAGGCACTTGCGATGACCGTTGCTCCATCAGCCTGAACGCGTCCTAGACTACATTTGCTTAAATACTCCTGCCATTATCTTGGGGTCAGTTCATTTTTTCTTCCATACTGTCAGCCGTCTCCACAGTGTTCAATTCACTTATTTCCTAGCACAGCCGTAAGCAAGCCTTAATAATTTTTTGAACAAGCCTTTGAACGACTCAAAACTACGCATTAACGTAAGCACGTAAGTATATCTACTTCGAAAAACTCATTACTCATAATGGTTGTACTTTAGATATTTGTTTTATTATATTAACGAGACCACTTTTAGTATTAAGCTAGAAAAGCAATCATTTAAGTAGGTATATGTAATACCTAAGTACATACCTACCTAAGTAACTGCTGTTTGACCTAAATAAAGTCCTATGTAAAAGTAAAAAATCTCACCTACTCACCTGGCTATCAACGAATCGATGACATGCGAACTTTCACGTGGTAAAATGCAAAACATACATGAATAAATAATAAGCTGAGAGCCAATTATTTCTTACCTTGACATAATTTTCAGTTTGTCTCGGAAAACCTTCACTAATATTAAATATTTTCATAAAAACCTTAAAGTATTTGAAACCTACGTCTAAGCATGAACAGTTTGGTGTAAAATACAATATAAATTATTATTTTAATCTTATAAAACACCCGTCACTGAATATTTTTTGTTGTACACAAATTGCGTTGCCGTGGAAACCGTTATTTCAAACATTTTCTATCAAATAGTTGAGTTGACGAGAATGTGAGTCGTTGTATGTTGATCAAAATATAAATCGCGACCGTAAAACATAATATCATAATACTGGAATTATAATCGTTAGAATCATTAATACACCTCTCTAAGATAAAATATTAGTTACAGTCGTTGAAAAAGTCATTCAATTGGGCAACTTTGAACTAAAAGAGTTGTTTTAATAATTTCGTATCTTGTTACAAAAATATCATGCCTAAAACAATAATTTACTGGTTATAAAAATAAAAGTAGATCCATCTACCTATTTGTTCGTGCTAATGTGTTATTCAAAGAGTACTTTGTATATACGGAAATAGAGAGCCATCTTGCGCGATTTGAACGATAACATTAAAAAAGCGCCCTCTGCGATTAAAATACTAAACTACATCCGTGTCAGTATTATATATAATCGCGCGACCTAGATCCATTCATGGTCCAACTGTTTTCTATAACAGAGATAGTAAAATTATACCGATATATGTATTCAAAATCTGTTTACTACAACATATTTAGATATTATTTAAATTACACACCCCCTTACTAATAAACGTATTATATCAGACGAATAGTTACACACCGATTTCTCTCTTTCAGTCGTCAGTAATTTGATTTTCGACAGAAGACAAAGCGTTGTGTAACTATACAGACGATACACAATGTTTATTAGTAAGGGGGATATAGGTACAACGAACGATCACAGCAGACAACGAACGATCACAGCATTCACAGCAGAACGACATCAAAACAACAACAGCCATTTTTGTTTATTACTTGCCAGTGCTGCCAGGGCATATATTTAAATATCTCTAAATTCTTACCAAAGTATGTAAGATCTTTTTATTTAAAAAATTTTATCAGCAAAAATGACTTATCATCATGGACACGTATGTTTATATTTAATTTATTCTGACGAACCCTATATTTACAATAAACACTCTTTGCTTATCTCCAATAATAGAACTAATCAAACTTCTATGTAGCAAATAATGAATTAATTATGGCAACACATTCTTAACAGTACTACTAATATTATACCATTTATTTAGGGAGAACATTGTAAACCTTAGTGTAGTATTATATTTTGAATATTTTTTATTTTCCTATATTATACGCCACACTAGCGCCTCTGATTGTACAATACTAAACTGACAGATTATTATACTACGAAATTGTAAAGCTAATAACCAGCTGGAAATATATCTTTTGTACATGTCATTTGTAATAAGTTGGGTTATCACAATGCTGTTGCAGGGTTTCTACGAGTAAGATTGTAAGGCATGGTGTTATTTTACTATTAGGTATGAAAAACATACTTTTACTGACATTTATGGTAACAGTAGGTACCTACAGTGGCGTGCACTCCATACATGCAAATAAGCTCTGCATACCCTGTAGTCCCATACATACATGCCCATCTGAATGATAAATAACTATAATTTAAAAAAACATGGTAATTTAGCTTTCGCGCCATCTATTACTTTTTTTGGAACTAACTCGTTGGAGCTGCGAAGCTGCGAACGTGCGAACATCCGCCACCCGCGCAGGCAGCGCTCCCGTGAGCAAAAGCGATACTACGCCTTGCTTATTCTTCATACAACGCATCTCGTGTAGTACACAGCAAAAATGTGACTGTGTGCGTCAAAATGTGTGCGCGTGTTGGAGTTTTAGAAACATAGCTTACATTGCAAACCGTTCAAATTGAGAACCGGTGAAAAGGGTCGACTTTTTTTGTCGGATTGACCAAATGACCGATTAATTAGTTCGTAACGTAATAAATTGCAAAGTTTTTTTCGCCATATTGTTTTTCTTGGCGCTATACTCTAATGATTGACGAGTAATTATTTAGTAAGTCTATTGTAAAAAATGGAAAATTATACATGTGAGACCTGTGCTGGCGGCAAAGTGTGTTTAAATAGTAAATTAAAATCGGCCGCGATTTTTTTGTGCATACCCTGTCTGAAATCTCTGTGCACGCCACTGGGTACCTACTAGGAACACATTACTAAAATTGGCAATTGACCTTTAAATTAATAGGTACGGTCAGCAACGTAAGTTGGTTGTTAAAACTACTAATTATGACTATGTAGCCAAGCTCTATGCTCTGCTTCTCTGTACCTATTGCCTACGTTGCGTTGTAGTCTAGCATGTATACCTATCATGTTACATTCTGTTCTGTACCCTATGTTTTGTTACAGTAGGTATGACATACATACCTACTAAAAAACAGAAAACAGTTTCTTTACTGACTGTACAATTGTACATCTGTGACGCGTCCCGTAGTCGCGCACAAAAATATAAATTAGGTGAAGGACAAAATTTTTATTATGCCAGACGACGATTCACCGAATAATCTAGACGTGCAGTTCCATAGATAATATTGATGACAATTTCATTGCACGTCCAGTCAATATTTCAACAATCAACTCAGCCTATCGCAGTCCACTGCTGGACATAGGCCTCCCAGGCTGCGCCACAACACCCTGTCATCCGCCTTCCGCATCCAGTCTGTCCCAGCCAGCTAGGAGGCGCCTTGTTTGCCGAAACGATGTCCCCACTCAAGGACTCGCCTGCTCCACCACACAACAGTCCTAATTCAATCATTACTTCATTCCTCTTCATGCCGCGGTATGCTCAAGTCCCCTTGCGACGGTATAAACGAAAATGTCAGTGCTAAAGTCATGAAAATAAGATTGAAAATCCTTTGTCATACAGTTTTGTTCCGCCTTGCTACCTGATGAGCACCGACCTTTAAAATAGGTACACGATGATACATCAAGCTCATCATCTGCCTAGCCTTTTCCCAACTATGTTGGAGTCGGCTTCCAGTCTAACCGGATGCAGCTGAGTAACAGTATTTTACATGGAGCGACTGAATATCTGACCTCCACAACCCAGTTACTCGTTAAGTTAATACGAAACCCCTTGGTAAGACTGGTTGTCAGACTGTCTATGATCCACGAATGACAGCCGGGACCTACGGCTTAACGTACTTACCAAGACCCCCGTCTTGGTATGTAAAGACGGTCACCCATACACGAACCAACCGCGGCAAACGTAGCTTAACCTGATCGATCGACTCGTGCGCCTGTTATTACTAAGCCACAAGCCCATCTCATGATACATCAAGCTATGAGTTTAAATGCAGGCGTCTGTTTCGAAACAATAGTTTGTTGGCAGACGCGGGACCTTCACAAGGCCGTGTACACACGGCTACACATCAAGCTATACATTTCCAGTTTTAGCTGACCTCGCATTGTATAGGTTTTTCATAAAATCAGAACTCAGCTTATACTGGTTGTGTATAGCTTGATGTGTAGCCGTGTGTACAACCGTACGATATTTCACAGTATAATTGAATCACATGGCAGTTTGTTACTGCATTTGGTTTCAACCGATATGATCAGTGGTATGTTGACGTGTGGTGTGAGTATGAACCCAACTTTTTACCGTAAATATCGTTCAGGGGACCTACCTATCTTAATTATTGAAATGGTGGTACGCCTCGTGAACAGCACCGTGTCTAGAGTATTATAATTATGTTATAATACTCTAGACACGGTCCTGTTTTACAAAATGTCGCTTAGATCAATTAGCCTTTCAACCGTCGATAATAATATAATATCTGTGACCGTGTCTACACACGGATAACCTGTTGGATGATCTTTTTGTTTTGACTCAACGGTTTGTTAGGAATCTCAGATTCAGAGTATAAAAATCGATTTTTAATGCTCCTGTAGAAAGACGATCGTGTAACTAGTTTTTTAAAGTATCTGTACTGTAACTGCGTGAATGGGAATGTAACGCTTTTAGCAGTTTCTTGCCTTCGTATTATTATTACTTAGCGAGACTTTTGCAGACATTATTGTTGTTTTGGACTTTGCTACTTGTATTTGTTACTTGCTTTGCTTATCAGCTTTGAGGATAAATCTCGAATCTTCTATACCTAGGTAGGTATATGAATATGACTAAAATGTTACTAACAGGTTTTTTGAATGCCATCGCATCAGACATTTAATTTTTTATATCAAATAATCATTTATGTACACACGGCTACACATCAAGCTATACATAACCAGTATAAGCTGACTTCTGATTGCACGAAAAACTTGTACACACGGCTACACATCAAGCTATGCATTTCCAGTTTGAGTTTACCTCGCATTGTACAGGTTTTTCGTACAATCAGAAGTCAGCTTATACTGGTTATGTATAGCTTGATGTGTAGCCGTGTGTGTGCCATGTAGGTACGTATGCAGAATCCATACCAATATTATAAATTCGAAAGTAACTCTGTCTGTCTGTCTGTATGTTACCTTTTCACGCCAAAACCACTGAACGGATTTCGATGAAAATTGGCAGAGAGATAGATTGCATACCAGGGAAGGACATAGGATAGTTTTTATCGACATACCTCGCGGGCGAAGCCGCGGGCGGATGCTAGTAGATGATATGTCTAGAAAGGGAGTGATTATCAAACTAACAGAGAAGTATGGAAGACAGTCATGTTGCGCCGACACCAAATAAATTAGGATAAGGCCAGGATATGGATCATGACGTATGCAGAAAAGATTTGGAAAATGATTGTCCTAATTTTGGATTTCCACAAAATAGGATAAATAAAATACCTAAGCATTTTTCTCATAATGTTTTAAGTATATTAGATCGAATAGGTACTGTAGATTTACCACTAATAGTGCACCAAACAAGTTTTTTTTTTATTAAAACAAAAAATAAATAAAACGAGGCTTTACTTAGGTCGTCACATTTAGGTAACATTATGTACTTCTCGACAATTATCACTTAGATAAATAATACATATACAGAATACGAGGCGAACTTCAATAAATAACAAAAAAAAAAAATCGGAGCTGACGAACGCACGTGCATACACTTCTGCATCTAACACCCTACTGATTGAAAAGTGTGAATAATTTAAATGATTTTCTTCATTTTTTCAACTACCCTCCGACCTGCGAAGATTTTGTTCAAGTATTCTTAATGGTAACTCGCTGGTTATTCAGTCGGATGGTTCGAAATTAATTTACAATCCAGCGACGATTGATGCTGGGTCTTCCACTCCTTGCTTTATCTTTCTGAGGAACATGACAGCTTCACGACCATCAATGAGCCTGTGGTCGTAAGTCAACGCGATGTACATCATAGGTCTGATGACGACCTGGCCGTTTAGTGCGATGGGGCGCTCGAAGATACCGTGCATGCCCAGGATAGCTGACTGAGGAGGATTGATGATAGGAGTACCCAACAAAGAACCAAATACACCACCATTGCTAATGGTGAAAGTGCCGCCATCCATCTCTTCAATAGTTAGCTTGCCAGACCTAGCTTTCTCTGCTAAACCGGCAATGGTCAACTCAATATCGGCGTAAGTCATAGTTTGTACGTTCCTCACTACAGGCACCACCAGACCTTTGGGAGTCGCGACGGCCACGGAAATATCTACATAATCACGGTAAATGATTTCGGTATCCTCAATGACCGCGTTGACGACGGGCTGATCCATTAACGCGCTAGCTGCAGCCTTTACGAAGGGAGACATCAAGCCAAGTTTGACGCCATGTTTCTTTGTAAAAGCGTCAAGGTTCTTCTTTCTGAAGGTCATTATGTGAGACATGTCAATCTCGTTGAAGGTTGTCAGCATAGCGTTTGTGTTTTGAGCCTCCTTCAGACGCTGAGCGATACGTTGACGCATCCTGTTCATTTTGACACGCTGTTCCGTGCGAGTACCAGCAATTTCCTTACTGTAGTCTGTGGGAGGGACCTTAACAGTCGCAGTTTCGATTGATTGCGCGTGACGGATCGCTGCTACGGGGATTGAGGAGATGGGGGCAGCGGGTTTAGCCGCGGGGGGTGCCTTAGGTGGTGGGGTAGGAATAGGGATCGCGGTTGGTGGTGGTGGCGGAAGGGGGGCCGCTGCAGCAGCAGGTGGCGGTGGTGGTGGAGGTGGTGCCTCCGCCTTCGGGGGCTCAGGAGCTGCGGCAGCCGCCGTCTTTGGTGGCGGACCACCCTCAGTCAGTTCCAATCTGAACAGCTTCTGCCCAGCCTTGACAGTGTCACCATCCTTCACGTAGAACTCCTTAATGATACCGTTACCTGGTGCCATGACAGGCAACGCGGTCTTATCGGTCTCGATCTCCATGACAACTTCGTCAACGGCGACGGCATCGCCGACTTTTTTGTCACCGAGCTTTGCGTCTCCTTCAGACACGGAATCTGGGAAGCTTGGGGTCATTACATCTTGTTCGGCGAAGAGTGGGTTGGTGAAATGGATGGTGGCGACTTGGTTGTGGGCTGCGCTGAGGGCCCGGGGCTGGGCTGTCCTCGAAGCAGCCTGGGATAGAGCTCCGAAGACCTTGGGGGCCTCTGTGGACTTAAACCGAATGGTCTGCCCCTGCCTTCGGTATATCGTCTGTAAATGCTTGGAGCAGCGTCGTAACATCGTGAGTATTTTTCTTTTGAGATTTTTTTACCCTGAAAAGAAAGTAATGTTTTGTTAGGATAGTGTGTGAGAACCGCATTGCGTAGTGTTTCGTAAGAGATTGTTAGATGCACTAGATGTCATTTTGAACTTTGGACTGTGGTATCGAGTTTAACGCTAAGTAGAAAGTTGTTTTCGGTACACAGGTAAGACTACTGCAATAACACATAGGTTAAATAACCATTTTGAAAAAATATTTTTTGCTTCAAATAAGTGGAGCAGTGGTGGCCCAGTGGCGACTTACGTTGTAGGTCGTAGGTTCGAACCCAGACAGGCGCTTTACTTTGCACACTTAAATTATTTCATCACCACTGCTCTCAAAACGGTGAAAGAAAACATCATGACGAAAACCGGCATGTCCTAGATCCAACAAATCGAAGACATGTGACATCTACCAAAGCGCACTGGACCCGCGTGGTGGATTTCGGCCCACTACCTCTCACAGAGATAAGGACTGTGTCCCAGCAGTGGGAACATTATAGGCTGAATATGCTTCAAATAAATATGGCGTTTTAGTTTACATAAACAGTGAGATAAAGCGAGTAAATACCTTGCGAGATAAGCGTTACTAAAAAGCAAATCAAACCTATATTTCTAGTTCTGCCGACCGGGAAACAAAAAATAGCCTATCAAATAAGAGAAAAAATAAATAAAAGCAGTTTTGAGCCAAAAATAACGTAATGAAGGTCACGGACGCGTCAAATCTGCTAGACTATGGTTACGATGAATTCCACAGAACAATACTTTAGTTACTGTTCTGAGATGAATTCATAAAGAAAATAAGACAAATAGTTCATCTCCTATTGACAAATGTGACTGTAATGCCGTAAATATTAAGATTCCTACACATTTAATAACACACCATGTCTGTATTCGTGAAGGGCGGCAGAAGTGTGGTAGTCCGCCTGCATTTCAACAGTTATGTTCTAAATCCAATATGAGCGAGCGAGCTCTCAACCCAATACAAATCTGGACTCCTGCTACTGAGAATTTCTTGAAGAAACTACATCAAGGAATTCTCAGTAACAGCCTGGAGTCTGGAAACCACAGTTAAAAGTCGAATCATCACTGCCTAGCCTTTTCCCAACTATGTTGGGGTCGGCTACCAGTCTAACCGGATGCAGCTGAATACCTGTATTTACATGGAGCGACTGCCTATCTGAGCTCCACAACCCAGTTACTGGGTAATATGATACCCCTTGATAAGACTGGTTGTCAGACTTTCGGCTTCTGACGACCCGTAACGAATATCAAAGATCCACGAATGACAGCCGGGACCAACGGCTTAACGTGCTTTCCGAGGCACGGAGGGGTCTCGGTATGTAAAGATGGTCACCCATGCACAGACCAACAGACACAGACAAGTATTATTTAGCCGCAGGCCCCTCAATTAAAGTTAAAGTCGAATAAGGCCCAAAACTATTGCCATTTATTAACTAGCCTACACGTATTTGTCTACACTGGCTTGAAATCATTAATGCAGTTGTAAAACGTGTAGATCAATGATCACTCCTTATCTGTATAAAAAGGCCTTTGCACTGCTGTGTGGGAGAGTTGCAGACTCGTGTAAAATTAATCTTTTAATAGATATGTGTGTAGATTAGTCATTAGTCTATAGCTCTCATATTGTTACGAGCTTGGAGTTCGTGACAATAAAAACTGCCGATTTAATATCCAAAAAAATAGACACTCTAATTAACAACACTAATTACAACTTTAAAACACACTATAAACAAAACACAATTGCACTACTTCCGGTCGATTCTGTTAAAATCTCACCGTGAGAAGTGAGCTGTCATTCCATTTGATGCTGTAAGGATTGATACTAATGACAGCTCACTTCACTTGAGTTATCACGGTGTGATTTTTACAGAATATAGCACCAGATCACTTAAAATCGTACTTGAAGATCGCTTCCGATGTATTCGCTTGTATCGCTTATCCAAAACTGACTCTGCTCGCATCCCACACCGGCCTTATACAGGGACTCAGATAGTTCCAGAACCTTCTACTGTAGAAACATACTCGATACTCAATATCTTTATTGCGTTCCAAAATGTACATTAGTTGGTGGGTTAAACATAATAAAGTCACAATTTTGGACCCTGTCGGGCACAGCATAGACTGTGGGAGAGAGGAGGAAGAGCACTGAGTGTGTATCTCTAATAAATACCAAACTCTAACATCTAGATTGTTCGAGTACATTCCGGCCCCGACTGACCCGATGTCGATAGTTCTAGAAAGTTCTAGCATCGAAATTTCTACAAGGTTCTTGACTCTACTAGTTCTGCTACTCGATGCTAGTGAATGTCACCATGTACCAGGCATCAAGTGTGGCGCGCAACAATATTTTAACGTTAAGAACATATTTCAGGGTCAAGGCCTCTGGGCTCCGGGCCGTCTGGACTTTCTCCCATCGGACAACTGTCATCAGAGGTGAAAAAGATAGCTAGCGAAAATTTTGTATGAATTCGTTTACACTCAGGACCATCTGCGTGTACTAGAATACGGCCCGGAGCAGGCAAAGAATGTGCGAGTTTTTTTTTTTTTTTCCTATGGGCATCTCGTTTTTTTTTATACTGGCCAAGAAGGCCAGGAACGATTGAAGCTTCGAGGAATGTGGGGGTAACCTATCTTGAATGAGACACATGATTTAAGATCTTTATACAAATTTCAGCTCTCTCAAAGAGATAGGAAGAAGTGTGTGGGAAAAGATGCAGATTATTTTTTTATCGAAACAAATTATAATCACCAATAAAGTTATTTTGCTATGAGATCGGAATACAATGCGCAATGTTCACATATGCGATAAACTAAGTATCATTACACGACTTGTATAAGTAGGTACTTCAGATACAAACTGTCTAAAAAATGGGCTATTGTTTTATCTTAATTATGCAGCGAATGTATTATGGTTAGGTCAGTTATTATATTACTGTGAGCTAAATCAGTGCGATCAATGTTTATTATATAAGAAACTAGCTTCCGCCCGCGGCTTCGCGTGAACAGGTAACATACAGACAGACAGACAGAGTTACTTTCGAATTTATAATATTAGCATGGATTAACTCTGTCTGTCTTTCAGTCTGTCTGTCAGTCAGTCAGTCTGTCTCTTAACTTTTCACGCCCAGCTGAATGGATTTGGATGAAATTTGGGTCACGGATAGACCATGACTGGATTAGGACAGATGGCTACTTTTTATATCGATTATATGTTTATGTGGGATACCTTCCGACCTCCCTACACGCGAGCGAAACCGCGGATAAAAGCTAGTTACTTATAAGTTCTTCTAGTCCGCATATGGGTCGTGCCATGATGCCTACTGCATAAAATGGTAACCCCTCACGCATACTGATGCCTTTGGAAAGTTTGTTACTATTCAATCTAGCATTTTGAGCCTGTCTAGAGAATTTGAACACTATTAAAGATATACAAGATGGAAGGCGGGCGGTTTGGGATGCCAAACACCAACACGCACTGGACCCGCGTGGTGGATTACGGCTCACTCCCTCTCACAGAGAGGAGGCCTGTGTCCCAGCAGTGAGAACATTATTAGGCTGATTATGTTTAAGTATGTAATTTAGACATTCAAAGAGTGCTGTTTCTCAGCTTAGTTTGAATAAATGACTTTTAATTTTGTACAGGCAGTGACTGTCCACCTTACCTAACCGTTTACTTGGTGAGATACTTATTTCGGGTTAATTACAAAAATTATACAAATTAAAGGAGCATTAAGGTACTTGAGGGGGGGCAGTCGCTCTATGTGAATACTGGTATTCAGCTGAATCCGGTTAGACTTGAAGCCAACCCCAACATAGTTGGATAAAGGTGAGGCAGATTGATTTTCAGTTAAGGGGGTGGGGCGGATTCTCTGTCTTGTCGCGCAAAACTGCAATATTGTAATTGAGTTTACAGTTATGACAACGTTAGTGACGTCAGTACTTACGTCATACGCGAATTTCAATTTAAAGTATTTTCATTGGTAAGTATACAATTGATACTTTTTTATGATCAAGCTCTAATTGGTACCTACTACAGGCAGTTGTTTGCATGGTGACGCCATTTTACTCTGTGATTTTACTGATTATATCTCTTGGTATTGCTCTTTTGTGCAGATGTGCTGAATTCAGTATGTATTTCGATGTTCCTGCACCTTGTAATCTACCATCATCTACATCCGTTATCCAGTGTTATATTACCTAATTTTGAAAAACATCTGTACTTTGTAAGCCTTGTATGCTATTAGAAATAAAAGAAAATTTTCTGTACTATCTTGTACAGAAACAAATGAAAACATCAATTGGAATAATTTGAAATAAGCACTACCTAAGAGTAATGTTGACATGTAAAATTTGGGTACGAAGAGAGGATAGATGCACTATAAAAATGCTGGGTATCTTGGACATGACTAGGACGGGGCTGCAAGACTTAGAGCAAAATCTGGTGACCTGAATCTCTTCTCAACTTCCATGCGGGCGAAACCACGAGGAACTGCTAGTATTTAATTAAATGTAGAACAAAACTTTCCAATGAGGGCTCAATTCTGAGAAGTGAAAGGCAGGAAAAGGCAAGAACGTCTGATATAATTGCTGCCACATAATATATAACTTTGCCTAGCAAAGTCTTTTCCCAACTATGTTGGGGTCGGCTTCCAGTCTCACCAGATGCAGCTGAATACCAGTACATAAGGTACATGAAGCGACTACCTATCTGACCTCCACAAACCAGGCACCATTTAATATAATACCCCTTGGTTAGACTGGTTGTCAGACTTTCGGGCTACTGACTACCCGTAATGACTGCCAAAGATAAACGGATCACAAACGAGACCAACGGTTTAACGTGCTTTCCGAGGCAAGGAGGAGTCTAGGTATGTAAAGATGGCTTAGGCACAAGACCCTCCTTCATTTAAAAATAGAAATATGAGCAATAAAAAAAGAAGTGCTTCTGGGCTATTATCTTAACTACCTCTTCATTAAGATAATAGCGGAAAAAAATTAAGTGTTTATCAAAAATATTATACATTTCATTGTCAAGGTGTAATCTTATCAGAGAATGAGTAAACAATAGGAATCGAGCGGCCTATTGATATTGATATCACAAATTCCTAATCTGATCTGAATAATATCATGACATAGCTACGGTTTTGCTGAGATTTTCATCTGATAAACATGGTCTGAAATGTGTATATTAAATTTATTGACAGTTTCGTTATGTAAAAATATGTCTGTCAAAAGTCAAACAGTAAGAAAAAAAAAAGCACTTTCACCACTTTTCATCAAAGGTCCAAAATATTAAATGAAAAGAATATACTGTTTACATTATCGCCTCCTTCTTTTCACAGAGTATTTTTAAAAAAACACACGTTTGAACATGGAACAGCAGTCTCGTGACATTTCTAGGAGTGACAGAAAATATTGCAAGAGATTATCTGATAAAATATAAATAGAAAACTAAAAACTACAAAAACTAATAACCAAATTACCGAAAGCGTTAACAAGGAAGCATTACAGGTAAAGAGACTCAGCGGTTAGTGTGTCTACAGCTGGAGAGGACCGGCATACACCTACACGATGCATTTCAAGGTTATCTACAGAAACACGAACTATTAGATGCACAAATATTAGTAAAAACGGATCCCTTACCTTTTTGGTGAAGGTAAACAACCGCTAACAGGTAATTATAACGTTATTTCACGGACATTAAAATGTTACATAAGCTTAAATCTCATGACAGTTCTTAACCACGACCAATGTTAGTTATTCGAGTTGTTCTAGCTTAGTTACAAGCGTTATTCAATGCATAGCGTGTTTGCACTGAGTTTACAACGTACTAAACTGATACTTCACTTATATTTTGACGCTGCTTTAAGAGAATTCAGAGTCCAGATGTGGCCCGTAGAGCTACATTTAATTCGGTTCGATTGGGCCTTTTTACAATCGAAATCAAGTTGGTGGCACCTGTCAAAACCTCATTCCACCTGTCCAAATCATTAAATTCTTAACACTACACCAGAATAGCTAGATTAGTTGTCCGGCATGTGTAAGTAGCATAGCACTAATAATATGGTCAATATGCTGATTTTGCAGATCTGGAACGCAACAAAGAAAAGTTGGGCGTGCGTTTAGTAACTGCTACATGAGAAGGTCCTAAAAATATTGATTGAGTTGTTGTAGAATTTTGAGTTCAAGATGGGTGTGTTCATATTTAAGGCTATCGCTAAACTGTATCTACTTGTTTATCACTGGGTTAGCGTGAAAATAAAGGATATAATAGGCTTACCTGTAATTACTGTTTATAATGCAATTATTATTCCAGAACAGACTGAATCTTCGTTAGTGTAAAAGGAAAGAGAATCACATAAGCACAAACTAAACGTATGTTTGCATGTCATGTGATAGTCTCATTTTCTCTGTCTGTAGATCATTTTTTTTTTATGAATTTATAATGTTCAAGATATTCTTCAGTACATAATTATTTAGTTATAATTTATCGTAATATTTCTTGTTTTCTTTATTTGTTTTATTCAAATAAATCGTTATGTGAAAAAAAGTTATTTCTTTACTTGAATTCTGACGTCATGTCTTTGAAACATTACGACCATATAATCCTGTAAAAGGGATGTCCGAGGCATGCAGATGATTTTTGTTTCACGATTTCAGGTTTGGTGTTATTGTATGTGTATGTATGTACAGACGCCAGCACATCAACCTACTACAATCTGTCAAATTTCTTTAATAGATTTTCAACTTTATCGCTAAAGCATAAGGTTCAAAGTTGATTGGGAAAACTTTTGACAGATTGTAGTAGGTTGATGTGCTGGCGTCTGTACAATGATCATATGAGGAAAAAAATCTGCTGTTTCCTACATTTATGTTCGCATAACTCGTCAAAATGTAGGGAACAGCTGTTTTTTTTTCGCGATTTCAGGTTTGGTCCCATAGTAAAAGTTGTTCATAATGATGAGTACAATCTCCCATTTCGATTTGTCGCATGTATTCAATTTCATCCTGTATAATATTATACATGTAAAAGTTTGAGAAGATCTTTGGATGTTTGCAAAAACTACTGAACGGATTTGGGTACACACGCCAGCACATCAAGTTACTACAATCTGTCAAATTTCTTTAATAGATTTTCAACTTTATCGCTAAAGCTTATGGTTCAAAGTTGATTGGGAAAATTTTACAGTTTCGGGTAGCTTGATGTGCTGGCGTCTGTACAGAGGCCAGCACATCAAGTTACCCCAATCTGTCAAATTTCTTTGATAGTGTTTCAACTTTATTACAAAGGAATAAGATTCATATTCAATTGGGAAAATTTGACAGATTGGGGTAGCTGGATGTGCTAGCCTCTGTACATAGACAGATAGTTTATATCCAGGATTAACACATAGGATACTTTTTATCCCGATATTCCCACGGAATCGAAACTAACGCGGGTGAAACCACGGGGCACTGCTAGTAGCTAATAAATCAGATGAATAGTTACACACATCAGTCGTCAGTTTAGTATCCCATTTCATCGTCTGCGAAAGGTATTCTGGGCGCACTGTACATTAATTTTGTTTCTGAACGTGTAGTTTGCCCCCCAAACTTACACGGCCTCAATTCAAGGCATGCGCATAGAGATGTTTTGTTGTATTTTTTTTACTCATGACGCCTTAAAATTAAGTCTCATCGTGGTCTATGTTTTCGCCCTTTTTTGTACCGAAGCAAAGCCAGGGGCCAGTCAGACCCACATTTTCATCATCATCATTGCATCAAAAGCCCGACTTTACCCACTGCTGAGCATATAGGCAGTTTGGCAGTAGCGGCGTACCAGGTTCTACCCGCGATGGTAACAATCGATCAAAAAGTACTCTGTGGTAACAATGTCGACTGCCAATCTCGCCGCCAGACAACCGACCATTTTTCTCCTCTATGCAACCGACACTTTCGGTCCTTAGATGCCACTCGGTCGCGGCCTTACTCCATATCATCACTGCGCGTGCCAGGTGTCCTGCCCAACTCTATTAGAGTTCCTTATATAACTCACTAGCTCTTGTCTGCGATCCAGGATAGTCTAATGGTCTACCCATGTGCCAAATTTAATGTGCGGAAGTAAGTTTCGTTTGTTTGTTTACGCTTTCACGTTAAATCGGCTGAACGGATTTGGATGAAATTTGGCACATGGGTTGACCATGACCTGAAAAAGGACATAGGGTATCTTGCATACCGAAAAAAAGTGCTGTTCCCGAGGAAAACAACAATACACGTGGCGCCATCTATTATCATAATAACGTTATTGTTGTTTTCCTCGGGAACAGCAATTTCTTTCGGGATAAAAGGCACCCTATGTCCGTTTCTGTACACCTGACAACGTATTTGCAATATTTCAGGAGATTTTCCGATATCGAAAAGTTATATCAGATCCATACCCATTTAGTTTCTCTTTCATTGACTGTCGAAAGAAGAAGACAAAGTGTAACTATACAGACGCTATACAACGTTTATTAGTAAGGGAGTAAATGTGGTGCTGTTCTACAAAAAAAGTGTTCAGTCGTCTGCACGGTACACTGATGGACGCTACTGATGGCGCCAAACTCATCATGATTCCAGTGTGAAAGCGAGATAGAGCTATACAGGAAGTATATCACTGTCCCTTTTCCTCAACGGAATCATCATGGCCTCTGGGCCGACGATTGCCATGCCATCGACACGAGAAGAAGGTAAATATGATACAAATAAAATAAAAACAATCTCATAGCCAAAAAGACATTTATTGCAAGCTAAAATTCGAACAGACATACACACAGTCACCAACTTACAAGTACTTTGTACATTTTACGGTAAGATCCTCCGCTAGAATGATATAAACCGAGTTACAAACTTTTTATTTATTTTCTACTCTTTCAGCAGTGGCAACACTCTCTCCAACCCTCGTTAAAGACGCTAGTAACATTAACAAGACGAATACAAGCACAGCACAGGGGCCGATGAGAGAAAGAGATGGAGGATAGCGCCATCTCCTTTTAGCAACGGCACAATGTCTTTAGAACGGTCGGTGTCGAGAACACTGCTCAATAATTTAAAGTTATAATCATTAAAAAATACTGTATATTTTTAAAGTAGCTTATTCACTTACATTACACACTCAGATTTTTTTTTTTATTAATTCTCGGATTATCACTACACTGTATTTTAATTTGTAATGTTACATTTTGTAATATGTTTGAAACTTGATACAACTTTTTGTAAGTAAGGAAGATTCGAGATATACATAAAACTATATTTAATTTGAAAATCCTACAAATTGGTATAGTTATGAGCTATCAATGATACATTGTTTGCAGTGTACGAGACGGTTACGTACAGTCACCGGCATAAATACCTTACACAACGAAAAATTCAAATGCGATAATTTCCTAAAGTTTTTATGGAAGGTCACGAATATCATGATAAAGAACTATTACAAAGTAGATCTTTTTTCAAAGTTGCAATCGTTAGTTTACAAGAAAATCGTTTTAATTTTTTTTCGTATATGTAAGGTATTTATGCTGATACTACAAATCAACCTAAAACAACGCTTTTTATCTACCTACCGGCTTTTAATACCCCTGGCTACCAGCCAGAGCAAAATCTATTCATGTAGGTAGGTACAACTTACAAAAAAATACTCCAAGAATAATACCTTTTCGCAAAATAAGACAAAGTCCCAACAAATAAACTGTAACATTACAAATTAAAACAAAAAAGCGAAGGACCACAAAATACAACTAATTTACGTCAAGTTTTTGTGCAAATAACACTAAATAAACATAAAATTTTTGGTAAAATAATACTCCACATTCACAAAAAAAAAAAAAATCGTGTAAATACTTCTGTATCTACAAAAAAAATATAGCATTTTTTTATATTTACGTATAAAAGGGTGCCGTTGAAAAACATAAAACGCGCCATTCTAGTCGAGTTCCATTCCAATTAGGCATAGTCATAAATGTGCAGTGCGAGAATATCTTGTCGTCTCATGTCGCGCTGAAACGAGACATTAAGAGTCATTTAGGCGCGAGAAAATGCGACGACAAAACTTTGTCGCTTGCGCATTTTAGCCCGGCAA
The DNA here is from genome assembly GCA_963669345.1 of Gortyna flavago. Taxonomy (NCBI): domain Eukaryota; kingdom Metazoa; phylum Arthropoda; class Insecta; order Lepidoptera; family Noctuidae; genus Gortyna; species Gortyna flavago. The sequence goes on along the minus strand of OY770155.1, from coordinate 2,525,592 downwards.
GTAGGAAAGTTACTCGGTTTAATTTATTTTTAAAGCATTCGAAGCGGCAAGCCTTGAATTGGCATATTTTTTGTATCATCATTATACAAAAAGGTAATAAAAAATGTCAATGAAAACTTGCTGCTGTATAATTTTTCAGGCGCTTACTCTTTTAATTCTAAACATTTATCAATATAAAGTCAGGAAAATTAATTGAATAGCAACTTAAATTGCCCGTAAATTAAAATCAAAACTGCTGACAGTACACCAGGATTTTCATTTTCATTAGGTAGTTGTAACGTTTATTTATTTTTTTATTTTTTTTAACCTCTGCAACAGGTTTTCTAAGATAGATTCTTTGGAAAAAAAAAACTATCGTTGGATGGTTGATGAAGGATGTTTGCAAAACCGTCCCATAGACAATTTTAGAATAATTATTAGCTTAACTAATACAGTCTTCTTTTACATGTAAAGCACTTAAAATGTATTGATATAACTGAAAGATATATTTCTAATAATAAATAATAGTTTATTCTTCTTTTCAATAATAAATAAAATCTAAATAATAAAGCTGCCATAAATACTCCCCATATTTTGGTACATTACAATATTCCATATTTATCTTACGCATAGACAATGATATTTTATGTAAAAAGAACTATATGGGTTAAGTACCTACCCAAAAATCGTTCTTCTAAAACGTCACAGTATCAGACACACGCACGACATGACACGTGGAATAGGACGGAATGACGCAATTATCGGGAGCGAAAAAGAGACAAGATGAAAAAAACTAGGCTCAATAGCCAAGTTTTGATGTACGAGTGCATGGAGCGCGTAACACCCATCTAGCTTTTTTTATTACTTTTAATACCATTGATGACAAAAAAAATCGCGCATTCATTGGTCAAACTCATAAAATTGTGGGTATCCCGAAAACAAAACAAATCAAAACGTAACAATTTTAAATAATATATGTAATATTAATATCCTCTCGAACGAATTTAGGCCACGGCGGGTAATCTCTGCAAAGGCTAGCCAAGTACCTACGCAGGAGATATTATAGCGCACGAGCGTGTGCGCAAACAAAGGTACACTCCTTCTTTCCACACTCTCATAGTCCGATCCGGCTCAACCGGCGAGAGATAAGGCGCAAGGCCAAACACTTTACATACTTTGCGTGACACGGGGGTGTCACAACACCAACTAAAATTACCAGAATGGAAAACCCCAAAAACACTTCGCCCGACCTAGGAATTGAACCCAGCAGGACCCCACGCTCAACAGTTGCACTTGCGTTCACGAGACAAACGGGGCACTTGATATAGTATAATAATATTATAATTAAGTATATACAAAATAAATAAAACCAGGTATTTATTGATCACAAAGCTGAAAAAAATTGCGCAATAATGTTGCCCGCAACAACCAATGTTCCTGAATACAGTATTGTGCAACATTTCTTCCCAATGAATACAGGGCATAATGACTTCTAAAGATAGTAAAATGGTAAACAAACCTCGAAGACGCCTCGAGTGCAGCGACGAGGCAAGACGGCCTCGCGGACAGCAAAACAGTTAAAATAAAAATAATTTAGAAAAAAAAATAAGGCCTGTGTTAATTTGCACATGTAATGAAGAATCACGCACAGAATTTATAAAAAAAAAAAAATCTTCGAATTCTTAATTTTCATGAATAAAAATTAGATTCTATCCCCCTTTCTAATAAACGTTGTATAGCGTCTGTATAGTTACACAACGCTTTGTCTTCTTCTTTCGAAAGTCAAATTACTGACGCCTGACATTGGTCAAACGTCAGTTGGTTGAGTTAAACGTCAGGGATTGGCTAGACTCAGTGAGTCCAGCCAATCAATGACGTTTGACTGACAATTCCAATGTCGATCTATCGGAATTATATTCAAGAGTCAGTACCCTGAAAAGAGAAATCGGTGTGTAACTTTTTTTTTATCTGATATTTATACGTTTATTAGTAAGGGGGTAAAATACAAATTCAAAAATGTAGGTAGGTAAATCTAGATATTTTTGACAAGTCTTCACAAATATAAGTTGAACCATTCCCCCCGTCTAGGTTTTATTTTAAGGTTTAACTAAACGCGGCAAGCGATCGGGGGTTATTTATGCAAAATTTGGAGTGGCGAAAACAGGCCTTATTAATATGACATTAAAATTAAAAGTCCGCTGCGCTCGAGGCAGTCTGACTCCGTATGAGGCCCGATGCCTCGCCGCTGCGTCGAGGGCTCGAGGCTTTCTATTCCACTTCGATAACTTTTTGAGGCGGTTCAACCGTTTTACGGGCGTTTTCGGTGATCTATGAATAAGAAAAGTCGCTTTTTTACTCGACTTTAATGTACCAAACTAAGGGCGAATTTCACCAAACTTTTACACAAAATAAATGTTAAATTGTTGATAGTTTTTCCATACCAGAACTGTCAGACCTCAATTTTATACCACGGATAAAAGATAAAACTTTGGTAAAATCAGCCCTAAATAAATAAACTTGATTGAAATAAATGAATACATTTCGGAGTAAACGCCCTTTAATGAATGACAATAAATAAATAAATATCGGCGCGTTTAAGTGTCAAGCAGACAATTAAAATAAATAATTTGGTTTCGTTTTGTACATTTTCGGATCGTCCTGCGATTTTGAAAAAAAAAAAAAAAATGAAAACCAGATCTGCTGTCTTAATAAGCGCAAATAGTTCATTAACTGCGTATCCACATGTCGAGCCTCGACTTGAGGCAAATTGAAGCAAATTATAGTAGATAAGCAATTAGTGAAGCTCTTTTTAGCATGTCAGAAATCGATGAAGTATGACTCGTGCTGAGGCGACGACTTCAAAGTGCGAATATGCCTCAGATCGAGGCAACGGCTTTACGTAATTAGCCTCAGCTGGAGGCTAAATCTAATCAATATGCAGCTTAAATAATGCGACAAGTATATCAGTTACCAAATTGGGGCTATTCCCGTATTATTAAAAACGTTCGCATTATCTCAGTCTCAATCCGTCAAAAATACCTATATAATTTACTTAAATTTTTGACTTTGTCTGTTGCTGAGATGAGATGAGCTTGCTAATCGATTTTGAACGTTCTTAGTTAAAGGAATCGGCCTTAAGTATTAACTTAGCCGTTTGGAATCGCAGAACTACTTCGAGTCGACTATCAATTTAAACTCATTTTATATTATATCGTTTCGTAAAAAAAAAAATCATCAATTTTGTCCGGACGACAGTCTTCGTTCGGGCTCTAGGAGCTTGTCTACCAGTGGTCCGGGGCGTTCCACGCTGCTATAACTGTCTTTCTCGCTAGACGTTTGCTGCATCTGTAATTACCGTCAATCTAAGCAATGGGGTTTTTAGACGCCGAGAGAGATTGCGACGGTTTATCACTTGTCAGTGTCATTTTGATGACATTGACAAGTGGAGAAATCGACCAATCGGCTACAAGACACTTAGCGCCATCTCGCGACAAAATTTTTAGCAAATCCACTGGCAGCTGAATGAAAGTAATAAACACTTAGCGCCATCTACACGGAACAAATTTTATATAGTTTTCTTCCCCATTATGCCGATTATGGACGATTTTCGACAAATAACGATCAGACAGTGTCATTGAAAATCCCATTATATCTATAAATCTTTTTTGCCCAAGATGGGACCTTATTGACGAGCACTTTCGGCTATCCCTGTCCATGTCATTCCATTGGTAAAAAAATAAAATACGCCGACTATCCAATGGCGTATTTTCATTGTGCCCCCTCCTCTGACCTCTGTGCAAAAATGATACTATACTCCGACTTTTAATTAGCTGCAGTAAAATGACACTTCTTAATAACTCATTTCGGACTGCATTTAGAAATATGCTTTCAAATAAGTTTCGTTTGTTACACTATTCTGTACTAGAAAAACAAGGTATGGCACATAAGCTGTCATTTTACTGCAGCTAATTAAAAGTCCGACTATACTAAAAAGTGACATTGACAGGTGACATTACTGGAATGTATTTGAAAATTGCATAATCTTTTCTATAAAATAAGGCTGTATGTACACTTAATAATAATAATTGCCATTTATTTTGGACAGAATCCATAAGTGTTAGTAAAAATTTTCTTAAGATCTATCTACTTAACTTTATTGACGAGGTCGAAGTCGAGATGCCCTTTATAAAATTAAATAAAATGAGGTGTCTCGTCACTTGCCTTGATTTTATTGTGACTACTCTTGATCCAGTTCGTTTTGACACCATTTAACGATTTCATCGACAGTTTCAAGTTTGCAAGCTATCTGTGTATCAAAAGGAGATCATTCAGGCTTCAAACTTGTTGTACCACAAAATTGAAGAGCGCCGAAATAAACAGCATTGTGTTTTTTTTTTTAACTATGATTAGTGAATGTAAAAGTTAAAAAGCGCGCTATTGGATTGCTAACTCTCGGCATAGCGCCGAACGTTCAAAATCCAACAAGCGATTTTATTTAGGCATACTTTTAGATGTCACGTAGTGTTAGTGAAAACGGCTATTAATGCTCCAAACCAGAATCTATTACCTTTTTCTCTGACTACTGGCTGGTACGGTCAGCAACAAACGTGATCTTTATTTGTCAATTTTGATTATGCAAAATTGACAAATAATGATCGAGTTTGTTGTCAATTTCAATAGCTTTTTAGCATTTCAACTAGTCAAGTCAACAAATAGTAAAGTGTTTTTTTTTTTAATATGTATATTGCGCAAATAATAATACTCATTTAAAAAAATGTGTTAATTCACATTCGTCGCTAATCGTACTTTTAAATCTTTGGGTACGTTCTGAATGATTTCCTTTATCTCGTAGGGAATAATCTCGAATCTAAGCTTGTTTCGGTGAAGTTTGAACTCAGTCTCAGGGTTGCCAGTCCGACGCCCTATTGCATTTAAGGATTGGGTCCTATGAAACAGTGTATTGTCTAATTCACCTTCTGATTAACTTTTCAGATTAAGACCTACTATAAGTGAGGGGTGCTACAAACAAGTTCGGGTCGGCAAATTCAATTCGGCTGTATTTGTTTAACAAAAAAGCCGACCCGTAGCAATTACTACACAACATTAGGGGTTTCTTTCGGCTCGTGCCGATCGGCAAACTTCGTTTGTGAACCCTCGCTTGATCATGTTCGGGTCTATATATATTTAGCTAGGTCTATACTTATAGCGATACCAGATTCTTTTGGAGCGTGGTCAAAAATCGCATCTAAGGCGGCCATCTTGTTTTTTCAAAACAATTTCGCAATTACCTCCCCCCTCCTCCCCTATAAATGTCATTCGGTCGAGTGCCAGGAGATCGTTGTAGCAGTGTTTAATCGATTTTGCAGCCCGCCTTCGCTAAAAATGCCGACCCGAACATGTATAGACCCCCTCCTGAGGTTCTAACTTAGGCTTTAAACAAATATGGTTACTTACATCCGGTTCCCCAAGCAGGGTATTGGCGAGGTAGGGCGCCTTGAGCACGCCGCGCCAGTACAGCTTCTCTAGAGGTCTGTTCACACACCAGCCAGCGCAGCGAATACCTAGCAACCGCCAGTATTGGATCTCATTCCTGAAAAGAGGTTACAAGTCAGAAAAATAAAGGACTTCGGACAGGTACAGTTAAACCGAAAAATGTTTGCGCTTCGGTAATCTTCGTGCCAATTCAAATGCAAGTATGGCATAATTACTTAGCATAATGTACTAACGGGCTCACGATGTCCTTGTGCAACAAAACAGCGCTGACAGCGCACCAGCGCGCCGACCAGCGCCACAGTAGCCCGTGTATCATGTCCAGGAAGCGTAAAGCGCTGTGCATCGGTAGGTTCTCAGCGAATCTACGGAAATATTTTCAAACGTCATCGTGAGTGACAAAATTATATTAATATTTTAGCTTAAAAGTGCATGTGCAGGGTGGTACTATGTCACAACTGGTTAGAAGTCCTCCAGACCGAATTTACTCTCTTCCCTCACTCTCATAGCCTGATGGGACACCGGGACGGCTTATTCAAATTATGTTTCAAATTAATATTATTTCAAGTTAAACAAATATCAACTTTATTTTAATGGTAATTATGTTGATTTCAGAGTGACTAGCACTATTGAAAAAGTTATAAAAATGTTTGGAGTTGTAGCGTAAACTGAACTTTATGGTGTTGGATTTAAAGTAAGTTTTCCATAAATACATATTTTTTTACATTTTTGGCAAATCGCGAATGCAGATTAGTATAAACTGAACTCACCGGGGGTTGTTTGGGCCCTTTTCTGCGTCATAATCTTGGGAACTGAAGCAGTACGGCCGATAACTGAGACAACCCACTATCTGAGGATCGCTTCTGCGAATCTGGGAATATAGATTAACTTTAAGAGCGTTTATGACGGACGCCATTTCATACAAACTTTCAAGCCCTTGTTTTTCGAAATGAATGAACCGTTTTTAATGAAACTTCATACTCCTAAGCAGGATACAAAGGTCTAAACAGTTAGTAAAGAACATTTTTGAAATGTCAAAAAAAAAGATAACTGGAAATCTGTTTGTATGGAAAAATTTAAATCGGTCTATTGGCTGTAACACTAATTTTGGAAAATGTTCTTTACTAACTATTTAGACCTTTGTATCCTGCTTATGCGTAAATCTGTTCATTCATTTTGAAAAACAACGTCTTGAAAGTTTGTATGAAATACCGTACGTCGTAAACGCTCTTAAGCCACCCAAACCTAATGCTAGACAAATTGTACACTCGTAGAAAGAAATGGTTAAGCAATTTTCCAGTATTGGATCTCACTCTTGGAATAATGTTACGAAGTTAGAAAAATACAAGGTGTAGCACAGTTAAACCGAAAAATGTATGCGCTTATCCAACCACATACCAACAAGTACAATATTAGTAGTGCTAGTAGTTCTGCAGAGACCAGCCTTTGGCGCGGGAGATATTATAGTGCAGGCGTGTGTGCGCAGACACAGGTGCACTCTCTCTTCCCTCATAGTCCGATGGGACGGCAATCCGACACGAGCGGAGAGATATCAGACGCAGAACCGTTTTGTACCAACGATAAGGGGCTGTTCATTTATTACGAAAGACGATTTCAGGGGGGAGGGGGTAAAAGCTAGTATTATTTTTTCTTACATGGGGGTGGGAGGGGTCTAGATTGTTTTTACGTAAGATCTCAAAAATTTGCAAAGAGGAAGTTTTTATTTGTTTATTCATTGCAATTTTGGTAAAGTATTTACCACTTTTTGATCTTACTATCATAATATGCGGAGGGGGTTCATCCAAGTCTTATTTTCTCTTACGTAGGAGTGGTTTTAGGTAATAAATGAACAGCCCCCCCCCCCCCCCCCCCCAACTGTAAAATGAACATACCTGGTAAAGAACGAATGGATTGAAACTCGTGACAGCCGCGGACTGGTACAGCTCAGGCCTTGACGCAAAGCTGTTCAAAACACCGTTCACTACCTGAAACCACGAAACTGAAACTTCAGCTGTTGAAAAGGAGGTAAGAAGGATAGATAAAGGTTTATTGCACACACCAAATAAGATTAAGACAAAATTGCCTGAAAAGGCGTACTGTTGGATTTTCGACCCTCGGCTCAGCGCCGAGAGTTGAAATTACAAAAGTGCGCTTATATTAAGCATATTAGTTTTTGTAAATAAGTTCACGTTACTCTGGGGTTCGTGGCTAAGCAACAACAGCCGCACGGGTCGATCGATCAGGTTAAGCTGTGCTTTTCGCGGTTGGTCCGTGGATGGGTGACCATCTTTACATACTGAGACCCCTGCTTGCCTCGGAAAGCACGTTAAGCCGTTGGCAGTTTTAACAGTCGTTACGTGTGTCGTCAGAAGCCAGGAAGTCTGACAACCAGTCTTACCAAGAAGTATATAAGGGTTTATAGTGTTTCCTAGTAACTGGGTTGTGAAGGTCAGATAAGCAGTCGCTCCACGTAAAATACTGGTATTCAGCTGAATCTAGTTAGACTGGGAGCCGACCCCCAAAAGTAGTTTGAAAATGGCTAGGTAGACAATGGCAGATGATGGTTATACTGATGTTTAACCATCACGAAGAATAATTATTAAGCAATATTAAAAAATATGTTTTTTTTTTTTTTTATTAAAATTTATGGTTTGAGGGGCCCGTGGCTAAATAAGAACAGCCGCACAGGTCGATCGGTCAGGTTAAGCTACGCTTGCCGCGGTTGGTCTGTGGATGGGTGACCATCTTTACATACCGAGACCCCTCCGTGCCTCGGAAAGCACGTTAAGCCGTTGGTCCCGGCTGTCATTCGTGGATCTTTGACAGTCGTTACGGGTAGTCAGAAGCCCGAAAGTCTGACAACCAGTCTTACCAAGGGGTATCGTATTACCCAGTAACTGGGTTGTGGAGGTCAGATAGGCAGTCGCTCCATGTAAAATACTGGTATTCAGCTGCATCCGGTTAGACTGGAAGCCGACCCCAACGTAGTTGGGAAAAGGCTAGGCAGATGATGATTAAAAAATATGGTTTAAGGGGGAAACGCTAAGGTAGCCCGCGAAATTAAAATTTTCTTACGTTTTTTGCAATTTGCTGGTCAGTATTAAGTTGTACGTTGATTAAAATACGATTCGCGGCCGTAACAAATATGTATTTACAGAATTATAATCATTACAATTATTAATACAACTTGATATGTTAGTGTAATCCTAAAATGTCAAGATTTCATGAAATAGTCATTCGGTAGGATTACTTGGTCTTAGAGAGTTGTGTTGATGACTTTAATGATTATAATTCTGTAAAGGTAAAACTTAATAAAAAAAAAAAAAAACACGGGCTACCCTGGCGCTTTCACCTTGAAGTCTGCAGATTTGTTTTCCAATCTAAAGCTCTGTTCAAACTGAGCGGGACGACACACGCACGCGTCGATTGTGTCAACCAACTTGTATAGAGGTGTTGAAATGGCGCGAGCAGCGATTTCTTGATCAGTAAAACAATCGACGCGCGCAGTTTGACTGTGATCAGTCATTGCGATTTGGCGACGTTTCTGCTTGCGGTCGTCTTCGGAAAAGCACTTTTAGGCACAACAAGGCTAAATACCTGTTTGTCTTCGCCCTTAACATCAATTATAACCTTCATGTTGTTAGCCAGCAGGTAATCCAGGGCGTCATCGAGGAGACATAAACGTACGTCCTTGAACTGCTTTCTGAAAGGATTTAATTTTAATATCAACTATGTTTTAACCACAACTTTGTTTTCATTATTAAAAAAAAAAAAAAAAACATTTAATTCAGGCAAGACCCATAATTACATATCACAATGCCACAGAATAATATTACTCTACATAAAATGCCTCTGAATAAAATTTCAATACAAATAAAATAAATTAACGAATACAAATTAAAAATTAAAAAGGTCACAGAATTAAAACACAGAGAGGAGGCCTGCGTCCCAGCAGTGGGAACATTATAGGCTGATTATGTATGTACAGTCAACAAATGAGATAAAGGATGACAAGTATGTCTTCCTCAAGGTCTCAAGCTACCTATGTGCCTTATTTCATTAACAAGTGATTGGTTCATAAGTTTATGCATGAAATGGTAATAGACAGACATACGGAGTTACTTATCTGCATTTATAATTTAGGCGTGGATAAATGCAATATCAGTTTGCATAATAATTTAAGTTGTGGAATTCGAGAAGACAGTTTTAAAAGTATTTCTGTCTTCACAAATAGCATAAGGTTGGATCCTCACAAGACTCAAAATAGAGTTGTTTTTTTAATGTTCGGCCTATAGTGTATGAAATCTTAAAATAATAAGTATCCTAAAGCTAAACTAGTAAAGTAAATCTAGACTTGACAAAAGTTCAAAAAAGTCATTGTGTTTTACACTAAAGATGATTTATATTTTTAAAACTAACCCTTAGTTTTAAAAATATAAATCATCTTTAGTGTATTTGTACACATGGCTACACATCAAGCTATACATTTCCAGTTTTAGCTGACCTCGCGTTATATAGGTTTTTCTTACAATCAGAAGTCAGCTTATACTGGTTATGTATAGCTTGATGTGTAGCCGTGTGTACAACATTGCATAAAATGTAGGTTAAAAAATTTAATTGTGGAAAATTATGTCACTTTGGAAAGCTCAAGTGTCAAATAACTATACGAATAATACCAACAAACCTATTAGGATGAGTAGCACCCACGTCAATATCCTTGATCTTATCCCAGTCTACGGCACGGACGTCAGAGATACTTGTGCCGGCCAGCCGTTCCAACCCCTGGTCATGTAAGAGCAATAGCTTTCCATCTTTGGACGTCCGTACGTCCAACTCTATGATATTGCATTCATGTTCTACACACTGGAAAAGAAAAACACACCATCAATGCATTGATGATTAAATTTTAAAGAGATAGTTTCACCCTATGAGACAGGCATAGTCGCGTATGTAATGAAGTTACAAAATCAAAAAAAAAAAAATTAAGGCATTGACTGCCAACGCGGTCACCGGTGACCGCGAACAATAGTATTTCTATTGTGTCTGTTGCTTGGCAGTCAACGTGTTAAAAGGGATGTATATTTGAATTAAAAATCTGAGATGACTATCAAGTTTCGGAACAACAAACTCAATGCCATACATAACTAAATTCAAATATGATTGCAACCAAAAATATTTTAGACCATTTTATTACGAATGGTCACTCAAAAATACAGATTGTCCCCAACGAGTCATACTATACATGTGTGACTCGTTGGGAACAATCACAATTTTTTCTTTTTTTATATTTGCGCAAGTCATTTCTGGCATAGGGGTCACAGTTTTAACCTAACCTAACCGTTTGTTCCCAATGAGTCACAATGTGACTTGTTACAGTGTGACTCGTTGGGAACATAGCAAAAATACACTTAGAATACACAACGCTAAAGTAGGTAATAGAGTAAGTGGCCATGGAATGTAAATTATCTGAGATTAGGAATAGTATAGTTGTATGCCTAAACATTTCTTTCTTTCACTGTACATTATTTCATAGTAAAGCCATAGACAATATGATATGAATTGCAAACTTCATGCAACTTTTATTTTTATTTTTATAGTTCTACCTATGAAAAAGGTATTCCTTAGTTTGTACAATCTATGAAACAATAATGGCGGTGAGCTATTGGTTTTATTTATTTAATTTTTTCACACAAAACGGTACAAAGGCAGGCTTAATGCCTTAGGCATTCTCTACCAGTCAACCAAGGGTGGCGAAGCGATTAGATGGCAGGTGCTTTGAGAGCTGAACAATGATAAAAAAAAACTATTAAAATTATTGAATTATAAATAAAAAACGTACACAAATACATAAATAGGTTATAAGCCTTCCTTCGTCTATTTTGTTTTTTTTTTTCCATAATGTGACAGATTTGCATGGAAAACATACTTGTTTGGGCTACTGATAATAAATTATGACATAATACAGGCAAATCAGTGGGTCGTCTTAGGGGCGGAGTACATTTGTTTTTATTAATAGCCATTGTAAGTATTTAATTTTATACTCAAAAATCAATGTTTGTTTACATTTTATTTTACATGAATTCTTCACAACTATTACGTGATGCGTTTAGTGAGTATGAGTAAAGGACTCTTTGGTCATAAATCCTCTTTAGAAACACTTTAAAAGGTCTACTTACATACTTGAACGCTTCCATAGTGTTTTCAGGAGCGTCCAGAGCCGCTCCCCTATGCGCAATGCAACGGACCACTTTATCTGGATTCATCTGGCTTTCCTTGGTCCAGGGCTCAGGCCCGAATATACTGACCACATTCTCCAACTCTGGCTTCCTCAGCCTGGTCAAATAATACGCCGAGAATCCCAACAAGCCCACATCCAGTCCAAAAGGCAACACTGTATGAGACCAGGACAATAAAAAGTAAAATGTAGAGAAAACATAGTACACAGTTTTTATGGATAAAGACAGTATTGTCAAAAACATGATAATCGTTCGTTCGTTGTTTTAATTTAGTTAGAATTAGGTTAGATTTTTCGAAAATAAATACATTTGTGGAGTGGGAGGGGCGTTGTGACAGCATCCAACGTTTCGTTGTTGTTTTTAGCAATTAAGAAATTTGCGTTTAGTTGCTAATCATACGTACAAAATATTTTCATGGTTACTGCCTTACACGTGCACTCAGCATCGTTACTCAAAAATTCAAAATTGAATGTATTTTATTAAACAAAATGACCTTGAATTATATGTCAAAATGTAGAAATTCCAAAGTTGATTCTTAGGCTAAGCGCGCACTGCAATGCGATTTTTGTTCATGCGTAATAAAATCGCAAACACAAGTCATTTTTGAAGCGATTTTTTACCGCAGTGCGCGGTCTCTAAAATATTGGTATTGTCACAGATAATATGATACTGGTATTGTTCACAGATTGGAGATTATAATTAGTAGTGCGCGCTTAGCCTTACAAAAAAAACACAGTCCGTTTGCTCTGTTTTGCGCCTGACATGTCCTAAATTGGGTGCGTTCCAAATTGGGAATTGAGCGTGCGAATTAGCGTGAGCGCGATGTCGATGTCCGTGAATCGAATAATATCACCGTGAGCGCTGTCAAAAATAACAGTTTAAGTGTGTGTTTGTATGTAAGGATGAGGATGTGTCAGTGTGTGTTTTGTTTTGAGTTGAACCATATCTTTAAATTAAACTAACGTGGCATTTTTAATAAGTAAGCACTGTGAGCGCTTTCACGAGCGTTCCGAATTGTTGACAGCTCTCAGCTGTCATAATCGTAATATCTTTAAGGAACCTAGAGTATTTTAATACCTGTGTCGGAAAGCATTTTGTAAGACGATTTGAGTGCTGTGAGCGATTATAGCCCATTCGGAATGCGGCCATTACTGAATATCACGAACACACGTATGTACAGTCAACAAAACAGATTTGATAGTAACCAGTATAGATTATAACCTTTGCATGTGCCGTAATGTGCATTATTATTGTGTGAGTATGATTTAACTTTTAAGATTTGAGAACGTATTGAGCATGCGCACAAGCCTATAGGGTGCTCACATAAAGAAGCGGGTTTCGGGGCCGACTCTCAGTACAGATCTCTGCAGGTTGATGTTCGGAAGGAAACGCTTATTGTGCGACTATTTCAAATACCCGCACCGATCGGTAGACGGTACCGACAGACTCGCCTGCACCGGACGGAAATCTGTTTCTATATTGTAAGCACCCTAAAGTTAGCTGCCAGGTTATTTATTTATTAAGTACTTACTTAGCATTTTTAGTTATTTTATATTTTAATTTCGGTTTTGGGAAATAAATGAAACGATATTTTATATTTTAAACACTCTTTAATAATTTTACAGAGAGACTTCTAAAATCTAATATACCTACGAAAAGTTTCAATGCTCAAACAATCTAATAAGTACTCAAAGTACTACAACAAGGCAACTACTTTTTTTTTGGTTGAGTATGGTACTTTTTTCTGATCGGACTGAAGTGTCCTCAGTCAGGGCAGGGCCCATACAAAATAAAATGAAAATCATTTATTTGCATAAAGTGTGGTCGGTACAAAACATGATAATTATGTAAAATTGTAGTGCAAAGACACATTCCGCCATATAATGATGGTATGCAAATATTTAATACTTACATGAAAAGTACAGACGCCAGCACATCAACCTACCCGAAACTGTCAGATTTTCCTAATCAACTTTGAACCTTGTGCTTTAGCGATAAAGTTGAAAATCTAACAAAGAAATTTGACAGATTGTAGTAGCTTGATATGCTGGCGTCTGTACATTACAACATACAGTAATATACCCTTACTAATAACGTAGTTAAGTAATTAAATTAAGAAAGGAACATTTATAATTAAAAAATTATTACAATGCATTTCTGAAGTGGTAGGACTGACAAGATTTTTTGTTCAGAAATTCGCCTACAGAATAAAAACTATGCGATTTCAAATTTTTTTTCAAAACCACACAGAACAAGCCACTTTGAGCCACACCACAGCAAAAACATTAAGTAAGTGTTTGGCGAGACTGGCAGCGCGGGTGCAGCGGCGGCGGCGAACTCAAACATAATGAACTTCATTTGAATGTCCATAGTGATAGTGGGCACGCGGGCGCGGTGAGCGACACGAGCTGTTCGGCGCGGGGCCCGGGGAGCGCGCAGGCAACTCACTTACTCACGCCATAGCTCGTTCATACAAGTGGCCGCAGTGGGTTATGGCGGCCCGCGCGGGGCCGGGGCTCTCAAACTAGTTCGAGCTTTTTTCTAGTAAAAATAAGTAAGTCTTCTTCGTCCATATTATATTTTGACAAATGCGCTCCACTGCGGACAGGAAGACCGCGCCCGTTCCCGCACCCGCGACGCTCCCGTCCCGCGCCGCTCCCGCCCCGCGCCGCTCCCGCCCCGCGCTGCCAGTCTCGCCAAGCACTAAACGGGGAATATAACGCGGGAAAGAATCCTCTCACTAGTGAAAACCTAAGTACTTCCTTCCGCGGCTCCTGACGTAGCTGAAAAGTGCTCTAAGGCTTAAAATCTACGACTCTGCCGCGCCTTCTCGTGATCGCCAATCGCACCAGATGTCGTACGATGAAGAGTACCGTCTCTACCACTGTCAGCACGCTCGCTCCGACGAACAGCGCAGTTGTACCGCCTAACGAAGCTGAAAGGACACAACATTAGGAAATGCGAACATTGATTGACATGGATCATCAAACAGTAATTACAGGAAGAGCATGGTAGTGGCTTACGAGTTGTAGGTCGCTGGTTCAAACCCAGGCAGGCGCGCTTTACTTTGTATAAATAATTTCACCACCACTTCTCTCAAAATGGTGAAGGAAAACATCGTGAAAAACCGGCATGTCCTACAACCAAAAATTCGAAGACATGTGACATCTACCAACCCGCACTGTTGGGCCTGCGTGGTGGACTACGGACCAGTCCCTCCCAAATAAGAGAGGAGGCCTGTGTCCCAGCAGTGGGAACATCAAACAGGCATTTGCACGAAAGAATATTTGTCTTTTGCAAAAAGCCTCTCTCGTAACTGACACACAAAGATAAACAAATTGCGAGATCAAGCCACTTACGTTAGTTTAAATATATGATGCAACTCAAAACAAAACACACACTGACACACCGTAATTTTTGACAGCAGCGCTCACGTTGATATTATTTCATGGAATGGTCGGCGTTATCGCAAGATGGTGCATGTCATGACGTCATCTATAACGATTCACGGGACATCGTTATCACGCTCACGCTATGTCGGAACGGGAATAAGCACGCTCAAATCGATTACAGCGCAACTCGAAACGCACCGTTAGTGTGTTACGCTGCTTAATTACCCCGCTGGCCATCATTTTCAGCGTATATGTTTTGTCATTGAAACTTTAATCTGTGCTGCCGGTCGATTCTGTTAGAATCTCACCGTGAGAAGTTAGGTGAAGTGAGCTGTCATTCCATCTGATGCTATAGGGATTTACACTAATGACAGCTCACTCCACGCTCACTTCACCCAAGTTTTCACGGTGAGATGGCTACAGAATCGCACTGCTGTGCTGTGACTGATTTGCAACGGGCAGGAGGAAGTGAATCAAGCGTAATTTGTGCGAAAAACGTTCCGGTCCTTGAAGAACAAAACAAATAAT
Source organism: Gortyna flavago (assembly GCA_963669345.1). Lineage (NCBI taxonomy): Eukaryota > Metazoa > Arthropoda > Insecta > Lepidoptera > Noctuidae > Gortyna > Gortyna flavago. The sequence goes on along the minus strand of OY770155.1, from coordinate 2,509,967 downwards.
TTCGTGTCGGGAACCCGTCGGAACGCAAGGTACAGACGGCAGCACATCAAGCTACCCGAAACTGTCACATTTTCCCAATCAACCTAGAACCTTATGCTGTAGCGATAAAGTTGAAAATCTATTAAAGAAATTTGACAGATTGTAGTAGCTGCTGCTGGCGTATGTACAAAAGCAAAACGTATTCTATAGACTTCCAAAATACTCTTTGCTTCCAACATTTAAGGTTTTCATAATAGGCCACGGTAACTTGTGCTTCAATTAGTGATTTACATTAAAATAATAGCTATGACATCACAGAAAGCTGGCAATGTCCACTCAATCAGGTACACCAACCGAAGAGGTCTTCCAGAGTAAATATGATATCCCGGTTAAGTCTGATCTTTGGCGGCATCATATTGATCCTGATTGCTGACCGCGGATCCTCCGCATTCGACGTAGTCCCATTCATGTAGGTTAATTAAATTTAAATAGGTTTTAGTAGGGTTTAAATGGGTTTTAAAAGGGTTAAAATGGATTTTGATAGGGTTAAATTAGGTTTTGATAGGGTTAAATTAGGTTTTGATAGAGTCAAATTAAATTTTGATAGGGTTAAAAAGGTTTTAACAGGGTTAAATTGTGATTGAAAATGTTGTACAATACCTGCAGTCAAATTATCATAGATTTATATCAGTGCAAAGGTCTATTTTGGTCCCACAGCAAGTATCACAGTAAGAGTCGAAGAGACTCAAAAGTCACAGTCTTTTAAAAGTGACCGTTTATGAAGCAAGACAACCTCAAATTATTGTAAACGTGAACCGTTATTTCATCCTAGCTAATTCATCTTTAATAATGCTCGTTGTTTTTACTTGTAACAGAACATCAAGCATTCGCCGTTTTTAAATTTTATTGAACCGCTCTTCGAACAGGGGGCCTAAAAAGGCCACTTTGGCAGAATGATAAAACAATTCATATCACGCAATTCATCTGTTTCACAGTTTCACACCTATATATCCCTGAAGGGTTAGGCAGAGGTGTACCTCTGTGTAGTATTTTACGAATCTCCCAAAACTGTCATACAGATGAAATTACGTGATATGAATTGTTTTATGATTCTGCCAAAGTGGCCTTTTTAGGCCCCCAGGACGCCGCGGAAGTTTTGTTACAAACTGATTTTAAAAACCAACGTATTGGAGTAACATTTTATCGAGCAAAGGCACGGCAGGAAGGTAAATGCTCACTCGCCGTCAGCATTACGTCGAACGCTGCGTCGAGCATTCGCAGGAACGTTACATTACATGGAAATGCTTTTGAAAACTGGATACCTACCCGCGATCCACTTTAGGACCTAAACTGAACTGTTCTTCTAATTCGTACCATGACGTTAGTTTAACGATTCAATTTAGGCCGTGCCATCTGGATACCTACCACGAGCTCTACGTTCGCTCTACATTCAACGATCCAAATGCCGCTGAGCGTATTGGACGTCATGGTACGACTAGATCATGGTAGGCCTCCTGAGCTTTTGCCCGTATTGTACCATTCGTAAGAACGTTACATTACAGGGAAATGCTCAAGTGTATACTCACCTTTACGAGTTTTAATGCAAACGCACTGTTAGATTTTCAACACTCGGCTCAGCGACGCTAATTTAAAATCCAACAGCGGTGTTGGCTTTTACCTAAATTACTGCCTAACAAAACTGCGCGGTTTTGTTTTTTTGGCATCCCCGAGTAACATAGGGCATTACATTCTACATTCAGTACAAGTATTCAGCTATAGTGGAAAATCTACTCCATTCACACCAAGCCATGGCCTTGACGATGATTTGACATTGACAGCTACGAAAGTCAGATCTTGCCAAGGAGGTTGGGCTTGGGACCACGCTAGACTTTTTATATTAAGAGAAAATTTTCGTAACAGAGGATTCTGAACCCTATAGTAGGTAAAGCTACAGCTGCAAATATCTACAGACTACTATTAGAAAAGAAAAAAAAACCACTAACCGAATAAGGATCGTTTTTGTGTGTGAATAATAATTGAGTTCGGCGCACTGGGGGAGACATGTGCATTTAGCAAGGTGCTTGGGAATGTTAATGAGGATCTCAACGTTCCGGCCGATGCACGCCATCCCGAATGCATCACAGACGTCCCCATCTTGATGCCCGCGCAAATAAAATAGCAGATTGATTTAATTAAAATTTGAAAACAGTTTTTTACGATAAAAATGTTTTAATTCCTACTATTTTCCTAAAAATTTTCTTGACAGTTCTTTTGCCGACTGTTGTTTGACTTGTGGTAATTTTTCCTTTGTCAGACAGTTATTTTTTCTTGGATAAAGTTTTATTCGTATGCAACCTCCATAGATTATTTTGGGGTGAGAAAACTCAAAGCTCTCCTGAAGTCCTGAGTTTAGCCACAAAGTGCCCCACAAGCTCAAAACTGCATAATATAATGAGGCCCGGGGCATTGAGGCAACCTTACGGGGTAATTGTGTAACACCAATGATTTCAAAAGTAGTAATATATAAGTCAATGTGTAACACACATAAAATGGCAATCCATAAAATCAGGAGGAGGTTATCAATTCGGTTGTTTTTTTTTTATGTGTTTCTTCAGAACTCTTTTTGCAAAATTCTTTTTTATTTGAAAAGAAAGGATATACTTTCAGATTGGTCCCATTGTCATCAGGTCAGGATCTGATGATGGGATCCTGGAGAAATCGAAGGAACTCTTCAAATATTATAGGCACACCTATAGCGATTTGGGTGTTTTTTAATAGTAACTCGTGCATTTGCTCTCGGAACACACTAATTGGTGAAGTGGAACTGATGATGAAGACCACAGATGGCCACCGGAACTACTCAATAATAAGTGTTTGACGGATTGCGATTCGATTACTTTAATATGGTTGCTAAGCAATTTATGCTCGTCACAATGCGAATGGTGAAATGGAGCTGATGGTGGACCAGAACTCCTCAACAATTAACGTCCCTGCATCCGGAAAAGCAATATTTTGTAAAAGGCGATGAGCAAGTTGACACTAGGCTAATGTAACTTAGGTAAATTACAAGCAGACCCACTAAAAAGCGAAAAATATAAACTTTTTAACAAAAAAAAAAAACACTACAAAATGAAAAATTACTTTAATTTCGAAAGTCGGTGGCAAAAAACTAAAATACAGTAGTGTTTTTGTTTTTTTTTTTATCAAAAAGTTTTTATGTATTGGCAGTTCAGTTCAGCTACGTCCATTGATCGTTATTTAAGTTGTTGCAGACTAATTTTTTAAACCTATAAAGTGATGGATGGCAAAATGAAAGGCATTGCGATCGATTTCCATTTTATGTCATAATCATCATCTGCCTAGCCTTTTCCCAAATAAGTTGGGGTCGGCTTCCAGTGTAACCGGATGCAGCTGAATACCAGTATTTTAAATGGATCGATTGCCTACGTGACCTCCACACCCCAGTTACTGAGTATACGACGATATCCCTTGGTAAGACTAGTTGTCAGACTTTCAGGCTTCTGACTACCCGCGGTAGCGACTGTCAAAGATCCACGAATGACAGCCGGGACCAACGGCTTAACGTGCTTTCCGACGCACAGAGGGGTCTCGGTATGTAAAGATGGTCACCCATCCACAGACCAATCGCGGCAAGCGTAGCTTAACCTGATCGATCGACCTGTGCGCCTGTTATTATATTTAGCCGCGGGGCCCTCCATTTTATGTGTGTTACCCAATTACCACCAGAGGGCGCTGGCATCAGCGCCCTCTGTCAATGTCAGAAGTCAGCGGCTGACTCCTGACATACCGATGCACCTAGTCCAGGAGTCAGCGGCTGACTCCTGACATACCTACAAAGTCCTGATCAAGCAAATCCCATAAAACATAAAAGACAGATGCTCACCTCCTTTGACATGGAAGTATGGTCTACATCCACAGAACATGACAGCCATGCGGCTGCGGCAGTGCATCTGGCATAGAGCGAAGCTGTATGCCTGAAAAAGTATGGTTAGAAAAATTGCCAGTTTGGGTAATTTATGCGGCCTACCCAAATGTCCTTTCGTCGAATCGTTAAGATCCTTAAGTTCTGAGTTGAGCTGCATGATTACAGACAAATGCGTGCACTGAATGAACAGGTCCGCTCAATCTGTGTGGTTCTTTCCTCAAAAGACGATTTCAGACACCAATCTACATGGTCTTCACATGATATAACCAGGATTTTGTCTAAACTTTAAAAGAGACTGTGACCTCTGAGTTTGTTTCGGCCTTTCTTCTCAGAGTAGTCAGACAGGAAACGCCGACCTCATCTAGTTTAAAAAATATGATTGACGCGTAAAAGTGTTTGTACAAACCTACTTACAGAAATAAAATAATTTATTATTGGATGATTACCCAAGCTGGTGGCAAAGACCTCTCGGGACAATCTTTAAGGCCTGAATTCGTGTTACGCTGACGTCGGTCGCGTACGTTCAGTACTAACATACGCGCCGCTGACGTCAGCGTCGCAGTATGGTGCTTTAAAGAACACGCGCCATCGACGTACGCGACAGGAATAATTCAGGCCTTAGAAGGGAGTCCAGTACCTCGTTATCATCCACTGCTGAACGTATAGGCCTTCCCTAAGCGTCGGATTTGTAGTGCTTCAAGTTGGAGATAATATAGAGGTGAAAGTTGCTTAGACAAGGTATATTTTAACAGGAGAAAAAGAACCTTAAGCCTACCCGTATAGAGTTGCTGATCCACTCATCAGGATATTTGCAGCGACGCTGCTCCGATCTTAGACTCTTCACACTTGGTGAAGCTTGGATCTCCACTACCTAAGATGCACAGGAATAAAGGTTTATCTTTCTTATATTTCTGGGTTTAATACATAATATCACGCCAGTACGCATATGTCAGCATAAGGATCTATAAAATGTTTCGTAAGAAAGTTACCTTATAATCAATGATAAGTTCTTCTCCAGACAACACTTCACCAGTTGGGTTGGTAATGGCCGTCGATATCTCATACGGAGAATGTATGAAATACTGGAACATGGAAATCGAGTTAAAGCAGTTTGGAGTCATGACTTTCCGAGCTCCGGGCCATCCGGGGCCTAGATCTATAAACGGTACTCGCGTGCTGTGGTTAAGACTATTCTCGTCTCTGTCCCTCACTTGTTGATTGATACTTGTGCGACAGTGATAGAAATAACGCTTAGCCAAAGTTCATGGTATATAGTTTACACCGAGGAGTGTAACCATGATCTAAGACATAGCACGCTCGAAACACTAAGGCCCAAATGGCCGGACCTCGGATATTTATAATTATACAAGGTTTAAAAAAACTCATCATATAGCCGTCAACGCATCAAACTAAGTAACTTTGTGCAAAAAGATTGCTGGGGAACTTGGAAACGTCTTTCATTTGTGGTTTGAAAAATCGCTGTTTACGCTGTTTCACTGTTTGTGCGCAACGTAACGCACGCAAAACATTGTGCTTATGGGTACACGTAAGTACTATGGGTCGTGAGGTTTTCTTAAAACAACTTCAGTAAAATTTGTAACGTTGACCTTAAATATCTCCGTCACGAGGTTCCCAAGTGGGCTTTTTATTATGCGAAAAAGACAATCGGCTCTCACCCTAACAGCATTGTTCATAGAGTCTATTCTCACAGAACACTGTTCGCTATGGTAGTGACATTCTAGTAGCTGGAAAGGTGTCCAGTCGGCCCCCTGTAGCATGTGTTGGTACTCGGCGTAGACAGAGTTGAAGGACAAACACATGCCCACTTCCGTCATTACAGGGTTCCAGTGTACCTGAAAGAGAAATGCTTTGTAGTTCCAGATTGTAGTTACCATAATTATTTGCAGTGCCAGTGATCGGTAGGACGAGTCAAGGTTACGATTTATAGTTGAAACATATGGTACAAAATTGCATGACACTTCTTATTTGACCTGCTATAAGAGAGTGGAATGGTCTTCCAATCTTTCTCCACTAATTCTTTCCACGCCGCCTGGCAATAGGCTTTCATTATCAGCCTATAATGTTTCCATTTCTGGGAAGGCCTCCACTCTGTGAGAGGTAGGTCATAATCCACCACGCGGGCCCAGTGCGGGTTGGTAGATGTCACATGTCTTCGAATGTTTGGTTCTAGGACATGCCGGTTTCCTCACGATGTTTTCCTTCGCCGTTTTGAGAGCAGTGGTGATGAAATAATTTACACAAATTGAAGCGCCTGTCTCTATGACTAGTACCACCACAGGACCACCACTGACTGCTCACTGTAATGCTGCACTGACTGCCAAATTTAGAAATTCATTTAAGTATCATCACACTTCGAGACCATATTTTTAAGGTTCCGTACCTCAAAAGGAAAAAACGGAACCCTTATAGGTTTACTCGTGTGTTTGTCTGTCCGTCCGCCTGTCACAGCCAATTTGCTCTGAATCTAGTGGACCGATTAAGTTGAAATTTGGTACACATACGTGTAACGTAAATAAATAATTTTTGAATATGGGGGTCATTTTTGTGGGGCAAATAGAAAATTTATAAAAAAAGTTTCGCAATCTGTACTGTGTGACATATCAATGAAAGGGCTTACTGTGAGGATCTCAAATATATATTTTTAAATAATTTTAAAGCAAATTGTATTAAAGTTATTTAAGAAAATAGACGAAAATGTACCATTCCCCCCCTCATCTCCGAAATTACTGAGCCTAAAATTAAAAAAAAATCGTCATTGTGTGCTCCACTCGAGTTCAACTCGCTCTTGACCGTTTTTTTTTTAACGCTAAGTGCATTCCACCACGTGGTATACAGTTACCTCATGTTCACTATTGGACACAATAACCTGCAGCACAGACGAAGGATGAACAGCCAGCGCCAGCTCCATCAAGTCAATCCCCTTCACAGTTTCGTCACCCTGGTACTTCCAGAAGTTCTGCAGGTTATCGCGGAAGGAGACGTCGGCAATCAGCTCTATGAACTCGTAGTAGTAGCTGTACTTCGAGGGGTTTGACTCTTCGGTGACGTTCCATGTGCTGGTGGTGGTTAGGAGATGAGGATATTAATTGAAGTAGAAGGGAGCAATTGTGACGGCTGATGATTCGTGTGTATATTGTAATAGAATAGAACACACACGTTTTATCTACTAACATTCACTCATCTAGGTAGGTATATGTAATACAGCTGGATTGCAGGACAATCGACGCGCAAACTGAAACCATGAATTCAGCAAATGATCCTAGATTCTATGGAACAGCTATTTTTTTTTAATAACCGACGACAAAGGACTTTGAAGATCTGTGGCATACCGTCGCGCCATTTTTTTCGGTGTCGTTGGTTCTGCATTTTTGTTAATTGACACCGACTTCCGAAATTAAAGTAATTATCACTTTGTAGTTTTTTTTGGAAGTCGGTTGTTTTTTTTTGTAAAAAAGTTTTTATTTTTAAATTTTTAGTGAGGGAGTTTGTAATTTATCTAAGTTACTATAGCCTAACGTCAACTTCTCATCACCTTTTACAAAATATTGACTTTCCCGATGCTGGGACGTTAATTGTTGAGGAGTTCTCATGGTAAGAACCAGGAGAACTCCTCAACAACCACTCACCATAAGCATTGTGACGAGCATAAATTGCTTAGCAACCATATTAAAGTAATCGAATCGCAACCCGTGAAATATTTATCATTGAGTAGTTCCGATGGCCGTCTGTGGTCTTCATCATCAGCTCCACTTTACCAAATAATGATTTCCGAGAGCAAATGCTCAAGTTACTATAAAAAAAACACCCAAATCACTATAGGTGTGCCTATAATATTTGAAGAGTTCCTTCGAGTTACTCTAAAATATATCCAAATCGCTATAGGTTTGCCAATAAAATTTGAGGGTTTCCCTCGATATCCATGGGATCCTCTCATCAGATTCCAACTTGCTGACAATGGGACCAACTTGGGAGTATACACTTTCAAAAAAAAAAAACTTACAAAATCGATCCACAATTCACGGAGAAATCGGTGAACATACAAAAAAAAAACATACATAAAGTCGAACATATAACCTCCTCCTTTTTGGAAGTCGGTTAAAAATGGCGGCCACGATATGAGACCTATACCGGTTTTTTTTTTTGCCGTCTCGAAATTTTTACAGGGTGTTCTGCCCATGAATATGAACTACCCATGAATATGAACAACCTTTACTATGGCACCAGCATTGTAATCACGAAAAAAAAATCTGCTGTTTCATAAATTTTGGCCTGCAATCCATTACTGTGTCATTCTTGGGCAATGTTACATTTCCCTCCTTCCACTATTTACTGAACTCAGAGGTCACAGTCTCTTTTAAAGTCCAGACATAATCTTGGTCAGGTTATATGAAAACCATGTGTAGATCGATGTCTGAGATGGTCTTTTGAGGAAATAACCACACAGATTGAGAGGACCTGTCCAGTCAGTGCACGCATTTGTCAGAAATCGTGCAGCTCAACTCAAAACATAAGGAGCTCAACGATTCGACGAACAATACCAAAGAAAGGACATTTGGGTAGGTCACATAGATTACTCAAACTGCCATTCATAGATAGTTTAGGGACGAAGAGTGAAGGCTACGTTTTATAAAAAAAAAAGGGCTCGCATCCTATGATACACCACGGGAGCGAAGTCGGAGCAAAAAGCTTTTAGCCCTAATTAATTAAAACTTACTCCTCAATGAGTTCTCTGGCTTTATCCGGTTGCACTCTATCGAGAAAGCAGGCGGTCACAGCTGGAAAAGTGGTCCACCAGCTTCTGTAGTCTCTTTGCAAAGATACCACGACTGGTTCCGAGTTATACCTGCATAATCATCAGAACAAAAACAAGTAGAAACAAAAAACCATCAAAGTATGTCGGTCTATGGCACACATATAAGTCCTTGATGGCACATGTTCCACCATCGACGAGGAAGCGACATTTTCTCGCTCAAGAAACCTACAATAGACGTAGATGCATGGTCAGGAAAAGGTTGCTCGCTGACTGCTCACACTATCCGCGAGAACTCTCTCTATTGTGCGTATCTTGAGCGAGAATATAGTCAATAGCTAGTCGCTTCCTTGTCGGCAGTGAGATAGGTGCCTAAGGCCCTGGACTCCTGGATATTTACACGTTTTTCATGCCGCACAAAGCTTTCATATGGTGATCCATAGAACATTGACGACCGTGCCTATACACGGCGAGTAAACCGTAGTTTTTCACGGCAAGAAAATGGTGTGGTGGCCAGAAATCCTGGACTTCTGAAAGTGCGTTAGGCTGGTAACATCGTCAATGAAGTCGTTCGGATGAGCCTAAGATCTTGAAGTAGATAGAAGACTTACCTGTAATATTGACTAAGTGCACAGTAAACTGCGCCGGCAAACGCACTCAAAGTCAAGACTAGCCAGAGTAGTCTGTAAAGAATAAAAAAGAGTCTAAGGCCGAGATCTGACGTTATTATTTAATAATATATTATAAGCCTGTGTTGTCCCACTGCAGGGCAAAGGCTTCCCTTCCTCTTTCCACTTTTCTCGGTCTACTGCGATTGTGGGCCAATCCTTTAAGGAGTCCAGCTCATCTCTCATCTGACGTTACACACGTAATTTGGCAAGTGTTATTCCCGAAACTGTTGCAGAACTGGCAAACCACAAGTTCAAAAAAGAGACAGAATCATGTCTTAAGCCAAAGCAGGTGCTCATTTCTTAATCTCGGCCTAAAAAGTAAAATAGTCATGAGCTTTTGGACAAGCCTATAACTCCTGTAAGCCAGAATCTACAGTAACGACCTCCAGAAAAGTGCTGAGACAATGAAGCTCGGCGAGGCCCTGAGACATCCACACACTATCATCAGGTGTTAATGTTCCCACTGCTGGGACACAGGCCTTCTCTCTGTGAGAGGGAGTGGGCCATAATCCACCACGCGGGCTCAATAATAGTCCTCCAGTACCTATTTCGGCCATGGTGACCAATACAACCAAGACTAGCCTTCGGCGCGGGAGAAATTATAGTGCACAAGTGTGTGCGCAGACACAGGTGCACTCCTTCTTCCCTCACTCTCACGCGGGACCAGTATGGGTTGGTGGGATCAGCAACGGAAAGAACCAGAAAATAACAATATCACCAGGGTCATGGGCTGTTGGTCACTGAATTCAAAAGCAAGGAGATTAGAAATTATTGGCGAAAAAACAGTATCGCATCCTCTTTGACAACATCCAACAAAAGAGTCAACGAAAAAGAAGAATTCGTAAAAGGAACACGTCAATTTCAACATCTCAGCTGTCATTTTGGACATTTCTAATGTAAAATTATTGGTTATACAAAAAAATTCAAGCGATATTTTTTAGTTTAAATCAAATTCCTTCATTACCTTTCGAGCCAGTGTAGTTTTTTCTCTACAGTATGCTTCAGTCCATGTAGTGTGGTCTCTTGGCAGAATCCAACATAGATGCTATAACCAGAGGCGATGGAAACTCTGATTGACTCTATCGTAGACTTTGTACGTGTTAGGCAGCTTAACATAGCGGTAGGTCTAACTCTATGTTTTTTCTTAGTCTCTGGTTTACCCATAATAGAATTAGCCGCCCTCTGCCTGGTTCAATCGCTGATAATGATTGTAGATATAGGATGACACTGACTGAAAGTCCTTTACACACGCATTGATCAGATCCAAATCTTGAATACAAAATAATAATATGATTAAAGTAGGAATTTGGACACTGGAAGACCTCCCTGCAGCATGCTTGCTTAGGGCAATAACTTAAGTTAGTTTTAAACCTATTCCTACTAAATTTCGTATAACAGGGAGGCATTAATGTGGCATTAATACAAAGTGATGTCAATTAGGCAGTCGTATCAGTGATCGATCTTATGGGAGTCAATTAAATAATTATTTAATAGCATACCTACTGATGGCTCTAATGGATTCTTTTGTATTCTTGTAATCCAAAACCATGTAGGTACAATTATTATTGTGAAAGGTTATTCATTGTAATGTATCAGTACTGGGGGCTTAAAAATGCCACTTTGGCAGAATCATAAAACAATTCATATCACGCAATTTCATCTTTACGACAGTTTTGAATGGAGATTCGTAAAATGCTATAGGTACACCTCTGCCTAACCCTTCAGGGATATATAGATGTGAAACTGTCAAACAGATGAATTGCGTGATAAGAATTGTTTTATGATTCTGCCAAAGAAGTGGCCTTTTCAAGCCCCCTGATATGTTTTAAATTCTCCCTTAATTGACATTGTTTGTCTGTGGTGCCATCTATAACGCCCACATACGAACTAAGCATTGCACTTGACGTCACGCAAAATCCTGCATCGCACAAGAAGTATTATCCGCGCGCACTACCCTCTGCTAAGTTTTATTGGGTGTTAGGAATAGTTCGGAGTTTGAAATTTTGTGCCCCGTTGATGGCAAGCTCCCTATTACATTGGACTTAACCTACTTAACATTTTTGATTGCAGTTAGCTGGAGTACTAACCCTGGTTTACTTGGTATACCAATATTGGGGCCTGCTCTTCAAGGGACAAGATGATGACGATGATGAATGCCGACACTCCATCAGGGCCTCGCGGTCACGATCCAGGTAGGTACGAATGTGGTCACTGATAGACTTAATATTGCTTTGCTTTCTTAGATTTGAACTATTGTCTCGGAAGATGTTACATTTAATTTAAGTTACTTTCAATTTAATTCAGTTATGTACACAATTAATAATTATTATAAACTAGCTGTTGCCCGCGACTTCGTCTGTGATCTAGGATGATAATAAGCAGCTTATGTCCTTCTCTAGGTCATGGTCTACCCATGTGAAAAATTTCATCCAAATCCGTTCAGCCGTTTTAGCGTGAAAGCGTAAAAAACATCGCATTTATAATAATTATGTATATTAGTGAAGATGCGAAAGTAATTGTCTGTACGTATGTTACGTTTGCATGCCTAAACTACTGAAAGAATTGTTATGAAATATGACTAATAGATATAGTCTGGGAAATGGAGAAGGACATAGCGTCCCGTAAAATCGTGTTTTGAGATAATGAGAGTTAAAGTTTTTGAAATTTCGAAAGGCTACTTTTCATCCTAAACATTTGTACCTATTATACAAAAAATACACATCGATAGAGACGCGGGCAACAGCACCTGTAATAGTTAGGGTTCCGTACCCAAAGGGTAAAAATGGAACCCTATTACTAAGACTCCACTGTCCGTCCGTCCGTCTGTCACCAGGCTGTATCTCATGAACCGTGATAGCTAGACAGTTGAAATTTTCACAGAATATGTATTTCTGTTGCCGCTATAACAACAAATACTAAAAACATAATAAAATAAATATTTAAGGGGGGCTCCCATACAACAAACGTGATTTTTTTGCCGTTATTCTATATGTAGTGTTAAATATTGTATGGTGGTAGAAAAACCCTACGTGTGCGAGTCCAACTTGGCCGGGTTTTACGTAACACAGTATCAATATCAATATGAATAATTTTGAAGCATATTGCTAATCCATTGCTTCTTAAGTTCGAAAAATGTGTCTGCTCAACAACGTAAATTACGTTGTTGAACTGTCAAAATTAAACCCATTGTTACCTATTGATAGTTTGTTATGCAATTCGCTGGTGTAAGTAGATACATCTTATAAATTATTTCTGAACTTCTTCGACCCTATCGGTCATATAATTACCACTGCCACTTACGTTTAGGAATTCTTCGGGCTATGTCCGTTACTTAAGTTCTCCTGCGATCTTTTCATTTGTGATTCGATCACGCAGGGAAACTCTGAGCATAGACAGGATGAACTTCTGTTGTTAAGCTTTTAACGAGGCCAATTGAGAGCGTTTCAGTGCCTTTAGTAATCACTGAAATGGCACCAGCAGCCTAATTGCGTAAGTATAACATTTCCGGCAAATGATTGAGACTGCTAGGACATAGACCTCCTGTCTGTGAGAGGGAGTGTTCCGTAATCCACCACGCGGGCCCAGTGCGGATTGGTAGATGTCACATGTCTTCGTATTTTTGGTTCTAGGACATGCATGCTTGTTTCCTCACGATGTTTTCCTTCACCTTTTGGAGAGCAATGGTGATGAAATAATATATACAATGTAAAGCGCCTGTCTGGGTTCGAACCTACGACCTACAATTCGTAAGTCGCGGCCGTTACCACTGGGCCACCACTGCTCTTATTTAGTCTCAATCATACTTAAATGTATATTCAGGATTTTTATCACCATTTTATTTGTAGAGGGTGTTCTACCCATGAATATGAACAACTTTCAATAAGGGACCAACTCTGAAATCACGAAAAAAAAAATCAGCTGTTTAGTAGGTACAAAAGTTCAATACCTACTTGAACAAAATGTATGAAAGAGCAGATTTTTTTTTCTTGATTTCAGAGTTGGTCCCATAGTGAAAGTTGTTCATATCATGGGTAGAACATCCTGTGAAAATTTGGATGGTGATAAAAAAAATCTTCCTGTCTGTGTAGGTCATCATCATCTGCCTAGCCTTTTCCCATCTATGTTGGGGTCGGCTTCCAGTCTAACCGGATGCAGCTGAATACCAGTATTTTACATGGAGCGACTGCCTATCTGACCTCCACAACCCAGTTACTGGGTAATACGATACCCCTTGGTAAGACTGGTTGTCAGACTTTCGGGCTTCTGACAACCCGTAACGACTGTCAAAGATCTACGAATGACAGCCGGGACCAACGGCCTTAACGTGCTTTCTGAGGCACGGAGGAGACTCGTTATGTAAAGATGGTCACCCATCCACAGACCAACCGCGGCAAGCGTAGCTTAACCTGATCGATCGACCTGTGCGGCTGTTATTATTTAGCCACGGGCCCCTCCTTCCTGTCTGTGTAGGTATGATTGAAAATATTGAGACTAATTGGTTTCGTTTCGTTAGCACTGTTCAAAGTTTTTGTCTTGAGACACTGCGATATGTGAGACGAGGAGATATTACGTAGCTTCCCGAATGCTGCGCAGCCGAGTTGGATTTGAGATAGACAACTCTTTTTCGAAGTTGGGCTTATCTAACTGGGAAGTTTGTCAATTTCTCATACTCCTATCATTTATTATTTAATTCTCTTTTACCTCAGGTCGTGTTCAAGATCAAGACCGCGATCGAACTATCACGACTATAAAATGTCAGCGGACAAGAATAGCCGTCGAGGGCGGAAAGCTCATCGAAGGTGCCCCGACTGTAGCCTCTGTAACTTTGACCAGTAGCCGCTAGATGGCACTATCCTCAATCATGTTAAATACAAAAGTTGCGCACAGGTGGCGCTTTTTAATTATTTAAATTACTTGTGGCTGTGCGCGTTTTTTTATTTATATTTAATTACTTTTCAATAAATAATTTGGTATAATTAATCTGGATAATACGCTTTCTTTTATTTATTTTTTTGCTGTGAGTTATTGAACTAGAGTGATACCACAGTGCTACGACGACGCATGAATGCTAATTGAATGAATCGATTATTTTGTCACATCTCTATTTACATTACGTTATAAAGTGGTAACTAACACTTATGGAAGCGCTAAGGTAGCCTGCGCAATTCAAATTTTCATACGTTTTTGGTCAGTATTAAGTTGTACGTTGATAAAAATACGATTTGCGGCCAACAAATATGTATTTACAGAATTATAATAATTACAATTAGTAATACAACTTGATATGATGTAATTCTAAAATGTCAAGATTTCATGAAACAGTCATTCGGTAGGATTACTTGGTCTTAGAGAGTTGTGTTGATGACTTTAATGATTATAATTCTGTAATCTGTGTGAAATTGAATTACGCGGGCTACCCTGGCGCTTTCACCAGTGAAAGCGCCAGGGTGGCCCGCGAATTCAGTTTTTTTTACGTTTTTTGCAATTTGCTGGCCAGTACTAAGTTTTACATTGATTAAAATATGATTCGCGGCCGTAACAAATATGTATTTACAGAATTATAATCATTAAAGTAAACGAGATGACGGCGGCGTTGTGTTCCGACTTTTTGCCACGTGCCAAAAGAACTTAAAGTACGCGCAAAATGTGCCTTATCACAACATTTCCTATTATCTAAAGGCCTTGCACTCGACCACGTACCATAGCAGGTAGACCCTTTTGTAGTTTCCCTCATTTCTCTATGTGCACATTATGAAGACTCACAATAATGTATTAAAATGTACCGTATGAACCCAAATATTTAGGAAATGAGCATTATTTTGTTAGCCCCGAATCAATCCCACATTAAATTGAAGTTGAAACTATTTGAACTCATTTTGTATTATTTTGTTTTTATATCTGTCTACTTTGACAGGCATACCGATACCGCATACATAGGTCAACAATTGGATGTTATTAAAAAATTTCGCGCCTTCGAGCCTTCGCAATAAATAACAAAAGTCAAAGTGAGATGTGTCAAAGGGACAGGTGTCAAAGTGACAGGACTCAAACTATGAAATGTCGACTAATCGTGTAACACGAGTAAAAAAAAATCCCGTGTAGGCGTGTACTACTGGATCGCTTGGTAGGTACTTCTACGGGATTTTTTTTACCCGTGGTACTACTGGTAGCACGAGCAGCGACAAACGTTCAGGTCGTTTGATTCCGACAAACACTCGACCCGCTGCCGCGCTGTTATCGGATCTAGATTATTAACGCATCTCATACAATACAAGAATAAAATTAATAATGCTATACAGGGTAATTATACCCTGTACAGCATTGTTAATTTTATTGCGCATTTTATCTCTATAAAGCGCATGCGCCAACCCCGTCTGAATTGTCCCTACTTCACTAACAGTTCAACCCTTCGTGAGACATGGTTGCATCGGTCGCAACGACATAGCATCGGACATTGTATACGATGGCGTTTGTAATAGGTAAATAAATCAGTTGTAAGCTTTTCTCATTTATTTAACATCGCATGCTTTTTATGATCTATTCATTATCATCATAATATCATCAATATCATTTTATTTTACAAGTGTTATGTGTAAGTACTAACAGTGCTGCGCTTCTGTCTCCGTGACGAGTTTTGTTTACGATTTTAATTAAGGTAACCAAAGAGTATTTAATAATAAACTATACGTTAACGTTCCGAAACACAACAATTTTTCAAGTGTCACTAGTACAGTTAGCAATAAACATGATATTTAGAACAAATGCAACAAAAAATTATTGTGATAAAAAAGCAGTAAGTATCTTGAATAATTTTACGTATAAATTGATGATGTTACATTATTTATGAAGGGCTTTCGTTGTTGATCTTACCTACGAATTATTTTTATTTATTAATAATTATTTTAGATAAAAAAGTGGATATCAAACATTTTCGTCACTAGCACTATCGACACTGGCGTCCTTGTTGTTGTCATAGTCATCATCTTTGGAAGTATCTTTAGTATTCGTTTGGTTCGGTAATGGTATTGGAAGAATGTATTTTTGAGGACAGCAGACATCAGTGCAGGGCCTGAAAAAAAAAACCTTTCGTTATTCTATTGATTCTAAAAAGACACGATACCAGAGCAGAGAAAAAGTGACATTTGACAGCAACTTTATTTTATTTTTTTAATTTTCGTTCGTTTGAAAAAGTTAACCAAAGTTAACAGTAGCACACTTGTTTTATAACGAATTACAGGCATTATCATTTCTTTATAGGCTTAATTATGCAGGACGATACATCAAAACATGATTTGGAAGCTGTGGAGTACATTGATAGCCAGGACGAGGACGACCCCGACGGAGGTGAAAGTTAGTATGGACAAGATCTTGATCATCGATTTACATCGATCTTGATATGTATTTATTTTCTGTTTACTAGCTAAACAATTAGCAAACTACGTTAAAATAGTAGCTGAGAATCATATTACAGTGATATTACTTTATTCCTCTAGCTGGATGACAAATTCATCATTCATTACTTTTATTTATTGTTTGCAATGCTGGGTAAACGAAATTTTATACTAAAAATAATGAAAATGCCTGCTATATAATTGTGTGAACTGTGTTACACAGTTTACACACTTATTTAGCAGTCATTTTGTGTAATTTTTTAAAAATACTTTAAATAATACAAACTTATTATTGACAATTTTCAAGTCTATTTACTTGAAAATTGTCTTAATAATAGGTTTGTATTATTTAAAGTATTTTTAAGTAGCATTATTTAAAGCAACTTATTATGTCTTCATGAATATCACAAATGTTTTTGTAACAATATATGTAATTTAAAAAAGGGACTATGGAGTTTCTTGCCCATTTGGAATGGACAACTAGCTTCATATTTTCTGACTGACCGACTCCTTGACAATTCAAAAGTGCCTGTAAATGTTTTAATTGAAATAAACCTGTGGTTAAATAATAACAGCTGCACAGGTCGATTGATCAGGTTCAGCTAAGCTTGCCGATGTTGGTCTGGGGATGGGTGACCATCTTTACATACCATGACCCCTCTGTGTCTCGGAAAGCATATTAAGCCGTTGGTCCTGTCTGTCATTCGTGGATCTTTGACAGTCATTACGGGTAGTCCAAAGCCCATAAGTCTGACAACCAGTCTTACCAATGGGTATCGTATTATCCAGTAACTGGGTTGTGGAGGTCAGATAGGCAGTTGCTCCATGTAAAATACCTATTGTTATTCAGTTGCATGCGGTTAGACTGGAAGCCGACCCCAACATAGTTGGGAAAAACTAGGCAAATGAAATGCTTAGAGTTTGATAATACTTATGAAATTTTTTACCATTTCAGGGCGACCAATAATGCTACTCTTGCGTCGGCTTATCAGAAATAAACAAAATACAGTAATGACCAACGCACAAATCATAGATATCCTACAGAGTGAATTTAACATCTCTGTCAAATCTAGCCACGAGCTTGAAGTGGACATATACATCAAAATCATCAAGAAATATCTAAAAGACTGGCCACAATGGGAAGAATTGGAACGCATATCAACAAAACTTAACAACTTAAAGGATTTTGAAGCCGTAACTAAAGTCTTGAACCACAAATACAAAAACTTAAAAGAGTATTTAGGTGTTATGCTCAAAGCTGCCAAGCCGTTGGCTAAAGAAGCGGTTAAGACCATTAAAATGCCAGAGAACACTAAAATGGACGAAAATATTGATTCAAGCGATGTTGTAATGGAGATACAATGCACTAAAGAACAACTCAATCACTTAGTCTACAGACGTCCTCGTCTAGATCTTAATAACACTGTATTCAACATGTCGAACATTCCTCCATCTCGTATTTCTCTCAAACGTCTTACATTCAAACAAATACTCAACGGATGGTGTGTAAAACTATGTATCAGTCTACCATATTTTTGTTATGAAAGAGAACTTAGGTACAAACTGAGACATGTTCTAGTAAATAAAGTACGCAATGAGAGTTTAATCGACATAACTCTACCAACTACTCTACAAACGCTACAACGGGACCAGGCCAGTAAAACAACCAAAGAATATAAAATTGACGCAATCATCAAACTGTTCAGTGAGATTTTAGATTCATATGCTGTCCAAAGTTATTCCGTATGCACAACGGTTCAATCAATTTTTGAAATTTTGACATCTGAACTTAGGGATATGTTTGAAAAGGACACTTATTACAAAGTACCTGCAAGCTACAGGAAGTATGCTAATAAGTACAAATATGTTAGATATTTGTACACAGAAAATGAACAGAACGATGATCCTAGGTATGATTTGCAGCTGGAAGAAACTGTAGCGCCAATGTACAACATCAATTTCAGGAAAATTATTGCAGTGCAGGAGATTCCTCCCATCGAGGAATGGCTGAAATTTGAATGTACATTCTGTAAACTGAAGATCCCAATGAGCGTTCCAGGTATAATGTCAACATTGGAATCACATTTTAATGATGTACATCAAAACGAAGTGGACTGGCAATGTACGCATTGTAAAATGCTATTCAGTATAGATTACTTGTCAAATAATAAATGGTATCATGAATGTTAAAATGGCTAAGTAAAGGAACTGAACACTTTTTTTTTACTCCTTTTTAATGCAATCTTGTCTTGAGACGTTCAGCAATAGGTGGGTGGTGGTTTTCGATCTTGCACGGTATGAACCCTCTGCCCCATCCGATCTATACAACAGCTCTTTTATGCTGGTTGTAGGTCTTGGGGTGCCCTTCTCTTAAGTCTTGTGAAGGCTCAGACCAAATAAAAAACCAAGATGGAGGGCTGTCAACAGTAAAGGGAAGCCGGTTTCGTAAACATGTGTGCACTTAGTGCGGTGTAGTTTGATAGTAAATGCTTGTACATGTGTGCGTGTGAGCGGGTATGCACAGAGCGGAGGTGTAGTATTGGCACGCTTCACTGTATCGTTCTCAGCGCTCTGTCTTGGTTTTTAATAGTTATAAAAATGTTTAAAGTTGCGTAAACTGAACTTTATTGTGTAGGATTTAAAGTTATTTTTCCATAAACTCATACTTGTTTACATTTTTGAGAAGTACTCACATAAGGAACCCAGGCCGCCCATACAAGCTTAAGTCTGTAGAAGATGTCGTGTAATTGCAGAAAAACCGCGTAACGCAGCAGCCGGCCATCTCTCTCCCGTTGTCACACTTGATTGTTCGCGTTATGTTGTGTACTGTATCAAAAATAATAAAATAGTTAAATACACAATTATTCATGAAAAAGCAATTACCTATTCATAAAGATTAATTTTAAGACTCCGCTCCGGACACTGCCAGTCTGCAAAGTTTGCATTCCTTATGAAAAAGAGCGATTCTCCGAATTGCACAGTGTCCAATAAAGTCGAGGATGTAAGTACAGCATTTGCTGATGGATTGTGTCCGAAATAATGACGTCATAAATTGACGTGACTCACTCACCGATCTATAACTAAATAGGTTAAATGTAGGCATAGTATAGTCAATTTTATCTCTTACATCTTCGTTCATTGATCACGACCACAAAAAATTTGAGTTAATGACAGTACTAACCTGTTGAGTGATTCACTTGCGACATAATTAATAGTCTAGATGAAATGTATGTAGATATCTTGGAAAAGGATATGATGGGGTTGGCATTATCTAATTTATAAACCCCTAAATAAAAACAGAGAAAAAAAAAAGCCCTTGAAGCATTTTTGTCTAACCGAGTTGCAACTGCATGCAATAGGCTCCTGGAAAATGTTGTGACGGCTCCCACACTGAACTGCTTCAAAAAACGACAGACTATATATCTCCATGCTATACGATACACAAGCATCAGCTAATTAGCTGCTAGTGTGTATAACCAAATAATAATAATAGTCGGCTAAGTCGGCTTCCAGTCTAACCGAATGCAGCTGAATACTGGTACCTATTTTACATGAAGTGACGTCAATCTGACCACCACAACTCAATTACTGCATAATCAGCCTATAACGTTCACTCTACTGAGACAAGCCTCCTCTCAGTGAAAAACTCTGCTGGTTGGTAATGTCACATGTCTTCGAATGTTTGGTTCTCGGACATGCCGGTTTCCTCACGATGTTTTCCTTTACCGTTATTTAGAGCAGCGGTGATGAAATAAATTACAAATTAAAGCTCCTGCCTGGATTCGAACCTACGACCTACAACTCGTAAGTCGGGGCCTTTACCACTGGGCCACCACTGCTACCCAGTTAGGTACTGGGTAACACGATAAGTACCCCTAAATCAACATCACCTGCCTAGCCTTTTCCCAACTATGTTGGGGTCGGCTTCCAGTCTCACCTGATGCAGCGACCGCCTATCTGACCTGCACAACTCAGTTACTGGGTAATATGATACCACTTGGTAAGACTGGTTGTCAGACTTTGGGGCTTTTGAAGACCCGTAACGACTGTCAAAGGTCCACGAATGACAGCCGGGACCAACGGCTTAACGTGTTTTCCGAGGCACAGAGGGGTCTCGGTCGGCAAGCGTAGCTTAACCTGATCGATCGACCTTTGCGGCTGTATTATACCCCTAAATAATAATTAAAAAAAAACAGTGAATACAACAAGTAACTGTCCTATAGCTATGCTTGCATGGAGTTTACTTAATTCACTTCATAAACCCTCCTGTGTCCAGCCGCAGAAGTGAATCAACTAAACTAACACAGAAGTTAGTGCTGTAGGTACTTACCTATTGTGGCATTAACTGTTTTAGGATTGTCCATTAGCGGGCATATGATGTCAGTTTCGTCTGAATCTAACGCCATTTGATTCGACAGCAGTACGAGCGACAGGGCTACAAAGAACATTCCGCTGCAAAAAAAAAGTGTTTATTGGCAAGAAATAAATAAAACAAAAAAGAACACCTTAAACTCTATGACACAATGAACGAAACCGCGGGAAATGATTGCGAGGTTGGCGTGATTGGTTTCTATAATCGGACTTTTAATATGTCACTCAGGCTGGCTGGACAAATCTTCAAAATAACTCTCATTTAACTAGGTTAATAGGGCATTTTATGTGACGGCTAAACACCCTTATTTCAGAATTTGTGACGCAACAGAATCTTAGATAATCGATCGAAAACGTGTCCAGCCATCTTGAAAAACCACTTTTCGCTGGTCTCTCAATCTCGGTAACGGAAGCGATTTTGACGACATTTTGCTTATCAACGGGCGTCACATAAATTTGTGACAGGCATCGAGCTAAAAGTTTTGTGATACGTACAGCGGTTTAGTAGAAAAATGCAAAAATCTGTGTCCAGCCATCTTGATTTTACGTATAAAACTTTTGGCTGGCACTTCCGAATCTCAATAACGGGAGCGTTTTCGAATATGGTTCCTTTACTAACATTTAGTGACGCAATTTGTGACAGTAATAACGTTTGATTTATGGCGTCACATGTAAGGGTTTACGAGAAATCAATAAAAACTTAATGTCCAGCCAGCCTGAGCTCAAGCTGGCTGGACACATGTATCTCCGCTGCGTGATGATCTACGGCCTTCGAAATATGTTCAAATTTTTGTGACGGGGACGATAATGATTTACTGAATTTGTGACGGAGAAACTTTGAGTAGTTTCAAAGATATTGATCATTTAAGTTTTCCCATACAAACATCCATTAATATTGTGAGGTGACCATCATTTTTACATAAATAAAGGATTTTTTTTAATCGACTAATCGGCCGGTAGCAGCCACGCCTGCTTTGTATTTGATTTTCATAGATGGCGCTGAGAAAACATCGTTCTTAAGAACAATGTTTCATCGATGTTTATGAACGATACTTCGATGCGGCCATTTATTTAATTTCAACTACAGATAACTTATTAGAATCGTGGATTCTTATTGGTTTTTTGGCATAAAAATACCACAGCCAATTACTCTACTATAGAAAATAGAATGACAGCGATACTCCCATAGACAAAATTACTAAAAATAAAATTGTGCAGACCGTATCGCGCTCGCTGTCACCGTTTATATATTTGATTAAAATGACGACCACCGACTTCATTTGCGCTTCAAACACTTAGGGCGGCGGTAAACACAACGTTGTGGTACAAGGCGGGGGTTACTGAAGCGCAAATGGAGTTGATTGTCGTCATTTGAAACGCTCAATAAAAAGTACAAATCAATTAATGTGATTTTATTTACAGCAAACATTATTTTTTCATTTAAATACCTTCGAGCATTAGTTATCCTGACACAATATCTACCTATGTACTTACCATGAAAAACACCAATACGTACCTACTAAAAAGAGTAGGTATCTGCATGTAAATAAGCAATAACATCAAAAACTTACCCCTCCCCCCCTTCCTCACTTCTACACTTTTGTCTTCTATCGATTTAAGGAGGAAGCGCTAAAGTAGCCCGCGAAATTCAAATTTTCTTACGTTTTTTGCAATTTGCTGGTCAGTATTAAGTTGTACGATGATTAAAATATGATTCGCGGCCGTAACAAATGTATTTACAGAATTATAATCTATAATTCATCAACACAACTCTCTAAGACTGTTGGCGCCGCGGATCGCTAATGTGACACTGTCAATGTCATCGAGATGTCAACAAGACCTGCGTGTGACGGCCGGCTCGAAGGACCACAATGTTTGGGAGTTAAATAACGAACTCCTTGTTTTGTTGATGGAATTAAGGTTTAATCAGCAACTTTACAATGAGTAATTATAAAAATGTAAAATGAAAACTTTTGACACAGAAACGCATGTCATCACTTCTTCAACGGAATAGCGCGGGAGAACGCCAGCCGTCACACGCAGGTCTTGTTGACATCTCGATGACATTGACAGTGTCACATTAGCGATCCGCGGCGCCAACATCCTCCCCCCCCCCTGAAAGTCCTTGGTTTTAGGGCTTTAAGTGGCTTCAGTTGTTGAACTAGACATCTCAACAGGTAATGGACATATTTTTGAGAAAGAACGCAGCACATCTCCGGTGGCTGTTCGGATGGTAGCAACACGAGAAACTCCGTCCCTTCCAGTGTAGACTCGGATGATTCGCCCGAGATGCCATTTTAATGGTGGCACCAGTAATCCCCAAGAATGACTATTTCATGAAATCTTCACATTTGGGGATTATACTAAGTTAACAAGTTGTATTACTGATTGTAATGATTATAATTCTGTAAATACATATTTGTTACGATCGCGAATCATATTTGAATCAACGTACCACTTAATACTGACCAGCAAATTGCAAAAAACGTAAGAAAATTTGAATTTCGCGGGCTACTTTAGCGCTTCCTCCTTAAATACCTACAGTTATTCGTATTAATATCACCAAAACATGGATTTTCATCCATTAAAGAAAACACCTTAAAACATACTTAGTCCTACATAAAACCTACATTATTGGTAACCCTACTGCAGTGTTTGTATGGGAAGATTTAAATGATCAATATCTTTGAAACTACACAAAGTTTCTCCGTCACAAATTCAGTAAATCATTATCGTCCCCGTCACAAAAATTTGAACATATTTCGAAGGCCGTAGATCATCACGCAGCGGAGATACATGTGTCCAGCCAGCTTGAGCTCAGGCTGGCTGGACATTAAGTTTTTATTGATTTCTCGTAAACCCTTACATGTGACGCCATAAATCAAACGTTATTACTGTCACAAATTGCGTCACTAAATGTTAGTAAAGGAACCATATTCGAAAACGCTCCCGTTATTGAGATTCGGAAGTGCCAGCCAAAAGTTTTATACGTAAAATCAAGATGGCTGGACACAGATTTTTGCATTTTTCCACTAAACCGCTGTACGTATCACAAAACTTTTAGCTCGATGCCTGTCACAAATTTATGTGACGCCCGTTGATAAGCAAAATGTCGTCAAAATCACTTCCGTTACCGAGATTGAGAGACCAGCGAAAAGTGGTTTATCAAGATGGCTGGACACGTTTTCGATCGATTATCTAAGATTCTGTTGCGTCACAAATTCTGATATAAGGGTGTTTAGCCGTCACATAAAATGCCCTATTGACCTAGTTAAATGCGAGTTATTTTGAAGATTTGTCCAGCCAGCCTGAGTGACATCTTTTAATTAGCTGCAGTAAAATGACAGCTTACGTGTTACTATATATTACTGAAATTGGCGTCTTTTTGTTTTTTCGCGGCCATCAACCCAATCTTGTTTTTCTAGTACAGAATAGTGTAACAAACGAAACTTATTTGACATGCATATCTCTCAACGCAGTACGAAATGAGTTATTAAGAAGTGTCATTTTACTGCAGCTAATTTAAAAGTCGGATTATAAGTAAGAGGAATCATTGAGTGGTCATAGTGAGTATGGGTGCTAACAATAAAGAAGCAGGTTTCCGGTGCAGGCAAGTAGGTACTTTGAATAGAATAGAACCATAGACTTATAAAAAAAGATGGACTCCGCGCCACGCATATCGAAAGTGAAGCACAGTAAGTATGCCGGGACCGTTTACATGTACAAACACGCCTCACGCTCACATTTACATCATAGTATGCCGACCAGCCGCCATTACGAGACACGACAGCGTCAATCGTCAATCACGCACACATAGATCGGTACGGTGCTTCACTTTCGATATGCGTGGCGCGGAGTCCATATTTTTTTATAAGTCTATGAATAGAACAAACATTATCTAAGTACTTACCTTAGTCTAGATGCGTCCATGTTCTCGGCTGTTACACAACAAACTAACGACGATAAGAGCATAATAATATCTATAGTAATTAAAACGTTATTAGTGATTAATTAATAACATCATCACGTAGTGGCAAACATCTCTACACATAACATATTAATTATTAACATCACGCAATTAATTCCCGAATGGATATGTAGAATTAGGTACAGATGCCAGCACATCAAGCTACCCCAATCTGTCAATTTTCTTTGATAAATTTTTCAATTTTATTACAAAAGGAATAAGGTTCATATTCAATTGGGAAAATTTGACAGATTGGGGTAGTTTCATGTGCTGGCTTCTGTACCTATAGTAAACCCACATTTCCCCAGTTATGTAAGTCTCAAGGTTCGTGTAGGTTCCAACCCTGACAGGTGCTTTACTTTGTGTAAATTATCCATCACGATGTAGATATGATATCTTCGCGACTGTAACAAATATGTATTTACAGAAATTATAATCATTATAATCAGTAATACAACTTGTTCAGTTACTATAATCCTAAATGTCAAGATTTCATGAAATAGTCAGGTCAATAGAATTATTTGGTCTTAGAGAGTTGTGTTGATGACTTTCATGATTATAATTCTGTAATACATATTTTTTACAGTCGCGAATCATATTTTAATCAACGTACAACTTAATTGTGACCAGCAAATTGCAAAAAACGCAAGAAAATTTGAATTTCGCGTTCTAACTGGCGCAGTATAGTTATAGATTATCGCCACGTTTCCCTGGAGGCATAAACAATATTTTTTCTAGACTCAAAGCTATAGGTATCCCCTCATAGTTAACAATAAATCCTCATGGGACCATCCATTGCATGTATCCATATCCAATCCTACGTAGCTCTTAGCTAAGTAGGTAATAACTACATATAGGTATACAACATTATTTTTAGTAGGTATATGCGAAACTCGAAACACGTGTCTAGTATTTTAATGTAAAGAATCTATGTACAAAATTTCAAAACTGTATCATGAGAAATCACAAAGTTATAAGCTTGTTATGTTCCCTGGTTGTCCGTTCAAAAACATGCTCGCCACGCGGCGCGGCGCGGGGTGACCATGTTTTATGCTCCTCCAGCATCGTACGCTCATTGATAATAGTTTGGCAGTAGGTACCTAACTGTACGGCGATTTTATTGTAATTCACTTGTGATTAAATATTTTTGGTACAAAATATAAAATGGTGTAAAAATTATTGAAATCGATTCAGTTACTCATTCTGAACAAACTATATTCAGGTTTCGCATATACGAAAAATAATGTTGCATAAATGGTTTTAAAATATAATTTTAAAATTATTTAAATACCGACAAATTTTTACGGAGCCCTCGGTGCGCGAGTCCGACTCGCACTTGACCGGTTTTTTTAATGCTACGAGGGGCTAAGGTATAAAAAAAACTCTATTAAAAGCAAATTCTAATTTATTTAATACACATTATAATACAATTTATTAATTAATTAATATACAAAATCAATTGACTGATCAGTATCACAGATCTAAAGAAAACACATAATTTTTAATTGTTAAATGCGACGAAGTATTTTTAGGCGTACCTACATGCACTACAAATCAATAAATCTAGGTGTTAAAAAATTAATCCGACAAACTTTTATTTCACTATGGGACCAACTCTGAAATCACGAAAAAAAAGGACAAAAGTCAGACACCTATTGAAGGTGCCATCGCGGCCATTTCCGCCTGATCACTTAAATTTTTTTTCGCCTAAATCCTGCGGCGGCGCCAAGCCACGCCCCCTTAAAATGTTCGCATATTACTTGGACGCATCACGTGTACTCCTTTTGTGAATTTTACGGACGAACTATTTGACTTTGGCGCGCTTACTAGAGAGCGCTTCTATTTTTTGAGTACAAGTAAAAATTAACTTAATTGTGGTCAACCGGGTGTCCACGATAGTACCTACTCGACCGAATGTATGGGACGGCTGATATTTTATTGCGATTCTGATGTTGGTATCATGAAGAAAGTTAGTTTGATAGTTTTTACCACAAACACACTTAATTTTTTTAATATTTTTATTGCCCGCTCTTGTTCTCGATCACGCCTGATGGAAAGCGATGGATGAGGTCTATGATGGAACGAGCGTGCCCAGAAGATGTCTGTTCACTCTTGCTTTGCAGACAGACGGGTTAAGTGTGGAAGGGAACATCCACGACAGAGTTCCACATTTTGGCTGTGCTCACAGTAAACGTAGAGAAGCGCTGAATACGACTGATCGGGATGTCAACCAAGTGTGGATGGTACGCTGCAGTACGTCTGGTAGTACAAGGCTAACAATTTGACCAAACCTTCTGATACATACTGTATGATTATAATACAAAAAATATATTAATATCTGATTTGCCAGTGATACAAAAATATTATTTTTATGCGATTAATTATGGAATTTTTAGCTTAGGCCTAGCGCACATAAGGCGAGGCGCAGCGATTCTCACTGGCAAACCAATATCAACCTTAAAACTCATGAAATAAAGTAGAAAATAAAGCACAATAAAGCGGACCGCGGTATGCGGTCAAAGTTATTTATTTTTAACTTTATTGTCAGAGGCGCAATGTTGATATTCATTTGGCAGTTAAGTTTTTTTTTTCAGCTTGCCTTTTGCTTTGTTTATAAGTAAAGTTTGTGTGTTTGGATCGCGAGGTATAGCAGTGGAGCACCTTCGGCATGTAATAATTACAATAAGACGGCCCTCTGACCAACGATCGGCTAGGTGTACGTATTAGAATTAATATATTAATCCATCTCATGCATCCTCATCATTTCCACTATCTGTAGACACTTCACCATCGCCAATAAATACTTCTTCGTCAGCTATATAATTAGGAACCGACCTATTAACCTGAAGAACCGACGCCATTGCCATTCCAGTCCCAAACGTATACTCTATGGGCTTCAAACTCTCATCTACATTGTCTATGGCAGGTATTGGTCTATGGTTCGGATGTTTTTTCCTTCTTACAGCTCTATGGCGACGGACATCGTGTAATAGAGCTTTCTGCTTCTCCTTATAATAGTCAAAATCGCTTTCTGAAGACGAAGGCGTTAGTTCCAAGTCTTTTTTTGTGAACCGTATCTCGTGATTCACAGTTTCTTTGACTGTTTCGTTGGCTATACCCGCTTCAACGTCGCTTAAGCCACTGGAATCTAATTCGTTTTTCTCTGACTTTACACATTTACACCATTTTGTGATAAAGTAGTCGTTAAAAGTGCTTATTGTTAAAAGTTTACTTTTTACGTTTAATTTCGCGTTCGCCTCATAGATGACATCACTTATATCTGTTTCTTTACTGTATTTCGCTAATTTGTATTTATATTTCTTATCCTTATTTTTTATTTTTTTAGGCTTGTTACACAAAGGCCTCTTTTTAGGGGCATTATTTCTTAATTTAAATTTATTGATATAACCTTTCTTTTCCATGAATTCTTCAAGATTTATTTGACGAGGAAATTCCGGTATATTGTCCTTTAATTCTGGCATCGTTTTAGCGAGCGCTTGTCTCTCTCTTTCCCTCATAACGTCCTCTCTTTTCCCCAATTTCCTTTTTAATTCACTTAAAACTATTTTATTGGTTTCCTTTTCTCTTTTCCCGGGCGCTGTTGTGAGGTCTCCTGCTGGCTGAATACTGGAATCATCATCATCAGTTCTCACGAAATAAAAAACTTCATCCTTACTCTCTGGCTCCCGGTCTTCTATTTTCAAAATTCCTACATTCTCAACCATAACCTCTTTGTCTTCATACTGAATTTCCTTCACGTTTTTATTTTGAATTTTCTTCAGCCTCAGCTGCGAACTCTGAACAGTCTTCAAACACTTAGTGAGGCTATCAATGATATCATCCATATCTCGATTCAAGACTTCCAAATCGATTTCCTGCTTATTCATAGCGCAGGAATCGAGAAAAACATCGAGACTGTTGGATTTATTTAAAATCAATTTCAATTCTAGACAAGATTTTGCTACACCTGTATGAATTTCAGAATAAAGCCAATTGTCAGTGAAAGCTGTGCCAAATTTTTTATTTTCATTATCTTTATTGCCAGAGTTTTTAAGTAGTCTATACATTCGTTCTAAAGTCTCATGGTTGTGTTGAAACTCTTTGGTCACGTGAGGTATGACAACTGTGTGGAGCCAGTGTATGCGTTCGTTATGGTTCTTGTATGCACGCTGGGCGTGTAGGGGTGGTACAAAGTGGGCCATCGCGACGTGTTTGAGGAACGTTGATTGGACTACAAGGAAGGCATGGTGGATTTTCTGTAAAAGAAAATATTCAATATTTTACTTTAGGTCAGATTCCACGAACGGCTATTTAAGCGTGTGAAAAAGGGGAGCTTCGTGACATCACATGAGTGTTAAAACTCTAAACTTCAACTGTAACGAAAAACTTCAGAGAGGCAATTCTTGAATATTAAGAACATTCACAGTCTGGGTGCTTACTCTCGAATATAAAATCCGATAGATCGACATTGGTCAAACGTCAGTTGGTTGAGTTAAACGTCAGGGATTGGCTAGACTCAGTGAGCCCAGACAATCCCTGACCTTTGACTGACAATTCCAATGTCGATCTATCGGAATTATATTCGAGAGTAAGCACCCTGATCTCAGTCTCAATCTGTCAAAAATACCACCAAGTTTTTGACATTTGCTTCTCGCCGAGATAAAGATGCGATTACATTTTAAATTACTAAAATTGGCTTTCTGATATTACCAACTGTTATCAACATTTGAATAAGGTTTAATTTAAAATTACAAAACAAACCAGAGGAGGCGGGGTCTATAAATATGACCATCAGTTATGAGAATCTGACCTAAAGTAAAATATTCAATATTTTACTTTAGGTCAGATTCCACGAACGGCTATTTAAGCGTGTGAAAAAGGGGAGCTTCGTGACATCACATGAATGTTAAAACTCTAAACTTCAACTGTAACGAAAAACTTCAGAGAGGCAATTCTTGAATATTAAGAACATTCACAGTCTGGGTGCTTACTCTCGAATATAAAATCCGATAGATCGACATTGGTCAAACGTCAGTTGGTTGAGTTAAACGTCAGGGATTGGCTAGACTCAGTGAGCCCAGACAATCCCTGACCTTTGACTGACAATTCCAATGTCGATCTATCGGAATTATATTCGAGAGTAAGCACCCTGATCTCAGTCTCAATCTGTCAAAAATACCACCAAGTTTTTGACATTTGCTTCTCGCCGAGATAAAGATGCGATTACATTTTAAATTACTAAAATTGGCTTTCTGATATTACCAACTGTTATCAACATTTGAATAAGGTTTAATTTAAAATTACAAAACAAACCAGAGGAGGCGGGGTCTATAAATATGACCATCAGTTGACAAGGACGGGGCTCCAAACGTTATGAAAATCTTGAGACGTAATTTATAGATGACCCGTAGAGAATTATCAAGCGTTTTTTTTAACTTACCATAAGATTGTCACTAGTCTGCGCCTGCACAGCGTCCCAGGCCACATCAGCTCGAAGCCAGGGCGCGTTGCCCAAGATGGCGGACGAAGCCCTCGACAGTAGCACGGCTAGTTCACTCTGATGACGACAGAGCAGCGTGTGGGTGGATTCTATTACTGATGTTAAGGAGCCACTGGGGAAGAAAATAAAAAAAAAGCTTGTAGAAAATTATTAGTACTGAGTACTGATCCAAAGGCGTCAAAAACAGACCCGCCTTCTTTGAAGCCGATTTAAAAAATACTTAATACAAAACCTCCTTTTAAAAAGTCAGTTAAATGTAAAAAAAAAAAAAAAATTACGCAAATATCCTCGTCTTTGGAAGTCAGTCAAAAAATTGCATCCAACACAGAACCTCCTTCTTTGAAGTCGGTTTAAAATTAAAAATAATTGAGTAGGTACAAAACATCTTCTTTTATCAAAGTCTGTTAGAAAACGAGTCAAATACAGATCATCTTTTTCTTCGAAGTCTTTTAGAAAACGCGTGGAATACAGAATATCTTCTTTCATCGAAGTCTGTTAGAAAACGCGTGGAATACAGAACATCTTGTTTCTTCGAAGTAGATTAGAAAACGCGTCGATTAAATGTTCTATCTTTCATCTAACCTGCACAATAATTACGTAACTCACTATTAATCTGAATCTGAATCATTTTGAAGGTCATTGCTAAACCATTGCTTCATATATTCGAAAATTTTGTCTGCGTAACAACGAAAATAACGCAATTAATGTTGTTAAACTATCAAAACGAAAGCCATTCCTAATTATTATTATTTATTTATTTTATTATTTATTATTATTTATTTATTTTATTATTTATTTATTTTATTATTTATTATTATTTATTCATTACAGTGAAACTCAGAAACCTAGCTCAACCAAACCAAGCAAGCATCACAGGCGTTCCTATGGCCCATGTCCAGCGCTGGATTTCTTTTGACTAAAGGATGATTTCCAACAAACGGCTCGCACCTCATCGGATCGGGGCGTATTTTACAATCTTTAACCTTTTAACCGCTTACGCCGGATTAATCCGACAAATATATTCGAGTCCATTTCGCCAGGGTCGTATATTTACAACCAAATACCACAGCTCGTTTAATCTGCTTTTTTATTTATAGTCAGACTTTTAATTAGCTCCAGTAAAATGACAGCTTATGTGTTACTTAAATGACTGAAATTGGCGTCTTTTTGTTTTTTCGCGGCCATCAACCAAATCTTGTTTTTCTAGTACAGAATAGTGTAACATACGAAACTTATTTGACATGCATATCTCTAAACGCAGTCCGAAATGAGTTATTAAGAAGTGTCATTTTACTGCAGCTATACTACCAGTTTTTTTTTTTTGGCGCGGTTTGTCCAGCATATCAACCTACTACAATCTATCAAATTTTCCCAATCAACTTTGAACCTTATGCTTTAGCGATAAAGTTGAAAATCTATTAAAGATATTTGACAGATTGTAGTAGGTTGATGTGCTGGCGTCTGTTTATAGTATTTAAATCAAGCCGTGCACAGCAGCTTGACCGCGCGGGTGTGTTCCGCGACACGCGATCGTTAGCCGAAAGTATGCTGCGACGAGCGATCGGCTTTGTTCGGCTGTCTTCGTATCCGATCGAATCCTTTCGGCTGTCGTCCAAATTTATCTTTTCCGCTTCTGTTTTTTTATGATTATTTTCTTCCGCTCTTAATGCAATAGCCAACAATACAACGTCAACTTCAATCATTTTCAAAAATTAGAACACGTCAACACGAGTAGGAATGAAACTATTTGACTAGGCGCAGAAACGGATACGTGCGCAAGCGTCCATCCTGCCGGACGCGATCGGCTGTCGCCGCATGCTTTCGTATCGTTTCCGATCCGATGCGATAAGAGCCGTTTGGTGGAAATCATCCTTAAATGATAATGAACTTACATATTGACATGCAGAGCAGCGTACTCCTTGAGGCAGGCGTGTGTCCTCCTCGCGAGCGCTAGGTACTCCCTCATGACAGCTAGCAGAGGGGGCAGGGTGCCCCTACAGCGGGAGCGGTGACACCAGCGAAGGACCAGGGGCAAGGAGGCGTAGACCGCGAGGTTGATGAGGGTCGCGCGCTGAATACTGAGACAAAATTAATATAAATTAATTTGGTCAATGTGGTTGCATCCTGTGTTTGCGATGAAATCAATTTAAAAGCCAGCTTTTGCCTTGCCTGTCCCCACCTAATTTAACAAAATTAAACATACATCAGAAATAATCCATATCCATACTAATATTATAAATACGAACGTGTCTGTGTCTGTCTGTTACCTCTTCATGCTTAAACCGCTGAATCGATTTTTGATTCCGATACTAGCTGTTGCCCGCGAATTCGTCTGCGATCCAGGATGAAAAGTAGACCATGACCTGGAGAAGGTCATGGTCTACCCCTGTGCCAAATTTAATGTGCGTCAGTAAGTTTGTTTGTCTGTTACGCTTTCACGCTAAATCGGCTGAACGGATTTGGATGGAATTTGGCACATGGTTAGACCATCACCTGAATTAGGACATAGGATACTTTTTATCCCGATATTCCCACGGGATCGAAACTTATGCGGGTGAAACCGCGAGGCGCAGCTAGTATAAGATAAATATTAAAAAACAATCAAAACACCAGACACAATATACTTAGATTAAACTCGGAAATAAAATACGGTGTTTTGTGTTTTTTTTTAACAAAATTTTGTAAGCACCTGGGAGTTCCAGATTTATAGCAGAGTTGCTTTTTTACGCCTACTAGAACAGACCTAAAAAGTGTTCAAGTATTCATGATCTGCCTAGCCTTTTCCCGACTATGTTGGAGTCGGCTTCCAGTCTGACTGGATGTAACTGAACTGAATATCAGTATTTTTATGAGGATCAGCTGCTTATCTGACCTCCACAAGATCATAACCCAGTTATTAAGTAACATTGATTTCAAATACTACCTCACACCGTTTTCCCATAGAGCTAGGCTGAAACAAAGACTTACTCCTTTTACATCGTTTATGTTTATTCATCTGGTCAAATACTCACGCTGGGTGCAAGGAGGTTGAATTCAAATCCTTACATAGTCTAAAACAAAGTCGCCGAAATGTCTGTACGCGCAAAACTTCCGAATGACTGCACCTAATTGGATATTTTTTTTTTTTGTGTACGGTATTGCCAGGACAAGGTTTGTATGAAAGAGAATATCGGATTCGAAAAAAAAAATTGCCCCCGTGCGAAGCTGGGGCGGGCCGCTAGTATTACTTAAGAAAATAAAGTAAAACACCTACTGTTTAGGAGGAAACAGCAGAACAGTAGCAGTAACTCCCGTCACAGAAGCTAGTCGTTCTCCTCTGGTCATCCATCCATTCTTGCCGCCACCCACGTACCGCCACACATCCTCAGGAGCCGGAGACTCTTGTTCCACATCAATACTATCTTCTCGAAACAGAAGGCCGCTTTCTAGTATCAGTATTATGTTCTCGCGGGTGTAAAGGAGCTGTGGAAGGGAAAGAAGTGTTAATTTATTTTTACCCCTTTATTGGTAGGTATATAAACGTTGCCGCATTGCCTAAAGTTATGTAGTGATTAGTGACGGGGTGACGGGTGACGGAGGTATGTCGATAAAAACTATCCTATGTCCTTGCCTGGGATGCAATCTATCTCTCTGGCAAATTTTATCGAAATCCATTCAGTGGTTTAGGCGTGAAGAGGTAACATACAGACAGACAGACAGAGTTACTTTCGAATAATAGATAGAATATTCTTCATTATGTAGTAGACCATTAAAATTACAGTTGTAGTACCTGTGAGCAATAAGTTGGGACTTCAGCGCGGTGATGTCAGAATGCCAGTGGCGTGCTTGTACTTCATGGTACAATACAGGCGCCATCGGTGAAGTGCGGGGAAAGCCGGCGGGGTAGTCGCATTCCTAGAACGTCCCAACTTACCGCGCGCGAGTTGTAAATGTAGAAATTTTACAAGGGGTGACACAATGGGTCCGTCTTATCATTAAAAGCAATCTATTAAAGACAACCTTTAGATAGATTAAGGGGGAAGAAGAGACAATACAGAAGGTGGTCGGTGTTGTACCATTTACGTTACTTAAGTTTACCCAAAACTAGATCCGTCAATCCAGAGCAATTCAGGCAATTCTTTTCTGATAAAAACTTAGTCACACTGTAGTATATTTTATCATGTAAATTTCGCAGCAATAGATGACACGTATTCCACTAGTATCACCACCATTTAAAGACTACAAACTGAAGAATTGATTGAAAATAGAAACTCACCATATTAGGTCTGAATTTGATAACAAACCATCTTCTAGAGAGTAGAGGAGGGGTAAAGTCTTGTTTCATGAACAATGCCATCTGCAATTTGAAGATAAAGATGCCATTTTCTTAAAAAAATCACAAGAAAAACGAAAAATATTTGCCGGCGACAGGTTAAACACTTTTCAGGTAAATAATGTGAAATGCACACAAATACCTAGCTATTTTTGATAAAACATGAATGATAATGTTTCGACAATTACCTTGTTGATTGCTGACAATAAATATAATAATCACAATTAATATTGTATTTTTACATTTTCCAAGAAACACCAAATTAATTCTCCGCTTATTTTGACATATTCGTCATGTTCACGAGGATAGTTTTGATAATGGCACAGAGTACTTTGGATAATGTTAATTACCCTGTGTAATTACCCGCTAAATTACTTTATGGGTAATTTTAGAATCAAAAACTAATCACTGTTTCACTTGAAAACCGACGTTAGTTCACGATAACCTACTTCGCAAACACTTCCGCCAAAGAGTATAATAATAATACGGGAGACTTCCGCTCAGTTCCGCTCTCTTGGCCATACACTCCATGCCCAGCCCATGTGGGAGCCCATGCCATCAGCACGCCACAGCACGCCGCGTTATGTATTTTTTAGGGGCCGTCTGCACGAGCGATAGAATCGCGGCGACGGCGATATTATCATCGCATAAGAGCCCATTAGGTTATATATTATGTTCTGTGCACATGAGTTGACCATGACCTGGAGAAAGACATAGGCTAATTTTTATCCTGGATCGCAGACGAAGTCCCGGGCAACAGCTAGTACTTAATAATATAAATGCGAAAGTAAGTTTGTTTGTTACCTTTTCACGAATAAACCACTGAACCGATCATTCTGAAATTTTGCATATAAGGTTGTCAGGTGTACACATTGTAGGTACATACAATATTTATTATTTATAAGGATCTCAAGTTTGCAAAAAGAGTTGACATTGAGTTTTGCGCCCAGACAAAATTTTTTTTTCTACATAAATCTGCTAAGTACTTACACATTAAAAATTGTAAGCTTACCAAGAATTAATGTACGGTACCTACCTAATATTATTTACATGATACTTCATTATTTAACCTTTCTGAAAAAGTATTACCCTTTTTTATTTATTACACTTATTATTACGACATCGGAAAAGTTATAAAAATCTCAACTTGTGCCACGGTAATTATCAGTACCTACCGTATTGTGACTCGGCCCTAGAAATATTTGTATGAAGATAGAATACTCTAGTAGGTATAGATAATAATTAAGCTTGTGCCAAAATGTTCTCAAAATGCCGTCCAACAAGGCTGGAAAACAATTATTTATAATATATGTAGTGACCATAGACTTATAAAAAAAGATGGAGTCCGGCCGCGCCACGTTTATTGAAAGTGAAGCACAGTTACTATGCCGACCGGCCGCCATTACGTGACACGACAGCGTCTGTGTAGGTAGTAATCATGCCTTACAATCTTACTCATAAAAACCCTGCAACAGCATTGTGATAACCCAACTTATTACAGATGACATGTACAAAAGATATATTTCCAGCTGGTTATTAGCTTTACAATTTCGTGGTATTATAATCTGTTAGTTTAGTATTGTAAAACCAGAGGCGCTAGTGTGGCGTATAATGTAGGAAAATAAAAAAAAATCAAAGTTAATACTGCACTAAGGTTTACAATGTTCTCCCTAAATAAATGGTATAATATTAGTAGTACTGTTAAGAATGTGTTGCCATAATTAATTCATTATTTGCTACATAGAAGTTTGATTAGTTCTATTATTGGAGATAAGCAAAGAGTGTTTATTGTAAATATAGGGTTCGTTAGAATAAATTAAATATAAACATACGTGTCCATGATGTTAAGTCATTTTTGTTGAAAAAAATTTTGAAATAAAAAGATCTTACATACTTTGGTAAGAATTTAGAGATATTTAAATATATGCCCTGGCAGCACTGGCAAGTAATAAACAAAAATGGCTGTTGTTGTTTTGATGTCGTTCTGCTGTGAATGCTGTGATCGTTCGTTGTCTGCTGTGATCGTTCGTTGTACCTAAATCCCCCTTACTAATAAACATTGTGTATCGTCTGTATAGTTACACAACGCTTTGTCTTCTGTCGAAAATCAAATTACTGACGACTGAAAGAGAGAAATCGGTGTGTAACTATTCGTCTGATATAATACGTTTATTAGTAAGGGGGTGTGTAATTTAAATAATATCTAAATATGTTGTAGTAAACAGATTTTGAATACTTATATCGGTATAATTTTACTATCTCTGTTATAGTAAACAGTTGGACCATGAATGGATCTAGGTCGCGCGATTATAATACTGACACGGATGTAGTTTAGTATTTTAATCGCAGAGGGCGCTTTTTTAATGTTATCGTTCAAATCGCGCGAGATGGCTCTCTATTTCCGTATATACAAAGTACTCTTTGGTAGTAATAGCGTCAAGTAAAAAAATAAAATAATGCCGTCTTGTGTTGTGAAATCGTGTAAAAATAATTCTACATCCCAGAAAAAGTGTCAAGGAATAACTTATCACAGGTAAGGCACAATTTTACTCGTTGATTTATTGTATTTTTAACATTTTAAAATCAATACTATTGGAAGATTGGAACTTGGAACACAAAACCAACATACTTTTTAAGTGTTGTCAGAAAATAAATGGGTAATTTTCCCGAGAGATTGGGTAATATTTTTTTTTTTTGTGTTCTTTGTAATTTTTAGGGTTCCGCACCCAAAGGGTAAAACGGGACCCTATTACTAAGACTCCGCTGTCCGTCCGTCTGTCTGTCCGTCTGTCACCAGGCTGTATCTCATGAACCGTGATAGTTAGGCAGTTGAAATTTTCACAGATAATGTATTTCTGTTGCCGCTATAACAACAAATATTAAAAAACAGAATAAAATAAATATTTAAGGGGGCTCCCATACAACAAACGTGATTTTTTTGCTCGTTTTTGATCGATATTGATAACGGCGACAGGTAGACGCTTGAAATATTCACAGAATATTAAGTTATTTATTTACTCTAAAAATATGTAATTAAATTAAAATAAAACAAATATTTAAGGGGGGCTCCCATACAACAAACATGATTTTTTTGCTATTTTATAGTTAATGGTAAGGAAGGAACCCTTCGTGCGCGAGTCCGACTTGCACTTGGCCGGTTTTTTTGCAAGTATTGACTATGATTATTTTTATAGATTTCCTACAGCAAATCAACCGTGGAACAATGATTGGATTAAAATAATAAGCAATTGCAGAGGCGAAGACCATTGGGTTCCGTCGAAAACAAGCGTGATATGTAGTATACATTTTGATACAAATGATTTGTACACCACGAAAAATGGACTACGTCGAGTCGTTACCTATGCAAATCCAAAAAGAGTAAGATAATAAGGAATATTTTTCTACTACGTCCATTCATAGAGAATCAGGAATGTTGTATGTACCAAATTTAACATGCGTGTATGCGTGATGCTAATTATTAATATTTATGGAGGTCCACATTCCATAATTCAGGGGACCGATTCTACTAACAAAATTGTTTAAAAATCGCAATGGACCACAGCTAAATCACGGCTGTTATGCGTTTTCACATTCTACTAGTGAACAACGTTTCAGCTGCGGTTCGTTTTAGTTTAAGCCAACGATCGATCGAAAAAATTTCAAAATCTATTAATTTTGCTAACAAAATCGAACATGATCGTGACGTTTAGTCGCATTCTACTATTATTGTAACACTTGATAAAATCGAATCAAAACTGAACTTCATCGGTTCATCTGTGTCAAATTCATGATTGAACATAGTTGGTAAAGTGCAACTTCTACCGCATCAATCTAAGATTGCTTTCGTTTTCTTCCTTAAAAATATGATGTTTTATATGGATTTCGTTGAACTTGCCCACTTAGAACATATTGTCGATGAATCTTATTATGATTGGTAACAAAAGAAAAGTAATTGTCTCATTAGTGACAGTTGAGCTCAGCTTTTATTTTGGGTATAAATAAAACATACTTAATTTATTGTAACAAATGATTTATTAAAGACGAAGGATTTGGTATGTTTTTATTGAAATGGTTGCTTTGAGTTTTAAGTAAAATTTAATTTAGCTTAACATTACTAAAGTTATTTTTATTTCAATCAGTCTCATCATTACACAATTAAGATTCTTGATGTGGGTGAGAAGTCAACAATCAGTTATCAGTCTGAAACAAACACGATATTTCCATTATTATAAAATCTTAAAGCAAAGACACAGTAAATAAATATAAAAAAACGGAACCTGAACGTGAAACAGATAGCCAAAATTTTTACAATAATAAAAATACATATCTACTACAGAATCATATTCTTGTCCAGTTGATGGCAATAGTGAGCCTACATGGGACTTAAAGATAACTGGTGAAATGTAGATGTACTAAAGGTACACCTCTGTCTAACAATTTAGGGAATATAGGAGTGATGTTATGTATAGTATAGAATAATAAATACATAATATATCTATATTATAATATATAGTATCTACTATTGCATCTAAAACTGGTGATAAAATCAATCAATTACTAATTATTCTAACAAAATAACATTTAAAATACTTGCTCTATGTGAAGTTGATACTTAGGTACGCAGACTTTCTGTTATGATGATCATAGCATTAAAGAATCCGGTCATAGCATTGGATATATTTAATGCTGCAGTAGCCGTATTTCCTCCGTTCGCATCCGCATCTCTTCAATGTGGGCTATGGTTGCAGGTTGCCCTTGTTTCATCAAGAGCTGCCGTGTTACCTGTAAATAAGTCACTAGTTATAGTTATAACAAAAACCAGAAGATGTAAGTAATAAAGGTAATTAAAATAGGGTTAAGAATTAGTTCTGACTGCCAAATGCCACTTACTCTGATGTACAAACCGAGGGTGGCCCCCCGCACGTTGGCGTATTGTTCTTGGCTGTCAGTGTCTAGGTCTGGCTGAAACTTTAAACAATAATAAGGAACCTATAGTTATAGATTGACCCGCATCTTACATTTTTAATACTTAGTTCCAAAACTAAAATGGATAGAAAATTATTGTTATTATTGTCATGTTGGTATTTTTAAAGAATAGATAATAGCAACTTAAAAACTTACATTTGACCAATCTTTAAATGTCCCAGCTACGCCACGCCATCTGCACATTGTTCCCACATGCGTGTTGCGAGGGCTCGTCCTTCTTAGGACCGCAATTATTGTCCCATATGTAATGAGGAGGTCCAGTTGCCCTACTGACGTAGATTTTCGTCTGGTATCTTCCATTAGGCCTGAAATTACTTAAAATAAGCATAAACAGAACAACACTTGAAAAAAAAATGTCCACAAGGTTAGTCGTCCAACAAGGTTGTCGCTGAACATTCGTTTTAGAATAACAATAACGGTCTTTTGTGCGATATTTGATTTGATGAATAAGTAATCAGACATATTTTAAAACGAATAGTCACAGTAACAGTAAATCAACCATTGAACTTGTTTTGTTTTCCGCTGTTTGTTTATTTACATTTTGAGTCTTTGACATAACCGAAACGTTTCGTTTCAAAGCTCCGGCCAGCAAGACACGTAGAACGAAACGTACTTCTGAGTTTTTATCATTTAAAAAGTTGAAATGTTGTATGTGTAACAAAAAATTATATAATAAAAAAGTATAATTTTATGGTCTAAATATCATATTGTATTCGAAAATGACATGTATTCGTATTTAGTAACATT
Organism: Gortyna flavago; assembly: GCA_963669345.1. Classification (NCBI taxonomy): domain Eukaryota; kingdom Metazoa; phylum Arthropoda; class Insecta; order Lepidoptera; family Noctuidae; genus Gortyna; species Gortyna flavago. The sequence goes on along the minus strand of OY770155.1, from coordinate 2,469,326 downwards.
TTTTGGTTCAACTTTTTTTCTGTGGTATTATTAAAATATACTATTTGGCATGTTTGTAACACAGGTTACCCGCTGTTACGTTCCCGCGCTACGAATGCTACATTTCCGTTGCGATTCCAGCAATATGTCTAGTTTCCAGTTTGCTTAAAATACTTAGGTAGTAGAATGAGTTTATGTAACTATCGAACGGCTTTCCGATCGAAATCGAACTGTTAAAACAATTGAACGTGTAACGTTGCAAATTAGTAGAATCGGCCCCCAGGCGTAATTATTTGTACAGTCCGCAAAGGAGATGAGATGAGTAGGTAACCAAAAAAAAGTAGATATTTTTTAATAAAATTTTATACTTAATATACTTCGTCTGTGCCCAACATAATATCCATCCGCCTAAACTCTTCCTAACTAGAAGATGGGGTATATTTTGATTTAACTAGATATGTTGGCTAGGCTATGTTGGATTTACTGTTGAGTTCAACGGCAACTGTACTACTAGTGGTCTAGTGATGATGTTCACATTGTTTGTATTTTCTTTTAGCTAATGTTTGAGCCACCAGACATGGAAGAACAGCCTGTGGAGCCAAGAATGACTATTCCTTTACAAAGAGCACAACAGTTATCACATGAGACATCTATTTGTCTTCCTTCGCCGGCTTCATCATTAACACAAGTAAGTATATATGTGGTCAATGCAGCAAAAACATATTTCTATATTACATGGTAATTGTATTATCCTTTTTTCCAGCAATCAGTGATACTAGCAGGTGATTTCCAGCAGCAGTCGTCATTCAAAACCTCTTCCTCCATAAGCCAAGGCTTATCTTCATCTGAAGTATGTAGATACACGCGTCGTTCGATTAATACTTAGCTGTAATTAAAATTTATCAGTACCTAATTCATTTATTATAACTCATCCTTTTTCTTATAGGTACCACTGAAATTTGAAACAGTAGAAACTGATTCCCAGCAGCCATTATCATCTAAAGCCTCTGTTCCCTTGAGCTTAGGCTTATGTTCATCACAAGTATGTACTTACATGCACCTTGCAGTTATTATTTAGCAATAATTATTACTCAATGAGTCTAATGTTTCTATGTTTCTAGAAACCACTAAAAATTGAAATGGTAGAAGATGATTCTCAACAGCCGTTGTCATGTGAAGCCTCTAATTCCTTTAATGTGGGGTTATTTTCATCACAAGTATGTACATACATGCACCTTGCAGTTATTATTTAGCAATAATTATTACTCAATGAGTCTAATGTTTCTATATGTTTCTAGCAACCACTAAAAATTGAAATGGTAGAAGATGATTCTCAACAGCCGTTGTCATGTGAAGCCTCTACTTCCTTTAACGCCGGCTTATTTTCATCACAAGTATGTACATACATGCACCTTGCAGTTATTATTTAGCAATAATTATTACTCAATGAGTCTAATGTTTCTATATGTTTTTAGAAAACAGTAAAAATTGAAATGGTAGAAGATGATTCTCAACAGCCATTGTCATGTGAAGCCTCTAATTCCTTTAACGTGGGGTTATTTTCATCACAAGTATGTACTTACATGCACCTTGCAGTTATTATTTAGCAATAATTATTACTCAATGAGTCTAATGTTTCTATATGTTTCTAGCAACCACTAAAAATTGAAATGGTAGAAGATGATTCTCAACAGCCGTTGCCATGTGGAGCCTCTACTTCCTATAACGCGGGCTTATTTTCATCACAAGTATGTACATACATGCACCTTTTTTTTTTAAGGATGGGAAATCATCCAATGACCCCTCCTGCTCTGGGTGGAGCGGAAGGGAGTGTCAGACTCTTACTGACTAAAACCCATCTGGGTTCCTTCCTTAGCCCTTTATGTTCCGGGGTAGCGGTAACCCTTTCGGACAATCCCGCTGCCCCGGCAGGCTTCGGCCCTAACGGGCCCCTCCTTTAATGCTGACATCTCTTTGAGGCGCGCATGGAACACATACGCGCCGTCCAGCACGGGCCTGGTCCTGATCGGACGGCGAGCTACCCATTACTCGTCGTCCGCAGGCCCGCGCCTAGGGTGGCCAGGAGTCATCACGCGGCTCCCGACGCCCGGGGCGTCTCCCGCGGCGGCTGGGACGTGAGGCTCTAGAGGCTCTCTCCCTCGCCCATCCCGCCACCTCCTTTGCTAGCATGACTGCTTCGCAGAAGGAGGTAACTGCCTCCCACTCCTCGCTCCGGACCATGGTTTAAACCAGGGCCGGGCGCGAGAGGTCGCCGCTGCTGCCGATCGCCTCTACGAGGACACGGCGGTGCTCCGCCCAAGCGGGGCAGACCTCCACCGTATGCTCCACCGTGTCCTCTGGGCGATTTTCGCAGTGGTGACACCCGGGCGTTTCTTCCCGCCTGATGATGTGCAGGAACCTCCCGAAACATCCGTGTCCGGTGAGGACCTGCGTCAGGCGGTAGGTGAGGACGCCGTGACGCCTCTCTAGCCACTCCTCAAAGAGGGGTTTTATCACCACCATCGTGGCGTGCTCACATTCATGCACCTTGCAGTTATTATTTAGCAATAATTATTACTCAATGAGTCTAATGTTTCTATATGTTTTTAGAAAACAGTAAAAATTGAAATGGTAGAAGATGATTCTCAACAGCCGTTGTCATGTGGAGCCTCTACTTCCTTTAACGTGGGTTTATTTTCATCACAAATATGTACAGTCAACAGCAAAAGTAGATGATCAAAATCAGAAATTCAATACTAATGAACGGAGTTCGCGTCAGAACTGTGTGGCGTCGAAGTGATTCTAAAGAATGTGATTGTAAATTATACCAAACATTTACTACTAGTACAGCTGCCATTATTCGTGATCAGTTTTGACTCTAAAAGTTATAAACTCAATGATCATCTACTTTTGCTGTTGACTGTACATACATGCACCTTGCAGTTATTATTTAGCAATAAATTATTACTCAATGAGTCTAATGTTTCTATGTTTCTAGAAACCACCAAAAATTGAAATGGTACTAGATGATTCTCAACAGCCGTTGTCATGTGGAGCCTCTACTTCCTTTAACGTGGGCTTATCTTCATCACAAGTATGTACATGACATACATGCGTATCGCAATGTTTTTTTAAGAATTACTTATCACTAATGATCTAATAAATACTCTTTTGTTTTTGTTTTAGCTATCTCAAATTGGTGGTCCATCATCGCCATTTACAGCCTCAAATTTTAATGATCCAGTACTTATCGATAAACTTAGTACACAGAATTTAAAGGAAAAGTTAAAAAAGAAACAAGCAGTGATTGCAAGAAATAAAAAAGCAATAAAAACATTGAATCAAAAAGTTAGGCGTCTCCAAAATCGAAATAAAACTTTAAAGGACATATTAAAAACAATTAAGAAGCAAAACTACACAGATCTGTTCAATAGGTTAAATCAAAACATTGCTGCTGCAGATTTGTTCGACACTTATAATAAAAAAAATCTTAATAAACAAATTAAGTACTCTGCTGCTTTAAAAGAGTTTTGTCTCACGTTGAATTTTTATTCCCCGAAGGCTTACGATTACGTCAGGCAAACGTTTGATACTTGTCTACCGCATCGCAAAACACTGGCTAAATGGAATAGTCACGTAAAATGTGGTCCAGGGTTTACTGAAGAAGCTTTTCAAGCTTTAAAAGCTGAGTCAGAGGTGAGTCAACATCGGCCATTGTGCTCCCCAGTATTCGACGAAGTAGCCATTAAACCGCAAAAAAATTGCGATGGGAAAAAATATATTGCGACTAGTGGACAGGAACAGGGGGCCTAAAAAGGCCACTTTGGCAGAATCATAATTCATAATGCATCGCTGAAATTTCTTCAAGAAATTACAGATGATGCAGCTGATCTCACAGAACGGCCAAATACAGGAAGATTTATTTTATCACCATCCAAAATTTTACAGGATGTTCCACCCATGAATATGAACAACTTTCACTATGGGACCAACTCTGAAATCACGAAAAAAAAATCTGCTGTTTAATATACAAAAGTTCAATACCTACTTGACCAAAATGTATGGAACAGCTGATTTTTTTTTCGTGATTTCAGAGTTGGTCCCATAGTGAAAGTTGTTCATATTCATGGGTAGAACAACCTGTAAAAATTTGGATGGTGATAAAAAAAAATCCTGTATAGAGGAGTTTAACAATTATACAAAAAGGATTGGATATTTGGCAGGTAGTGTTGCTCGATATTAAATAAAAGTATAAAGTGCTCAAAATGTTTAGCGCGCTTGATATCTTTTTTTATAAGTCTATGGTAGTAAATATAAATGTAGGTAATGATAGCAGATAAAGTTTAAACATATTTTTTGTTTTTTAATAGGTTTCTGAGACTGGAACTCATGTTATAATGGTTGCCTATAGTTGACCACAATAATAGTTTACCTACGAATGGTTATTTCTTAAATCTACTTTTTTTTCATTATTATTGATCTTTGAACAATTTATTTATTTATTTATTAAAACTTTATGCATAAGTAAAAACTGTGCAAAGGCGGACTTAATGCCTTGGGCTTTTTTTCTAGCAGTCTACCTTAGGGTGATGCAGAGACAATACACAGTAGGTGCAATAACAGAAAACAACTAAGAAATATTTATAACTAAAATATAATAATAAATACATACAACAAAATATAAAATAAAATAAAAAAAGTTATGAGAGATAAACAAGAAAACCTGCAACAACTAAATTCTGTGGCGAATCTGCCAACTTCTTGTGTATGTTTTCCCTTAAATTCCCTTTGATTATATTGATGCACAATACAAAATTGACGATTAACATTCCAGTGTAGTTGACCAGTGGTTTCGGATAGGTAGGTACAATGGTACAGTCGCCAGCACATCAAGCTACTAAAATCTGCCAAATTTCTTTAATAGATTTTCAACTTTATCGCTAAAGCATAAGGTTCAAAGTTGATTGGGAAAATTTGACAGTTTCGGGTAGCTTGATGAGCTGGCGTCTGCACATTCATAGTGTTCGTGGAGTTGACCACCCTAATTACTTATAACACTCGAACGGAACTATTCTGAAGTAAATTTAAATAGGCATTTTATTTTTGTATAATTAACTTCAATAAATGTTTACTTTGTTTTAGCCACCAAATGCCACCCAAGAAAACATTCTTCAAGCAAGTAACCAAGAAGATGTATATAAATCAACTGGAAATTCAAAGTGACCAGAAAAATTAAGAAATCCTGTCAGAAATATAATATTCCCCATACAACAATTATACATAAACTAATAATGAGGAAAAATGGGCCTCCCAACGATATTAACGCCTCAAGAAGAAAAACTTCTTTGCAAACGGATAAACGCTTCCGCAAAAAAAAAGGGAATCCCCCTAAAAAAAGACCGGTGCAAAATATCATAAAAAACGACAGTGTATCCAGGCTGAAAGAGGTTTAGTGGATTTCTAAAAAGGAATCCAGACATAGCTCAACGAGAGACTCTGAATCCATAAACTCTGCGCGTAAACGCGTAACCGAAAGATTGATATAGGAAATGCCCAGGACATCCTTGATGATGCTGACAGAATTTTAAATTGCGACATTTGTTTGTTATCAATTTACACCTGTTTCAAAAACTATCGGATGTAAAAAATAATCCAATGCGTTCTCAATATAGTATGAATAAACTGTGCGACAGAAAATGCAGAACCGCTTTAATGAAAACGTTTTTTTTGGCATGGCTCCGAAAATGTATAATAAAATACCCGATAGTATAAAACATTTACTCCTTTTAAAGTTTAAGAAAACTATCTACTCGCTATTAATTGAAAAATGTTATTATACAGTAGAAGATTTTATAAATGATAATTTTAATGTTTCGTATGCTGTTTGATGTAATTTTTTAATAGTAGATTTTATTAAGATACTTATTTAATTAATTTTAAGTGTTTTTATTTTTCTTTTAAATATTTAATTCTGATTTTTTAAAATATTTGTACGCCTTCACGGCAAAACATAGCGCCCATATTATTATCCTACGACCTTTATATAATGGCCTTGAAATGCAAGGCTCAGACCAAATAAAAAACCATGACAGAGATGCAGAGGGCCCGCTTTCAACAGAAAAGTAAGGCCGGTTTCGTAAACATGTGTGCACTTAGTGAGGTGTAGTTTGATTGTAAATGTGTGCATCATGTGCATGTATGTGTCGCAGCCAACTGGTTAAATTAGCCGTTTAGTTGGTTAACTAAACGGCTAATTTAACCAGTTGGCTAGCCAGTTGGTATTCAAACTTCCAAAGGCCAGGCGGTTGCCTGGCCTTTGGAAGTAGTGCTCGCCTCGCTTCGCTCTCTCGGCTCGCACGCGGTTGATCACAGTTCTAACCTAACCCATTTGGTCGGGGTGCCCTAAATTTGTTATTTGTGACCAATTTGGCTCGCGCGTGATTTGTTACAGTTCCACAACCTAAACTGTAATTGAATATCGTTCAGGCCGTTAGTTGAACGGCCGCCGCAGTTTTGTTAAAAGGCTAGGCGGTTAACTAAACGGCTAATTTAACCAGTTGGCTGCGACATGCACAGAACGGAGGTGTAGTTTTGGCATACTGTATTGTTCTCAGCGCTCTGTCTTCGTTTTTTATTTGGTCTAAACTGCAAGATTACATTATAATGGGTGCCCAGCAAATACTTTAGTAAAGATGCTACCTACTACTTTATAGAAAACTTTTTTTTGTAACTTTGTTTTGGGTTCGAAACGGCCCCTTTTTCTTAAAACCCAAACATTGTAATATTATCTATGTAATATATCGCTCATTTGGACAAACATCGACGTAAATGTATTTTTTCCAAAAAAATATTTAATGTAACAAAGCACTTTTACAAAGAGTACTTATGCAGAAGTAAAAAAAAAATAGAGTATTTAGCAGTTACATCGATGTTTCTCCAAATGAGTGATTTATTAAACAGGTTTATGAAACAACATCAAAAACTTTTAATAAGTAACTTTATTGTATTTCATAGAAATGTAACAAAACTGATTTAAATATATATTTATTGCACAATCACCAACATTAACATAACAAATGACTGCAATGGATAATAATATTTAACTCGATAAGGTATCTACAAGGTGTAACAGAATAAACGCAAGTCCTGAAAGTAGTTTGTTCATTGATTCTGCAATCGATCGATTGCAGAAATTTTTATATAGTATTTTTTTTAATATATATTTTGCCATACTGACCGCCAATTGAGCCAAAGAAAATAAAGTCTTATCTTAAGGCAATAAGACTCGATCTTAAATGCATTATAAAGTACTGCTAGGATCAACACGATTTTCTTAAAAATAATAATAGTTAGCTTTAAAAAAAATAGTGTTGGTCATTGTATGATGATTTTAACTCAATACTCTAATTGGGGGTATGAGGTCTTGCGATAATTATGTTACAATGTATAAAAGGGATTTATACACTACTATGGTTGGTCAAGGTTGGTAAGAGAAGCACCGGTAAGCAGAGGCGATTTTTATCGCGCACTGAATTTTCAACTTTCGGCGTCGAGCCGAGCATAGAGAATCCAACACAGTGCATGCCAGCGCGTCAAAAAAACACACTTGTTATTTTCGAAACGGGCGATAAAAATCCCCCGCGGGTATGTTGCTAACTAGCGGAACTTCACAATAAGATGGGTGACACGTGATAAGAAAAAAATTTTTTTTTCCTAAACACGTTTTCTACTTGCTGTTGTTGACCTCGTAATCAGCTGTAGTTATTTCTGTATCTCAACAACAATACCTATTACGCGTAAAGTTTCGTCAGTTAATTTAATCGTTTAATCCCCGCTAAAGAGACACAATTGATTTCCTATTGTAATGGGCCGCCAAAGGCCCACGCCTGGACGGAGCGATTAATTTGACCTTTTATTTTAATTCAAATAAATTAAGTACAAAATGCATTGGTAGGGGAATGTCTATGACACTGAATTAAAATGATAGGTACTTAAAATTATTATTAGACACTTTGTCTGTCCAAGGAAACGAACCCAGGACTCGCCGCACAGCAGTAGCGCTAGCAACCACTACACCAATAAAGTAGTCAACATTTTTACAATAAAGTTAATTCATGGAAAATTTCATATTTAAATTCTTAATTCTAAACCTTTTCCCAAGTTAAAAAATATTCCAATTAATAACATTAAGGCCCACTTGCAGCAAAAACCACTAAATATTTTTTAAACTAGCAGCGCCCCTCTGTTTCACCCGCAAAGTTTCGATTCCGTGGGAATATCGGTTTAAAATTTTCATGTCACTCAGGCTGGCTGGACAAATCTTCAAAATAACTCGCATTTAACTAGGTCAATAGGGCATTTTATGTGACGGCTAAACACCCTTATTTCAGAATTTGTGACGCAACAGAATCTTAGATAATCGATCGAAAACGTGTCCAGCCATCTTGAAAAACCACTTTTCGCTGGTCTCTCAATCTCGGTAACGGAAGTGATTTTGACGACATTTTGCTTATCAACGGGCGTCACATAAATTTGTGACAGGCATCGAGCTATAAGTTTTGTGATACGTACAGCGGTTTAGTAGAAAAATGCAAAAATCTGTGTCCAGCTATCTTGATTTTACGTATAAAACTTTTGGCTATGGCACTTCCGTATCTCAATAACGGGAGCGTTTTCGAATATGGTTCCTTTACTAACATTTAGTGACGCAATTTGTGACAGTAATAACGTTTGATTTATGGCGTCACATGTAAGGGTTTACGAGAAATCAATAAAAACTTAATGTCCAGCCAGCCTGAGCTCAAGCTGGCTGGACACATGTATCTCCGCTGCGTGATGATCTACGGCCTTCGAAATATGTTCAAATTTTTGTGACGGGGACGATAATGATTTACTGAATTTGTGACGGAGAAACTTTGAGTAGTTTCAAAGATATTGATCATTTAAGTTTTCCCATACAAACATCCATTAATATTGTGAGGTGACCATAATTTTTACATAAATAAAGGATTTTTTTAAATCGACTAATCGGCCGGTAGCAGCCACGCCTGCTTTGTATTTGATTTTCATAGATGGCGCTGAGAAAACATCGTTTTTCAGAACAATGTTTCATCGATGTTACCAGTTTCAACATCGATGTTTATGAACGATACATCGATGCGGCCATTTATTTAATTTCAACCACAGATAACTTATTAGAATCGTGGATTCTTATTGGTTTTGTGGCATAAAAATACCACAGCCAATTACTCTACTAAAGAAAATAGAATGACAGCGATACTCCCATGGACAAAATTACTAAAAATAAAATTGTGCTGACCGTACCGCGCTCGCTGTCACCGTTTATATATTTGATTAAAATGACGACCACCGACTTCATTTGCGCTTCAAACACTTAGGGCGGCGGTAAAAACAACGTTGTGGTACAAGGCGGGGGTTACTGAAGCGCAAATGGAGTTGATTGTCGTCATTTTCGTCATTTGAAACGCTCAATAAAAAGTACAAATCAATAAATGTGATTTTATTTACAGCAAACATTATTTTTTCATTTAAATACCTTCGAGCATTAGTTATCCTGACACAATATCTACCTATGTACTTACCATGAAAAACACCAATACCTACCTACTAAAAAGAGTAGGTATCTGCACGTAAATAAGCAATAACATCAAAAAATTACCCCTCCCCCCCTTCCTCACTTCTACACTTTTGTCTTCTATCGATTTAAGGAGGAAGCGCTAAAGTAGCCCGCGAAATTCAAATTTTCTTACGTTTTTTGCAATTTGCTGGTCAGTATTAAGTTGTACGATGATTAAAATATGATTCGCGGCCGTAACAAAATGTATTTACAGAATTGTAATCTATAATTCATCAACACAACTCTCTAAGACCAAGTAATCCCCAAGAATGACTATTTCATGAAATCTTCACATTTACTAAGTTAACAAGTTGTATTACTGATTGTAATGATTATAATTCTGTAAATACATATTTGTTACGACCGCGAATCATATTTTAATCAACGTACCACTTAATACTGACCAGCAAATTGCAAAAAACGTAAGAAAATTTGAATTTCACGGGCTACTTTAGCGCTTCCTCCTTAAATACCTAGAGTTGTTCGTATTAATATCACCAAAACACGGATTTTCATCCATTAAAGAAAACACCGTAAAATATACTTAGTCCTACATAAAACCTACATTATTGGTAACCCTACTGCAGTGTTTGTATGGGAAGATTTAAATGATCAATATCTTTGAAACTACTCAAAGTTTCTCCGTCACAAATTCAGTAAATCATTATCGTCCCCGTCACAAAAATTTGAACATATTTCGAAGGCCGTAGATCATCACGCAGCGGAGATACATGTGTCCAGCCAGCTTGAGCTCAGGCTGGCTGGACATTAAGTTTTTATTGATTTCTCGTAAACCCTTACATGTGACGCCATAAATCAAACGTTATTACTGTCACAAATTGCGTCACTAAATGTTAGTAAAGGAACCATATTCGAAAACGCTCCCGTTATTGAGATTCGGAAGTGCCAGCCAAAAGTTTTATACGTAAAATCAAGATGGCTGGACACAGATTTTTGCATTTTTCCACTAAACCGCTGTACGTATCACAAAACTTTTAGCTCGATGCCTGTCACAAATTTATGTGACGCCCGTTGAAATGCAAAAAGTCCTCAAAATCACTTCCGTTACCGAGATTGAGAGACCAGCGAAAAGTGGTTTTTCAAGATGGCTGGACACGTTTTCGATCGATTATCTAAGATTCTGTTGCGTCACAAATTCTGATATAAGGGTGTTTAGCCGTCACATAAAATGCCCTATTGACCTAGTTAAATGCGAGTTATTTTGAAGATTTGTCCAGCCAGCCTGAGTGACATAAATTTTCATGTTAGGCCGTTGTATATAATATGCTAGTTGCGCGGTAAACTCTGCTTGCGAGATGCAGAATTTTGTGTGACGTTAGTATGACGCCTTTCGCATGTGGGATCCACGAATGACAGCCGGGACCAACGGCTTAACGTGCATTCCGAGGCACGGAAGGTCTTGGTATGTAAAGATGGTCACCCATCCACGGACCAACCGCGGCAAGCGTGGCTTAACCTGATCGATTGACCCGTGTGGCTGTCAATACTTAGCCACAAGCCCCTCTCGACCCTGTAGACAATAATGATAGTGAATTTTTTTTTATTACTGATTGGGCCTTTTCTTGACCTCTATCACCTGATGGAAATCGATGGATAAGGTCTATGGTGGAAGGAGTGTGCCTAGAAGATGCCTGCTTTGAAGGGTTAAATAGCTACTATTGTACCTATAGAATGAAGTTTTTCTAACTGGACAGACAGCTGTGCTGCTGGGGAGTTTGTTGCGCCACTTCTTCTCCCCAGCGAAAGCACTAGGAAGTGGTGAAGGGCGGGCGTTTTGGGGGACTGTCGTAATGTACTTTTGACGTTCGAAAAGTGCTGATTCTCAGTGATTGGCCAGACTGGTAGCGCGGGCGCGGCGCGGCGTACTCACACATAAGAACTTCATTTGAGTGTCCATAGTGGGCACGCGGGCGTGGGGAGCGCGCGGGCAACTCACGCCAAAGCTCGTTCATATACAAGTGGCCGCAGTGAGTGCGCGGGCGGCGCGCGCGGGGACTTTTTTTTCTTGTAAAAATAAGTCTTCTTCATTCATATTATATTTTAACAAACACTGGACACGCGACAACACGCAGAACGCGGCCGCGCTCGACTGCAGACAGGCAGATCGCGCTGCTCCCCGCCCCGCGCTGCCAGTCTGGCCAAGCACTAATTTGAATAAATGACAACGTAGAAGGGAACACAGATGCTGGCAGAGATCATAACTTAGCTTTATTATCCAACCCCTCTAAACCATAGACAAGAAACTGGCCCACAAACACCGCTATCCTCTCCGGATGACTTATATGTACATCATGCGTCCCATCCACTGTTCTAAACCGTAAATTCCTCCCCGGATACTCAGCCTCGTCTAACAAAAAGTCTGTGTTTCTGAACAGTTTGTTTTTCAGCGATTTCTGACATGCTATTGTTAGTATCGGAGTTTTGGTCGCTGTGAACAGTTTTTTCACGTGTTCAGGAGAGAAGGCGGGGCCATTGATGAGTTTCATTCGCAGGTCGTATGTGTACCTGTGGAAAGAGAAGATCTGTTTAATATGAATGCAAAATGCATAAGCTAGATCAATAAATTTCGTGAAACACATGTCCATACCATGACAACCGATTTCCACACAACTTTTCAGTCACCGGTGCGCCACTTTCAAACTTCCTCTTATGTACTCATTTTTTATTCTATCCATTTGTGTAACACCACACATCGCTCTTAGCATTCTCATCTCAGCTGCCTTTTTTTTTTTTTTAGGATGGGAAATCATCAAATGACCCCTCCCGCTCTGGGTGGAGCGGAAGGGAGTGTCAGACTCTTACTGACTAAAACCCATCCGTGTTCCTTCCTTAGCCCTTTATGTTCCGGGGCAGCGGTAACCCTTTCGGACAATCCCGCTGCCCCGGCAGGCTTCGGCCCTAACGGGCCCCTCCATGTCTGCTGACATCTCTTTGAGGCGCGCGTGGAACACGTACGCGCCGTCCGGCACGGGCCTGGTCCTGATCGGACGGCGAGCTACCCATTACTCGCCGTCCGCAGGCCCGCGCCTACGGTGGCCGGGAGTCGTCACGCGGCTCCCGACGCCCGGAGCGTCTACCGCGGCGGCTGGGACGGGCGGCTCTCTCAGCTCTCTCCCTCGCCCATCCCGCCACCTCCTTCGCTAGCATGACTGCTTCGCAGAAGGAGGTGACTGCCTCCCACTCCCTCTCGCCCCGGACATCTCAGCTGCCTTCAGTTAGGGTTTTTCATGAAAATTCACGACACCAGTTGGCGCCACTTTGACAAGAGGTCTTCCAATTCTACTAATATTATAAATGCGAAAGTTTGTGAGGATGGATGGATGGATGTTTGTTACTCTTTCACGCAAAAACTACTGAACGGATTTGGATGAAATTTGGCACACAGATATTTTATAACCCGGATTGACACATAGAATACTTTTATCCCGATATTCCCACGGGATCGAAACTTATGAGGGTGAAACCGCGGGGCGCAGCTAGTATAAAATAAATGATGTCGATCATCATTCGTTTCATTCGTTCGTTCATCATTCAGTCAAGACTTAAGAAAATATAGGCGCTTTGACACTTGTGACAGGTACCCGGACCTGTCGTCTCAATGCTGCCATCTAGTAAAAGTCATTTTTCAAACACCCAAACACCCTCATTGTCTTTCATTCATCACTTTTGTGGCCAAATATTCTGATCCATACAAGACAGCAGGGTCTAAACCATGGTGAAAACCGGCAATCGTATGACAAATTTAGTGTAAGTATGTAATTACTTGATGTATCAGAAACCCGAGGGTTACCCAGATCTTCCACAGATGTTCTCAACAGACCAGGAGACTTATAGACTTATCAGCTTCTGGACGGAGGTGAGCTGGTTGGAATGACCACCGACGGCTTCCATGGCCCACGCACAATGGTCCACATACACATGTCTTAATTTATTTTAACGGACACACACTTCCCTAAGTGTTTGTTATTCCAGCGTATGGAACTCGTGGGTTGCAGCTGACAATCAGCGTCAGGTGGTACACCTTGTGTTGTCATCTGACATTATGATGAGCTGAGGCCCTTTTGGCATCATGTTTTTTTGTTTTTTGGGATTCCATACCCAAAGGGTAAAAACGGGACCCTATTACTAAAACTCCACTGTCCATCTGTCTGTCTGTCACCAGGCTGTATCTCATTAACCGTGATAGCTAGACAGTTGAAATTTTCACAGAATGTGTATTTCTGTTGTCGCTATATCAACAAATAAAAACAAAATAAAATCAATATTTAAGGGGGGCTCCCATACAACAAACATGTTTTTTTTTTTGCCGTTACTTTATATAATGTAGTGTTAAATATTGTATGGTGGTACGGAACCCTTCGTGTGCAAGTCCAACTCACACCTGGCCGGTTTTTATAGTTTTAAGGTGTATTTATTTTGCTGTATTGCCAATTAAACGCATTTTTCTTTCTTTCACATTGAAGTCCACAAACCAAACTCCATAACATAGAACATACTTGATGTATCCATCTCCTGCAGGAATGGATAGCCTTTCTAGGACTGCAACCGCCTGCCGCTCGGTCAGACTCGGACGACTCTTCTTTATGGACTGTAATGCCTGTTGATCATAAAATGAATTTATTATTATCAAGCTGTTACATGCAGTTTTACTCGCGTTCCGGTGACAACTGGGATAAAGAATACCTCTGGCAGTGGTCATAAAAACGTTCGAAATCTAGTCGCAATCTCATCTCAGCGACAATTAATGTCAAAAATGTAGGGAAATTAGAGGTATTTTTGACAGATTGAGACTGAGATCAGACTGTGAACGTTTATAATTACGAGAATTGCCCCTCTGTTAATTTACTTTCAATCGTCACTTAATCAGTTATATACTTTAGTGAAATGTATTCTCTAGAACTACCAGGAGGATTTGAAAAATCCGTTTTGCATTTGATAGCCTAATTGTTGAGAAGGCTATAGGCAACTTAAGAAAGAAAATCCTACGTTTATTTGCGGCATCATGACGAATAAAAAAAACAAAATAACAATTTGGGATAACACAACGCAAGAAAAGAAAAAGTTAGATGGAACGTTTACCGAAAACGAGGTAATGCAACGAGCAGACGATGCGATGCGACGGGTTGCGTCGGGGGAAGAAAACTTTTGTCGCGGGCAGAAGCTATAAATTAATTTAATTCATTTATACAACTAGCTTCCGCCCGCGGCTTCGCCCGCTAGGTATGTCGATAGAAACTATCCTATGTCCTTCCCCGGGATGCAATCTATCTCTCTGCACGTTTTATCGAAATCCGTTCAGTGGTTTAGGCGTGAAAAGGTAACATACAGACAGACAGACAGAGTTACTTTCGAATTTATAATATTAGTATGGATGAACATACCTCTGTCCACTTAACTTTCGGCGCATTCTCCGGCTGAATATTTAACTTTTCATAATTCTTGTAGAAGTCTGTGAAAAATACGTGATACCTGCAACAATAAAGAAAATACGTGTAACATGAATATTATGAAAAGTTTACTATTCATCATCTGCCTAGCCTTTTCCCAACTATGTTGGGGTCAGCTTCCAGTCTAACCGGATGCAGCTGAATACCAGTATTTCACATGGAGCGACTGCCTATCTGACCTCCACAACCCACTGGGCAACACGATACCCCTTGATAAGACTGGTTGTCAGAGTTGAGACTGGTGAACGACTGTCAAAGATCCACAAACGACAGCCGGGACCAATGGCTTAGCGGGCTTTACAAGGTACGGAGGGGTCTTTATATGTAAGAAAGATGGTCACCCATCCACGGACCAACCGCGGCAAGCGTAGCTTAACCTGATCGATCGACCACACATTGCTAAGAAAGGGGGAAGCGCCAGTGTACCGCGCGAATAATTCAAATTTTCTTACGTTTTTTTGCCTGACCGAATGAATATTTCAGATCAATCAATAGTATTATCTGAACGAGGGTTGTATTGATGTTTAAGGGCTGATTTTTTTAATCATCTGATAACTTTATTCGAGGGATAATTTTGAAATTTTTACAGTTATATCATACAAAAACTGTCAAACGTCAACTTTATTCCTCGAATTAAAGTTATCTGGCGATCTAAAAATCAGCCCTTAAGAGCGTTTATGCCGTGCGGCATTTCATACAAACTTTCACGCCCTTGTTTTTCGAAATGACCGAACTGACTGATTAACCGATTTTAATGAAACTTCATTCATGCAGGATACAAAGGTCTAAAAAGTTAGTACAGAACATTTTCGAAATGTCGTTTTTAAAAAAAGTTAACTGGAAATCTCTGTGTCTATGGAAAATTTAAAATCGGTCTATTTGCGCTTTTTAGACCTTTGTATCCTGCTTATGCGTACGAAGTTTCATTAATTTCGAAGAACAAGGGCTTGAAAGTTTGTATGAAATGCCGTATGTCGTAAACGCTCTAAAAATGATTATAATTCTGTAGTCACATTTGTTACGGTCGCAAATCTTATTTTAATCAACATAAAACCTGACAATGACCTGCAAATTGCAAGAAAACGTGAATTTAGCAGGATACCTTAGCGCATCCCCTTATTTATTTATTTATTGGTCTACCAACGATTGTTTACACCAGTTATGGGCAAAAAAAACCAGCAAAAACTTAAACAAAATAAACATACCATCTAGGAAACTCTTCAGGCGGTACGGCAAAAAAGTTGATAGGGTCTAAGTTGATCAGTTTCTCCAGCCTGTCAGGATAGCATAGATTGTAGAATTGCCCTAAAAATTTAATAAAAAGCTTATTAGTTACCATACATTACATCATGTTTGTAACCAGCTGTGCCCCGCGGTTTTATCCGCCGTTGAATCCATATTAATATTATAAATGCGAAAGTGTGTCTGTATGTCTGTCTGTTACCTCTTTACGCTTAAACCGCTTAACCGATTTAGATGAAATTTGGTATAGAGATAGTTTGAGTCCCGGGAAAGGACACAGGATAGTTTTTATCTTTTTATCATGGTATTCCCAACGGGATCACGACTTATGCTGGCGAAACCGCGGGGCGCTGCTAGTTAAAAAAACTAAAATAAATCAGAATATTTATAAATTGAATAGCATAGACTTATAATAAAAGATGGACTAAGCGCCACGCATATCGAAAGTGAAGCACCGTACCGATCTATGTGTGCGTGATTGACGCTGTCGTGTCACGTAATGGCGGCCGGTCGGCATACTATTATGTAAATGTGAGCGTGCGTGAGGCGTGTTTGTACACACGGCTACACATCAAGCTATACATTTCCAGTTTTAGCTGACCTCGCATTGTATAAGTTTTTCTTACTATCAGAAGTCAGCTTATACTGGTTACGTATAGCTTGATGTGTAGCCGTGTGTACTAGCGGTCTCGGCATACTTACTGTGCTTCACTTTCGATATGCGTGGCGCGGAGTCCATTTTTTTTTTTATAAGTCTATGCTGAATAGATTGCATTTGATAGCCTAATTCTTGAGAAAGGCTTTAGGCTATTTTACATCATGCTAGGACCTATAGGAGCCAGCAATAAACAAAGTCAGAAAGAAAGCGAAAACAAAGCGATAGCGCGGGCACGTGATGCGATGCGATGCGACGGGATGGATCGATCCAGAAATTAGACGCGGACGAAGCTGCGAGAAGAACCTATTGTTATAATAAATTTTAGCTTAGTACTTCGGTTAAAAGAACTTTATTTTTCATGACAATCGTCATTTACATGAGAACAATAAATCTTATTACTAACTATATTAAATATCAGGGGACCTAAAAAGGCCACTTTGGCAGAATCATAATACAATTCAGATCACGCAATTTCATCTGTATGACAGTTTTGTATGGAGATTCGTAAAATACACACATCAAAAGTGTCTAGGGATCAAGCATTTTTATGCGGATTTCTTGAGATTGAGATGTGGCTTTGTAATAAATTTATGATTTTATAAATTTATATGGATCCTTTTTGGTGCATTTCATAATTTGAATCAGGAACTGTGAATCAAATTCGAGTAAAAGATGAAAATCAGCTGTCAATATTTTCCCTATAAAAACATACAACGCATTGAAGACATTATTAGTGCTACTGTTTCCCTACTACTGATTAAAACCAACGTTATTATGGAGCGGCGACGTCATTTAAGCAGGGAAGAAATGCTCAGAGCCGTGGGAATGATAGAAGCTGGTTCCCGGCAACGTACTGTGGCTTTAGCTCTGAATACAAGTCAGAGTGTTATCAGTCGACTTTGGACACGTTACCGAAGCACTGGTACCGTGGCTGAGCGCCATGGAGGACGGTATCGCTGCACCACACGGAGACAAGACCGATACATTCAAATCTTAACTCGAAGAGCTCCAACAATAACCGCCATGATGTTAGCCGTGAGGCTTCATCACTCTTCAGGGAACTTAATTAGCGACCAAACAGTCAGAAACCGCTTGCATGAAGTGAACCTTCATTCCCGAAGACCGCTACGGGTACCACCTATAGCAATGCACAATCGTAGGATTCGATATCAATGGGCTCTTGAACACAGAAATTGGGCAGAAGAACAATGGCGTTTCGTGTGCTTTTCTGATGAGTCTCGTTTTGGTATGAGACCGGATACAAGACGTATACGACACTGGAGAACCCCTGGACGCCAACAGCGATTAAAATCCTGCCAGGAAGTCCATCCTTATAGTGGTGGAACCATCATGGTATGGGCGGGTATTTGGATCGGCGGAAGAACTGAGTTGATTTGGATCAGAGGCAACCTCAACGCTCAAATTTATGCTGAGACGATTGTATCAGACGTCATCGTTCCTCTACAAGTGCAAATCGGTCCCTTATTTCAGTTAATGCATGATAATGCACGACCGCACACCGCAAGAGTTGTAAGACAGACTCTCGCCGCAGCTAACATCAATGTCCTGCCCTGGCCTGCTCAGTCGCCAGACTTGAACCCGATTGAGCATGCATGGGATATGCTACAGAGAAGAGCTCTGCCGAATATGGAGGGTATCCAGTCGCAAGAAGACCTTTTTTTGTTGTTGCAACGAACACGGGCGGCCATTCCACAGCGTGATTTGGATGAACTCATTTTGAGTATGCCAAACCGATGTTTTTGTGTTGTTAGTGTTCGCGGTAGAAACACGGATTATTAATTGTTTAAGTTACCCAATAAAATTTTAAAGAAAACTGTTATTTCAGTCTTTTTTTCGAACTTTTGTGTTAGTGGTTCAAATGTCAAAAATCCCTTTATTAGGAAAATGGCAAATTTCTTTATTAATGCAAAGGTGACTTGGTTTATCGTTACTGTGACAAACGAAAACACTTTATTTGATGAATCCTTAAAGAAAATTTTAATTAATATCAATCAGGAGAAAAGTTATTGCAAAAATATATGTTGATCCCTAGACACTTTTGATGTGTGTACTATAGGTAAACCTCTGCCTAACCCTTCAGGGATATAAAGGTGTGAAACTGTCAAACATAATATGAATTGCGTGATATGAATTGTTTTATGATTCTGCCAAAATGGCCTTTTTAGGCCCCCAGTGCGTGCAGAAGAAAAAAAAAAGTAGTATCATTGACAACAAAATTGGAAGCGAGTTCACTGCATTCCTAAGATAAGGCGGTGGCACAACAAGTTAAAAGATGTTGCTGTTTTCGACAAAAATAAACACAACACAATTAATATAGTGTTTCGTTGTTGTAAATAAAAGAATATTTTTAAATATGTTTAGTGTCGTCTAGGGAATGCAACCTCGAGACGAGATCGCTAAGTCGAGATCTCGAGGGATCAGAAATTCGATCTCGAATGGATTTCGAAAAGTATTGTTTTGATTAGATAACTGAAACTTGATTGAAACTGCTTAGTAGGATGCGAGTAAGATACAGAACACCATGATTATTGAAAAAAGTCTTTATTTTTATAATTGTTTACTTATGTTATGTAATTATGTTAATGAACACAAAAATTCAGACCTGTAAAATCTCTTATAAAGAAAGTATTTACTTTAAGGCGCAGATATACGACTTCTAATGATTTTAAATTCAACATCACGTCTAATCGACCGGACTGAATTCTTTGAAAAAAATAAATGTTATATTAGACCATTTGCTTCGTAATTTGATATGTGAATATTTGCAATTATATTTTTTTAACATAGTGAAATTAATTTGTAAAGTAATGTCTACCGCGGACATAAAAACGATAATCACGCAAACACTATCGGGTGTATTTTCATAAAACTTTCACCATATAAAAGACAATTTAATTCCCCGAATTTTAGTATACGGTTTTTATTTGTTTTGTGTTTGATAATCAACAATAGATGATTGTTTCATATTTTGCAATAAATTACCAGCGTACAACGCATCGCGCTTCTCTTTCTTTTCTATGCAGTCCGATAGTGACCGCGCTTTAGGTCATGTAGTCGCCTTAACAAAGATAATGACGGTAAAAACAAAAATTTACAAAAATTGCTATTTCTAAAATCACTCCTAAACCTGTGCCTAAACTAGGAGTGATTACGAGTGATCACACTGCCGCTCGATCTCGTCTTTTTATGCTTCGATATTTATTTCGAAAAATGAGGCGAGATCTCGGAAGTCGGAATCTTGGATGATCGGGATCTCGGATGATCGGGATCTCGGATGATCGGGATCTCGGATGATCGGGATCTCGGATGATCGGGATCTCGGATGATCGGGATCTCGCGAGATCGAGATTACATTCCCTAGTGTAGTCGCTTCTCTTTCATCCTTTGGAAGAGTACTTACCTAGCAAAGCACCAAATGAATGTCCAATCAGCGTGAAAGTTTTCCACCTGAAGTGTTTCACAACTGTATGCACTGAGGACACCATGTCATACACACTGATCATCAATCCTGGTAAAAAGCGGTCTGACTTGCCGTTACCGGGGAGGTCTACAGCTGGAAATTGAAAAGATATATTAATCTTTTAACTACTTACGTCGGATTAATCCGACAAATATTTTCGGGTCCATTTGGGGGGACCATTAGGGTCTGACTGACCGACTTCTTGACAATTCAAAAGTGCCTGTAAATGGTTTAATTGAAATAAATGCTTTGAGTTTGAGGACCTTGCATAGAAATAACTTAATTATGAAACAGGAATTTGGAGTCACATACCAATATAATAAAAGTTCTTCGGCAGCTTGCTGATCAGGGGTCTGAAGCTGACAGCAGAATCTATGGTCCCATGAACTAGCAGCACAGGAGGGTCATAGCAGTCACCCCACGATATGACTGGAAAATAACACATTTCACAATTTACCATATCTTACGGAATGTTGGCTTGTGGCTGAGTTATAACAGCCACACGGATCGATCAATACGGTTAAGCTATGCTTGCGGGCTTGCCGCGGTTGGACCGTGGATAGGTTCAACCATCTTTAAATATCGATACATATCTATGCCTTGGGAAGCACGTTCGGCAGTTGGTCCCAGCTTTTCATTTGTGGATTTTTCTTTTTGTCTCTGTCTAATTTTATAGATCGTTTTCAAGCTTTTTGATGCGTCATGTTTGCCGCATAAACGAATTTTCTTTCTTTTATGTTTAATTATTTTATATCAACGTCCATCCGATTAGGATTAAGGGGCAAAGTTCAAACAAAAATTGTAATTAAGTTTTCATGCATTTAAAACTTAGTTTTTGTTATAGAATACAGTAACAACATAATACTTACTCGCTACTCTGCCCCATGGTGCTTGAATAAACCACTCATTTTCCAATAGATCCATTATTTAGGAAAAAATGATGAAAAAAACTTTTACTTTACGTCTTATTATAAATCGTTATTGTGATTTATACTTCTTGAGCAGCTTCTTTTTGATAACTTAAACTGAAATATATTTTATAAAAGAATTTATTTACGTAATATGCCTCATAAAAAGTAAAAATAACAGCAATGAATGAAAAATGGGCAATTCGGGCCACAGAACCACAGAACACAAGCAAAACAAAACCATCTGTCGACTGTCAATGTCACGTCAATTTGTCAAACAGCTAACAGCTGTCAAGTAGGTCAGTCGGTTTCATGGACTCATGGACTTTTGGCACAGAGTACTTTTGTTTGACTTTTGGTAATGGTTGGCTTTCCAAATATACCGTGTGTCTGTAGAACTTACGAAGTCACGAACCGCTCGGAAGAGTAGACAATGTGGTCAGGTAATTGTAGGTACTAATTAATTATAATTTATCATCAAAGATAATTCAAGATAAACGTGATTTAAGTTTAATACATAATAATTATGTCAATTTTATTGAATAGATTCAAACAGGCAAACAAGAGTTATATCAAGCTATAAAAGAGATTACTTTCGGACGTATTATTTATCAAAATGACGGAATGGCATTGCGTGACAATAAAAGCTATCTCTAAAGATATTCTTCAAGAAATACCTAGTCACATATAAGTATACAGGTTGGATTTTTGTCTGTCGTAATCTAAGGAGTTGATCTGTAACAGAATTTGAAAAAAAAAGAAAACAATTAGGCAAATCGCCCATTTTCCTGCTGACTGAGCAGGAAAATGGGCGATTTTCACAAAAACTTTGTGAAGTGAAAACTTCTTTAGGCGCGTTGGGCATTTTTTGAGAATGGAAAAAACCATTGAACTCGCAACACTGTTACCGACACCGCGCTATATTCGGATGTGTTCGGCTGTCCTCGGGATGTAAGTAGGTACTCGGTTTTAATTTCAGTGTGATGTCAGTGACTGATGGCAAAGTATTCTGTTTGTGTTTTGTTTTCACTTCTGTCGCCGGTATCCCCGGAGTGCCACTGTTTTTGTTTTTATGCCAATAGATCCTGTTTCTTTTAAAGAGTAAGATTAAAAACCTCTACTGGACCAATTGAAGTTTGAGTATCTACAAGAAAGTCAGAAATTGCAAAATAACTTTTCCCTTCATTGTGTGTCTTTCCCAACGAATTGCATGGGAGAAGTTTTTTTTGCTATTTATGACAGTAAAAAAAAGCTTTTGTGAAATTCGCCCATTTTCCTGCTGACTGTACTGTTACTGTTAGCCTGCATTATCCCACTGCTGGGCAAACGCCTCTCTCTTTCGTCAGCAGCGGGAATCGAACCTTCAACCATTAGCGTCCAACTAAACCGGTAGGGACCTACAGTACATTCGCGAGCCACTGTGGTGATTTGGTTACTGATCCACTCAACATAGACGTGGCCAAGTATGGGTCGACTATAATTTCTGTAGCCTGCATAAAAGCCATCATACAAAACGCATTAAAATAAAATTCAAACATCCCTGTTTGAGAAAATCAACACCACAAAATTTTTCTTACTACTCACGATAAATGAAACATTATTGTTATCTCATTATATACTATTAAGTTAAATACAAATGTTAAACACACTGTATGTTCGCCATTTTCAAGGTCGCGACTGTGTTAGATAACTCGATAAGATTGATACAACAATGAAATTGACGAAACTACTGTCAGTAATCGGCGCGTAAGTTGACATTTTATTTGTTTTTCAAAATAATATTTTGTGTTTTTTCAATTATGTATTGTTGGAGTAATTTACTCAAGTTTTTTATTACAATACTTCATTGTACTAACCGATGAAGCGAATTTTAATTAGCGCCAAGGTTACATGCTCTAAGCTGTGCCTACCTATACCTACTAATATAAACACACCATAGAGATACGGGTTTTTAACGAACAGTAATGTTGGTCCTAAAATCGCTAGTAAAACAGAGTACCTCAATTATAATAACTGTTTATTTTTATAAGTATTTATCTTCAGTTCCATAATTCGCGATTTCGCGATAGTCCGTGAACTCGGTGAAATAATAAAAACATGTTTTGCCAACAAACTAGTAGCGCCATCTAGATTTAGCTGAGAGCACTAAAATTAATTAAACACAGTGTGCTCATCATGTATATCATAGAACATTGAAAAATGGCAAACATTTGTACGCTTTCAAATCTGTATGTACCTTCGTTTTATGAATTTCAGAGCCATGAAAGGAAGGTTACAGCTTCAGGAAAAGGAAGTTTCAATAAAGGCGCCATGGGGTAACATTGCTGGTAAGATCGATTTTTATGTAATTTCGTAAAGTCAAAGAGGATAGGTAGTATGAGAAAAGACAATTTAATTTCAAAAACAGACTATCAGCAAGTGCGTCTGCTGAGCGTAAGGTCCAAGGTTCGATGCCAAAGCCGGCTTCTTACAAGAAATTTCTTTTAAAAAAACGCAAATAATTTGGTACAGAGTGATACTTATAGCGTGCAAATAATCTGGTATAAAATAAATGATCAAGGACCCTTATGCCTGGCAAAAGCTGTGTAACAGGGGTCATCCATCCGTCCATTATAATTACAAATGAAAAAAATTGTAATACCAGCCTTTGGTTGTCCCACTGCAGGGCAAGGCTTATTCTAATACATTTTGACCGTGTAGGTTCACCACGTTTGTTAGAAACATCTGACTTTTTTAAATAACTGACCAAAAATTTTGAACACTCGGTGGTCTAGTCTAGAATCATGTGTTGAGTTCATTGTAACAGTTTGCGCGTCAATGCCAACATACGTTCCATCGCGGCCATTTCCGCTTGATCCCTTAAAAATTTTTGCGCCTAAATCCTGCGGCGGCGCCAAGCCACGCCCCTTAAAGTTTTCGCCTATTAGGAATACGATAACGCAATTGGTTGCAACCTGCACTGCGCAGCTTATTGACGCATCACGCATCATGTACTCAGTTTGTGAATTTTACGGACGAACTATTTGACCTTGGCGCGCTTACTAGAAAGCACTACTATTTTTTGAGTGCAAGCAAAAATGAAGTACTTAGTGGTGGTCAGGCGGGAGTGTCCGCGATAGTACATACATGCATAAGAAACTTCATCCCACAGGATTGGCTTGGGGAGACCCCTCCAACCCCCCCGTCATCCTCTGCCATGGAAGGATGGATGCCAGCTCCAGTTTCCGACCACTAGTCTCCCGACTACCCACAAACTTCTATTACTTAAGTGTGGACCTACCTGGCAATGGGAAGTCGGATCATTTGCCGAAAGGAGTAAGGTATTCTGTTTTGGATCTGGTGCCCACTATTGTGAAGGTCAAAGACCATTTTAAGTGGGATACGTTCATCTATATTGGGCATTCGCTTGGAGTTCCTATTGGTAAGTGTCCTTTTATATAAAAACTAGCTTCCGCCCACGAAGTATGTAAAAACTATCCTATGTCCGTCCCCGGAATGCAATCTATCTCTCTGCCAAATTTTATCGAAATCCGTTCAGTGGTTTGCTCGTGAAAAGGTAACATACAGACAGACAGACAGAGTAACTTTCGAATTTATAATATTAGTATGGATACTAGCTTCTGTTCGCGTAAAATTTCTTTTTACCCGACCCAACCCGTTCCGTCCCGAATTAATTCGTTTTTGCACAATTCTTTCTGCCTTTTTCAATTTTGGTCGGGTTTGGGTCATGTCGTGATGTTAAATGATGTCACCTAACTTCTCACGGTGAGATTCTAACAGAATCGACCGGCTGGACTCGTGTTTGATGGCAAAATCCTTGCCCCTTGTCAAATAGTTGTCGAATATGTAGCTAAGTATATGAAACACCTCTGCTTTCATGGCGTGTCTGTAGACGTGACATTAGGTTTTGTTTTACCATTATTTTATCAGCATGTTAAACTAACCTATACGCATATAAAAAAAAATGGACTCCACGCCACGCATATCGAAAGTGAAGCACCGTACCGATCTATGTGTGCGTGATTGACGCTGTCGTGTCACGTAATGGCGGCCGGTCGGCATACTATGATCTAAATGTGAGCGTGAGGCGTGTTTGTACACACGGCTACACATCAAGCTATACATAACCTGTAGAAGCTGACTTCTGATTGTACGAAAAATCTATACAATGCGAGGTCAGCGAAAACTGGAAATGTATAGCTTGATGTGTAGCCGTGTGTACAAGCGGTCCCAGAACACTTACTGTGCTTCACTTTCGATATGCGTGGCGCGGAGTCCATCTTTTTTTATAAGTCTATGAACTAACCTTTACCTTTTCAGGCAAAATCTTCAACATAGCCTACCCGGGCCACATTACGCGTGTGGTCGAAATAGACCCGATTCCAGCTCACCAAACCTGGCCATGCACACGAGAAGGACTCCATTACTGGTTCCACAGCTACTACGGGATGTACGATGATGATAAGTTCCATAAGTTTAATAGTGGGCCTGAAACTGCGCCAAAGTATACTTATGATAAGGTGAGGTTTTAATGATCAGCATACCTACCACGAGCTCTTAACGCGATCCACTTTAGGACCTAAACTAAACTGTTCTGCTAAATCGTACCATGACGTCAGTTTAAGGAATTAATTTAGGCCGTGCCCCTGGATACCTACCACGATTCGAGCTCTTAACGCTCATTCACTTTCAACGATCCAAATGCCGCTGAGCGTATTGGACGTCATGGTACGACTGTGAGCGATGCAGTTTAAGAACCTAAACTGAAATGTCTTGCTTTTGAATCGTTTTTAAATAGATCATGGTAGGCCTCCAGGGAGGACCTGAGTCTAGAGCAAGAAAGAGATAGAGCTATATAGGACGAAGAGTTGTACTCTTTTTCGCAGATTTCCGGGGACTAAGTGGTCAATCACTGCACTAGCGGGTGAGGGTCGGGCGCGGGCGCTCGGGTCTGCGATTTCACAGTGCCGAACGAGCTACGAATCGGGCGGGTGAATCAAAATGGTTTAGAACTACAAGCGTAGTCACCTAACAGACGCTATATCACTGTGAACGATACGGCCGGACTAAGCCATTAGAAACTCCCGCGCCACCCGCGCCCGCGCCCGCCTCATGAAGACGCGCGGCTCGCGGGAGCACTGCACTGTGAACGCAAATGGCGTCTGCATACATTTTGAATTACACGCGCCCGCGCCCGCGTGTTTCATCTTTAGGACAGTTTTGTATGGAGATTCGTAAAATGCTATAGGTACACCTCTGCCTAACCCTTCAGGGATATATAGGTGTGAAACTGTCAAACAGATGAATTGCGTGATATGAATTGTTGTATGATTCTGCCAAAGTGGCCCTTTTAGGCCCCTTGAACACAGATAACTCTGCAATGAAACTTGAAGGAGCAATGTCAAGTTATAATATCTTTTTTTGAAGGCCCAACAAATGGTGATGCAGACCAGAGGTATATCAAAGGAGGCCACAGGACATGTCTTAGAAAGAAGCCTAGTTCCTGCCGGTGACGGACTCTTCAGGTATCTATACTTCTATACTAGATAATAATTTAGATGCGAAAGTGTGTCTGTCTGTCTGTTACCTTTTCACGCTTAAACCACTGAACCGATTTAACCGAAAGGACATAGGATACTTTTTATCCCGATATTCCCACGGGATCGAGATGTCGCAGCAAACTGGTTAAATTAGCCGTTCAGTTAACCGCCTAGCCTTTCAACTAAACGGCGGCCGTTCAACTAACGGCCTGAATGATATTCAATTACAGTTTAGCTTGGAAGTCTGTAACCAATCACGCGCGAGCCGAATTGGTTGCAATAATTAAGGCATTGCACCCCGACCAAGTGGGTTAGGTTAGGTTAGAACTGTGATCAACCGCGTTCGAGCCGAGGGAGGAAGCGAGGCGAACACTACTTCTAAAGGCCAGGCAGTTAACTGAACGGCTAATTTAACCAGTTGGCTGCGACAGAGACATGCGGGTGAAACCGCGCGGGGAGCTGCTAGTTTACTATATGTCTTCATTTACAGGCGTGATGTCTGCCTACCCCTATTACTTGCGATTATATAGGTAACTAGCAGCGCCCCGCGGTTTCACCCGCATAAGATTCGATGCCGTGGGAATATCAGGCTAAAAATTATCCTATATCCGTTCCCGGGATTCAAACTATCTCTATATCTTTCATCTACATCGCCATCGGTTCAGCGGTTAAAGCGTGAAGAGGTAACAGACAGATAGACAAATAGACAGATACACTTTCACATTTATAATATTAATATCAGAGGCGTCCGCGTCGCTAGTCCGTGTAGCGCCTGTGTACAAACATTACCCAAGCGCACCCTATTATAGTAAGCGCGCGGTCAAAATGGAATGGATACAAAGTACAAGTAACAGCACATCAAGTTAACACAAACTGTCAAATTTCGCTAATGGATAATAAACTATTTTTTGGAGATGAAGAAGAAATTCGTAGCTTTTAGATACCATGGTGTGCTGTTGACTGTATTTAGAATTATACAGGGTGTTCTGGTGTTTGTACCCTAACAAGCCAAAACGTAGGTACCCATTACTAAGGATAGGGGGCGAGCTTGTTGTTCAGATTCCAGGCTGCTACTGAGAATTATTGGATGGAATAACCCAATGACACTTTGCCCGACCTGGGGATCAAATTCCAGGTCCAGATCAGCAAAAATTCTTCTGGCTGTCCTGGTCACATGACAATTGGGATCGGCGCAATGCTAGTTTTTCTCTTTCGTTTTTCCTGTCAGCCGTCACTTTTTGACGTGATAACGTCTTATAAATCGATGAACGCCGGCTGCACGCACGAAAAAGCATGACTCATTGTCACGTTCTGCCTGAGTCGTGCATGCAAGCGAGAGCGCGGTACAAGCGATAGAGAGGCACGATCGGCTTAAGCGTTCGGCTTGTTACGCATCTATCTCTTATGACGTTATCACGTAAAATTATCGTCCGTAAACCGACTTTACAGACAACCATTTTTTTTTTTACAATTTTATATTTTTATTTTGCCAGATTCTCCTTTGACCAACGCATGAAGGAAGTAGCAGTGTTGCCCTTCTCCAGTGAAATGTTAGGCAGAATATACACCACTGCTGCAACCCCTACATTATGTTTTCTGGCGAAGAAAATCATCGATGTCGGAATTTATGACCCTGTACCTTTTGTTATGGATGAAAAAGCATGGTCTAATGGAAATTACAAATTTAAAATAGTTGATGGCGGACATGATATTCATCTTGATAACCCTGATGGTATGGCTGACGATATTTCTAATTTCCTGCTGCAAAATGCTAAAACTGAATCGAAATTGTAATATTTTGACTTATTAAGTTTAAAGCTGTTCTTTTTTTTAAATATTTCGTTTTATTTTTAAACCAGCCGCACTAAATATGAATTTGTGCTGAACACATAATAATATGTTTGCTCAGCGAGCTATGGAACGGGCTATGCTTGAAGTTTCGATGAGGGATCGAATCCGCTATGAGGTGATCCGGCAGAGAACCAAAGTTGACGACATAGCTCACAGAATAAGCTAGCTGAAGTGGCAATGGGCCGGCCATATTAGTCATAGAACCGATGACCGTTGGGGTAGACGTTATCTTGAGTGGAGGCCTCAAATCGGCAAACGCAATTTGGGACGCCCTCAGGCTAGGTGGAGCGACGATCTCCGCAGGATCGCTGGTAGCAGCTGGATGAGAGTTGCCGAGAATAGAGTTGAATGGCGTGCAATAGGACAGGCCTATGTCCAGCAGTGGACTGCTGTAGGCTGATGATGATATTATCGTGGACGTCCACGGCATCACGATAACATAGGGAAGTAACATGTATGGAATATATTATGAAGAAGCTTTTAAAATTTCCGTCCACGATAACGTTATGCAGCCTATGCAGGCACGTTCTATGTTCTATGTTATGGGTTTGGTTTCCGCACTTAGTCCTTCAGTGGACCATTGTGCGTGGGCCATGGCGGCCGTTGGTGGTTAATCCAACCAGCCCACCTCCCTCCAGAAGCTGATTAGGTCTCCTGGTCTTTTGAGAACATCTGTGTATGATCTGGGTGTCCCGAGGGTTTGTGTCCTGATCTGGGTGACGCCTGTGCACTCAAAGAGAGCACATGCGCAATGGTTTCATCAGCCTCCATGCAAGCTCTGCACAGGGGGCTGTCCGTTATACCTATAGTGTGAAAGTGTTTGTTTAGCGAGCAGTGTCCCGTGATGGTCCCCCGTCACCAGGCGCAGGCCTTTCCTGTCAAATGCAGGCACGTATTTCCATACATTTTAATGGACGTGGATGTCCACGATAATATTGTCACGTTAGGAATTATAAATGAGCACAATAGGCTAAAAAAAATTAAGGAGTTCTTTTTTTATTATTCCTGAATGGCAGTGCTCTTGACACCTCGATTGAAAGCCTCCCTACCGTTATCGGTCACGGTGGCCAATCTCAACGGAGATTAGCCAGGTGTGTGCGTGCGTAAACACAGGTGCACTCTCTGTTCCTTTACCCTCATAGTCCGATGGGACGGCAATCCGACACGACCGGGGAGAGATCAGGCGCAGGACCAACGGCTTTACGTGCTTTCCGAGGCACGGGAGTATTTAACCGCCAACTTCCAAACTCCGGATTGTTACTAAGAAATTCCTAATAGAAAACCCAATAACACTGTCCGACCCGGGCATCGAACCCAGGACAGGCTCATCATTCGCGCTTGCAACCACGAGACCAACGAAGCAGTTAAACCAGCAGAAGTTGACCTCGATTACGCCTGATGGAAAGCGACGGATGAGGTCTATGATGGAACGAGCGTGCCCAGAAGATGGCTGTTCTTTTGCTTTGAAGGCAGACTGGTAAAATGAGGGAGGGAACACAGACGCTGGCAGAGAGTTCCATACTTTGGCTGTACGCATAATAAATGTGGCGCGGTATCAACCAAGTGTAGGTGGTACCCTTTAGTAATTCTGAAAGTCCGGTAGCAAAAGGGTGACGGTGGGTCAGATCGTGGAGCTTCTGCGTACTCTCCGAAGTACAGTCTGTATAAGATCGACAGGCAAGCAACATTTTGGCCATCAATGTCTCGTCGTCTATAGGTAAGCCTTTTTGCTCTGCGTTCCAGCGAGTCAAGTGCAGCAAATTTCCCGCTGAAAGAAAGTAGGACGAATGACTGAAAAGGAATTGTGTTCTTTAAATAAAATACTTTAAAATTCACTACTTCCATTTATTTGACACATAAAACCAAAGATTTATGTCGTAAGTTTCGCCCGACCGCGTCAAAATATTGTCACGCTTCTGTCTTGCTGTCAATGACATTTGAATGGTATTGTCTCGCTCACTCGTACTGAAAATCATTTCTATCGTTCCACGCGGGAAGTGTGAGCTCAGTTTTCTCAGTGTGGACACTTTTTAGCGCGACCTGAGTACAGTGAGGGCACATCGAACGATTAAAATCAGCGGTGTTATTGCATATCACACTAACAGTAGATTGTGTTATTAGGCAAGTATGCTGCTGAGCAGATACATTTTTCCAACTTATATTGAAGCAATGGATTAGCGAATGTCCTACAAAATGATTCAAATTATGATTTATAGTGTGTTAGGAACGCAATTAGTTCTTTTAAAACTAACACAAGAGACTGACTATAGTTGAATAATTCAGAGCGAGTTATCGCCAAAAACATTTAGAGATTCTAGACGTCAATTTATAAGCTAAGTATATTTCCCTAAAGTTAACGAATAATTATATTATAAACACCTACTAAAATATCAATAAATAAATAATTACATTTTATATTATCAGACAAGTCAATAAGTTCTAATAAAGAATGGATCAACACCAATTTATTTATTTCTTAATTTTTATTGAATAATTTATTCGCAATACCTACTTAATATAAATAATATAACAGTTGTACATACAACATTAATAATACTTGGACATCAATAGGTACCATTATAAATAGTTTAAAATTCTTATATCAAATTGATTTAAACATTTTGAACAAAATTCGCCTGATATCGGCGAATTTTTTTCAAAATGGCGCCCTGACTATTTTAATTTTTGACATAAGCACTTGGCTAATCGCTAAGAAATCACCCGGAAAATTCAAAATCTATTGTCTCGTGAAATAACGATTTTTACTTTGAGCAAGGACCTCATTATTATCATCTGCCTAGCCTTTTCCCAACTATGTTGGGGTCGGCTTCCAGTCTAACCGGATGCAGCTGAGTACCTGTATTTCACATGGAGCGACCGCCTATCTGACCTCCACAACCCAGTTACTGGGTAAGTAAATACGAAACCCTTTGGTAAGACTAGTTTTCAGACTTTCGGGCTTCTGACGACCCGTAACGACTGTCAAAGATCCACGAATGACAGCCGGGACCAACGTCTTAACGTGCTTTGAGCAAAGACCTTTTCCATAAAAATATATATTATGTTTTCGAAAATACCATGTTGGTAACACCATAAAATTTCTAACAAAACTAGGGAGATTAAGCCCGTGTAAACACGGGCGCATTTTTCCCGCGGCGATTTTTTACACGCACTGCTTAGCGAAAATTTAAAATCCAAGTGTTTTTTTGACGCGCTGTGATGCGTTCTGGTCAATTCACAACGCTCGGCTCCACACCGAGATTTAAACTAACGTGGGCTAACGCTTTTGAATCTTACGTAAGTAAATGTAAGGTATTTATATTCGTGAGAGTACTTACGTCCGTCTGGCGCATCCATGTGCGGACTAGATACCTTGCTGACTGGACAATATTTTACCACAGCAGCATAGCTATTCACAACCATCCGCCAGGCTCATCATCTGCTTAGCCTTTTCCCAACTATGTTGGGGTCGGCTTCCAGTCTAACCGGATTCAGCTGAATACCAGTATTTTACATGTAGCGACTGCCTATCTGACCTCCACAACCCAGTTAGGTGCTGGTTAACACGATAACCCTTGTCAGACTTACTTGGCCGAGTTCAATCAGTCATCTTCGGTAACTTTAATTACCTAGGTACCACATCCATATTCCTATACTCCGACTTTTAAGTAGCTGCAGTAAAATGACATTTCTTAATAACTCATTTCGGACTGCGTTTATAGATATGCATGTCAAATAAGTTTCGTTTGTTACCTACACTATTCTGTACTAGAAAAACAAGAATTTGGTTGATGGCCGCGAAAAAATAAAAAGGCGCCAATTTCAGTCTTTTATGTAACACATAAGCTGTCATTTTACTGCAGCTAATTAAAAGTCCGACTATAGATTATATATTTCAGAATTAATTACGAAGATATACATACACCTACCTACACATTTGTCAAAAGACGTACTAAGATAATTATATAATCACAACACCAAGTCAGAATTTTATAATGAAGTTGTTTAATACATTTTCTACACTTACTTACTTAAAATATATTTTGTTGTGATTTGTGCACGCAACCTTTTATATTAAGGGATGGTGCGGGCTTGTTGAGTCAACCGCACGTCAAAACTACGAAAACAGTTATTATAAGCTACAAAATAAAGGTTGTCATTGTTAGATAGACATGTGGTTGACTGTATTTCATGGCGCGGAAATTCGGTCGCGGATTATCCGCGCGGAACGTATCTTAGTTTTTTTTATAAAAAATTTCTTCCTCTATTCGGGAAAGCGGTTTAAACTTGTTGGGCAAACGCTCGCTCTCGTTACGAAAATGTTTTGTTTCGTCTTCGAACGAACGAGACGAATCGAGGTATAGACGGATCATCCGCGTCTATTTTTAAATCGAATTTGCCTTCAAAATTAATGTCTTGACGACGTATGTTTTGCAACGGTATTTCCGCGCGATCTTCAAAATACGTATACCTACATCGATAATTTAATTACTTTATTTGACAACCGTGAAAGTTTAAAACAGTGTATAGTATATGAATATTAAATTCGTACAACCTGCTTCATACATAATTAGTTTACACTTACAGTTAAACGGGAAAATACATGCGCTTCGTTAATCCAGTACAGTTCAAACAACGCGTCACAGATTAACCCCCATTGAAAGTTTTGCATCGCCGCGCTTTGTTAGCGTTAGCGCACGTATTAAAATGTTCTTTCCTTGGTATTGTTCGTAGACTCGTTGAGCTCCGTATGTTTTGAGTTGAGCTGCTGACTAACAAACACAAATGCGTGCACTGACTGGACCGGTCCATTTAAATCTGTGTGGTTCTTTCCTCAGAAGACAATTTCAGACATCAATCTTTGTACAGAAGCCAGCACATCAAGCTACCCCAATCTGTAAAATTTTCCCAATTGTATATGAACCTTATTCCTGTGCGATAAAGTTGAAAATCCTCTGTACATGTCTTCACATGATCTAACCAAGACTATGTCTGGACTTTAAAAAAGACTGTGACCACTGAGTGTGTTTCGGCCTGTCTTCTCAGAGTAGTCAGATAGGAAACGCCGACCTCATTCATTTATCTTTGCGCGTTTAATGTTTTGTCTCTCTCTCTCCGTCGGGTTACTTACTCCGGACGCACGTCGTCATCTGTCAAAGTTCTTTGGAATTGCATAGAGTTGTTAATTAATCTCTAGTTAGTTGACCATGTTGATACAAAAAGGTAAGTAATTCCATGGTTGTAACAGCTGATAACAGCTCTTAGATCTTCATTATCATGCGATCGTTTTTCCGAAAATACACGACGATTGCCGAAGTGCATATATTTTTTCTGGGAGGTTTAACATTTATGTGCTATTACTAAAAGGGGGATTTTGGCCAAAATTTCCGATCGCCGCACAGGAGAAACATGCGCAGATCAAGGGTCCTATGATAAAAAAATTTGTTTTTGAATACTTATATTTAAAAATAACTACAAAAAATTTATAAAAAAAAAATGTGAACATCGGTGCAACTTTAAGACCATGTACGCATGGGCGTTTCTTTAATGCGGCGTTTTATTACCGCGCTCATGATTTTTAATGCGCTGTAAAAAACCGCCCGTTTGTAGAGCTAATTTTATAAAATTAATAATATATGGAGCAATAACTCATGACAATGAATAACTTTTTATTACTCTGAAAAATCGAAAGATTAAAAAAAAAACTATATATTAAGTATACGATAAAATTGAGCATTTAAATTTATATTTCCAGTCAGCTCTTATTTAAAAAATAGCTTAACAACAATCCAAAAAGGGTCCCCAAACCACTTAATCAGCCTTTAGGGGTAAAAGTGTTGATGACAATTTTGTAAATTTAAATTCTTAAAAATATTTGTTTGCTAATACCTTACCTAGTGCAAACAATATTACAAAAAATCTTAAAGCTTTAAATATTGACAAGTTATAAAGCCTTTAAAATAAGTCTCAAACTCAAATCCAAAGCATTTATTTCAATTAAACCATTTACAGGCACTTTTGAATTGTCAAGAAGTCAGTCAGTCAGAAAATATGAAGCTAGTTGCCCATTTCAAACAGTAGTAGGTACCTATGGAGAAGAACGGACAAGAAACTCCATGGACACTCTTTTAAATTATATTTTTACAAAAATATAATATAATATTTTTACAACTGCTAAACAAAGACGGCACTACCATAGAAGTGACGTCACGACTAATGTAAGTTCATACTAGCGCCATACATTATCAGTACCACGCGACAAGGACGGGAATAATCCCCACGAAAAACTTTTAAAGCGTGTAGCTATTCAGATTTTTTATTCGATTATCTCGTTTTATTTTACTATGCCTTCAGAAATTACATTATTTGTTCGAACATTTCTAATATTAGTCATCATCTCTGTTACATGCCGAAGGTCCTTCACTGCGATACCTCGCGGTCGCGATTTAGCTCGCTACCTCGATGTCAGCTCCATGTAAAAACAAATGCAAGCTAATAGACAATAGACATGCACGTACGGTCGAACAAGCTATTTGGTATACAGGCAGCTAACTTGCAACTACTTTTAAACAATGATGTGAGTGTGCTGTTTAGTCAATTATTTTACACCACTCTATTGAGGATGCCATAAGCTGAAAAAGTTATAACGCACAAAATAAAACTAAATATTGGCAGTGTAGTGGAAAGATGAATATTTTTGCCTGTATACCAAATAGCTTGTTCGACTGTACATCCAGGCAACGAGGTAAACTCCCAAGCAGCCCGCGATGCATTTGTTTTACATGGAGATGGAGGTGACATCGAGGTAGTGTGTTATTTGCCGTGTGCTTATAGCGATCAGCGATAAAGCTAGGCAAGCAAAATAAAAGTACTTAAGTATATTAATAACAAGCTAAATTAAAAGTAATATTTAATATAATTTACCCGTCTCTAGTCAAATACAACTATACTATGAATAGTAATAATTCATAAAAAAAATAAGACTGATATTTCTCAATTTTAATAATGACAACTTCAATAATGGCAAATCGCTGAGTCATTTTATTGCGCATTGGATTTTTAACTCCCGGTGTTGAGCCGAGCATTGAGAATTCAACAGAGTGCAAACCAGCGCGTCAAAAAAACATTTTTCAACTCTCGGAACGCGAAACAAAATCGCCGCGAGACAAACGCGCCCGTGCATATTAGGGCTAACTTTTCATACGGCGCGCGGCGGACGTGTAAATAAACCCGAACGTCGAACATACAATAAAAATAACTTAATTCAAAAGCAATACATAATTTTGATCGCACTGAGTATACTATAACAAATACATTTATGCTGTGGCCCATTTTCTAGAACATTGTTTAGTAAGTAAGTAGCTTAAATTTTTATCATTAAAATCACCAACACAACTCTAGTATAACTGAAAAGATATTATTAAAAAATCGTGAAAACGAAACGAAACGTGAGTGAAACGTGAGAGGATTGAAGATTTTTACTATATGGAGTGTGGCATACTACTATCGCGCCATTTTGATTTTTTTCAAAATGGCCGACACGTAGATATGCCACGAACCTGCAATGCCCTTCGAATTTTGCGGGCTGTCTTAGGACATCCCTCGAAAATCGACATTCATCTAGCATCGTCCTAGAAGACAGACCACTAACAATAAAAAAAGCAAAAAAAAGGTTACAACTTAGAAAAAACTTTACTGTCTTTTAAAAACGCATTTATATATGGAAGAACTCTTTCAGGATGTGTAAAATGTACATCATGGCTGCCCTGCACATCGACTCTGTAAAAATTATCCAGTGTTGCCATTCTGTCCAACAGTTCTTTGACGCCCTGCCGCCATTTTGGATTTGGCGGGACGTTTTTCGCGCCATCACTGGCCGCTATGAGCAAAGTCGGAGGTATTGCCTTAAATAGTGCGAAATAATAGTCGTTCCCATAGTTTTGTGGTGCGAGATTTTTTAGACGATTATCCCATGACAGGTACCTGTAACATAGGTGAAGGAAAATCTTAGAAATTGCTTTTTTTATACATCCCTGAAAAGAGGTCTTCTCACTGCAACTCCTATAAGGCCGATATATGACGCTTGACGTGAGTCAAAGTTCATTATAATCTGATCCAGCCTGACCCTTGCTCGCCTCTCCCAGCGACGCCCTAAGCCGAGCTCCGTACCCCACAGTGGGTGCCATTAGCGTGTAGTTAAGTGTTTTCAGAGCGTTTATACGCCGTACGGCATTTCATACAAACTTTCAAGCCCTTGTTTTTCGAAATGAATGAACCGATTTTAATGAAACTTCATACAACATTTTCGAAACGTCTTATTTAAAAAAAGATAACTGGAAATCTCTGTTTCTATGGAAACTTTAAATATTTCTAATTTGGCTGTGACACTATTTTTCGAAAATGTTCTTAAGTCACTTTTTAGACCTTATCCTGCTTTTGCGTAAGAAGTTTCATTAAAATTGGTTCATTCATTTCGAAAAACAAGGGCTTGAAAGTTTGTATGAAATGCCGTACGGCGTAAACGCTCTTAAGCCCTGGCTGGAGGCCTTAATTTATTGAGGCACCCACAGGCAAGGTTAAGATATCGACAACCGCCTAGGTTGAACTGCGAGATGCCACCTTCATTTTTGTTTCATTCCACATTCACACGACATCAAAAAAATTAAAGAGGAATGAACGTTCATCGGTTCCTTTCAGTTCATTATTACTCGGTAGGCGAGTGACATATGTCGAGTGTCGAAATCTATCATTAGATTGGTTCACTAATTGAATTCAACTTTGATTCATTTTGTGTTCAGACGTTTCACGTCGAGCGAAAGATAGAAAAGTATTTTCTTTTTAACCGACTTCAAAAAAAGGAGAAGGTTCTCAATTCGGTTGTATTTTTTATGTTTTTTCGTTCAGAATTCCGTCATTTATGTACAAATTTCGAAAATTATTTTTTTGTTTGAGAGGATTTGTATAATTCCCGTTTATTCTTATAAAAACGCCGAATGAAAGACAAAAATGATCAAAAAGTGAAGCGTTTGATATCTGATTAATCCAGGATCAATCAGAAAAGCAGAGACAATGAAGCTCGACGAGTCCCGGAGAAATTATTCAACTGTCTAGGCGCCCGAAATTAAAGTCAGAAATCCTATGATATTTTATATGTTCTGCTCTGCGAAATTGATTGTATTATGGTGGATGAAAAAGTGATTATTGTAACGCTTATGAAACTTAACGGTTTTTTTTTACGAATAACTATCAGTTAATCTTTAAATTAGGAACAGGGCAATATTTTTTATTTTTTTTTGGTCTTACGATATCGCAGAAACAAAATATTTGCAAGAAAAAAAAAATCTGCACAAAAAAAAGCATGACACTTAAACAAGCAGACTTTTGAGCAGGCGCGTTAAGGGTAAGCCGCGCACTGCGATGCGTTTTTTTAAATCGCATGTTTAAGCGAAAAAAAAACCGCATACGTAATAATTTTTCAAACGAATTCTCAAGCGATTTTTTACCGCTAGATTTATATACTAGAAGTGCGCAGACTCTAGTATATTAGTATTGTTCACAGATTGGCGATTATTTATCGCAACTATTAAAGTTCGTGGTGCGCGCTTAGCCTTTTCAAAATAAATAAACTAAGTACAGCGTGGAAATTGGGTAACACACTTTCAGTAGCAATGGCTTTAATTTTGACAGTTTAACAACATTCTTCTCAGTAAGAACACTTCGCGAGAATAAGTGCGGTGAGAGCAAATCTAGCGATTTAAATCTATGGGCGGCGCGGCGGGTATTACACTTTACGGAAACACACCAACTTACTTTCATAAATAACGTTTCAGTGACATAATTCGCCGGTCTTCAATCAGTGCGTCCTGCCAGTTATGACTTACGGAGCCGAAACGTGGACACTCACGGTACGGCTGGTCCATAAATTCAAGGTCACTCAGCGAGCTATAGAACGGACTATGCTTGGAGTCTCTCTGAGGGATCGAATCCGCAACGAGATGATCCGGCAGAGAACCAAAGTTGTCGACATAGCTCACAGAATAAGCAAGCTGAAGTGGCAATGGGCCGGCCATATTAGCCGTAGAACCGATGACCGTTGGAGTAAACGTGTTCTTGAGTGGAGACCGCGAATCGGTAAACGTAAGGTGGGACGCCCTCAGGCTAGGTGGAGTGACGATCTTCGCAGGATGGCTGGTAGCAGCTGGATGAGAGTTGCCGAAAATCGAGTTGAATGGCGTGCAATGGGAGAGGCCTATGTCCAGCAGTGGACTGCTATAGGCTGCTGATGATGATGATTCTCCGGTAAATTCCGGACGTTGGGCGGTCACCGCTCTTAGGAAACCTTAAACCTTAGCTTAACTGGGCCTCAATTATGTATGGTAGTTATAATTCCCCGTGCAGTCTTACCACGTGCAAATCACGCACGGTTGTCAAGCGTGGTATTTTGACAGTCCAAACCGCGCCAACTTCACGTTTTTTGGCGCGGTTTCGTTCATTGTGTCGTGATTGGCTAAGGAATTGACGTGGTTTCAAAGTAAGGAATCATTAAGGGTCGGTTGTTTCAAACGGTTGGTTAACGTAACATACGTACGTCAAATAATAATGATTACGTACTCGTTAGGCAAGGTCATAATATTGTAATTGTAATTTGAGACAACGTTTTTTCTGGTTTGACGATAGTTAGCGCCATTTTTGACGTATACCCACGCGTGCGTCAAATGGAAGTGAAAAAACCGGCCCTAAGTGGTCATAGAGAATTAAAAAATAAACTCTGAATACACCATAACTTGTATCACTTACCCGATTTCATCATCTTTGCGCATACGTTCTATGAATCCGCTTAGATCACCGGGCGCGGTTGGGTTCGGAGCTAAGTAAGCTGAATGTTCTGGCTCTGTATTCTGCGTTTCATTTATATTCTCATTTCCATTGCTCTTCGGTGCCTCTTCTGCAGTCTTCTCATTTCCATTAGTTTTCGGTGACTCTTGTGCCTTCTCCTCATTTGTATTGTGAGTTCCATTTACTTTGGCATTCTGTCCCTCGTCATCGGTTTGTTTTTTGTTAGACCTCTGTTTACTGTAAACGTTTTTAATAAAACATTTGTATAAAGTATCAAGAAGGTAGTTTTTATTTTAAAGTGTACCAGAAAGGTGCTGACAAAGGAGGTCCGGACAAAAAGGTACCTACGATCAATAACAACCAAACATATGTCATTAAATAGGCATTTTAATATAGAGCAATACCTACTAACGTGGTTCCTATCAAATCGCTGTGTGAAAAAAGATATGGCGATGTTTCGTAGGACGTGCCTGGACAGTCGATAACGAAATACTTGAATAGTAATCACTTTTAGCGGTCTTAGTACATACAACGTGTCCCAAAATTCAACGATAAGCGGGCACCAGAAGGCAGACCTGATCATGACAACCCGAGAAAAAAAAACTAAATTATTTTTGGTAGGTATTTTACAAAGTGGACTGAATAAAATACTTTGAAAATTTTAAGGAAAAAAGTAATTTTGATTGATTTTTGTGTAAAAACGACAGGTATTCTGGGATTTTTAAGGGTTGTGGTGGATAGTAGTGCTACTTATGTTGCTGATACAAGAAAAACAGAAATATTTGATTGCAAAAAAATATTGTTCTTTTTTTTTTTCTCGATTAGTCGTGAGCAGGTCCACCCTTTGGTGCCCGCTTATCGTTAAATTTTGGGACACGTTGTATATATAAATATAATTGCAAATGTTTGCATTCCGATGATAATAAAATTGTATGTTACCATCATCGAGCTGGTCAGATAATAGACCTGGACGTTAGATAACGGAACTCTTGAATAACTGCTAGTAAACCAATCGAGTGTGGGCTCATTATGTGTCATAACGAGTCCTGTTCATTTTACCTGCGATTTAAAATGAGCCGCCATAATAATTATTGTATTTATAATAAAATACCTATTTAATGACACGTGTGTTTTTTAAGACCAGCTTCCATACATTTTGGCCAATTCTCCTTTAAGGGTGTCGTTTATACCATCAAACTGAACAATTTCCTCCATGGCACCAACATCGTGATCGCGAAAAAAATTTCAACTGTCCCATAGAAAACTTCAATACCTACTCGACCCGGTTTCTCGATTATCTTTTCGCGATTACAAGACCTACGATTATGGTCACATGGAGGCAGTTGTTCGGTACCTATACTCCGAACTTTTAATTAGCTGCAGTAAAATGCGGACTGCGTTTAGAGATATGCATGTTAAATAAGTTTCGTTTGTTACACTATTCTGCCTGTACTAG
The DNA here is from genome assembly GCA_963669345.1 of Gortyna flavago. NCBI lineage: Eukaryota > Metazoa > Arthropoda > Insecta > Lepidoptera > Noctuidae > Gortyna > Gortyna flavago. The sequence continues at coordinate 2,428,270 of OY770155.1, read as the reverse complement.
AAAAACAAGATATAGTTGACGGCCGCGAAAAAACAAAAAGACGCCAATTTCAGTCATTTAAGTAACACATAAGCTGTCATTTTACTGCAGCCAATTAAAAGTCCGACTATAGTGTCCACCATTTTGATTTTCAAAATGGCGGCCACGCCAGAAACCTATATTATTCGATAGCTATAACGTTCAGAGTGATTATTTCAAATATCTATACAACAAGATGAAAGCAAGTTCAAAAATATAGATGTCACGTGATAAACTTTATTAATATCTCGGAAACGTGTTACGTGACGCTTTACGGGGTTTGGTCCTGTTATGTTTTCTGTTTGCATTGATGTCAGCTATCGATTTACTTAAATAGGTTTCATGCGTGGCCGCCATTTTAAAAAACAAAAATAAAAATGGCGGGCAGTAGGTAAACCACAGACTTTCAAAGCCCATTGATTACACCTTTCTGGTACACTCTGTATTGGGCAGAGTATGAAATTCTATAATAATAATTTATAAATTGTTTATTTAGCCGCCATTACCATGCACTGTTGTCAACAAGCATTCCATAAAACTACGCGGTTCAACAAAAAAATTTAAAAAGCCAGTTTTTGGGCCATCAATAAATAACGTCACAAATTAAGGGGAGAGAAGGGCTCAACAATGTGTGACGTCGTGTGACAAGGGAAAGGGGATGAGTCATAAGCTTCGTGACGTCACTTATGTAAATCAAAACCATTGAAATTAATCTAACGAAAAACCTTAAAATATTATCAACTCTTTAAAATTGCAAAATATGTGTCTTCAAGGAGAGGAGGGTCACATAAATATGACCACATGTACGAGGAACGAGGTCCAAAATCATGAAATTCGTGACATAATTCATGGATAAACCTTATTACGGGTAGCGACCCGCCCCTGCTTGCAGCGCAAGCGCCGAACGAATGCAATCTAATGTGGCGACATTTCAAAACATTAAGATTTCCCGCACGCAAAATACGCGCATTGACGTGGAGTTGCGGACAACAGCCCGTATTACCTATTACCTATTACCTAACATTAAGATTTTTCTGTGCTTTAGGTAAGTTAAATATTCACGTATCATACACGTAGAGCCTTTTGGCCTCGTATATGACTTTCTGTTTCATTTTGTTACTTTTTAGGGTTCCGTACCCAATGGGTAAAACGGGACCCTATTACTAAGACTCCGCTGTCCGTCCGTCCGTCTGTCACCAGGCTGTATCTCATGAACCGTGATAGCTAGACAGGTGAAATTTTCACAGAATGTGTATTTCTGTTGCCGCTATAACAACAAATACTAAAAACAGAATAAAATAATCATTTAAGGGGGCTCCCATACAACAAACGTGATTTTTTGCCGTTATTTTATAAGTAGTGTTAAATATTGTTTGGTGGTACGGAACACTTCGTGTGAGAGTCCGACTCGCACTTGGCCGGTTTTTTATTTTTGACTGTGTTTAGTTTGTGATCTTCTTGTAAGAGAATAATAAATATTTTTTCTTTCTTTCTTAGACCTTCCAGAATAAATTCTCTAAGTTATTACGAAAGCGATAGACACGAAAAACAACTTTTTAACCGACTTCAAAAAAAGGAGGAGGTTCTCAATTCGTCGGAATCTTTTTTTTTTTTATGTATTTTCCCCGATTTCTCGAAGACGCCTGGACCGATTTGGAAAATTTTTCTTTTGTTTGAAAGGGTATACTTCACAAACAGTCCCATGATTTTTTTTTTCGAAATCTGACAAGCGGTTTTTGAAAAATCAATAAAAATTAAAAATTCAAAAGCAATATTTTGTAAAAGGTGATGAGCAGTTGACATTAGGCTATTGTAACTTAGATAAATTACAAACTCTTCCACTAAAAAGTAAAAAATAAAAACTTTTTTACAAAACAAAAACAACCGACTTCCAAAAAAAAAAAACACTAAGTTTTTTTAAGGCAAACTGCCTGTCTGGGTTCGAACCTACGACCTACAACTCGTAAGTCGCGACTATTATTTCTCTGTCCTCAAAGTTGGGCTCAGTAACTAAGCTGTGGGACCCCGACAACTAGGCTAGGTTTGACTATGACCATGCTACAGGGCTGCGGAAGGACCGTACGTTCCCGCGACGTAGGTGTGAGATGGAACACCGGGGTGGTTTTAGTCAGTAAGAGTCTGACAGACCCCGCCGCCCGCCTCAGGGCGGCGGGCATCCATGAGGATTTACCACCCCGGAACCAAAAAAAAAAGGACCATGCTACATAAAAGCTGGTTGCAATAGAAATTATCTAAGGGCCACAAAAAACATGCCTTAAAAAGTATAGAGAAAAAAAAGCTTAACAAGGGTTCCTATTAAAAAAGGTTTACCCACCGAAATACTCTATAGACCAAGACAGGTTCCCGAGTTTGTACTTGTTTTGTTTGTGTGTTTTTGTAGTTTCTCTTTCTATCCCGTTTTCGTTCTGCCGAAGTCACATTTTGAGGCTCATTTAAACCCTCATTTCCATTTTCATATTTCATTTCAGCTTTACTTATACAACGTGTAACGGAAAGGGTATATACATACCAAGGGCACGGCTTCTTTGGATGATATCAAACGATATTGAAAGGGTTTTTTAATACTATCTCTACATGTTCGGAAGTTGTGAAATTTTTTAATACATTGATACCAGAAACCGAACTTTTTAAATTGAAATAAATACATCACTAGCACTAAGTCAGCTGATCGGTGTCAGTGAACTATTTGTAAGTAAAAATAAACCTCTTACTCCTGGTATTTCTGAATAAAAGGTTCCGCATGTTTATTTTTTTTATTTTTTTGGTTTTTTACGTAGTTGTCCTTTTGTAGAAGATTACTTTGTAGATAATTATTATCTACTTACATAGTAATCTTCCACCCACCACCCACCTTACCATCGTACCTACAACACAGTTAACACCTAATTTAAAAACAATATTCCTGTAAATTTCCTAACGTTATTCCTAACCTTTTATTTTGGTGGTCATAAGGATGAACCGACGTTTTGCTTTAAATCATTTTTTTATTCGATTCACAGATCGAATCCCGTGCTCTTGAATCGATCTTCCAAGAATTCATTCAAAAATCGTAATAAAAAAAATTCAACAACATTTACACACCTTTATTTTGTGACATATTTACAGTATTGCCAGTCAGGTGGGTACGTCTAAACTTTTAATAAATAATAATTGATAACCTTTCCGGCGTAATTCAATGACTTTCATTCAGATGGTACGGATGTAGTCGGTTAAAATCACATTGACTAATACAGAATACGACGCCGAGCGATTAATTTATGAAATACAGCTATGTCATTCGAAATGACAACTTCTATCAAACCGTCAAATGTTTCAATCTTCGCTTAGTGATAACATAAACAATGCGGACAAGTTAAAAAGTGTCGGCCTCAGTATGTAATTGATAAACCTACCTATTCGCTGTTTATGATTGTCAGCAGAATACTTTGGGCAAATATGAAGTTGAACTATTATGAGCCTTTATCACACTTAATAATTTTTACACATACGATCCAGGAGATTCGATTCACCTTACTATTGAATCGATTTGCTTGAAGATCGCATTAAAACGAATTGTTTCGAAAAATCGTCAGCTCGTACCATTGAATTGATCATAATGATCAAATCCTTACGTGCATCCTACCAGGGAATTAATTGCTTAACCACTCACGCCCGGGTTTTTCCGTGGTCCAACTGAACCCAAAACATCATTTCAATTCACCTCTTCGCAACTTATTCTTCTCCTAGTACAAATAAAATCATAGTGGGTTCCGTTCATAATTTTTTAAATACGTTTAATTTTTTATTTAATAATATGACGAAAACTATTATTAACAAGTTAATAGCTTTTTTTTATTACAAAATAATAGCACGCACGCATTCTTTTTGTCTGTAGGACTAACCGAAAGAATTATCGGAAGTTCACGGTCTGTCGGTACCTACTGTTTGAGTGGTACATGGGTTTTATTGGTTTGAACACGTTTATCTTTATTATAATTCAAATGAAGTCAATAAAATTGTCGCAAAACTGCATCTAACTGGAAAGAAATGAATAAAAGTACTAGGACCGCATGAGTAACAGAAATGTTTATTGCCGAATTGAAAATCGTTTGCTCACAGAACCCTGATTACATCGTTACACACATGTAAGCATCATAATGTGTGTAAACCTAATTGGTTAGGGTCTTAGGGTACTTGAACCAATTGCAGTCCGTGCAGTTTCAATTACTCCTGGTAAATACAACTTCTAATTCAGACTTCTAACGAGATAACGCGGCCCCATAATATGGATTGAAATGAATAATTTTCCGGAGTTGCGGGAATTTCCGGGGTTGCGGGAATGTTCTAACGAGATAACGCGGACCTGGAATGAAAGGGCAACTGAAAGAACAGGGAACCCCTCATACAAATAGGACTATGGTAACTTCGGACCGGCATTTCTGGGATCCGAACGTAGTGCGAAACCGCCCTAAGAGTCTAACACTTCGTTCCGCCCCACCCAGGGTGGGAGCTGGCTCATTGATGATATTCCCACCCCAAAAAAATATGAATGATTTTTCAATTTTGAATTTAAATTACGTAATTAGTTTGCTCTAGTGTGTTAGATTTACTTAAAAGTTTAACAGAGTTTAGTTGAAATTATTATTAGGATGTAAAATAATCTTGAATTCTTGAACAATATTTTTTAATAGTAGTGGACACTAATTAGGACAGCTACCCTATAGGTATCTAAATTTATGTCACTCAGGCTGGCTGGACAAGTCTTCAAAATAACTCGCATTTAACTAGGTCAATAGGGCATTTTATGTGACGGCTAAACACCCTTATTTCAGAATTTGTGACGCAACAGAATCTTAGATAATCGATCGAAAACGTGTCCAGCCATCTTGATAAACCACTTTTCGCTGGTCTCTCAATCTCGGTAACGGAAGTGATTTTAACGACATTTTGCTTATCAACGGGCGTCACATAAATTTGTGACAGGCATCGAGCTAAAAGTTTTGTGATACGTACAGCGGTTTAGTAGAAAAATGCAAAAATCTGTGTCCAGCCATCTTGATTTTACGTATAAAACTTTTGGCTGGCACTTCCGAATCTCAATAACGGGAGCGTTTTCGTATATGGTTCCTTTACTAACATTTAGTGACGCAATTTGTGACAGTAATAACGTTTGATTTATGGCGTCACATATAAGGGTTTACGAGAAATCAATAAAAACTTAATGTCCAGCCAGCCTGAGATCAAGCTGGCTGGACACATGTATCTCCGCTGCGTGATGATCTACGGCCTTCGAAATATGTTCAAATTTTTGTGACGGGGACGATAATGATTTACTGAATTTGTGACGGAGAAACTTTAAGTAGTTTCAAAGATATTGATCATTTAAATCTTCCCATACAAACACTGCAGTAGGGTTACCAATAATGTAGGTTTTATGTAGGACTAAGTATATTTTACGGTGTTTTCTTTAATGGATGAAAATCCGTGTTTTGGTGATATTAATACGAACAACTCTAGGTATTTAAGGAGGAAGCGCTAAAGTAGCCCGCGAAATTCAAATTTTCTTACGTTTTTTGCAATTTGCTGGTCAGTATTAAGTGGTACATTGATTAAAATATGATTCGCGGTCGTAACAAATATGTATTTACATAATTATAATCATTACAATCAGTAATACAACTTGTTAACTTAGTATAATCCCCAAATGTGAAGATTTCATGAAATAGTCATTTTTGGGGATTACTTGGTCTTAGAGAGTTGTGTTGATGAATTATAGATTATAATTCTGTAAATACATGTTTGTTACGGTCATATTTTAATCATCGTACAACTTAATACTGACCAGCAAATTGCAGAAAACGTAAAAAAATTGAATTTCGCGGGCTACGCTGGCGCTTTCGCCTTAAATCGATAGAAGACAAAAGTGTAGAAGTGAGGAAGGGGGGGGGGGGGGAGGGGTCATTTTTTGATGTTATTGATTATTTACGTGCAGATACCTACTCTTTTTAGTAGGTATGTTTTGGTGTTTTTCATGGTAAGTACATAGGTAGATATTGTGTCAGGATAACTAATGCTCGAAGGTATTTAAATGAAAAAAAATTTTTTGCTGTAAATAAAATCACATTTATTTATTTGTACTTTTTATTGAGGGTTTCAAATGATGAAAATGACGACAATCAACTCCATTTGCGCTTCAGTAACCCCCGCCTTGTACCACAACGTTGTTTTTACCGCCGCCCTGTTTGAAGCGCAAATGAAGTACGGTCCGCACAATTTTATTTTTAGTAATTTTGTCTATGGGAGTATCGCTGTCATTCTATTTTCTTTAGTAGAGTAATTAGCTGTGGTATTTTTATGCCAAAAAACCAATAAGAATCCACGATTCTAATAAGTTATCTGTAGTTGAAAATAAATAAATGGCCGCATCGATGTATCGTTCATAAACATCGATGTTGAAACTGGTAACATCGATGAAACATTGTTCTTAAGAACGATGTTTTCTCAGCGCCATCTATGAAAATCAAATACAAAGCAGGCGTGGCTGCTACCGGCCGATTAGTCGATTAAAAAAAAATCCTTTATTTATGTAAAAATTATGGTCACCTCACAATATTAATGGATGTTTGTATGGGAAAACTTAAATGATCAATATCTTTGAAACTACTTAAAGTTTAGCCGTCACAAATTCAGTAAATCATTATCGTCCCCGTCACAAAAATTTGAACATATCTCGAAGGCCGTAGAGCATCACGCAGCAGAGATACATGTGTCCAGCCAGCTTGAGCTCAGGCTGGCTGGACATTAAGTTTTTATTGATTTCTCGTAAACCCTTACATGTGACGCCATAAATCAAACGTTATTACTGTCACAAATTGCGTCACTAAATGTTAGTAAAGGAACCATATTCGAAAACGCTCCCGTTATTGAGATTCGGAAGTGCCAGCCAAAAGTTTTATACGTAAAATCAAGATGGCTGGACACAGATTTTTGCATTTTTCTACTAAACCGCTGTACGTATCACAAAACTTTTAGCTCGATGCCTGTCACAAATTTATGTGACGCCCGTTGATATGCAAAAAGTCGTCAAAATCACTTCCGTTACCGAGATTGAGAGACCAGCGAAAAGTGGTTTTTCAAGATGGCTGGACACGCTTTCGATCGATTATCTAAGATTCTGTTGCGTCACAAATTCTGAAATAAGGGTATTTAGCCGTCACATAAAATGCCCTATTGACCTAGTTAAATGCGAGTTATTTTGAAGATTTGTCCAGCCAGCCTGAGTGACATCTAAATTTGACGAAATAATATTTAGGTACCAGAATAGCAGGGAATAGGAGCTTTGTTTAGCATTATTGTTATTGCTTTGCTCGTCAGTTGTCAGTCGTCGTCCTGTTCCGCGTCTAGTGCACTCGTTTCTATCCCTGTGAAACGCGCATCAGTTCAGTACGGCTACACCTAATTGACTTTTTTTTGTTGTTTGCAAAATGTCATATAATAGCGAATATTACGAAATGATGATGTGTGTCGGAGCAGAACATGGTAATTTGCGAGCTTCCCGAGAACTGTACCGTCGCCGTTTTATTGAGGGTAGACCAGATGCTGAGCGTCGACAGCTGCCTTCGTTGGCATGTTTAGTCGGATGGTACATCGTCTGTACCAAACTGGGTCATTCCACGCACCTGCTTCAGAGGGTCGCCCGAGTACCTACTACCGATCCAGAATTTGAAGAAGCCGTATTGGATCATTTTGAACTCAATCCACGCACTAGCACACGTCGAGCTGCATTAGCGCTGGGTGCCTTTAACCATATGCAGGTATGGCGAGTGCTGAGCAATGACGGTCAGCACCCATACCACTTCCGTCGCACCCAGGAGCTGATACCGGCAGATTTTTGCCTCGTGTGGCGTTTTGCGAGTGGTACCGAAGCCAGATAGAACAGACCTAACCTGGTTAGACTTTTTTTGTGGGGGTACATACAAAATTTTGTGTACGCAGTGCATTTGTGAATAGTGTGATACAATAAACCAAATGAAAGTGCGGATTGAGGCCGCTTTCAGGACAATAACACCAGACATGCTACGCAATGTTCAGGTGTCCATGAACAAGCGAGCGGCCTTGTGCATTCAATACCAAGGTCACCACATCGAACCCCATCTTTAAAAATGTAAGTTAATTTAATAAAACATTAAGCAAAGCTTACTGTTCACTCGGTAATAAGTAATAATAAGGGATGAAACTAGTTAACCTACCCAAAGTTTGTTTCGATTGTTTACGCAAGTTTTGTTATCTCAGTTTTTACATGCATCTGGTTTGACAAATTAACGAGTAAACTGTAAATCAATAATTACGCATTAATTTTTACATCACGGTAAAGAAGGTATGGTTTATTGCGCGCGCGCGCGATCGCTTTGGCGGCACGGGCGGCGCGGGCGGGGCGGTATGTTTTATTTCGTCAGTTCGCGCCGACAAAGAACACCGCCTGCGGTAGGCTAAGTACTACGGTACTAGGCGCGCAGAATTACGGAAGAGATTTATCGTGATATTGGCAAGTGACGTAGAAAGTTATTGACCTACGTAGTGCGGTGACACGTTTGTTATGATTTGAATTTAAGAAACTAAAGAAACCGAAAATTTGGTATCAATTCTTCGAGTATTTTATTTTGAGTTGAAACTTTGTATAGTGATTCTATACCAGCTTTCATCTTTAGTGCTTCAGGATAGATATAGGGTTTCTGTTACACGTTGTATAAGCAGGATCATTAACTGTGTCAATTGTTTTTTCTCAAGTTTTTTACTTCGTGGATCATCTGAATTTTGCACGATTGAAGATCGTGCATTATCGAAACGATGATTCGGGTCGATAACGCACAGGATTCGTAATTTCGGTTCCACCACACTTCCGATCGGCTTTTCAATACTTCGTGGGTCGTCTGTAGTTTGCACGATTAAAGATCGTGCAATACCGAAACGATGATTCGGGTCATAAATGAGCACGAGTTGAAAATATGGTGGTTTTATGGGTTCTACGACGCTTCCTATCGGATTTTTAATAATTCGTGGGATTTCTGAACTTTGCACGATAAAAACTCGTGCATCACAAAACCGATTCTTCGGGTCGCAAACGAACACGAGTTCAAATTTTTTAACTGGTGTTTTGACCCGTCTTATTGGGTTTTCAATACGTCGTAGATCACTAGAACTTTGCACGAAGGAAGATTGTGTATTATAGAAACATTGTTCCGAGTCGCAGAAGCGCATGAGTTGATATTTATTAAATATTGTAAGGGGTTCCACCGCGCATCCGATTGGATTTTCATTAATTCGTAGGTCATCTGAACTTTGCACGATTGGATATTGTGCATTATCGAAACTTTGTTCTGGGTCGCATAAGCGCATGAGTTGAAATTTATTTGGTGATTTGAGTTCCACCCCGCGTACTGTTTCAGGATCATGCTCCCTAAAAACCAACTGTCCTTGGTATGCGATGGCTTGATTGGGTGCCAAATACTGTTAGTAATTGGCACCCAATCAGCAAAAAATCATTAAAAAAATTGAGGTGTTAAAATTAATCTCAATAGTCAAATGAACAACATCTTTATAGTGATTTTTAATTAGATTTTCGGGTTTAATGGAGAAGCGACAGGGTAGCCCGCTAAATTAATTATTTTCTTACGTTTTTTGCAATTTGCAGGTCAGTGACTTGTCGAATGTTGATTAAAATATGATTAGCGAACGTAACAAATACGAGTTTACAGAATTATAGCTGTTTCCCTTAATTATTGACAATATTGAGGCGATTTTATAGAAAAGGTGTCAATTTTTTTTATTTTTTTTTTTGTTCGCCTAATTCGTCAAAATTTATGGAATAACGGATTTTTTTCGCGCTGCATAAAGCTGTGTTATAAAAACGTCAAAAAACGTCAGTAAAAGTTGGAATTTTGACCTTCAGCATCTCCGTAGCCAGAAGGTTCTCCGGTATGGTCCAGTACAAAAAAGTGATTGCAATGACGGGGAGTACATACAAGTGACTCTCGGCGTAGTTAAGTGTCTTTTTACACCAGTTATTGGCAGATAATTTTGGAACTGACCATAGTTAGATAGATTTAAAGAAGTGGGATTATAACTTACTTATAAAAAGGAAATCCATGAAAGTTTCTTGCGATGATGATTTCGCTCTGATTTCTGGTTAGCTCCCGTCGCCGTTCTAACGCTTGCAGCGCCATCTCTCTGACGTACGGCTGTCATAAACATAACATCACGACTTTAATATACAGGGATATTTTTCAAAGACCAGCCAAATTTAAGAGCGTTTACGACGTACGGCATTTCATACAAACTTGCAAGCCCTTGTTCTTCGAAATGAATGAACCGATTTTAATGAAACTTCGTACGCATAAGCAGGATACAAAGGTCTAAAAGAACATTTTCTTAAAATAGTGTTACAGCCAAATTAGACCAATTTTAAAGTTTCCATAGAAACAGAGATTTCCAGTTATCTTTTTTATTATTCATTTAACCGACGAAAAAACGGAGGAGGTTCTCATTTCGACGCTTATAGAGGGTGAAATTGAATACATGCGACAAATCGAAATGGGAGAGTACTCATCATTATGAACAACTTTTACTATGGAACCAAACCTGAAATCGCGAAAAAAAAAACAGCTGTTCCCTACATTTTGACGAGTTGTGCGAACATAAATGTAGGAACAAGCTGATTTTTTTTTCGCGATTTCATGTTTGGTCCCATAGTAAAAGTTGTTCATAATGATGAGTACAATCTCCCATTTCGATTTGTCGCATGTATTCAATTTCACCCTGTATATATATATATATTTTTTAAATAAGACATAAATTTCGAAAACACACAAAAACGCTGACAAAAAACGTTTTATTTCATCTTTAATTACCTACCTTCCGTTTAAAGTTTTCCCAAACATAGTCATCGTAGTAAGAATCATAATATCTCTGATACTCCAAATGGTCTTCAACCTGCATCCTCATGAGAGTAGGTCCGGCATCTAGCAGAATCATCATACTGATTTGACCTGGGTGGATGACGCTGTAGAACAGCCCTAAAAAAACAAAATAAAGTGCATGCTTTTTTTTTTTTTGAATTGCTGAATGGGCTCACGCCTGATTGAAAGCGACGGATGAGGTCTATGATGGAACGAGCGTGCCTAGAAGATGTCAAAGGCACTGGAACTCCCACGCATCGACGAAACACAGCAGGCTGCTTGACCCCGTTCTCCGGTGGGAGGGTGGTCGCAAACCAGGCGGCCGTTAGCTCAACCACCGCAAGGGAAGAATTGGCCAGTCAAATAAGGTGTTGGGTGTGACTGCCCAGGATGCACCGAGCGCTCGGTTCAGTTGAGCAACTGGCGGAACAAACTGCGCTACACGAGGCTTCTTCATGCATCCCTAAAGGTAGGTATTGTTGTCTTCGTTCCTGACGGGGAACCAGAACCGCAAACTGTTTTTTATTTTCTATATTGTTGTATGGACCCACTCTTGACGTCGACAAAGCCTATTGGAAAGCGATGAAAGAGGGTTATGATGGAACGAGCGTAGACGGAAGATGCGAAGCTATTATTAATTTATTACCCACGTACTCTGCGCATCATGAACGCAATCCTCCTGCGAAAGAGGATTCAACGGCATTCTGAAGGTCATCAGTGATAAGCTATGTTGCGCCATGCACCCGGAGAGTCAGGTGAGTGCAACAGATATATGAACAGAATTTTTTTATTACCTTTAGTGTGTATTACTAACATCATATGGATCAAGGTCCGAATAAAGGCCTGCCCAGACGACGGATTTTTCTCCGCAGCGGAGAAAAAAGTACGCTCCGCGAATAAAAAGTCCGCCGCGGATTTACAGCGAATTCAACGCACACGGTGTGCGATCATTTGTTGCCCGGAAATGTAGAGTACAACGCGGACTGAAGTCCGCCATGTGCGTTGCTTAGCCTAGTCACAAAAGTTCTATTTTTTTCGGGGACTCCCCCGTACTTTTGTCCGGTTCGCTCTCTGCATGTCCTCGGTAATTCGGGGGACTTTTTATACGCGGTACTTTTAATCCCTCGTTTGCGTAATGCGTTACTAGATACAGTTGTAAGCGATCTACTTTAGCGGACAAAAAAGTCCGCGGACAAAAATCCGTCGTCTGCGCAGGCTATAGTTTGTTTTTTTACCCGACTGCGCCAGAAGGAGGGTTATGTTTTTACCTACCTTGTTCACATCCCATGGAGTGTCCTATAAAGATGAATCTGTCCCAGCCAAGGTGTTTTATGGCCAACTCCATGGCCGCCAGAAAGTGGAACCTCATCAGCTTCGGACCTGTTGGATACAAGAGATATTATCCTCTCACAGGACGACTGAGACAAAACATAGCAAAAATATACGACACCAAACTACTAGCATAATCAGCTTATAATGTTCCCACTGCTGGGACACAGACCTCCTCTCTGTGAGAGAGGAAATGGACCGTTATCCACCACGCACGCGGGCACAGTGCGTGTTGGTACATGTCATATGTCTTCGAATTGTTGGTTCTAGGACATGCCGGTTTCCTCACAATGTTTTCCTTCACCGTTTTGAGAGCATTGATGATGAAATAATTTACACAAAATAAAGCGCCTGTCTGGATTCTAACCTTCGACTTACAACTGAGTACAGTCACGGTTGTTATCACTGAGCCAAACTACTAAATAAGCAAAAATAAGCTTGTCATAAGGCTCCTAAAGGCGCAATTCCGCCCGTTCGTAGGAATTGCCCGCTCGTAAAGGCGTAATTCCGCCGCTGCGCATAGGAATTACCCGCTCCTAAAGGCACAATTCCGCCGCTGCGCATAGGAATTGCCCGTTCCTAAAGGCGCAATTCCGCCGCTGCGCATAGGAATTGCCCGCTCCTAAAGGCGCAATTCCGCCGCTGCGCATAGGAATTGCCCGCTCCTAAAGGCGCAATTCTGCCGCTGCGCATAGTAATTGCCCGCTCCTAAAGGCGCACTTCCGCCGCTGCGTAGGAATTGCCCGCTCGTAAAGGCGCAATTCCACCGCTGCGTAGGAACTGCCCGGTCAGGTTACGCGAGCCCCCCACGTAGCGTGGGTATATAATATCTAGTATACAATATGTCCACCAAACACCCCCATTATAGCATTCTTGGGTATCATATTTTTTTTGGAGGGTTTTGGCAAATTTCCTAATTCTGTCACCCGCAAGCCAGACCCTATGGTGGCCGAAGATCATTGTGCGCCCTCCAGGACCTGGTGCGTCTGCTGCAGAAAGGAGGTAAATTTGGCGCTGTTCCACAGATAATGGGACATTTAATATCGTGTTATGTTGTGTGCACCATACAGGTACTGATGGACGCTACAGAAGATACCAAATTCTTGGTCGACTCTATTTAGATTGCACATCGTCACGGTGAGAAGAAAAATGTGGCGACATCTACATGGCCACATACGAACTACACATCATACTGGCGTCAAGCAAAATCCTGCATCGCGCAAGCAGAGTTACAGCGCCGCTACCAAGTGTACAACGTCCCGACATCAATCATCGTGTCACGACACCCGTCTGGTCGGAGGCCCCATTTCTATGGAGGATGAGTGAACTTTACACCCAGTTCCTCATACCTGTATAAGGGAGGTAGGTTGTAGCCTCCAGTTCCCTTACCTCCCATTCTCTGGCATCCAAGAGCATAATCACTAGAAAACTCAACTTAGATAAGACCTGTGAGTCTGAGAGGCAAGGCCAACGAGCAACAAATAAAAAAAAAAACTTTGCAAAAAAAAAAAAAACATCTTCGCAGCCGATTTTTTCTTAGACTCACCGCTCCTCGGAGTGCATTCTGTATACTCTAAGCCTTGAGTGTACCTCGCGAAATCTAAAAACGCATTTTCAAAATATGGCGGCTTACTGTACATTACAGCATAATTCGGGTCACCTCCACGTAAAGCACGGGTTTGTACTGAAAGAATTATAACCTGAATCTTCGTCTCAGTGAATCATCTCTAGATCCTACAATACACTACGTTCACAATTCCTTTTCAAAACATGTAAAGAAATTAATATATTTGAAAAACTAACATTAACACTTACACGTAAGGTTTATTTTGCGCTACAACTTCAACATTTACAGTGACATTTAAAAAAAACCACTGATTAAAAAAAAATAACACTACAAAACGAAAAATAACTTTAATTTCGGAAGTCGGTGTCATTTTCGTTTATTCAGTGTTTTTTATTTTGGAAGTAGTTTATTTATTTTTTTTTTTGTAAAAAAGCTTTTATTTTTCACTTTTTAGTTGCACTTACCCCACACAAATTCATATAACACTACTTGTAATGTAAATATCAGTGACGGTAAGATATTAAAATATCATCAATGTAAATTAAGAGGAAAAAAATCGTATTATTGTAGCTAACTCAAAAACACGTCATGCAAAGTTAATAAAATTTATATGGGACCACCCCTGAGGCATACCTTATCCATAAAAATAATATTGTACCCATATACAAAGGTCCTTTGTACAGACGCCAGCACATCAAGCTACCCCGAAACTGTCAAATTTTCCCAATCAACTTTGAGCCATATGCTTTAGCGAAAAAGTTGAAAATCTATTAAAGAAATTTGACAGATTGTAGTAGCTTGTGCTGGAGTCTGTACCTACACAGTACACTGTGGAAGAACCCTTTCATAATAAAAAAACCCTTACCCAGACCTTAATAAAAGTTTGTAATTTAGCAATTTCCTTAATCAACCCAAAAGTAAAAAGAATAAACCGAATTATGAACTATCTCCTTTTTTTGAAGTTGGTTAAAAATCTAGTAAAAAACAAACTTACCGGGAGGAAACGCATCAGATAGACCGTTACCAGGCATATCCAATGCTACAAAGTTGTATGCTCCCATCATCTGCTCTATTAAGGGTTCGAAGACTGAGGAACTGTCCTGTCTCCCGTGCACCAGAAAGACGGGGTACCCATCTGGATGACCGTGGCCCACCACTGAAAGAAAGACCAGGAAGTGTTGTAACGGAATTTTATGCTAAATTGTTGACAGTTGCTTTACTGTTGACAGCCCTTTGGGATATTATATTTATTTTCATTTCATTTTTCTGCTGGTTTTACAACTGCTGGTTATGACATTCGTCAGCTCAATATACAAGAGGCAAGAAGGGCCCACAGGTGGCAGACCAGGTCCAAGTTGAGGACAGGAGGGTTGCGGCCCCATCCTTAGTATGCCCATGATTGTAAAAAGTTACATGATGGAAATCTTGCAACAATGATTACAGAAAAAATTAAATAAGTTACGACCAGAACTTGACCGCAACTGATAGCATTAGTTAGCAATGCCCTCGCACAGGTCCTTCACAATGTAATCCTGATTTCTGTGCAATTACAGAAATCAAAGACAGGAGGTGCGGTATTTGTTTGTGAAGCGGCTCCAGGCTCCACAGTCATACTTTGGTTGACCACCTCCATCAGACTAATTTGTACCTACAGAAGCCCACCTGCTCTTGTAGGTGTTTAAGTGATTTCCAGATGGTTCACGTCGCTTGATGGCCTTTGGGAGCTCTTCTGCAGACTCAACATTATTTAAAAGGTATGTAAAAAAATAGGTAAATGTACTTACAAGCCAGTTTTCCCCAGGGTACACGGATAAACCACTCGCGTCCGCCTCTCATTTTCACTTAGGTACACGACAATTAAAAATTATTAAGTATAAGAACAAAAATGAAGAATTAAATTGAAAATTGCAACTGGTGTTCTGGTGGTATTGGATGCAACCGAAGTTTAATGAAACTACTTAGCAATAGCAACATAGCAAGCGCTCGAAAAAAATTAATATTCACATATTAATGTATTTAAACTCTACAAATAGCCTTTGGATTCACATTTTATGTTTTATTTATTTATAGTTATTAAATTCAATCACGGCATTAATGATTTTTCATTGGTGCATTAAGTGCATAGAGGAAAAAAAATTAGTATGGAAATGCAAGTCTGAAATATTTGTGATTTATTTAGCATTATATTATTTCTGTGTTTCTTTCTGCAGCGTGCGTAAGGGTAAAAGAGATAGAACAAACTGTGATGCTAAAATTAACAACTTTGTACATTGTACAATCTCTAACGATTTTGACAGATTGTTCGTTGATTCTAGCGTTGGGCGTAGTGAGTTTTCACAACTATCGATAACTCTGAAAGTGACAGGAAATAGAGATTTGAATAAAGATTCTTGGAGATTTCGTAATCATTTATATTATAGTTTACATTTTACAGACCAACTGTCTTTATAAGATTTTAGAAACTTTTTTACATGCAATGCAACACTTTCAGGGTGAGTTATATGCACATCATGGCCACCCGTGACGGTTACGGAGAAGAAGTCGGGAACTATTAAGAGACATTTTTCTATAATGCTAGCTGCAAACTGTTTTCCTGGTGGGTTGGCGGTATTTTCTGAAGATTCAATAATGAGCGTGGGTGGCGCATGCTCTGTTATCACCGTGAACAGAGTTTCTTCTGACATAGCAACGGTGGCTATTTTCTTCATCCTTGGCTCCCATGATAACCTGTTAAAAGCAAAATGGTTTAATAATTGCTTACCTAATTGCTTACTGACTTCAGAAAACTGAAATGCATATATTTTATTTCTTTTATAATTTTAAGACGTCTAGTTGCTTCTGTAATTCATAGCATGTATGAAATAAAATTTAAATAAAGTTAGGCGTAGCAGCGTAATTCTGAGTTTTGATAGGCATTCATTTTTTTTTATAGCTGAACTAGTACTCCATACTGAATCGCCTTATTTATGAGATCTGTTCTTCGAGAAACTGTGAGAATTATCATTAGACACCATATCTGGACTTACTTGAACTTTCCATCATCAGTTGGCACCAGCGATCTAGATAAAACAACTTCCGCTTGATCCTCTGATAAACTTCTGTTTCGAACTAATAAGTGGACTGCTTCTTCGAGCGTCAATCGCTTTGTACTCCCAGCATTCCACCTTAACAATAAAAATAACTTAATTAAAGTTACCACAATAATCCCTACGTTACTGAAGGCCCAGATTAACTAATAGCACTTAGTACTGAAGGCAAAAATCGGAGACCACACTTTGAGTTTAAATTTACTTAACAAAAGTAAAGTTAGCATTTCACACGAAAACGAATATTATTCTTATTCTGATAATGTTCATATTCTTACAGGCAAACAAGCAAGCAAGTATTTCATACAAACATAAACTTTGTTTGCTTTATAATAAAGTTTGTAGTCAAATGTAACGCTAATTTTGCTTAACAAAGTCAGAGCACAGTCTGTAAATCCCTCCCTAAGATTTAAAAACGTATTAAATCTTGTATTAAGGCTATCGACCAGTTGGCCCTAACGAAAGCGGTTAACTTAGCTACAGACTAGCCTAGTTAGAGAATCCTAAATTCCTAACACTAATCCACAGTGCTTCACACATAACAATATTAAAGTTATGACTAATAAATACATTAAAATGGGGGAATGAAGGCAATGTCGTGAGGAAAGTTTTGAGCATGAACGTGGATGGACGGAGGAAGCTAAAAGAGCAGGAGAAAACCAATGGACTGTGTGAAAGATGATATGGCTAAAAAGGGGATGACTTAATAGGGAAGTAGTCCATCTAGTAAGGGGAAGACATGCTACGCTGACCCCAAGTAAATTGGGATAAGGTCAAGAGAATGTTGATGATAGTACATTTAAATTTTGAGATGGCTTACCTTTCATAACTACTATAATACATGTCATATAAAAAGTGGTACCAATGCAAAGGGCTATGTTGAGGATAGTAATACGCTGATAACGAAGGAGCAGGGTCAATGTGCACCATCTTTACTATTTTACCCGGAAACAAGTGATTGTAGAGAATACCTGAAAATTTAAAATACAACATATGCTTGAAGATTCCCGTAAAAGCTATCTAAAAAATCTTAAATTCATTCATTCGTTCGTTGACAGACAACGCACAGACTAAGCCGCTGGATCAAGAAGCATGAAATTGTGCATTGCAGTTTCACATAAAAAAGTGAGGAAGGATTTTTGGAAATTCATCCCCTACATAAAAATAACTAAGGGATGAAAGTTTCTTAAGTTTTTTTTGTCGATTTTAACCTTGGCTTGATTGGTATTAAGTAATTATTTACCTCCAAGCTCCTTAATTATAACAGATTGGATTTCACTTACCTATACTAAAGCCCATGGAATGTGACAAATAAACGAACTTGTTCCATTTCATGTGTTTCACTATCAAACGGACAGTTTCCACAATGCCCAGTTGAGAAACAATAGGCCCAGGAAAAAATGGTTCTGATTTGCCGTGCCCTGTAACATAATCATATAATATTCAATAATGAAGATCCAAATATCCAACCACATTTAGAAATAAAGAAAGAAAAAAGTTTATATGGACACAGTTCGTGAAAGATAAAATACAATATATATATATAAATATTTATTGTCTCTGCATCACCCAATGGCTTACCAGGCATATCGAATGAAACATAATAGAAAGTGTCAGGCAGCTGTTCCACTAAAAGAATGAAGGTAGCAGCACTGTCCATGTATCCATGTACCAAAAGTACTGGTGGATTAGCTGGATCTCCCCAGGATACCACTGCAAAGTAGTAAAAAAAAAAATAAGCTTGAATTACAGTATGCCTAATGCGTCGTGTTAAGGAGTACTCATAATCATCTCATATCATGCAAAGTTGTGGATAAGTTACATCCAGAAATTTTAATACGGAGCCCTAGCATAATCAGCCTATAATGTTCCGACTGCTGGGACACAGGCCTCCTCTCTGTGAGAGGGAGTGTTCGATAATCCACGACGCGGGTCCAGTGCGGGTTGGCAGATGTCACATGTCTTCAAATTACGTGTCATACGGAGCCTTGGCAGAGAATTTTTACAACTATAATATGTATTGTTGCGCGCCACAATTAATATTTGTTACCACTAGCGCCATCTAGTATCGAGTAGAAGAACTAGTGTCAAGAACCTTCTAGAAGTTTCGATGATAGAACTTTCTAGAACTATCGACATCTGGTCAGTTGGGGCCGGAATGTACTCGAACATTCTAGATGTTTCTACAATAGAAGGTTCTAGAACAATGTGAGGCCTATATAAGGCGGGAATGCTCCGCGAGCCGACACAGTCTTGGATAAGCGATACAAGCGAAAACATCGAAAGGAAAGCGATCTTCAAGTGCGACTTAGAAGTGATCAGTAGTGTAATTGTGTTTATAATTAAAGTGTCTATTTTTTGGTTATTTAATCGGCAGTTTTTAATTATTACGAACCCCAAGCTCGTAACAATTGGTGTCAGAAGCAAGGATTAAAATCATGCCGATTTTACCCAAGGACGACACTGAGGGTATCCGTACTCGGAGTCAACGCCAGCAGGAGACGGACCAGAGGCGATTCGGTGGAACACCACCACAGAGGTCGGAGGGCCAGCTACCGACCACGGAGGCCGGCCCATCTACAGCTGCTCCAGCATCATCAGTACCAGATTTTGCTGCTCTGATGATGATGCTGCAGGAGCAGGCTCGCCGACAGGAGGAACAGGCTCGCCGACAGGAGGAACAGGCTCGTCGGCTGGAAGAACAGCTTCAGCGCGATAAGGAGGAACAGTCCCGCCGACAGGAGGAACAGGCCCGTCGATTGGAAGACCGCCAGGAAGAGCAGATGTTCCTCATAAAGGACCTTCACGCAAACTTCGGGAAAGACTTAAAGGAGGTGAAGGTGAAGGTTTCCCAGCATGACAACCGCCTGTCAGAAGCTGAAACTCAGATCAGCAAGTTTAATAACGTTATTGCTGATGTAAAGCAGGAGTTGGGTAACCTTAAACTTGGGGATGGAATCGCAGCTGCCGTAGCTACAACACCTTCGCTACGTGGATTCAAAGTGCCACCATTCGACGGAACTTCTTCCTGGTCGGCCTACAAAATCCAGTTCGAGGCTGTCATGAAGGCGAACGGGTGGAATAAAAGCCAGGCCATGACTGCCCTCACCCTAGGCCTGCGCGACCAGGCCTTAACTGTTCTGGAAGCTATCGGTAAGGAAGTGACTTACGAGCAGCTCCTTGAGGCATTGGAGGCTCGGTATGGTGACGCTCACCTGGAACACGTGTTTCGTGCGCAGCTCAAGGATCGCGTGCAACGCAGCAGCGAAAACCTGCAGCAGTGGGCCCTTGAAGTGGAGAAGCTGGTTCGCAAAGCTTACCAGTCCGTACCTGCGCTTATTGATGGGAACCTGGTGCAGGCCTTCATCGACGGCATCCGCGACCTTGAGGTTAGAGCTGCTGTGAGGCTCGGTCACCACGAGACGCTTAAGGATGCCTTGGCCCATGCACTGGAGGTGGAAGCTGTGCGGCAGGATCATCGTCCTCACCGCGTCAGGGAGGTTGCAGCGGCTACAGTTCGCGATCGTAATAAAGGATACAGTCCTAGGTGCTACGGCTGTGGGAAAAGGGGCCACCTTCGATCCAGTTGCCCTAAGCGAACTGCAGAAAGGGAAGATGACCGGTCTCCAGAGGGTAGTGCGGCTAACAGCACCACCCAGCAGCAGCAGGGAAACGAGTAATAGCCAGGACTGCGGGGCGGGTGCTGGCTGATGTTCAAAGAGCCCCAAGGATTTCGATCACACAAACCCATGACGGGAACAGCTTAATCATCAAGGGCGAGGTCAACGGAACGCCGTGTAAGCTGACCATAGATACTGGAGCCTCTCGTACGGTCGTCAGTTCCCAACTTATAAGTCGGTTCCTTGGGGACTCCGCATACAACCGAGAACGCATTAATTTGGTAACAGCCACCGGTCAGCGCATACCCGTCCATGGAGAGAAGAAGATGGAGTTGAAGCTAGGCAACAGAATCTACCTGCATAATGTCATCGTGGCTGATATAATGGACGATTGCATCCTGGGCCTTGACTTTATGAGGAAGAATTGTTGCGAGATTGACGTCAAGCAAGGTGTTTTGAAATGTGGACAAGAGGAACTTTTCGTGGAAGGGGCGTTACCAGGGAATGTGTACAGCCTTAAGAAGATTGTTCTTCCGCCGAGATCGGAAACGATTGTGCCGGTTAGTCTTCCTCGGAATCCTGGGCAAACCCATCGTTGTGTACTCGTGGAAAGGGTAGACAATGACCTTCCATGGAAAGTGGCACGAACTTTGGTCAGAGCCACCGACATTTCAGGGGTACGTGTGCTGAACCTTTGTGATCAGGAACAGATTATAGAAAAAGGCACACTAGTTGGTACTTGCGAGGAAGTGGACTGGTTGCGTCGATGCCAATATCTATCGACTGGGACCCTCAGCAAGGATGCACAAACGAGAGTGTCCACACTTTTAGAAGACTGCCGCAGCGCACTGTCCCAAAATGAAATGGTCAAGGCGAAGAAGATGTTACTAAAGTACGCCGATGTTTTCTCGTCAAACGATGCTGACATCGGGAAGACTGGCTTAGTTCAACACAAAATACACACAGGAGAAGAATTGCCTATCCGTCAGCGGCCAAGGAGATTGCCGGTAGCACGTGAAAAGGAAGTGGAAACCATGATTGAGGGAATGGTGAAGGATGGTGTTATTGAACCTTCATCTAGTCCATGGTGTTCACCTGTCGTGCTGGTAAGAAAGAAAGACGGCAGCATGCGGTTTTGTGTTGACTATCGTCGTCTGAACGACGTTACGAAGAAAGACAGCTATCCTTTGCCAAGAATTGATGACACGCTGGACATGCTTACTGGAGTAAAGTGGTTTAGCACGCTGGACCTGAAAAGTGGCTACTGGCAAGTTGAAATAGATCCTAAGGACAAGGAGAAAACTGCATTCTCGACAGGAAAAGGGCTGTGGCAATTTAAAGTTATGCCGTTTGGATTGTGCAATGCTCCGGCAACGTTTGAAAGGTTGATGGAACTTGTACTTACCGGGCTAATTGGCGATGCTTGCCTGGTCTACTTGGATGACATCATCATCGTAGGTCGTACGTTTGAAGAACATCTTCAAAACCTGGAACGCGTGCTCATGAAGATCCAGGGTGCCAACCTCAAGTTAAGCCCGAAGAAGTGTTCACTATTCAAACGACAAGTTAGCTTTTTGGGGTATGTAGTGTCGGAGGAAGGTATCCGCACGGATCCGGAGAAAATCGCCGCTGTCAAAGATTGGCCAGTTCCAAAAGACAAGACGCAGGTCAGAGCATTTTTGGGTTTGTGCTCTTATTATCGGCGATTTGTTAAGAACTTTGCGGATATAGCCAAACCCCTGCATAAGCTAACCGAGGAGAAGCGACATTTCTGCTGGGATGAAAGTTGCAACATCGCATTCCAGGAGTTAAAGGACCGACTGTGCAGAACACCTATTTTAGGGTACCCGGATGCAGGCAAGGAATTTATAGTTGACACAGACGCAAGTGACATAGGACTTGGCGGTGTGTTGTCTCAACGGAATGGTGATCAAGAGGTTGTGATAGCGTACTTCAGCAAGTCGTTGTCAAAGCCGGAAAGGAACTATTGCGTCACGAGACGGGAATTGCTTGCTGTGGTAAAGTCGTTGCAGCATTTTAGCAAATATCTTCTGGGGCGGAAATTCCAATTACGAACTGACCATGCTGCACTGAAATGGCTATTGCAGTTCAAAAATCCAGAAGGACAAGTTGCCAGATGGATTGAACTACTGCAGGAATACGACTTTGTGGTCGAACATCGCAACGGGAAATCTCATGGCAACGCCGATGCATTGTCAAGAAGACCTTGTCCTGAAGATTGCAAGCATTGTACAAGGCAAGAGGGTAAGGAGGTGGTACCTGTGAGGATGCTCAGGACCAACCTCAGCAACGAGTGGAAGGAAAGCCTACAACGTGCACAGCAGGAAGATTCGGACATTAAGCCGATTCTGGAGTGGATGAAACCCAGAGCTCCTAAGCCCAAGTGGAGTGACGTCTCAGCGATGAGTTCGATCACAAAAAGCTATTGGGCCCAATGGGACAGCTTGGTGATTCAGGATGAAGTCTTGTGCCGTAAATGGGAAAATGCTCGGGGAGACAGCTGTCATCTGCAAATGGTTGTCCCAAAAGCTCGAGTGCCGGATGTTCTACAGCTGTACCATAATGGTTGTTCAGGAGGTCATCTGGGAGTAAAACGGACTCTACTGAAGATACGAGAACGGTTTTACTGGGTCCACTGTCGGGACGATGTCGAGGACTGGTGTCGTAAATGTACAAGTTGTGCAGCTGTAAAGGGACCTCAGACACGTAGTAGAGGTGCATTGAAATTGTACAATGTTGGTGCACCATGGGAGAGAATAGCCTTAGATGTTGCTGGACCTTTTCCGGAAAGTGAAAGTGGTAACAAGTATTTCATGGTTGTGATGGATTACTTCACTAAGTGGCCGGAAGTCTTCGCCATTCCAAACCAAGAAGCTTCAACAGTTGCAGATAAACTGGTGCATGAAGTCTTCTGCCGTTTTGGAGTACCCTTGGAGATTCACAGTGATCAAGGAAGGAATTTTGAGTCCCAAATATTCCAGGAAACTTGTCGAGTTATGGGTACTCATAAAACTAGAACAACTTCTTACCACCCACAATCGGATGGAATGGTGGAAAGATTTAATCAGAC
This sequence comes from Gortyna flavago, assembly GCA_963669345.1. Taxonomy (NCBI): domain Eukaryota; kingdom Metazoa; phylum Arthropoda; class Insecta; order Lepidoptera; family Noctuidae; genus Gortyna; species Gortyna flavago. Next base: position 2,404,604 of record OY770155.1, on the reverse strand, counting down.
ATTGGAGAGATACCTGGCAAAAGTTGTGGAAAATCGGCAACGAGATTGGGACAAGCACATACAACCGTTTTTGTTGTCATATCGAAGTGCTGTTCACGAAAGTACATCGGTGACACCAGCTTTCGCAAACTTTGGAAGAGAATTACGGCTGCCTGCAGACCTGATCACCGGAATACCACCTGATGCCCCACGCAGTATAACCGATTATGCGAATGACTTGCGGAACAAAATGAATGACATTTATGAGCATGTCAGGCAATCGGGCCAGCAAATGTCTGAAAAGATGAAAACCCGTTATGACCGAAAAATGAACAATAAAGGGTTCGACGAAGGCTCACTAGTGTGGTTGCACAATCCAGTCCGCAGCAAAGGGAAATCTCCTAAGCTTCAAGCTAAATGGGACGGACCGTACCGGATTGTGACAAAAATCAATGACGTAACCTACCGGATACAGAAAGGTGCAAGAGGTACTCCTAAGATCGTCCATGTGGATCGACTGGCGCGTTATTATGGGACCAATAATGCTCGGGACGAGCATGTCTTAGGAGGGGGCAGTGTTGCGCGCCACAATTAATATTTGTTACCACTAGCGCCATCTAGTATCGAGTAGAAGAACTAGTGTCAAGAACCTTCTAGAAGTTTCGATGATAGAACTTTCTAGAACTATCGACATCTGGTCAGTTGGGGCCGGAATGTACTCGAACATTCTAGATGTTTCTACAATAGAAGGTTCTAGAACAATGTGAGGCCTATATAAGGCGGGAATGCTCCGCGAGCCGACACAGTCTTGGATAAGCGATACAAGCGAAAACATCGAAAGGAAAGCGATCTTCAAGTGCGACTTAGAAGTGATCAGTAGTGTAATTGTGTTTATAATTAAAGTGTCTATTTTTTGGTTATTTAATCGGCAGTTTTTAATTATTACGAACCCCAAGCTCGTAACAGTATAATCTCAGCCTCTTCCAATCACCTCAATCGATAACTTTTTGGCGACTGTGACTAGTGTATGTCCCATCACCACTTACCAAAAATGTCGTTGGTGTGCTAGCCGTTAGAATTTACACTTTTCGTTCTATGAGATAATGTACAGTCAACAAAAGAAATAAGTATGCAGGATCGTCGGATGTAGTTGAAGTTTAGTAAGAAACCAATGGATGTTGTCGACTGAAATTTAATTTGCTAAATGAGCAGTTTTTTTTCTATTTATAAAATTAAATTTTATTCGAGAACATCCATCGGTTTCTTACTAAACTTCAACTATTTCCAACGATCCTGCATACTTATCTCTTTTGTTGACTGTACATAATCAAATCGAAGTATGTGGCCGCAGTGATTGACGTCATCTGTTATGCAATGAACTGTCACACTTTCGTAGCAAATGAAGAATACACTAATATCGACCTTACAACACAGACGAAGAGTCTATATTTGCTTTGGAGAGTTTTGACAGCTGGCAAAGGTTAAGTGGAACTTAACTTTTGACCAAATTTTAAAGATTTTATTTTATTAAATAAACATTAATAAATGAAGCATGGAGACTATTGACTTACTTGCAATTTTCCCCCAGGCAGCGTCCACAGTCCATTCCTTCATTATTTTCTTCATTTTTACAAAACTACTACGTAGATCCAGTACTTAGATCACAATCACCTACAAGTTTGAATTTTTATCTTTAATAATCTTCATAAAATCGCATGTTGTTATCGTTCTAATATACATACAATAGCACGATTATATAAATAAATTCACAACCCAGACATAATGATGAAACAGCAGAAAATCAAGCGGATAAAACAAAAAAAAAGTAGGCATAACTAATAATTACCTTTGCGTTATTTACAATGTTAACAACGTAACAAGTTATGTAAAAGATAAGTACGTAATAGACTGTAGGTAGGTACCTACGTCGATTCTAAAGTCTGACAAAATATGAACTGGCTTTGTTAATTTATTAGGCATAACCTATGAAGGTAGGTATTACCTCAGTGTGTGTGATATAATTTGTGTGGCGAGCTGTTGCGCAGTAGCGACCACACGGACCCTATCTCCCGGGCGATATCTTGTTCCTCACCTCCGGTTTGCCTTTATTGGCCGGCTGGAGTGTACACTGACGAGAAAGAGAGCTCCCAACTCTTTCTTGCCTTTATTGACCGGCTTGAGTGGAGATTCGCAAGAGCAAACGTGCTCGGGGGAAGGAAGTATTCCAGTAAGTGCTCGAAGGGATCTTGACCATCTTCTGGGCTTTACAACCCGCTTGAGACTTCGCTAGGATGACGTAAGCGTGCGGTGTTGAGGCGGCGTAAAAGCCGTCCCCACTCCTCAAGCACCTCAGGACATGTTACCCCCTGGTCGTTACGTCACTTTACGCTAGCGACAGTTTCCTGGGGCCCATTATTGAGTGTGCAAGTCACCCCCTGCCATTTAATCTGTATATTTTGTTTAAATCATTGGTCAGGCAGGGGATGTAGTCTTTTCATAGACACCCAACCCATAATCCATTAGATTTGTTTCCATATCTTGCAATAGTCCTACAACAACCGGGGGTGGTCCTTGGGACCACTTGCATAGTGCGCACAGTAGTATTATATTATCTGTGGTACATCTTAGTACAGACTACAGGGTTAATCCGCCGGTTGGTGCCTCATTTCATTAAAATTATTTAACGCGGGCCTCTGCGAGTTGGCTTCGGCCCCTCGTACCTCCAAAGGTCCGGGACCCGAGGGCCCCGAGATAATATGTCAGACTTTATATAAGTAGGTAGGTATATAAAAAAAGGAGGGGATAGCTTAGCTGGGTGGGCATCAAAAAGTGCCTTGTAAGTGCATATTTGAATGCTTTGAGTTGACTTTGATTGAACGGTGTGTATTTAATTTAGGTACTTACATAAATTATCAGCGGTTTTCAGCCTGCTAAATAGATTTATTCTAAGAATAAGGCCTATAATATTTATTGAACCCTGACACACAGCATCAAATAACTGCTTGGCTTGCATGTGTAAAAATAGGAATCTATCCTAGATTTTTGAGTTGACACTAGAAATAATGAATAGGTTATTAACATAAAAGTACTCTGTGGTAATTAATTAGTAATGCAATGAACAAACGGAAATAATTCGACAGTAATGTAATTGATAACAGCGCCATCTCGTAACGAGTGATGGAAATAAAACGTGTGCTACAATAAAATACCGTTAGATGGCAGTACATTACATTTTTAACAAATTCGCTTCAAAAAAGTTTCTTCCCGACTTTGCTCTTTGATGCAGGCAGAGCTCGAAGCCGGGAATATCATGCGTGAAGCGCCATCTCCACCACGGGTGGGAGAATCACGACTGTCACCACGGTTCTCTCGCTCGTGAAGATGGCGCTGGCGTCTTCGAGAATAATGTAAGGAAGTTTAATCATTTTCGCAAAACCTCTTCATCATAGAGTACATTATACATACGGACACTCTTCATCGAATGCAGTCCCGAAGCAAAGTTCCAACTGCATGTTTAGTTATTTAGCACTTCGGATTCATATTCTGCATACACAGGAAACCGTATACCTGCTGGAACTTTCAGCATAAGGAGGGGCACATTACGTGAAAAAAAAAATACATAAGATCACGAATGTATTTCTCTAACGGGTTGGCTCAGTAACTAAATCAAGTATTCACGTATATGTAGACCTATCATTATGTTTATCCTATTGACGTTATCATAATCATTTCAGCCCGGAATCACCCACTGCCGGGAATTCCCCTTTCTTCTGCCACACTTCCAGGGGGCTGTTCTGTGCGTCTCACATCCAGGTGATTCCCCGCGACTTTGACGATATGGTCAACCCAACGGCAACGCCGCGCTTTCGGACGGCCCTGGTTTCTTTGGCCTAACCTTGGCCACCATTCGGTCACAGCTTTACTCTGGCTTAAGCTCTTAAGTCTGGCTAGATGTCCTGCCCAACTCCACTTGAGGCGCACCGCGCTGTCCCCGACGTCGCGCGTGTAATAGAGGTCGAAACTCTACAACGCGCGACGTCGCGTCGGGGACAGCGACAATGGATTTCAATGTTACTCACTCTGTTTAGTAGGGCAAAGCATGGCTCGCTCCATGGCCCTTTGCAAAAACAATGTTTTTCCGTCTTACCGATTTTCTCACACTGATTGACCGGGGAATCCAACCCAGCACCCAAATAGTGTAACACACTATTTATTTATTTAATACTTCAAGCACAAAAATGTAGACACAGAGGCGGACGTAATGCCATAGGCAAAAACATTTTGAAAAATATTGCTAATCCATTGTAAAAAAAAATCTGCTCAACAACGTAAACAACGCAATGAATGTTGTTGAATTGTCAAAATTAAACCCAATATAGTCTGTTAGGCGATTACCCCGCTCGACTCCATGTTATGCTTAGTATAAGGTAGTGGCGCTTGCGACCGCTAAACCAAGAAGGTTTTTTATGTAAATTATATCTCTGAAGTACAAAAACTTACTTACAGATAAGGAAAATATAAGATAAGATTGTTTGTGAGCGAGTCCATTGACCCGTTGATCGGGCAAATCGGACATTGCTCAGTTGGTAGATACAGTTCTAGCTGCCATACACCATGATATCACTAGTAATTATATTATTATTCAACATCATCTGCCTAGCCTTTTCCCAACTATATTGCATTCACAACACTAACCAAATGAGGTTGAATAACAGTCTTTGTCCTCCACAACCCAGTCATATGTGCTGTGTGGCTGTGGTTATCTGACTTTCTGTTGAATAACTACCTACCTAAATATACCTACCTTTTAATTCTACTAATAAATTGTAGCGTAATGTGAATCAGCTTAACATAGACATAGGACACACCTCAGACCAAATAAAAAACCAAGATAGAGCGCTGAGAACGATACCGCATGCCAAAACTACACCTCCGCTCTGTGCATATACGCTCACACGCACACATTTACAACCATTTACAAACAAACTACACCTCCCTAAGTGCACACATGTATACGAAACCGGCCTCACTTTACTGTTGACAGCCCGTCTTGGTTTTTTATTTGGTCTGAGGTCGGTTCATGTTCATTCAGATATAAATAGGTACTTTATTAATATAAGCGTCGAGACTGGAGACAGGATAACCTTCGTATAATAAATGTTGGTATTTACTATCTACCTGTAGAATGCCATTATTCATTAAAAACCTTTCCCTTTGGTCAACGAACGCGTTTTATAGCTCACATTCACCAATAGCTCGCGGAAGAGCGCTTGGCCTAGATAAAGTATTATATTATCTGTGGCTTGGTTAAGCAGCCGCACGGGTCGGTCGAAGCACGGGTCGAAGGCACAGAATAAATTAATACTACTTATTAGTAGAAGGTTAAGAGCGTTTACGACCGACGACGTACGGCATTTCATACAAACTTTCAAGGCCTTGTTTTTCCAATATAATGAACCGATTTTAATGAATCTTCAAACTCATAAGCAGGATACAAAGGTCTAAAAAGTTAGTTATGAACATTTTCGAAAAATTGTGTTACAGCCAAATTAGATCGATTCTAAATTTTCCATAGAAACAGAGATTTCCAGTTATCTTTTTTTTAAAGAAGAGTGATTCTTTTCCAATCCACCTCTATTGAGGGGAAACACAAGGGCCGTTTTTCCTTACCCAAACATAGTCCCCTGTCACAGTATTACAATATTACCTAATACTGTGCCCCTGTTTTCTCTCTGGATAATACCGGTAGTCATATTTTTTTCCTGAGTATCTATGGTTACCTACTATTAGCATATCCCGATGATTTCCTTTTTTTTTCATAAATTAATTATTAAAAAAGATATACACGTTCAAAAAGTTAAAAAATGGCTGAATTCAATCATCCAGAAAACAAATTTGACTTCATTATATAAACAAATGAAAACATAAACACAGCTCAAGCCCTATGTTAATTTTTTATGAAAAAAGTACTTAAATCGGTTAAGTTTTGGAGAAGGAATCAGGAGGCCTACCATGAACTATTTAAAAACGATTCAAAAGCAAGACATTTCAGTTTAGGTTCTTAAACTGCATCGTTCACAGTCGTACCATGACGTCCAATACACTCAGCGGCATTTGGATCGTTGAAAGTGAATGAGCGTTAAGAGCTCGTGGTAGGTATCCAGATGGCACGGCCTAAATTGAATCGTTAAACTGACGTCATGGTACGAATTAGCAGAACAGTTCAGTTTAGGTCCTAAAGTGGATCGCGTTAAGAGCTCGTGGTAGGTATGCAGGGGACTACAAATCGATGATTTTTTGTAATTTTAATAGGTATTTTCAGTCCAAGCTGCAGTTGGCTCTACCGCGCTTGATAGCCCGCTTGTTCGGGCACTGCACGACAGCAATCGATTTTTGAAATACCTATTTTTCATTTCTCTACGCCTTGATGTTTCCTTTTAATAGTCAGTGTCTCCAATACCTATCTATTCCTTTGTTTGTCTGACGGCCAGCAACAAATAAAATAAGTAACAACTTTTTACACAAAACAATATTTTTTAATTAGCACCATTACTTGACTTTTATTTTAGAATTAAAATGTTATAGTATAATTAATTACATATTTACATTAATACCTAGATATCCCTTTCATATTTTTTTACAGTCTTAATTATTATATTTGACGACATTAGCAGGCAGCTATTACATTTATTAACCCATATCACAATAATATTAGATTTGTATTATAAATTCCTAATATACTGCGGGCCATCTCCACACTCTTGGAATTTCGAAGTAATATCTTGGAACCTTTAGCCCTCGTACTCACAAGCGATTTTTCATCGCGCACTGGATGCTCAAAAGTGTATTTTTAAAGTGAAAACTTCTAGGCGCGTTGGGCACTTTTTGAGATGGGAAAAAATCATTGAACTCGCGACACTGTTACCGACACCGCGTTACATTCGGATGTGTTCGGCTTCGGGATATATCGATCACTCCCGGAGTGTTTTTGACGCAATGGGATGCGCTCTGTTGAATTCTCAATGCTCGGCTCAACGCCTAAAGTTAAAACTCGAGTGCGCGATAAAAAAACGGCCCAAACAAAATCATACTATGGTGAACATTAAAATCTCTTAATTTTAATTACTTATTAAAGTTTTGATCGAATATATTGATAAACTATCCTTCTATCACCATTTTTGTTCATAAGTCTATAAAAAACATGATCATAGAAAACGAACCCGTCGTTCTCTTTATAAAAATTAAAACATGGCGTCTTCTTGGCTGAACGTCGTAAGTGCCGGTGCCTCATGAATGAGTCGCCGAAGAAAACATCTTTTTCCAAGATGTCTTCACTATTTTGTCTTGAATCTTGGGCGTCTTTCGTACTTATTTCTTTGAAGAAATATGTCGACCTGGAAAGAGAAAAAGTAAAATCGTAGGTAAGTGAGTAACAAACTGTTCTTTTACTTAGAAATTGTCCCAGCATCCTTTTGCATGATAACGTCGCGTCGCGTCAAAGTGTGGAACTCTCTGCCAGCGTGTTGCCCTCCCACGTTCAACCCGTCTGCCTTCAATGCAAGAGTGACAGACATCTTCTGAGCACGCTCGTTCCACCATAGACCTCATCCATCGCTTTCCATCAGGCGAGATCGAGGCTTATTCAGCAATAAAAAAACCGGCCAAGTGCGTGTCGGACCACGCACAATGCAGGTTTCCGTATTTGGTATGAATTTATCCCAAGAACAAACTTAACATTGTAGTCGAAAATCATGTTCTCCCATACATTGCAAGTGCAAATTTAAGTTGGTCGACTATTACTCGTAAACTTGTAAAGCCTACTTTGCTGTGATAGTTTTTCATTTAATTTCGTTATAGTTAAATACTACTGCCGTGAATTTTTTCACATATCAAAAAGCAACCATTTAGGTGTGCAGGGGAGATACTTGACTCTAACAAAAATTTTCACTTAAAAGCTTTATATTTCGCAAACGGAGCCCTGAATCAAAAAATGGCTTTTACAGACTTGCAAAATTTTTGAAAGACCTATCCAAGAATACCCCACACTATGGGGTAGACAAGATAACAAAAACACCCCCACTTTACGTGTACATAGGTACCTACAGAATAGTGTAACAAACGAAACTTATTTGACATGCATATCTCTGAACGCAGTCCGAAATGAGTTATTAAGAAGTGTTACTGCAGCTAATTATAATTATTATACAGACGCAAGTCAGACGCAGCCTGTAGATAAAATATAGGATAAAAGTGCGCCGTCGACGCACGTTTCTAAAACAAGTGTTAGCGCTCTTACGCACTAGCGGTTAAACCGCGGGGGCGGCTAGCCGCTTTTCCAGTTTACTATGCAATTTTGTGGCGGTTAAGTGCGTACAATCATAAGCGATTGCATATTAAAATGGAAAAGCGGCTAGCCGCGCGGTTATCCGCCCCCGCGGTTAACCGCTAGTGCGTAAGAGCGCTTAGTGTTAGATTATAGTATAATTTTGAATGTATTTATAGTATTTTTAAATTACTTATGTATATTAATATTGTATTGTATGTGTTTTTATGGGCCTTGATGCCTGAAATAAATGGATAAATAAATAAGCTGCGGACGGACGGACGGACAGACAGACGGACATAGCGAAACTAGCGGTTCCTTGTTAACAAGGAAACCCTGAAAAGACCAACAACGATCGGTAAACTATAGGAATTCGGAATTATACCGATTCAGGAATTCTAAAGTTGGTGGAAATGAAAATGGAATCCAGACATGTTCAGTACACAGATTACTAATATGTAGCAAGCGTTCAGTGTGGCTGCATAATAATTTACCTTTTATAACATGAATTGTATCTGGCAACCCATCCGTCAAAATCTGTGTGTAAACGTCCAAGGCTGGTCACGCTGCCGTGGTCTGATGGTTCTGAAATAATTAAAAGTTATTTTTAAAGTTAGATATTAATTAACTTCCTTTGCGGTTCAATGCTAAAGAAAGAAAAAGAATGAAAGCGTATGTGAGTGTCAGAGATAAATTTTCAGGGTGGCAGAGTGACCCACAAACCGCTCCCATGAATTTAATCTGTACCATGATTCTGAACCGCCCTGCGTATTAAAATGATCTGTGGCCCTGCGTTGAAATGTTGACCGCGTAAGTAGTACTATACTTTTCTAAGAAACAGCAGATTCTTTTTTGATAACCGACAAAATGATTTTGTCCCCCCCCCCCCCCCCAATAAAGGTAGCCTGGAATAACATTAGCCTAGGTAATTACTAATGTGATGTACCTACAGGTGAGTGATTGCTTAAGAATTTAACCTGAACAGGGCCCTAACTCACTATGACCTAACGATTCCTTACTTCATAACCTCGTCAATTCCTTAATTAATCACGACATCTTCTCTATGGCAGAATGACGTGGTTTGAACTTTGAACAGTTTGAACTGTCAAAATACATGTCTGCACGGTTGACCTTTTTAGTCCTTGCCGTTAACAAGACACGAAATCGACGTGGTTTGCACTGGTAAGATTTTGCGAGGAATAATACAGAATTGGGGCTTGGGGGTTTGTTTACATTTTTATCAGACACTTTTGGAACGGACTGTGGCTGTATTGACGGCACACAGTATCTACGAAATAAACCGATGCTAGATTAATACCTAATCGTTCCTTGACCGATATCCAAATGACATTTAAATCACTTGACGTTTCAGTGTTAATCTTTTATTTATCACAGCCAATATTATTAAAACCCTAACAAAACATTTAATTATTTATCTTATCTCTTGTTGTAAATATTATTAAAAGTGGCAGGGGATATGATTATCATAACATAAAATAACCAAACTAAAATGTATAGGTAGTATATAATATTATATGTATACAAGCATATAATAAAAAAGGGCTTGTGGCTCAGTAATAACAGCCGCATGGGTCGATCTATCAGTTTAAGCTATGCTTGCCGCGGTTGGTTCGTGGATGGGTGACCATCTTCACATACCAAGATCCTTCCTCCGTGCCTCGGAATGCACGGTCCCGGCTGTGATTCGTGGATCTTTGACAGTCGTTACGGGTCCCAACCTAGGAATTTAACCCAGGACCTCATGCTCAGCAGTTGCGCTAGGTATCACTGGACCAACGATAAGAAGAATTACTGTCTTTTAAAGTAGTCCACCAAGCATAGAATCCATGGTCCATGCTTAATATTATAAACGCGAAAGTGTGTCTGTCTGTTACCTCTTCACGCTTAAACCGCTGAACCGATTTAGATGAAATTTGGTATAGAGAGAGTTTGAGTCCCGGGAAAGGACTTGACTTATGCGGGTGAAATCGCGGGGCACTGCTAGTACCTACTTAAGGCGACTACATGACCTAAAGCGCGGTCACTATCGGACTGCATAGAAAAGAAAGAGAAGCGCGATGACACAACGCTGGTAATTTATTGCAAAATATGAAACAATCATCTATTTACAAACTACTTAATAATAAATAATCCATCACTGAATGCAGTTAATGAAGGGATAAACTTCTTGGGCCTGCGGATAGCGAGTAATGGGTAGCTCGCCGTCCGATCAGGACCAGGCCCGTGCCGGACGGCGCGTATGTGTTCCACGCGCGCCTCAAAGAGATGTCAGCATGTAAGGAGGGGCCCGATAGGGCCGAAGCCTGCCGGGGCAGCGGGATTGTCCGAAAGGGTTACCGCTGCCCCGGAACATAAAGGGCTAAGGAAGGAACACGGATGGGTTTTAGTCAGTAAGAGTCTGACACTCCCTTCCGCTCCACCGAGAGAGCGGGAGGGGTCATTTGATGATTTCCCATCCTTAAAAAAAAAAAGGAATAAACTGCTTTTAAAGAAATGTCAGAGGTGTATTTGAAGTTTTTTTTGATGCATTAATTTACGTTTAATTGTGATTTGAGTTCCATCACTGTTTTAAAATAAGACTTGAATATATGACTAAGTATTTTTTTTTGGTCAAAATTATTTACTGTTTAAGAGATACACTGCTTTAAAAACCAACTTTTTGTCCATTTTCAAGAAACCTCAAGAAGCCTTAATAAGACTCTGCTAGGACCCAGGCCTCCTCTCCACGTGAGAGGGTGTGGGCTGTAGACGCTGTCCGCCACGCGGGCCCAGTGCCCGGGTTGGTGATTGCCACATTATTTTCATCGAATGTTTAGTTCTACGGGTTCCACCAAGAAAATTTGTAAGCTATCAGTCGTGAATAAAATTTAAATTACTGAAAGAGTTACATCGCAATGGGCCTGAGTGATGGATTTCAGCCCACGTCCTCTCTCAAAGAGGAGACTTGAGAATGAGTCATTATGAGTGGCCTGAGTCCCAGCTGTGGGAATGGTGTAGGCTGATTCTGTGTATTAGGCACCATCGGAAAACACGTTTTGATAATCTCTAAATATTTATAAAAACAAACTTTAATGGTACCATAGTCCATACCAACGACATACAAAATTCCATTGCAATTTCTACCACGCAAAATCTTCCGCTAAATCTTCCGAAATGTAACGCTAACGCGGTGTAACGAAGTATTTTAGCTGAAGTTAAGTAGATGTTTGATAAAACGGTGCCCAGCAATGAATTAGCAATAGCTATGATAATGTCAAAGTACTACCTACATATGGTGAACCTACTTTAAGAAGAAAGGACTTAGTTATTTCGTTTGAATAACAACAAAAACATAAAAATTGTGAAGTTTCACACACAATAAATTTACAATTTTTTTATTTATGTATAGGCCCGCTCTAAACCTCGATCACGCCTGATGGCAAGCGATGAATGAGGTCTATGATGGAACGAGCGTGCCCAGAAGATGCTGTTCACTTTTGCTTTGAAGGCAGACGGGTTAAAAATGTGGAATAACAATGCAGACGCTGGCAGAGTTCCTCACTTTCTGCTGTTGCTTTGCTGTGCTCATAATAAATCTGGAGGAGAAGCGCTGAGTAGGTGCGACTGGTCATTTACAATTTTATTAATCTAAAATTCTAACCATACTTCAATTTTTTTTAAGGTGAACTTTTCATCATAAATATATCCTACAAAAAAAAACTGCAAAAAAACCCACTTACTTAGTTAAAAAAAAAACTTACCTTTGCTTCGATTAATATCCATCATTAAAAACAGCAACACATCACTTTATTGTCCTAGCACGAACTAAGTTTATAACGGCTGAGCACTGACTGATAAAACAATAATGTTTTTGTTGATAGTCGAGTGTAAACAAATAGTGTTGACGTGCTCCCGCGCCGATAGCGAGAGTCCAACGATTATCTTGTAGTGATGGAGTTGTGTGTTATCGATAAAAGTCATACCTAATTATCTTTGTTGCAAATCTGCCTAACCTTTTCCCAACTATGTAGGGTCGGCTTACAGTCTAACCGGATGCAACTGAATGATGCAACTGTATTTTACATGGAGCGACTGCCTATTTGACTTCCACAACCCAGTTACTGGGTAATACGATACCCCTTGGTAAGACTGGTTGTCAGACTTTCGGGCTTCTGATGACCCACAATGACTGTCAAAGATCCACGAATGACAGCTGGGACCAACCGCTTAACGTGCTTTCCGAGGCACGGAGGGGTCTTGGTAAGTAAAAATGGTCACCAATCGGCCATCCATAGACAAACTGCGGCAAGCGTAGCTTAACCTGATCGATAGACCTGTACGGCTGTTATTATTTAGCCAGGGTTTATGTGTATGAAACATGAATATTAAACTTACATAATAAACAAGAAACCTGGATGTTTTTTTAAGTAGTAAACGCGACAATAAATAAAAATCTTTATTGCAGACCAAATGATCCATAAAACACGATATAAAAATAATATATTTTTATATTGTGTTTTGTACAGAAATTCATAATAAAATAAAATTGCATAATCATTCACACCTTTCCTCTCTTGCAATTTATCGTCCATTTCCAAGCACCGGCCTATAGGCCTTGGTGTAGGATCCTTCGAGCGGCCAACCTTACCTTTTTTTTTCTTCGGGAAATCCTCATGGATACCCTCCTTCTAGGACCCTCCGTGGTTACTCCTACCTACTAAAACCCCATTGTTCCTTCTAGTCATGAGTCATGTTCATGAGTCGGGGGGCCCGGGAGATACTTGTACATTCGCTGCACCCCCGACTGGACTGGCCTACCCTACCTATGACTTTTGCTTTTAAAAACATCGACAAAAATATCGATAACAAGTAACAACATTACGCACAGCCCTACCACAATCGTCACGCGTCCGTATTCTGAAACCGGTCGTCAGTTTCACTAGCCGTGAGTTAGCCAAGACTCGCTGAGACACACGTTTACGTCATTAGCTAACGTTTTGTAACGCGTTTCGTCATGCCCTCAAGAATGAACCAATATCGTACGCGTACGCGAGATATATTTCTAATAGAGTTTAGTAATACGTTTGAGTGGTGTGGAAAGTCGGTACCTAAGTTTACCTAACGTCGTCGTAAAAGGGTTTTTTAAACACATAAAAATCACGTCTGTAATAATTTTCGAAGGGTTAAAGACAACGATGTTGGTACCATCGAGGAAACTTACATTATACACCGTAAGGGCTATTCTTTCTTGCAGCGCTCGGCAGCTATAGTAACGCTTGCTAACAGACGTGGTCAGCGTGTGCACGGGATTTTGTTTTCAAATTGGGCAGATGTACGCCAGTTATGTTTAAGTCTCATGTAATAAGGGGGCTATTGCCATCAACCGGGCACAAATTCAGACTCCGGGCTGCTACTGAGAAATTCAATATGGAAAAACCTAATAACACCTTGCCTTACCAGGGAAGTGAACCCAGGACCAAGGAGGCAGTCAGGATTTTTGAATTGAAAACTTCTTTAGGCGCGTTTGGCATTTTTGAGGTGGGAAAAAACCATTGAAATCGCGACACTGTTACCAGGGACACCGCTTCGGATGTGTTCGGCTGTCCTCGGGATGTACTCGGTTTTAATATATATCCGATATGTCAGTGAGTGATGGCAAAGTATTCTGTTTGTGTTTTGTTTTCACTTCTGTCGGCACTCGCGGAGTGCCTCTGTTTTTTTTTTTAAGTTGAGGTTGTGGTTAATATTGATCAACCAGCCGATCCACCAACCAGTCTTACCAAGGGGTATCGTGTTACCTAGTAACTGGTTGTGAAGGTCAGATAGGATGTAAAATACTGGTATTCAGCTGCATTCGGTTAGAATGGAAGCCGACCCCAACATAAATGGGTAAAGGCTAGGCAGATGATGATACCATATGAAAATACTTAGATATTATACTCACTGAAATTTGACAGATAATTAACATTTTATATTTTAGTCGATCCCAATAACAACTAGCTTCTGCTCGCGACTTCGCCCGTGTTAGAAAATGAAGTATAATTTATCTATAAGTATGTATGTATATTACCCAAATATAAAGCTTTGAATATTAGAATGGTTACCGGTTATTTAATATGTGTAGGTAGAGAAAGGATTTTATGAAATAAGGCACAGAAAGACAAGCGAGACATTTATTTCAATTTGGGCTTGTCAGTAATTAATCAGAAAGCTAGTCGTCAGTTCCAAATCTAGGTCATCATGGAGAAGAAGGACAAGAAACTCCATGGAAACAGTATTAAAGTATTCTGTCAACAAATTTCTTATATTGCCATAAATTATCGTTATTTTAAGAACAATCAATTATATCTTTTGGACAATGGTCCAAGAGAACTCAGAATAATAGCAACATAATAACAACAGCTAGGAATTTTCCATTATCAATTTTAAAACATTAGCAATATTGGCCATATTTTAAATAACATATGCAGAACACCATAGTTATCAGCAATAATAAAGATAATAATAATGTATCAATTAACTTACGTGACATCTGATCGATCATCGATCAATTCCACATAAGTAATAACGTAAGCACGTAACCAAAGCGGATCAGTAGCTCCGATACGTCGACTCGGCTACGGCAAGGCGACGCCAGAGCCGCCGCCGCCGCCGCGCTGAACTTACATTTAGTTTAGTCTGAGAACAAGGGAATCGGCACCATTGTCTGAACGTCTTTTAATATTATCATCTCATAAATAGTTAATCATACGTTCAAAATTCAAGCATTCTTGATTAATTAATCTAATCAGTTTTAATTTTATGCGTCAACAAGTAGGATAAGTCCTCATGGCGAGATCTTCTTTGAGCTTTCCCAAAAATCGTCTGTTTTGAGTTAAGTCAGTACCTATTCCAATAAGCATGCGAAATATTACGCTTAATTATTTATGGAATGCATTGAAATAAAACTGAACGCCAATTTCCGTAATTAAAAACGTTCAAAATTTAGTCTCAATCTCATCTCAGCGGCAATCAATGTTAAAAACTTGTCAAAAATTTAGAGATATTAGAGGTATTATTGACAGATTGAGACTGAGATCAGACTGTGAACGTTCTTCTTAAAATTACGAGAATTGCCCCTCTGATTGCTGGCGGCCGCCAAATATGTAAAAATATACTACATAAGTCCTTGAGTTTTTTTATGAAAACAATAATAATGAATTAGATTTATCTGTCAAGCATTGAGCAATAATTATCAAATTACCATAGACTCAAGAGTTCATGACCCATAGGCCGTTTACACATTATGCTGCAGATGCGGCATAATATAATGTGTAAATGGCCTTACGAAGGATTTCACGTTAGGTTCGCTTAGGTCATGACTCATGCCCATACCATAACAACCGATTTCCACACAACTTTTCCGAAAATGCCGCCACAGGTTATTTATCCTAAGGCCAAATCAGAGGTAAATAATACAAGAAACTATATTTAAAACTGAGTTTATTTAGTGACTAGACAATGTACACTTAGAGATAGATTTAAAATACACACTTATTTTCAATATGTCTGTAGATGTAGATATGATTCCAATGTTAGGAAAGCTATTTACGTAACAAACTAACAATAGACATTTTGACAGTTCAACAACATACATGGCGTTATTTACGTTGTTGAGGCGAAAAAGTTTTCGAACATATTAAGCAATTGATTGCAAATATCCTTCAAAATTATTCAGATTCTGATTGATAGTGAGTTACGCAATTAGAGTACAGTCTACCATTCACAAGACTTCTGCCTTCCCCTTTGAGGTATATACCGTTATGTTGTTGTCAAAATCAACCAATGGACAAAATTGTCAACATTTTTTAAGCTTGAGTACGAGGCTTTTGACTACGTTGTGTGTATATTTTGTCTTTTAATTTTTTTATTTGAAACTAGCTTCCGCCCGCGGCTTCGCCCGCGAGGTATGTCGATAAAAACTATCCTAAGTCCTTCCCCGGGATGCAATCTATCTCTCTGCCAAATTTTATCGAAATCTGTTCAGTGATTTGGGCGTGAAAAGGTAACAAACACAGACAGACAGAGTTACTTTCGAATTTATAATATTAGTATGGATGTGCGTCTTTTTTGTGCAGATTAAACAATTTTTTTTTCTGTCATTCTTGTCAAGAGTCTAACCAGCGCTGGGACTCTGTCTCGTAAGATAGGATCGCAAGCACTAGGCTAAGCGATGGCCGTTTTGCGCGGATTTGACGCATATTTTATCCCAAGTTGGTCTTTTTTTTTTTGTGTGTTCTTTTTTTGCATGTTTACTGCAAATAAAAGTAACCTCTTTCTTTTTTTTATGTAAGTTAATAATGCGGAGGGTATCCATGAGGATTCCCAAAAAAAAAAAGGTTAGGGGCCAGGCCCTCCCCCGTGGAAAAAAGCCAATGTATAGCTGAATATCATCCATAAAAAAATCAAGTCTTTTGCCATAACTTTGTAAAAGACACCGAAAAACTTAATCAAATAAAGAACCCTTGATTCATTCATTAATGGTTGTAGAAGAAGTAAGTACAAAGATATTGGAAAATTAAAAAAAAAAATTACCATAATTTTTTTTTTCTTCGTATCAGAGTGATATCATTTATTGCTTACGATAGCCTGTCGGATGGTTGTGAATAACTATGCTGTTGTGTTGTTTTTTAAACGATCCGTTCTATTTAATCATCAATTGAAAAAGTGTGTCCATGTTGAAGTTTCCATAATTATTATGAATCGACATATTTTTGTTTTTCTATCATCACAATATTCAAGTCCAAATCATCACTATAAATAATAGTTTTTGATCATCATCACCAATCACTTAACACTATAATCACTGAGAGTATCCACTAATCTAAATCAGTTCCACTAGTTGAAGTCTCTGGAATTGCACTTTTCTGAAACCCGGTTGCACTTACCCGATGCCCAGTTGCACTTTTCTAATACCCAGCACTTTCATAAGTTTCCAGGTTGCACCGTTTGTATTCCCAGCTGAACTATTTGGAATTACAATTGCTTTTTTGGAATTCCTATTGCAATTTTCGAATTTCCAATTGCTCTTTCCGGGTTTGCAGTTATACGACCTCCCGGGCTCCACAGGCCTGCGAGGGCCTAAGGCCTGTACTTAAATATCATCGTCTCGATCATGTGGTTGATGTCTTTGCAGAACTGCTAATCGTTGTTGCGTCACCTCTAGATGGTGTTTCCGCCATTTTATGCGCCTGTTCTGGAACCACACCTTCACCTAGATGAAAAAAAGTGTTTTAGACGAGTTTGTTATAAGAACACTAGCTGCACCCCGTGGTTTCAACCGCGTAAGCTTCGATTTAGGGGTATGAAAAATATATAGTAGCCGTTTCTCAGACCTACTGAATATGCATATAAAATTTTATAAAAATCGGTCAAGCCGTTTCGGAGGAGTATGGTAACTAACATTGTGACACGAGAATTTTATATATAAGACTAGCTGCGCCCCGCGGTTTCACCCGCGTAAGTTTTCCCTTATCACTTAGGGGGATGAAAAATAGATGTTGGCCGATTCTCATAGATACCGGATAACCACAAAAAATTTCATCAAAATCGGTCAAGCCGTTTCGGAGGAGTATGGCAACGAAAACTGTGACACGAGAATTTTATATATTAGACTAGCTGCGCCCCGCGGTTTCACCCGGGTAATTTTCGAATTAGGGGTATGAAAAATAGATAGTAGCCGATTCTCAGACCTACTGAATAAGCACAAAAAATTTCATCAAAATCGGTCAAGCCGTTTCGGAGGAGTATGGCAACGAAAACTGTGACACGAGAATTTTCTAAATTAGATTAAGGGGGCGCTAGCTGCTGTCTATGGGCAACATCTTACTTTACTGTAGTTTTTTTGTAGCAAAAGAAAACAAATGAACTAACGCACATCGTTATAATATGTCGTGTGTCGTTCGTTTAAGCATCGTCTAGTTTGATCAATAAGTTGGTAAGTTATTTGATAGAGATCTGATAAACCTAAGTAAATAGTAGGTACTGAATGGTTTACATATAATTATACACCCATCCACGGAAACAGCAATTGCATATAGGTATCTCTTTTTTAGATTTCCAATATAGAAAAATAAATTTTGATAATTACGCCTACGCGACGTGAAAATAAGTAAAGTGGCGCAAGCAACCGAGAAGGTCTATGAAAATATAGGTTTAATACAATTTAAGAGTATTCTTAGTATATATACCTTTAAGGATGGATAGAATATTCTTCTTACATTTATCTTAAGAGCGTTTACGCCGCGCGCCGTACGGCATTTCATACAAACTTTGAAAGCCCTTGTTTTTCGAAATGAATGAACCGATTTTAATGAAACTTCGTACGCATAAGCAGGATATAAAGGTCTAAAAAGTTAGTAATAAAGAACATTTTCGAATTGCCTTATTAAAAAAAAAAAAACAGGTAATCTCTTTTTCTATGGAAAATTTAAAATCGGTCTAATTTGACTGTAAGTAACACTATTTTTCGAAAATGTTCTAACTTTTTAGACCTTTGTAACCTGCTTATGCGTACGAAGTTCCATTAAAATCGGTTCATTCATTTCGAAAAACAAGGGCTTGAAAGTTTGTTTGAAATGCCGTAAAATGCTCTTAAGGTTTCGACTAAAAGCCAATTAAGGCTGAATCAAAACGCAGCTCACCTGGGCTTCAGTAAGTTGCAGCGCATGTGCTAGGTACAGCCTCTCAGGGCCCACCATGTACTGCTGCCTCTCAAACTCGGCCTCCAGTCGCTCCAGCTGTTCCGGGGTGAATATCGTCCGAATCCTCTTACTTCTGCCAGAACTAGACAAATAAATATACAATATTATGCCTGTATTCCTCAAAGGGGTGGGTAATTTCGCAAGACTAGAATTAGTTTTAGAAAAACATTGTCCGTCGGACGTCGGCCTCCAGTTTTCGTTAAAAAACCCCCGTCACAGATAACATAATACTCTAGCCCCCGTCATAAAAACATGACAACATTTTCAATAACTTAATAATATCATAAATTTTTAAAAAAACTTAATGTTAATTACAAAAAAATTACAGACTCCAACTGTGCAAATATTATTGAAATATCAGTACCTAGTTACGATACAAAAATATACACGGTGGCGGGGACAACGACGTGCAACTAACCATTAATGGATTCAGAAGATGATTTTGAAAACCACTACGTTGATATTTTTCGTCGGTTATTAAAAAGAAAAACTGCTAGTCCATGGATTTTGACCGCGTAGGTGTGCACTTTTCTATGAAACAGCGGATTTTTTTAATAAAAACCGGTCTAGAATCATGTGCTGAATGAATTCATGGTTACAGTTTGTGGGTCGATGTCCTTGCCACCCTGTATATTTGATAAACTAAATTAAGTAACTATTAAAAATGAAAAAATTCGGAGTTCCATGCTGGCGAAATAAAATCTTGTCGTATTACGGTTTGTCGAATTTCAAGGTAAGTCATAAAAAAATTATAACATAATATCCTAACAAAACCGTTAAAAAACAAAAAAAAAATGGCGTCGAAAAATTCCTCCACATCGCTGTCGATTATCTGTGGCTTTCATTCGAATAACATTCCTAAACTAAAGAAACATGCCTTCCTATTCTGTAAAGTTTACTTTGAACCTCACTCAATTAAGTGCTCATAATATTCAAAAGCAACTCATTTATAGACTAAAATAAAAATAAATAAAACAAAAGTCATTTATTCAAACTAAGCTGAGAATCAGCACTTTTTGAAGGTCAAAATTACATGAGACAGACCCCCAAAACGCCGCGAGGAATTATACTTCGACCATATAGCCGTGTGACCATATGCTCCATGTTTTTATTTACCGTGGTATAATTTACAAGCTTCATTTTACCCTCCCTCCATTCACCCTCTTAGGGGTTGAATTTCGAAAAACCCTTTCTTATTGAATACCTACTCTTCACAAAGAACACACGCTCCAAATTTCATGTCTCTAGAAGCCACGGTTTAGGCTGTGTTGATAATCAGTCAGTCAGGACTTTGATATTATAATTATATAGATCAAAGATGGTATGATTTACATTTCTATGCTAAAGATATGTCGCAGCCAACTGGTTAAATTAGCCGTTCAGTTAACCGCCTTGCCTTTTAAATAAACGGCGGCCGTTCAACTAAGGGCCTGAATGATATTCAATTACAGTTTAGTTTGGAAGTCTGTTACCAATCACGCGCGAGCCGAATTGGTCGCAGTAACTAAGCCAGGACACGCCGACCAAATGGGTTAGGTTAGGTTAGAACTGTGATCAACCGCGTGCGAGCCGAGAGAGCGAAGCGAGGCGAGCACTATTTCTAAACGGTTAACTAAACGGCTAATTTAACCAGTTGGCTGCGACAGATAGAAATATTGCTGGCTTGGTTACACAGCTAGTGAAATAAAGAACTGACCTGCTCGAACACGTCATAGAATGACTCCTGGAGGTCTTCATCTGTCCAACTTGTGGCCTCATCTCTTGCCGTGGACTGTCTGCAAAAAAATTTATTATTAATTTTATTGTTTTGTTTTTCTTATTTCAACAACATCATCAGAGATTATGCAGAGCATACATGGTGGCAGGACATCGACATGATTTCAGTACAAGAGTCTAGCCATCTAGAGTAAACATTTTGAGTCGGTTATAAAAAAAAAATCTGCTTCTTCATACAAAGTGATCATAATGTATAATAATAATATTTTTTTTTTTTTTCATAAAAAAGAAGATTGTAGTACATGAGGCATACATAAAGTTATACATATAAGTTTGTACCATGTCAAACACAATCCGGTGGGTGATGTTCTGCTTTCCTAGCTAGGTTATAGAATAACCTGTAACTATTAAGGAATAACAGTCCCTGTCCCTTACAAAAAGTTGCAATAAAGTAGTACAATTATTTCTATTTTTTTAAACTACAACAATGATTAAATTAAAACGTGCGCGCATGTGTGTATGAGTGTGTGTGATTGTAGATGGTGTGTGTGTGTGTGTGTGTGTGTGTGTGTGTGTGTGTGTGTGTGTGTGTGTGTGTGTGTGTGTTTGTTAAGTATAAAGTCGTGTGAGGTAATATAAGATCTGTCACTGTCACTTACTGACATAATTTTCTGTTTCATCATAGCTTTTATTTTGAAGAAATGAACGTAGAATCTTTTTACACTTAAAGTAAGATAATCCGTAGATCAAGCAGATTTTGTTAAATTTATTGTAGAGAGTTGGGCCTAAGTAGGTATAAAATCCACTCGCAAATGATGTGCGTACTTGTGGAAGAGTGCAAACTAAGTCTTTCCTACGTTTTGTTACTATTTTATACGGGGTTTTACGGTACTGTAACAGGATGTTTACAACACTGTTTGAAGGATGAAATGTTGTCGAACATTAAGAACATTACAGCTACTATACAATAGATCAGTAGGGAACATGATAGGTCTTGAGGTAGCCACTTTCAGTACCGCTCTGTGTGCGATCTCGAGTGGTTTGAGTATAGTTTTTCCAGCACCACCCCAGCATGTGATGCAATATGTAACTATGGATAAGCACAGGGAAAAATAAACTACACGTATAATATTTGGATTCGCAATACTTCGGAGAGTTTTAAATATATTTTAAAAGATCAGCATTTTTTTTTAATGCTTTACCTATGCGTATTCAACCTATAAAGTTCCTCCTCTCGGCGAGGGGGAGTGGGCCGTAATCTACCACGCGGGACCAGTGCTGGTTTGTAGATGTCACATGCATGAGCGTAGCTAGGGAAGGGAGCAACGTTGGGCAGTGCCTACTACCCTAGTTTCTTTGCCCACCTTAGAAGTGCTGGTTGGTAGATTTTACATGCATGAGCGTAGCTATGGGGGGGGGGGGGGAGCAACGGTGGGCAATGCAATTTCTTTGCCCACCTTATAAAAATAGTCAGTACTCAGGATGTAATAGATTGTGTGTTAATATGGGTTTAATCTTTCTTATCGGCACAAACTGTGCTAGAATAGCTCACGATGTGATAAAAAAAAATACGTTGATAAATTTACGTTGTTGAGCAGACTTTTTCTAATAATTATAGCAATCACACTAATATTATAAAGGCGAAAGTTTGTGAGTGTGTGTGTTTATATGTTTGTTACTTCTATCACGCTCAAACGGCTGGACCAATTTTGATAAAATGTTGTATGGAGGTAGATGACACACTGGATTAACATATAGTCTACTTTTCATCCCGATATTCCCACGGGATCGATACTTACGCGGGTGACACCGCGGGGCGCAGTTAGTAGGTAATAGATAAGATAGATAATGTTTATTTGCCAAAAACGTCATAAACGGTAGTTAATCCCCATTAGTATTCTAGCTGGTTTTTAATTATTGATCTATACGTTACAAATACAACAAAAACAAACATTAATAACAACTAAATAAAGAACAAATATATGCCCATTAGACAAGTCTTTAATATACAACCCCTTGACCGTCATTTGTATATTACAAATGATTTAATACTTTGTAATCCCGTCGATTTTGTCCACCTGCATCCAGTCGACTCAAAGAGGACATCATTTTATTAATCCGCATACGGAGGGGACCCGACGGCGACGTCTCTTGGGCTTTAATTAAAGCCTGTTTTTATTCACCCCATTAAATGTCACAGGAATGGTACGCGAATTATTTTAATACAAATTCAATAGAATATTTTGCGAGTTTTGTTGTTTTTTGTGACGGGCTTGTGGCTAGGTAATAACAGCCTCACGAGTCGATCGATGGTCCGCGGATGGGTGACCATCTTCACATATCAAGACCCCTCCGTGCCTCGGAAAGCACGTTAAGCCGTTGGTCCTGGCTGTCATTCGTAGATCTTTGACAGTCGTTACGGGTTGTCACAAGCCCGAAAGTCTGGCTACCAGTCTTTCAAGGTCCGATCTCGGTTGTGGAGGTCAGATAAGCAGTCGCTCCATGTAAAATACTGGTACTCAGCTGCATCCGTTCCATTTACAGAAGCTCTGTGTTATTAATAAACATTATAATAAAACTAATGTCAGACAATGTTTTCGACCAATCAGACACTAAAATATGCCTTTTGCGATAAAAACATCATCAACTGACGTTTGAGCGCATTGATACTTAGCTTCTTCCAACCTAACCTAACCATGAGTGACTGTCTAGATTACTCTAGATCGTAGGTTTTCAACGTGGGCAATAACGCCCCCTCACAGGTGTTTGACACTTTCAGGGAGGCAGTATTACACGTTTAAATAAAGTCGTGGGAATAGCTGTTTCAGACTCGCGAAAGACTGTAAAAAAAAAGGCTCTGGAAAAAAAGAATCGGGTGGGCAAAATAAAGGGGGAGAGGCCTTTGCCCATCAGTGGGCTGACGCAGGCTAACAGTAACAGGTGGGCAAAATAACTATCAGAACGTTCTCAACATTATTTTGGCCATCTGAGATTTTTTTTCCACAGCCACCTATTTTTTTGACCTCAGGATCTAAACAAATCGTAAGGTTGATGTAAGAGGAACAATTTAACTCAATCAACTCTTCACAATTTCTTTGTCTATGGGTATGGTATTAATTTTTGTATGGCACCACATTATTATCCCAAATAAATGGTATTGTATTGACAATATTTTCAATGAAAATTACGGTACGAAAAGGTGACAGATATGCACCGGCTAAATGAAAAAGGAATCGTTTGAAAGTAGCTTTAACTGATGGCCAGGAGAATGACAACGACTAGCTTTGACATTATCGCACTTTGACCATGATTAGGCTGCGTTTCCACCAGAGATGTGCGAGGATGTGTAGCGAGGGATGTGTGTGAAACAAACCAATAACATCGCTTCATTTTCATAGCTTCAACTAAGTTAGCGTTGTTATTGGTTAGTTTTACACACATTCCTCGCTACGCACCCTCTCTCTTCTCTGGTGGAAACGCAGCCTTAAGGGAAGAACCGCATGTGACTAAAACAATGGTGAATATAAATGTTGATGGACGGAGAGAGAGGAAAGCCTAAGAAATGATGGATGGTGTGAGGAATGATATGAAAGAGAAGGGAGTGAATGATAGCGTGACGGTTGACAGGGGAGGATGGAAGACGAAAACGTGTTGCTCTGACCACAAGTAACATGGGACAAGGACAGGGAGATGATGATTTGTAAGTATCACTTATTATATCATGGTTGTTGTCGTAGGGATGCATGAAGAAGACTCATCTACTATGTTTTACATAAACACTAGCTTCCGCCCGCGAGGTATGTCGATAAAAACTATCCTATGTCCTTTCCCGGGATGCAATCTATCTCTCTGCCAAATTTTATCGAAATCCGTTCAGTGGTTTAGGCGTGAAAAGGTAACATACAGACAGACAGACAGACAGACAGACAGAGTTACTTTCGAATTTATAATATTAGTATGGATTGACATTTGCTTACTTTGTAAAGTATTATATTATTTTAATTATTGTGCATGTGAAGGCAATGTGGGTTTTTTTTTTGTTTAATTTTTATTATTCTCTTTGTTCTGTTAGTTTTTTTTTAGGTCTGGCAGTTTGAATAATTTATGTGGCCTACCCAAATGTCCTTTCTTTGGTATTGTTCGTCGAATCGTTGAGCTCTTTATGTTTTGAGTTGAGCTGTATGATTTCTGACAAATGCGTGCACTGACTGGACAGGACTGGACCTCTCAATCTGTGTGGTTCTTTCCTCAAAAGACCATTTCAGACATCGATCTACATGGTCTTCATATAACCTGACCAAGATTAACTATGTCTGGACTTTAAAAGAGACTGACCTCTGAGTTTGTTTTGGCCTTTCTTCTCAGAGTAGTCAGATAGGAAACGCCGACCTCATCTAGTTTTATAAAAAATATGATTGACGTGTAAAAGTGTTTGTGGAAAATAAAAAATCATTTATCATGTAGGTACCATTTTGTTGAAACTAAGATGTGTCTCCTCGACATCCGTGTGTCACTAACGGGATGCATCTGAATATAGCATATGTCAGGTATTGTACCTGGCATATGCTGAGCTGGACTCCCATTTGGTGCAACCAAGAGACACACACCTCCGAGTAGTGATCGACCGGTATAGAAATGACGTGTCTATGGGTCAATTTATCTTTTTAATCTGTCTTGTTTTCCTTTTTTTTTCTCACCTTTCCGATGTTTGTTTAATACTTGTATTGTGTCTTTTGTTGCACTGAATAAAACGTGTTATCTATCTATCTATCCTCGTGTAGCGCAGTTTGTTCCGCCAGTTACCTACTCAATTTAACAGAGCGCTCGGCGCATCCTGGCCATTCAAACCCAACACCTTATTTGACTAGCCAATTCTTCCCTTGCGGTGGTAGGGCTAACGCCCGCCTGGTTTGCAACCCACCGAAGTCCGGCGTTAGACAGCCTGTTGTGTTTCGTCGATGCGTGGGAGGTCCAATGCCTTAGGCATCTTCAGGGCACGCTCATTCCATCATAGACCTCATTCATCGCTTTCCATCAGGCGTGATCGAGGTCAAGAGCAGACCCATTCAGCAATAAAAAAAATAAAAACCTTTAAATCCTACCTTGTCGTAACCCCGTCGGCACTCCAACCATACTCCTGCAGAATCCTTCATTTATCCTCTGCACGTCATGACCAGCATACAAATAGTTCTGCAGCTGTCTC
This sequence comes from Gortyna flavago, assembly GCA_963669345.1. Taxonomy (NCBI): domain Eukaryota; kingdom Metazoa; phylum Arthropoda; class Insecta; order Lepidoptera; family Noctuidae; genus Gortyna; species Gortyna flavago. Next base: position 2,378,641 of record OY770155.1, on the reverse strand, counting down.
TGATTCTGCTGCAACCGCTCCTGCACACTCAAGTTCATCACGTCTTCGTCAGCATTCGTCAAACCCAAAATGGCGGCAATGGTAAACGATTTCCCCGCTAAATTCGTGCCTTTGCCTGTTAAGTCGACACCGAACGCCGACTGGCTGCTATCACCGTCATCTAACGTAGACACTGGTGATGAAGACCTGTCGGCGTTTTCGGCGAAACGGTCGACGGTGTCGGTGTAGCCGTCTGCATTGTATTTGTCTTCGCCGTCGGATATCGCCGACAGTCGGTCTACGTTCTGTTGGTACGCCGACACTGCCAGCAAGTCTGTTAAATTCGACGGATACAAATTCGAATTTTGCCTCTGTTCCATCATTCTAATCTTCAATTCACTTCAAAGTATTTAAATCTCATTTTTTATTAATTGTTTTAATCACTATTTTATTCCACATCTCACTAATTAGTCCGTCAGTTAATTTTATTGGGTTAATTTGTCAGTTTAATGGTTAATTAGGTAGTTAATTTTAGATGCGACTGTTCAGTTCGGCTTGCAAAGCGATATTGGCTTGTGGTTTTTGATTTAAAAAGGGGCACAATTTTAAATTTGTTTGGGCGTGGCTACGAGCGATCGGTTTGGCGCGCAAAAAATGACATCGTAAGCGGTCAATTGGGGAGGGTAGTTGCTACCCTTGTAGGGGGGTGAGTTTGGGAAGCTCTGATTGGCTGGTGACGCGCATGCGTCAAGGGGGCGGGACCAGATTGGAGGGGTGTGGTTTAGCAGTGATTTGCGGTCGGTAAAAGCCTTTGATTGAAGCAGGTACGGTTTTGGGAGAAAATATATCCACTTTTCTGTAGTAGTAAAACTAGACGAGAAAACATACAGTAATTTTACACGAATTGACTAGCATAAGATTTGGCTGGAAAGGTCAGGTTTTCCATCAAGAGATCCATAGACGGCTCTCAAAATAGTGCTTTTTTGAACCTCGACAGCACAATCTAGATTGGAGCTGTAAAAATTTCAACAGACACATTAACGTACCTACCCAGATAGAAAATGGGCACCAGCCGGTAGAGTCATTTCTAAATACCAGTTTGAAGTGATGATTCATGAATGACATAACCAAATAATATTTTGTAACGAGATTTTGATTTAAAGTAGGTACCTACATGAGTTTCCTTGGAATTTCTTGCCTGTGCTTCTCCATAGGAACTTATACTTCCACTTTGGACTGGGCAACTCATCCTTCTGACCGACTCCTTGACAATGAGATTGAGTTTGAGTTTATGTGAATCCACGAAAATGGACTTTCTTTAAAAACAAGTGGACTCATTTCTAGTTTGCGAGTGATGCTCAAGGTTCCAAATACAAGTTGACAAATGGAGCTATCATTACTGTAAGACACAGGATAACATAATTTACCGCTTAATTAAAATTAAATTTGGCTGGTCCCAAGTCCGGCCCCCCATTGTATTTCTCCCCCGCTCCGCGTCCCCCGCCGTCTCTCATGAAACAATTTAATATCATAATCTGCGTCCGATACTTGTGAAAACGAAGAGTTAGAAAATAAAATGGAGGAGGCAAACGACAAATGAATTTTATCGTCCCGCGGGTGTGTTCAGGTGAATGAATACTTAGGGTAACTAGGTAAATGCCGTAGATGCCTCAATGCGATACCTCGCGGTCGCGGTTTAGCTCGGTACCTCGATGTCATCTCCATGTAAAAACAAATGCATGCTAATAGACATGCACGCACATGTCACTGTCAGGCTTCAAGGTATACCTCCGAGCTGCAGTGGTATTTTGTACAAATCGCACCGTGGAAACTCAGGTGAAGTGAGCGTGAAGTGAGCTGTCAGAGTCCGACTGGTGCTAGGGATTGGCAATATTGAATTCACTTCACCTAAGTTTTCACGGTGAGATTTTTACATAATAGACCGGCAGCTCACGATGAGTGTGTTACCTGATCGCAGTGACGTATCCTTCGGCATTAAAAGTGCCTTTATAAGTGGCATTAATGCTGAATTAATTTTTATTTTTAATAATTGATGTCACTCGGAAAGCAGCCACGCTTAAATTGAATTGGGCTGGACACACCTACCGCATGTCAGACGAGACGATCAATGGGCCAAACTTATGACTCAGTGGGTCCTAATGGCAAACGATGTCGCGGCAGGCCCAGGCGGAGATGGTGGGATGAGCTGGACTCCTTTAATAAAGATTGGTCCTTAGCAGCTTTGGACAGAGAGAGGTGGAAAGAGCAAAGCAGCAGTGGGACATGAGTGGGACATATTTATGGCTAATATAAAAAACTATATAGCAAAAAATGTGCAACAGATTTTAGAGATTTTATATTCTTTTTTTAAACAGTTTTGTAGAGCGACTAAAAAGCTAACTGTGGTTCCGATTCTAAAGTGAGGATGTACACACGGCTACACATCAAGTTATGCATAACCAGTATAAGCTGACTTCTGATTGTACGAAAAACTCATACAATGCGAGGTCAGCGAAAATTGGAATTGTATAAATATGAAAGTACGGACTTAGTGCTAAGGAAGTAGACCCTCACTCAAGTGACCGCCCAATTCAAAAGCGAACTCACGTCGACACCGCTTTATTTTCGAAGTGATATTCGAGAATAACACTGCTCTCTATGGTTTAGCAGTAGTGTTAAATGGTCTGTTCCAAAAGACCATGGAACACTACACACACACATGTGTGTCATGGTTTGTGTTCATCAATCGGGATCAAAAAACTCACCCAATTTGTAGAACCACTTACAAATTCAGTGCTTCGATTTAATTATTTGAATACTTAAACCCGAAAATTCCATTTTAAATCATGATAAAGATGTTTTTCATTTGACAATAAAATTGAGGTTAAGTTTTATAATCTGTTTTACAATTTAATAACGTTATTACCTAAATAATATTTGTTTAAAAAAGGTATTAGATATAAAGTTGGCACCGTCTAAATAAATGTGTTAGAGAATTTAGGGTAGTTTACATTTTCATCAGATATTCTAGGTACACACGGCTACACATCAAGCTATACATTTTCAGTTTTAGCTGACCTCGCATTATATAGGTTTTTCTTACAATCAGAAGTCAGCTTATACTGGTTATATATAGCTTGATGTGTAGCTGTGTGTACCTACTTTTAGAACAGACATTAAAAGTCTAGGTGCCGCCATAGTTTATGGTAACTGGTAACCATAGACGCCATAAATATCTATCAAAAAGTCCAATAACAGCGTTCGGAGTTGTATCTCGTCTAGATATAAATTCTAAACGCCGCTGGTTTTAATATCAACTGATTTATTCGTGTCCAGTGATTGCATTTGAAGATTACTTCACCATGCTTGCTGCTATATGGGTAATGGTAAAACTGCTGCAATCTACTTACCTATGTTATGAGTATAAAATAATATTATTTTTAATAATAATGGATAGGAAGAAAGAAAATTCGTAGATATATTACCATAAATACAAATCTTGTTAAACCACAATTAATCGCATTTTATTTAATTTTGACGGCTCAGCCACGTTCATTGCGTTTTTTACGTTGCTGAGCAGACGAATTTAGTAAACCTATGAAGCAATGGATTGGAAATATTTACCTACTGAAATGGAAGCGTCGTCATCGAATATTACTACAAGCAGGTACTCAATAAAAAAAATGTTATAACTTTTAAGAAGAATGCAATTATACCACTTGGCATACGATTAAAAGCTTGCTGAACTCTCAATTCACCTGACAAAAAGAGCAAATAATCCCAACTAACTACCCTTATTTTATTAAAAAATCATAACAAACTCAAGTACGTAATAAATGTATTATCGCAAAAACATCAATTGTTAATCTACCCTCACAATTAAACGCTACAATAATTGTCAAAGTCAATGACGTGTCCCCTGTGAGCAAGAAAACAATATTAAATGGTACCCTCTGTTTCCCTGCCTGTCCTGGCCTCTCTTGCAAATATAATGAATCTGCGACGGCAGGGGAGCGCATTCGACAAAAAGTAGTCCGCAATCGGATGATGCGCATTTTGATTGTGGCACCCCTGATTGGTTAGGGTTGCCGAGTTTGAAAAAAATTCAAAATTATTATAGTGCTAACGGCCCCGACTACCGGTCGTGAGTTCGAATTCAGGCAGGCGCTTTACTTCATGTATATAATTTCATCACCACTGCTCTCAAAACGGTGAAGGAAAACATCGTGAGGAAACGTGTCCTATATCCAAAAATTTGAAGACATGTGACATCTGCCAACATGCGCTGGGCCCGCGGGGTAAATTACAGCCCATTCCCTTCTGAGTCCCAGCAATAGGAACATTATAGGCTGATTATGCATTGGTGTTCTGTATATTTAGGGGTCGCTAGAGCTAGGCCACTGCTTGGCATTATCTGCTTCTAAAATACCTACAACTTCTTTGATCGAGAAATTTGCTTTTCACAGTCACGATTTCTTAGAAAGATAAAATACGGTAAAATTACAGTAAGTACCAAGTTATTATCACGAAAAACAAAACACTGAGTAAAGGCACAAAAAAATAACATAAAATTGGACAAAAAAAATATTTATTTTTATTTCTCGTGCCACCCCTATCTAACAATTCTTGTCAACTTTCCACTTAGGGCTGTGTACTGCGCGGTGATTAAAATTCCACTCGCTAATATCTGTGATCATATATTAAGTGCCCTAATCGGCGTAACTGACAGCCCTAGTATATTGCTTTTTTATACTAGTGAATATTTGATTTTATCTGCGTTATTTATTTTTATCTTTCGGTAATCTTTTCACTTTTTAGCTTTCGAGAGAGTAGAGATGCTTATATTAAATTGTTGATACTAGTTGTTGTATATGACTTTGTTCGCTTAAGTATTAGATACTTTCAACTGTTTGATTCAATCTCCTGTTAGACCTATAATCAGGGGGTAAATATTCGGAAAAATCGCCATTAGGTAGTTTATAGTATTCTCCATATACATTCTTGTTACGAACTCATCTTCCTTCAAAAAGTTCTGTCTGCAGTGGTCGGCTGTGCATTGTATTCATAATGTTCCCACTGCTGGGACACAGGCCTTCTCTCTGTTAGAGGGAGTGGGCCGTAATCCACCACGTGGGCCCAGTGCGAGTTGGTAGATGTCACATGTATTCGAATTTTTGGTTCTAGGACATGCTGGTTTCCACTTTCCTCACGATGTTTTCCTTCACCGTTTTGAGAGCAGAGGTGATGAAAATATTTACACAAAGTAAGTAAGTAGTTCCCGTGCGGCTGTTATTAGGTATTTAGCCACGAGCATTATTTTCTATACAAAACTGTGAAACCGCAGTATTAAAAATATTGCGTTTAACAGCCTGAAAACCTACGTTTGCCTTTAACAACGGCCAAAATCTTACTCACCTGATACACCCCAGTTTTAACAAAATGATTGAATAGTTAGGTAAGCTATACCATAGAGCATAAGTAGATCATTCGTTTACATATATTATCTTCGTTATTAAAGCAGGCAATAACCAGTCGGCGCAGCTCACTATCTCATTATGTGGCGAGCGCCACCTACTGAATCATGACGGGCGCAGAGGAAGGCATGGAGTCGACATAATTGAGATGATGACTAAAATTATAAATTTTCTAACAAAAATTTAATTTCGCGGGCATGTAACACGAGATAGTCGAAACAATTCTGTAAAATCAATGGAAATTTAGAGAAGCTACACGCTTTCAAGCTTTTTGGTGGGGATTATTCCAGTTCTTGTCGCGCGGACAGACAGTGTATGGCGCTAGTATAAAGTTACATAGTCGTGACGTCCTTCTATGGTAGTGCCGTCTTTATCTAGCAGTTATTTTAAAACGTTTATATTATGCCTTTTCTGAACCTATTTCAGTGGTATAACACTATTTTTTTAATTAGCCCGGATCTATTAAGCACTAACACATCTCCAACCCACTCCTACTCCACAAATACGCCGCCCGTACCCTCATAACGGAGCCCAATAAACCGTAGCGCTTTGTCGTCGGGCAATTTGTCATCCATTGTAGGCCTCCCCCCCCCCGCGCCGGCGACATTACCCCGATAATAGGTGAAAACATGTCGCTAGAGTGGCAACACGTGTCGGAGAAACAATTACATTTTTGTCTATGGTCAAGTGTCATGGCGGGAAAAGGATAATGACAGATGAAGTTTTTTTTTTGTACTTAGCAGAAATATTTCAAAAGCATTGATGAGGGACATTTTTTATTTTATTTTTTTGTTTTTTTTTTTACAGCTTTTGGTTCCCGTCCGACGACGGTCGGATATCTCAATGAAGTAGTCCTTGTGGCGTTGTGGCGTAACAAATGTGTGCACGATCCACGACAAATTTTTTCTTTTTATTAGTAGTTACGGGGTCCGAAATAGTTAAATTTTCTCCAAGACTCATCTAGCTCTACTGTCGGAAAACTCTTCAGTTTGGTCACCTTGCAGGCGGGGTATGAAGATCCAGATTAAGTGGATACAGTGTAGCGGGCTTCAGTTTTGCTCGCTTGCTCTAGTAGTCTCAAGCGCTACTGCTGATCATGCTCAGCAGTCAGGTCGTGGGTTCCATTCCCAGGCCGGGCAAATCATTATTGGGTTTTCCGGAATTTCTCAGTAGCAGCCTGGATTCTAGATTTGTGCGGTTGACGGCAATAGGCTCCCTATTACAAGGGACTCATGGCGAAATGAGGGTTACTATTTACAGGTACCTATTTACAGGTGCCCAACCCTTCAGGGAAATAACGCGTTATGTTGTGTTGTATTGATAAGTTGTTCCAATTCAATTAACATAAAAAACACCGCCACCATAAACAAAAATTTGTAAACCAAAAACATAATTTTCAATACAATAATTGAATACCCTCGAAAATTATTAAAGCTTCGCAATTTGTAACAATCTGTTATCTGGCTATTAACAACAAGCGTTATTAATTCTGTAACAACATAATAATTAATAGCGACATGGCGGCATGAACCGGCTGAGAGCACTGAATGAGGTCCTGGAGCTCGGAGAAATGGAGGCGGTATTTTTAACGAATCAAATTACCATCGTAAGTAAGTCTTAATCAAAAAATAAATCTGCGCTGTGCTCTGGGTTCCGTATAGCACAGCATCATGCTGAGTGGAAGCCTTCTTGCCACAGTCATGGTGCGCAGCCGTCGACTATTTTTGTTTTCTACCTACTCGTGAACTAGCAAACTATAAAGTTATATTTTGTTTTTATTTTTCCTTAATAATAGAATTGATTATCTTTTTATATGCACGTGTTTCTGTGACGACAAACAAATACAGCTATTTTTCTTTCATAATTACCTACCTATGATGATGCAGAAATAGGTTAACTGAGCAAACTATCTAAAATAAAACCATAATTATATTAATTCTGCAGCATTGGCACAGCATACCTCGACGTCGCTCGTTACAAATCATATTGCGAGTGAATGCAGCCCGAAGCCGCGGAATGTAATAATTACCGAGCGGGGTTGCCACACATAATATTTAGTTGTGTGGAGTGTAGTTTTGTATGTTGTGATTCTGTTAACAGTAAGAATATTTTTTTGCATTAAATCATGGTTTTATTAATTCGATTGTCTACATGTCTCGCCATGGACTGGCATACAAATATTTTGAAAGAAAACTAGTTGCTTACAACTCTGTAGAATCAATAATAACAGTGCTTATGATAGAAAGGTTGTAGTCATTTTCGAAAAGGGGGCCCACATTGCTGAGTTTAGGGAAAATAGGTGCCGCAGGTTTTTTTTTAAAAGGCTTTCAAGGCTTGAGAAATCTCGCCCCCTTTCTCAGAGAGAAACATTCGCGCCTGAACTGGGGACCTAAAAAGGCCACTGGCAGAATCATAAAACAATTCATATCACGCAATTTCATCTGTATAACAGTTTTGAATGGACATTCGTAAAATGCTATAAGTACACCTCTGCCTAACCCTTCAGGGATATATAGGTGTGAAACTGTCAAACAGATGAATTGTGTGATATGAATTGTTTTATGATTCTGCCAAAGTGGCCTTTTTATATCCCCTGAAAATTGTGAATAGGATTACGCTGTGTCTTTTCATAAACTATTTTAAAAGAAACTGCACCTGATTTATTTAGCAAAACATGATAAACTAAATATAAAAAATAAATAAACAATAACAAAATCACAATGGCAACCCTGCGCACCGCGGTATGCTTTGCCGCGACGCGCTCTGTTATTGGATATTTCTAGGGTTCCGTATACGATTAGAAGACACCATTTCTTTTGACAAAATTATCTTACAAAAAATTATTTAATTATTTTTAAAGTAAATGATAATCTCAGGAAACAACAAAAATACGCGTCATTGCTACCTACAGGCCCGGCACCCCACCTCGGAGAGATTAGATTTCTTTTGTCAATTTAATATAGAAATAGGACTTACTTTGCTTTGAAGACTTTTGCAGAAAACTGAAGAAATCAAAACTAAGATGCAGGAGCAAGCGAAGCGAGCTCGAAAATTTTTAGCCGCACGCTTCGGAGATGTCTGGGGGCCTAAAAAGGCCACTTTGGTAGAATCATAAAACTTCATCTGTATGATAGTTTTGTATGGAGATTCGTAAAATGCTACCGGTACACCTCTACCTAACCCTTCAGGGATTTATAGGTGTAAAACTGTCAAACAGATGAATTGTATGATATGAATTGCTTTATGATTCTGCCAAAGTGGCCTTTTTAGGCCCCCTGTGCTCTTTTACTTTCCTATACAGCACCGTAATTGTGTAACAAACAAACACAATCGTAATCATTTTGCAGGACATTGTTTTAATGTTCGAAATATTTGTCTGCCCATCAATAACGTAAATAACGCAGTGAATTTTGTTAAATTGTCGAAATGGAAGCCATTGCAATATACTCTACTGTCAGTGTGTTCGCGATTACCACGCGGGTAATCGCGACAACCACGCCCCTACCTATAGCTGATCAAATCCAATAACGGAACACGGAGATGTTATGAACCATCCAGGTAGATAGGTAGGTATTATTCAATAACTGATTGTGTGCATTGAACCGTTCATTGACGGCACTTACAGTCAGCTACGTACTATAGTGTAAGTCGCGTTTCACAGTAACATTTTCAAATGTATTTAGTTCTAGTATTTGGTTTCATTCACTGGATAAGTTTGATCAGTACCGTGTGTAGTCATTCGGGGCGACAGGACGCACTTTTTATTATTTTGTCTCCACTGAGCCGAAACTATTAAAATATTAGGATCGTTTATTTGTGCTGTGTATAGATAGCATAAATATTATAGTTAGGTTCACGCAACAAATATTTGACGATAGATCAAATGGTATTTTATTTATATATTAAGCTAAAATTTGGCTTGGTCAGGCTGCGTACCTACCATCCAGGAAACTTGTTTTACATTTGCCCAATTTGAAAACATATCCGCAGCATATCGTTTACATCTTCTCTATTCTGTTATTGTTTTTGCAGCAATATTTTTTTCCTCTGAAAATAACTGTCTCCCTTGCTTTCGTGGAATTATGTCGCATTCTGAAACAAATATTTACCTAATTAATAAAAAAGTAACTCTATGAAGAAAGGAAGTATTCTTCGGTTTTATTTTCGATTCCTATGTTTTTTTTAGGGTTCCGTACCTCAAAAGGAAAAAACGGAACCCTTATAGGATCACTCGTGTGTCTGTCTGTCTGTCTGTCTGTCTGTCTGTCCGTCTGTCACAGCCAATTTGCTCCGAATCTTATGGACCGATTAAGTTGAAATTTGGTACACATATGAATCTCTGTGACTCAAACACAGACGTGTAACGTAAATAAATGAGTTTTGAAAATGGGAGTCATTTTTGAGGGGTAAATAGACAATTTAAAAAAAAAGATTCGCAATCTGTACCGTGTGACATATCAAATGAAAGGGCTTATCGTGAGGATCTCAAAAATATTTTTTCATAATTTTAAAATAAATTGTATTAAAGTTATTTAAGACAATAGACGGAAATTTACCATTCCCTTTTGAAAAAAATACAGAAAATAGTTCTATACGTATAGATTACAGGAAAATTAATAAGAAGTCTATGATCTTGAAACAACATGGTAAATCTCTCAATATTGTGCGTACAAACTTACATTTTCAGTTGGAATGTATGGGAGAACATGTTTTTCAACTACAATGTTAAGTTTGTTCTTGGGATAAATTCATTCCAACTACGGAACCCTTCATTGTGCGTGGTCCGACACGTACTTGGCCGGTTTTTTTATTTCTGGTTAAGTTCGCGGCCCTGACGTGCGTTCTATTGCCTCCGTAGTTTTACCCCATTCTGGAGGGAGGTAGGCTGGTTGGAATAACCACCGACGGCCGCAATGGCCCACGCACAATGGTCCACTTGAAGGACTAAGTGCGGAACCAAACCTCATACGAAAAACAACATAGAACATGCTATTGGTACCTACGAGCTTTCAATATGCAGAACCCCCATCTACCGCCGGCTTGCGCTTCGCCCCTCGTAGTGAGATCAAAGGGAATCAGTTTATGAAATAATTTAATATTGGAGCTTTGATGTGAACTCCACAATAACTATGTTCAAATTGAACGAACTTCTTGTTTCAAATTTTTTCTGCTGAGTATTTGTATAACGGAGGTATTTTTGAATCATGTTATTAGTTTTCGTTATTTTAGGTACTTATGTCAGGCTGTGGGAGTGAGCCGGAAAGGTCGCGAATGCACCCGGAGAGGTGGGCAAAGATCGTCACTCACTGGACGCCTGAGGGAGGACATCGCCGTCGAGGTAGACCAAGGCGAAGGCGGTGTGACGATCTGATAAAGTTTGCAGGGCCAACATGGCGAGAGATCGCACAAGACAATGAGGTTTGGAAGGAAAAAGGGGAGCCCTTTGCCCAATAGTAGGGCACAATAACAATATTGGCGCTTCTGCATGAGCTGATAAAACTAGTCTTATTCCAACTATGTTAGGGTTGGCTTCCAGTCTAACGGATGCAGCTAAATTTCTACCAGTATTTTACATGGCGCGACTGCCTATCTGACCTAAGACCTCCACAACGTATCGTATTAACACTACCGATACCCCTAGGTAAGACGGTTCTCAGACTACCCGTAACGACTGTCAAAGATCTTCAAATGGCAGCCGAACCTGAGGCACGGATGGGTCTCATCCATACTAATATTATAAATTCGAAAGTAACTCTGTCTGTCTGTCTGTATGTTACCTTTTCACGCCTAAACCACTGAACGGATTTCGATAAAATTTGGCAGAGAGATAGATCGCATCCCGGGGAAGGACATAGGATAGTTTTTATCGACATACCTTGCGGGCGAAGCCGCGGGCGGAAGCTAGTAATGTAATAAATGGTCACCCCTTCACGGACTGACCTCGGCAAGTGTTGCTTAGCTTTCGATCAACCCGTGTAGCTGCCATGTTAACCACAAGAAACATACGTCGTATGAGATGAAATTGATTGATGGTATCATTGTTTTACATTCATAGGTACCTAAAAGTGATTGTCTTTTTAGTCTTTGCGCTGTAGCATGGTGCATTCTGGTTGGGTTTAAATTAAACCCAACCAGAATGTTCTAGTCTACAAATAAAACAACTGTCACCCGCACCATGCTACAGCGCAAAGACTATAGTTTAGTGCATATATGGGCAACGCCCGGCCCGCGGTCCGGATGCGGCCTGATCCGGCTTTTGATCCGGCCCGCAAAATATTTTCAAATCGCGCGTGAAAAAAGGATATTACTTAATTCTCAGTTCACGCCAATAAGAAAGAAAGACTTGCACTCTTCCAGGTAGATTCAAACCTAACGCAAAAATACTGATACTTTTGTCATAGATGTTGTCCACTGCTTGTTTTGCGCACCTTTTTCATATAAGATTGCGGTATCTACAATCAATGTATAACAAAATGTTGTAAGTCACAATTTGATTGCAACTCACTCGTCTATTATACGTACATTAATGCATCAAAAAATCTTCAAATACACCTCTGACATTTCTTTAAAAGCAGTTTATCCCTTCATTAACAATTTTAATTATAATTAAAAATATACCATTAAATTGCTAATGCCAAACTGAATTCAGTGATGGATTATTTATTAATAAGTAGTTTGTAAATATTATAGATGATTGTTTCATATTTTGCAATAAATTACCAGCGTTGTGTCATCGCGCTTCTCTTTCTTTTCTATGCAGTCCGATAGTGACCGCGCTTTAGGTCATGTAGTCGCCTTAATACTTGATTTAGAGAATAACAACACAGAAAATAGTCTTATTTTCGCAGAAAATAACAGTTATTATATTACACATCATAAAAGTTCCCGTTTAAAATAACAACCCATTATAATCTGTGACAAAAGGGCTCCGGGCCTCCGTGACAGTGAAGTCAAAAGTTACGCAAACAGGGCGGGGGGACTACAATACACCTGCGTGGCTAATGGGGGACTGTGCTCATGGGGGAATATGTTTTTATTACACAAGTTATGAATTGGGGGAATGGGGGACCTGTTTTTAAAGCGAGTCTTTTGGTGGTTGAGAAGTGGTAATGAATAATAAATTATGATGAATAAGTTATGTAATAGGTATTAAAAAAAAGGTATAGGTATTATAAATGCTGGTATTCAGCTGGATCCGGGTTAGACTGGAAGCCGACCCTAACATAGTTGGGAAAAGGCTAGGCAGATGATGAAGTTAATAGGTATTACAAGTGGCAATCAATGCCTAATGAAATAATAAGAAGCCAAACACTGTCGATTTATTACAAGACCGAGTTAGGTAAAATGGTCTCTATATATAGCGATATCGATCATTCGTTACGGGTAAATTATCTCTTCAAAGTGAGAGTGAATAGGCTTCTTCTGGGTAAGCTCACTCCATCGTCGACTCTGTCTCTGGCACCTCTGACCTAGACTAGAGTCAAGAGCGAAACCATTTCAAATTAAAAAAAAAAAAAAAAAAATATAATTATTAATTAAAACAATAAATTAAATATCTAGACGAGATTGTTGACACGTGGAATGTGAGCTGTCATTGTGCCGATTGTTGTATCGGCCAATGGCCTAATGGCCGAAAGCCTCGATCAACATCTCTCGAGGCTCTCGTTCGGCGGTTGGACATGGATCAAGGGACTGATTCAGAAGGCAATACGGCTCGCATCGCAATAAAGTTCCTGTCTCTTTAGCTCTAACCACTCCTGATCCCGCAGACCACTATTTTTTTATATATATTAAAAAGTTTTTTATAAAAAAAATTAAAAATGTATTTGTTAAGTAAGAAAATAAAAAAACAAAAAAAAAAATACAATGTATTTAGGTATTGTTTTAATTATTATTTAATTTCATTTGTCAGTCAATCTATCGGTTTAGGGGCTCGTGGTTAAATAATAACAGCCCCACGTCGATCTTCAAGATTAAGCAATGCTTGCCAAGGTCAGGAGGCAACGGCCGCGACTTACTCGAAACCCATTGATACAGATAGTGTATACGCAATTACCCCGTCTGTTTAGCCTTTCAGAAACCATAGATTAGCAATAATTAACAATCCAACACGTGTTAGTTAACTATTATTAGTTAATAATGGCTCCTGCAATAAGATTGTCCATTTGCCGGCTGCTTAGCTACTTGTATTGAGTGGCGGGGGGCGCGGCCCTACATTACCGACGTTATAAATTTCTGTCTCCTTTCTGTGGGGGGCGGACTTGGGTAGCAGTGATGAATACTTTATTTTTATGTTTATGCAAGTGTTTTAAATGTTAAGTCTCTAAAAAATAAAAAACTGATCAGTCTGTCTTTTATTTTGCACGGTAGCTATTTTTTTTTAAAGTATCATGGTTGCCAGTGTGTTCCTAAATCATAAACAATTAACAGATTTATTGCCCAGTGTCAGGGCTTTAAACTTAGTAGTTATTTTGGCCCACAGCGAATTGGATATACGGCAGACGTGGCCAGCCAGTCCCACTTCAGCTTAGCGGCTTTTTCAGCAACGTCAGTATTCTATGTTTTAGAGCGCAGTGTGGTGTTGCGAATATGGTCTGTGAGGCTATGCGCACACTACGATTTTAATCGTTGCGATTTAGTTATAAAATCGCAAACACAAAAAAAAATCTCAAAAGTCAGATAGGCAGTCGCTCCATGTAAAATACTGGTATTCAGCTGCACCCGGTTAGACTGGAAGCCGACCCCAATATAGTGGGGAAAAGGCTAGGCAGGTAATGAAAATATAAATAAGCTTAAGGTTTTTCCCTTAATAAAAAAGAAAGAAGTTTGTCACGTTTGGCGGGAACGAAAAAAAAAGAATAAGAACTTCTATTCCAAATTCAAATGCGTCCCCTTGTCTGTGGAATGCTCGGTATTTAAATTAATCGGAGCAAGGGGCGCTCGATTGCGACTGTCTTTATACCTCGGTGCCTCGTGCCCCGTGCCCCGTGCCCCGTGCCGGCCGAGCGCAGTGAGATACTTTTATTATGTTTTTCGATGTTTATTCCTTAATCTCTATTTAGATTCTGTTGAAAGTTTAAGTGGAGAATAAAATGAATAGATGAGGATGCCAGGATCGTTGAGGTTCATGTTTTGAAATGCAAAGTTAGAGAATGATTATTATAGTAGAGCGCTTTTGAAAGAAACGCCCATGCAAGTCATGCCGTAGCATTGTGTATCATGGTGTAGCCTTGTGGAGCACAGCACGGCGTAGCACGGCGTAGCGCTACATAGCATTTTGTAGAACGGCATAGCGGAACGTAGCATTTTTTACTACGGCGTAGCGGTACGTAGCATTTTGTTGCACAGCGTAGCGGTATGTAGCACGGCGTAGCGGTACGTAGCACGGCGTAGCGGTACGTAGCACGACGTAGCAGTACGTAGCACGGCGTAGCGCTACGTAACACGTCGTAGCACTTTGTAGCACAGCGTAGCGCAACGTACGTAGCACAGCGTAGCATTTTGTAGAAGAGCCTAGCGTTACGTAGAGCTTTGTAGCACGGGTGTGCGTTACGTAACACGTGTTTGCGTTACGTAGCACGTGTTTGCGTTACGTAACACGGGTTTGCGTTACGTGCACGGCGTAGCGTTGCGTAGCTCGCCGTAGCACTGTGCAAGGGCTTCAAATCGAAAGAGATCGGGATGTACTTTATTCATACAGGTTTTGAATTTGAGTTTTTATTACAAAGATACACGACCATATACCTTTGATTGATGTGAAAACCTCTGGCAATTCTCGTAATTTTAAGAACGTTCACAGTCTGATCTCAGTCTCAATCTGTCAACAATACCTCTAATTTCCCTACATTTTTTTACAAGTTTTTGACGTTTGTTTACCAAATTATACTGTTCGTCTATCGCACTGGTAATTAACATGCAAAACGTTTCATTTTATACATTATTAGCTTGTGCGCGCAACTTTGTCCGCCTAAAATTTTCAAGTTCCCCGACTTATAGTCCGCGTGCGCCATTACTTAGCGTTTATTTTGTTTAATTTTTTTGCTTTTTGTGGCTCTTAAAGGTCGCAGCGTGATGTTAAATAGCTTAAAGCCTTCCTCAGGAATTGGGCCTTTATTATTATTTTTTTAATCAATTCCGACCGGTAGTTCCAAAGATTAGCGCGTTCAAACAAACTCTTCAGCTTTATTATTAGTATAGATATGTATATGGCGCAGCCAACTGGTTAAATTAGCCGTTCAGTTAACTGCCTGGCCTATAGACGTAGTGCTCGCCTAGCTTCGCTCTCTCGGCTCGCACGCGGTTGATTACAGTTCTAACCTAACCTAACCCACTTGGTCGGGGTGCACTGGCTTAATTACTGCGACCAATTCGGCTCGCGCGTGATTGGTAACAGACTTCCAAACTAAACTGTAATTGAATATTATTCAGGCCGTTATATAGCTGAACGGCCGCCGTTTAGTTAAAAGGCTAGGCGGTTAACTGAACGGCTAATTTAACCAGTTGGCTGCGACATATACAACACACTATCAACATCACACTAATATTTTAAAGACGAAAGTTTGTGAGTGTGTTTGTTACTCCTTCACGCACAAACGGCTTACCGGAATTGGATGAAATTTGGCACACAGATAGTATAATATAACCAGGATTAACACATAGGATGCTTTTTATCCCGATATTCCCACAGGATCGAGACTTATGTAGGTGAAAACGCGGGGCGCAGCTAGTATTTGAATAGGTATATTAGTACTAGCAGCGCCCCGCGGTTTCTCTGGCGTTAGTTTCGATCCCCTGAGAATATCGGGATAAAAAATATATTATATGTTTATCCTGGTTATAAACTATCTGTGTACAAAATTTCATTCAAATCCGTTCAGTAGTTTTTGCGTGTTTTAGTAACATCCAAACATCTTCATAAACTTTCACATTTTAAAATATTTGTTAACATTTAAAATAATAAGTACATTTATATGAAAAAAAAAAAAGCAAAAGAATCATAGGGCATCAAAAAATTCGTCCGCATCGCTGTCAACAGGAACAGTGCCCAAAAGGTTGGCAGCATTGATTGCCACGTTGTATGATTACATTGATAAACAGAAAGAGATAACACCTTCACTAATCGCAAAGGGACGATAATCAAAGACGTACATGAGATATACTTACCTATCGTTCCAAACACAGTCCTAAATTTAGATAAACCTACCTTGGACATCGGTCATTATTATAATGAAGACAAAGTCAGAGTTGATTGAGAGATAGTAACCATGCGATCAGTAGTTGGAATGGTTTATTTGTTACCTACGAAAAAGATTAAACGAACCAGAATCATTAGGGATGAATTAAAAGCGTCCGTTAGTAACGATACATGCGTTTGTCCAGCGGATTTGTGTGAGATTTTTCGCGTTTCATCATTCTTAAGGCGACTACATGACCTAAAACGCGGTCACTATCCGACTGCATAGAAAAGAAAGAGAAGCGCGATGACACAGCGCTGGTAATTTATTGCAAAATATGAAGCAATCATCTATTGTTGATTTATCAAACACCAAACAAATAAAAACCGTATACTAAAATTCGGGGAATTAAATTGTCTTTTATATGGTGAAAGTTTTATGAAAATACACCCGATAGTGTTTGCGTGATTATCGTTTTTATATCCGCGGTAGACATTACTTCACAAATTAATTACACTATGTTAAAATAATATAATTGCAAATATTCACATATCAAATTACGAAGCAAATGGTCTAGTATAACATTTATTTTTTCAAAGAAATCAGTCCGGTCGATTAGACGTGATGTTGAATTTAAAATCATTAGAAGTCGTATATCTGCGCCTTAACCGACTTCAAAAACTAGTTGTTACCCAGTAACTGGGTTGTGGAAGTCAGCTCCATGTAAAATACTGGTATTCAGCTGCATAATGTTAGACTGGAAGCCGACCCCAAAATAGTTGGGTAATGGTTAGGCAGATGATAATGATTCAAAAGGGAGGTTATCAATTCGATTGTATTTTTTTTTTATAAACTTATATGTTACGCGATATCTCCGGCAATTGTGGATCTATTTCGAAAATTACTTTTTAACCCGTCGCGTGTCTAATTAGCGGACACAATAGAAATTTTATTGTTATCGGTACACATGTTGTACGCTCGACATGCGACGAGTTAATGGTTAGGTAGGGTATGCCTCAGCGGTGATCCCTTATAAGTTTTAATTAACTTGGCTTAAGTAGTTTTTGAGTTAGCTTCGATACCAAGTATTTAATCCACTTTGTGCATCTTGATGATGTTATAATACAGTCACTGTTGTTTACATATCAAGCAGTGGTAAACGAAATGGTGTGGGCGTGAAAACACAACAAAATGAAAAACAATTTTTATAGAAATCGGTGGCAAAAAAACTAAAAAAACTAAAATACAGATCCAGAAACACCGACTTCCGAAATTGAAGTTACTTCAGAAGAGTTTTTCGTATTTTAGTTTATTGTTGTGTTATTTGTTTGGCTGATTATAGAGCGATATTATAGGGAGTTATCTTTTAGTTCGTTAAATAACCCTCTGTTGTTAGTAGGTACTTTTATTAGCTTCACTTATAACAAACAAACAATGTAATAAAATCTTGGAAGTCAATTTAAACCTACTTCGAATTGTCGTATCGAAATGAAACTTTGTATGTATGTGTAGTTTGGATGACAATACTATAATTTGGTATCTTGGAGCTGATCTGATGATGGAGTCAGGAGGTGGATAGTGGAACTCTTCAATGGCTACTAGTAAAACCCTCGAGTTTGGACTCATATGATTTCTTTTGACGAGTTCAATAAAGATAAAAAGGTGTATTTTGTTTTTATTAGTTTTTTTATACCTACTACATACATACCGCAAGCAAAATACGTTCATCGACGTGGAGTTGCGGACAACAGCCCGTATTACCTACCTACCTACCTACTACATATTTTTATTTACGTCTGTATAATAAAAATAGATAGGGAGAGCCTTGTCCATCAGGTAATCACTAGGTTGGTATGTAAATAAAACGCGTAACTCAATAAATAATACTTTATTTATTTATTATTAGTAAGTACATTAATATAATCCTTATATACAGATAACAAGCGTGTACATTGATATTAGAGTTAACATATGATTGAAGCCATCAGCAAAATAAACTGCCCTTTACAATTCAATCAACTGAATATTGAATTTCTTTGTAGGATCTTTCCTACATAAGCGCGACTCTTCGACCCTACATTAGCCAGTAGAGACGACGTGAAAAGTAAAATCCGCCTTTTTTATCTATTTCGATTGA
Source organism: Gortyna flavago (assembly GCA_963669345.1). NCBI lineage: Eukaryota > Metazoa > Arthropoda > Insecta > Lepidoptera > Noctuidae > Gortyna > Gortyna flavago. The sequence goes on along the minus strand of OY770155.1, from coordinate 2,359,877 downwards.
AATCTATTGAAGAATTTCGTTCTGTCTCCGAAAATCCTCAAGAAATCTTCAAAATTGATCCGGGATCACCTAATCTGCATTCGCAATTCAGTTGGCGAACATGTAAACACATGAGTTATTGGAAAAATAACTTTAAATTTTATTATAACTTTTTCACTCTGAAATCAACTCAATTACAACTAAAATAAAATTGATATTTGTCATCAATAAATTGGAAAAATAAATTTGAATAGACCATAGACGATATACAACATTATGGTATGCGTAGATTTCGGATTCGTCAAGGGTCTTTATAAACCCGACCTTAAAGGGATACAATATCACTTTGCAAAACTTAAATCATTTCATAAAACATACATTTCAGGTTATGTCACCAGTTAACCACACACAGCGTCCTTAAAAAGTTAGTTGACATTTTCCCCTTCAGCTTTGATACATCACACATTGATTATGATTTAAAATTCTAGTAATCTAAATGTTTGAACTGTTATAACGTTGTTATTAACTATAGTCGGACTTTTAATTAGCTGCAGTAAAATGACAGCTTATGTGTTACTTAAATGACTGAAATTGGCGTCTTTTTGTTTTTTCGCGGCCATCAACCAAACCTTGTTTTTCTAGTACAGAATAGTGTAACAAACGAAACTTGAATCTCTAAATGCAGTCCGAAATGAGTTACTAAGTGTCATTTTACTGCAGCTAATTAAAAGTCGGAGTATAATTCAACTACCTTTCACTTATCATAAAAAATAATCAAGTAAACCCTGTTAGGAGTACGTACCTGATTATTTTTTTGTGTTAAATTGAATCATAAGTGGCATCTCAGCTCAAGTGGAAAAAGTCAACTAACTTTTAGAGGTCACTGTACATTTTGATTCGCGCTAGTCACAGCGCTACAAGGTTATTTGGGCGCGTGGTCAAACTCGGAACTAATACCGCCATCTTGGTTTACAATACATTTCAAAAAACGAGCGCGAAATGAAACTTGTCGCACTTTACGTTGATTTTTATCGCTGCGTGTGACAGACCGACAGCTCTCACAAAGTAGCGTCGCTCATGATTTTCGGAGAAATTCCCGTTCAATGCAAATGTAAGGTTATAATAATAATTGTTCATAGATAAATTTTACCTACCTAATCTCCTCTGATTTTACCAACTTACACAAACCCGCAAAGTAATGAGGGTTTTCATGAAAATTCACGACACCAGTTGGCGCCACTTTGACAAGAGGTCTTCCAATATAAAATATATGATGTCAATCACCATTCGTTTCATTCGTTCGTTCATCATTCAGTCACGTCTAAAGAAATTATAGGCGCTTTGACACTTGTGACAGGTGGCCGGACCTGACGTCTCAGTGCTGCCATCTAGTAAACGTCATTTTTCAAAAACCCTCATTCCGCAACCCACAAAAAAATGGCAATAATCGCCAATCCTTTTCATTTTCACATCCATCGCTTATTAAGGCGTACGTTTCTTGAAAATGGTCAAAAAGTTGGTTTTTTAAAGCAGTGTATCTCTTAAGCCGTAAACAATTTTGCCCAAAAAAAATATTGTCATATTTTCAAGTCTTATTTTAAAACAGTGATGGAACTCAAATCACAATTAAACGTACAAAAAATCTTCAAATACACCTCTGACATTTCTTTAAAAGCAGTTTATTCCTTCATTAACAATTTTAATTATAATTAAAAATATACTATTAAATTGCTAATGCCAAACTGCATTCAGTGATGGATTATTTATTATTAAGTAGTTTGTAAATAGATGATTGTTTCATATTTTGCAATAAATTACCAGGGTTGTGTCATCGTGCTTCTCTTTCTTTTCTATGCAGTCCGATAGTGACCGCGCTTTAGGTCATGTAGTCGCCTTAAGTTTGATAAATTCGTTTGGTCAACAACGTAAATAACGCAATGAACGTGGCTGAATGTCAAAATTAAAGGCATTGCGAACGATTGCCATTATAATTATGTGAGTTACGCAATAACTCTGCTGAATTGTGTAAGTTGGTGAAATGAGAGCAGATTAGATAAATACGATCGTTTTGTTTAATAATACGTTCAAGAGCTATTTTTTGCTGACAATTCAAACAACGTCCTAAGTATTAAAAGTGTGCGAAAAAACTCAGCTGCCATAAAACTTGCTAATAATAGTTTATTTATAACAATTATTACTTCTATAACTATTATAATTCGTAGATATTATTATTATTATTTGATATTATCGTCAGGTTTAATCTCTTGCGGGATTAGTCGAGATACTCAGCTGGATTTTTAGCTAAAATCTAGATTTTATAATAATTATTTTGTATGTAGGTTGAAGTAAGGATATCTTATACTATGTTCGTTTTAGGATGGTCGATATGACAGGTAATCTGAATTCGCGATTTAGTTTCCAAACAAGTAAACAAATACGAGTTATTGGAAAAGTAACTGAAATAGCTACACAAAGTTCTGGTTACGCTACAATTCCAAAGATTTTATAACTTTTTCAATAGTACTAGTCAACCTGAAATCAACTTAATTCTCACTATGATAAAGTTGATATTCGTTTAACTTGATCTTACAGTCGACCACACGTCGCGGTCGGTGGCAACACGTTGAGCTGGTCTAGTATAGTACGGAGTTTCAATAGAATAGGTCAGCGTATACTAGTTTTATTACAACTACCGTGCAACATACCTATACAAAACGGACCAGACCTAATGCGATGCTTAGGGGCAGCCTATATCAGGTTCTTCCGTTTATCCACACCAAAAAAGTCACTGTAAAGGCGGTTTCGCACTACATCGAATCCAAATCCGAGAAATGCCGGTCCGAAGTGACCATAGTCCCATTTGTATGAGGGGTTGCGCACTAGATCCGAACTCTATCCGTCAGAATTTAGAACGTTCCCAGTTCGGATTGAATTAAGATCTTTAATTCGGATTCGGATCGGATGTAGTGCGAGACCGCTCTAAGGTAGATACGTGAAAACGCATGTCCGAGAATTCATCCTTGGCCTAGTTAGATGAACGGAATTTATAGAATACGTTTATTACTAAGGGGGTATCCCTTAGTAATAAACGTATTATATCAGATGAACAGTTACACACCGATTTCTCTCTTTCAGTCGTCAGTAATTTGACTTTCGAAAGAAGAAGAAAAAGCGTTGTGTAACTATATGGACGCTATACAAAGCTTATTAGTAAGGGGGATAAGCTGGATTCTCCGACATGTAATTCCGTGTATCCACGATATTTTGTATAACAAAGCTACTACCGATTTAGAAGTGTCACTTATACCACCAGAAAATGAACAGAGTATACTATAATGTCAACTAGCCAAGAATAAAATTAAGTGTCACGACTTTCCGAAGAATTTTTCTAAAGTTGATTATATAATCATTTAGTTATGACTAAATCACTTGGGATGTGCCCGAGATCTGAAGGCCAATTCCCGTAGTTTAAAACGTTCAAAATCTAGTCGCAATCTCATCTCAGCGACAATCAATGTCAAAAACTTGTCAAAAATGTAGGGAAATTAGAGTTGTTTTTGACAAACTGAGACTGTAAACGTTCTTAAAATTACGAGAATTGACCCTCTGGCCAAATTGAGGTGAATCCTTGCGGGACACAAAATCAAAATATTTTATTTCACATAAACCTACATGGGCACATATGAAACGTCAGAAGCGAGAAGAGCCCTAAAGAAATTACACGATTACTATTTAAAAAATAATTTTTGTTACAGTATTTTAAAATTACAGTGTTAATAATTAGTGGTGATAATTATTTATTTAAATATAATTTTAATTTATATTCAATCATTTGTTTCGATTTATCTACTTAAATTTTAAGATAATGTAATACTAACAAAATATGGACATTTAAATAGTCTGTTTTTTTTTTTCTTTTTTTATAAATTTGAGAGGGCAGTTTAGACCTGTCAACAAGTACCAGAGGGGCAATTCTCGTAATTTTAAGAACGTTCACACTCTGATCTCTTTTGATTTTATTTTTATTTGAAATGAGTTTGCTCTTGACTGTAGTCTAGGTCAGAGGTGACAGAGACAAAGTCGACGATGGAGGGAGCTTACCCAGAAGAAGCCTCTTCACTCTCACTTTGAAGAGATTCGGGTTGTATGCGCTCGGAAACACAGACGCAAGTAGAGAGTTCCACTCTTTTGCTGTGCGCATTAAAAAAGACATTTGAAAACGTTTAGTGCGAATTGGTGGAATAGCAACTTGGCAGGGATGGTAACTTGCAATGCGTCTGGATGTTCGAAGGTAGTATGGATATCTTAGTCTCAATCTGTCAAAAATACCTCTAATTTCCCTACATTTGCTGTGATGAGATTCCGACTAAATTTTGAACGTTTTAAACTACAGGAATTGGCCTTCAGGTATTTAATATTGTGTAAACTAACTTGTGTGGAGGATTGCAAACCGGCGCGCATAGTCGCGGGACTGTTTTAATCGACGCGCGCAGTCGTGTCTCGACTCCTGCGCGGGATTTGCGTCAGTGTGGCCAGAGTATAAATTCCAACATTTACTACTACACTAGAATAATTTAGAGAACCATGGATTTAGCATAATTGATCAGACAAGTTGCTTAGTTAATTAAACCTTTATAGCAATGTGAAGTCACGTTTTTCTGTGACTTGTGTTGTCCATTTTTACACAGAAAAGCGTGACTTATGTGTGGGTTTAGGTCACGCGAACTATAACATAGTAAACGATACGAGTGACTTAATTAGTCTATTAATGCACTACGTTTAGCACGATACTTAAGTCAAACGTATCGTAATGTACAGACGCCAGCACATCAAGTTACTACGATCTGTCAAATTTCTTTAATGGATTTTCAACTTTATCGCTAAAACATAAGGTTCAAAGTTGATTGGGAAAATTTGTCAATTTCGGGTAGCTTGATGTGCTGGCGTCTGTACTATTTTTTTTTTATAAATATTATGTGGAGGTTATTGTCGTTGGCTCCCGGTCTACTGTCTATGATTTTATAAACATAACATCAGGAATGTGTTCCGCAAAGGGTTAGCCAGATGCGCACCTACCGTAGACCTACATTTCGCGAGTTATATTTAAGTCCCATGTAATAGGGGGCGAGCCTATTGCCATCAACCGGGCACAACTCCAGACTCCAGGCTGCTACAGAGAAATTCCAGATGGAAAAACCCAATAACACTTTTCCCGACCTGGGAATCGAAGCCAGGACCTCATGCTGAACAGTAGCGTTTGCAACCGCTAACTAGCAATTAACATAATCACTTAAACAATCTGAGTTACAGTTTTGATTAAATAAATAAATAAGCAATGTTTAAAAAAAAGGGAATACAGTTATGGATTAGCTAAATTGCATTTGATCATGATTATAAAAAAAGATGTATTTCGTTAATCAAGATAACTGAAACTTATTAAATAAAATATTTTTTGCGATTGCGCTAACAAACATGCATTTTCCTGCATTTATTGTTGCACCACTTAAGATATTTCTTCGTAGACTTTCAAAGTAGCTTAATTGATTTGGCAGACTGTCATCTATGTACAGACGCCAGCACATCAACCTACTACAATCTGTCAAATTTATTTAATAGATTTTCAACTTTATCGCTAAAGCATAAGGTTCAAAGTTGATTGGGAAAATTTGACAGATTATAGTAGGTTGATGTGCTGGCGTCTGTACTATCGCGGACCATCACTAAGTTCATTTTTGCTTGCACTCATAAAATGGAAGCGCGCCAAGGTCAAATAGTTCGTCGGTAAAATTCACAAAAGAAGTACACGTGATGCGTCACTAAGCTGCGCAGTGCAGGTTACAACTAATTGCGTTATCGCTTTTTTATTAGGCGAAAACTTTAAGAGGGCGTGGCTTGGCGCCGCCGCAGGATTAAGGCGAAAAATTTTTTTGTGATCAGGCGTAGAAGGCCGCGATGGTACTTATCGGCTAACGACCGAACCCAATAACCTATTGACAGATCGCTACTGATGGTAGCCAGTATATATAATATGATCATGCGAACAACGCGTCATACTGACGTCACACAAAATCCTGCATCTCGCAAGCAGAGTTTACCGTGCAACTAGCATAGATACAACTATAGAATCTAACCCGTAACACTTCAATCATACAGACCGCTACTGATTATAGATTCATCATCATCTGCCTAGCCTTTTCACAACTATGGTTGGGGTCGGCTTCCTGTCTAACCGGATGCAGCTGAATAACGGTATTTTACATGGAGGTACTGCCTATCTGACCTCTACATCCCAGTTACTGGGTAATACGATACCCCCTTGGTAAGACTGGTTGTCAGACTTTCGGGCTACTACGGGTAGCGTAACGACTGTCAAAGATCCATGAATGGCAGCCGAGACCAACGGCTTAACGTGCTTTCCGAGGCACGGAGGGGTCTCGATATGTAAAGATGGTCACCTATCCACAGTATCCACAGACCAACCGCGGCAAGCGTAGCTTAACCTGATCGTTCGACCTGTGCAGCTGTTATTATTTAGCCACGGGCCCCTAGGCCAATACTGATATAGATTATTGGGTTGGGACGTTAAAACCGGAGATAAATAGGTTTTTTAGGTTGCGAGATGGTAGCAAGGCGGACTGTCCACCAAACGTACCGCAAATATCACCAGATATGCTATTTTTAAATGTAAATTACAGTTTTTTTTTTTATAGGCCCGCTCTTGACCTCTATCAAGCCTGGTGGAAAGCGATGGATGAGGTCTATGATGGAATGAGCGTGCCCAGATGATGCCTAAGGCACTGGAACTCCCACGCATCGACGAAACACAGCAGGCTGCTTGACGCCGGACTTTCGCTAACTAGGCGGGCGTTAGCGCTACCACCGCAAGGGAAGAATTGGCCAGACACGAGGAAGCTTCTTCTTTCAATATTAATTTGAAAACATTTTTACAATATTTTTACCATATCTAAACATACGCCTGATAATTTTCATCCATTGCCGTCAAACCAATCAAGCTATAGATGCATTAAAATAAGAAATAAAATTTTATTACAAAGCGAATCGTCCGCTTCAGACGCGTGTGTTGTTAGACAAAATACAATTGGGCGTGTTATTCGCTTCCATAACAAAATATGATTTCTTTTTCAATTATGCAAATCTCTAAAATTTCTTTGTAAGATAATCGCTATACAGAAAGATTTTTTTTAACACCATCCAAATTTTTACAGGGTGTTCTACCCATGAATATGAACAACTTTCACTATGGGACCAACTATGAAATCAAAAAAAAAAAAATCTGCTGCTTCATACATTTTGGTCAAGTAGGTATTGAATTTTTGTATGAAACAGCAGATTTATTTTTCGTGATATCAGATTTGGTCTCATAGTGAAAGTTGTTCATATTCATGGGTAGAACAACCTGTAAAAATTTGGATGGTGATAAAAAAATCTTCCAGTATACTTATGCGATTATACCTCTCCTTCTCTCATTCCCACCATTATATCTTTCTCTCTCACTCACTAAAGCATATTTTCTCCGACTACCCTCCTAAGCTGCACACACGGTGTTGTCTAGCGGCATCAGTTCCAGCTTTATGTCGTCTGACTGTAGTTCCGTTACCAGCTCACGTAACCTGGCAATGAAAGGGTTTAAAGTTAAATGTAAGTCATTATAATGACGAGGAGATAAAACCTAAACAAATGTAATTTTTTTTAAATGAAAGTGTTTCTTAGTGTGCATATGTCGCAGCCAACTGGTTAAATTAGCCGTTCAGTTAACCGCCTAGCCTTTTAACTAAACGGCGGCCGTTCAACTAACGACCTGAATGATATTCAATTACAGTTTAGGTTAGAAGTCGGTAACCAATCACGCGCGAGCCGAATTGGTCGCAGTAACTAATCCAGGGCACCCCGACCAAATGGGTTAGGTTAGATTAGAACTGTGATCAACCGCGTGCGAGCCGAGAGAGCGAAGCGAGGAGAGCACTATTTCTAAAGGCTAGGCAGTTAACTGAATGGCAAATTTAACCAGTTGGCTGCGACATATACACACGAACGACACGCGTCAACGGCAGGGGAACTGCAGCCGTCGACACGTGACACGTTGACGCGTGTCGCTCGTGTGTATAAGCCCTTAGGCGGCGACTCGAGAATTGAGAGTGAAATTTCAAAGACGCGTCACGTTTAGGCACATTTCGTTACATAAGAGAGAGAAAAGACATAAGTCTCTCTGTCTCTCACATTCTCTTAATCTTAATTTTTTAAGCTACACTTCTCTCCCGTGTATGGTGATGGTGTTAGATTACATGTAACACTTACTTGGCTAACTGCGCAGGAGTCACGTAGATAGTCTCGTCAGTCTGTCCTGACGCTGGTGCCGGGTACCTGATCGTACCCACGTCGATTGCCTTAGATGATAATACCTGTCAAAAAAATATATAATTATTTTATTAAAAAGGCTAGGCAGATGATGAATATTGATAAGATTATCGTTGCAGGGCTTTTCACTCTTGCTTTCAAAACATAATACTTACGGCAGCTAGTTCGGGCGCCGGAAACTCCGCGAAGTCAGCCTCCACGCACCGCCATGGACGATGCATCAGCAACTGCTGACGGACCTCAGTTTGAAGAGATGCTAAACGAATCTGTGCAGAGGAAATTAATTTGTTACTAATGGCGCTCAAGTAAAGGAATGCGATAAACTAGTCCGCGAAATTCAAAGGGTATTGAAGTTCCTTGGCGTACTTACCTGCCCGCCATTTTGTTTTTTTTTTTTTTTTATATAGCGGCATCGATCGAAGATTATGTAAATCGATAGCTGACATCAATGCAAACAGAATACATAATCCATACTAAAATACTATAAATTCGAAAGTAACTCCGTTTGTCTGTCTGTCTGTCTGTATGTTACCTTTTCACGCCTAAACCACTGAACGGATTTCGATAAAATTTGGCAGAGAGATAGATTGCATCCCGGGAAAGGACATAGAATAGTTTTTATCGACATACTTCGCGGGCGAATCCACGGGCGGAAGCTAGTTATCATATAATGTTACCTCCAACTGTCTCCTGAGTTCCCTCTGCTTGTCCTTATGCAGTTGTAACGCATGCGCATACTGTCCCGGCTCTGAAGGGAACTTCACCAACCCACTGCGAGCCACGAACATGGTCCATTCCTGATAGAAAAAAACAAATCATTGAAAATTTTCAAGCAAATAAATGAAACTATACTCGGATACCCAATTTTTGACATGATAACGTCGTTGAGATGAGATTGCGAAAAGATTTTGAATGTTTTTAATTACGGGAGTCAGCCTTCTGTTGTCTCTTGTTTAATAAAAAGTGAGATTTTCCACAGATTACAACTTCAGATGTATTTACCAGTTGAAGGTATAAATGTTTCTCACCGTCTGCAACTTGGCCAGGTCCCTCTCGAGCTGCGCGGCAGCCTGCCTGCGCGCGAGTGCGGCTGCGCAGCCCGGGTGCTCCAGCGGGCGCAGCGCCCGCAGCGCGGCGCGCTCCGCCTTGCGGCACGCGGACATGCGGGCGGAGCGCTCGCGCTCCACCGTCCTGTTACGTGACGGTTTATTTTAGTAAATAGTTACGTCAGTAAGCACCTGGTACTTGTTGACAATACTAAACTGTCCTCCCATAGTCGTACTTATTCAATCAATGAATCAAATTCTTTCTTTCAGTCCAAAGATATATCCATATAGTGTTAGTATCATGTTAGCTTAATTGTTAGTAAAAATCACAGTAATATTATAAAGGCGAAAGTTTGCGCGCACGCGCGTGTGCGTGTGTGTGTTTATATGTTTGTTCCTGACACCCTGGTTTAACATTATAAACTACTTTTTATCCCGATATTCCCACGGGATCGACACTTATGCGGATGAAACCGCGTCGCGCAGCTAGTAGGCTATAAATTTATAAAGATATAGTACTTATAAATAAATAGCCCAAAATGCGCGAGCAAAGCCGCGAGCAAAAGCTAGTGTACAACTTACCGGCTGAATTTGCACTCTCTAAGCATCTTTTCAGGGGGTGAAAATACAACCTGTTCAACTGATCTGGGTGCTTACTCTCGAATATAATTCCGATAGATCGACATTGGTCAAACGTCAGTTGGTCAAGTTAAACGTCAGGGATTGGCTAGACTCAGTGAGTCCAGCCAATCAATGACGTTTGACTGACAATTCCAATGTCGATCTATCGGAATTATATTCGAGGGTTAGCACCCTGAGTGTATCAAAATAATTTGTTCACTTTTAAATGTTTTACTCACCAGCTCAACACCTTGATCTGGTGCTGCAGCGCCTCGTTAACCTCTCCGACCACGACGCCCGCAGTCACCTTCACCGGAGTCTCCTCTGTATCATACACTGTTAGTTACAGATCGTTCCAGAAAGTGTTGGAAGGGGTGATGGATGCAGCGGAATAAGAGATCGACATAGATAGCTTAGAACATGAGTATCTCTAAATTCTGTCACAGGACTGATGGTAAGTCGCCGCTGTAAATTGCAATATTTTGCATGTGATTCAAATAAGGGTTAATTTTTATTTTTTAATAATACATATTACTTTAAAGTTATGCCTTCATCAATATTTTTGATTATTGAAAGAGAGAAATTCAAATAATTGAAAAGCAACGCCATTATTCAGAGCGAATGTGACGTAGAAATCACAACAATAAAATGTCAATGTGTTTTAAAGGAGTGTTTGCGATTCACGCCGTTGTCAATGTTATGAACTATGACTTCACAAGAAGCGCGCCAAAATGGAGGGCGTTTGAGGTGCCCGTGTCGGCGTGGATATTTTAACTTTTTTTTTTTATACTTCCAATTATTTTTTTGGCGTTGAATAATTTTTTTTTTATATGGCGATGTAAACCTTGCAATAAAAATATTTAAAAAAATACATGCTTGGACATTGACTGAATGGCAGCTGGCGGGAGAGTGACCTACAAAGGTAGACGGATAATTAAAAAAAAAATGGCATATACCAGAAAAATGTAGCAAAACAAAGATTGCATAATATTGAAGACTAAGTAGGATTACATACACAGCAACGAGGCGAAAGAAAAAAATAAATAAAAAAGATAAAATATTTTCGAAAATTCAATTATGTTGATTAGATTTTATTTTATTCCATTTCTAGCTCAAGATATAGAAGATCAAGATCAAGATATCAATGTCGACCTTTCAGTCCCAAAATGTATATATTAATACACTGAACTGCATTCGTGGATGTTTGTATGAAAAAGCACAGGTTTAACAAATTATTGTTAAATAACAATTAAGCTTATGGCGTTATGTTGCGCTACTGTTGCGCAACTTTATATTTAGGTTGTCTCATATTTTTGTTTATTATTTACCCCCTTAGTAATAAACGTATTATTTCAGATGAATAGTTACACACCGATTTCTCTCTTTCAGTCGTCAGTAATTTGACTTTCGAAAGAAGAAGACAAAGTGTTGTGTAACTATACAGACGCTATACAACGTTTATTAGTAAGGGGGATAATATCAAACTAGCAGGCTTGCCACGTGAGGCCTTAGCACGAAACACGACGTAAACGAAAACTAAGTAAATTTATATTGTGTGTGAAACGATTTTTTTTTTTTTTTTTTTTTTTTTTTTTTTTTTTTTTTTTTTTTTTTTTTTTTTTTTTTTTTTTTTTTAAAGGATGGGAAGTCTTCCAATGACCCCTCCCGCTCTGAGTGGAGCGGAAGGGAGTGTCAGACTCTTACTGACTAAAACCCATCCGTGTTCCTTCCTTAGCCCTTTATGTTCCGGGGCAGCGGTAACCCTTTCGGACAATCCCGCTGCCCCGGCAGGCTTCGGCCCTTACGGGCCCCTCCATGTCTGCTGACATCTCTTTGAGGCGCACGTGGAACACATACGCGCCGTCCGGCACGGGCCTGGTCCTGATCGGACGGCGAGCTACCCATTACTCGCCGTCCGCAGGCCCGCACCTACGGTGGCCGGGAGTCGTCACGCGGCTCCCGACGCCCGGGGCGTCTACCGCGGCGGCTGGGACGGGCGGCTCTCTCAGCTCTCTCCCTCGCCCATCCCGCCACCTCCTTCGCTAGCATGACTGCTTCGCAGAAGGAGGTGACTGCCTCCCACTCCCTCTCGCCCCGGACCATGGCTTGGACCAGGGCCGGGCGCGAGAGGTCGCCGCCGCTGCCGATCGCCTCTACGAGGACACGGCGGTGCTCTGCCCAAGCCGGGCAGACCTCCACCGTATGCTCCACCGTGTCCTCAGGGCGATCCTCGCAGTGGTGACACCCGGGCGTTTCCTCCCGCCTGATGATGTGCAGGAACCTCCCGAAACATCCGTGTCCGGTGAGGACCTGCGTCAGGCGGTAGGTGAGGGCGCCGTGACGCCTCTCTAGCCACTCCTCAAACTGGATCACACCTGATACCCTGTTGGTAAGACTGATTACATAACATAATCAGCTTATAATGTTTCCACTGCTGGGACACAGGTCGCACAGGCCTCTTCTCGATGAGAGGGAGTGGGCCGTGATCCACCACGCGGGCCCAGTGCGGGTTGGTAAGACTGATTAATACTTCAAAAATAACTTGTATAAAAATAAAGTGGGGCAACAGTTGCGCAACTTTCAACTTGATAAGCCTGAAATGTAAGTTCACAACATCCATGTACAATCATGCACATACACATTATTGTAGTGAAATTAATTAAATTAAAATAAAATAATTAGTAACATTTTTTTAAAGCTTATTTAAGGACGCATTCCCTTTACTTTTATGTAACTTTATCACAATTCTTTTTGAATCTGAATCAAACGTTAGTTTATTAAAATTATTGTTTTTATTTTATGTTATAAATTGGGTGAGTGAATATTATGTCATTTTGCATTTAGTGTCCAGGAGTTACCAACCAAAGCCGCTATTTTTAGAGAAAAGTTGATTCATAAATTAACATTCATTTTGTGATTCAGACTCAAAAATAATACCTAATCACTACTACATAAACAAGAACGTAAAATAAATAATCACTGAAAAAAAGAAACTCTAAAGAATGCCTTCGCATCTGGCATTGAATCAACGTAGGAGTTTTTCGTACGTCTACGCAGCGTAAACGCATCACTAACGCTGCGTCAACGTGACGTATTTTCGTTACAATCACGCCTATGTGACGCTACCACTGTTTGTGCATTTCTCGAAATGTCTACGCAGCGGCTACACAACTTTTACGAAACGACTTCGTAGCATGTACGTGGCGTATACGCAGCGTCTACGCGACGACTACACAACCTCATTCGACTTTTATGCAACGTCTACGCGGCGTATATGCCGCTACGCTAGAAATACGCTCTGTGCGAAGACACTCAAAACTAAAAAAATAAAGCTCATGCGACACCGAATGATATAATTTATATCTCAGCATATCTTACGCATAGCTTCTTTGGGAGCGGCCACGGGCGTCGCCACCGCTAAAATTTTGTATTTAATTTAATTTTGATGTCAAAACCAGCCAATTGTTTTATTATATTTGATGAAATTATATCTTCATGTTTGATATTTGTTGTGGTTTGAGCAGAACTTTAGCTAAGTTAGCCATGTACAGTTTACCGTTCAATTTCTCGCTTATTATAATAATCCATACAATTTGAGGAAAAAAATATACTATATTTTTTAAATTTAAGTAATTCGCAATAATGAAAAGAAATAAGTTTAGTTATTTTTTTTACGAATGTTTCCCATCTGTGGAGATTCGCTAGTCAATTAAAGGGGATTGGTTTGGGAGAGCTTAATATCGTTACTAAAATGATTATTTTAAACATTCAAAGTGATTATTTCAAACATTTATGCAACAAGATGAAAGTTAGATCAAAAATTTGTATGACACGTGATCAACTTTAAACGTTCCTATCTTGGAAACGTGACACTTTACGGGGTTTGATCTCATTGTGTTTTCTGTTTGCATTGATGTCAGCTATCGATTAATAAAGGTCTCAAGCGCGGCGCCATTTTGAAAAAAAATAACAAAATGGCGGACAGTAGGTATGCCACGGACTTTCAAAGCCCCTGTAGTTCTGCCCACAAGAAATAAACCATGAAGATAGTATTTATACTATAGACACACTAGGACCTGAGGTAAAATACAGCTAAATTACATAATTACTGCATACTGACAGCTTATCTTTGTATAAGGAAGTATATTGTCACAATAATAGTAATAATTGAATAAGTATGTGACTGCAAAGGGAACGCATGCGGTTATCAAGCGATGACTCTTACTGTAGTCTCGGACGGCCGGCGGGGGCAGCGCTGCACGCACATATAAATTGTTATGTAGTTTTTATGTATTGTTTATGTACTATGTTATATAAAATATGGCGGAGTATTCAAGTGTGTTGTTGTAAGGGTGCTTTCAATTGTAAACATTTTGAGGGTTAAGTTAAATCAATTACCCTTGAAATTAAAGGAAATGTTAACTTCAAATTCGTTTGCTTTGGTTTCCTGTCCCGTTTTCCAGTTTAATAATATTTTTTGTCAATTTTGAATTTAAAACCGAAAATCGAGTGTTTTAGTCATGGGGATAGCTTAACTAGATTGTCTAAAGCCAAACATCGTGCAAAAAGACCAATTTTCGTTTAAAAAAATTCTACTTTTATAGGAATAGAGTTGCGCAACTATCGTTCGAATCATACAATACAGTTGCACAATTATTCTTTCAACGTACACAATTGAAAGCACGCTTGAAATTATGACACATTGTATTTGTAAATATAACATTCTTGTTATGATAATTGAAACATTCAGTTATGTATTTAACCAAAAACATTCTGAAATGAAAGCGTTTTATTATTTTTAGTTGTAAATGGAATTTAAACTGTTATTTATAATTTTTGCTATAAACTGTCATGGTTTAGAACTACACCTAAATTGTCAAGTGAAATCTTTATTACTGATCATTATAATTAGATACGTCCAAATCAATAACATGAGCCTATGGTAAATCTAGATATTTTATACCCTCAGGCTTACCCTAAGTCTTAACCCCATTTTACCCTTTACTTTCGATCAACAACGGTACTAGATTTCCGATGGGCGCATCAAAACCGTCTGGAAGAATAATACCACAAATAATGTTGTGGTCTTATTTTACAACATATATTTTTACAACCAATAAGGTTGAAAAAACTATGCAGCATAGAAATTATGTTTTATTTTTCCATAAATAAAATTGTTCTTATTTTACTTTTCAATCGAAATAGTAAATATAGAGCAAACAATAATAAACTTTATCTTAATCCTTAATCTAATGATATTGTTGATCGAAGCCATATGCATAATAGTTTTCCCCGCGGCATGCATGACCTCTTCCTTTTTTGGAGTTGGTTGAAAATAGCCCTAACGAGCAAGTATGAAAAAGTGATTAAAAAAATAATTATTTAAAATCCATTTACAACAAGCCTGGAATAACCAAAACCTCATACAAAACTTACTCAAAAACGCCAAGTCTATAAGAGAAAATAATACAATTTAGATAAAAAATGATCTTAGAAAATAGATAAATCATAAATTCATAATTTTCTCGTCCCAAATTCTGTGAAACTAAACGGTCGTATTTTTGGCCAGTCAGTTAATGCTAGCTAAACTATGAACCTTTCCCATACTAATTTGGCTTTTATACCAAATACTCCCAGCACCCTATTTGCGTACACACATCTTCGGGTCGGCATGATTCAACACAGTCCGGGCAGCAAAAACGAATGTATACTTTACCGTACAGCTGCGCCATATCGTGCCGACCCGAACATGGGTGTTGCACGCCTCAGAATCGATATAATCTACAACGTGTTTTTTTTTATATCACATAACTCTAGGAGGTCATTATACTCATCATTATGAACAACTTTAACTACGGGCCAAATCCTGAAATCGCGAAAAAAAATCAGCTGTACACTTATGTTCGTATAACTCGTCAAAATGTAGGGAAAACCTTTTTTTTTTTTTTCGCGATTTCGGTTTTGGTCCCGTAGTAAAAGTTGTTCATAATGATGAGTACAATAACCCCCTAGAGTTATGGGCAGTGATCGGATAATCGGATGCATATTTACCTAAAGTGTAGGTGTTGGCTATTATGGAATGCACTTTTGTATCGAAAAAATCCCGGAATTTCGGAATCAACAAATTTACTGTTTTTTTATAGAATCAAATCGTGTGTAGGTATATTTACACTCAACATAGTCATAGATTGATGGGGAGCTTAAAATTTACTTCAAGTAAATACACGTTAATAATTATGTAATCCCACTGGTTTTTTTTTTAAATATATACCATATGCTAAAGACGACGTTTCCTCACCATATTACACACTAGTTTCGCATTCCCGAATTTTCTGGAATCCCGGGATTTATATTTTAATAAACATGTTTTAAGAAGCCGCTTGCATAATTTCCTAACCAAAAATGAACTTTAGGTAAATATGCATCCGATTATCTGATCACTGATTATGGGATATAAAAAAAAAACACGTTGTATAGTAAGCGAAGCTATATCGAGCGATAGTAACGACCCTCGAACATCGAGTAAATCTGTAGGCACCTTTACGCTAAAATTCTACATCAACTAAATACATAATTTAATACATAACAAGTATACGTACCATGGTGTGAACCGCCCCTCTTGGCGTATAGCTTGAGTTTCTCTCTGAGAGCGCCGCGTTCTGTCTCTAACGAGTCGATGTCTTGTTGCAAGTGATCCATCGTCTCTTCAAATTCTTTCTCTTTTCTGTGAAGAGTTTAGATTTTATTAAGAGCGCGCCGACCCACTAGTGGCGCCCTCATCGTTTGTTTGTTTCGATGAAATTTGGTATAGAGATAATTTGAGTCCCGGGAAAGGACATAGGATAGTTTTTACAACGATATTCCCACGGGATCGAAACTTATGCGGGTGAAACAGCGGGGCGCTGCTAGTATGCCATAAGGAAGATTTGTTTATCACCATCCAAATAATCTGCTGTTTCATACATTTTGGTCAAGTAGGTATTGAACTTTTGTATGGAACAGCTGATTTTTTTTCGTGATTTCAGAGTTGGTCGAATAGTGAAAGTTGTTCGTATTCATGGGTAGAACACCCTGTAAAAATTTGGATGGTGATGAAAAAATCTTCCTGCATGTTGCTCATGCTGTAGTAAAATATGAAGATAACTGACCTCTTAAGCTGGTTATGTGCATCCTCTAGCCTGCGTGTCAATTGTTCAGCCCTTAATTCGGCATCTCTCGCTGCTGTGGATAACTTGCGTTCTCCGAGCTCGCGGCGGATGGTCATCTCAGATAGTTCTTCTTGTTTTGCCTAGAATTGAAAAAGCATTCATTTATTCAAAGTCATTTATTACAAATAGGCACATAAAAGGCACTTTTGAACGTCAAAAATCACGAGGTTTTTTCCTTTATTTATCGTTATTTTATCTTTATATTTTTATATTTTACTTTATCGTCACCATAACACAAGCATTAGGTTGCTTAGCTTGGGACTATATGGCGTTGTGTGAAATATCCAAGGAAAAAAAAATTTTGCTAAACAAATGGGAGTATAGATATTTAACGTACTTTCCTTTGACAAATAATTAAATTACCTTGAGCGCCTTCCTAAGTTCCCTTAAATCGGCCTCTTTGTTCTCCAACTTGATAGTAAGACTTTTAGTCTCCTCGAGTTGCTTCTTCACCAACTGGGCTCTGATAACAAATGGTGGTGTCGGCTGAAAAAATAAAATTGTTAGTTGGTAAATTAAATTAAATTATTGGCAATATTACGAATATTGGAGGGACTTGTGGCTATGTAATAACAGCCGCACGGGTCGATCGATCAGGTTAAGGATGGGAGACCATCTTTACATACCAAGACCCCTCCGTGCCTCGGAAAGCACGTTAAGCCGTTGGTCCCGGCTGTCATTCGTGAATCTTTGACAGTCGTTACGGGTAGTCAGAAGCCCAAAAGTTTGACAACCAGTCTGACCAAGGGGTATCGTGTTACCCAGTAACTGGGTTGTGGAGGTCAGATAGGCAGTCGCTCCATGTAAAATACTGGTAATCAGCTGCATCCGGTTAGACTGGAAGCCGACCTCAACATTGTATTTTCTATTATAAGTGGCATAAACACTCATCGGTCTTCATCAAACACAATATTGGCTCATTTATGACAAAAATCGCCAAAAAATATAACCAAGAGAGAATAAAAAAGATTCCTCCTCCTTTTTGTGAAGTCGGTTAGAAACGCGTCTACCGTGCATTCGCGATATATTTGCCAAAAATGTAAACAAATATGAGTTTATGGAAAAGTAACTTTAATTCCTACACAATAAAGTTCAGTTTACGATACAACTTCACACATTTTTATAACATTTTTCATTAGTTCTAGTCACTCTGAAATCAACTTAATAGTCATTGAAATAAAGTTGATATTTGTTTAACTTGAAATATTTGTCCAGCACTGTTAGTTTAAGTTGCTAGGTGAGCACCTTACCTTATCGGACTGGACATTAGTGAGCGACATCATGTCATACTCCTTGTCCTGCGCGAACGTCGCCAGCTTGTTGACTTCTGCCGTCACCCCGGCCAGAGAGTGCTTGATGGTACGCACGGGGCCGTGGTCGTCCTGTAATGACATAAAATAAAGACAAAATTTAAATAAGTAAAGTAAGTTAAACCCAAAAAATAAAAAAAAAAACAGTGGCACTCCGGGAGTGCCGACAGAAGTGAAAACAGAACACAAACAGAATACTTTGCCATCACACACTGACATATCGGATATACATTGAAACCGAGTACATCCCGAGGAAAGCCGAACAAATCCGAAGCGGTGTCGGTTACGGTAACAGTGTCGCGAGTTCAATGGTTTTTTTTACATTTGAAAATATGCCCAACGCGTTTAAAGAAGTTTTCACTTCAATAAGAAAATTATGGAAATCTCGTGAATGATTGTTGACATAACCGCATGATGGGAACCTCGTGAAAACCGAAAAAGATAAACAAATCAAATATCTTGACTCGACTCGCGAGGCTGTCGACATGTGGGATGTGGACTCAGCGATCATCGTGCCGATAGTCGTGACAGCCAATAGATTAATAGCCAAGAGCCTCGACCAACACCTGAG
Source organism: Gortyna flavago (assembly GCA_963669345.1). Taxonomy (NCBI): domain Eukaryota; kingdom Metazoa; phylum Arthropoda; class Insecta; order Lepidoptera; family Noctuidae; genus Gortyna; species Gortyna flavago. Next base: position 2,340,766 of record OY770155.1, on the reverse strand, counting down.
GAGGCTCTCGTTGGGCAGCTGGATCAAGGGTTTGATTCAGGAAGCAGTACTTCTGGACACGGCCCGCATTGTTAGGAGGTACCTCTCTCTGGAGTCCTGACCGCTGGTAGCTTGGATAGGTTACCGGTGACCGGGGATTTCCCGATATCGGTGGGCTACTAATTTTTATATTTTTAAATGTTTTTTTTTTATGTTTATGTTCATATAAGCATTTAAAAATGTAATTTATAAGTATTTAAATGAAAAAAAGGATATAATAAGAAGAATGACACTAGTCCGAACTAGTGTCAGCCTAGTAGTGACGTCACAACATACCTGTTGATATATCTTATCCACGGCCGCCGCCCACAGCGTGAGCAGCGAGCTGTGCGGCAGCGGCGCGCCGTCCGCCCGCTCGCCCGCCGTGGCGGCGCAGGCGCAGGCGGCGCGCGCGGCCAGCGCTGCGGCGCGTGCGCAGCGCCACAGCGCGCCGGCGCACGGGCCGCGCAGGCGCTCTACCAGCTGGGGGAAGGTCAACACCATACTCAAACACACGAGAGACGATGCGTCGACGGCAGCTGCCGACACGGGTTGCCTCTGTCGTCGACACGTGTCGCTCCTGTCTAAGCTCACTTACTGTTTCCAAATTTTTTTGTGTTAGATTAGCATTTTTTTAGTTTCGGTAGGGTTGGCAACACTGGTTTATGTTTGGATTTTGAGATTGACTTGATGTGCCATATTAATGGACAGGATACAATTACAGAGTCAACATATCCTGCTCCTCATCATCACGAACCTGAGCGTCTAGGACAGCGTGCAGCATCACTCCAGGCGGCAGACGTCTCCTCACAGACTTGAGTTGTTGCTGCAGAGTTGTGCAACTGTTGCACACGGCTTCATGTAAGAGACCGAGTTCTTGCTGGCGGTCGGATTGCTGTGAAAAAAGATAAAGTTTAGTATTTCATCATCATTATCTGCCTAGCCTTTACCCAACTTAAAAAAAAGTTAAGAAAAACGGGGGGGGGGAGGTTAAGTTTAGTATTAAAAGTCGTAATAAATACACTTTTGGTCAAATAATCAGGAAAAACTACCAGAAATGCAACATTGCCAGTTCGCGCGGCATAAATGCTCCTAAGATGAACGCGCACCATTTTAAGCCACAGGTAGGTTTGCGTTAATCTTAATTTAGATCTTCGGGTCGGAAAAAATTGTAGTGGTTTTAGCATTTAGGTTCATGTTATGTTACCTGCAGTATGTGCGTCAAAGCGGACGCGTCAGCGTGCAACGCGCGTGCGAGCGCGTCGAGCGCGCTGCACACGTGCAGGAGCGGTTCTCTAGCTACAGCCGCGCCCTCTAGTGAGCTCAGGTTTAATGCAGACCACATAGCGCAGAGGTAGGTCCAGCAGCGTTCAATACCTGTGGTGGGAAAAAATAATCATAATCAGCCTAGAATGTTCCCACTGCTGGGACACAGGCCTCCTCTCTGTGAGAGGGAGTGGGCCGTAATCCACCACGCGGGCCCAGTGCGGGTTGGTAGATGTCACATGTCTTCAAATTTTATTTTCGACATTGTTGCGCCGAATACAAATAATTTAGGAATAGGACAGAAGAACGATGACGATGCCCTACCGTCAAGCGAACAGTTCTCGTCGAGCTCGTTGGTCTTGAGCAGATGCGTGAGCGCGTCCAGCGCGCGCTCCTGCTGCGCGGCGTCGGGCAGCGCGCTGGCAGCACGCAGCAGCAGCTCGGGCGCGCACGCGGCCAGCGCGCAGCTCCACATGCACACTATGCACTGCGGGGGGAGGTAGCGAAGTAATACTTATTTATACAACTGTTGTATAACAAGGGGTATTAAAACACGAATGTGGGTTTATCACAAGAGACAAAGTCGAGTGTAATTTTGAAAAACAGTGTGTAAACAGAGTGTAATTTTGAAAAACCCTGTCGTATAAAATACCGTTATTAAAAAAAAAAACTGGAATTTTTATTCGTTTTCCCGTTCCCTTGGCTCACGGACAGACAGGAAAATAGTTACAGATATACAAAGTGATGACACTCCATTTTGCTATTGTCAGGGGAAAAATATGTAAATTTACGTGTCCAAGCTCACAACATACGATGTGTAATAGTCTATATTAGCTATTCATATGTACCTATGCATGTATCTACAGTCCACATTACTTTAATTAAGTTAGTCAAAAATAAACCATCAAACAGTCCACACGTAGTTTTTATGCATAAATTCCACTAAGCAAAAATCAACCTTATCGCCGTCAACATATGGTCCTAATTCGAGCCGAACGTTTACCGCTGACCGGTAGTGGACGAGCGCGTCGCGAGAACAAAAGAAAGCGATAAGGATTCTATGGAAGTTTTTTGTGAATGCAAACTTTTGTGAACTCGTGTTTTTTATGAACAGTATTAAACACACGAACATAACTAAGTACTTATAATTATTCAGTGTGAGTGATCGGATTACGAAGTTTTAATAAAACGACAAATAAGTGCGTAGTTAACAAAAAGTGCAACATACCTTCTACTTGTGGTCATTGTGAACATTATTTTTCCGTGGACAAAATTCGTTGACTATTCAAGTTTTATTGTTGTGCGAAGCATATTATTATCGAGAATATTAAGATACTATGGAAAATCTTCTGCCTTATCAATATGAATTACTAGAAAACTTAAAGAATGCAGAAAAGAACTTTAAAAAATCGCCAAAAGATAGGATTAAAAGACCTTACTTGGAAACAAGGTTAGAATTGCTAGAAGAGCTTTGGAAGAACTTTAAGGACGGACATAAAAGTATTATTGTGAGTTTAACTAAAGATGAAAAAAGAAAAGATCCGTACTTTAAAGACGAGACATACGACATATTTCAAGAATTATATGTGCAATACAAGGCAGCTATAAAGGAAGCTCTTCAGCCGTTTCTCGATGCAACGGTTCAAGTATCAATGCTTGGTACCGCTGAAGGTCAACAAGGGTCATCAGACAGCAACGAAATTAAATTGCCAAAAATTAAAATACCCACTTTCAGCGGCAAATATGAGGAATGGCAGACATTTTTTGACCTGTTTTCTTCTTTAATTCATAAAAATACAAAACTGTCGCCAGTACAGAAGCTGCATTATTTAAAGAGCAATTTATCAGGAGAACCAGAAGTAATATTGCGAAATTTTACTACTACAGATGCGAATTATGATGACGCCTGGAACGAATTAGTGAAACGTTATAACAACAAGAGGTTCAACTGTAACGCAATTTTGAGAGTTCTCTTTACACAAAAATATATACATACTGAGTCTGCGAGTTCGATTAAACACCTGGTAGATACGACATCGACTTGTTTAAAAGCATTGAAAAACTTAGGGGTTCAAGCTGACAATTGGGACATGATTATCAACTATCTAGTTGTGTCTAAACTAGATCCAGAAACAATGAAGCAGTGGGAACAACAACTTAGTACAACAAATTGTGACCTGCCCACTTGGCAAGATTTGAGAGATTTTCTGGAGTCAAGGTTCAGATCGCTGGAAATGATCGAGAGTAACAAGATAAAATCATCGCAAACAAAACCAGCAGTTAAACCTAAGGCCTTTCATTCGAATGTCAACAAGGATGGAAAAGAACGCGAAATTAAGTGTGCGTTATGTAACAGCGAGCACTATATCTACCATTGCAAAACATTCGCCGACATGTCTACCAAGGAAAGACAGGAGTATGTTCAGAAGAACAAATTGTGTTTCAACTGCCTCGCGTCATCACACTCGGTGAACAAATGTCGACAGTCAGCGTGCTGCAAAAGGTGTGGGCGGCGACATCACTCCCTTCTCCACTTCGAGAGAGAGCAAAACACGGAGAAATCAAAGGAAGGAGAAAACACGGCTACAGGTACCGTTAGTGAGGAGTTAAGAGGTAAGTCCACTCCTTCTTCAACTGATGCACAAATTGTTTCTTGTCATTGTGAGCACATACAGACAAATTCTGTGTTATTAGCTACTGCTAAGGTGTTAGTTAGCAGCAACAACGGTTGCAAACATATCATTAGAGCCTTGTTAGACCAGGGGTCGCAAGCGTCATTCATATCTGAGGCGACCGTTCAGTTATTAAATCTAACACGTAAATCAGTGAGTGGTTGGGTGTCCGGTGTGGGAGAGGGGCAAACCAAAATCAAACACATAGTTTCACTCTGCGTGAAATCACGCCATAATCCCAGAGAGTCAGTTCGAGTTAATGCGTATGTATTGCGCACACTAACAACACTGCTACCAACCATGAATCTCAAATTGCCTGATTGGTCCAAACTTAAGGAACTGGAGTTGGCTGATCCAGGGTTTACAAAACCAGGTAGAATAGATATTCTGCTTGGAGCTGAGGTCTACAGCGACGTCTTGTTGAATGGCGTTATTAAGCACCCCAAGGGAAATCTATTGGCACAAAATACAACCCTCGGGTGGGTGATCTCTGGAAGAATGTTACAAGCATCTACCTCAGCTAAGACACACATTACAACCCTACACGTTCAGGTAAGAGAAGACGAGTTACTACGTCAATTTTGGGAGATAGAAAAGGAACCTAACAGTATACGCAAGAAGTTTTCAAAAGAGGAAGAAAGGTGCGAAGAATTTTATGAAGCCACAACAGTCAGAGACGAAGAAGGAAGATTCGTAGTAAGGTTACCGTTTCAAAACAAAGAACCAGAATGTCAATATGGTGGGTTGAGGGAGATAGCTACTAAACGGTTTAATTACTTAGAGAAAAGATTGTCAAAGGATCCTAAGCTCCGGGAAGAATACCACAAAGTTATGGAAGAATACATTAGTTTAAACCACATGGTACAAGTTAATTCTTCCGAAATTGATAACACTAAGGCTGTCTATCTTCCTCACCATGCCGTCATTCGAGAGGACAAGACCACCACAAAGCTTCGCGTGGTCTTCGACGCTTCGTGCAAGGGTTCTAATAACATTTCTTTAAATGATGAATTATGTGTTGGTCCTCAGCTACAGCAGGAATTACGTCATATATTAATGAGATGGAGGACACACAAAATCTGTATTACAGCAGACATCATTAAAATGTACAGAATGGTGCGTGTAGCGGAAGAAGATACGGACTACCAGAGATTACTATGGAGATCTGCACCTAATGAGTCAATAAAGCACTTTAAACTTCAGAGGCTGACCTTCGGTACTGCATGTGCACCGTACCTTGCAGTAAAATCACTTCAGACACTTGCCAACGACGAGAAATCAAAGTACCCTATTGCTGCAAAAATTACTGAAACTGATTACTATATTGACGATCTCCTCACAGGATGCGAGACAGTGGAAGAAGCTGTGGATATTTATAATGAGATGAACACTCTTATGAACTCAGGAGGATTTCAACTTCAAAAATGGAGTAGTAATTGTGAGGCTTTGTTAAAGTACATTGGAAAAAATAAACGGGAAGATAATGAGTTGCCCTTTAAAGTTAATACTGTTGTCAAAGTTTTAGGGTTGAGCTGGAACAGGGAAGCCGACACTTTCGAATATACTGTCAATTTGCCAGAACCTAAGCAACCCATAACCAAACGACATATTCTTTCCGAAATAGCTAAACTTTACGATCCTTTGGGATGGATTGCTCCTATTGTGGTAATAGCAAAAATGATCATGCAAAAGTTGTGGAAGACAGGTCTAGAATGGGACGAGCCTATTGACGGTGTTTTGCAAGCAGAGTGGTTACGATACCGAGAAAACTTGACGTGCATCAAAGGCCTAAGCATACCACGATGGTTGCACTACACCCGTGTCTCAAGAGTTGAGTTGCACGTCTTCGCAGACGCATCGCAGGCTGCTTACGGAGCAGCAGTGTACATGCGAGTCATTAATAAGGAGCGAGTGTACGTAAGCCTGATATCCTCCAAAACAAAGGTAGCTCCAATCGAGAAGCAAGTTTCCATCCCTAGATTGGAACTTTGTGGTGCTGCATTGGCAGCCAAGCTGATTTCAGAGACTTCTCAAGTGTTGGGAGTACCTAAAGATAGTTTATTTGCGTGGACCGATTCCACTATTGTTTTGGCTTGGTTGAGAGGTGGACCAAGTCGGTGGAGCACATTCGTGAGCAACCGAGTGTCAGACATTCTGAACATTATAGATTACGAGCAGTGGGGGCACGTATCTACAGATACGAACCCAGCTGACTGTGCGTCACGGGGCTTACAAGGTCCGGAGTTGTCGAACCATTCGCTATGGTGGAATGGACCGGTTTGGTTGTCTAGCGTAAACCTGAGTTTCAGCGCTCCTAACATCGAAGATACACGGGAGGAGGAACGTGTGAGATCTTTGACTACTATAAATAATATTAAAGAGGAATTTATTTGGACGAAATATTCTACTTTATCAAAAATGTTGAGAGTTATTTCATATTGCAGACGATTTCTGATTTTTAAATTACCTCAAGACAAACGTGAATGTTTTTCTAAATTTATTACACCTAGAGAAGTAAAGGCAACGTTAAATACTTGTATTAAACAAGTCCAAGCTATTGACTTCATAGAGGAGATAAGGCGGTTAAAATCTCACGGCTATGTATCTAAAGGTAGTAAGCTTCGTAATCTTTGTCCTATTATTGACGATAACGGGATTCTAAGAGTTGGCGGGCGCATCCAAAAATCTCAAACTTCATACGACACTCAGCACCCTATAATTTTACCCGCTAAGAGCCATCTTAGCAAGCTAATAATTCAGGATGCTCACCACATGACATTACATGGTGGTCCTCAAGTGATGTCTAATTATTTGAGATCTAAATACTGGATATTACGAGCTAAAGACTTAACAAAAAAAATTTACCGAGAATGTGTCAAGTGTATTAGGTATTCAAAAAAGAATACCACGCAACTGATGGGGCAGTTGCCAGAAGTGCGAGTGAAACCTGAACGAGCCTTTAAATCAGCTGGTGTGGACTACGCAGGTCCCATCAATATTCGTTTCTCACCGGGTAGAGGAGCTAAATCGTTCAAGGGCTACATATGTTTGTTTATCTGCATGACAACGCGTGCCATACACCTTGAGGCTGTCACCGACATGACTGCAAAAGGATTCATCGCCGCGTTTCGACGATTCACATCGAGACGAGGCCATTGTCATGATATTTATAGTGATAATGGCACTAACTTCGTGGGAGCAGACAAGCAGCTGAGGGACATGTTCAACAGTGCCAAATCTTCGTTTCCTGGTGAAGTAGCAGAGTTGTTAGCCCTGGTGCGTACTACATGGCATTTCATACCTCCTCATGCACCCAATTTTGGTGGTTTATGGGAGGCTGGGGTGCGCAGCACGAAAACTCACCTTAAAAAAGTGATTGGTGATACAACCCTCACTTACGAGGAGCTAGTTACAGTATTGACACAAATCGAGGCGTGTTTAAACTCACGGCCCATAACTGTGTTAAGCGACGAACCTAATGACCCCCTTCCACTAACACCGGGCCACTTTCTGATTGGCGAACCTTTGTTAAATTTAAGTGATGAAAATTATACAAATCTTAATATTTCTAGTTTAGATAGATGGAGGTTAACGCAGAAAATGGTCAACGATTTCTGGAACAGATGGCACAAAGAATACCTCATAAATCTGAACCAAAGACATAAGTGGAATACCAAGAATGCTGAGCCAGAAATCGATGACGTAGTGATTTTAAAAGAAGACAATATTCCTCCAAGTAAGTGGATATTGGGTAAAATAATTGAAAAACATGTAGGTCCTGATGGCATTACCCGTGTGGTGTCAGTTAAATGTAAAAACGGTGTTTATAAACGACCTATGAGTAAATTATGTATCCTACCTAAACAAGGGTCACATAAAGTTTAAACACAAGACCAGGGCGGGTATAAACAAAATGTATCTTAGTAATAAATTTACTCATTAACTTCACTTTATTATTGTTTACCTATTTACATACTAAGTTAACTAACGTTGCATACTTACCTTCCATTCATGTTATGTTATGTCAATATATTTTAAGAATCTACCTATTTAACTCGCTTTATGTAGTAAATAAACTTAAATAGGCATTCCTAACTTCGAACCACCTACCTATATGCATACTACCTATGTGTTACTTAGTTACAAGGCAAAAACTAAAATGGAACGGTGGGCGGTTAGAGAATATAAGGCAACAAACCATGTACCTACGTATTAGTAACAAAAAATGTAACTAATTATATTAAGTGCTTCTATTTGAACTATAATGTATTTACTTACCTACTATTCTAGTTCCGCAGCATATCGCCAATATCACTTCTTACCTATAATGTAGGTAGGTATCTATGTACACCTAGACCTAAGATACGGTTATCCATAATACTACCAACTTGCGTTTGGTTACTAACCTTTCATAATCCTTGTTTACTTTGTTTCAGAATTTTGTCGTTCAGTGCGTAATGCACATCAATCAATATTGTATAAGTTTACGATTATTTTTTTTACTCTTTATTTTTTTTAAAGGATAGATCCTTTGGTGGGCGGAATGTCCAAGCTCACAACATACGATGTGTAATAGTCTATATTAGCTATTCATATGTACCTATGCATGTATCTACAGTCCACATTACTTTAATTAAGTTAGTCAAAAATAAACCATCAAACAGTCCACACGTAGTTTTTATGCATAAATTCCACTAAGCAAAAATCAACCTTATCGCCGTCAACATTACGACAATCTTTAGTAACTTTGAAAGGTCAAGGCAAAGCCAAGCAAATTTTTTTATGAAATAGTATACATTATTTATTTATTTAAACTTTTCGCACAAAAAGGTACAAAGGCGGACTTAATGCCTCAGGCATTCTCTACCAGTCAACGAAGGGTGGTGAAGAGATTAGACGGCAGGTGCTTTGGTTGAAGGGAACAATGATTTAAAAAAAAACTAGGTACACAATTACATAAACATTACCTGTATCATATGCAGCTGATACTCCAATTGGCAACGGAAACTGTACTGTACTGCCGTATGCGTCTTTGTTACAACCTCTCTGTCCCACACGTTCACCGGAGGGAATCTATAGAGAGATGTTCTTATTATTGTTGTTTGTTAGTTACAAAAGAAGTTATTTTTCCAATAATTAGGTTTGGTGGCAGCAGAGGATGCAAAAAATCCAATTTAATTTAAAAAAGAAGTAAAAGAAAAGAAAAATTGTTTATTCTGCACAAACAAAACGCATATTACAAATTAAAAAAAAAAAAAGTCAAAATATACACATACAACGTAGTCAAAAGCCTCGTAATCAATCTTAAGAAATGTTGACAATTTTGTCCATTGCTTGATGTCAGGGCCAAGGACCAAAGACAACACACATTAATTGACATTGACAATTTGAGGTTGACATTTGACAATACAAATCAATCCGTGATGCGGCTGCGACACTGGCATAAAACACTGGCACTGGCTGGCTATTCGATGAAGTTTAATGTTAAAAAGACAAAAGTATTACAATCTAATATATAAAATTCTCGTGTCACAGTTTTCGTTGCCATACTCCTCCGAAACGGCTTGACCGATTTTGATGAGATTTTTTGTGCTTATCCGGTATCTATGAGAATCGGCCAACATCTATTTTTCATCCCCCTAAATAGAAACTTACGCGGGTGAAACCGCGGGGCGCAGCTAGTTATATTATATTTCTAACTGTAATTAATATTGTATCATCTAGTCGACGATTGACCAAAGAATTAATAATAATAATAATAATATCCTTGGACATTTCACACAACGCCATTTAGTCCCAAGCTAAGCAACCTAATGCTTGTGTTATGGTAACGAGATGGCTGATAAACTACTTATATACATTTTTTTTTTTTGTAAATACATACATATTATAGATAAAACACCCAGACCCGGAACAAATACTTGTAGGTCGTACAAATATTTGTTCCGTGCGGGAATCGAACCCGCGACATGCTGCGCAACAGTCAATCGCTCAACCACTGCGCCAACCGTGTCAATTGTCAATGCCAATTCCTTCAAAAAATGTAAAAACGAAGTCGCGTTCGACGCGTGTTGCAGCGTCAGCATTTAGTAAGCGCGCAGTCGTTATTGTCGTTGTTGTTCCCTTGACTATTCCTGCGTAACACACTCAGAAATTGGCATTTTGTTTTTGTTTTCATTGTTGTTGTTTTGTTGTCATCTACCAGTGTCGCGGGCGCATCACGGATTAATTTGTATTGTCATTGTCAATTAATGTATGTTGTCTTTGGTCCCTGGGCCCGACATCAAACAATTGACAAAATCGAAAAGTTTTTATATCCTTGAGTATGAGGCTTTTGACTACGTTGTATGTGTATATTTTGTCTTTTTTTATTTGTAATAAGAAAGAAAGAATGTACAGACGCCAGCACATCAACCTACCCGAAACTGTCACATTTTCCCAATCAACTTTGAACCTTACGCTTTAATGATAAAGTTGAAAATCTATCAAAGAAATTTGACAGATTGTAGTAGGTTGATGTGCTGGCGTCTGAACGTTTATTAATAAAATCAATAATAAATAATTATATGTTTCGTAATGTGCGTATTGTTTTTTTTTTTAATTCTTTGCTTTAGATGGAAGATAATGATATTAGTGTTGTATTGCATTATCAGCCTATAATGTTCCCACTGCTGGGACACAAGCCTCCTCTCTGAGGGAGTGGGCTGTAATCAACCACGCGGGCATAGTGCGGGTTGATAGATTTCACATGTCTTCGAATTTTTTGTTCCCGCCACCCTGTGTGTAACCAATAGTTGTTTTTTTTTCAGCCATCATGATATACAGGGTGTGTCGTTAATAATGGATAACATGAAATCGCGGAAAAAATCAGCTGTTCCCTATATTCATGATCGCATATCTCGTCAAAATGTAGGAAACAGCTGATTCTTTTTACGCGATTTGAGGTTTGGTCCCGTAGTAAAAGTTGTTCTGAATAATGATAAGTACAATGACCCCATAAGACGTTATCCATTAATTACGACACATCCTGTATATATATATATATATATTTTATATATATCTCCGGTATAACTGCAACGTTTAACCTACCTTTCTCTAATCTGTCCGAGTATGATATCCGCTTTAGTGTTCAATCTTTGCAGCAACAATATCAGCAGGATAGCGTCGTGATCACCTGTTTGACAAAAATACATAGCTTATTAAGCCGCTAAACTTAAGTGGGACTGGGCCGGACATGTTTGCCGCATGTCAGATGACAATTGGGCTAAGAGAGAACCACCGATTGGGTCCCACTAAACGCACGACGCCATCGCGGCAGGCCAAGACGAAGATGGCGGGACGAGCTTGACTCCTACCGCAGGGACTGGCCGACACTCGAAAAAGACAGAATCGTGTGGAAAAGGGAGAGGGCGGCTTTTGCCCTGCAGTGGGACAGTACAGGCTGGTTAGATTAGATTACATTATTAACAATGTTCAATTAATGTTATTTTTAAGTGGGAAGCGTCAAGGTAGACCGCGGAATTCAAATTATCTTAGGTTTTTTGCAAGGTCAGTGTCAAACTCAAACTCAAACTCAAAGCATTTATTTCAATTAAACCATTTACAGGCACTTTTGAATTGTCAAGAAGTCGGTCAGTCAGAAAATATGAAGCTAGTTGCCCATTCCAAAACTGATGGATGTTGTCGACTGAAATTTAAACTGATAAATGAGCTGTTTGTCCTCCATTATTAAAATTCAAAATCAAAATCAAAATCAAAATATTTTATTTCACATAAACCTACATGGGCACTTATGAAACGTCAGAAGCTAGGTGCACGGTTCCAATTGGTCGTTTCCTATGGAGAAGAACCGGCAAGAAACTCCACGGTTACTCTTTTAAAAATATTTGCGTTTTTACAATGTTTTCAAGTTACAATAGCTATGGGAGGACTGCATAGGCCTGTCAAAAATTAAATTTTATTGGTGTACATCCATTGGTTTCTTACTAAACTTCAACTATATCCGACGATCCTGCATACTTATCTCTTTTGTTGACTGTACACCATGGCCCATAATGGGATATGATGGAACACACTTACCAGAGGTCGCCATAAAGTGGTCGGGTAGACACGCAGCCAGCATGTCTGCCCTCGCTCTAGCCTGCGTCAGTTCTAACGCCCTCAGCTGCAGATCTATGGACCTGGTGGAAGCTCTGGAGGCGTGGACCAAGGAGCCGAGGTCTACAGGCGGTGAGGTACGGGCGACGGGCTCGGGGGTTGATTCTTGCTCTGAAGGCGCTGGTGAACCTGGAAATAAAGTGATTTAATTTTTATTCGAGACTTCTGATATAATTTTATAAAATAATAGCGGACCTGGCAGACGTTGTCCTGCCCGAACAGCGCCACCTACCGGGTCCAATTGTGTTTTCAAACCATCCAGGAACCCATTGAAATATACACACAAAATTTCATCCAAATCGGTCCAGCTGTTTAGGAGGAGTTAGTTGACAAACACACGTACAGAAGAATTATTTATATATATTAAGACTAGCAGCGCCCCGCGGTTTCACCCGCATAAGTTTCGATCCCGTGGGAATATCGGGATAAAAACTATCCTATGTCCTTTCCCGGGACTCCAACCATCTCTATACCCATCTAAATCGGTTCAGCTGTTTAAGCGTGAAGAGGTAGCAGACAGACAGACATACTTTCGCATTTATAATATTAGTAAAGATTCCCTCTAATTCGACAAAAAAACATTCCAACAAGTAGGATTTAATCCCTGTTCGTGATATTATAGCTTGTTAAAATAATACAGGGTTGTTTTAAGGGGTCTGTAAAACGGGATGGAAAACTTTGTTCACATGTGGACTTTGAAAGTATTTGCGTGTATGAAAATTCGCTTATGTATGGGTTTAGCCTTTTTTCTCCTAACTCTTTCTAATTACCCTGATTAGACTCATGTTGAGCTCTCGTCTCATTGTACTGCTCCGTCATCTTCTGAACAAGCTCTCTATACTTTAATATATTGTTGAGTCGAGGTCCCTGATCGTCTCGTGAGCTGCTTAACTGATGTATAATAAACTCACCCTGTTTAGACTCGAGTTGAGCTCTCGTCTCATTGTACTGCTCCGTCATCTTCTGCACGAGCTCTCTAAACTTCAATATTGTTGAGTCACGGTCCATGATCGTCTCGTGCGCTGCTTCGCGTTCCCTTATAGCCTATAAAAAGTTATTTTAAATATTAAAGAAATACGTAAAATAGTTGTCAACGAGTTGCAGTATACGTGGCAGTATACGTCATGTTTAACAAACTGATGAAAATGAAAATCAAGTGTCATTTTTCGCCCTTAGTTCTCATCTCAGAAACTCTGTCTGTGTGATAGGAATGAGAATTTTGAACATATTATTGTGTTTTTTATTGTGGGTTCAAATTCAAATGGGCGTGTTCTTATTAATTCTCAGTTCACTCCAATGAGCAAGAAATATTTGCATTCTTCCAGGTAGATTCAAACCTAACGCGGAAATACTGATACTTTCGTCTTAGATGTTTTCCATTGCTTGTTTTGAGTATATTTTCCATATAAGATTGCGGTGTCTACAAGCAATGTATAACAAAATCGTCAAAATTTTATCGCAACTCACTCGTCTATTATCTTCCTCTTATGTTACCTATGGCCCGTGACTTCATTAATGATCTACAGTTTATTTGGTGGTCTAGACAAAATTAAACTGGTTGCAAATTTTTTTTTTTTTTTAAATTTTATGACATTGATTTTTACATTCTGTGACTACAGTAACTCACACACATGTTAAAATTCTAGGAAAATCATCTACTTTTACAATATTTATGATTTGTGATATTTGTGTGTGTTTTGTTTTTTGCGAGCACCATGTATTTAACACTTATTTAATTGATTTACCTGTCATTGCTTTATTTTTAATTATTTTTACCTTTTTTAGGTAGACACATTTTATTCTAGGTTCATCGTCTTCACATATAATTCTAAAATGAATGTATACAAAACCTTGTAAAACATTTTAAAAGAGTAACGGTGGAGTGTCTTGCCCATTCTTCTCCATACGAACACTACCCTTTGGAAGGGGCGACTAGAATGAATTCTATTTTATTGTAACTTTAGACGTTCAAAAGTGCCTTTAATGTGCCTATTTGAAATAAGTGATTTGACTTTGACTTTGACTTTGGCCCGTAACTTTCCAAAGGTTCCCCATCCCTGCTTTACTGCGAGGTCAATGCCCTGCAGTAGGACACAAAAATGTATAAGCATACCTCTCTGATATTAGCGTGTGCCATCTCCAACTCCTCGCGCAAGTCCATCTCGAGCTCGCGGTTGGACTCGACCAGCTGTTCGTGGACCTCTTGTAAAGCTTCCAGTTCTGATACGTCTTGTTTGAGTTGTTCCACCTGGAAACAAGGATAATAGTGTCAAAAAAAAAAAAAACATCACTTTCCGAGTTCCGAACCTAGCCGGGTGCCATGACTAAGCCTAAAACTTTATTTTGTTCATGTGGACTCTACATTTATACATACACTGAACAAAAAAAAAAGCGGGTCGGTAACAAAGACCTCAATAACTTCCATATTGAACTAGCTTTATAAAATAACTAGATGTGCCCGTGATGACGAAAAAACTTTTTTTTTGCGCGGATACCTAATTATTTTTCCAAAATAAAAGCCTAAGTTGCTCCTTATTACATCAGCTATCTGCCAGTGAAGGTCCCGTCAAAATCGGTCCAGCCGTTTCAGAGATTAGCCGGAACAAACAGACAGACAGACAAAAAAAAATGCGGTTATTTTAATATTACAAACAGACACTCCAATTTTATTTATTTGTATGTATATGTTTGTGTGCATGTATGATAGATAGAATATGTATAGATATATAGATAAAGACTGTATTAAGTAAAACAAATGGTTTTAATGTTGTTTAGATTTCCAACCGACCCGACCCGCTTCCTTTACGGCGTAGTAATTTTAAAGATATTAAAACAAGAAGATAATTCTTTAACAACAATACAGGTTGAAATTGAATACATGCGACAAATCAAAATGGGAGATTGTACTCATCAAAATAAACCACTTTCAGCTGTTTCCTAAATTTTGGCGAGTTATGCGAACATAAATGTAGGAAACAGCAGATTTTTTTTTCGCGATTTCACGTTTCACCCTGTATAATTACGGAACAAAACAGTTGAGTTCAAACCATGAAGCTTAGCCTTTTTCCAACTACGTCGGAGTCGGCTTCCAGTCTAACCGGATGCAGCTGAATACCAGTATTTTACATGGAGCGCCTGCCTGAAGTCCAATTCTCGTAATTTGTAAACGTTCAAAATCTAGTCGCAGTGTCGTCTCGGCGACAAACAAATGTCAAAAATTTGTCAAATTGTAGGGAAATTAGATGTATTTTTGATAGATTGAGACTGAGATCAGACTGTGAACGTTCTTAAAATTACGACAATTGTCCGTCAGATCTCTACAATCCAGTTACTGGGTAACACGATACCCCTTGGTAAGACTGACTGTCAGACTTTTGTGCTTCTGGCTGCCCGTTACGACTGTCAAAGATCTACAAATGACAGCCTGGACTATCCTCAGACATCTCTTTTACCTGATCTTCTAAAGCCATCTTCTTCTCCGCGAGCTGTTCCACCATCTCCTCGGCTCCTAGTGCTGCGTCCACCTGCTCCCGAAGGTCAGCCACCTGGGCTTCGAGTTCGTCCACTCGGAGGGAGAGCTTTTCTTTTGTGCGACTCAGTTCTGCTATCTCTGACTTGTATTGTTCCAGGTCCTGGTAAAATAGGTTGGTGTTAATACATAAAAAAAAAACAGTGGCACTCCGGGAGTGCCGACAGAAGTGAAAACAAAATACATTAAAACCGAGTACATCCCGAGGACAGCCGAACATATCCGTATGTAGCGCGGTGTCGGTAACAGTGTCGAGAGTTCAATGGTTTTTTTCCCATCTCAAAAACAGCAGGCGCAGGCATACATTTTCGCCGCGACGTTGAAAGAGAGGGGGATACTTCCTCTCCTACGCCGCGCCGGCTGTCTGCTCTCCATCCGTCTTACGAATTTTCTATCAGGTCTCGTGTCCTGACGCGAGTTTAAATTTTTTTACCCATTACAAAAAAAGTGTACAACGCCGCTAAAGAAGTTTTCACTTCAAAAACAATACGTGTCAAAATAAAGTCCTTTTTACGGTTGTGAGGTACAGAACTGGTACCGGTGGCAATAGTCGATATTTTTTCATACAAATTTCGGGAGAGTATTACTCCACTGTTTGACATTATGCATCCAAAGTTAAAAATGATATCGTTTTGACTTTTTATTAACTAGCTTCCGCCCGCGGCTTCGCCCGCGAGGTATGTCGATAAAAACTATCCTATGTCCTTCTCCGGGATGCAATCTAACTCTGCCAAATTTTATCGAAATCCGTTCAGTGGTTTAGGCGTGAAAAGGTAGGTAACATACAGACAGACAGAGTTACTTTCGAATTTATAACATTAGTATGGCTTATGTCTGTACGGAACCAGAATAGTAAAATAATAAGCCATTAAAAAGTTATGAGCCAACAAAGATTAGTTTTTCTTGATATTTTTAACGCAAATTTGGGTGTAAATAAGTAATAAAAGAACTGTAAAATCTTCAAAGCCAAGTCCGTAACGACAAAGCTCAGTTAACGAGGAGTTCAATAAACTTTATTTATAATTGATTTATGCAGTGGTTTTTTCATAAAACTCGATTTTCCAAAGAAATTTTCGAATTTTTTTACGCGCCTTTCAGTTCGGAACGGTGTTTCTGTGCGTGAGAACTAGACGTTGTGCGTGTAGACTAGCGTCTAACTGCTCATCACTGATACTAGCTCTGTCAGACACGAAGCCAGGTGAGACAGCGTGCTTATTGGCCACCAGTGAGTTCGAGCTCGCGACTAGTTTGCTCTTAAAAGGAAAAAACGGAACCCTTATCGGATCACTACGTTGTTCGTCCGTCCATCTATTTTATTGCTGTATTTAATGTATCAATGGCTAAAACATATGGCGTTAGAACAAGAGTTTTCTAGAAGATCCGTGCGTCCTTATAGCGGCCTCAATTAGCTTTAAAATAGATTATTCGACGAATCAATCGACGATGAATTACAGGAGACCCGCTGTCTTAGAAAACTCTAGCCAACAAAGTAAGCTAAGATTATCAGAAGGTACCAACCTTATGCATCTTCTGCATCTCATGCTTGTCGTGCGCCGACAGGTCGCGCAGGCGCACCAGCGTGTCGCGCAGGCGCACGTTCTGCTGCTGCAGCTGGCGCATCTCGTAGCCGGTGGCGCCGCTGTCTGCGTACGGGTGCTCTGTCAGAGCGCCGCACACACGCACCGTTACTAACTACTTAACCAGCCGCACCTCTGTCTGTCAGTCATTGTCAAACTAATCTGCGTACGCGCGTTATTTGCCAAAAATGTAAACACATAACAATTAATGGAAAAATAACTTTAATTCCTACACAATAAAGTTCAGTTTACGATACAACTTCAAAAATTTTTTTTTTACTTTTTCAATAGTGCTAGTCACTCTGAAATCAACTTAATTTTCATTGAAATAAAGTTGATATTTGTTTACATAAAAATATAAACTTGAAATAGGGGCCCACCCCGGGCAGCAATGCGCACTTTTACAATAGTATTATTGTTTTGTATTCCATTAGGAATTTCTTAGTAAAAACCCGGAGTTTGGAAGTTCGCAATGCGATGCCTCCGTGTCTTGGAACGCACGTGTCGCCGTTGGTCCTGCGCCTGATCTCTCTCCGAGTGTCGGATTGCCGTCCCATCGGACTATGAGAGACACAGAATTCACCTGTCGCATATGCTTAATGGAACCTTAACCTTAGGTCAGAATTATTACCGGATTTTTTTTTACTCAGATCTCATCAATAGTTAATCATACGTTCAAAATTCAAGCATTCATGATTAATTAATGTAATCAAATCAAATCAGTTTTAATTTTATGCGTCAACAAGTAGGATGAGTCCTCATAGCGAGATCTTCTTTTGCGCTTTCCCAAAAATCGTCTGTTTTGAGTTAAGTCAGTATTCCATTTAGCATGCGCTGTGTCTGAGCACACACTTGTGCACTATCTCCTGCGCCGATGGCTATTCTCTAGTGAGATTGGACACCATGGCAGAAATTCTGTTTTTTTTTTTATGGATGGGAAATCATCAAATTACCCCTCCCGCTCTGGGTGGAGCGGAAGGGAGTGTCAGACTCTTACTGACTAAACCCATCCGTGTTCCTTCGTTAGCCCTTTATGTTCCGGGGTAGCGGTAACCCTTTCGGACAACCCCGCTGAAAAACATGACAGTCGTGTGTGAGAATCGAACTTGCGCCACATGGCGTACTCAGAGAGCGTTCGGGAGCTAACACCCAGGTATATACCACCGAAGCTTCAGATATTCGGTCTGGGGCACGAATATTATTTGCTGGTATAATTTTTTTTTTCTCGGCACTAATCTTTGTTTTTAGGGTAACTCGGGCCCCCCCCTGAGATTACTAACCTTCTGTCAAATTACGTCATCGAGGTTAAAAATAACGAAACACCAAAAATAAACACAAAAAAAAATACAAAAATGTACATGCAACACTTGACATACAAAGACTTAACACATTCACATTATTAAATGTTCCTACGGGTGCACGGCAGTGCAGAGCCAAGTTCCAAGTTGTTTTGTTTCTTTGAAATTATCTTAGATTGTTGTAGTTTTTGTTGTAAGCAATAAATATAATTATGAAAGGCTGTAGGTAGGAAATAAAGATATAAGTAAAGAGGGTTTTAGATAGATATATATTTCAAAAGCAGTATTTTTTTCGTCAGCTTTAAAATAACGGTAAAAAAGCTTTTACCACATATTTTCACCCACACCATCATCATCTGTGTAGCCTTTTACCAACTATGTCGTGGTCGGCTTCCAGTCTAACCAGATGCAGCTGAAAACCAGTGTTTTACATGGAGCGATTGCCTATCTGACGGTAAACCCCATATTATCCAGATTTTTTCAACAATAGCCAATAGCAATAGGAGTTTGTTGCGTAACTTCTTCTCCCCAGCGAAAGCACTAGGAAGTGGTAAAGGGCGGGCACTTTGGGGGACTGTCTTTTGTAATTTTAATATCTAAAAAGTAGTAATTCTTGCCTAGTTTGAAAACATTGATTTTGATACCCCATAAATATTCAAGAAGCAGTGAATGTGCCAAGTGCATGCTTTAACCAAACACAAACAAAACAATGAAACTAAAACCGACATTAAAATAAAATATTTACAAAAAATGTTGGCTAAAGTGTGAATAAATAAATAAAATATAAATACGTACACGCGTTAGTCGTGTATGTAACTCTATAAATATAGAGAAATGAATAAATATAGTTGAAAATATATGAAAAATAATAATAAATATGCAAGGTTAAATTGAATTAGCTAGTGAAACTTCACATACGTGATGGATGTAGAGAAGGTAAGATTAAAAAGAGAAATTTGTTTATTTTGTACATTTGTCTAGGTGTTTATTTTATGACGTGCGTCTTAAATAAGACGCACGTCATAAAATAAACACCTAGACGGTCATGTAGCGGTCTGATCATGTTTTCAGGGTCTACAGGGCCAAAAAAGAAAAAAGGGAAGATATTTGCCCAGAAATGGGCGAGTTGCCCGCCAGACACAACACCCATCTGGTCGGAGGATCCTCCCTTTTCTATAGAGTATGAGTGAACTTTACACCCTGTTCCTCATACCTCTATACTGGTGACCCCGACGTGATCTGAACACGCAACCTTCTGATATGGAGTCAGAGTTTAAAAGTGCATTTCTCTGAAGTTTCGCCAACCAATTTAATTTGACCTGACCTTGCATAAAATAAATAATTAAAGTAGAAAGCAGACAAAATAAACAATACGCTGGACGTGTGTGTCTTTGCTCAGTTTACGTTAAAAATGTTAGGTCTTTGTATATTTACCGTTGACTACGCACGAAGACTGGGAGGAATGCATATCAACTAAAATGATACAAAGAATAGTTCAGCAGACCTATTGTGTACTAATCTCACCGTGAATGAAAACTTATACTCCGACTTTTAATTAGCTGCAGTAAAATGACAGTTCTTAATAACTCATTTCGGACTGCGTTTAGAGATATGCATGTCAAATAAGTTTCTTTTGTTACACGATTCTGGGTGCTCACTCTCGAATGTAATTCCGATAGATCGACATTGGTCAAACGTCAGTTGGTTGAGTTAAACGTCAGGGATTGGCTGGACTCACTGAGTCTAGCCAATCCCTGACGTTTGACTGACAATTCCAATGTCGATCTATCGGAATTATATTCGAGAGTAAGCACCCTGTACTAGAAAAACAAGATTTGGTTGATGGCCGCGAAAAAACAAAAAGACGCCAATTTCAGTCATTTAAGTAACACATAAGCTGTCATTTTACTGCAGCTAATTAAAAGTCCGACTATAGGTAAAGTAAAATGAGCTGTCAATAAAGCGTCAACAAGTCCTAACGTCAGAGGGGTAATTCTCGTACAGAGGCCAGCACGTCAAATTTCTTTGATGGATTTTCAACTTTATTGCAAAGGAATAAGGTTCATATTCAATTGGGAAAATTTGACAGATTGGGGTAGCTTGATGTGCTGGCCTCTGTACATAAAAAACGTTTAAAATCTAGTCGCAATCTCATCTCAGGGACAATTAACGTCAAAAACTTGACAAAAATGTTGAGAATTATGAGATTGGGGAATGTCCATTAAGGTCTGTACCTCCATAATTGAGACTATTGCGCCTTACTTAGCCTTAGTATTTAATTCGTGTGTGGATCAAGGAGTCTTCCCCGATTTAATGAAATACAGTAAGGTAATACCACTTTACAAATCCGGGGACAGTAAAGACACTAATAATTATAGACCCGTATCCGTGTTGCCGGTTTTCAGCAAGGTGTTTGAAAAGATAATGCTTAATCAGATGCTCAATCATTTTAACACGAATAAAATCCTTCACGATCAACAGTATGGTTTCACCAAGGGACGTTGTACGACCGACGCCGGTGTAACCTTATTAAAACACATTTTTAACGCGTGGGAAGAGGCTCAAGATGCCATAGGAATCTTTTGTGACCTCTCCAAGGCATTTGATTGCGTCGATCACGAAACCTTGCTTTTGAAACTTGAGCATTACGGACTTGGAAAACTTGCGCTCAGTTTAGTTAATTCTTATTTAAATGATAGACAACAGCAAGTTCAAATAAATGGTGTCAATTCGCTTAGTTTAACAGTAAAAATAGGTGTGCCACAAGGCTCGATAGTGGGTTCTTTCCTCTTTTTGGTGTATATTAATGATCTACTCCATTTATTAAAAAATCAACCACAAATGGTGTTATTTGCTGATGACACTTCCTTAATTTTTAAGATAAATAGACGTGCTACAAATTTTGACGACGTAAATAATGCCCTACTGCTGGTCCACAATTGGTTCACTGCTAATAATTTAGTATTAAATGGAAAAAAAACTAAGTGCATAAGATTTTCTTTACCAAATGTCAAGGGTAGTGATTGTGAGATAATATTGAATCAAGAGAAACTAGAATTCGTCGAACTGTTTTCCTTGGGATCACGCTCGACTCAAGGCTACAATGGGGTCCTCATTTAACATCTCTTGCAGGACGGCTAAGTTCAGCAGCTTATGCTGTCAGAAAAATCCGTCAATTTACTGATGTAGATACCGCGAGATTAGTCTATTTTAGTTACTTTCATAGTATCATGTCATACGGTATTTTACTTTGGGGACGGGCTGCAGACATCGATTCTACTTTTATTCTGCAGAAAAGAGCTATCAGAGCCATATATAATCTCCGCAGGCGCGATTCTCTAAGGGAACTGTTTAAGGATATTAACATCATGACGATGCCTTGTCAATATATCTACGAAAACATCATGTATGTAAGGAAAAATTTACATCTTTTTAGTAAAAGAGGTGACAGACATAATTATAGTACTAGAAATAGGGACCTACTAGTTCAACCAGGTTTCAGATTGGCTAAAGTAGACTCATCTTTTATGGGGTACTGTTTAAAATGTTATAATAAAATACCTCCCCCCATTCTTCAACTGAATGAGACAAAATTCAAGTCTTGTATAAAACGCACACTATGCAGGCAGGCATATTATAAGATAGGGGATTACATCGTTGATAAAGATGCCTGGATCAATGCTGGTCCTGCTCCACAACCACAACTAATTGATTAACACTTGAACATACTGTTGGAGCTGCTGAAGATTATATTTGCATTGTATAAACTCAATTTCCTTTGTATTGTATAATTTCATAGCACAGATGTGAGTTCTATGTGAGCTACCATTTACCGGGTATTAATATGTCTTTCATTGACTTGAATGTGCCCTGGCGGCTGATAGTATGTCATGCTCACTAAAATGTCTCGCTGACGGTGGCGTGTGTGTTGGATCATTTAGCTCCCTTCAAAATGGTTGAGCTGCATGGTGCTGATCTATGCGTCATGTTCGTGAACGGGCGCCGTCAGTTGGGGCTGGTCATCAATTGGCTGCCTCGGCTTATTTAATTTTTTTTTTTTGTTGGATTGTTGTTTTGTTAAGTACTATTTGCTGTACTCTGGACGCTCTTAACACGTACGTCTTTTTTATTTTATTACATCGTTCTCACATATAATTATAAATTCAACATTAATGATGTAACTTATATTTTTGTAAAAATATAATTTAAAAGAGTGTCCATGGAGTTTCTTGCCCGTTCTTCTCCATAGGTACCTACGCTTTGGAATGGGCAACTAGCTTCATATTTTCTGACTGACCGACTTCTTGACAATTCAAAAATGCCTGTAAATGGTTTAATGAGGGTTTTTGAAAAATGACGTTTACTAGATGGCAGCACTGAGACGTCAGGTCCGGCCACCTGTCACAAGTGTCAAAGCGCCTATAATTTCTTTAGTCGTGACTGAATGATGAACGAACGAATGAAACGAATGGTGATTGACATCATATATTTTATATTGAAGACCTCTTGTCAAAGTGGCGCCAACTGGTGTCGTGAATTTTCATGAAAACCCTCATTGAAATAAATGCTTTGAGTTTGAGTTTGAGTTTGATTTTTTTGAAAGATTGAGACTCAGTCTCAATCAGAATGTGATCGTTTCTTAAAATTACGGGAATTGCCTCTCTGATGTCAGTCTTAATCTGTCAAAAATACCTCTAATTTCCCTACATTTTTGACAAGTTTTTGACATTTATTGTTGCTGACATGAGATTGAGACTAGATTTTGAACGATTTTAATTACGGGAATTGGCCTTCTGGTGTAATGACAGCTCACTTCATGTGCGATTTTTACAGAATTGACCGTAACAGTAGCAATTAAATATGAATGCGCTATCCAGTTATTGCGCGTAATAACTACAAAACGGGATTTCCAATTCAATATTTTTTTTAAGAAAATTCTTATTAATTTTAATGAATATTCAGAATATTAATTTGAGATCTAGAGATATTTTTTTTTCAATTATTTCAACAATACAGGATCAAATTTAATTAGCTAGCGAAACTCCATACATGTGATGGGTGTCGATAACTAACATGAAAAACAAAATACAACAGATTTTCTTGTCATGTGTGTTAGAAATCATTGATTAATTTTTTGTTTTATATCATCCTTAGATATCGATGCCCATCACAACTGTGGAGTTTCGCTAGCTCATTTAATTTGACAGTAAACAGCTATAATTTATTCAAGTATCAGAAAACCTTACCGATTGGAATGAAAGAAACAAAACTCACGAATATTGCCGCCCGCCTCCATCTCAGCCTTCATGAGCTGCAGATCTAGCGTAGCCTCCTCCAGCTTCTCCCGGCATGATTCTAGCTCCATCTGTAATTAACGAAAGAATCATCACCTGCCAGCCTCTGTCAGCTTCCAGTCTTACCAGTCTTCTACCGGATTCTGAAAAGGATGGTCTCGGTATTTTATATATGGTCATCCATCGACCGACCTCGACAGCGTCGCTTAACCTTGCGCGACTGCCACTACCTTGTAATACTTTATATTCTAGCAAACAAAAAGATAATTCCTGCATATATTCTTTTCATTCATTCATTAATGCCTTCATTCCATTCATGCATTCCTTCATTTCTTTCATGCATTCCTTCATTTCATTCATGCATTCCTTCATTTCATTCATGCATTCCTTCAATTCATTCATTCATTAATTCCTTCATTTCATTCATTCCTTAATTTCATTCATTCCTTCATTTCATTCGCTCCTTCACTTCATTCATTCATTAATTCCTTCATTTCATTCATTCATTCCTTCATTTCGTTAATTCATTCCAATCAATCATCTATTCCATTCATTAATTCATTCAATGCATTAATTGCTTAGCCACGAGCCCCTCAAGCGAGTAACAAATTGACTAAAGATTGTACCTGTAATGCTTCAGATCTCTCTTCTGCCATCTCCTTGTCGAGGGCGGCCATTTCTGCCGCCTCTTGCAGCTCGGCGGTCTCGTCATTGTGGGTTTCAAGAGCTTCTTGGGCCTCTCGGACCTAGAAAGGAGAAAGTTTATATTAGAAATATTGTGGTTTAGGATATTTATATATTTATCCATTTATTTCAGGCATCAAGGCCCATAAAAACACATACAATACAATATTAATATAACTTAAAAAAAAAAATGTATTATGTAAATGGTACACCACAGACTACCTACAGCATTTGTCTGTCCTTCCCCTTTTAAATCCATCCAAAGGTTGTCTTTAAAATATCGCTCTTAGTGATAAGACCGCCCATTGTGTCACCCTTTGTACAGTTTCTATATTTATGTCTGTAATATATATGGTGTGCATAATAAAGAGTATTCTATCTATCTATCTACAGGAAGTTTTTTTATCACCATCCAAATTTTTACAGGGTGTTCTACCCATGAATAAGAACAGTTTACACTATGGGACCAACCCTTAAATCTCGAAAAAAAAAAATCTGCTGTTTCATACAAAAGCAAACTAACTAATATTATATCTATATCTATGGTTTTTTATACGATCAAATGAGCATTATGAGTCGTACACTTTTCCAATTTTTTTTTCCATGATTTGCCTTCGCTAGGATGACGGCTCAAAAATTAAGATAAGTGCAGGAGAATGATGATCTTACCTCCTGTTTAGCCCTTTGCAAGTCTCGTTGCAGTTGAGACTGTGACTCCATGATCTTGGCTTTGAACTCGTTGGCCTGGTCCAGCTGCAGACGGAGCCGCTCCAGCTCTCTCAGCTTCTCCCGGTCTTCGGCGCGGCGGACTTTGAGCGTTTCCAGCTTCTCTTTCAGGTCTTCTACTTCGGATTTTAGAGTTGTTATCTGGAAAAATTATTGTGGGACGTTAAAAAACTGTATTTCGGCCGTTCAGAATAAAAAAACTTTTTTATAAAAAAAAATAACCGACTTCCAAAAAAAAAACACTACAAAGTGATAAATAACTTTAATTTCGGAAGTCGATGTCAATAAACGAAAATGCAGAAACAACGACACAAAAAAGTTATTATTTGTCACTTTTTAGTGGGAGAGTTTGTAATTTATCTAAGTTACAATAGCCTAATGTCAACTGCTCATCACCTTTTACAAAATATTGCTTTTAAATTTTTAGATCGTTGTTGATGTTTCAAAAACCGCTTTTCCGATTTCGACAAAATTTTCATGGGACCATTTAGGAAGTATACCCTTTCCAACAAAAAATTTTTCAAATCGGTTGGCAAGGGACGGAGTTATGCGCGAACAAACATAAAAAAAAACCTCCTCCTTTTTTAGAAGTCAGTTAAAAAGTGACTCTTAAATACTTCATCATTTCATCGGATGTCGAATAAGATTTCAAGACCGAGATTCTCCTAATCTTCACACGAGAGTGGATCTCGAATAAAGACTCTTGAATATCACGAGTTTTATTTTATTTTAGTGAAACCACGAACTGCTGATATGCAACGTAAACCGTTCGTGGCATCACTTCAAATAAAGCTTGATCTTGACGTTGCATTTTTACAAAAAATTATCTGTCTTGAATTTGACGCCAAGAAAATGATGCACACAGAGAGATAATTTAATTTTTATCCTAATATTCCCACGGGATCGAGACTTATGCGGGTGAAACCGCGTGGCGCTGCTAGTTATGGCCAAACGTCGACTGACATATCATAAAACGTTGACGTTTAAACGATATGGTCAATTTTAGCTGGCCATTTCATGAAACCCAACCATGTCATGAAATCGTCGAACAGTTCATGAAATGATCAATACTAAGATCTGGCCACGACAGATATTCCCATAGCGAACTACTGACCTCTTGTTGGGCCTGTATGTTGGCTATCTTGTCCTCCATGCTGTTGCTCGCGGGCTGTGGGGACGTAATGCTTTGCCCCGGAGTGTACTGAGGAGTCAGGGTCTCTACGAAACCGGTCTGAAAACAGTTATAAAGTTTTTTAAGATTTCAAAGCCAAACTCAAAGCATTCATACTTCGATAAAACTAATTCATTAACTACTTCTAATTTATTATTTGCTATTAATTTCCTTTCACTATGGGACCAACTCTGAAATCACGAAAAAAATATCAGCTGTTTAATACAAAAGTTACTACTTGACCGAAATGTATGAAACAGCTGATTCTTTTTTCGTGATTTCAGAGTTGGTTCCGTAGTGAAAGTTGTTCATATTCATGGGTTGAACACCCTGTAATTTTTTTTTTTAATTTGGAACTGGTAAAATCATTCTGTATAAATTACTAGTTACTGCCCGCGACTTCGTCCGCGTGAAATTTCTTGCTACCCCGACCCACCCCGTCGCATCGCATCGCCTGTCCGCGCTATTACTTCTTTTACACTTAGCGTTTTTTCTGACTTCATTTTTTTTTGCTCCTAAGGGTCCTAGCGTTTTGTTAAATAGCCTATAGCCTTCCTCAAGAATTAGGCTAACAAATGCAAAAAAAAAAATCAAATTCGACTGGTATTTCCGGAGATTAGCACGTTCAAACAAACAAACTCTTCAGCTTTATTATTAGTATATAGATAGACTCGTCATCAATGCCTAGCCTTTTCCCAACTATGTTGGGGTCGGCTTCCAGTCTAACCGGATGCATCTGAATTGAATACTAGTATTTTACAAGGAGCGACAGCCTATCTGACCTCCACAACCCAGTTACTGGGTAATACGATACCCCTTGGTAAGACTGGTTGTTAGATTTTCGGGATTCTGACGACCCGTAACGACTGTCAAAGATTCACGAATGACAGCCGGGACCAACGGCTTAACGTGCTTTCCGAGGCACGGAGGGGTCTTGGTATATTAAGATGGTCACTCATACACGGACCAACCGCGGCAAGCGTAGCTTAATCTGATCGATTAGCCCGTGCGGCATCGGTGTGGCACAGATAGACTCGTAACGAGCCCAAAATAACCTCTCAAGGGGTCATTCGGGAGTAACCCTACAATCGGGCTGAATAACAATGCAACCTACCTAAAAGAAAGAAAGAAAGAAAGAAAGAAAGAAAGAAAGAAAGAAAGAAAGAAAGAAAGAAAGAAAGAAAGAAAGAAAGAAAGAAAGAAAGAATGAATGAAAGAAAATACCTCAACAAAGGACGCTCTCTTTCCCTGCTCAGGCGACACGGCCCTTTCCGTCGTCGGCGAGGCATATGACGTCAGTGACTGCCGACTGCTGGCCAACGAGGTGCGCGAGCTGGAACCGTCGTCAAATCTTAAGGGCGCTAGTCTGGTGGGGGCCGAGTTGAACCGACCTGATAGTCTGACAGTCCTCGTACTAATTATGAAGATAAAATTTTCGATTTATAATGTGTGTCTAGCAAAAATGTAGCCTGGCGCGAAACGCCAGGGTCCGCTTTTGCATGGCAGTCGGATTTTTTTGACACTTGCGTATAGTACAGTCTTTCCAATCTATCATAGCGATAACTTGATTTCGGTTTTAAAATGCTGTGATAAGGAAACGCACCCTCGTGTTTAATAAATAACACGAATTCTGTTAATTGAAACTCTTTAAAATTTATGAACAATTTGGAACAAACCCTTCACAATATCGTTAATAACAGATTCGAAGATTAAATATACTTATCTATTATACTTTTATGTTCCCCTATTTCTGTCATAGATTTCAGGATCGTTTCAACTCAGCGGTTTTTCATGCGATATACAAAGCGAAGCCCATACAAAATGCCATCAATTTCATAACGATTCCGAGTACTCTTTAGCAAGCCCATTGATACAAGGAAGACTAAGATGCAAAATTTACGTGACAAATTGCGACAGCGCGCGTAAATTGCTGTAGGTGTGTGCTGTGTGTGTGTGTGCGTAAAGTGCTGTGTGTGTGTGTGTGTGTGTGTGTGTGTGTGTGTGTGTGTGTGTGTGTGTGTGTGTGTGTGTGTGTGTGTGTGTGTGTGTGTGTGCGTGTGTGTGTGCTGTGTGTCGGGGTGTATTTGTGTGTGCTGTGTTCTGTATGTGTTGTGTGTGTGTGAGCTGTGTGTGTGTGTGCTGTGTGTCGGCGTGTATTTGTGTGTGCTGTATTTTGGGTGTGTGTGTGTTGTGTGTGTGTATGTTGTATGTGTGTGTGTGTGTGTGCGTGTTGTGTGTATGTTGTGTGTGTGTGCTGTGTTCTGTGCTGTGTGTGTGCGCATCACTTGAGTTGCGTTTAATTTGGACAAGTCGATGATTTTCATTCCAGAACTGGGCGGCTTTACCACTTTTGTATTCCGCTATTATTGTATCGAAATGTGAATTGTCAGCAATTTTGTACTGAGCTTAGGTTCTAAGCGAGACAGATTGACAAGCGGACAGTTTATTTCGATTTACTCATAATATTTCACGTATACATTAAGCTGAAAAGTTATAGGTTGTTGGTTAGACTTGTCTTCGACGACAAAAAATAAATAAAAGCCGACCATAAAGGTCTTTGAGATAAAAGCGATATTTTTGCCGCTGTCGCTAAAATAACAATGCCGTACAAGCCGCCTTTTAATTGTGCTCTAGCCGCGAAAGTTCATACAAATCCTCTGCGAAATACTGCTTGGTATTTTCGGCTATCCACATCGGTTGCAAATATCGCCTATATCTGGTCCAAAAACATATATTATTCACTAGTCGACAGTTTGTCGTTGTCCATTACAGGTGTCGTCGAAAACAAGCCTTATAAAACATGACATATCACCAACTACGCATTCACCATGACATAACATAAATAGCGAACCGACCGAATATAAACTTGTATTTAGATTTTACCAGACTGCATTGTATCGCGATAAAAAAACGATTTTTTGATTACTTTAAACTTTCAGTGATTATTTCAAACATCTAAAATCGAAGTACGCAAGTTCATAAAAATATGGATGTCACGTGATCAATTTGGAACGTTATTATCACGGAAACGTGACGCTTTACGATGTTTGGTCCTCTATTGTATTTTCCGTTTTCATTGATGTCAGCTATCGATTAATACAGGGTGAAATTTTAATCACCGTTATCCTCTTAAGGGGTCATTGTACTCATCATTATGAACAACTTTTACTATGAAACCAAACCTGAAGGTCAATTCTCGTAATTTAAAACGATCAAAATCTAGTCGCAGTCTCATTTCGGCGACAAACAAATGTCAAAAACTTGTCAAAATGCAGGGTGAGAGGTATTTTTGACAGATTGAGACGTGAGATCAGACTGAAAACGTTCTTAAAATTACGTGAATTGCCCCTCTGAAATCGTGACAAAGAATCAGCTGTTCCCTACATTTTATGTTCGTATAACTCGTCAAAATGTAGGGAACAGCACATTTTTTTTTCGCGATTTAATGTTTGGTCCCATAGTAAAGTTGTTCATAATGATGAGACGCCAGCACATCAATCTACTACAATCTGTCAAATTTCCTTAATAGATTTTCAACTTTATCGCTAAAGCATAAGGTTCAAAGTTGATTGGGAAAATTTGACAGTTTTGGGAAGCTTGATGTGCTGGCGTCTGTACGTGAGGCGTACCCTGAATAGTCAGCCCCGCTAGGCCGCTACCACCTAGCTGAGTGGCTTTTATTTTTACCATGGCTTGACCTATTCTCATCGTTTGTCCCGATAGAATAGAGACAGACATTAATAAAACTTCACAAGATAGTATTCGGTCAGTAAACAGAAATACAGGATTTCACAAACAGACGTTTAGTCACTGAACATAAAGTACGCTTAAAAATAAAAAGTACAAATAAATTATGAAATAAAGTAATAAAAATAATATGTGCGGCATGAAACAAAGCGGTGAACTTAAAATTAAAAAACAAATATTTTAAATAAATGAAATATACAAGGTGTCTCTGATATTAGTAGCCAATGGTAAACTATTTGCATTTAAATTCAACATATTTAATTTAACCTTTACAGAACAAAAATACAAAAAATCTTTTGAATGAAAAAACTCATGTTTAAAAAAAACCTATTCGTGATAAATACAACCTGTATATTGACCACTTAAACTGGAAACACTCTGTATAACAATTTAAATGCAACACAAACTCTACCTTAATAAAATCATTTTTTCGTTATAAACTATAATTATTTCTAAAATACAGCATGCTGTTAATCGAAATAACAGAAGTAAACTTAAAAATAAAAATTGTGCAACCTAAAATTAATAAAAAAATAATTGTAGAATTTGTGTAAGAACCATGCTGACAGATATTTTTTGTAGAGAAAAAAATACAGATAATTTTACAAAACCCACAACCATTTTAACTTTGCCATAAAAATTAAAATTTATGTTAATTCTATTGTTAAGTTCAAAATTGACATAGTTATGTTAGGTAGTTTGAACAAACCCACATGTAAATCTAATTTACATACATATTAAATACTTTTATTTTTTTTACTTTTTTTTTATTGAGGCCCATCAGGAACAGGCCCTCTAGGCCATTTTTATTGTAACGATTATCGGTACAATGATTGTAAGTATCCATAATTAATATTTTTTTTGTAAATATTATTTATTAAAATGTTCTTAGAGTATTTTTATTAATTTATTGTATCAATGCAAAAAGTATCAGTCTGCATTGGTCCGAATAAACTTAATTTTATTCGATATTTTTAAGCTACAACAGCTCAACATAACAGTTATGTAAGCTCAACAGTTACTGTTGAGCTGTTCTTTTGTCCATAAATATACCTTACAACCAGGCAACAAATGTTGATAGTCTATGGTGGTTTTAAAGGAGGCTGTTTGTGAAATATGATGAGTTTTAAATAGTTGATAATTAGCTGTAAGTGCAAGAAATAAATAAGCATACGAAATTGGAAAGTTTTTAGAAAAAATAAAACTTTTTTTACTATTAAGTATTATATCGAAGTAAACGATCAAACATAAATATATTTTAAAAAATACATGCATATTCCCCTATTATGAAAAACATAATATAATAAAGCACTTTTTACTTCAACAATGCCAATTTCTTACACTCCAAGCTTTATGCCTCATTTCGAGTCACAAACAAACAGTCCCCTCCACAAACAATGGTCGTCATTTATTTATTTATTCAAAAAAAAAGGCGAATAAATAAACAAATCACCGCGTACTATGTTACACGTATCATTACCTCGACATGGACAGAGTGCCCGCTTTGGTCTGCGCGGGCGACGCCTTCCGACGCACCCTTTGCAACCACCAGAGTTAGTTCGCACACTTTTGTTAAACATTTTTATTATTATTTTTAAGGATAAGTGATGGACTTAAAACAAAGGGATTGAAAAAAGGCAGAGTTCAAAGTTATGCCTCTTAAGGAGTATTAAATTTAGACATATGAAATCATTAAAAGAGGCTTCTGAGACATCTTTAGACGTATAGAATATAGAAGCATCATTTTATTTAGCAGTAAATAATTATTACTTTCCACGAGGCATTACTTTTACATTCTGCCTCGTGTTAAGAAATAAAGCGGTAAAATTGGTTTCAAACCAAATGGTTGACAAGAAATCTTAACAACACATCACTTCACCTTAGAACAGTAAAATTAAAAGAATATAGATTAATAATACATTTATGAAATTGTCATTTATACAAAAGAATATTTACAATGGATACTTCAGCCATTGAACAAGAATTTTATAAAAAAAAGGAATATTACATACACAAATAATGAGTATAGGATTCATAATATGAATAATTACTTAATTACAATATTTAAGATCTCATGCAAGTTGCAACTATCTACAACCCATTAAAAAGTTACTCAAATCGAGGCATACTTTTATTGTATGCCTCGACTCTTTTAATTCACAGTAAATACAGATGAGGTGTTTATGCCTTTTCAAAATGTTTCATAATTTCTTTTTTGTATTTTTTACTGAAATTGATGCGACATTTTTATCATATACAATGCAACCTTGTTTAAAACACAGATGATATTCAAATTATCACTTTCTTTAGAAAAGATTACCACAGGTTTATAAAAACCTTTTAATAATCAGCCGATCTGTTCTGTAAAAATCACACCATGTGAACTTGGTGGAGTGATCTTGAAACGAGCTGTCACTCCACCAGCACGCGTAGCAGGATCACTACTTTATCTACTCTACGAATAATAGACATCATCTGCCTGCCTTTTCCCAACTATGTTGGGGTCGGCTTCTAGTCTAACCGGATGCAGCTGAATACCAGTATTTTACATAGAGCGAATGCCTATCTGACCTCCACAACCCACTTATTGGGTAATACGATACACCTTGGTAAGACTGGTTGTCAGTCTTTCGGGCTTCTGACGACCCGTAACGACTGTCAAAGATCTACGAATGACAGCCGGGACCAACGGCTTAACGTGCACTCCGAAGCACGGAGGGGTCTTGGTATGTAAAGATGGTCACACATCCACGGACCAACCGCGGCAAGCGTAGCTTAACCTGATCGATCGAACCATGTGGCTGTTATTTCTTAGCCACAAGAATCCTACGAATAATAGACATATAATTATATGTTTTATATACAGAGTGACATAATTGTTCTTCATTTTCGTGACATCTTGCCATAAAAATACAGTACAGTACAGTAAGTTGTTTTTTTTTATAACCGCTACCTTATAGTAACGTGAATAAAGCTCAAAATGATTTTAACAGACTTGTCAGTGGCAACAACCTAACAGTAAAGATCACTGTGATTTGGACAGTATAATGTGTCATTTGTCTTCCGTATCTACAGTGGTCATGCTAGGCATGCTGATTGATACTGTTGACAGCTCACTTCAAGGTCACGATTCATTCCGGTCGGATCCCCTGAGCCCCAAAATGCCCTGCTAGTTTTTTTTTGTTTTCTAAGTTTTCATGGTGAGATGTTTACAGAATAAATCGGCTATAGTCTAATCTCATGACAACTGATTCGATTGGCTGTTATTTCTATCAACAAATCGCAACAGCTAACATGAGAAATTAAAACGGCCGTTCGTATGGTTTTCATATTCCTGAGGTAAAATGACTTTAGAAGTAACACGTAGGGTAAATAAAGTGGTTCATGTTACTTTAGAAAAGAAGCTCAGATTCTAATAAAAAATAACATAAAACAGGACAGAACAGGATCAAGCAATATAACGCAGTGTCTTCCGTGTCTGCATGGAAGTAATGGATGCTGTGGAGGCCTCAAAAAAGGTGAAAGAGATCAGAGAGAGAGATCATCTTCTCTCCTAAGACCGCAGCAGGGGAAAAAATGGAATAGCGCGTGAAAAGGAGGAAGGCCTTTGGTCAGAAATTGGATGGTCAGTGTCAAAAATTTAATAAAACTACAAAATCTTTAAGATGGAATCAGTATTCCCTCCCAACTATGTTGGGGTCAGCTTCCAGTCTAATCGGATGCAGCTGAATACCAGAATTCACATGGAGCTACTGTCTATCTGACCTCTACAACCCAATGACTGGAAAATATGATACCGCTTTGTAAGACTGGTTGTCAGACTTTCCAACTTCTGACGATCCGTAACGACTGGCAAAGAGCTACAAATGACAGGCGGGAGCAACGTTTTAACGTGCTTTCCGAGACTCGGAGGGGTCTCGATATGTTTTTTTTTTTTATGGTAAATACAGCCTGTAATTTTGGTCAAAATTATTGGTGTGTATTTAGAGGCAGGTAAAAATGGGAACCTGGAACAAAGCTTCTACTGGATGAAATCACATTTAAGGCAGGACTTTAGGTAGGTGATGCCACTAAAATCCAATGCACAAAAGGACGCAGTACATTCGAGCATACGCAATTTAAAAGCTGCAAAAAAGAAGAAGACTGTTTGACCATAGATTATGAAAGACAATAGACAAGCGGGACAACAGGCATAAACAAGATTTGAAGCTTAATAGCAGGACATCAATGTAGACTGGGTTTTCAAAGTCACGCGGCAAAGCTAATATCAGACGCGTCATTCGAGTGAACGTTCATTTTTGTTTCATTCCACGTTCACACGTCACCAACCAAGTTACATAGAAATTAACGTTCATGTGTTCGTTTCAATAAATTTTTCGATTATTCTGGGCCGAGTGCCCCAATCCAACATCGTTAAATCTGCCCACTGATGAATTCATGTTTCACTTTTGATTCATTTTGTATTTAGAATATTCACTTCAAGTCGTCTCTTCTTAGCGTGGCGATGGCAATATAAATGGACTCTGCCCAGAATTCGGCTACGTGTTTGGCGCCATCACCAGCGTCCATCAGTTCCTGTAACGTGCAGCTGCCAGGACACGTAGGACATGATATTAAGTGTCCCATCGTTTGTGGAACAGCACCACATTTACACTCCAAGTCGTCTATGAATCTCCACCTGAACTAGTTTTCCTTGCTTCGGCCAACCTAGGTCCGGAGTCTGTTTAAAGACTTCCAGGTTACCCAACATCAGTCATGTCCAGGTGGGAGATCTTCAGCGGGTTGAACGAATGGTTTGGGTAAGGAAGCCCTGTTTTGCCACAGCTTCAGTCATTCTTTTGACTTTTGACACTTTAAATGAAAAATGCCGAATGAAAGCCAATTTTTTTTTTTTTAAGTGGAGCGCCTGATATCTGCTTTAGATCACTCGAGTTTAAACGTCAACAATTTTTCTAAAAAACTAGCCTTATGAGTAACATGAACCACTTCACCGCTTCAACAAAAACACAGTGCAAAAGCATATACAGGGTGCTAAATTTCGCTACGTAGTGCTAAGTTATGCTACAGTGCGCTACGTTGTGCTACGTTGTGCTAAGTCTATACTCACGTGGTAGGCCTAGACCTCTGCGCCACTGTTATACTAGCGGGGAAAGAAACACACTATCAGTTAGGCACGCTTTATTAGGGCGCGTTCAGATGAGAATTTAGACAATATAAAAGTAAATTCTTCCATTTTAAGGTGAATGCGCGCAGTGGTAGACCGCGAAATTCAAATATTCTTACGTTTTTTTGCAATTTTCAGGTCAGAGTCAGGTTGTATCTTGATCAAAATATGATTCGCGGCGATTTTAGATATGTATTTACAGAATTATACTCATTAGAATCATTAATATATTATCTCTTTAACTTAGATTTGTTCCTGAAACCTGACACTGACCTGAAAATTGCAAAAAACGTAAGAAAAATTGAATTTCGCGGGCTAACTGCTCATTCACCTTAAGAGCGTTTATGCCGTACGGCTTTTCATACAAACTTTCAAGCCCTTGTTTTTCGAAATGAATGAACGGATTTTAATGAAACTTTATACGCATAAGCAGGATACAAAGGTCTATAAAGTTAGCAGAGAAAATTTTCGAAAAATTGTGTTACAGCCAAATTAGACCGATTTTAAAGTTTCCATAGAAACAGAGATTTCAAGTTATCTTTTTTTAAATAAGACATTTCGAAAATGTTCTCTGCTAACTTTTTAGAACTTTCATTAAAATCGGTTCATTCATTTCGAAAAACAACGGCTTGAAAGTTTGTATGAAAAGCCGTACGGCATAAACGCTCTTAAGGCTGACGCTCATTTGAGCAGGTCACACCGCAATGCAAAAATCCTCCTACACCACTTTCAAACACCTTTTACGAACCATCGAACAGTACAGGCGGGCCGCATCGTGCTTTTTTTTAATTGGAATGCGATGCGCTGCGGCCCGATGCAGCTGTTATGTGCGCCTCGCTTTAAACTGTAAGGGCGGTTTCGCACTACGTCCGTTCCGAATCCGAGAAATGCCAGGTCCAAAGTGACCATAGTTCTTTTTGTATGAGGGGTTGCGCACTAGATCCGAACTCTGTCCGTCAGAACTTAGAACATTCCCAATTCGGATTGAAGTCGGATCTTTAATTCGGATTCCGATCGGATGTAGAGCGAAACCGCTCTAAGGGCGAATAAATCGGGCCGATAATGATCGGGTGTTGGGTCGATGAACCTAGAGGAGAAACGCCTTGAGAATTATGCAAGTTTTGTTAACGCCGACCGCGCAGTGGCGCCCTCATCGTTTGTTTGGTTATTTCTTTTATTTCAAAATCATAAAAACGGAAAATAGTGGCCACTATTATCCGTTTTAAGGATTATCATAAAACTAAACAATGTAAAACTACCGTTTGTAATAATATTAATGTATAATCTTGTGGAGCACAACTTAACGTGCTTATTTTAATAAGAAATAACCAAACAAACGATGAGGGCGCCACTAGGTGGTCGGCGCCCCCTTAAGACTCTTCTTTCAAAGAAACATGTTTCGAATTGGGATCCTCTCCCCCAAATGATATGACGTAAGATATCTTAGCGATAAAACCGCCCATTGTGTCACCCTTTGTACAGTTTCTATATTTAGGTCTGTAATTTATATGGTGTGCATAATAAAAAGTATTCTATCTATCTATCTTTATTGAGCATCAGAAAAAAAGTAATTTTTAGATTTTTAAAGTATGTATATTTGAATAGCTATTAAAAATTAAGAAGTTTTTAGCTATGTCCAAAATTCGTCGTGTACCTGAACACGCCCTGAATATTGTTATGTTTTTAGAGAACTGATACAAAATTATTCAAAATTACTTTAAAATTATAGATCACTATAGAAGCTACTATTGTATCTATAAGTTTAAAAACACTCTGTATACAGGCTGTTCAAGAAATTCCAACTGCCTGTATATTTTTCATGATACATTAAAAGCTACAACGTAAACAAATGTAAAAGAATTTGTCTACATATTGTGTAATCTTGACGAAGACATTTGCCCAACAATGGGACATGATAGATGAAAAAGAACAACATTTTTATCAATTCCCTAAACATAATGAAAATAGCAAATGTGATGGGAGAATATTAGTAATAACTAATTTATCACAATTACTTTAAAAGAAAAAAAAATCGGTGTTAAGACTAAAATACACTTTCTACAATTTTCTACCACTGAAAACACTACTAAATCACCCCCATTTCTTCTAAACATTGTTTCATGCAGGGCATGAAACAATGTTTTTATGTGTGTTTAATGTTTTTACATAATAGTGCATAGAACCTTTACCAGAAAACTTTATTTTCACCTAGCAACATTTTTTGTGAACAAATCTAATTCGCCTAGCACTATCCTCAATATATTTTAGTATAAATGATGTGAAAATGAATGATAATGAAAATGGTAATAATATGTTGTATTACTTATTAGCAACACCAGCGTTTTTAGTAATAAATACATTGTTTGTCTGGCATTACAATTACAATACAAAATTGTTATTACTTGCATCCTGTAGCATAAGTATACTGTGTTTCTATACCCTTTAATTTGTTTGCGGGCGCCGTCTAGGCTAGTCGGTGTTGCCAGCGAAGAACTTAAAAAATATTGGTAGAAACTATATTTTTAAACACTACAGATTTGTTTTAAGTTAAAACAACTTCGTTAATACTAAAAATACGGGACTAAACACATATTTTATCTGTAATTATTAAATGTTGCTTTTTTAATTAGTAATATCTATTTCTAATTGTAAATCTCATGCTTATCACCCAGTTATTTCATACACCTTACTATTTGGTATAAAAAATTGTGACTTTAGATTAGGTACCCACTTACAAGATGTGCAGACAGCTCTCCGACTATTTATTTACCCATGCATATACTTGTCGGAGCGTTTCGGAAATATGTCATCCGTTTAATGACAGAGAAAACAAGCGTGTCTCGTTATTATCAGCCATATTTTAATTACAGTGGTCGTACTACGGGTAGTGTTTGATATTGCGCAAAAGAAAAACCGTATGCAGTTCAAATCACAATAATATTATAAAGGCGAAGTTTGTGTGGTGTGTGTGTGTGTGTGTATGTGTATGTGTTTGTGTGTGTGTGTGTGTGTGTGTGTGTGTGTGTGTGTGTGTGTGTGTGTGTGTGTGTGTTTGTGTGTGTGTGTGTGTTTGTTTTGTTTGTTACTTCTTCACGCTCAAACGGCTGGACCAATTTTGATAAAATTTGGTATGGAGTTATCTGACACGGGATCGAAACTTGTGCGGGTGAAACCGCGGGGCGCAGCTAGTCAGATTATAATTTACGAACAAGTTAGTCACACCAGCGAATCACACACTGTAGGTACACGACACAACAAGATACGGAACGCGGGACAGTTTCTGATGTTGTCCGTACGATGTCCAACGTCCAAGTCCTCTCGACATCGTTCTGTAGCGCTCTCGTCGACTCCCAAGAACTCAGGCTAGAATCTGTCAGCGCCACCAGATGGCGCTCGCGTCCCGATCAGTTAAACGAATGACATATTTCCGACACGGTCTGACAAACTTATCTATCAAACATGACCATAGGTAAATAATAAGCATAGTATTTCATTACAACTTACAAATGTAAGAAAATAATAATTTCTCAAGCTTTGAGGATGAATTTAGGCCTCATTCATTTACTGACAAAATTCTACATTGCAGATATTAATACCAAACATGTTAACATAAGAAATATCAGTCGACACATCTTGTAAAACCTGAATTATTATCCCTAGAGTTTATATTTTATTGTATTTGTAACAACCATTGTAATCTTCATATTAAGTGTTTGGCCAGACTGGGGCGTGAGCGCGGGGCGAGCGCAGCGCGGCGAATTCAAACATATGAACTTCCTTTGAGTGTGCATAGTGGGCACGCGGCCGCGGTGAGCGGCGCGGGCTACTCGGCGCGGGGAGCGCGCGGGCAACTCACGCCATAGCTCGTTCATACAAGTGGCCGAAGTGGTTGCGCGGGCGGCCCGCGATTCTCAAACTAGTTTTTTTGCTAGTAAAAATAAGTCTTCTTCATCCACATTATATTTTGACAAACACTAGACACGACAACACGCAGCCACGCTCCAGTGCTGACAGGCAGCCCGCGCGCGCTCCCGCACTCGCGCCCGCGCCCCAGTCTGGCCAAACACTTAGATTAAATCTTGGCTAACAAGATTTAATCTAAGTGTTTATAAGGCCATTAATACATTTTCATCACACACAGCACTCAAAACATTTACTTTCATACCTGCTAAGACGTCTATTTGTAGCAGTGGCCCGAGGCTCGTCGGAAGACGTAGTCATCGATGTCTCCATCGGGTTATCATCAGGGTCCAACAACTGGATCTGAGTCTGACGTACGAACACTCCGTAATTTTCTTCGCACTGAAATTATTATGGAAAAGATGTTTCAACTCACCGTTTATTTTTTTTTGCGTAAATACATGTTTTATACTGCTGTTGTTGTTTGTAAATAAAAATACAGGTATTCAGCTGTATCTGGTTAGACTGGAAGCTGTCCCCAATATAGTAAGGAACAGGCTAGGCAGATGACTATTTTTTTAATAATACAAGTATTTAAGAGGCTATAAAATATATGATGTCAACAAAATTTTTGTGTAACAAATATATGAGAAGCAAACTAACAAAGTTGTTTGAAGTTTCGTACTGTACTGAAAGAAATTGTTACAGTTTAAGCATTATTTCAACACAGGCCTTGATGGCCAGGATGTATGAAATGTTTCAAGTTATTGCTTACTGTGCCTCGCGGTTTCACCTACCGTTTAATTAAAAAAATATGGGATTGCTACTATTAATTAATGAATTAATAATAATATTATAAACGCAAAAGTTTGTGAGGATGGACGGATGTTTTTACTCTTTCACGCAAAAACTACTGAACAGTTTTGGATAAAATTGGCACT
Source organism: Gortyna flavago (assembly GCA_963669345.1). Taxonomy (NCBI): domain Eukaryota; kingdom Metazoa; phylum Arthropoda; class Insecta; order Lepidoptera; family Noctuidae; genus Gortyna; species Gortyna flavago. The sequence goes on along the minus strand of OY770155.1, from coordinate 2,300,622 downwards.
GATACTGATATGGCACACAGATAGTTTATAACCAGGTTTAACACATAGGATACTTTTTATCCTGATATTTCCACGGGATCAAAACTTATGAGGGTGAAACCGCGGGCCGCTGCTACAATTTATAAATACTTCGTTTTCGCTTAGTGTTCTCTCAGATTTCTTTTTTAATTTTGCTTGACTGCTATGGGTTGTAGCGTCCCTACAAAATGTTTGAGCTGGATGGTGCTGCTGATCCACGCGTCATGTTCGTGAACGGGCGCCGTCGGTTGAGACTGGTCATATCTTAACTGCCAGGGCTTGAATTGTTTCATTAGTTTTTTTTTTTACATTTTTCTCTCATATAGAAGCAACAAAAATAGTGTAAAATAATGTGGATTTTGTAATATCTTGATTTAAAAGAGTGTCCTTGGATTTTCTTGCCCATTCTTCTCCATAGAGATCTACGTTTTGGTATGGGCAACTAGCTTCAACTTTCTGACTAACTGACCGACTTTTAGCTAGCCTGTAAATGGTTTTACCTTTTGACCGCCACAGTTGTGTATAGATGACAAACCAAAATGTGCCCAGCACGCCTCAGTTCGACTACATGACAGACTGACGCCGAGGGCTCGTTTTTTATTTTTTGACGTGTGGCGGTCAAAAGGTTAGTTGAAATGAATGCTTTGAGTTTGAGCATGATGACAAATAGCCTAATATAACCTTCCTCAAGAATTGGGCAATCAAAATCAAAAACATATTCAGATATGACTGGTATTTCGAGAGATTAGCGCATTCAAACAAACAAACTCTTCGGTTTTATTTTGTTAAGTATATTAGTGTTAGTATATTATGGATTAGGTAATGCAACTTCAGTCAGTTGGAGAAATTGTGTTGTTACGTTTGTGTGTTCAGTGTACTAAATAATTTGTGCTGTGTTCAATACTTATGAAGACTGTTATGACAAACATTGAAATACAATTTTATTAAAGTGTTTGATGGTTGTACAGCAGGACGCTCGTGGCTAAATAATAACAACTGGACGGGTTGTGACGGTTAAACCACGCTTGCCGCGGTTGGTACGTGGATGGGTGATCATCCATTACTTATCGAGACCCTTACTTGCCTCGGCAAGCACGTTAAGCCAATAGACCTAGCTGTCATTTGTAAATTATTGTCTTTTATTTTTCGAAAACATTTTTTGAAACCGTAGGGTGCAGCTAGTCTCTTGCTTGCTATTGTGATTGGTTTACCAAAATAACAACAACCAAATATATATGACATTTGTAACCATAATTAAGTTCAGAAAGTGGAGGTATATCCAGGAGCGAAAATCATTATCTAAAATTTCTCAAAATACTTAGGAAATGAAACCTTACCGTAAAATAAGCATGTCCCCTGACAGTGCCATTGTTCTTTCCCTTTGGTTCGTCCAGGATCACGCCGATCCATTTACCCGTGGCAAACGTAGGGTACCCCACGTATGCGACAGATCCTTTCACATCCTTGCCAACAACCATCACACGCTGGCCCAACGTTAACAGCTTATCCGACATCCTTACTTCTTATTGTCATAAACTGCAATATTACGGCAAAATTAATAAAAATATAATACTTAAAAACGAACTTTTGTCAAAACAGTTTCATCACCTTATTTGACTAAAGAATTGGAGCTGTCGATTGATGAATGGTTTTATAAATTACAGCATACTTTTAAATAACGATATTCGGTTTATTTTGTTTAGATTTTATTAGAAATCAACTAAAATAGTACTGCAGATTCAATGCAGAATTCCCGAATTTTGTGTTGTCAAATAACTGTCAGTTTGGCAAATTGCTCATCGACGTTTCGTTGCTGCTCTGTGTCTCATATGCTTAACAAAACGTTGACAAAAATAAAATAAGTTATTTAAATGTGCTTGAGGTGGCTTGGCCTTGAGGCCATGAGGGTCCAATTTTATGTAGTGTAAATTATAAACTAAATACACTTTTATTATATCTATTTTATTTATTTAATTATTTATGTACACACAGTAAAATACATAGGGATACAACATAATTATAATTTGAGTACAAAGGTTATAATTTCTTCCACTATCTTACATGCAATACTTTTGTTTCGTAGTAGAAAAAAATCCCTGTCTCCAGAGACGATGCCTGTTTCCCAGCAGTGGGAACATTATAGACTGATTGTAATTGTATGCTATTCTATAACAGACCATAAATCCAAAATCTATTCTTTTAATCTTCCGATATTATTTATCAGTGAGCCAACCACACTTACATATCTACTACTGAATCATTAACTATCTCAGGAAGCTACAACTGCTGTATGTTCTTCTTCCACATCAACAATTCATCGCGCTAACTAAATTGATCTCTTTGATACGCCTATTTTAATACCACAAATACGTACCACTATCACTGGTATTTTTAGGGCATCAATTTGGCAACTGTCCTTGTATTGTAAACAATACGACACACTATACCTAAGTAGGTAATATTATGAATCATGTCGTATCCTACCTACACTGGATACACTACATGGACCATTTTCTCTATTAATACATAATAATCCAGTCTGAGTTTGTAGCTCCGGTCAAAGCTCAGTATTTACTTTCATCTTCATCTTCCACAGACCGAGATCACCTACTGCTGGTGCTGGGCAAGTGGGCATAAACCACTCCTTGCTTGTGCGGTACCAATCCCCACGGTCCTGTGCGTCAGTCTTTAGTCTCCTGCAGAATGTCGTCTGCCACACTGCCCATCTCGCCGCCGCGATGCGGCGGCGCCGGACGACAGTCCAGAAATGTCGGAAGTGTTGGTACTACAATAAATATAAAAACTGAGGGGTTGCTGCAGCTTGCTAGTGTCATTTCCATTCTCATAATCAGGATCAATATTATAAATTATAATGTACTCTGTGATCAGGATACTCGTTTCAATAGACAGCTTGGACAAAAGGCCTGAATATGAATTGCGTTTAAAATATTCTGCAAGCATAGCAGAAAATTTATCACATAACTAGCACAATCTATTGCATCAGTCTTAAATAGCTGGATGATTCCAATGATTTCAAAAGTATGATTCACAGTAGCCATTGCAAATGGGTTCTTAAAAAAAATGTTTCTATAGGTATTGATGACACTATTTTTTTTTTCTCTGTTTATTTAAACGGGGACAGCTATAACGATGCTTATTACATAAATGTCTACGTACCTATTAAAATACAAAATGTTGATGCAAAGATGCATGGTTGCTTTTTGATAGCTGCAGTTTATTTAAATACTTAATGATGTCCCATCCTTTTTAATGATGTTTGTTAGCCTGCATCTCCTTCTGCTTGCTGCCTCTGTGATCTGAAGCCTCTGAACTCATTGATTTCTTGAAAAAAAGAATCCCAATAGCAGGCATACACATTCTAAGGTTTTCCGTACTCGAAAGCCTAACATGACCTTATTACAAAGCTTACACCCCGTCTGCGTCACTGGGTCTTTACACCTGCACCATCAGGTGAAAAACTAATGAAAAAATGAACGCCCAAGGAACACGTACAGGTGCCGAAGCTTCGCAAGACATCCGTTTGTGTAATCTCTCAAAATATTTCTGCTATTTAATTTGACAGTATAGCGAACAGCTTGATGACCGTCGAAGATATTCCCTTGACCTTGTCGCCTATTACCTATTATAATCCTACGATAAGAAGTGTTTAACTAATTAGTGTACCTTTAGTCTATTAAAATTTGGAATCAAGTTGGATTCATTGGGAAATTCGCAAAACGGTGTTGCTATGCAAGTTCACTGTATGCAAGTTTTTAAATTGACCTCATCTTACGGATTTTAAGCTTCTGTGAAGATGATAAACATGTTCATAAACGAAAAATCTTTTTATCATTATTTTAGTACAGTTACCGCCGAGGCGGTGACCTCACAGTAGGTAGTCTGTGCCTCACGGTAACAGCCTCGCTAAAACGAGGACATGATCACATGACTCATACATTATAAAGTTTTTTCCTGTTTTTTTATAGCTCTTAATACCTACTCATAAAAGCCATATGAAGACAATAATAATTATGATCGATCCCTTCCTCGTTTCGCAGGGGCGATATTCTCAACGGACTTATCGATCGAATATGTAGCTTGGTTTTGAATACATCGATATGTTGCAAATTAGTTTGTCAATTTGAACAAATAGGCGGGAAGATAAAAATGGCGTGTGTCAATCACCATGCTTGTAATAATTAACTACAAAACCTACTGTATGTACATTGATAAATTAATTAACAATCATTAGCTGTTCATCTCTAGTCAATAATTCCCAATTTCCCTGGTTCTCGAAATACTCTAGCTTAGGAAGGACGTGTAAATATTAGTCATCCTACAAGCTTTTGCGAAATAAGGATGAGTAATGTGGATGTCAAGGTAATTAACAATGCAAGCAAGGTAATTAGTTGCTCTCACTGACTCCGGCATTCGCGAATTTCGCCTGCAACCGGTAGTTAGCCGCACGACAAATCTGATGAATAGGCACGGCACGGCATCGACTAGCAATTCTAGCAAACTCTCGTTCGCCTACTTTCACTTACTGTACACAAGCATGTCCCGTTAGGTTACCTGTGCCGCTGTGCCACAACAGCACGCACTAAAAAAAAAAACACCACGCTTACAAAAACATGTGTAATCGTTTTATTATTAATTGAATCATTACAGCAATTTAAAAAATACAATGTCGTAAAAAACAAAAGCGATTATTACTATTTCGTTCAGTTTAATTGCAACTAAGGACGTGAGACGGCGTCGATAATATATATAATATTAAACTTTTTACATGGGAGTCGCAAGGCACAGGGCGCGGGAGGCCTATGCGGCCGTGTAATCTCTTCTCTGTAAACGTCTGTGCTTTCTAAATACATATTCGATAGGGTTTTACAATAACGCGCACGCTCTCATATTATAAGACGACTATGAACGGTGACCATGTTACGTGTGTGCGAGCGCGGGCTCAGAAGCCGTGCACCTTGAGCTGCTCGGGTTTCACAAGGCCCGACTTAGTCAGCCACTGGCAAATGTTCTCGCGCTGGTCGCCTTGCAGCTGCAGCACCTCGCCGTACTCCGGGTGCTCCACGACCGTTCCGTTGCACGCGAACTCCTTCTTGCATGCCCGTACTATCTTCTTCAGGTCATATTCCGACGAGAGGCCCTGCACCGTTGTCAGCGTCTTACGACCGTTCCGCTGCTGGATCCGGACGTGGACTAGACCATCTTGTACGTCGTCTTCCGAGCTTTTGATAGCATCGGCGAATGGGTCGTATGTGTTCAGATTCTGGATGGACATACGATTGAACTTCGGGGCTCTTGGTTCCACGAAACACTGCGATACTACGCACGTACACGAATTAACTGTCACTGATAACGTTCGGTGATATGTGCTCGCAGAGCTACGACCAATTTACGCAAACTCCAAAATGTAATGGCGGACAAGACCGAAAAATGGAAATGTCACGCGGAGGCGGAAATTATCGATCGCTACCATAGACAAACGGATATTCGTTTATAAAGCACCTTACACACGTTATTTTTTGTTTCTTTATTATTTTTTATAAAGTTTTAAAATTACCCCTTCAGTTTTGCATACAATTTTGGCACATAATCGTCATATTTGGCAACGTAAAAATTTCCGGCAACTGGGCTTCCAAGTTTGAATTGCTGAGCGAATTTACCAATGGAAAACTTTCCTCGTTTTTCACCTGAATTATTCGGCAACTTATGTATTTTAGAGAAATCCAGTTTTTCTGGTTGTTTAAAAACTAAAAATACATAGCGGTGCAGTCCCGTGCCTTTCGGTGGGCCTGAACCGATGTATTCGGATAGTACTTCGCCCTTTCCTATGTTTGAACCTAGAATATTTCCAACTAGCCAGTGGTGCCACTCACGGAACTTAGGTTCTTCACGACTGGGAGCATCAGGATCCACCATAGCCAGTGTATAATATTCTGCTTCTTTAGCGGTCCATGAAACTGTAGGTTGATCTTTAACTTGAGTAGGAGTCAGTTCCTTGCCGGTGTCGACTGCAGTACCATTAGGATATTTTATAGTCAGCAACTCGGCTGGTGCTATGTTAATCACGTCGGGTGTAATACATTGCTCTTTAAAAAGAGTTTGAAGGGCAGTCATTTTTTTTGCTTCTATTCCTTCAAATTCACTTAAAACGCCGATGGTGAATACACAAAGAGTAATAACTTTAAATCGGTTTTCTACGCAAAACTTTGTGTAAGACTTTCCGAATCTCATATCAACAACTTTGACAAAGAATGTTGCTTAGTTACCAACCATTGACTGCTAGTCTATGAAGTAACAGACTTGCATATTATTTCTAGATGTACCAGAATATTTTTGGGCGTGGCTAAAATTGGAACCAACGCCACCATCTAATTTTTTATATAATTCACTAACCATTGTGCATGGCAAATATTTACCAACAGCGCCACCCTGTCAACGTCATTCGAGCGCCAAAAGATTCTTGTAGCAGTGTTATTTTAACATTAGAATACAATGACTAAATAAACCTATGGACTGGGCATACCTACAAAATTAGACAAGTCGGCAACATTTTTTGGGCCACCTTTCGTAAAGTTTTTTTTTGTTTTTTCTTGGGCCACACTGTTTTAATAATAATAATAATATCCTTGGAAATTTCACACAACGCCATTTAGTCCCAAGCTAAGCAACCTAATGCTTGTGTTATGGTAACGAGATGGCTGATAAACTACTTATATACTTTTTTTTTTGTAAATACATACATGTTATAGATAAAACACCCAGACCCGGAACAAATACTTGTAGGTCGTACAATTTACAAATATTTGTTCCGTGCGGGAATCGAACCCGCGACATGCTGCGCAGCAGTCAATCGTTCAACCACTGCGCCAACCGTGTCGTCGAGGTTTTATACAACACAAGGGCATGATTTTCCTATTAATGGACACCAAAATACCTAGTTTCTAGAGGTATTTCTCTCGAAAACAACAAACATATTTTGAGCAATCAACCGTTTGACAGCACATCTACCACAAAACTATTCATAGAACTCGGCACTCAACTTGGCGACCGGTCACGCATAGACATGATTTTGACGTCACACAAAAGTGTTGCCAAATTTTGTATGTACTTGACAAACATTTCACGATATGACAGATATTTGTGTAACTATTATTTCTATAGTAGAATAGACCTTCTCCATGCTTTTCCTATCTCAATGTTAGAATAATATTTCAAGGTGTTTTTTTTTGCTAAATAAACATTGAAAACCTTGGTGTTGAAAACGAATAAATTACGATTTCAAAATATTTCTGGAAAACATATCAAAACTAAAGCATGTAAAAGTAGCTTTATTTAAAATGTTGGTATAGTTTGTCTATGCTGTTACCGGAACGCAGATAAAAAATCTAAAATAACGTTTTGGTGTACACGTTCGGATACACAGTTAACACAGTACAAGTAAATAAAATGTAAATCAACGCACATGAAAAAAATCAATGGATAAATATATGATTTTTTTTCGGTAGGCGATTGCGATTCTGTTTCTCAATTCTCGTTCTATGTATTGACAACTCCATATATCTATACCAAACCAATCTGTATCCTATAATAAAATTTATTCTGTGCCAATCTGGACCGTTTGGAAAAACAAGGGCGGTTATTCTTGTTGAACAAACCCACCAATTAACGCTTTACCCGACCTAGAATCGAACCCAGCTAGGACCTCATGTTCAGCAGTAACGCTTGCAACCACTAGACCAACGTGGAGATGTACAGAGGCCAGCACATCAAGCTACCCCAATCTGTCAGATTTTCCCAATTGAATATGAACCTTATTCCTTTGTTGTAAAGTTGAAATTGTATCAAAGAAATTTGACAGATTGGGGTAGGTTGATGTGCTGGCCTCTGTACCTCTGGGGTATAATATTTATTTTTGCCTGGTTGCTGGGACCTTTTAGCCAGGGGTATAATAAAAAAATATTCCTGCCAATTATTTCATTAGCGGGCCGCTATTACAACCCCTCCCCACATTTTACGGTAATTAGTTTGATGCACCAAAAGAGATTTCGTTCTAAAACCACGTACGTTACACAGGAACTGATGGACGCTGGTGATGGCGCCAAACAAGGAAGCCGATAGACAGAGTCCATTTAGATTGCTATCGATCGACACGCTAAGAAAGTCCCAAAACCAAGGTTTTCTAAAATGTACATACTTCTTTCAAACTACTCTCATCATCTCTAGCCAGATAGATACTTAAACATTTACAACCACATTAGCACAGCTAGGTATGTGGAATATGTAGCATGAGGGCCACTGACCTCTATTATTTACAACCACATTAGCACAGCTAGGTATGTGGAATATGTTGCATGAGGGCCACTGACCTCTATTATTTTGTATATGGTCAGTGATGAGGGCACAGTAGGTTAAATGCTCTAAGGGAAACAGATTAGACACACTTGTCTCTTCCAGAACTCTATGGTAGCAAGTCAACTACTGTTGAGATGAAGCTAGTTGGGACTCTTGGGTGATCATATTAGATTTGTAGTAGTCAGCACAAACACACAGTTTCTTGATAGAAATTATATTTAACAGTATCATAATTATATTTTATTACACTGTAAAATGTTACAAATAAGATACTATTTAAATTCAGTCTATGTTACATTATAATAATATCGTAGCTCATAACGGCGAGTACTTGCACACCAAGTAGCCATCATTATTCACCAGCAACTTGTTTTCAAATATAAACTTGTGGATTCTGAGGTACTGTATTAAAAGTATGTGCCTGACCCAGTTCTTGAAAATGACCATGTCACATTGTACTGGGATTGGTCTATAATTACTGACCTAACCCGATTTAGATATCTCTGTCGGCCGTTTTAGATAGCCTATTACCAAGCATTCCACACTGCAAAAGACCGCATAGGAGACATGTTGTGTGTGGTCACGATACTCAGCATTGAGGGAAAGGACAAACTTTTACTACAATATGTAAAATACATACAGAGCAGACTATGACATTGATTAGAATTAAGCAAATTCCGCTGGTAATATATATGTCAATGCAAATTCATTAAATTTATTTTTTGATTATTTTACTATGGTTTATAAAATTGAGACTTAATGGGGCAAAATGGACACATTACAACAATCAAGAGTTTCTGAACATCCAAAATGTGGTCTTACTTCAGAATCCTGAGCCTTCTTCAAATTGATACTATTTATAGAGGGTGTCCGGCAACTAATGGATAACCTCTTCAGGGGTCATTGTACAGAGGCCAGCACATCAAGCAACCCCAATCTGTCAAATTTCTTTGATAGATTATCAACTTTATTGCAAAGGCATAAGGTTCATATTCAATTGGGAAAATTTGACAGATTGGGGTAGCTTGATGTGCTGGCCTCTGTACTTATCATTATGAACAACTACTACTATGGGACCAAACCTAAATTGCGAAAAAAAAATCACATGTTCCCTACATTTTGATGAGTTCATCATCATCATCTGCCTAGCCTTTTCCCAACTATGTTGGGGTCGGCTTCCAGTCTAACCGGATGCAGCTGAATACCAGTATTTTACATGGAGCAACTGCCTATCTGACCTCCACAACCCAGTTACTGGGTAATACGATACCCCTTGGTAAGACTGGTTGTCAGGCTTTCGGGCTTCTGACTACCCGTAACGACTGTCAAAGATCCACAAATGGCAGCCGGGACCAACGGCTTAACATGCTTTCCGAGGCACGGAGGGGTCTCGATATGTAAAGATGGTCACCCATCCACAGACCAACCGCGGCAAGCGTAGCTTAACCTGATCGATCGACCTGTGCGGCTGTTATTATTTAGCCACGGGCCCCTCACATTACATTTTGATGAGTTATGCAAACATAAATTTTATGTAGGGAACAGCTGATTTAAAATGCTCCAGTTTTTAGTGTCAAAGATGCAAAAGATACCTTTGCTTAAATAGTCCATAAATGCTCAATACACAATTACACACAGCTTTTATTCTAAGTTTAGGTTTTTAGCCTCAGCCTGAGCCAACATGGCATCTGCAGTAAGGGGGGCCCGCAATTTCCTGCCAATGACATCAGAATCTAATTGCATGATCACTTCACGGGTATTCTTCAATTTTTTCATCATATCTTCCATTCGCCTTTGTTTTTCAGTTATCTCCACGAATAAGTCATCCAAATCTTTTGAGCTATCTTTTTCAACGTTAGGAATCGTGTTTTTAGGTTTAAAACGATAGTTAGAGACAGTTTCGACTTGTAAATTCAGTAATTTGTTCTCCATGAGCAACATTTTTTGGTCATAATCAATACAAGCTTTGCCGAATCGTTTTCGTGATTCGACGACTATATTCATGAGATTTTCACACTTCGCTTCCAAATCAAGATCCTCGGAGTCTGTAATAAGAAATAAAAACATGATGGTGTGCTTACAAACTAGAATTTTAATCAATTTTATTGTGAGCTTAACAACTTACCCATTTCCATTTTCACACCGTTTCGTGAGAACTAATATGAATATTACAACAATGGAAGACAATTGCTTTTACTTATTTACATAAATGTATTTATTATTCTGGAGTCTTCGTGAACAAGTTAGAGAAAGATTATTTGAAAATCAAAGGAATAAGGAATTTCAAAATAACAGCAACACAGAGTACTTTTTAATAGAGTGAGACAGCAACTCAGACGAACGAAGCCGTCATCAACGGTGTCAAGTCAATTTGTCAACGTCAATTTTGACGGCCACTCGACCAACTCAAGTCCTCAAGTCAATCGGGGGAATTTATGTTCTGTAGCTTATATAAAGCGTTCCAAATATTTTTTAAATAAAACAAAGTATTTTTTATTTCATCTCACTGTTGTTGAAAATATAAATAATAATTATTATTATTTAAATTACAAGAACACATAAACGTAGTATTAACATAAAACGTGTTTCTAAGTTAATCAAAAGGTAGAAATAACCCCTTGAACAAAGCTTGAAGCCTTAAACATAATAATTATTATACTACGGTGTTACAATATGAACAGAATTTTTAATCATTTTCATGAACTCTTCCGGGCTCACCTGAAAATATAAACAAATAAACAGTTAAATAATTACAAACAAATAGGCAAAATCAAGGAATCTATATTTATTCAATCTACAATATTTATTGTATCTGAATGTATTTTACCAAGGCATCAAAATTTTTATCAGCATCGTCGATCATCTCGTCTATTTGTTCATCACTCAGACCAATTTCAAGAATATGTGTAACTTTTTTAAGATTCTCAAAACTTATGAAACCTGAAAAAAATTACAGTAGGTATATAAAATAAGATTCATATAATAATATTTGTATCTGCATCTCGTGGTAATGCTATTGCCGAGAGGCTTTAGTATATTTATATTATTCTGTACAACGTGAGAAATTAGATAATACCGCGGTCGTCCATGTCAAAAAGCCGAAAGCTTTTCATTATATCTCCATCGTTATCCTTTGACATGATCTTCCTCATGATAGCGGTTTCAAAATTCTCAAAGCTAAGTCTTCCAGTGTTCCCCTTGTCTACGGCATTAATCATCTTCTGCAACTCTTCTTTCGTGGGTTCATACCCTAAATAAATAAAGTTTGAGGGTAATGTTCGGGTTGGTATGATTCAGCAAAGGCCGGGCGACAAAATCGAATATAAGTATATTTTACCGCCAGACTGTGTTGAATTATGCCGGACACAAAAAGTGTGTAGCACCACTAGCCACACAAAAAGTGTGTAGCACAACGCCACAGCTTTTTAGCTCACCTACAAATAAGACAGCTAAAAATGTTCAAATGACATGGAAAAAATATACTTCACATTTTAGGTAAACCTGGAAGTAGGTATTACATGCCCGAGTTAGTATCAGCTTATCGCCGTAAGATTTACGGCGATATGCGTATACAGTTTATATACCAGACAGGATTATAAACCCTGCCCGGTCGTAAGGGCGGTTTTGCATCCGATCCGAATCCGAGAAATGCCGGTCCGAAGTGACCATAGTCCTATTTGTATGACCCGTTGCGCACTTATAGATCCGAACTCTATCCGTCCGAATTCAGAACATTTCCAATTCGGATTAAAGTCGGATCTTTAATTCGGATGCTGATCGGATGTAGTGCGAAATCGCTCATAATATCAATCTCAATCTGAATCATTTTGAAGGATATTGCTAATCCTTTGCTTCATTTACGTAAATAACGCAATGAATGTTGGTAAACTGTCAGAATTAAAGCCATTGCTACTGATAGCGTGTTACACATAGACTTATAAAATAAGATGGACTCCGCGTCACGCATATCGAAAGTGAAGTACTTACTTACAGTAAAGACCGCATGTGTACAAACAAGGCTCACGCTCACATTTACATCATCCGACCGGCGGCCATTACGTGACACGACAGCGTCAGTGCTTCACTTTCGATATGCGTGGCGCGGAGTCGCATCTTTTTTTATAAGTCTATGGTTACGTAATTACCCCGCTGAAACATGAAAGGTGTTTGGGAGTGTTTTTACTACTCCAAAGATATATGTGGTATTCATCTTTGTATGTACCTACCTAGAGCTTTGATAGCAACTCGAAAGTCCTCCGCTTCAATTTTCCCTTCGCCTGTATAGTCGAGAAGGTTGAAAGCCTCGAGCAAATCACGTTGCTGAAAACAGTTTGAAAAAGTTTATAGTACACATCAGAAGAAATCTGGCTGGCCGTCAAGAGTTGGGTTGACGATATGGTCAAAGTCGCGGGAAACCCCTGGATGAGGAATGCACGGAACCGGGAAGATCCAGCAGTGGGTGATTCCGGGCTGAAATGATGATGATGATCGTAACGCAATACGAATTCGGTATATAACAATTAATCAGTAAGGAAGAATTCGATCTTCTAAAAGACTGTCCATTTTTGGGCATAGCCCATATAAAGAAATATGTGGCTACCTGAGCTTCAGTAAATGCAAACTTCGCCTGAACTTGTTTTATAGTAGGTGGATGCTGCAACTCCTCAACTAAGTCTTCATCGGAAAATTCCGCAGTTCCAGATAAAGTCCTGACATCCATTTTGAAGTGATAATAAACTACGTGGCTATGCGCGACTAATATCGATTTAAGAACCCTTTGGAAACCCCCACCTATGTATTAGGTCGATGATAATAAGAGCTCGTTGGTTGTTATGAAAGCTGTTTTCATGCGGTGTTGCAATTTTTTCTAAACATTTAAACGGGTTTTTTGCCTTCCGGGTTGAATTGTTATGAACATTATCCAAGTCAATCTCCAAACAATGGGTGCTTGAAGATGGATGGCGCCGCCCAGAAAGAGATGGCGAGATGACGCATACCGCGAGGGCTAGTTCGAGGTGGCGCGAGTTCCTGAAAGGATTTGGTTAGGCATTTGCAAAGCAGTGGGACAGCAAGGGCTACGAAAAAAAAAAAAAGAGAAAGTCTTATTGATATTTTCCTAATATCTTTGTTCCTTGAAGGCAGGGCTTAAGTCGCAGCCGCGTCTCCGGTAGCTGCCGACAGGTTGCGAATTTGCGATGACAGCCAACTGCCGTTGACCGTTGCGACGGGCCGACGCGACGGCTTCAGTTGACTCTATCGTCAGCAAAATGCTGCTGCTCTGAGCCCTAATGAATTCAGCATATACTAGACAACGACAGTCTAGCAATCTGTATCAAGCTCAGAATACAAAAACGTATTCTGAGGTATCAAGCACCAACGCCTCGATACAGGGCTTGGCTAAAAACTTATGTGTTAAAAATACATAATTGATTACCTGTTCTTTAGTAAGTACCAATCGAGCGCAAACAGTTTTTTCCTTCTTCTCGTCTTCTTCTTCTATATTTTGAACAGAACCGTAGGCTTCTTGACTTAACGAACCTTCCTCATTCATTATGACTTCTGTCAACTCCAGGCAAATCTCAATAATTAAATACAATAGCTTCTTTCGTCTTTCTTTCAACTGGCATGAAAATTTTAAAAAAATTGACTAATAAAAATGTATTTTCCACCGTCAAAAAGTACTCTGTGCCGTTTAGTCTCTATCAAAAAGTACTCTGTGCACAGAGTACTTTTTGATAGAGTGAGAGTGTGTGTGTACTCTGTGCGTTTAGTTTTGGGCTTTTGGGTATCGCCACGCCAACTTAAGGTATTTTTTTTACAATTTATATGGCAATACCTTAGTAACCGGACAGCCGCCATAATTATTTTGGTTAGAATTTGAGGTTATTTATTTGACCGACGCCGCTTCTGTTTTTCACTAAAGTAAGCTAATAAAACTACAAAAATGAAACTCGTAAGGTTTTTAATGAAGCTGAGCCATGAAACAGTGACTATCGAATTGAAGAACGGCAGTGTTGTTCACGGAACGATAACCGGAGTAGATGTAGCAATGAACACACATTTGAAAGCCGTGAAGGTAACGCTAAAAAACAAAGAAGAATTGCAACTGGAAACTTTGAGTATTCGTGGGAACAATATTAGATATTACTTGCTGCCCGACAGCTTGCCTTTGGAGACGTTATTAATTGACGATACACCTAAAGGCCGTGGAAAGAGGGAAGGTTTTCCAAGAGGCGGTGGTGGTGCGAGAGGCGGAAGGGGACGTGGTCGCGGAGGCCGAGGAGGACCTCGGGGAGGCCGTGGAGGCCGAGGCCGTGGCCGCCGTTAAGTGTTCTAGCTATAAGTCTAAAATTTGTGATTACATTTTCTATTTAAGGTCTGAAGTGTTTTATTTTCCGTCAATAAGTGTTTGGATACAAGCAATAATGCTTTTAAGAGTTGTATGAAGGCAAGGACAGTCATTAGTTAGATAAAGTAACTTGAAAACAAGAATGAATAAACCTTTTTGGTGATAAGTCATGAAAAAAAAAAAAAAAAAAACTTGAATCTTTAGTTCAGTGTACAAACATTTTATAACGACAGTATTTACTCATAAGGATTTTATACCTTTGTAATATTGTTCTCATACTTTGTAATATGTGTTCATTGTAATGATGAGCTAAGATTTAGTGTCCGTTTATGGAGTCCCGTATAGAATTGTGACATGGATTTCCCTTTCTCATGATCACATAGTATAATACAAGTCCTGTCGATTACATTGGGTGTGCTTCATGTACAATGAAATTGTTAGAAAGTATTTTTCATAATGCATTATCGGAGTTAGGACTGGTATCTCAGAAAGATGTGCCAGGGCTGATTTTTCCAATGCCAGTTAATTTGATCCGAGGAATAATTTTGAATTTTAGAGTTCTATACTAAATCTGTCGGACATCAATTTTATTCTACAAATAAAAAAAAAATTGGTTGGAAAAATCAGTTCAGTAAACAATTTTCCATACATTTTAAAATGCTTACTGATAAAATGTAAATAAACTTTAGATTATGCATGTTTCAATTAATTAAGGAGTGATTAATTGATAAAGACCAACCTATACAGGATGAATTTGAAAACATGCCACAAATCAAAATGGGAGATTGTACTCATCATTATGAACAACTTTTACTATCGGACCAAACCTGAAATCGCATTAAAAAATAACAGCTGTTTCCTACATTTATGTTCGTATAACATGTCCCGGTCCGGCCTTGTAGGGGCCCGTGGCTAAATAAGAACAGCCACACAGGTCGATCGGTCAGGTTAAGCTATGCTTGCCGCGGTTGGTCTGTGGATGTGTGACCATCTTTACATACCGAGACCCCTCCGTGCCTCGGAAAGCATGTTAAGCCGTTGGTCCCGGCTGTCATTCATGGATCTTTGACAGTCGTTACGGGTAGTCAGAAGCCCAAAAGTCTGACAACCAGTCTCATCAAAGGGTAACTGAGTAACTGGGTTGTGGAGGTCAGATAGGCAGTCGCTCCATGTAAAATACTGGTATTCAGCTGCACCCGGTTAGACTGGAAGCCGACCCCAACGTAGTTGGGAAAAGGCTAGGCAGATGATGATCATGTTCGTATAACTTGTCAAAATGTAGGGAACATCTGTTTTTTTTTCGCGATTTCAGATTTCATCCCATAGTAAAAGTTGTTCATAATGATGAGTACAATCTCCCATTTCGATTTGTTGCATGTATTCAATTTCAACCTGTATAATGTCATTCCTTTTTTATTTAGCAGTAAAATGTCCTTTTATTTAATATCTAGCTGTCTTGATCCCGTTGGAGTATAGGGATAAAGAGTATCCTATGCACTAATCCAGGTCATGATCTACCCTTGTGACAAATTTCATCCAAATCCATTCAGCCGTTTAAGCGGGAAAGCGTAACAAACAAACACAAAATATCAAATCTTTTCTTTTTATAATTTTAGCCTACAAGTGGAATACAATTTTTTTGTTGTTATACTAAAGGCAACGATGTTTGTAGACTATTTGAGGCCATGAGAACCAGAGTGGCCTAATTAGTTAAACAATAGTTTTCAGTAGTAAGGAAAAAACACAAGCCAAGATTAAAAAAAAAAATAACTTTACAAATTTAATATTATTTATTATTCTTTGGTGCTCCAATCTCTTAATATGTAATATTCTTTATCTTTTAGGAATCATGTGAACCCTAGGCACCATAATATATTTTTTTTTTTTAGATAGGCCACTTTGGCATTTGGGTTTTAGAATTATTGAAAAAAAAAAAGCAGTTAGTCCAAAGTATTTATTATAATAAAAGTATCCTTACATTAAAAAACCTTCCTTAGATGCATCGATCGCTATCTATTTCTTCATCTTCCACATGCAAATCATTTCTTACTGAAGCATTGTCCTTAATATTATTATAAAAGTCATGAAGTACAGGGGGAATGTATTGGAGAAGTTCCACCAAATCCTTTTTTTTCTCCACACTTATTTGTTTTCCCGCTGGATACAAAAGATCAAGCTGTAAATTTGCTAAAGCTATAGAATTTCTTTTCTTCAAGTCCACATTTTCAAACAGGACCTCTGCATTATTCGAATATTTAAAAAATATAATGAATGGGTGGGTCTTGTGATAAAGGAGCCACTGAATACTTAGCCACTTTACTTTTGATTTTTCTGCAGTGACTTTTCGATTAGTAATATTATTTTCCAGTTTTTTAGTTGAATAGAAATCTTCTTTGGTCATTTTTATAATTTTAAAGGGATTTTTCTTTCTTGCAGCCTTTATAACTTCAATCCAATCATCAGGTATGAAAATATTCTTAAAATATTTTTTCTTTTTTTCTATCAATCCAAAGTCCTGATCACATGCCAAATAAGAATGACCACTGACAAAAAATTTATGGTCTATATTTTCCACAACATAGTCTGGATGACTAGTGATATATTGACAAAGAGTGGCCATTTTTATGTTGCGGTTCTGGCCACCACATTGGTCAGAATATAAAATTAACCTCTTGGTCTTGACATGTTCTTTAATGTATCGCAATAAACAAGATCCTACTTCTTGTGGTCCTCTCGAGGCTACTGTTTCATCCCATACACACATAGTTGCGTTGTCATTTGCAGCATCATGTATGCCTAGTACATACGTCCACAGCTGCCTTTTATAATAACACACTCCCGTTGACACTACTGGAGTAGGCAATGTTTTCATTAGGTCGAATACAATGACAGTGACATCTGAGTCTTCTTTAGCAAGGTTCTTATCTTTCTTGTAATTATCTTTAGCAGAGTCAGCTTTTGAGAGGTGTATTTTTTTTTGTAACACAAGCTGGTGCTTTTCTTCTTGTGAATGAGCTGCATCTATCTTAATCTTCAGATTGTCACATTTCTTGCATGAATCGGATATAGGTGCATGGAATGATAAATTAAATTGTTCATTAAAAACTTTCCGGAACATAAAATCTGATACCTTTTCTGACTCTGAAGTATCATCACAGTACATGGAATACATTTTTGGCAAACTTAGATCTGGAGCTAAGAATCTTCTGTTCATACTCTTGTGTAGTGTGTAGTGTGATTCATACTTAGGGAATTTATCAATAAATGTTTTTACTTTTTGAATCTTTTCTTCAGATGTCTTATTGACAGGAACATGCTTTCCCCTTTTATCAATAGGTGGTGTAGGAATGGACAATTTCGTTTTTAAAACTCTGGTTATTCTTCCATCAGATACTGCAAATACTTTCTTGAAGAATTCTTTACATACCGTAGTAGACAATCCATTGGAATTTGGAACAGTATATACTCGGGTATTGGAGCGTCTAGACTCAGTTTGTCGGCGATCAGTGAGAAAAGAGCATCTTTTTTTAGGTAACACTTTTACCAATGAAAATAGGTAACATGACTGCAAACTAAAATTTTCCATGGCATAAAACCTATCGAAGAGTTCTTTTTGCTGTGCAGCATCAATTTTATCGTGGCATTTTAATCCACATCTACATGGAATATCTGTGTTTATATTTTTCGAAAGCACAGTGTTACCTTTTGTATTCACATATTCCTCCCCTCTAGAGCGTTTTGTCTTGCGGATATTCTTTTTCCACTTACTTGGCTGTCGAACTCGCTTTCTTGGCTTCCGTTGCTCTTGATCATTTTGAGGGCTTCCTGGGTAACAAATGTCATTTGGAGAATGGTTATCTGCTAAAATATCAAGTAGATTCAAGGCAGTTGGCGATGGCGATCTTGTTGGCATATACTCAGAGCCTGAATCTTGATAGGGGTCCTCCTCATCTACACCAAAGATTTCTGAAAGTAAAATTATTTGCATATAAAATAGCAAAAACTGAGAAAATTAGTTACAACACTCAATCTGACTATTTTTTTTATCAAAATCATGTTTTGCTTACCTTGCATTGTGTTTTCTACATTACTAGAGGTTCCAGCTTCCATATTTTCCATTTTAAGTACCATTCATAGCAAGATAACACCTTCGATCAACAATAGAAACAATCCAAAAAACGCGGCAAATTTTGACAGTTTGGCCTAACGTCAAAGTAATGTCAATGCAATTGGTATTGCCATAGTGCTAAAATGGCCTAACTCACTTAGGCCAGTATAGCGCTACCAAACTTTTTAAATTGCTGATAGGCTAAGATGGTAAATAATGCCATCTCTGAAAAAAATGTTGTACTAAATTTTAGGCCATTGTGGCGCTATGACTTTTACCGTTTAGAGCAGTTTTATCAATTAAAATCAGTATTGAAAAAATGACAGTTAGGCCACTCTGGCTCTCATGGCCTCATTTCATTAATAAACTAAGTTGAAGATAAGGCCTTAAAAACTCTATTGTTGGTAAAAGTAATCCAAAACTTTATTTAAGTCATAAAATATGTCTAGATATAAGTCTGTACTGTACCGTAAACAAAGAAATTATATGTTTTCTAAAATGTATATTTGTTTTATTTTTAGTATAAAGATCTATAAATTTGGATATTAACTATTGCAGATGATTGTAACTTTAACAACCAGACAAAACTAGTCATACCAAGGGGTATTGTGTTACCCAGTAACTGGGTTTTGGAGGTCAGATAGGCAATCCCTCCATGTAAAATACTGGTATTAAGCTGTCTCCGGTTAGACTGGGGGCTGACCCGAAGATAGATGGGTAAAAAGGCTAGGCAGATTGAGATTCTGATAATTTTGCTATTTTTGAAGATCACATGACTGAGATAATTGTAATGTGTACTGTGCTACGGCCACATTGTCGTGATAAGGCGAACTACACCTCGCGCGCTTTCTCTCGCACTCTCCTCGAAGACGTCTCGCTACATAACAGAGAGCGCGCGAAGTGTAAGGTCCGGCGTTTCTAAATTTTCCAAAGAGGCCGCTCGAAATTGAATAAAATCGATTTTTAAGAACATTTATTTTAAGTAATGTTGTTTACATCTTTGTGAAATTTAGAAACGCCGGACCTTAGATCGCTTTAATGCGACAATGTAGCCGTACGCGTACGTTGCATCGCAGAGTACAGACGCCAGCACATCAAGCTACTACAATCTGTCAAATTTCTTTGATAGATTTTCAACTTTATCGCTAAAGCATAAGGTTCAAAGTTGATTGGGAATATTTGACAGTTTCGGGTAGGTTTATGTGCTGGCGTCTGTACATAAAATATATGAACGAACTATTGGTTTTTTTGCTTTGTGGGTTAAGGTGATGCTGTCGCCATCTACCGAGGAAAATACAGACTCAAGGTCAAAATGCAGAATCAGAAAATGTGAACTTAGGTATTATTATGATGAACTTGTGTGACATAACATTACATCACGCCTGCAGACCCCGAAGGGTTAGGTAGAGAGGTGTACACCCACATTTCGCTTTGTTTTGTAATGAATTTTTAGTTCCTTATACAAGAAGTTTTTTTTATCATCATCCAAATTACCTACAGGTTGTTTACCCATGAATATGAACAACTTTCACTATGGGACCAACTCTGACATCACGAATACAAAGCTGTTTCATACAAAAGTTCAATACCTAGTTGACCAAAATGTATGAAACAGCAGATTTTTTTTTTCGTGATTTCAGATTTGGTCCCATAGTGAAAGTTGTTAGTATACATGGGTAGAACACCCTGTAAAAATTTGGATGTTGATAAAAAATCTTTCTGTATGGTCGTGTAGTAAGGTATGTTGGGCACACTGTACTAATTAGTTTCGGATTACGAACGCTAGAGGGCGCTGTCGTTAGAAGTGCTAAAAGCTAGACGAAATAGTAACATCATAACATAACGTTGCGTCTGTATTCCTGAAGGGTGAAGAAGAAGCACCCACATTTCGCCAGTTATGTTCAGTTTAAGTCCCATGTCATAAGCGATGGCGTGCATTGCAGGATGCCTACACTCAGTCGTATTGGATGGCGAAAGGCTGATGAAGAAGAAGAATAGGGGCGAGGGCTCAAATTCAGACTCCGGGACTTCGGGCTGCTACTGAGAAATTCCAGATGGAAAAACTGAATAACTTTTTGGCCGATCGGGAATTCCACCCCCGTCTTCATGCTCAGCAGTAGGTACCTAGCGCTTGCGATGTGACCACTGCACCAACGAGGTCAAGTTATATATACTAGCTTCCGCCCGAGGCGAGGAATGTCGATAAAAACTATCCTATGTCCTTCCCCGGGATGCAATCTATCTCTCTGCCAAATTTTATCGGAATCCGTTCAGTGGTTTAGGCGTGAAAAGGTAACATACAGACAGACAGAGTTACTTTCGAAATTATAATATTAGTATGGATGTATTGCTGTAGTGGTTCCGTGGAGAGAGGTTACTAACTTAACTTCAGATAGGTATTATACAAGTAGGTAACAGAAATAGATAAGTAGACCTAGATAACGCAAGTATCACAATCTGTATGAAAACCAAGCGTGCCATTTTTTAACCGACTTCTAAAAAAGGAGGAGGTTCTCAATTCGGATGTGTCATTTTTTTTTTTATGTTTGTTCGCGCATAACTCCGTCGCTTGCCAACCGATTTGAAAAATTCTTTTTTTGTTGGAAAGGGTATACTTCCCAAATGGTCCCATGATTTTTTTTTCGAAATCTGACAAGCGGTTTTTGAAAAATCAAGTAAAATCTAAAAATTCAAAAGCAATATTTTGTAAAAGGTGATGAGTTATATATTACCATTACTATATACCATTGACTTATATATTACTAGCTTGTGGCGTTCTTCAAGAATTGGTCTTTCAAATATAAGAATATTTTTTTAAAATCCAACTGGGAGTTCCAGAGATTAACGAGTTCAAACAAACAAACAAACACTTTAGCTTTATTAAATATAGATAAGTTTAGTATTTAGAATAGTTGCTCAGAAAACCCTAAAATAAAGAACTTCATAGCAGCTTATAAACAAATGAGGCGGTGTAGAAATTCCAAACTTCTTGCTTCATTATGAGGTTATGGTGTAGCCTAGACCATGGGCTTATCTCACTCTATTAAAAAGTACTCTGTGCTTATGGCCTAGACGCAAGTGCTTAATTATGGTTGACAAAGTCATTCTTTTATGAGTCAAAATTCTAATACTCTAATTACTCCTAAAAACCCGTAAAACAATAAATGCAAGAAACATAATATTTATAAGAAACTAACTTTAATTTGAGTGGAACTATACATTTCGTTAAAATTATTTGTGCAAGGTAATTTTGTGACACCGTGTTCGTTTACTGTTTTTGTGATTTTTCTGCGTTATTAGTGTTGCCATACTTGATATTTGCCGATCCAAACACCTCCACCTAACACTCACAGAGTACTTTTTGATAGACCTAATTCCGGGGCGCCCAATTCGGGATTCGAACCGGGAACCTCAATGGTCTGTGCCACATTTATGCTAGTCACTTGAACAAATGGGCTAGAAACTTTAGTTAGTATGGCTACTCTAACCAGTGGATGCTTACCGATAGCAAATCGACAGGTACTTTTTTGGAGGCATTATTTGCGAAATCGTAATCTCGAAAGGTACAAAGACATATACTTTTCTAGATGCAAATCGACGAAAAGTGAATATTTGCTCTGCAAAAATTATCAGGCGTTAGTATTTACAAAATTCAAAATGATTTATTTGTACAGTACACATAGGTGTAATCTAGTGGTACATGAATTAATTATTTTTGCCATGATAAAGGCGCAATACTTGATAGATTTTCAACACCTAATACTTTTCGACTTTCAGTTGTATCGAGAAAATGCCTGCGTCAATTAAAATCCAACAGAAGGCCAACATCATCATCAACAATGAACGTGATTCAGCAGTACAGACCGCGTTAACAGGCGGCACAGTGTACTCGCTGCCAAAGAGGACGCCGAAGCGAAATATGGTGGATCTTGTGCTGATGATCATGGATGAGGACGGACCGATGCCAATGTATAACATGAGGCCGGTGAAGGTAGGTACAGACATGACATAAAACTCATGGCTTTCTACTAAGTTTGCGCATCAACTGTGCTCCGCGCATCCCTAAGTGTTTCCATAAAATCAGCAACCACAAAAAAGCAGATATACGTCTGCCTGATGCTTTTATTACCAACTAATAAGCTTATCGTTATCGTTAGAGCAACAACGTCACGATCTCGTTAACATTATGTAGTGTAAAGGCACACCTTCTGATCTAGTTTTTATTAAAAATATGATTGACGTGTAAAAGCGTTTGTACAGAGGCCAGCACATCAAGGTACCCCAATCTGTCATATTTCTTTGATCGATTTTCAACTTTATTACAAAGGAATAAGGTTCTTATTCAATTGGGAAAATTTGACAGATTGGGGTAGCTTGATGTGCTGGCCTCTGTACAAGCTTACTTACAGAAATAAAACCATATAACACCACCATATCACATTTTGTTTATTATTCAGAAAACGCGTAACGCAGCCAACCAGTTCTACGACGAACATCAAGTTGAGTATGAGACGAGGGGTCAGTCAGCCCGCGATCAGATCGACAGAGTCAACACTCACAACAATGCTTTTCCGAAGATGTATGATGAGCTTGATAAGCGCCGGTCTATAGCACAGGTTAGTATTGCTTACCAATACCCTGCCATTTTGTCTGCGAAAATAATATTATTATCATTGGTTCATAGTCCTTCCATAGTTTAAAGTAAACCGATCTACTATATTTTTTTTTTATGAATGGCATCTCGCAGTTCAACCTATGAGGTTGTGGTCAGCTTAAGCGGGCTTGCCTGTGGATGCCTCAATAAATTAAGGCCTCCAGCCAGGGGGGCTTAAAAACATAGAAACTAAGCGACTACACGCTTAGGGCACACCCTGTGGGGTACGGACCTCGGCTTAGGACGTCGCTGGGGGAGGGCATCTAGGGGCAGGGTGGATCAGAATTATTTAGGGGGACGAATTTAAAACTACAGGCTCAGCGGCGCGAGCTGGTTCGAGCAAGGGTCGGGGCGGAACCCCCGCAATGTGTTAATTTTTTTTTTCTTGTAACAGGTAGGGATGACCGGTTTGGGCGGGTGCCAAGCGGCGTTAAGAACGGTATGTGTTTCTCCAATTAAGTACCTTTGGTTTATTTTCTGACTACAATCAGGCTGCATTCCGAATTATGCCAGCTGAGAGCTGCCATCAATTTGGAATGCTTGTGAACGCGCTCACAGCTCGCTCAACGTCAAAAGTTCAAAACTATATTCACTTTCTTCTTCGGTTAGGTGGCGACCGCGACTGTAGCCAGAAGCACAATTTCGAAAATGCTTCGTTAGTTATGAAATTATGCGACTCAAAACAAAACAGCACAACTGTCATTATAGACAGAGCTCATGGACATGGTGATATTATTTTATTGAATGGTCGGTGCGCAGCGATATCGGAAGATGGCGCATGTCATAATTACGTCATCTATGACGATTCACGAGACATCGTTATCGCGCTCACGCGATTCGGAACGGTTATAAGCACGTTCAAGTCGATTACAGGCCAGCGCAACTCGGAACGCACCCTCAGTTGCTCAATCAGTTTTCAGAAACCGGTGTTATTTGTCCTGTAGGTATTCCCTTTATGTTAAATTTTACGAGTGTATTAAAGGAAAAAGCAGCGTTTATTGGTTATAAATTCTCTCATACTAATAATCAAGCTGAAGAGTTTGCTTGTTTGATTTAATAATTGGAATTGATAGGATTTTATTCGTCTTATTAAGTTGGGACAAGAACATTACCTATTCCAATACTTACAAATTACAATGATTGAGCGGTGTTTGACTGAACGGTTTTCACAGAATGTTCACAAAAAAAAAAAAAATATTTAGATTGATAACATAGGTCCAATGGTTAGTACAAAAATAACTTATCAACTAGGGGTTAGTAATATTCAATATTTAATTAATTAAAAAAAAACGTTATAAGAATTTTTACTTCACACAACGGTTTACAAACAGATGTATTATTGTGATTATGTAATTTAATGTTGCCACTGCTGGGACACAGGCCTCCTCTCTGTGAGAGGGAGTGGGCCGTAATCCACCACGCGGGTTGATATGTCACATGTAGTCGAATTTTTGGTGCTAGGACATGCCGGTTTCCTCACGATGATTTCCGTCACCATTTTGAGAGCAGTGGTGATGAAATAATTTATACAAAGTAAAGCTCCTGTCTGGGTTGGAACCTACGACCTACAACTCGTAAGTCGCGGCCGTTACCACTGGGCCACCACTGCTCCTATTGCAATACACTTTTGCTGATATTTTTATTGACTCAAAACCTGAAAGTTTCAGGTTATTTCAGAATCCCTTCATTTGACTCGGACTATTTCTCAAGTTCTTATATCTTTTCAGACACCAGCATATTCATCGAATGAAAATGTACCTGCTAAATTCGACCCGACATGTCCAAAATGTATCAAACGTAAAAAACGAATCGAAGAAGACCGGAAAATAAGGGGACCGCTCTGTAAGAAATGTAGAGATGCACTAAACCGAAAAGAATCGAAAAATAAATTGGATCGGGTCACGAAAAATAAAATTCCGAAGCCAAAAAAACAGCAAACTAGGTGTAGATCAACCAAGGCTTCGAAACCTTCAATCATTTGTTCGAATAAATGTTTTCAATGCTATCTTACTGCCGAAACAAAATCCGTCTCCACATTTAAATCTTACGATAATTTATTACCCGTCCCACAAGAGGTTACGCCGCCGAAATTGACACTAAGTACCAACATTAAGGAAAACCAAGAAAAAAATGTTCTAAAGACTAAATCGTCCCACAAAAAAAGAGTAAATAAGAAACCGCCATCTTTGAAATCTGATGTAAATACGGGGAACCCGGAAACGGAAACTGGGCCGTCTGTGAGCAGTTACAATAGCTTTATGTCAACGGAACATGAACCAATGGTAGAGTGAGTTTTTTTTAAATTGGAAATCGTGGGAACGTCTTGTTTGTCTCTGTCAAAAATTTTAAGGTTAATCGTTTCGCGCCATTTCGAAGGGTGGCCATAGATAAAGCTGGTTGTGTAATATTTTTGTAATAAAATGTCGGTGGTTATTTTATTGTTGTATTTTATTTCGTGTGTATCTAAGTTGTATTTTAGTTCTTGACAACGCAAGGAAGTGGTCCATCTGATCATCCAATATTTTGATATTCAATAGTTGAAATAAATGATTTGTTTTTGCCTTTGAAGCGGTGGACACTTGACGTTCACTGGTCAGTCACATAGCGTCCGCAATTTACCGTCGAATGAAGTCACTGAAACGTTATTTATGAATATAAGTTGTGTTTTCCTAGAGAGCGTTTTTTTAACACCGTAAAGTCAAACCCCGGTGCCATTTCACGACCTCGAACTCACTGGTGGATATGGCCAAAAAGCACGCTGTCTCACCTGGCTATGATAGTATCAGTGATGAGCAGAGACGCTAGTTTACACGCACAATGTCTCAATGTCTAGTTCTCACGCACTGAAACACCGTGCACCGTTCCGAACTGAAAGCGTGTAATAAAATTCGAAAAGTGCTTTGGAAAATCGAGTTTTATGAAAAAACCACTGCATAAATCAATTACAAATAAAGTTTATTGAACTCCCTGGCTGCTATTAGAGATTGAAAATGCCAAAAATCATATTTTTTTATCAAGTATTTTAAGCATAACAATAATACCAAATTATAATATAATATAACATCCCGAACACGTTTTAACTATTTAAGTACCTACAACATACGTTTGAAACTACCAAAACTCATATTTTTGCCAATAAAATGTTCAAATGGGCACAGATAGTAAACTCAAACTCGCATTTATGTCAATTAAACCATGTACAGGCACTTTTGAATTGTCAAAATTAAATAGTCGGTCAATCCAAAACGTAGATCTCTATGGAGAAGAACGGGCATGAAACTCCATGGACACTCTTTTAAATCAAGATATTACAAAATCCTGGGTTACATTATTCTTGTTGCTTCTATAAGTGAGAACAATGTAAAAAAAACACAAAATATGAAAAAACAATTCAAAATACTTATAAGATTAAAATAAGCCTTGGCAGTTTAGAGATGACCAGTCTCAACCGCTAAAGTGCTCTGTGCTCAACCGACGACGGACGGGCGGCGCCCGTTCACGATAATGACGTTCAGAGATATGCAAGTCAAATAAGTTTCGTTTGTTACACTATTCTGGGGGCCTAAAAAGGCCACTTTGGCAGAATCATGAAACAATTCATATCACTTAATTCATCTGTTTGGGGTTAGACAGAGGTGTACCTATAGCATTTTACGAATCTCCATAAAAAAACTGTCATACAGATGAAATTGCGTGATATGAATTGTTTTATGATTCTGCCAAAGTGGCCTTTTTAGGCCCCCTTTACTTAGAAAAACAAGATTTGGTTGATGGCCGCGAAAAAACAAAAAGACGTCAATTTCAGTAATTTAAGTAACACATACCTAAGCATTAAGCTGTCATTTTACTGCAGCTAATTAAAAGTCCGACTATAGGTAATGGCATAATTGGCAATCATATCATTTGGTTTTAATAGGTTTTATAATTGTTTTTGATTGATTCTTTTATATTTTGTGAATGTGAGAACGTTGTAGGTTGTTTTTTTAGACTGTAGATTTGTAGATCATTCTCTATTTTATTAATACTCAATACTCAATACTTTATTGCATTCCACATGTAAACTTGGTGGTAAAAACTTAAAATTAGATCACATGGACCCTGTCGGGCACAGCAAAATAAGTGAGTTAGGAGAGAAGAAGCACTTTTAATTTATAATTGTAAAATAGTAGGTAGGTACTTTCTAAGAAAAATTAACAGTATAAAATATAAGTAAATAGGTATTTATAAGAGAGATGAATAATTTTTTATTATTTTTTAATTTTTATCCTGGTACTAAAATTATGACTTAATAAGTCTATCATTTAGATACTCATTAAGTGAATAGTAGCTTTTATTAATTAAGAATTGTCTAAGTTTTTTTAAAAATATGTGAATTTTTTCTTCTTTTTTTATTGATGCGTGCGTGATGATATCG
Organism: Gortyna flavago; assembly: GCA_963669345.1. Taxonomy (NCBI): domain Eukaryota; kingdom Metazoa; phylum Arthropoda; class Insecta; order Lepidoptera; family Noctuidae; genus Gortyna; species Gortyna flavago. The sequence continues at coordinate 2,272,709 of OY770155.1, read as the reverse complement.
ATGCGTTTGTTGTATACTTTAATGGACATTACGTAGGGACTTTTAGAGTGCATTTTTAGTCGAGAACTTGGTATGTTTAGCCTAGATCGGTGTCTGAATAAATAGCGTGACTGAATGTCTTCACGTTTAGAGTAAAATTCTTGATGTTTACGCACAAATTTGCATGTTTCTAGAATGTTAAATACAGGGAAGGGTTAAAATGTTATGTTTTTGGAAGTGAGGCTTACAACTATCGGTTTGCTCAATGTTCACCAGGATTCTGACCAATTTCTTTTGCAGGGTGAACAGTGTTTGTGCATCTGTGCTGTTTCCCCAAAGAGTTACACCATAGCTAAGCCATGCATAGGCATAAGCATAGTAGGTGGTGAGAGCTGTCTGTAAATTGGTGGTCTTTTTTATTTCACGGAGGGCGTATGAGAACTTTGATATCCTTGAGTGAGTTTTCTGTATGTGCATGTGATTTCCAATTAACGTGTGGGTCTATCACTAGTCCGAGTAAAGTAAATTCGTTAACTATTTCGCTCACCTAGTAATATATTGGCACATCTACGTTTTTCACATTTTACAGAAACGAGGATCAAAGATTTTATATAAAATGTTAAAAATTGATTTATGGGTTTATATTACGTTTTTTAACTATTTTATGGGTTTGATTACTAGTATAGCGTTGTGCCGTTTTACCACTTTTTTAAATGATGCACTTTTGAACACTTATACGGTAAAAACTCAATTTCACATGTGATGATGATGAGATGTGCCGATATATTACTAGGTGAGCGATTTCTATTTTTGAGTTGTTGAATGTGAAGTCTAAAGTTAAAGGAGTTTTTTGACAAGGGTGGAAAGTAATTAATTTGGTTTTGGAGTAATTTATGTCGAGGTTGTGTTCATTCATCCAATCGCATGTTTTATTGAGTATAGAAGCGAGAGTTTCTTCTATATTTACATTGTCTTGGCATGAGACTAGTATGGATGTCGCAGCCAACTGGTTAAGTTAGCCGTTCAGTTAACCGCCTAGCCTTTCAACTAAGTATACTATTGTAGTCTTTGCGGCGGCCGTTCAACTAACGGCCTGAATGATATTCAATTACAGTTTAGGTTGTAAGTCTGTAACCAATCACGCGCGAGCCGAATTGGTCGCAGTAATTAAGGCATTGCACCCCGACCAAGTGGGTTAGGTTAGAACTGTGATCAACCGCGTGCGAGCCGAGGGAGGAAGCGAGGCGAGCACTACTTCTAAAGGCCAGGCAGTTAACTGAACGGCTAATTTTACCAGTTGGCTGCGACATGGATATAAGGACGGTATATTAAGGACGGTACTTATTGTCAGGCCTGCACTCCTATACCTATCAACACTGTAATTTGAAAATATTGTATATATACTTACCCTTTATTTATAAAAGAGTAACCGTGGATTTTTTTTGCCGGCTCTTCTCCATAGGAAACGACCAATTGGAACCGTGCACCTCGTTTCATAAGTGCCCATGTAGGTTTATGTGAAATAAAATATTTTTAGATTTTGGCATGAAAAAATACGTGACTTAATCATTAAAACAATCGACATGCGCAAGCGCAGTCACCAGTGCGGTGTTCTACCAACCCGCACCCTAATTGCGCAACACACAATCACAGTCCAAACCATTTTGAAGGAATTGCTAATCCATTGCTTCATATAAAAAAAAAAGACTGCTCAACAACGTAAATAACGCAATGAATGTTGTTTAACTGTCAAAATTAAAATCATTGCTAGATACTAATAGTGTGTTACGCAATTATCTACCCTGCCTGCACTGCACTGAGCCTGCAATCATTCGGCCCACTTCCCTTACACAGAGAGAAGTCCCTAGTCCCCAGCACACACGGCTACACATCAAGCTATACATTTCCAGTTTTAGCTGACCTCGCATTGTATAGGGCTTTTCGTATAGCTTGATGTATAGCCGTGTGTACGTTATTAGCTGACTAAGATGATGGCGTTTAAATTTTAAGTATACCTACTGTACAGACACGTCATCATTAGGTACCGGGGAGTAACTTTTCCTCAACGCAACTTTGTCTGATGTAGTTCTGCGGTTTACCTTTTCAATACAAAAACAAGTTTCAGTCATATAATTACTGGCTGGCTAAATATAGATTGCCATCGACACGCTGAAGACTGGCTGGATGTATTGTAGTTATCTATGATTGGATTTAGAGTGACGTAACTTTATTTTTCGAGTTATTCTCAGCAAGCCCTTTTATTTGATACCCATATTGTAGGAGTGCATTAAAAATATCTAGTCCGCCATCTTGGGTGTTCCGCCATGTTGGATTTACAATGACGTCACTTAGCTAACCATGCATTGTCATCCAAACAAAACATGTATAAAAAATTTCAGCTCAATAGTTTGAAAATATCTGCTTCAAAATTGAGTTGCAAGAGTCCACCCGAACAAACATACATACATACATACATTGATAGCTAAAAAAAAAGCTTGTAAAAAAGAAGGTAACAACTAGCTTGCTACTACGAGTTACGAATCTATTGTTAAGAACAAGTTGCACAAGAACAATTAACCTCTACATCAAGACTGTCCAAGTTATAACATACGAGAATCCAGTAGGCGTGACAACTGACAGGTAATTAATCACCTGCAGCTGGTTGATAACAAGTTTAATAAATAACAGAAGAAAAAAGTAACCACATAAGTATTCACAACCACTCGATTCGTACTGTATCGAACATTTTTTTATTGCTAAATGGACCCACTCTTGACCTCGATCACGCCTGATGGAAAGCGATGGATGAGGTCTATGATGGAACGAGCGTGCCCAGAAGATGCCTAAGGCATTGGAACTCCCACGCATTGACTAAACACAGCAGGCTGCTTGACTTGACTTGACTCCGGTGGGAGGGTGGTCGCAAACCAGACAAGCGTTAGCCCTACCACCGCAAGGGAAGACTTGGCCAGTCAAATAAGGTGTTCATCCATCGCTTTCCATCAGGCGTGATCGAGGTCAAGAGCGGGCCCATTCAGCAGTAAGGAGTAAAGTAAAGTTACTCCCTAAATAGGCTAAGGTGGATTGCTTTTTCTCCGCAAATGTGCCACTTTGTCCTTCTCGCGATTAGGTATTATCCTGCCTGCCCGAAGATTGTTGAACTGAACGCAAAGACTTAGCAGAATTAATTAATGAACAGGTGATTTTAACTGACAAAAATCTTTACAAATAGCTATTTGAAAATCTTTTAAAAATATTTGAGGATATTTTGGTAATCCATTACCATTACGCGAACGACCTAATGACCGATTGGAGGTCATCAGCAGGGTCATTAACTAAAATCATTGCTTAATACTAACCTACCAATTAACAATTCTATGTGATCACTAATAAATTCCAAGAGTCACACTACCTGTTCAACTTAGTCGCATTACAAAGTAAGCCTATGTATGTAACTATGTACCTATATTATGTGACGAATAAAACCTTGAAGGCTCAGTTCGCGCGAGTTTCATATTCATATAAGACGTTTCCTTATAAAATCCACTGCCGTGTGAAGTCAAATAAAAAAAAACATGAATTAAAACAAAAACAGATATCTAATAAATTGAAAAGTTTTGACAGCAATTTTGGCGCGAATTGGATTTTTTAGGTTATGATTATTTAAAAAGTTGTTATTTGGAAAAATGAATTCCAAAGTGAATGTAAGCGTGTTTCTAGTTTTATTTTGTTGTGTAAAAATTGTGTTATTACAAGGAACCGGTTCAGGAAATGACGGAAACTGTAAGTACTTTGTCTCTTTTTATATACCTACCTACGTTTTTTTTTTCTGAAACGAAGTTCTGAGCAAGCGTATAACCTTGTTATTCCTAAGATAGAATAAATATTTTTTGTTTGTTGACTGTACTGACTGAATACATTGTTATTCGTGCAACTAGATAAAACATATCCGCCACAAAAAATATAATTACAAAGCAGATGGATTATCGGCGAATAAAAAAAGTTGCAAAAACTACATTATAGCGACCTCAATCATGATTTAACGACAATGATCTAAGTTGAGTTTTTGGAAATACCTAGAGGTCGACTTGTTTTTTTATTATTTGTACCTCAAGTAGGTACCTATCTACTCATTATGAAAAGATTAGACATAAAAATAAAAACGACCGCAAAAAGTAGCCTTTCATCCTGTATTTACTTTTCTACCAAATTTTTGCTTACACGTTTTTATCTCTCCAGTATGCTGTAAATTCATTTCGGTTAATTCTATTCTTAGAATATAGAAAAACTTAACACTTCATCATTTTCGCAAGCTTTGATGTTTTTAAATACAAGAGGATTACATTATAAAAAATGAAGTTCCCCATTTGTGACGTTAGTCAAGTTCTTCTAAAAACCAGTTTCTAGGTCGCTCAAAAAACCCAATCATCATTGGTGCAATTTTCGAGGTTACGGTAGAGTTCGTAGATAATACAGGGTCAAATTTAATTTGCTAGCGAAACTCAGCAGTCATGATATATCTATTTATATATTTAGGTTAGCCAACAATTGTTTACACAATACATTTTACTTACAAATATTTTCCTAAATAATACATTTTTAAGTGCAACAATTACTTATAGGCTAACACAACATGCGGTTTAAGATAATAATTAATACAAAGCCAAACTTTCAAAATATTACATTCTAAATAATTTTAATAAAAAAAACAGATCAATAGGTAGATAACAATAAAAAATTTAAATAATTTTAACAAGATGAAATAAAAATTTAAAAGGAATTGATTTTGGGGGATGGGGGGGGGGATCAATGACCGCTGTCAGTGTTGTTACTTGAAGTATGACTAGAGAAAATCTGTTTTATTTTGTTTTATTACCCACCCACTATTTTATTTAGCCTTGTTTAGATATCGACCGAAACCCATCCCGTCACGTCTACAGAGTTTCGCTAGGTAATTTAATTTGACCCTGAACTGTCTGTTTCTTAGAATTTTCTCTTATTTGCCTTGACTGGGGGACTGGGTTCTTCCTCCTAAGTTTTTAGAAGGCAAGTAGGTATGAATTTCAAGTGACCGGAGGTATTAAATTGATTAAATAAATATTTGCTGCGCTCGCGCTATTGGACTCATTGTATTGTGTGGGGAAATCCATAGGCTAGGTACGAGTATCTGGGTAAAAAATGGGTCGCGTCGCGTCGTCGTGCGTCGTAGTGAACGAGTGTTGTACTTGTTGACAGGCCAGGGGGAGAAGTGGTCCTCCCACCTGTTAACCATTTCGCTAAGATGAAGTTGAAATTCTGAAAATGACACTAAACATTTTCATATAAAATAATAGTGGTATTATTTTATATGAAAACGTTTAGTGTCATTTAAATTTAGTGTCATATAAATATTAGTTCTTTTTTTTACGGCTATAGGCGTGGGCTTATAGCCGTAAAAAAAAGATTGTCGTTCCACCTAAAGGAGTCTTACATTGCGTTTGCAGGTTCACAATCTCTGAATTGATTTGATTCTGGACCCCACAATACAGGGAATCCTAGTGTGGGGTCCAGGGAATTTGTAAAAACCTAGCATCTAAAAAAAAAGTAAAAAAAAGAAAAAAAAAGAATTTGCCATCGACGCTAGGAAGAAAAATTTAATAATTTAAATCAAAATCCATTTAACAGCTAAATCACTAACCAATTTTGATATTATATTTTGGCAAAGAGATCATTTATTAAAAGTTTATGCACAAGTTAAAAAAAAATACTGTACAAAAGGCATTTTCTACCAGTCAAACTTAGGCTGATGCAGAGACAAAACATAGCAGGACATAGCAGGTGCAACATACGGGATAAACAGCTAGGAAATGACTATAAAATACAAGAATAAAATACATAGACAGATACATACTTATAAACAAAATGAACAGTCAGGAGAAAAAGTGATCGGTAGAGGAAAAAACGAATCCAGCAGTTTCTCTCCTACTGGTTTACAATCCTTCACTTATTTATAACTAGTATTCTGAAATTCTTTGATGTGTCAAAGAATTTCAGAACACTATAAATAAGTACTTAAAGATGTTTATTACTTGCGTAAACATCAATTAAAAATAGCCTCCCATTTATTTGTAAGCATCTTATTTCGTGTCCTTTTAAGCGAGGCAATTTGACCGCAGTAATGTCGGCGAGACCTTCAAAACTCGTTATAATGTCAAAATATTCATAAAACAGCTCTATAGGGACGTGTATTAGTGTTTACATGTTTTTGTATGCGAATTTTAGATAATGTTGTATGATTACGTTGTTTAAATAATAAATAAATGCTTATCAACTTCTTATTTCCCGGGGGTATGTTTAGTCTTCTTGTCTATGGTACTAGAGTATTATATTATCTGTGGTACTAGTCTTCGATATTTTAAATATTGTTAGACCCTAGTAGGTGGTCACGTTGATTGCGGCATCAGTGGCATTCATTACGTCATCCAAGGTGCAGGTGAACGGGCATTTATGGCACTCCAACAAGTGGGGCATGGTCTGATTAGAGGCACCGTACTCGCACTGGGTATTGGATGGGTCTGTAAATCCCCCATTTCGACGAATTGTGTCTGCAGCGTCCTTCTTACTTGAGTACCTACGCAATTGATTGTGAGCTTTCCATGCAGGCCACTGCAGATCAGGGGGGTAATTCTCGTAATCTATATCTTATCTAATGTATCTTCTAGTGCCTATTCTCCAAGTCCGTCAACGAACATACAATATCATCTGCCTAGCCTTTTCCCAACTATGTTGGGGTTGGCTTCCAGTCTAACCGGACGCAGCTGAATACCAGTAAGTATTTTACATGGAGGGACTGCCCATCTGACCTTCACAACCCAGTTACTGGGTAATACGATACCCCTTGGTAAGACTGGTTGTCAGACTTTCGGGCTTCTGACTACCCGTAACGACTGTCAAAGATCCACGTATGACAGCCGGTACCCACGTCCTGAGGCACGGACGGGTCTCGGTATATAAAGATGGTCACCCATCCACAGACCAACTGCGGAAAGCGTAGCTTAATCTGACCGATCGACCTGTGCGGCTGTTATTATTTAGCCACGGGCCCCTCAACGAACATACATGATTCGAAATTAGTGTCTCCTGCTTGATTGCCTGTCAAAACTGATTTGAAATACCAACAGCGTCTATAAATATATTATTCACGCTATTGTGATGGATACTATGATTACTATGGTTAGTTAAACGTGGAAATGAATTTGCAATTAATAAGGTTCGTGCGGAACTGTGAACATACAGTGTTAGATACTTAGAAAGACTTGTTTATATAGGTAATTAGCAGCGCCCCACGGTTTCACCCGCATAAGTGTCGATCCCGTGGGAATATCGGGATAAAAAAGTATCCTATGTCCTTTCCCGGGGGCCGAGACTCGAACTATCTCTACACAAAATTCCATCTAAATGTTCATTATCTGTGACAGGGCATACAAAGAAAAGAAAAACATATGTTTAAGTATATTTTATAAGATGTAATACATGGTTTCATATGTGGGTATAACATCGTCTTGGAGGTACTGGGATGTTGTACTTATTTGTGTGAATAAATAAATAGGTAGTTAATAATAAATAAATATTAGTATGGATTAGTGATTTCTTTGCCTTCTGTATCAAGTCTATTGTCGCTGCGTGTTTAAGAAGAGATATTATTTGAGTTTTTGTACACAACAAGACATGTCTGTCATCATTATCTGCATAACCTTGCCCAACTATATTGGGATCGACTTCCAGTCTTATAGGATGCAGCTGACATGACTGTATTTCCCTAAAGCGCTTAGGACCCTTGAGTATGTCGATCATTATCCAGTAGGGCCATCATCGTAGTTGTGTAACACACTATCGATCTCAATCTGACTGAATCATTTTCAAGCATAATGCTAATCCATTGCTTCATATGTTCGAAAAACGTGTTGAAAAAAACGCAATGGACGTTGTTGAACTGTCAAAATTAAACCCATTGCTACTGATAGTGTGTTACGCGATCACCTCGCAGGTCAGTGACTGATAGGCACTAATCCATACTACTTGGTTGTAACTGCAACTGAGATCTTTTTGACGAAAGAACATAATAATCCCGGGGTATCTAGGATCGCTCGCTGGGGGATCCCCGGATACGCCGGAATTATTCTCTTGATAACCTGATGGTTTTGAAGGCAATTCCAAATCCACTGCTTCATAGAGGTTTAAAAAAATGGTTCCTATTTAACAACGCAATGAACGTGTCTGAATTGTCAACATGAAAGGCGTTGCAGGCAACCGATTCCACTTTATGTGTCAAGCATTTACCCCGCGGGGCGCTTGCGACCCCTACTCCAAATAGGTAGGATCTGGATCGTCAAACTCGTATAAAATATAAAACTTACGAAGAATACTTAAATATTTTTATGTTTATTCACGAAAAAAAAATCAGCTGTTTAATACAAAAGTTCAGTACCTACTAGACCAAAATGTATGAAACAGCAGATTTTTTTTTCGTGATTTCAGAATTAGTTCCATAGTGACAGTTGTTCTTATTCATGGGTAGAATTCATGGGTAGAACATCCTGTAAACATTTTGAGACGGTAAAAAAAATCATCCGATATATTAAAATAAATAATTACATATACTTAAGAATAAAACTCTTCGTCTGACGGCCTCACCTCGGCGGAGTTTCCTGTCTGATAAAAATCTTATGAAAGGCGTCGGGTAATCCCAAAGACATTCGCATATCCTTTATACATATTCTAAAAGGCTGTAGATAAATAAAAAAACAGTCAAGAGCGAGCCGGCCGGTCGCACCGAGGGTTCCGTACCATCATATATCACAACTGCTGTGGAGAATATTGTAGTTTTAGGTCAGCGCCCTGCGCCACCCCTTGACCGATATTGGAAGTAATAAAATTTTTATTGATGATTTCTGAAAAAGCGTGCTATTTAGAGACATCGTTTTATTTTTCCTGTAATCTTTACATACACTTCTATCACATAGAATATTTTCTTAAATTATACCCTTTATGCTTTAGTAGCCCCACTTCGAATTTTTAAGACCCCCTTTGAGTCCTTGTTGCAAGAAAGATACACATTTTTATTTCTTTCTTATTTGCAAAATAGTTGGGCAAACGTCATCTAAAACTATTAAAAATTTCAAGTTGATAACATTAGTGGTTCTTGAGATATCCAGCTGTGACAGACGGACAGACAGACAGACACAGACAGACTTAGTCGCACCGTAAGGGTTCCTTTTTACCATTTTGGTACGGAACCCTAACAACTTATTTAAGTACTTACCTGTACGCACTGACTCGTGAAGAACGAAAATAAAAACAATAGTGAGTGCTTTGTGTTTCATCCATACCACCGCCCATACTATATACTGTACTACATTAATATTAATTATTAATAATATTATAAATTCGAAAGTAACTCTGTCTCTGTCTGTCTGTCTGTCTGTCTGTCTGTATGTATGTTACCTTTTCACGCCTAAACCACTGAACGGATTTCGATGAAATTTGGCAGAGAGATACATTGCATCCCGGGGAAGGACATAGGATAGTTTTTATCGACATACCTAGCGGGCGAAGCCGCAGGCGGAAGCTAGTACATAATAATCGTTCTATAGTCCGAATGCCTCGTTGGTCAATGGTCGCAAGCGCTATTGTAGTTTTGACTTGTTGAGCCTGAGGTCCTGTGGTCCTGTGGGGTAATCGTAACACATAACAGTAGCAAAATGACTTTCATTTTTCACCAACATTCATTGCGCTATTTACGTTGTTGAGCAGACAAATTTTTCGAACATATTCAGAAGCAATGGATTAGCAATAATGCAATATCCTTCAAAGATTCAGATTATTTGATAGCGTGTCCTGTGCTTATTGACCCTAAAGGTGAAATGTCACTTCTGACGTAATTCTTCATGACCCTACCTTTGGCCTTGAGTTTTAAACAACATGTATCATAAGCGTAAATAATTTCATCACCACTGCTCTCAAAACGGTGAAGGAAAACATTGTGAGGAAACCGGCATGTCATAGAAACAGATATTCGAAGACATGTGACAATCTACCAACCCGCACTAGGCCCGCGTGATGGATTACAGCCCACTCCCTCTCTTTGAGAAGAGGCCTGTGTCCCAGCAGTGGGAACATTATAGGCTGATTATGATGAACATAAGGAAAATGATCTAGGTTATCTTATTTAGCAAATATAATTCTTGAAACACTATCCATCCTTAATTCCAAACGATTGTTCTTTCTGTCATTTACTTTTCACGCCATAAAAGCCCTTGTTTTTCGAAATGAATAAACCGATTTTAATGAAACTTCGTACGAATAAGCAGGATACAAAAGGATAAAACAAAACATTTTCGAAAAATAGTGTTACAGCCAAATTAGAGCGATTTTAAATTTTCCATAGAAACAGAGATTTCCAGTTATCTTTTTTTTACTAAGACATTTCGAAAATGTTCTTTAGTAACTTTTTAGACCTTTGTATCCTGCTTATGCGTATGAAGTTTTATTAAAATCGGTTCATTAATTTCAAAAAACAAGGGCTTGAAAGTTTTTATGAAATGCCGTACGTCGGAAACGCTCTTAACGGCTAAAGGGATTTCGATGAAAGGAACACAGGTAGTTCTTGTCCTGGGTTATGAGTTTATGACATACGATAACGATGCACACGATAGTATTTGTCCCGGTAATGCGTTCCCGTGGGTTCATTTTCGACCACCGCGGGGACGAAGCCTCGGGCTTACTCTAGTACCTACTATCTAAATAAATACATGTTGCAAAAATAACTCTCTGCAAGGTCGCGGACCGGACTTGGTCGTGATTCTTTTTTGTTTGTTCACAGAGCATTTTAAGTGTCTGTGTGTTAGTTTATTTTATTTTTCATCAGTGTGTAATAAAATATAGGCATTTTAATTACATGGCCATGTATTCCGGGAAGGATTGGTGAACCTCTCTCTTCCTGGGTTTGGGGGGTTCCTTCTAGAAAAAAATATCAAAATTTGGCTGCCATCAAATCAATATAACACTTTTGGTCGACGTATAACGTTTTTTACCCGACGAAGCTAGGCATCAAATTGATGATTCGTCATCATCATCAGCCTATAGCAGTCCACTGCTGGACATAGGCCTCTCCTATTGCAAGCCATTCAACTCGATTTTTGGCAACTCTCATCCAGCTGCTACCAGCCATCCTGCGAAGATCGTCGCTCCACCTAGCCCGAGGGCGTCCTACCTTACGTTTGCAGATTTGCGATCTCCACTCCATTCAAGAACACTTCAACCCCCAACGGTCATCGGTTCTACGGCTAATATGGCCGGCCTATTGCCACTTCAGCTTGCTTATTCTGTGAGCTATGTCGACAACTTTGGTACTTTGCCGGATCACCTCGTTGCGGATTCGATCCCTCAGAGAGACTCAAGCATAGCCCGTTCCATAGCTTAGCGACCTTGGATTGAATTAATGATTGAATTAATTAAATTAAACTAATAACTGCATCACAGTCACACTGTTGGAAAAGTGGGCTTGTTTTGAATTTAAAGTTGCAGACGGGTTTTTTATGACACGCCCATTGTTAGTATTATTTATTCTGAGTGTTCCACTGCAAAGCCACGAACGAGCATTGATCATCATGCAGAAAGTGAGTACATAAAAACACACACGTTAAAAAAAATGCTTTCATTGTCAATTACATCGGCACCATTGCCACAAGGAAAAATAGAATAGGATAGACTTTCCCTCGTAATCCACCTTTAAAGCACATTTTCAACCAGATGCATCTTAAATCAGGTAATACCTACGCCCAGTGATTCACCCTTGCTTTCATTGCAATCAATTGAACCGGTTTTTGCCAAAATCGTAAAAGGGAAAAGTCAATATCGTCGGCCATCTTGAAATTCTTGGATTCAACTGACATTTCGTAACGGGGAATTTCACTTACGTCATAAATAACAAGAAAACACGTTAGGCATCTGACCCACTGCCGGCGATTAACGAGAAACGAGTAGAGCTAACAACAAGAGTTGGCGAGCTTCGAGCAGCGAGTGCGCGACGGCTTCTTCTTCTTAGCGTGTCGATAGCAATCTAAATGAACTCGGCCCAGAATTCGCCTACTTGTTTGGCGCCGTCACCAGCGTCCATCAGTTCCTGTAACGTGCAGCTGACAGGACACGCAGGACACGATGTTATGTGTCCCATCGTTTGTGGAACAGCACCACATTTACACTCCTAGGCAGAGTCGTCTATGAATCTCCACCTGAACAGGTTTTCCTTGCTTCGGCCAACCTGTGTCAGACGTCTGTTTAAAGACTTCCAAGTGCGCGACGGCGAAGAGCGATTACTCGCTGGTATGCGTAGGTATGTACTAAGCGTGAGTCTTTCAGAAAGTTTAGAGCGTCGCTGAGTGAGAACTCTCTTTTATAGCTCGTGACACTGCACTCACTGCGAAAAACGAATACTCGCCGACAGTGGGAACAGTAAGCGATCAATAAAGGTAATATAAATAACCCCACCGCCGCCGCGCCGTATCTTGAGACTTTAGGCTTGAGCGCTCCGAACTCTGGGCCTGTGTCGGTTTTGAGTTTACCTTGCCGGGGTCTAGGGTGAGGAGCCAGACCAAGAGAGGTACAGAAACCCGCAGGGCAGCATGTGGCGAGTTTTTGGGCAGTAGCGACCCCACGGACCCTATCTCCCGGTAGATGTCTTGTTCCTCACCTCTGGTTTGCCTTTATTGGCTGGCTGGAGTGAACACTGACGAGGAAGAGAGCTCCCGCCTCTTTCTTGCCTTTATTGGCCGGCTTGAGTGGAGATTCGCAAGAGCAAACGTGCTCAGGGGAAGGAAGTATTCCAGTAAGTGCTCGGATCTTGACCATCTTCCAGGCTCTGGGATTGTTATGAAAGCTCAAGTTTTGGATCCGGGCTGCTTATGAGAAATTCTTACTAAAAACCCATTAACACTTTACCAGACCACATAATTAAATTCGGGACATCGTGATCATCACCAGCTGTTGGAACTGACACAAAAATGCCAGGTTCAAACCTGCAGCCTCCTGCTTAAGAAGCGAATCCCATAACTTTTGGACCTGAACTAAAACTCATCTCATAAAGGGGTCCGCTTCCAACCCAACCGGGTGCAGCTGAATGCCAGTATGTTACATGGAGCGACTGCCTATCTAACCTCCACAACTCAGTTACTAGGTAACACGATACTCCTTGGTAAGACTAGTTGTCAGACTTTCGGGCTTCTGACTACCTTTTCTCTGTATCACCTAGCTGTCATTCCACCTGATGCACTTCAAGCTCACTCCACTTCACTGAGAGGGGCTTGTGGCTAAGTAATAACAGCTGCACGGGTCGATCGATCAGGTTAAGCTACGCTTGCCGCGGTCGGTCCGTGGATGGGTGGTCATCTTCACATACCAAGACTCCTCTGTGCCTCGGAAAGCTCGTTAAGCCGTTAGTCCCGGCTATCTTTCGTGGATCTTTGACAGTCGTTACGGGTCGTCAGTAGCCCGAAAGTCTGACAACCAGTCTTACTAAGGGGTATCTTATTACCCAGTTACTGGGTTGTGCAGGTCAGGTAGGCAGTCGCTCCATGTAAAATACTGGTATTCAGCTGCATTCCGTTAGACTGGAAGACGACCCCAACATAGTTGGGAAAAGGCTAGGCAGAAGATGATGCCCTTCAAGCTCACTATTATTGAGCTAAGTTTTCACGTTGATATTTTTACAATAGAATCGTTTTTAAACCACAATCGAACTATTAGCATTAATGAACCTATTCATTATAATTTATGCGCATCTGTCACGTTATTTCTCAAAAACGGTCAAACCAGTTCCGATGCGGTTTTGAGGTGTGTCCTCGTGTCAAGGTAACTTAAGTAACTTTATACCTGATGTCATCGTTCCATTGTTTGTATTTGTAAGATGTTGAGTGATTTATTTATTATTTTCCACTTCAGTCATAGCTAATTGTATGCTAGTGGCAGTTGTATCGGCCCCGACTTGCGAGTCGTGAGTTCAAACCCAGGCAGACACTTTTACAATGTCATCACCACTACTCTCAAAGCGGTGAAGGAAAACATCGTGAGTATCATCATCTGTCTAGCCTTTTCCCAACTATGTTGGGGTCGGCTTTCAGTCTAACCGGATGCAGCTGAATAAGTACCAGTATTTTACATGGAGCGACTGCCTATCTGACCTCCACAACCCAGTTACGGGTAATACGATACGCCTTGGTAAGACTGGTTGTCAGACTTTCGGGCTTCAATCTGACGACCCTTAACGACTGTCAAAGATTCACGAATGACAGCCGGGACCTTCCGAGGCACGGAGGAGTGTCGGTATGTTTAGGGTCGGTTCACGTCTGACGGAAAATGCGTCAGGCGTAACTTCGATTGCGTCTATTTATTCGCTCGACGCACTAAAGCATCATCGGTTGAATGTGTTTATGTTTTATCATAAAATTGTCTGTTCTGGCGTTACGCGACCGATAGTACGCGACGCATTTTCCAAAAAGAATACCTAACTAATTATTTTACTCCCATGCGTAAAAACATAAAAATTAAGATAGGCGACGCGGACGGTTTCGCTAGATTATAACTAAAATTAAGTTAAAATAAAATAAACAAGAGTACTTTCTGTAAGTACTCTTCTTTTTTGTTTTGTTTGGTTCCGTTTTTCTTTTTGAGGTGCGGAACCCTAAAAATAGGTTTTTTGTGTGTAAACTTTCCGGAAGTGAAGGGTATCGATATCGACGGTTAAGAGGAAACAGGGTATAAGTGACAAAAAATGAAATGTTCAGGAGAGCCGTTCAAAGTTTTAAATTTTAGAAAAACTGACGTATTTTGTCATTTATGTTTATTTTTTGCTTAAAAAACATCGTAGAGCTATAGTAAGCGCATTCGAAAGAGCGGAAAATTTTACGTAGGATGCATTGCTTTTTGAAATCATTGGTAGGATGGCATACTATATAACTCATTTTTTACCAAAATGTCGCTTATGCCCTACGTCCTTTTTACCGTCGATATGTCGCAGCCAACTGGTTAAATTAGCCGTTCAGTTAACTGCCTAGCCTTTCAACTAAACGGCGGCCGTTCAACTAACGGCCTGAATGATATTCAATTACAGTTTAGGTTGGAAGTCTGTAACCAATCACGCGCGAGCCGAATTGGTCGCAGTAACTAAGGCAGGGCACCCCGACCAAATGGGTTAGGTTAGGTTAGAACTGTCATCAAGCGCGTGCGAACGGAGAGAGCGAAGCGAGGCGAGGTTACTTCTAAACGCCAGGCAGTTAACTGAACGGCTAATTTAACCAGTTGGCTGCGACAGATATATAAAACAGATTTCCAACAACACCACAAACAAACCAGCGGCAGCGGTTGTTGAATCACAAAAAAAAACAACATCGATTCTTTTTTATATTTATTGTATACCCCTATACCTTGTATTTATTACATACATGTTATACTGTAACCTTATAGTCATACTTTATAATAAGTTAGTTAATAATAAAGCAAAGGTATAAGTTAAGTTAACTAGTAAAAATACATGTTTAACTTGGATATAAGTACCACTAAAATCTTTATGTTTTGAAATGTAGTTTTTTTAATAGATTTGTCCTTTCGTGTCAAGCATTAGATTTATGCGAGCAATAAGGCCCATGACAACTTAGTACGATGGGCGTAAAACAGGATTATAATTTGCGTCCTTAAGATGTCATTATAGGCTGTCATTTTCCTTATGTAAATACATACTAGCTGCTGCCCGTGTCTTTGTCTGCGATCCAGGATGAATAGTAGCCTATATGTCCTTAGTCTACCTACCCATATGCCAAATTTCATTCAAATCCGTTCAGCCGTTTTAGCGTGAAAGCGTAACAAACAAACAAACTTTCTTTCGCATTAAGCATACGCATTTCATACGCAGCGCCCCGCAGTTTCACCATATGCATAAGTGTCGATCCCGTGGGAATATCGGGATAAAAAGTAGCCTATATATGTTAATCCAGGATGTCAGCTTTAAACACACACACACACACTCACAAACTTTCGCCTTTATAATATTAGTGTGATCCACTGACCTGTATTATACTATACAGTACTTGTTTAATAGAGGTCAGTGGTGTCATGGTGTGATCGCATATAAAAAGTTGAAAATTTTGTCCATTACTTGATGTCAGGGCCAGCTTAGGGACCAAAGACAAAACACATTAATTGACATTGACAATACAAATTAATCCGTGATGCGCCCGCGACACTGGCAGATGACAACAAAACAAAAACAAAATGCCAATTAAAGAATAAATACACAGGTAGGTAAATGGGTAGGTAGGTCCAGTTGGTATAGACTGTATCTAGGCACATATCTAGGTATTTTAGCTTTTTACTAACCTGTTTACCTAATAAACTTTAATTAACTTCAAGCGCTTTACTTTGTGTAAATTATTTTCATCACCACAGCTCTCAAAACAAGGCGAAGGAAAACTTCGTGAGGAAACCGGCATGTCCTTGAAGCCAAAATTCGAAGACATGTGACATCTATCAACCCGCACTGGGCCTGCGTGGTGGATTACGGCCCACTCCCTCTCACAGAGATAGAGAGAGGAGACCTGTGTCTCAAACGTGGGAACATTATTACACTGATTATTACAAGCTAATAATAGAGTAGATGTCTACCGGATGCCATTTATGGGCACATTCAGTTTATTGTAGATATAATTACATCGCGTTGTGCAAATATTGTTTTTCCTGGTATCATTTCAAGGTATAATCATATAAAAAAGGTTGTTTTTGTATGTGGTTTATCCTGCTGGCCAAGTGGCCAGTCCTTACGACGTATTCCATATTGGGCACCCGCTTAAATGGCACCTGAGTGAATGCACCTGACACACAGCGGCATATTCACTCAGGTGCCATTTAAACGGGTGCCCAATGTGGAATACGTCGTCCCCACGGTAGGAGACACTAAGCTCGTCCCGTCATCTTCGTCTCGGCCTGCCGCGATGGCGATGGAGTATAATTAAATAAGGGCTGATTTTTCAATCATCTGATAACTTAATCGAGGAATAATTTTGAAATTTGACAGTTGTTTCATACAAAAACTGTCAAACGTCAATTTTATTCCTCGAATAAAAGTTATATTATCTGGTTATGGAAAAATCAGCCCTAAGACTTAAGATATACACCTAAACAAATAAGGAACAATAATAATAGGGAATTAGGTAATATAACTTAAGAAATATGTACTAGGATAATACTCTCCCGACCGATTTCGGTCACGGTGGCCAATCCAATGGAGATTAGCCAGGTTACGCAGGAGATATTATAGTGCACAAGTGTGTGCGTAAACACAGGTGCACTCTCTGTTCCTTTACTCTCATAGTCCGATGGCACGCCAATCCGACACGACCGGGGAGAGATCAGGCGCAGGACAAACGTCAGGGATTGGCTGGACTCACTGAGTCTAGCCAATCCCTGACGTTTAACTCAACCAACTGACGTTTGACCAATGTCGATCTATCGGAATTATATTCGAGAGTAAGCACCCAGTCTTACCAAAAGGTATCGTATTACCCAATGACTGGGTTGTGGAGGTCAGATGTAAAATACTGGTATTCAGCTGCATCCGGTTAGACTAGAAGCCGACCCCAACATAGTTGGGAACGGCTAGGCAGATCATGACTTCGAGACCACGTCAATTCCTTAGCTAATTCGGGCGGTTTCGTTCATTGTGCCTGTTATAGAAAATTACGGCCCAGGAGGCCTACCATGATCTATTTAAAAACGATTCAAAAGCAAGACATTTCAGTTTAGGTTCTTAAACTGCATCGTTCACAGTCGTACCATGAAGTCCAATACACTCAGCGGCATGGCATTTGGATCGTTGAAAGTGAATGAGCGTTAAGAGCTCGTGGTAGGTATCCAGATGGCACGGCCTAAATTGAATCGTTAAACTGACGTCATGGTACGAATTAGCAGAACAGTTCAGTTTAGGCCCTAAAATCTTAACGCGATCCGCGTTAAGAGATCGTGGTAGGTATGCAGATGGCCAGATGGCTTTCAGTCTTACTCGCAACAACGCTCATTATCTTTTTTTTGTGAATTATTCCTATGTTTTAATAGTTAGTTAACCCTGCACCCTGTGCACGACTGCACAGAATGGCTCTTTAGTCAACTGAGGCCGCTTGAACTTATCCCGCGCATGTGTAGCTACTTATAAGTTTCACAATTCAAGGAGGTTATTTTCGTTGCAATAACAGTTCGATAAAACTCAAAGTTTGTAAGCCCACCGTGTTTAAATAAAGACGTGTTCCGATGCGGCAACCCTATTAAAATCAACCGGTTCACGCTGATGTACCGATGTTGGTATCAAAAGGTTACATGCTCTGTGGATGTACCTACGAGTACCTAAGGTTGAGACAAAATTGTCGTAATCTATGCCTGCGCCGAATCAAGGGCGTTTCACAGACATGACTTAAGCACTCGTTTGTTTGCTTATTTTGTTTGCGTCTTGTTGTAATTGGAGACGTGAATTTCTTAACGAAGAAGATCCGCTTTGTTGTGCCAATTAAAAGTGACAATAGTATTATAACAACTATCCGTCATTTTCTTTTTTCGTAGATCTTTGACAATTGTCGTTACGGGTAGGAAAAAAGTCTGACTTGCCGAGGGGTATCGTGTTGGGCTGTGGTTGTTGTGGAGGTCAGATAGGCAGTCGCTCCATGTAAAACACTGGTATTCAGCTTTTAGTTAGACTGGAAGCCGATGATGTGTTGTTGAATCTTTAAACAATCTTATTGCTGTCAAATGCACGTCCAAAGAGTCTTAACTACGTATGTAACCAATTGTACCTACCTTGTTATTAATCTTCTTTGGTTAACCGCCTTCAAAAGTGGAGGAGGTTATTAATTCGTCTGTTTTGTAAGTATTGTTTATTTTTGGGTCAAGACCATGTCAATTTAAAACATAAAACAATAATTAACCATGTGTAATTTTGTAAAGAAGAGAACGTTCGATATTTTTATGAGAATAAGCTTTGCAAGAAAAACATCGCGAGGAAATTGTTCTAGAACTAGAAATTAGAAAACATATGACATCTACCAAAACGGGGCCCGCGTGGTGGTTTTCATTACAGCCCACTCCCTCTCACAGAGAGGAGGCCTCTGTGTGTGACATTATAGGCTGATTATGCGTTAGGAATATGACAAATAACTGTAAACAACACGCTAATTAATATTGCCTGTAGGTGCACATAATATTAGTGAAGGTACCTTTACTTATTTATTTTTAAGTAGGTCAAGAACACAGCTTTATGTAGGTGGTGTTTATATTCTACGATTGTTTTGACTCATCAGCC
The DNA here is from genome assembly GCA_963669345.1 of Gortyna flavago. NCBI lineage: Eukaryota > Metazoa > Arthropoda > Insecta > Lepidoptera > Noctuidae > Gortyna > Gortyna flavago. The sequence goes on along the minus strand of OY770155.1, from coordinate 2,253,358 downwards.
GGTCGATTCTGTTAGAATCTCACCGTGAGAAGTTAGGTGAAGTGAGCTGTCATTCCATCTGATGCTATAGGAATTGACACTAATGACAGCTCACTTTAAGCTCACTTCACCTGAGTTATCACGGTGAGATTTTTACAGAATAGCACTACTGGTACTATCTTGCTCGTGCCTACGCAGACTGAAAAGCTTTTTATAACCACTCGCATCGGCCATGTTCGTTCCGTGTCGATTTTCGGCGGATGATAGTTGAGTGGATAAAGATGTACGCACCTGCCTACATTGTTGAGGATTAAAAGCTGAGAAATACAAAGACGCTGATTTTGTAGTATTTTAAATCTAAGTAGTAGAACTTTTCAAAGAGAAAAAATGGGGTGTGGCTGTTGTCATGGACACGGCCGTGTGTTGTACGTGAATACGTTTACTTAACGGGGTTGATCCGCTCGGCTGCATTCATTATTTTACGTTCCCGGCACTGCCTGACTCGGTCTTAATGGTGTTTTATTGGTACCATTCAATTCCTCTTGCGAAGCCCTTTCCAACCGTGTACGATCTCAATTAGGAATTTATTAGTGACAGCCCGGAGCTTGGCCTATGAGACCATGAGAATGAGGGAAGAGAGAGTGCGCCTGAGTCTGCGCATACCTGCACTATGATATGTCCCGCGCCGAAGGTGGCCAAACTCCGTTGAGATTTGCCTCCATTGCCGAAATACGGTCTGAAGGACTATTTATTAGTACATTTTATGAGGGTTACATTTGGATGATGTCATTTTCAAAAAATAGTTCCCATTTTATAAAGGTTAATACGAAATAAAAAGGTATTTCTTATTGTTATTAGTTTTTTTTTAAATTAATTATTTACATGTCTAAGGACTTATGGGCCACCCTGTATAAGGAGTCATTGAGTGGTCATGGTGATTAGGGCCTAGATCACCACCTGCTTACAATCCTTACACACTCCTTTTGCTTCGTTTGCATACATACATCTGCACCCTAGAATAACAATCACAATCTGAATTATTTTGAAAGATATTGCTTCATTGGAATTTATGACGTAGAAAAATTTTAATGATAATTTCGCATGCCTGAACTGGTACAACACAGTGGACTTCGCATTCACTTGAAATCTAGAAATGTATTATAAAATATGTACTGTGTTAAGCAATAAACATTTGAATTTGAAATTTGAAAATTTGTCAGTTCAAAAACGTAAATAATGCAATGGATGTGGTTGAAATGTCAAACTTAATAACCCCGCAATTACCCTGCTAAACGCTGGCGACCGTAACATGGCTGACTGTCCTGCAAGGTACAGCTAAGTAGTTGTATATACGTCTATGACCAAGCTTGCAAACTGTTCAAAATTGGGACGGCTAGTCCTTACACTTGGAACGTTGTGCCTTTGAATAAAGTTATTATGTCTCTCGTCCACAGTACGCCTCTGCATCGTAGAAGGTCGTGGTCTTTACAAGCGTGCGCCCACGTATTGCCCAGTGCTGGACGAGGAGAAAGCTAACGTCGAATGTGTGTTGGGGACTGACAGGTAACTATCATCCGTTGAAATCTATCTTATGAGGAGGAAGTGTACCCTGAGAGCAGTGAGAGCATTGTCGTAGCCGCACTGTCGGCTAACACACGATGCAGACGCTAATTTGCTTCGAACAATTTATCTCATGACGCGCTAGGTATTGCCTTTACAATTATAAGGAAACTGCTGAAAACTACCATGTCGTCGCTTTGAACTGTGAACGTTCTTAAAATTACGAGAATTGCCCTTTTGTTTTTCGTTGAGAGCTTCTTCTTATAATTATTATCAATTGTTTTTAGGCTGGACTGTCTCCGCCGCATCAGCAAAGGCACGGTGGACTTCGGAGTGTTCAGCCCCGAGGACCTGGTGGCCGCGCAGTGGGCCAACATCGACGTGCTAGTCACCAACGAACTTAGATTTAGGAAAAGTAAGTGCCTACCTGAATATATAGACACACCCTAGACTCATCCTCCATAGAAAAGGGAGGATCCTCCGACCAGATGGGTGGTGTGTCTGGCGGGCAACTGCCCGATGATTCATATCGGGTCATTGTATATATGCTAGTTGCGCGGTAAATTCTGCTTGCGAGATGCAGGATTTTGTGTATGAGCACGACGCTCAACGCTTTATTACAACTTGATTTTGCAAACAAACGAGCGAATTGGTGTAACATTTCATTTTTTTTTTTTTTTTTTTTTATCCTTTATTAATAAGAACTAGGTTCTTAATAATTAATTACAATCTAGCCTATAAGACTAATAAGCAATTTGAATCTAACTTAATTTTTTACGTGATAATTATTTTAAAACTTAGAATAGTGTTGATTGTACTTTACACAAGTCCGTTCCACTTTCTTAGAGTCTGATATGATATTATAAACACTTTGTTCATGTGTTATTATGTGTGTCATTAGCACTATTATTTCTACACTTCTTACACTACACTAACTCAAAAGGTTTTGTCCGTTTTAGTCTTCGCACTGTATTTGTTTGGTCTAACAGCTGAATTGCCTCGATGTTCACATGTCGGTGGAGTCGGTGTTCATGGGCCTGAGCAAATTTTTGGATTATGTTTGTGACGGGTTCCATTTTTAAGTCACGATGGAGGTCGTCATTTCTTATATACCAGGGCGCATTAACAATACTCCTGAGTACCTTATTCTGGAATGTTTGTATAATATTGATGTTGGTCGGCTTAGTACAGCCCCATAATTGGATGCCATATGTCCATATTGGCATAAGGATATGCTTATATAATAAAATTTTGTTATGTATCGATAGGCAGGAATCCCGTCCAATCAACCAATACATGTTTTTAAATCGCATTTCTGGTTCCTGTCTTTTCTTCTTGACGTGCGCTTTCCAGCGCAGTTTCGCGTCAAGCGTTATGCCAAGGTATTTGGCTGTATTTGCGTATGGCACTGGTTGGCCATTTATGAAGATTGGGTGGTAGTCACAATTCCTGTTGGTGAAGTCAATGTGAAGTGACTTCGATTCATTTAATTTTATTCTCCATTTTTGTGCCCAGTCATGAACTTTATTTACAGCGATTTGTACCTTTTTTATTGCTTCCGTATGGCATGACCCTGTAGCCATAATGGCAGTGTCGTCCGCAAAGGTTGCAATAGTATTATTTTCCAGCTCTGGTATATCATGCGTGTACAGCAGGTAGAGGATTGGACCCAGCACACTACCTTGAGGCACGCCAGCTTTAATAACTTTTAACTCAGAAAAGGCATCCTCATGCCTTACTCGAAACATTCTACCTGTAGTGTATGATTGCAGGATATCGGCAAAATCATTGGGCAGCATTAGTCTTAGCTTATATATCAAACCCCTATGCCAAACTTTATCAAAAGCTTGTGCCACATCTAAAAAGACGGTGGAGCAGACTTTTTTATCTTCAAACGTTCTCTCAATGATGTTGGTAATTCTATGTACTTGGTCTATGGTTGAATGTTTCTCTCTGAAACCAAACTGATGGTCAGGGATTATTAACATTTCATGGAGCAAAGACACGAGCACGGGCAGAACGTGCGATCTGACATTTCAATAAAGATTAACGCATGAAAGGAATGTTACTGGTAAATGTTCACTCGCCGTGAGCATTAGTTCGAACACCGACACACCGTTTCGAGCATTCGCAGCAACGTTACATTATATGGAAGGGTTTTTTTTTATATTGAGCTTTTTCTTGCATTGTACCATTCATAAGAACGTCACATTACATGGAAATGCTCAAGAACACCTTTAAAAACCAATGATTTCGCGTTCGATTCGAGTGCGGTCATTTGAGTGAGGTTCCCAACTTGACAGAATAGCGCCGACCTCTAAATTATGGTAATATTTGGCAGGACCATATGCCCGCAACATCGTAGCAGTAGTCAACAGGCGTATCCTGCCAGACCATTCCTCCACCCTGCATGCTGTACTCAGGAACAGTACCCTCTGCCATCCGGGGGAGACCATGGATGATTTGAGGCCACTCAGTGAAACACTATCAGGGGTAAGAATTTAGCAGCATTTGTTTTTACATAGAGTTTTGTGGTCTCACATAATTCAATGTCAGCCGAGACTCGAGACTGAAATTGTCGGCGACGAGACCCTATCTGAGCACCAGGGCGCAAGTAGTGGCCAGACCGCTATGCAAAAAGTAATGTAGAAACTTTGATTTACTAGTTTAAAAACCTTAAAGAGAATTATTTCATATTATTTCTGTTTCTAATTAGTAATCTAGTTTATAATTGTTATTAGTTTTTGTATTCTAAACTAATAAGACTGTTTTCGAAAGGATTTCTTATAAGTGTAATCTCGTTCAAGCATATTTACGTAACTTGAAAACTCACTTTTTTATTTATGATCAAATTTAAATAATTTTTGTTTAAATGGAAAGGTCTAGTTGTAAAACTAATTATATCGTTCGAATTATAAAAATCGGACCATTAGTTTAGGAATTATAAGGGATTTTGTATAGTGAAAATGTGTCAACTGATAATTTTTGCTGTTTTTGTTCTGAGAAATTTTTATTGTTTATAATTAAGTAGTAAATAAGGTTTGATTGGCAACAGGGACTGTGTAAGGAAATATTTACAGTGGAAATTGTATAGAAATAAGGTGAAAATATAATAAAAATCAGGGCTTAACAGATTTCGGCTTGATGAAAAATAGCGTGCAAAAGGGCTCAAAATGCGCGGTTCCCGATAAGGTAACGTAGCCAAGTATAAATTAAGCGCCATTTGCCGGCCGTAGTCAGTCACGCCCCGACAAAACGGTCGCTTTCGAAAACCTCGAAAAGGCCGAATGCCTAGCCGACAGCCTAGAGGCTCAATGCACTCCCAGCTCTCAACCAGTAGACAGAGCGCACCTCGACGAGGTGAACGCTGAAGTCGAACGGAGAGCCTCCCTCCCGCCAGTCGAAGACCCTGATGATCTTCTGCCTCCCGTCACTCCCGACGAAGTGCAAGACATCATAAAAGGGCTCGCAACCCGCAAAGCCCCCGGTTCGGACGGTATCACCAATAGGGTGTACAAACTCCTCCCCGCCCCCCTCATACTGCTCATGACCGCCATCTTCAATGGCGCCCTGAGCAACAACATCTTCCCCCAAATGTGGAAAGAAGCCACAGTCATAGGCATCCCTAAGCCAGGCAAGCCCAAGTCTGAGCCCTCCAGCTACCGCCCCATCAGTCTGCTCAATGTTTTCGGCAAAGTCTACGAGAGGCTTATTTATAAGCGCCTCAAAGACTATGCCGAAGCAAAGAGCCTCATCCCCCCCGAACAGTTCGGTTTTCGCACGAAGCATTCGTGCATTCACCAGCTCCACCGCATAGTCGAGCACATTAGCGCTGCTTTTCAGCGAGGTGCTTCGACAGGCGTCCTGTTCTTCGATATAGCGAAGGCGTTCGACAAGGTCTGGCACAATGGCTTATTATATAAGCTGTACCTGCTAGGTGTGCCAGACCGTCTCGTGCTCATCTTACGAGATTTTCTGTCGGACCGCACTTTCCGCTACCGTATCGAGGGCGCTCTCTCTCCCCCTCACCCCATCCGCGCCGGAGTCCCCCAGGGTTCCGTTCTGTCTCCCCTCATTTTCACCCTGTTCACTAGTGACATCCCGAACAGTAAAAAGGCACAGTTGGCGCTCTTCGCCGACGACACTGCCATTTACTGTTCGGGTGCCAACCAGTCATCCATAGCTCGAAACCTCCAAACCTCCGCAAGCGCCTTGAGCGATTGGTTCCGGAAATGGAGAATCGAGGTCAACCCCGATAAGAGTCAGGCGGTCATCTTCTCGAGACCGCGTAAACGACCCCCCCCCCTCCCGCGCCCGATCTCTATGTACGGCAAGCCGATCCCCTGGGGAAAGCGAGCCAAATACTTAGGTGTCATCCTAGACCACAACCTCACCTTCAACGAGCACATAAAGACGGCGCGTTCGCGCGCCTCTTTCGCTCTCGGTAGGCTCCACTCTATGATAACTGCCCGCAGCAAATTGTCACTCAAGTGCAAATTGCGCCTCTACACCGCGGTCATCCGTCCCATCATGACCTATGCTTGCGTAGTCTTCGCACACGCCAAGCCGCGATTTTTGCATAAAATGCAAACCCTCCAGAACCGTTTCCTCCGAAAGGTCACGGGAGCCCCCTTCTATGTCCGAAATGTGAATCTGCATCTAGATCTCAGACTCCCCACCATCCAGCAGTTCATGAAACGCCTTTCCAAGCGCTTCTTTGACTCTGCCATAAAGCACCCCAATCCCCTGATTGCGGCGGCCTCCCGATACACTCCCTCCCGCATAAGTAGGATTCGCCGACCAAGGCATACCCTCACTGTCCCCGACGACGCCACTACCCTCCTCCAGGAGAGCAGTAAGGCCACTAGTACTCTCAGACGACAACACAATCACAAGCTCAGACATCCGTCCTTCCGTCCTCGCCGCCGAGGCCCGTCGCGACGTCCCGCACCATCACCGTGCCCGCCCCGACCCTTGCTCGAGCCAGCCCGCGCAGCTGAGCCTGTAGTTTTAAATTCGCCCCTAAACACCAATAATAATACCGATCCAGCCTGTCCCTTGCTGTCCTCTTCCAGCGACGCCCTGAGCCGAGGTCCGAACCCCGCAGGGGGTTACCCTTAGCGCTGTCGCTTAGTTTTTAAGTTATTGTTTGCCCTGGCTGGAGGCCTTAATTCGAGGCATCCACAGGAAAGTCCGGTTAAGCAGTAGCCATCCTCATAAAGGATGAACTGCGAGATGCCATAGTTAAAAAAAAAAAAAAAAAAAAACGGCCGTAGTCAGTCGCAGCTCAGCCGTCGAAGAGGCAACAATAGGAAGAACAAGCCGAAATCTGCCAAGCAAGAATTCAAGAAAATACTGCAATTTTATTTCTCCGCCTCTTCACCGCCCATCTCTCCGAGGTCCCCCTGGCGGGTTGTACCACCAACACAAACGCATTCAGGGGTGCGTGGTGACGTGTGTAGCCAGCGGAATAAAACATACGTCAAAAACGTGGGAGACTGTCCCAAGCACGGCCGTCAGGTACTTGAAACACCCCGGTCGTCAATAACAGAAATTATTGGCATTCCTTCAATTTTTATGCTGTTGCATATGACGCCGCCAACTAGCTTAATTTGCCATTCCTTTTAACTAAACGGCGCTGTTCAAATAGCGGCCTGAATGATATTCAGCCAAAGCAAACGAGATAGATAAAATACTCTATAAGTATTCTATCTCGTTTACGTACAAAAGGAGAAAGGAGGCAGAAGGAGTATGTAAGGATCGTAGCTGATGGCGTTCTGATAGTGTCTGCCTACCCCATGGGAACAAGGCGTGAGTTAATGTATGTGTATGTATGTTTCACTATCTATCTAGGCGAGCTGTGCACGAAATGTCGAAGAGCAGTGGTGGCCCAGTTTTAACGGCCGCGACTTACGAGTTGTAGGTCGTAGGTTCGAACCCAGACAGGCGCTTTACTTTGTGTAAATTATTTCATCACCATTGCTCTCCAAGCGGTGAAGGAAAACATCGTGAGGAAACCGGCATGTCTTAGAACCAAAAATTCGAAGACATGTGTCATCTACCAACCCGCACTGTGCCCGCGTGGTGGATTACGGCCCATTCCCTCTCTCACAGACGAGACCTGTGTCCCAGCAGTGGAAACATTATAGGCTGATTATGTTATGTTATGCTATGATGTAGTCCCAATACCTTCTAAAACCCGTTTCTCTCCATAAGATAGATTCCAAGGCTTCAAAAAAAAAACAAACAATCAAATTAACTCCATGGCAGTTCAAAAGCACATGTTATCAAAATTATTGCCTTCCAGGATCAACATTAAACCACTTTTTTATATTTCCAGTACCTAGAATCTCTGGTATTGGAGCGCTCCTGTGACCCGACAAGGTCTAATACGGAGAACAAACTGAAGGCGCTCGCCGACTTCTACGGGAAGGCCTGCAAGGCCGGACCCTGGGTGCCCGATAAGTTTAGAGATGCTGAACTTAGTAAGTAATGTTTTAGAACTGCTGATCCACTGTGTAAAAATCATACTGTGAAACTTAGGTGAGGTGACTGAGCTTGGACAACCAGTATTACCAAGGGGTATCGTATTACCCAGTAACTGGGTTGTGGAGTTCAGTTAGGCAGTCGCTCCATATAAAATACTGGTATTCAGCTGCATTCGGTTACACTGGAAGCCGGCCCCAAAAAAGTTGGGAAAAGTCTCATCAGATGGTGATGACCTAGGCTTAATGGCGTCTTTTCAAAATCGAAAGAATCTAATCTTGCTGTTGTTTTGACACTCAACACTACTTTTCTTGACAGAACGCCTCTATCCATCCTTATGCGCTGCTTGCGCTCGTTCCTGCTCAGCTGGAGACCGCTACTGGGGCAACGCGGGCTCCCTCACGTGTCTCACTGATGGCCAGGGAGACGTCACTTGGGGAGACGCTGATGACGTTGCTTCTTACTTCAAGGTAACGTAAAAAAACCCGAAAGACAGACCACCAGTCTTACCTAGGGGTATCGCCAGGGGGGGCGGGGGGGCGGGTAACCCAGTTATTGGGTAATAACCCAATAACTCGGTTGTGCAGGTCAGATAGGCAGTCGCTCCATTTAAAATGCTGGTATTCAGTTGCATCCGGTTAGACTGGAAGACGACCCCAACTTAATTGGGAAAAGGCTGGGCAGATGATGAGTTGAGAAAAATGTCATGAGGAAAATTTTGAGTATGAATGTCGTTGGCTATAAGAGTAGGGGAAGACCAAATAAACGATGGATGGACTGTGTGAATGATGAAATGGTTAGAAAGGGGGTGACTACCGAGATGACGACTAATAGAGAAGTATGGAAGAAAAATACATGTTGCGCCGACCCGCAAATAAATTGGGATAAAGGTGGGAGAGTGATGAGATGAGTTTGGCCCAGTAAGTAGCCACGCCAATCGCGGCATCAGTGACGTTTTTTAGGTCCTCAGAAGTCCAGAAAGCCAATTCTCGTAATTTAAAACGTTCAAAATCTAGTCGCAGTCTCCATCTCGGCGACAAACAAATGTCAAAAACTTGTCAAAATTTAGAGGTATTTTTTGACAGATTGAGACTGTGATCTGACTGTGAACGTTCTTAAAATTACGAGAATTGCCCCTCAGGTGTATGGACACTTTGGACACTCCAACACATTGGGACATGGTTTATTTAATCAGGAGCTTGAATAACAAGAGTTTATTTTCTTCCAGGTTCAGGAAAGTGAAACTCTGGCAGGATCTGCTAACTTCGCGTACCTCTGTCGCGACGGAACCTGGCGCGATCTCACACAGGAGCCCTGCATCTGGCTGCGAAGACCTTGGAACGTTATTGTGGCCAAGAGGTATTACTATTATGTATATATAATTATGAATTCCTCCAATTTAAAATGTCGTACAGCAGACGTGGCGTTATTTAATTAAATTGCAATTCGTTAGAGTTATAGGTATTGCACGATAGTTAAGTTGGGATCTTTGATATTTCAATTATCGGGAGTCTTTTTTTTCAGTTCTCAAGTTTTATAAAACGATTAATGAAGGAATCTCCTAGTAGCTATCGCCGTACGGAAATGAATGAACCGATTTTAATGAATCTTCATACGCATAAGCAGGATACAAAGGTCTAAAAGTTACGAACATTTTCGAATGTCTTATTTAAAAAAAAGGTAACTGGAAATCTCTGTTTCGATGGAAACTTTAAAATCGGTCTAATTTGGCTGTAACACTATTTTTCGAAAATTTTCTTAGGTAACTTTTTAGACCTTGAAAGTTTGTATGAAATGCCGTACGGCGGCTGCCCTTTTCCATTGTTGAAAAACATCAAATCCGTAAGAAGAAATCCGCAACATAATCAGCCTACAATGTTCCCACTGCTGGGACACAGGCCTCCTCTCTGTGAGAGGGAGACTGACGGCCGTCTTCGGGTTGCTGGAATCCGCAAACCTAACCTAAAATTCATTATCGTTCTTTCAGAAAAGCCTCAGAAGATGTGAGCAAACTGGCACAGTCTTTGACCAACAGCTCGGTAACGGTAGACCAACACTGGCGAGGAGCCCTGGCAGCATTGCTGGAGAGCAACCAGGCTTTGCCGGAACCTCTGCATCCGCCACGAGCTCCCATGGATTACTTGGCGAGGGCTGAAGGGTTTAGGGAGGCGTATAGTCAGGCTGCTTGTCACCCACCTAGGTGAGTGTTCTGATAATAAAAGATATATGTATTTATATCTGTTTCTTTAAATTTTTTCGTGGCGTAGATCTGGGCCTCAATTCTGTGATTCCCCGCGAAATCTTACCACGATCGAATCTCAGCAAGAAAACGAAATGTTAACCGTACGGACAACATGTATTTTGACAGAATATACCACGCCATTGTGTCTTATGGAATTGACGTGGTTTCGAAGTATGGTGAATTAGGGCCCTGTATTTTTCGCAAGGGTAGGCAGTGTCACATTTCACCAGTTATAAGATTATTATGAAAGAAATTATGACATATAAATTAAGACATAGCAGAGTAAGCAAACTGAAGTGGCATGTGGCCATGTTTGTCGAAGGAACGATGGCCGGTGGAGCAGACGAGTCCAGGAGGCTTACCATGATCTATTTAAAACCATTTCAAAAGCAAGACATTTCAGTTTAGGTTCTTAAACTGCATCGCTAAAAGTCGTACCATGACGTCCAATACGCTCAGCGGCATTTGGATCGTTGAAAGTGAATGAGCGTTAAGAGCTCGTGGTAGGTATCCAGATGGCACGGCCGAAATTGAATCGTTAAACCTACGTCATGGTACGAATTAGAAGAACAGTTCAGTTTAGGTCCTAAACTGGATCGCGTTAAGAGCTCGCGGCAGGTATCCTGGAGTGGAGACCGCGTACCGGCAAGCGCAGTGTGAGACGCCTACCACCTAGATGGACGGACGACCTAAAGAAGGTGGCTAGGACAGACTGGATGCGGAAGGCGGAGAATTGCTTCAGATAAACGCCTTTTAACATTTTCTTTCTAAACTCCAGACACATCAACTTCTGCACAACATCGCTCCTAGCTAAGAACAAATGCGACTGGCTGAGCGAGGCCGGTGCAGTATACGGCATCGCACCTCCTCTACAATGTGTCATGAGAAACAGCATCGAGGAGTGTTTGAAAGCAGTGGAAGTGGGAGAGTGTCACGCTACTGCCGCTGGCAGTGACTGGCTGGTTGCTGGGATCAGGTTGGTTCTGAACTTCTAACAATTGAGAAGATTCTCTTCATGTCAAAATCAGCTAAGTTTAAACAGCTGGCCTTGATACAAGCATCCTCTCTGTGAGAGGGCGTGGGCCATAATCCACCATGCTTGCCCAGTGCGGGTTGGTGGATTCTATTCTTATTTTATGACGTTTCTAGTAAAGAGTAATTTCGAATCTCACTCAAGATTATTCAAATTTTAAAATAATCCCCCCTTTTTGTCTTGTTCCAGAGATTACTCCCTAACGCCACTTCTCCACGAAATTACTCCCATCGTAGAAAAAACGAACACTATCGTTGCTTACGTCAACACTGACGCTCAAATAACCAAGATGGCTGATTTGCGCGGCAAACGCGCAGCTTTCCCGCGCTACGATGGCGCGGCGTGGCATTCTGTCAAAAACTACATTACAGGACATGAAAATATATCCTGTAAGGAGTTTAGGGAAAACTACTTTAAAGAAATATGTGCCCCTGGCTTGGATGGGAAGAAATGTTATGAAGAAGGCGAAGTGGAAGCATTGAAGTCTCTTGTTGAAGGAAAAAGTGATGTTGCCTTCATTAGTATGACGACTTATAAAGCTTTCCAAGGTGAAATATTTATTTTTATACATATTATGTTTTCAAACACAGACAGAATCATAAAATTACATCACGGTTGTAATCTACGGTTCAGTCACATTTCGCCAGTCATGTCTATGGTCCCATACAGTAACAGGGCCAAGGCAAGGCGCAGTGATGGCAGGTGGAGTAAGGCAGTAACCGAGTGCCGTCTCAGGACTGGAAGACGAAGTGTCGGTCGTCCGGCGAGATGGACGGACGATATTGTTAGGTACCATCGCGGGTAGAACATGGATGAGGCTGACACAGGAGCGTGGAGATTGGTAAAAGAAAAGAGAGGCCTATATCCAGCAGGCAGCAGTGGGTGACGTCGGGTTGTGGATGATGCTGATGAAGAAGGGGTGAGCCTGTTGCCAAAAACCGGGCCCAAATCCAAATTCCGGGCTGCTATTGAGAAATTCTTCAAGGAAAAACTCAATAACACTTTGCCCGACTTTATAGGAATCGAACACATCACCCTATTTGCACTGTACAGCTGCTATAATCCAGTCCTCTTGTAAAGGTGATCGTTAAAATACGCTCTGTTCTTTATAATACTTATTTTCTTTTTTTCAGAGAGCAAAGAACCATCGTCAGGAGACATCAAGAAAATCGTCCCTCTCTGCCCCGAAGGAAACGAGAAATACTGTTTCGTTAGTTGGTCCAACTTGGGCCACATATTTGCGGCCAACAACCTCACAGCCATTCGTCAACACGAGATTGTAAACGTCTTCACCAAGATGGATCAACTGTTTGGCAAACACCCGCCTTTCCACAATGCTATGTTCTCAATGTATGGCCCTTTCAACCATGAAATGGAAGTTATTTTCCATAGAAATACAAAAAGTTTAGCCACGAGTGCTGTTTTAAAGACTCACCCTTACGATAAAATTCCTTATAACCTCGAACTTTCTGTTTCAAATATGACAGACTTCACTTGTGATTTTGGCGCCAAAACGACGCCGTCTTTAATCATGTTGCTGGTAACTCTAGTCGCATTTTTAATTAAATAGTTATTGTTTTTAAGTTAACTAAGCGCTTTGTGATATAGAAATGAACAGTTTTTATATTTTTCTTTGTGGTTTCATTATTTCCCTTATGTAGCATACATAGCTACAGTCAACTCAATACAGTGTTTACTGGGATCAGCCTGCCGTCGAGTTATCTACATAGTTTAATCTAATTAAATTAGCAGGCCGTCGCCCGCGCCGCCGTCGGAACGAGCAGGTCGGAACGATGCGACACCTGTCGCAGGACATAGCAGTTTGGAGGGGCTACGTTTGGTTTGATAAAGTCCTTACCGAGTTGTAGGTCGTAGGTTCGAACCTGGGCAGGCGCTTTACTTTAAGTAAATAATTTAATGACCACTGCTCTCAAAACGGTGAAGGAAAACAGAAAAGAACCAGCATGTCCTAGGACAAAAATCGGAGACACGCGACACCCCTACCACCCCGCATTGGGCCCGCGTGGTAGATTAAAGCCCACAGACACCTTCTCGATGAGGGGAGAGCTGTATCCCAGCAGTGGGAACATTATAGGCTGATTATGCTATAATAAGGCGTAGGAGTATTTGTATATTCTGTGATAGCGTAGGGACTACGGCGTAAGCTACGAATTTATAGGTAACAAATTTGTCTCTTTTCTCTATCCGTATAGTGGCCTAGCTTCAACACTGTAGCAAGAGGATTGAGGAAGCGACGAGCTTTACTGCTTTAGATAGAAACTCTTCTCTACTAGAACAGGGAATTACAAACGCAAAAAATTAAAACCAATAAAAAAGTCTGGATGACTCTAACGGCGAATTGACGTCCCTCCGCTAGGACTAATAGTGTTCTGTGGACAGGCCGCCTTCGTGCAGGCGCCATCTCTTTGGCGGTTAGTCGAAAAACTATACATAATTATAATTAGATACGTAAACAAAATTAAATAAAGAAATTATTCATAAATTATAAAAAAAAAATACAATTCCAATTTCAAAGATATTATGAACGCAGTCAACAATGGCAGTCAAAGAATTGTCATTACTGTCAAAGTTGTCAACAACAAGACGTGATTTTCCCGCGGCACCAAAACTTATCAATCGCAAAACAATTAACAAAGTAAACTTTTCTCTAAAAATATGAGTTCTACTAACTTAAACAACTTTATAAAAGCTCTGGACACAGTGATAAAGGATTACATATGTGGCGTGTGCGGTGAAATGTGTAAAGATCCCGTAGTACTGATGAAATGTTTCCACATTGTATGTGCTGTTCACACCGGATTGACGACCTGCCCGACCTGTAAATTACCTCTAGACAACTGTTCTACGTACGTCGACGAAAGTATACAAGTTTGTATCGACTCCGCTACAGAATTAGGCAAGTTATTCGAGAAATTTCGACCAAAAGAACCCAGTGTAACATCGAGTAAGAAAACCAGGAAGAATGACGCAGTTCCTGCTTCAAGTAAGAGTGTTACCGTTGAATCTAGCTTCAAGACTCCGCTATCTGACAAGACGAACTCTCGCCAACAGTTGAGCGAGACTATAAATTCGAATTTGAGTTCGAAATTCAACAAAACTAATGAAAAACGTAATAATAAAGGTGAAACGGCCCTCCATATCTGCTGTCGTCTTGGTAAAATTGATAGGATAAAAGAACTGCTCAGTCTCGGTGCCAACACTAACACTAAAGATAACGCTGGGTGGACACCGTTGCACGAGGTCGTGCAAAACGGACGCTTAGACATTGTTACGCTACTTTTACAGTACAATACATTAATAGATGTACCAGGACAGGGCAACGAGACACCATTACACGAGGCTGTCAGATATAATTACATAGAAATAGCCCAGGAGTTGATTAAGCATGGAGCAGATATGAACGCCAGGAACTGTAAAGGGGAGACTCCGTATCAACTTGCTTCTGTAGACATGAAGAATAAGTTAAGAATGGCAGCGGACAATATTTTACACACCCAGAGTGTTAATGTCTCCCATATAGCTGCGTTGTATGCTGAGATCGAATTTGATGATATCCGTGTTTACTGCGTTTCTCAGTACCGTACAGTACATAATAAGTTAAAAGTCTTAGCAAAACATCACAGTAATGTTTCTTTAGAAGTGAAATTCACGAAAAAGGTTACGCATTTGGTATTAGATTCTGAAGATGGAATTTGTTCAAGCAGTTTGGATGTGCTGCAAGGAATTGTCAGTAACATCTGGGTTATATCATCTGAATGGGTTACAAAATCAACTGAAGACAAACTAGAGCCCTTTGAAACCTACGAAGTCAAGGGCGTAGGTACTGCTTCCTATAAAGGCCCCAGAAATTCTCGGTACATCAAATATAAACAATTACCAGGAGTTTTTGATGGCTGTCATTTCTACTTGCACAATTTCAATACTAAATATGAGATTTCAAAATCCCTTGTCTTAACAAAATCCATTTTGACAAAGTTAATTACTGATGCCGGTGGTATCGTTCTTAGGAGGGTTCCGAATCCAGAATCAATACCGGAGAGTGAGAAATTGGTACCGTACCATGCAAAGAAAGATGGGAAGTTGATGAACTGTTCGCATTATATTATTTTTAAAGATATGTATGAGCCAATGTATA
Source organism: Gortyna flavago (assembly GCA_963669345.1). Lineage (NCBI taxonomy): Eukaryota > Metazoa > Arthropoda > Insecta > Lepidoptera > Noctuidae > Gortyna > Gortyna flavago. Next base: position 2,237,902 of record OY770155.1, on the reverse strand, counting down.
ACATGCAGCATTTGAAAGCATTGCCCATTGGATGGTTGATTGAATGCCTGGAGAAGTATGAATTGTGTGAGCCGTGGTAGTTATTCTTTCATCCTAAAGTTCTGGTCAACCTGAGGTGAAACCCTTTTGGGATGTGGGACGCAAGTCGCTCGCTTCGATTGTGTCAACTAACTTGTACGGAGGTGTTCATCAGGCGCGGATAGTCGCGTGACTTCCTAATGAATAAAACAACGCGCGCAGTCTTGTCCCGCGCGGGATCGCCTGTTTGACCTTTGTTATGGGTAACATTAGGGTAATTACATGTCGGAGATGCCTCACTGTGTTACCTCGCGGACGCGGTTTAGTTCCCTCGATGTTACCTCCATGCAGTGGCGTAACTATACCGTTTGGGGCCCGTGGCAAATTCAAGGGATGGGGCCCTCCCTCAATGCAAAGAAGCTCAACCAACGTTATAGTTTCTTTTTTACTGGCACTTCTCCCGCGACTTCTTCCGCGTAGATTTCATATATTCCCCTACAAAATTTAACACCTGACTGTTTCGTTGGTCTGGTGGTAGCAAGCGGTACTGCTGTCTGCTGAGCATGAGGTCCTGTCCAAAAAATTTGAGAAATAATGGGAAAAAGGTTCAAAATGTTGTTGCACATTTTCAAAAAAAGTTTGTGTTTATAAATTTATGTTAGGATCCTCCTGTCCTCATGGCCCTGTCGGGCAGGGGGCCCCCTCTGGCTGGGGGCCCGTTTTATTTTGCCCCAATGCCACCCTATTGTTACGCCACAGTGCCTCCAAGTAAAACAAATGGATGCTAATAGACACGCACGCAATGCCAGGCATCGAGGTAAACTCCCAGGCAGCCCGCGATGTATCGCAGTGAGGCATCTCCGACATATAATTACCATAATGCCCCAAAAAATAATAGCCTTAATGGCCTTTAGGTTGGGAAAAGGAAAGATTTTATTTTAGCAATATTTGCTCTCTAGATATTTCGTAGAGCTGCTGTTTTGAAGCAACCATTTCCTGCATTTAATCATTGTAGTTTGTAGTTACAATACTTTTATGAATTTACAAAACGGGTCTAATGGTACACTACAGAAAATGTAGGTAAGTAAGATAAGTGCCAGCGCAAACTGTGCGTTTTGTCGCTGAGTTGTCGTTTGCGACTTGACGCAGAGCTGTCGTATGCGTCTGCGAGTAGTCGTTACGACTGACGTAAATAACGCAGCGAATACTGTTAAGTGTTACGAAATTACCCGGTGTGCATGTGCAACGAGCGTCTAGGCAAGACAAGAAGCAAAAGCGTGCCTGTCGTTGCGATTCTGCAACTCGACGCCACGTGTGCGCAGCTTTGAACAATATAATTATACAGGAAAAAAATTTAACCAGTGCGAAAACTGCAATTATGAATCCAACATATTAGAGCATTAGAAGATCAATAAGTTTTTAGAGGATCAAATAAATATTTTGCTTATCGGCGACTTGAACAAGTGTGTGGTGCACTACGCCTAACTCATCGAACTAAGAGTCGATCATGTTCGGATGTGATGATATAAATGTAAGATAACACAATGTAAATGTTAGATTAAAAGCTGATGATCATTAAGGCAAGGTCACATCACTCCAACAAAAGCCGTACCTACCTTATTATATTTAGCAGTAAGTTAGTACCTATTAAATTAAATATATTAAGGTGGAGGCGCACGGTAACCCGCCAAACTTCAGTTTTTTTTACGTTTTTTACAATTTGCAGGACAAGTGTCATTTTGAATGTTGATCTAAGTTCTTAAAATCCTATTGAATTACTAATGAAATATTAATCAATAGGATTATGAGAACTAGAGGGTTGTATTAATTTCACGGGCCACCTAGCGCATCCCTAAAAATAAGACAATTCGGTAACCACATGATGGAAAAAAAAAATATAATAAATTGAGGCCTTTTGTGTTTTTAATTAAGAATTCATGATCATTGTTAGCCAAGAGAAAAGATGTTTTTTAATTAAGAATTCATGATCATTGTTAGCCAAGAGAAAAGATGTTTTATGTCATACACAATAATATTTCATGATATCTACCTATTTAAAATAATAATAAAAATGGTTTTTGAGCTCAATAAATAGTAGGTACATTACGATACGTGTGTCATTAATGTATTGTCGTGCATTCACGTATCGTATACTATTTTATAGCACGTGTGACCTAAAAGCGCACTTATGAAGTATCTAACTAGCTTTTCTGTGTAAAAATTGACTACTTATGTCACAGATAAGCGTGACTTACCTAAGTGCGGGCATAGACTTATAAAAAAAGATGGACTCCGCGCCACGCATATCGAAAGTGAAGCACAGTAAGTATGTCGGACCGCTTGTTCAAACACGCCTCAAGCTCACATTTACATCATAGTATGCCGACCGGTCGCCATTACGTGACACAACAGCGTCAATCGTCATTCACGCACACATAGATCGGTATAAAGGAATCTTCAATTTAATTATGATTAATTTAATTCAATTTAATCTGTATTTGTATATTATGAACTGAATGTTCCAATTATGTTAGTTAAAATGTAGTAGGTAATAATGAGATTAAAAAGTTATTTTTATCAAAACTATTTTTCTCTTTATATTTCAGTAATTCTTACCAATTCCTGTCTATTATTTAAACCTGCACTCGCGTAACATTTTCAATCACAATCTGAATCATTTTGAAAGACATTGCTTCATATGTACCGAAGACGCGCCCCACTCTTCTTCCTAATCGCTTAGTCAATGAACGAAAAACACAAACACAAAAAAGAACAAGTTGGAGGAAAATATGCGTCACATCCACGCAAACCGGCCATCGCTCAGTAAAATGCTAAGACCCTATGCGAGACAGCTCCAGAGCTGGTTGAACCCTTTGAAATTTACTTACAGTACAATTGTGCAACATCCGCTAGTGTTTTAGTTTTGTCGATAAACAATAATTACCTATTAGTGGGTAATTAGTGTGTATCGAAAAACTAAAACACTAGCGGAATTAACTAGCGATGCGTGCGTGCGTGCGCGTGTGTGTGTCGAAGGCGAATACATGACCTAAAGCGCGGTCACTATCGGACTGCATAGAAAAGATAGAGATGCGCGATGACACAACCCTGGTAATTTATTGCAAAATATGAAACAATCATCTATTGTTGATTTATCAAACACCAAACAAATAAAAACCGTATACTAAAATTCGGGGAATTAAATTGTCTTTTATATGGTGAAAGTTTTATGAAAATACACCCGATAGTATTTGCGTGATTATCGTTTTTATGTCCGCGGTAGACATTACTTTACAAATTAATTACACTATGTTAAAAAAATATAATTTCAAATATTCACATATCAAATTACGAAGCAAATGGTCTAGTATAACATTGTTTTTTTTTCAAAGAAATCAGTCCGTTCGATTAGACGTGATGTTGAATTTAAAATCATTAGAAGTCGTATATCTGCGCCTAATAATTACCTACGTCATAAACAAGTTAACCTACCTAAGCAGTGCAGTCATTCATTTTCAAATAACAATAACAGTAGCACTGCAGTGGTGCCGGCACCGAGGTACTTTACTTTTGTGTAAATAATTTCATAAACACTGCTCTCAAAACGGTGAAGGAAAACATCGTGAGGAAACCGGCATGTCCTAGAACCAAAAGTTCACCCGCACTGGGCCCGCGTGGTACATTACAGCCCACTCCCTCTCGAAGAGAGGCTTGTGTCCCAGCAGTGGGAACATTATAGGCTGATTAAATGCTATACCAGCTAATTTGGGCGTTTTATGTGAGTGATTTAAAAGCTCTTTTGTACGGGAGTTTGGCGTTTATTTGAGGTATTATTTCTTTTATATACGACGACATATCAAACTATACCTTACATCTATGTATAATAAGTACTAATATGATACGTAAAATTTGTTTGTTTGTATGTATGGGTAATCTCTGCAACTACTAGTCAGATTTGAAAAAATCTTTTGTCATTTGATAGCCCAATTCTTGAGGAAGGTTAAAGGCTGTTTAACAGCACGCTACGACTCTTAAAACAAAAGAAAATAAGTCAGACAGAACGCTGAAAACGATGTGATAGGGCGGGCAGGTGATGCGATGCGACGGGTTGGGTCAAGGGAACAAGAAATTTCACGCGGACGAACTCGCGGCCAGAAGCTAGTAAAAAATAAAGCTAATACTGTCAAAATAGTGAGAGAAATAAAACAAAAAATATATAACAGAATAAATTTATTATTCAAAATAAACTTTACACTTTTTTCTAGATATTGACAGTACTTAGTAATCACATTACTTAATAATAATACTGTAGCTAGCTATCTACACAAAAAAAGTTATAACTTTAACCAAAAAAATTAAGGGGTGCTTCAGCCCGATTTAAACTTTATGGCGGTTTGGAACATGAGGCGAGTCGTTGCGCAGTAACCAATTCACCTGTCAGCGGGACGAGGGGTGAGGTACTGCGCAGCGAGCAGCGCACTTCAGAGCCGCCATAAAATTTGATTCGAGCTATACACACGTTCGGGTCGCCACATTCGGTTCCGCAGTATTTGTTGAACAATAAATCGAGCCGAAGCAATTATTAAACATATTCGGGTCGTGCCGATCGGCAAACATCGTTCGGCATCAACATTTTACTTAATCATATTCGGATCGGCTAAGCCTGGCGGCTTTTTCCCGAACATAATTATATCTACAAAATATATTCCATATTGCCGCCCTGCTGTGCCGAATCATGCCAACCCGAACGTGTGTTGCACCCCAGAAGTTAGTAGATATTTAATTAATCAATTATTTTAAAATTCCCAAGCCCAACAAATAGGGGCCATCACAAGGACAAAACTTGCTTTGGGTACATACTTTAGGGACTACCTAAATTATTGTTCAAGGCTCCCAAATTGTAAATTAGGATCCCACAAAGAAAAAATAGGGATAAAAAAAGGAATTACGATCAAATAAAGAAAAATATTGTTTCGCATGCAACTTCAACTATTGGAAGTATTAGGTTTAAACTTTAAAGTATTTTAATAAAATCCATTTAAAAAATTTAATAAATATAAAAAAGTACAATGCGTTTCTTGCACAACCATTTTTATAGGAAAGTTGTCATGTCATTAAAATTACTTTTTAAACTTTTTTACGCGACTGCGAAGAAGGGTTATGTTTTTCAGTAAGTTTGGGCCGGCTTCCAGTCTAACTAGGGTGTCTACTCCCTAAGCACGGAGTACGTAGATTCGCAAGTTACGGGCGTTTCTTACTTCACAGCACCTACGGTGTGTCATATAAATGGCCGGTTAGATACTGTAGGTACGTGGTTGTGAAATATACTTAAACGTATTTATAAAAAAAAAAAAAATTTTACAGAAAAATAAAACGTAATTTCTAAGCAATAAGGTTGAAAAAACTGTTGCAAAAATAAGACTACAACATTATTTGCGGTCTTATTTTTCCGGCCGTTTTTTGACGTACTCGGTACTATTGTTGATCGAACGAGTCGAAACCAGAGGGGTAATTCTCGTAATTTTAAGAACGTTCAGAGTCTGATCTCAGTCTCAATCTGTCAAAAAATCCTCTAATTTCCCTACATTTTTGAGAAGTTTTTGACATTGATTGTCGCTGAGATGAGATTGCGACTAGATTTTGAACGTTTTTAATTACGGGAATTGGCCTTCTGGTATCAATAGTATAATTTTCACTTTTTAATGGCATTAAATATCCCTGAACATATAAAAATTCTGGCCTAAGTTTTGCGGCTTGGCAGTGAAGTAACCTCCAATATATTATATCTATTATTTAGTTGGTCGACAACCGGTGCGTTCACCATAGTAAAGCTGGCTATCCACTACGTTCGTGCATGGTTAATGCACCGTGCATATACCTTGTTTAAAAACGGCCACCATGACCAGGAACAGAGTAGATGCACGAACATAGTGGATAACCAGCTTCATATACTCAGTTTGTTAGTCTCATTTGTGTGTGTGTGCGATTTGAGTTGATGTCAAGTGTCGAAGCTGCGGGGCATGTATCTGAAAGATAAGGATAAGATGAGTATATTATAAGTATAATTATATAATAATAAAGATTGCTTTGTAAATCATGCAAGTTCGTAGTACAAAAACTGCCTTATTTGCATAACAACATATATTTTATACAATCAACAACACAGTGGCGTGCACAGAGATTTCAGACAGGGTATGCACAAAAAAATCGCGGCCGATTTTAATTTACTATTTAAACACACTTTGCCGCCAGCACAGGTCTCACATGTATAATTTTCCATTTTTTACAATAGACTTACTAAATAATTAGGTACTCGTCAATAAAAGCTTATAGCGCCAAGAAAAACAATATGGCGAAAAAAACTTTGCAATTTATTACGTTAGGAACTAATACGAACTAATTAATCGGTCATTTGGTCAATCCGACAAAAAAAAGTCGACCCTCTGCAATTAAGCAGTGTTTTTACCGGTTCTCTATTTGAACGGTTTGCAATGTAAGCTATGCTTCTAAAACTCCAACACGCGCACACATTTTGACGCACACAGTCACATTTTTGCTGTGTACTACACGAAATGCGTTGTATGAAGAATAAGCAAGACGTAGTATCGCTTTTGCTCACGGGAGCGCTGCCTGCGCGGGTGGCGGGTGTTCGCAGCTCCAACGAGTTAGTTCCAAAAAAAAGTAATAGATGGCGCGAAGCTAAATTACTTACCATGTTTTTTTTAAATTATAGTTATTTATCATTCAGATGGGCATGTATGTATGGGACTACAGGGTATGCAGAGCTTATTTGCATGTATGGAGTGCACGCCACTTTAACAACAACATAAATATTTTATAGCATTGTTGACTTATACCCGCAGTTAAGTCACGCTTTTCTGTGACTTAAGTAGTTTATATGACCGACTGACTGTTATAGACTGAGATCGGACTGTGAAAGTTCTCAAAATAACGAGAATTGCCCCTCAGAATACCAGCGCTGCGGTATTTATTTTTTAAATATCACAGCATTATGCTGAGGTAAGAGCCTTTTTGGTATCTCACAAGTATTTTTTTTTTTTTGTTTTAATGTAACTTTGATAGTTGTAAATGCTCCTTTTTTATATTATTTGTATTTCCTGTGTGTCCTAAATAAAACATTTTTCTTTCTTTCTTTACAGGGCGGGAACAAGATATCACGTAGTATTATGTCTGTCAAATCCTACAGCTAAAGTAAAAGTGCGCAGTGCTGCATTTCAAGTTAAACAAATATCAACTTTATTTCAATGACGATTAAGTTGATTTCGGAGTGACAAGCACTATTGAAAAAGTTATAAAAATGTTTGAAGTTGTAGCGTAAACTGAACTTTATTGTGTAGGAATTAAAGTTGTTTTTCCAATCGCGAACCCATATTACATAGACTCACCTGACACTGTAATCGTGAACATTGAACACGGCGTAGTGGTCGTTCCTGAACACTGGGTAGAAATGTTCCACCGGCTGGGTCAGCAGAGTGTGGCACATTGAAGGCCGATTGCTGAGCCACGGGGCTTCTACGTCCCAGATGTCTTTGAATGAACAACCAGTGCTGAATCGATGACAAATAAAACCATTATTAAAAAAAAAAAAGAACCGACTTCCAAAAAAAAAAAAACAAAAAACTTTAATTTTTCGGAAGTCGGTGTCGTTGGTTCCGCATTTTCGTTTTTAGCCACCGATTTCCGAAATTAAAGTTAGTGTCAAATTGGTAGTCTTGGCAGAATAGAATTGGTTATGTTACGCGAACAATGTGTGAAAATCCTACTCATCATCATCTGCCTAGCCTTTTCCCAACTATGTTGGGGTCGGCTTCCAGTCTAACCGGATGCTACTGAATACCAGTATTTTACATGGAGCGACTGCCTATCTGACCTCCACAACCCAGTTACTGGGTAATACGATACCCCTTGGTAAGACTGGTTGTCAGGCTTTCTGGCTTCTGACTACCCGTAACGACTGTCAAAGATCCACGAATGACAGCCGGGACCAACGGCTTAACGTGCTTTCCGAGGCACGGAGGGGTCTCGATATGTAAAGATGGTCACCCATCCACAGAACAACCGCGGCAAGCGTAGCTTAACCTGATCGATCGACCTGTGCGGCTGTTATTATTTAGCCACGGGCCCCTCCTGTGAAAATCCTACTACAACACTAATATTATGCCGAAAGTTTGTTTTGTAAAATTTGATAAAATTTTGTAAGGAGTTAGCTGACACCATGGATTAACACAAAGGCTACTTTTATCCCGATATTCGCACGGGATCGACACTTATGCGGGTGAAACCGCGGGGCGCCGCTAGTAATTAGGGCTGTTTGGGGTTATATTCCTTGACACGTTGGTTATGACTTACCTACTCCTTCCATAGCAGTACATAGTCTCAACCACGAGGTAGGTTGCCTTCAGCTTGGTCAACTCTTGGTACAGCTCGTGAGGAGGGAACCGCCCGTACATCTTGTGGACGGCGTATGCTCGCTCTCTGTAAGGATAGATATAGTATACAGCACCATAATCAGTGTCGTAACTATACCGTTTGGGGACCGTGGCAAATTCAAAGGGATCTCCCTCAATGTAAATAAGCTCAACCAACGTTATAGTTTTTTTTAAATTACTAGCACATCTCCCGCGACTTCTTCCGTGTAGATTTCATATATTCCCCTACAATATTTAACAGCTGACTGCTTTGTTGGTCTAGTGGTCGCAAGCGATACTGCTGTCTGCTGAGCATGAGGTCCTGTTCAAAAAATTTGAGAAACAATGGGAAAAAGGTACAAAATGTTCGAAACCGGAATCCTTTGTTGCACATTTTCAAAAACATTTATAAACTTATGTTAGGATCCTCCTGTGCTCATGGCCCACTCGGACCGGTGGCTCCCTCTGGTTGAGGGCCAGTGGCATTTTGCCCCAATGCCACCCTATAGTTACGCCCCTGACCGTATAGACTAGACCTGATAGTGTGTTACCCTCGCCCCACCCCCCGGAGGGTTATTTAAGGGTTAGCTGGTGAAACTTCACAGACGAGGAAACTAGGGACCTTCAAGCGTCGTGTGACCAGCGTGATAGTGGCTAGGACCGGCATGGAGCCTGCAAATGCTGCCCCCACCGTGATAAGGTACATACCGTGCCTCCAAGTGTTCGTAATGAGGGTGTGACACTATAGGGCGTCGTGTGACCAGCATGATAGTGGCTAGGACCGGCATGGAGCCTGCAAATGCTGCCTTGACCGGTGTATGGGTCCGAATCCATTCTAGTAGCTGTTCCTGGTTGATGTCACTGAATTCGCCTGAAAAAAAAAAGGTTTTATTTAATTTCGGCCTACTCTCACAGGAAAAAAGCGTGTTTATGTATTTACTAGCTGCGCCCCGCGGATTCACCCGCGTAAATGTCGATCCCGTGGGAATATCGGGATAAAAAGTAGCCTATATTTTAATCCAGGGTGTCAGCTATCTCCATACAAAATTTTATCAAAATTGGCACAGCCGTTCGAGCGTGAAGAAGTAACAAACATATAAATACACACACTCAAAAACGTGTTCGCCATTGTGATGTTAGTGTGATTATTAATACTACTCACCAATATGTGACATTTCATGTGTTATGCTCTGGAACAAGTCGTGGACCAACGGACACATGCACACGACCCAGAACACTGGCAGAAATCGCTTGTATGACCGCGGCAATCTGGTAACATATGAGGTGGTTATGAACAGGAATCATCACTAACCCACTTACTAATAAACGTATTATATCAGATGAATAGTTACACACCGATTTCTCTCTTTCAGTCGTCAGTAATTTGACTTTCGAAAGAAGAAGATAAAGCGTTGTGTAACTATACAGACGCTATACAACGTTTATTAATAAGGGGGTATGGCTACAAAGGCCAATTTATTCTCGTAATTTCAAACGTTCAAAATCTAGTCGCAGTCTCATCTCGGCGAAAAACAAATGTCAAAAATGTAGGGAAATTAGATTTATTATTGACAGATTGAGACTGAGATCAGACTGAACGTTCTTAAAATGACGAGAATTGCACCACAGGGTGCTTACTCTCGAATATAATTCCGATAGATCGACATTGGAATTGTCAGTCAAACGGCTGGGATTGGCTGGACTCACTGAGTCTAGCGCCATCCCTGACGTTTAACTCAACCAACTGACGTTTGTCCAATGTCGATCTATCGGAATTATATTCGAGAGTAAGCACCCTGGACTCTGTAACACGTCATACGCTACCGACAGCATGCGGTGACGTCACGATGGATGACCTACATGCCGCCGCGCCGGTTGCCGCCGTCGCACCTGGGGGTCGCGGGCGGCGTGCGAGCGAGACAGCGCTCATGTGTTTACGAACACAGCATTCGGTCGTCGTCGGTCGCGGTCGGCGTGTGGTCAGATAGACCCCAAAATGTTGATTTTCTACATACCATGCATTCGCGAATTATTTTCCAAAAATGTTAAAAAATATGAATTAATGGAAAAATAACTTTAATTCTTACACAATAAAGTTCAGTTTACGCTACAACTTCAAAACATTTTTATAACTTTGTCAATAGTGCTAATCAATCTGATATCAAACTTAATTTTCATTGAAATAAAGTTGATATTTGTTTAACTTGTAACAGGGTAGAGGTGCGCAGCACTGCGCACTTTTACTTTAGGAATGAAAATGAACATTTTGGCTTCTGATTCTCTTCATCATCTGCTAGACTTTTCCCAACTATGTTGGGGTCGGCTTCAAGTCTACGCAGATGCAGCTGAATACCAGTATTTTACATGGAGCGACTGCATATCTGACCTCCACAGCCCAGGGTCTGGGTATTGCGATACTCCTGTGTAAGACTGATTGTCAGACTTTCGGGCTTCTGACGACCCGTAACGACTGTCAAAGATCCACGAATGACAGCCGGGACCAACGGATTAACGTGCTTTCAGAGGCACGGAGAGGTCTCGGTATGTAAAGATGGTCACCCATACACGGACCAACCGCGGCAAGCGTAGCTTAACGCGCGTAATAAACGCGTATGTAATATGGGTTTTGCCTGAATTAAATGTTTTTTTTTTTTATCGACCCTTGCTATATATAGCCTCTAATCCCTTGCTTTATGAACTTATAAAAATCAAAATTTTGCCATCCGATTCTGTCTAGTATATATTAAAAAATACAATATACTCACGCATAGTAACTAGTATTCATCATTAGCGACGAGACAACGCACAAATGCGTCGTAAATAAAAACTTCAGTCTCATAATCAACGCCGCCATGACACCAAACACAGCCATTTGAGAAATATTATAAAATATTGCAGGCTCCGCTTTTAAACGGCGCAAAAACATCAAAAAGACATCCCCATCTTCGTTATCCTCGCATTCAAATTTAGACTTTATCTCTTTCTCAATAACGTCCAAATCCGTAACTGGCTTCCGCTGACGAAGTTTGCTGTCAGAATTTTCCACGCCAGAGTCGGACTCGTCAGAAGTGTTGCTGTCCTTTTCTATCGTTCGCGTTCGGTCGTCTATCTCTTTTCTACAGTCTTCTACCGCATCGGTGATCCAGCGGTTGCATACATTTAGTATGCTTAGGACAGCGAAGGGAATTAAAAATGATTTGAAGAGTTTTTTGACTGCACTCCAGGGCAAAAAGTCGAAGACCACAGCGCAAGTATATATTAAAGTATGAAAAGTTTTAAAATTCGTGAATTTCGAATACAATATATCCCAGACATGACTATCTTCCTCTACTTCTAAAAAGTTACTAATTAACTTTTTCAAATAAAACGCTGCTAAAACAACTATAGCAATTCTAAGAAAAATCAGCCATAATTCCACTAACAAATCCACGCGATTATGAACCTTAACGCGTAAAGAGCTGAAGAACAAACAGTATGCGGAGACTATGACAAAGAAGGACGCGTATAAGGACGATTTTAGCATGTCATTGCCTTGTAATAATAGTACTGCCATATGGAGACCACAGAAATGTGAATGTAGGAAGATACAGAGAGCTTTGATGTCGATAATTCTGAATTGTTCCATTACGAAGAAAATGGCCGTTTGTGTGAGTAATATGAATTGACTGAATTGCCAGAATAGGAGGCATAGACAATTCAATATGAATATTGACACCTGAAACAAGAGAAGGATGTATTATTAATTTATATAAAACTAGCTGCGCCCCGCGGTTTCACCCGCATAAGCAATTTTACCCGTTTTTTTTGAAGCCGCAGGCAATTTTTTTAAATTTTCTCTATCTCCGTAACAACCATCCTCGTACTTCAAGGAACATTATAAAAAAAGTATTAGCGAAATCGGTACAGCTGCTCTCGAGATTTGCGCTTAGCAACACATTCAGCGATTCATTTTTATATAATAGAAGATTATAAATTAACCCAGTCTTTGTCGAAACATAGATCTCGCATGTATCTAAATTATAGGAAAACACGGCGCTATCATCAATAAGCGTACTAGAACAATATAAAAAAAAAATGGTTGTCGTGTAAAGTCGGTTTACGGACGATAATTTTACATGGCAACGTCATATGAGATAGATGCGTCACAAGCCGAACGCTTAGGCCGATCGTGCCTCTCTATCGCTTGTACCGCGCTCTCGCTTGCACGCTCGGCTCTGGCGTAACGTGACAATGAGTCATGCTTTTTCGTGCGTGCAGCCGGCGTTCATCTATTTATAAAACGTTAGTTATCACGTCAAAAATTCTATCCTGTCCTACTAATATATAATATAATATATAATAATATTATAAACGCGAAAGTTTGTGAGGATGGATGGATGTTTGTTACTCTTTCACGCAAAAACTACTGAATGGATTTTGATGAAACTTTACAGTAATATAGCTTAGACATTAGAATAACACATAGGATAATTTTCATCTCGAAAATCCCAGGGGATCGACACTTATGCGGGTGAAACCGCGGGGCGCTGCTAGTTTGTAATAAGTATAATTTTCTTCAAACCAAAATATTGAGATTCTCGAATAATTACACAACATTATTCGTACCTGTAATTGAAAATTAGTCCTTCGTGTATTGTCCCTCAACTGCATAGAGACCAGCCAAGTCTGTAGCAACAGGAGAGGGGCCGCGAAGTTCTCGCGTTCGTTAGGGGCCCACTGCACTCGAGTACATTCACAATGGTTTGCGAAGTACTGAGCTACCGCTAGCAGGCCTCCTAGAATGCTGTGGCTGGAAAAATAAAAAAAAACACCTGTCAAGAGCAAGTCGGACTCGCGCACCGAGAGTTCCGTACAAATTTGTAGGTATGTAAATAGTTTATCACGGTTTTTTTTATGTAACTACAAATTTACGGTTTTTTTATTTTTTTACTTAACTTGTGCTACATGACCTTGTTTCTTGTCAAATTTCATGATTCTAGGTCAACGGGAAGTACCCTATACATTTTGATTCCCCTGAGAGGTCGAAATGTACGTTTTTTCCTACGTTAACATAGAAGTTTGATTTTTTCACAGCTTCATGGGACCGCAGACCTGAGTATATGGTTTTAATTTCAACTCGATACCTCCACGCGTTCCCGAGATAAAGGGTCTTGACAGACAGACAGACGGACGGACAGACAACATAGTTTGAATAAATAACTTTTGATTTTTATAGGCAGTTGCTCCATGTAAAACACTGGTATTCAGCTGTATCTTGTTAGACTGGAAGCTGACCCCAACATAGATGCGAAAATGTTAAGTAGATGATGAGTTGTTGAATCTTTAAACAATCATCATCATCTTCATTTCAGCTGAAAGACGTCCACTGCTGGACATAGGCCTCCCCCAAGCACCTCCATTTCGACCCTTTCTGTGCTTCTCGCATCCAACGGGTTCCTGCAGCCTTCACAAGGTCGTCGGTCCACCTTGTAGGAGGCCTTCGAGACGAGAAGATATTGCGTAACTTCCCGAACGCTGCCCAGCCGAGTCGGATTCGACGATTGACCTCTTTCTCGAAGTTGGACCTACCTAACTGGACAATTTGTCCAAGGTAAACATACTCGTCCATGACTTAACAATCATAATGCTGTCAAATCATAGTCTGGCATATTTTTACGAAGAGGTCTCGTGTTACTAAGTGACTGGATTGTAGAGATCAGGCCGTAGACCATAGAATTAACAACATTTACCTTAACGCAGCAGCATGCAGGAACAAGGCTGCCGCAGTCAACCCTGCTAGCCACCACACGGCCTCCAAATAAAAGAATATGGGCTGTCCGAGCCCTACGCAGCTTTCCACAGGCGCTAGGCCTTTGCCTCTGTCCACCAAGTGGCATTTGCGGTGAGCTGTTGTGTTTAAATAGGGCTCGAAATAGCGGTATAGCGCTCCGATCATCACCTGGAAAATGGTTTTAGGATGATGAAAATGCGGAAAATTAATGTTTGTTTGGTTTTACCTGCTAAAAACTAAACAGATTTTGATGTGTCTTATGATCGAGGTGGTTTGGAACAAAATCTGGCATCTACTACGCCACATGCGAACTACGCATCACACTGACGTCACATAAAATCCTGCATCTCGCAAGCAAAGAAATATGTTATATCTTAAGAAAACTCAAAACTCACCTCTGGATGAATATTAAAGCGATTAAACGCGTTCACGTCCTTCGGATACTCCACCAGTTTATCGTACATCAACTTGGAGATCCCGGCTGCAAATGGCCTCTCTTCCACCACAGTCTTAAAGTATGAGTAATAAAAGCCCATCTCTGTGCGAAGAGACATCTCTCTCTCTAACTCGGACAGGTAGGAGAAGTTGCGGTCATTCTCAAAGAGGGTAGACACGTAGTGGTAGTGGGTGTAACCGAGAGTCAGCGCTGGAAAAGTTATAACAGAATAGATTTTACTATTAGAACATTTTCAGCATAATTGTAAGTTTATTCAAAATTCACGCAGCGTTGTACAGTACTAAATAGGTCGGATTGTTTTGATAAGGCAGGAAGGACAGTTTTAGGAGACTCCTTAACTATTTGAGACATTATCATCTGCATTCACAGATTTTGAAAAAAAAATACATGATGATGATGAATGATGCAAGCATGGTATTTTGACAGTTCAAACCACGCCAACTTCGCATTTTTTCACGGGGTACGTTCACTGTGTGTTAGAGAATACGTTAATATCAGATGTCGTGAGTAGCTAAGAGTTGAGGTGGTTTCGGAGTAAGAATCATTAATGAATTGGGGCCCTGCTGAGCATATGAGATCTTGGGTTCGATTAACTTGCGATTGCGAGCACTAGATCCACGATGCAGTCATAAGTTCTTTATTAATAATATTAATAATAACATAATGAAACAATGGAGTTTAGCAATGATCCTTATCAAAAACATGTTTTTATTTAAATTATTTGATTCCGTGGAAAGTTAATAAGCGTAGCCAATCCATTTAGAAACTTTTTAATAATTTTTTTACACCATTCAAGCAAAAAAAACACGATTTTGAATTTTTGCAAAATGCATACAGATGCTTGCTATGATGTTTTTTTTAAATCTCAAATTATCAAAACGGGTTTGAAGAGTCCATAACATTATGATATAATATTTATTTCGTTTAAAACGGAGTTAAAACAAGAAAAATACTAAAAACTTACCGATTGCAGCGATGAGACAGAATCTGGCGATTTTTCTTGTAGGCTCATTCGCAACATTCGTTTCTACTTTATTTTCTTCCATTTCTCTTTTATAATTTTCACATTTCCATTCGAAAACAATATTTTTCAAATGGAATTTCGCAACTTACTATCGACTGTTGACATTATCATTTGACACTGATTGACAAGACCTTTGACATCATTATTGTTTTTGACAGCGCGAAACAAGCGATAGTGGACTTTCGTTGGTAGTGGTGAAGGCTTAACACGTGCTTTTGTTTGTGTTACGAATTTTTCCCATATTTTAGTGGTTTTTATTACTGTGTACTCCAATCGTGATTGTTCTTTGTGTTTGTGTTTTAGAAAAGGTTTGTTTTAACATTGGTTTAGTTCATTTTTTAATGATTTTACCCGGCATCCAATATGGATACCAAAAAACCCCCTGACCCTCCTGATCCCTTTGATTATACTCCGGTGTTAACTGTTACTCTTCCCGACGACAATGTAAATATTATGGACTCCGAATCTGCAAACAGGAAAAGATCTGCTGCTTCCCCCCCGGCTGCTTTAATCAACCCTCCCAAGCTAGCTAAAAATACTATTGGAAGACAGATATATACGAATAGAGATTACCCCCCATTTATAGTACACGCATCTCTAAAAGATGGTCAAACCCCAGGCACTGTTTTGCACCCTGTCAAATTTGGTATGTTCTTGACGCAGAACAATTTTAGCAACATTCTCCTAGGCAGTGTCAAACGATTAGGAAGGAACAGGGTTTCAGTCGAATTCAAGTCTCACCAGGATGCTAACAGTTTTCTAATCAGTCCAATTTTATTTAAAAATAATTTTGTTGCCTCAATCCCCCAATTTAACATCACTCGTTTAGGTCTTGTCAGAGACGTTCCCATTGAATGGACTGAGGAAGAAGTTATAGAGAACATCAAGGTTCCCACTGGATGCGGTCCTGTAATTAAGGCTAGGAGAATGAACCGTAAGGTGACTTCTCTGGGTGTTACCGAATGGAAACCCACTCAAACGGTTGTTCTAACCTTTGACGGCCAAATTTTACCCCAGCGTGTATTTTGTTTTTACTCTGCTCTTTCGGTTGAAAAATACATGTATCCAACCATACAATGCTTCAATTGTTGTCGGTATGGTCACACACGTACAGTATGCCGCTCGAATCCCCGCTGTTTTAAATGTGGTCAAGACCACCCAGGAGATGGTTGCCAAGTTTCCTTTGATTGTGCATTTTGTATTTCTTGTTCTGGCAATCACTATGCAAATGATAAGGCTTGTCCTGAATTGGGTAGACAGAAGGGCATAAAAGCCCTGATGGCAGAGAAGTCAGTCTCATATGAGGAAGCAAGTCAGGTCCTCCCTCCGGTTTCAAGATCATATGCTGAAGTATCGAAATTATCACAAAAGTCTAAATCAGTATCCAGTCCATCTCATTCCCTCAGCCCACTTTCCCAAAATCCAAAATCTTACCGTAAAACGGTCTTCCTTAAACCAAAATCCCATGCCCCACTTTCTCCTAGCTATGACAAGCAGGCTCATCAAGCCCTTACTCAGAACTACTCCTTCTCTCCTTCACAAAACGGTTGTGCTTACCCTACGGAAGGTGCAACCAGCCCTGGCAAATCAGAAAACATTCTGAACATTATATCTAGTATGCTATTGACTGTACTAGCAAATCCGAAACAATCCCTACCTGACCACGTTGCCGACAAATTGACATCCATTATAAACTATATTCACAATGTTCCACCCCCTGACATTTCTTCAATGGAACGTGAGGAGTGTTACTCCTAGGAAACCTGACCTAATCTACCTAATTAATAAGTTCAAACCATTGATCTGCGGTATTGCTGAGACATGGCTTCGATCTGAAAGTAACTTCAGGATTCCATGTTTCAATAGTGTTCGCCATGACAGATCAGATGGATATGGGGGATGTGCTTTGTTCATCAGTAATAAAGTACCATTCTCCCCGATTCCTCTACCCTTTGTTGGTGACAACATCAATGTTGTTGCTGTTAAGGCTGAGGATATAAATATATTTAGTTTTTATATTGCACACCCACAAATTGAAGATCTTTCTACAATAAAAAGTCTGTTGAATAATGTACAAGGTCCAATACTAATTATGGGTGATTTTAATGGCCATCATTATAGATGGGGGTCTGAAACCTGTGATAACTTTGGAATAGGTCTAGTGGATATATTAGATGAACTAAACCTATGTGTTATCAATGATGGTAGCTCCACACGTAGGTCTGCGCCAGGGCAAAATAGCAGCTGTGTTGATTTAACATTCTGTTCGTCTAGTATAGCCAGCCTTTTTAATTGGAGTCGCTTGAATATGACTTATGGGAGTGATCACTATCCCATCATGGTTGAAATCCCTTCCAAGACTATTCCTGATAAAAAATCCCCTCCGCTGTTAAAATACCAGCTCAGCTCAGTGGATTGGGACCTATATTCAAAAATCATAGACCTACGAGTCTCTTCCCTCCCATCCATTAATCCTGAGTCTCCTCAGGAATGCTTCTCCTTATTTTCGAACTTAATATCCTCTACAGCTGATGATTGCTTCCCTCTTAAAAAACCGCCAACGGGCAAAACTCCATCCCCGCCATGGTGGGATAGGGATTGCTCTGCCGTGATCAGGGCCAGGAATGAAGCCGAAATGAATTTCAACTCCGACATGAACCTGGAAAACATCATTGCTTTTCAACATATCTTGGCTAAGTCCAAGAAATTACTCAAAAATAAGAAGAGAGAAGGTTGGCGGAAGTATTGTGGCTCACTAAATCCTTCCACTCCAGCATCGGTTGTGTGGCGTAAGTTAAAGTCTTACAGAAGTAGTCTGAAGCCCCCTTCCGGGAGCACACTGTCTGCGGAACTGGGTAACCAGTTTTTCTCTAAGCTCGCGCCAGTTTATGTTCCCGGTTTGGAAGAATGTGTTGATTTGGACTCACAGCTGATCTCAGATGATCCTCTGGATGGGCCATTCACTCTTGGTGAACTTAAGTCGGTCCTCGTCCATGTAAAAGATTCTGCTCCTGGAGTGGATGGATTCCCTTACTCCTTCATTACTAAAGCTGGTGATAAGACACAGCAATATTATCTGGACTTAGTCAATTTTTGTTTTACTTCTGGTTATATTCCTCCTGATTGGAAGGTTCAAATCGTAATTCCCATATTAAAACCTGGTAAAGATCCTAACGATCATTGTTCTTACAGACCAATTGCTCTATCGTCCATCCTTATTAAAGTTTTAGAACATTTAATTAAAAACCGATTAGAATGGTTTGTAGAAAACAGGAAACTGCTCCCAACGTCTCAATTTGGCTTTAGGAAAGGTTTGGGTACAGCTGATAGTGTGGGTATCCTCACATCAGAGATCCGGCTGGCCCTTAGTAGGAATGAGTCTGTGGTAGCCGTTTTCTTAGACATTTCTGCGGCCTATGATTCTGTTCTCCTCCCAGTCCTCAGGCAGAAAATGCAAGAGCTGAGAATCCCGGCTAGGATTCGTCGAATCATTTGCAGCATTTTTGCAGATCGTAGTGTTCAACTCAGGATCCCCGGGGAGAGCTCTGAACCGAGATCGGTTTGGAGAGGTCTACCTCAGGGATCTGTACTTAGTCCCCCTTTATATAATATTTATACCTCTGATCTCCCTTCTTGCCTAAATTTTAATTGTAAAGTACTTCAATATGCTGACGATATTGCATTATTGGTCTGTGGTAGTTCCATAGAAGACGCCGCTCACTCCATTAATATCTCTTTGTCTTCATTAAACCAATGGCTCTTAGGTCACGGGTTATCTTTAAGTGCTCCAAAGAGTACCTCAGTTGTCTTTACTCGTAAACGCCGTATACCCCAGGTTAACATTAATATTGACGGTCAAGCTATCTCAATTGAAGAGAAGGCCAGGCTCCTGGGGGTTACTTTGGATTACAAATTATCGGGAGTGGAACACATTAATAATCCTACTAATATTATAAACGCGAATGTTTGTAAGGATGTTTGTTACTCTTTCACGCAAAAACTACTGAACGGATTTCGATGAAACTTCACAGTAATATAGCTTATACATCAGAATAACACATAGGCTACAATTTATAAAGATTTTTTGTAATTTTTTTTTGCCCATACGATAAGTATCAAGTAAGTCGGAAAAATTCCTGCCCTCTGAGAGCTATCTTGGCGTGCGCTGCCTAAACCGTTACAGCTACACGAAGATAATGTATCGAGGGACTGTTTGTCTTAAATAGTTCTAAATAAAAGTCCGCGACAGCATATATCTACCTTTTATGTGGAAGCCATTATATCCAAAATAGTGATCCATAAATACATTTAAATCGGATACTTTTTTTACAATGCACGTTTTAGAGTACTTAGTTAATTCTTATGAAAATTAATACATTTATCGCTTTCGGTATTTAATGTAGATAAACTTTGTCTTTTACACCAAGCAATTTGGACAAATTCTTTAAAAGTTATCACGATAAGATTGACCTGAGGTAGAGCGCCATAGGAATTGGCGGCGCGGCGGCGCACAGAGCGGTGAAGGGGGGGGGGGGGGGGGACCCGAAGTCCCGAACGCGGGCAGGCAGACGCGTGAGGCACAGAGCATTTTTACAATACCTACGCTCAATCTGAATCATTTTGAAGGATATCGCTAATCCATCGCTTTACCTGTATATGTTCGAAAAATTTGTCTGCTCAACAATGTAAATAAATAACGCAATGAATGTTGTTGAACTGCCAAAATGAAATGAATGAGTAGGCATAATTATAATTTTTAGGTAGTATATTTTAAGAAGAGCCCGAGGGGCCCGTAGCTAAATAATAAAAGCCGCACAGGTCGATCGGTCAGGTTAAGCTACGCTTGCCGCGGTTGGTCTGTGGATGGATGACCATCTTTACATACCGAGACCCCTCCGTGCCTCGGAAAGCAAGGTTAAGTGTAAGCCGACCCCAACATAGTTGGGAAAAGGCTATGCAGATGATATTTTAAAAAGAAATATCAAATCAAATCATATCACATTTCATTACTTAGATTATTACAATTGTTTTTTTTTTTTGTTAGTTTAAGATTTACGTATAGGTTTAGGTTGTGTTGTAAGTAGGAAGAACATAGATTCGTTTTCCTCAAAATTGGCTATTGGAATTGTTTTAGTTAGTTTGAAAATTACTATGGTTTTTGTTTTTTAAATAGTACTTACAATAATGACTCGAAAGCTTAAGTCTAATATTTCATAAAGCTCTAATATAGCTCGAGCTATAAAAAAAGCTAGACTTAACGAGACGTCTCAACAAACTGAGCTGCGAAGGTTTGAGCAGGCGGTGCGTCAGGCGCACACAGAGCTACTGAGACAGACACCAGAACCGTTCCAAGATCGTCGTCAACAACATGCTGAGTATCTGGCATTTCAACGAGCTGCTGAAACTTCAGAACAGTGTCAACCTAGACGTCAACGGCATGCTGAGTATCTGGTGTCTCAACGGGCTGCAGAACACCAGAACAGTCCCAAGATCGGCATCAATAGCATGCTGAGCATCTGGTGTCTCAACAGGCTGCATAAACACCGGAACAGTCCCAAGATCGGCATCAATAGCATGCTGAGTATCTGATGTCTCAAAGGGCAGCGGAGTCACCGGAATAGTTCCAAGATCGGCATCAATAGCATGCTGAGTATCTGATGTCTCAAAGGGCAGCGGAGTCACCGGAATAGTTCCAAGATCAGCGTCAACAGCGTGCTTAGTATCTGGTGTCTCAACGGGCCGCAGAAACACCGGAACAGCCCCAAGATCGGCGTCAATAGCATGCTGAGTATAGTGGTGTCTCAAAGAGCAGCGGAGTCACCGGAATAGTCCCAAGATCAGCGTCAACAGCATGTTTAGAATCTTTGGCAAGGAGATAGATAGCATCCCAGGGAAGGACATGGGCTACTTCACCGGTACTGTCCCGTGGATAATTTCCGATATCCACGCGGGCGAAGCTAGTACAGTCAAAAAGTGTGAGCGCTCGGTTTCGGTCCTCAAGGCTTTGGCAGGTGTCTGGTGGGGAGCTCACCCATACACCCTAAAATTAGTTTACAATGCACTGGTCAGAAGCGTGCTAGATTATTGCAGCTACCTGATCGAGCCATGCAACAAGGAAGCATTGCGTAGATTGGATTCTGTCCAATCCAAATGTCTGAGGATTGTAATTGGTGCCATGAAATCCTCTCCTATAAATGCTCTCCAGGTTGAATGTGCAGAACCTCCTCTTAACCTTCGACGACAGTACTTAGCAGATCGTTTCTTGTCAAAAGTGTTTGCCCTTTCATCCCATCCTTTACTCCCCATTTTGGAACAAATCTACCTCTCTCTTAACACGTCTTCCTACTGGAATAATAAATCTATTCCATTGATGAATAGGTACCGAGAGCTTAAACACCTCTCCTCTCCTGTTTGTCAATACCCCTCTCTTCCTGTCTTTTCTTCCGCCTATGAGGTGGTTCATTTCAAGCCAAAGGTCGTTTTGGGACTTGGTATCTCTAAAAATTCCCAGGACGCAAAAGGCGACTTTGAGCAGGCCATTAAGAGATACTGGGAGGGCTGGAATTTTTTTTATACGGACGCATCCAAATTATCGTCAACAGGATGTACTGGTGTCTCAACATATTTTCAGAACTCTAAAATTGCCCTTTTATTCCAATGCCCACCAGAAGCCTCAGTATTTACAGGGGAATGCATTGGTATCCTAGAGGCCGTTAATTTCATTTTATCCCACAACATTAAAAATTCGGTAATTTTTTCTGATTCTCGTAGTTGCCTTCAAGCTTTAGGCCAATGTCAATTAAAATCCAAAATTCACAGTCAAATCATTTCTGACATACTAAATTTATTATACAGATGCTCGAACAACGGTTTAAGCATTGAGATAGCTTGGGTTCCCAGTCACTCGGGTATAGGTGGCAACGAGTGCGCCGACTCACTGGCTAAATTTGCTTCATCTAACCCGGTGGATCGAAAGCACTACACGTTACAAAGTTATGACTTACGAACTGACACCAAACACAAGTTGTACAACTCATGGTCAGCAGGATGGCAGGTAAGTTCAAAACTTAAGGGGACGTATTACGCCAGTATTCAACCTAACATCCAGAGGAAACCTTGGTTTTTTAAATGCCCCAAACTGTCCAAGAGAACTGTTACATCCTTGTGCAGACTGAGACTTGGCCACTGCTGCAGTCCTGTATTCTTGAACAAGATCCGTATTCGTGACAGTTCCCTGTGCGAATGCGGTCTTGATGATGGTACTCTGGACCATATCTTTTTCTCTTGTCCTTTAAACTCTCAATCCTTTGACCTGTATCATAAGCTATGTCACTCAGGCTGGCTGGACAAATCTTCAAAATAACTCGCATTTAACTAGGTCAATAGGGCATTTTATGTGACGGCTAAACACCCTTATTTCAGAATTTGTGACGCAACAGAATCTTAGATAATCGATCGAAAACGTGTCCAGCCATCTTGATAAACCACTTTTCGCTGGTCTCTCAATCTCGGTAACGGAAGTGATTTTGACGACATTTTGCTTATCAACGGGCGTCACATAAATTTGTGACAGGCATCGAGCTAAAAGTTTTGTGATACGTACAGCGGTTTAGTGGAAAAATGCAAAAATCTGTGTCCAGCCATCTTGATTTTACGTATAAAACTTTTGACTGGCACTTCCGAATCTCAATAACGGGAGCGTTTTCGAATATGGTTCCTTTACTAACATTTAGTGACGCAATTTGTGACAGTAATAACGTTTGATTTATGGCGTCACATGTAAGGGTTTACGAGAAATCAATAAAAACTTAATGTCCAGCCAACCTGAGCTCAAGCTGGCTGGACACATGTATCTCCGCTGCGTGATGATCTACGGCCTTCGAAATATGTTCAAATTTTTGTGACGGGGACGATAATGATTTACTGAATTTGAGTAGTTTCAAAGATATTGATCATTTAAGTTTTCCCATACAAACATCCATTAATATTGTGAGGTGACCATCATTTTTACATAAATAAAGGATTTTTTTTAATCGACTAATCGGCCGGTAGCAGCCACGCCTGCTTTGTATTTGATTTTCATAGATGGCGCTGAGAAAACATCGTTCTTAAGAACAATGTTTCATCGATGTTACCAGTTTCAACATCGATGTTTATGAACGATACATCGATGCGGCCATTCATTTAATTTCAACTACAGATAACTTATTAGAATCGTGGATTCTTATTGGTTTTTTGGCATAAAAATACCACAGCAAATTACTCTACTAAAGAAAATAGAATGACAGCGATACTCCCATAGACAAAATTACTAAAAATAAAATTGTGCAGACCGTATCGCGCTCGCTGTCACCGTTTATATATTTGATTGAAATGACGACCACCGACTTCATTTGCGCTTCAAACACTTAGGGCGGCGGTAAAAACACCGTTGTGGTACAAGGCGGGGGTTACTGAAGCGCAAATGGAGTTGATTGTCGTCATTTGAAACGCTCAATAAAAAGTACAAATCAATAAATGTGATTTTATTTACAGCAAACATTATTTTTTCATTTAAATACCTTCGAGCATTAGTTATCCTGACACAATATCTACCTATGTACAGAGGCCAGCACATCAAGCTACCCCAATCTGTCAAATTTTCCCATTTGAATAAGAACCTTATTCCTTTGTTATAAAGTTGAAAATCTATCAAAGTAATTTGACAGATTGGGGTAGGTTGATGTGCTGGCCTCTGTACTTACCATGAAAAACACCAATACCTACCTACTAAAAAGAGTAGGTATCTGCATGTAAATAAGCAATAACATCAAAAAATTACCCCTCCCCCCCTTCCTCACTTCTACACTTTTGTCTTCTATCGATTTAAGGAGGAAGCGCTAAAGTAGCCCGCGAAATTCAAATTTTCTTACGTTTTTTGCAATTTGCTGGTCAGTATTAAGTTGTACGATGATTAAAATATGATTCGCGGCCGTAACAAAATGTATTTACAGAATTATAATCTATAATTCATCAACACAACTCTCTAAGACCAAGTAATCCCCAAGAATGACTATTTCATGAAATCTTCACATTTGGGGATTATACTAAGTTAACAAGTTGTATTACTGATTGTAATGATTATAATTCTGTAAATACATATTTGTTACGATCGCGAATCATATTTGAATCAACGTACCACTTAATACTGACCAGCAAATTGCAAAAAACGTAAGAAAATTTGAATTTCGCGGGCTACTTTAGCGCTTCCTCCTTAAATACCTACAGTTGTTCGTATTATTATCACCAAAACACGGATTTTCATCCATTAAAGAAAACACCTTAAAACATACTTAGTCCTACATAAAACCTACATTATTGGTAACCCTACTGCAGTGTTTGTATGGGAAGATTTAAATGATCAATATCTTTGAAACTACACAAAGTTTCTCCGTCACAAATTCAGTAAATCATTATCGTCCCCGTCACAAAAATTTGAACATATTTCGAAGGCCGTAGATCATCACGCAGCGGAGATACATGTGTCCAGCCAGCTTGAGCTCAGGTTGGCTGGACATTAAGTTTTTATTGATTTCTCGTAAACCCTTACATGTGACGCCATAAATCAAACGTTATTACTGTCACAAATTGCGTCACTAAATGTTAGTAAAGGAACCATATTCGAAAACGCTCCCGTTATTGAGATTCAGAAGTGCCAGCCAAAAGTTTTATACGTAAAATCAAGATGGCTGGACACAGATTTTTGCATTTTTCCACTAAGCCGCTGTACGTATCACAAAACTTTTTGCTCGATGCCTGTCACAAAATTATGTGACGCCCGTTGAAAAGCAAAATGTCGTCAAAATCACTTCCGTTACCGAGATTGAGAGACCAGCGAAAAGTGGTTTATCAAGATGGCTGGACACGTTTTCGATCGATTATCTAAGATTCTGTTGCGTCACAAATTCTGATATAAGGGTGTTTAGCCGTCACATAAAATGCCCTATTGACCTAGTTAAATGCGAGTTATTTTGAAGATTTGTCCAGCCAGCCTGAGTGACATCATAAGCTTTCCAAAATTAAAATCCCTCTTCCTACTAACTTCCATTCTCTCTTGACTAACTTCTCTCCTAAACTTATCAAAATTTTATCATTCTTTCTAAATTTAAATGAAATGAAATTGTAATTAGGTGTGTAGTAACTGTGTAAATAGATTTGTGGTGTAGTAATTTAAAAAAAAAAAAAAAATCTAACAAAAATTGTCTTGTCCTTTCAGCTACTAACGTTTATCTAGAGTCTAGACAACTACCACGGAGTGCAAAGTTCGACGGCTGTGGCTCACCTTGTTGCGTTGCCGTCACCACATGACGCTGGCAGAATAGTCGACATCGGCTTAGTTGCCATTAAAAAAAAAAAAAAAAAAAAAAAAAAAAAAGCGATAGTGATGTGCGATTGTTACTAATATTTATTATAGGTAACTAAAATTTCGCGCCGTTTGGGGTTGAAAGTTGAAACTCTCCTCGGGCCGTGGGGTCCGATGTCCGAGTGCTCATGGCTTGTTCAATGAACTCTCCAAATGGCTAGCGGCTGTTTGTGACTTCCCGTGCGTGACCCAAGGGCTGGTTTTTACTTTGTTGGGGAACTTGATAGCGTAAACTATTAATTAAAAATGCAAATTGGATGGAAAAACCGTGTGCTTAATTTAATGCGTTCTTGTACAGTGAATGACGTTGCTGACATTGACAGATGACAGATAAAACTATATGTTGTGTTGCCAACATATTGCCGGGGCAACTGAAAGATGAATACAACATAAAAATTTGAAAACAAACTTAAATGAAATTAAGCTAATTGAAATTCTTAAGTACTTAATAGTAAAGTTAAAGTTTAAGAAAATAAAAATATCTTTTCAATACACAAAGAAAATTGAAAATTGACAATATAGCATGAGGGCTTAAATTGCCTTACAAAAAACAAAACAATTTCTTTATTAATAAAAAACAATAATTAATTAGCACCGCTACATTCTAGCGGTAGAACACAAACTTTCATTACAGCTCTTTTATGTGTATGGCCGTTTGCAGTTTTGACTTCAACAACTCTGACTTTGCCATCTTTACCTGGATAAGTATTTATGACCCTGGCTAGGGGCCAGTATAGTGGTGACGAATTGTCATCCCTTAGGATAACTAATGTTCCTACTTTTACATTAGGTTGAGTGTCTTGCCATTTAGGGCGAGATTGTAACAAATTTAAATAATGCTTACTCCAAACCTTCCAGAATGACATTTTTATCTCATTACAGATTTTCCAGAATTGAGATTGTTTTACTATGTTTACATTAGGCTCAGGATAAGTATTTAAAGCAGTTCCTATTAGGAAATGTCCTGGGGTAATACAAGAATAATCGTTTGGATCATTAGATAATGGCATGAGAGGTCTGCTGTTTAAACTAGACTCAATTTGACATATAACAGTATACAGTTCTTCATATGTAAGAATAGACTTTAGTAACACTCTCTTTAAGTGGTATTTTACACTTTTGACACCAGCCTCTGCCAATCCAGCGAAGACAGGTGAGTAGCAAGGTAAAAAATGAAAATTAATCCTTTTTTGGGCTGAAAATTGACAAACCTGTCTTTGGTGAACTGGCGAGGTTTGTAAGTTATGTAACTCGTTTAATTGGTTCTTCGCACACTTAAAGGTTGAAGCATTGTCGCTATATATGTCTGTGGGCAATCCACGTCGCGATATAAATCTGTTTAGGCAGGCTATAAAGGTCTCTGTTTTTAAGTCAGAGGCCAGCTCCAAGTGGATAGCTTTTGTTACAAAGCACACAAACAGGCAAATGTAACCTTTTGAGACTATAGGTTTTCTGATCCTGGCTATTTTAAGTGGGATCGGACCAGCGTAATCTAACCCAACCTTTTGGAAGGGGCGACATGCATTGACTCTATCTGGCGGCAAAGAACCCATCAACTGTTTTGCTGATTCAGCTTTTAATCTAAAACAAACAGTACATTTATGTAAAACTTTTTTAACTTGTCGTAGACCGTTCACAATCCAGAATTTTTGGTTTATTGATGACAGAACAAGCTTTGGACCCGCATGGAGGTTTTTTAAATGTTCACTTGTAATAATTAAGTTAGTGATACGCGAATCCTTAGGTAAAACAATGGGATGTTTTTGTGTATAAGGAATGGAGGCATTTTGTAATCGACCACCCACGCGAACCAAACCCCCGTCATCAATAAACGGACATAACGGTTTTAAATTACCTTTAACAATTGTTTTGTTACATTTTAGAACATGAATATCCTCTGACAAATACTTTTGTTGTTCATATTTTACAATCATTGACAATGACAGGATTAGTTCCTGAGCTGTAATATAATTAAGTTTATTTTTTGAAACTTTTGACCTAGCATTCTGACAGAAACGTAAGATGTAAGCTAAAACTCTTATCATTTTATTGATATCAGAAATTTTTTCGAGAAAATCGAGACAGAAAGATTGCCCACCAGAAGTAGTACAAAGCGTTGCACTTAAGCATGCAGAGTCGACGCTAACCTCTGGTAAATCCTGTGGCAAAATTAAATTTAATTGTGGCTTGTACTCACGTGAATTCAGAAACACTGGACCCTTCCACCATAGATCATGATCGGCTAGCTCGTTTGGCATTACTCCTCGGCTAAGACAATCGGCGGGGTTCTCGTTCGAGCTAACATATGACCATGTGTATTCTTGTGTAAGTTGTGAGATGACTTTAACACGATTCGCTATATAAGCCTTAAGTGTGTTTATATTGGTTTTGAGCCAAGCTAACACTATTTGTGAGTCAGAATAAAGTATAACATTCTGTATTTGCATTTTAACAGTCAATACATTATGAATTCTGCTAACAAGCTTTGCAAGCAACAGAGCTGCATTAAGTTCGAGTCGAGGAATTGATAAACTCTTATTGATAGGATTTATTCGTGATTTTGAACAAAGTAAGGATATTTTGACATTGCCTACTGAATCCACAGCTCTTAGATATATGCAACAACCATAACCAGTACTGCTAGAAGCATCAGCAAACCCTATAATTTGTGTAAAGCTTGTGTCATGCATCCCTATATGTCGCGGTATAAGCAATGGTTTCATTGTGAGCAAGCTATTATAAAATCTGTGCCAAAGTTGTAGCAGTTCAGCATTAGGCACCGAATCCCAGTCCAATTTTTCTTGCCATAAGCGTTGCATTATAGCCTTCGCGCTTACCACAATAGGTCCAGCAAGCCCTAGTGGGTCATAGAATCCACTTATGAAGCTAAGAATTTCACGCTTAGATTGAGGCATGCTATCAACAGTTTTTGGACTTGATATAATGAATGAATCAAATTTAATATTGTAGTTTATACCAAGTGTTTTTAATGAAAAGTTATTTTTCTCTAGATCAATTTCATCAAAATGTTGATGATCCTTTTGTATTTCTTTTAATAATTGTGGTGAGTTTGAAACCCATTTATGTAACTGAAAACTTCCTAAACTTAACAAACGGCATAGTTGTTCTTTTGCTTCTGATAATTTAACTAATGATCGTTCAGAAAAAAGAATGTCATCAACATACGTGGAATTATTTATAATAAAGCTAGCTACAGGGAGTTCATCTTGGTATTGATCTGACAACATTTTCAAACATCGCGTTGCCAAATAGGATGAACTCTTTAAGCCATAAGTAACTGTGTTTAATTGAATACATTTAACACTTTCGTTTGGAGAGTCTCTCCATAGAATATTTTGTAATGACCTGTGTTTTGAATGTAAGTTTATATTTCTAAACATATTTTTGATGTCTGTTACAAAGAAGTATTCATCAACTCTGAATAGCATTAAGACATCTACTAATTCTTTTTGTACTACAGGACCGTTGAGTAATAAATCATTCAAAGATGTTTTTGTATTGGTTTTCATGGAACCATCAAATACAACCCGGCATTTTGTAGTCTTTTTATCAAACCTAAGCACAGGGTGGTGCGGTAAAAAGTACACTGGATCAGTAGATAAGTTGTATTGACTGATATCAATTAGTGTACCATGACCTTGTTCTAAGTATTCATGAATGAACTTTTTGTACAACATGTAAAGATTAGAATCTTTTTTAAATCTAAGTTCTAAATTATGAAATCTTTTTAACGCTAAATATAATGAATCCCCTAAAGCTTGATTGATTGAATCTAATGGTAATTTCAGTGGCAAGACTACTTGAATTTTATTGTTTTTTGTATCATGCTCAACATTTTCACAAAATATCTTTTCACACAAGTCATGTTCAGAATGTGTCTCTGGAAAGGTCTCTGGAACACTTTCACACTTCCAAAACTCAACAATCGACTTATTTAAATCAGAATCACATTTTTTGCAAAGTAAAGTTGTAACTGGTTGTATGTGTTGTGTAGGTGTGTTACCCGCAATTACATAGCCAAGTTTTGTATTTAATAATGGAGCTGGACATGTGACACTGCCATCAGCTGTCTCTGAGCTGGATGGAAGATGTTGAGGCTCAGGCGGCAGCAGGATCTGAAAAAATATGTCAGCACTTAAAAGAATGTGTATGACACTTGGCTCATTAAACTTCTTGTCAGCTAACATGATTTTTGGAGGTAAGACTAATTCATGTAAGTCAAACTTTCTTTGTGGTAATTTTGAAGTTATTTTGTCCAATAAGTAACAAGTAACTGACATTTTAAAGTTCTGAGTGAGGGAATGTATTTCCAAATTAACCTTCTCCTTTAATTTATTTAAAGTGTTGCCTATACCAATAACTGGAGTGTTGGCTGTATCAATTTGTAATTTTAATAGATTTACAAGTTCTTTAGTGACAAAAGATGCCTGTGAACCAGTATCTAGAAGAGCCTTGACATGAACCTCAGTACCATTGCTCGCTAATAGTTTTACCTGTGCTGTAGGCAACAGTACTTGCTTGGAGGCAGCCTCGGACATCAATGTTACTGGAGACGGTGCATTATCTTCGTGGAGCAACGTGTTGTGCCCTTCTTTGCAGACACCACATTTAAAGTGATATCTGCATTTTTTGCTATGATTATTTAAACAAATCTCACACAGTTTGTTAGACGTAGCAAACTTGATTCGATCACTTGCAGACATAAGTTTAAATTGTGGACAAGTAAAAAGCTTGTGGTTGGACTTACAGAGCAAGCAACTTCTTGTTCCTACAGTCTCCGCAGCAGTATCTGCATCTGACTTAACTTTTTTCACAGCTGCAACGTTAGCCACCTTTGACGTTGGCTGGGATCTCTCCTGTGGGCGCTCTGCATTCTCAAGTGCAAGCGCACGCTTGTCTAGAAAGTCAATTAGGTGTGTAACAGTGGGGTCTCGTACTCGAGCCAATTGGAATTCCCTACTGCATAATAAGTCTAACTTTCTGGT
This sequence comes from Gortyna flavago, assembly GCA_963669345.1. Taxonomy (NCBI): domain Eukaryota; kingdom Metazoa; phylum Arthropoda; class Insecta; order Lepidoptera; family Noctuidae; genus Gortyna; species Gortyna flavago. The sequence goes on along the minus strand of OY770155.1, from coordinate 2,206,796 downwards.
CAGAATGCAAAGTACTATTGGGTCCCATTGATCAACTGTATGACCTAGGTTTTTTAAGGCAGCTAATTGCTGCTTTACAACAGATACAAAGTTTCTTAAATTACTTGCTGTTGACTTACATATAGGTACAATATCTAACAAAATGTGTATATGTTCATTTGTAATTTTATACTTATTATCATATCTATCGAATAGAATTTTCCTGGCCTCATTGTAACTCTCAGTAGACAAGGTGAGATTTTTAACAAGATCGTGAGGTTCCTCTCGTAGAAAATTACGTAAATAAAAAAACTTTTGCACGTCATCTAAATTGTGATTGTTATGTATCAGCGAATCGAAGAGTTGTATAAACGGCTTGAACTCAGAGTACTTACCAGTGTACGTTGGTACATTTATGGTAGGTAACTTTGTATTGAAATTTTTCGAAATACACTCATATTTAGAAACGTTTTCACAATCGATTTTGTCTAACAATTCCTTGATGACGGTGAGCGTTTTGATGTACCTTTCTTCAACATCATCGTCGGCATCGAGGTCGGGTTCTAAGGCGCATATCTCCAACGAATATTCTTCGTACTTCTGGAATGCATTTCGAAGACGCTCTTCCTTTAGGATCAACGCTTGTTTTGAGAACTCTTTATTCGCCTCTTTGTCTTTGAACATGTTTTCAATTTTCGTTATCGAACCTTTAATTGACGCTCGTTTCCTGACGAGCGTTCTAATTTGGTCGACTTCCATTGCTGAAAACTCGTTTTACACAATTTACACACTGTAAAATGGCTGCCACAACAATATTTCGGTTGTAACTGTAATTGTCTTGACCGCACAAGAACAAGACAACGTTTTTTCTGTAAATCCGAATCTGCCTGCACAAGTGGTAAAAAAAAATATGGCGGTTGCGACGCGTTGCTATTTGAACTTCGTTTTCGTCCGGCGTGGCGGTGCGGCGCGTGCTCTGCAAGCGCGAATGGACTCGCCCGTCGCTGGTTGGCTCGTCGGGGTTGCGTGATATCACGCGAGCCAATCAGATGCGTCCTGCTTCGCGCGGCAAAGTTTATATCGCGGCGTCCCGGGAAGTTTTTTTTTTTTGCTCGCTGCTCGCTACTCGAACCAAAATTGATGAAAATTGGATTATTTTCTTCACAGAATACTGGATGGCGGCGCCCGAACTTTCTGGAGCGCTTTGAACAAGCCCTTTGAATATGAAAAATGGACTTGCCCGTTCCTTTTTTCGTGACGACCGGCGTGGGTAACTTCTGGAATGTTGATCCAATCTCCACACAAGTGCAGTTTTCTTTCGCTGGATTGACTATATTGTTATTGCTCGAAGGACCATGTTGGGGAACTTGATAGCGTAAACTATTAATTAAAAATGCAAATTGGATGGAAAAACCGTGTGCTTAATTTAATGCGTTCTTGTACAGTGAATGACGTTGCTGACATTGACAGATGACAGATAAAACTATATGTTGTGTTGCCAACAACTTTGGCCAGAGGATTATAAATAGTTAGGTTAGGTTAGGACATTATATTTTTATTTTAATAGTTTGTTAGTTGAATTAATAGAAGTTTGTCCATATAATAAAAAAAAAACTAAACATGATTATCAAAAGCTAAGTGTGATTTATTTTTTAGTATGATTTAAAAAATATATTTTACTATTGAATTTACTCCTCCTCCTTCTCTTTTTGTTATCTTGCAATGGTAAGATGATCAGTATTTTTTAATTTTTCTTAAATCAGGCCTCTTCTGGGCATGCACGTTCCATCATAGACCTCATCCATCACTTTCCATGGGGTGTGATCGAGATCAAGAGCAGGCCCATTCAGCAAATAAAAAAAATCGAACAAATTTCTGGAAAGTAATCTTTATTGTTAGTTCTACATAATACAATCATCACTTCAATCATCCGGGAAAAGGGATAGAATAGTAAGGTTATTGCTGTATTGCGGCAAGAAAATAATGACTCGTTAAGTTGTCTGTACAGGGGGCCTAAACAGGTCACTTAATCACTTTGGCAGAATTATAAAACAATTCATAGGTATCACGCAACTTCATTTGTATGACAGTTTTGTATGGAGATTCGTAAAATGCTATAGGTACACCTCTGACTAACCCTTCAGGGAAATATAGATGTGAAACTGTCAAACATGAATTTCGTGTTATGAATTGTTTCATGATTTTGCCAAAGTGGCCTTTTTAGACCCCTGATATTTAGTTAATGCTGCTAGTCACGTGAGCGATATCTAAAAGACTCTTCAGTGCTTTAGCACTATTGATCTGTGTTAGTGGTGCATTGTAAATAGGCTATAAGCAGTCATTTGACTTTTGAACTTTCGAAGAAGTCTAAGAAGTAATTTGTTGTAAAAAGTTACTAGCAATTAATACATCGCTTGTCATTTGGTATGTAGTAAGTTTTAGGACATCACTCACGTCACGTTTCTGTCAATCAAAAATCTTATCTATCAATAATCAGCTGACACCATGACTGACACTAAGTAAAATACTTGCCATACTCTCATTGGATTTTCCCCTTTTTTGGGAAAGATGAATTTATCTATTTTTGGGAGTAAAAGCTATAAAGGTACTAATAATAAATCTGAAGAGTTTGTTTGTTTGCTTGAACGCGCTGATCTCTGGAACTACCAGTCGGATTTGAAAAAGTATTATTTAACATCACGCTAGGAACCTTAGGAGCGGAGCAAAAAGAAAAATACATTTTCACGCAGACGAAGTCGCGGGCAGACGTTAGTTCAGAATACCTAAATGAGATGAAAAGAAAAAAATCAACGTACTTACATGTAAATAAAAGTATCAAAACATGTGTTGTGGTGGGCCTTGAAAGAGAAAGGTTTGCCCGGGAAGTATGTAGAGTTAATTCGTGCTATGTACAGTCAATCTCGTACCTACGTCCGGTCGGCTGCTGGCAATACCGACGAGTTCAGTGTGGCTGTAGGCTTGCACCAGGGCTCGGCTTTAAGTCCTTACCTCTTCCTGTTGATTATGGACGCTCTTACGTCGGACATCCAGGAGGAGGCACCCTGGTGCATGTTGTTTGCCGATGACATTGTCCTTGTCGGTGAAGATGGACCTGAGATCCAGAGCAGATTGGAGAAATGGCAACAAAAGCTGGAGAATGTTGGCATGAAAATCAGCAGAACCAAGACCGAATATATGTTCTGCGATTTCGGCGGTCTCTCCAGTTCTGGAGCCATAGCGCTTGATAGTGCACTTCTCCCAGTCTGCTCCGACTTTCGGTATCTCGGTTCACTCGTGCAAAGCGATGGCGAAGTAGATCGGACGGTTAAGCACAGAATTAACACTGGATGGATGAAATGGCGGCAGGTCACGGGAACAATCTGCGACTCCCGCATTCCCCTAAACTTAAGGGGAAGATATATAAAACCATGATTAGACCTGCTGTCTTGTATGGATCAGAATGTTGGGCCACAAAAGGGATGAACGAAAGGCAATTGCATGCAGCAGAGATGAGAATGCTAAGAGGGATGTGTGGTGTTACACGAATGGATAGAATAAGAAATGAGTACATAAGAGGAAGTTTGAAAGTGGTACCGGTGACCGAAAAGTTGTGTGGGAATCGGTTGTCATGGTATGGGCATGTGCTACGGAGAAATGAGGAAAATGTCGTGAGGAGAGTTTTGAGTATGAATGTCGATGGCTATAAGAGTAGGGGAAGACCAAAGAAACGATGGATGGACTGTGTGAACGATGATATGGCTAGAAAGGGGGTGACTACCGTGATGACGACTAATAGAGAAGTATGGAAGAAAAATACATGTTGCGCCGACCCCAAATAAATTGGGATAAGGGCAGGAGAATGATGATGAATGATGAAAAGTATCAAAACATTTTTTTATTTCATCATAAAATTCATTATAAATCACAACCATTTCTTATTGTCATATTGTCACTTAGAACTATAATTAAACATAACTCTAACCTAAAGATATTCTTTAACAAAATGTTCATGTTTAATTATTTGCGTGAACGAAGTAAGTGTGTAGCTATTACAAAGGTTTTCATTATTCGCGGCTGTTGAGACAATTCCTCTGAGGAAGTAACGTTCCGAGCCTCGTTCAGTCTCAGGAAACGCTAGCCCACCACCACTGTCGCCTTTGCAGAGCGCCGTACCTGGCACAACAGATTAAGAGTCAAAAGACTGCATCATTCATTATAATCAGCTTGTAAAAATATCACCGTGAAATGTTAACTTAGGTATATCCTAATGGAGGGGTGAGGGTTAAATATCGTTTTAGGGATAGCGTTCGTTGGAGATAACGTTATTTCGGATTAACGTTATTCGGGATAGCATTCATTCGGAATAACGTTATTCGGAATAGCGTTCATTCGGGATAGAGTGATTCGGGATAGCGTTTATTCGGGATAAAGTGATTCGGGATAAAATGATTCGGGATTTCGAGTTTCGGCCTAAAGTATTGAAAAGATAAATGAAGTACTTAAGCTTGACGTGGGCTGTCAATGAATGGGCCTGCTGTTGACCTCGATCACGCCTGATGGAACGCGATGGATGAGGTCTATGATCAAAGGCGACGTGGAATGTCATTAAAAGCATAACCCATACAAACACTACTAAAATACTGTGTACCGATCTTCTCAAAATATGTGGCAGCCCAGAGGATTCGGTCAACTTGGTAAACCGTCACTTTGCGGAAGTTGGCTCCACATTGGCGGAAAAAATACTTTCAGAACAACCCCAAATCCCAGATTCTCCGTATTGTCCTGGTTCTCAATGTAATTCTTTTGTTCTGCAAGAGGTGGATGAGACTGACGTAGAGAAAGTCATCCTGACTCTTCGCACTGACACCGCCGTTGGGTGGGACAATATCTCAACTCAGACGATTAAAGCCTCGCGTAAGTTTCTAATCCCAGTAATACAACATATTTGTAACCTTTCGATTAATACCGGTGTTTTTCCCAAAGCTTTCAAAAAAGCGCTTATTCACCCAATTCACAAGTCAGGCGACAAAGACTGCATCAACAATTATAGACCTATTTCTGTGCTTTCTGCGATGTCTAAGATATTAGAGAAAATCCTAAACAATAAGCTAATGAATTACTTATACGCTTATAACATCATAGCACCAAATCAATTCGGGTTCATATCGGGTAGGTCTACAGAGGATGCCGTGACTGGTTTAAGTGATCTCCTATCACGCAATTTGGATCAGGGTAAAAAATGCCTTGGTATCTTTCTGGACCTATCTAAAGCATTCGACACAGTCTCAATCCCTAAACTTCTACTTAAACTTGAGAATATCGGTGTACGAGGAATTCCACTAAATTTATTTAAAAGCTATCTCACTGAGAGAATGCAAAGTGTGATTATAAATAATTACATGAGCAACGAGCAACCTTTAGGTAATTACGGAGTACCACAGGGAAGTATCCTGGGACCGACGCTTTTTCTAATATATATTAACCAGTTAAGCTTACTAACACTTACAAATTGTAATATTTTTAGTTACGCAGATGACACAGCGCTTATCGTGCACGGCCCAGATTGGAATGAAACGAAACGTCACGCTGAGAATTGTCTTATCACGGTATCAAACTGGCTCGCTACTAATCTTCTTACTCTTAATGTCGAAAAAACTAAATTCATTCCTTTTTCTACAAGTAAGAAGAGTCAGCCTCTGCAGGATTTTGATATTAAATACCACAGCTGCCACTTGAAGCCTGAATGTACTTGTCCATCCTTGAGTAAAGGGTCACATATTAAATATCTCGGAGTAGTAATAGATGAGCATCTGAACTGGCACAAACATATTATATCACTTACATCTAGAGTTCGCAAAATAATTTATATCTTTAAGCTACTTAGAAACTCAGCAGACATCGATACACTCAAAACTGTCTACTATTCCTTGTGCCAGTCACTACTGACATACTGTGTGACTGCCTGGGGGGGAGCTACAAAAACATCCCTTCTACCACTGGAGAGGGCTCAAAGAGCTGTTCTGAAGGTGATGCTACGCAAACCGTTTAGATATCCGACTCAACAATTATATCAGGACTCCAAGTTGCTCACTGTCAGACAACTCTTTGTTTTCCGAGCTACTCTACGCAAACACGAATCCGTCCCATCAAGAAAAGTACTCCATACTCGACGTAGGTCTGCTCGAGTATGTCAAGTTGAGCGTTACAGGACCACATTTGCTGCCCACCAATATTTCATCCTAAGTTCTAGATTATACAACAAGCTACAAAACAAATTAACAATAAATATTCTGAACCCTTTCGAATTAAAAAGAAGACTGTTAAATTTCCTCCTAAATTTAAATTACTGCGATACAGAGGAACTTATTTTTTCTACAAATTTCAACTAAAATACCTAACTTTTCATTTCCTTGACAGATATTCACCACACTCACACACACAAACAAACACACACACACACACACACACACACACACACACACACACAAAACACTCCCCACAATTAGTTTTAAAGCCCCTTCAATAAATATGTATGTTAGCATCAGAGTTATTACACAGTTATAAATTTTTGTAAAACGTGTCAATCCTATAAAAGTACACTGTCCTTCAAGATACAGGATTTTCCTAGTTTGAAGGGCAGGGGCCTTCTTAAATGTAATAGCCATACCCATGCCTTATTGAATTAACACTGATGTTACCTAGGCTAAGTCTTTTTAGTAAATAAATGATTACTGATTACAGACGGGTTAAATGTGGAAGGGAACACAGATCACCCCAAAGAGTTTCACATTTACACGTCTGGTAGTAAAAGGGCGATGGTGGGATCAGGTCGTGGAGCTCCTGTGCACACTCTCCGAAGCATCGCAATAAGTAAGATGACAGCTCACTTTTGATGGTTAGTTGATGGTGCGGGGGGGTGCGACCTGCGGGTTCGCAACTCCAATTTTTTCGTTTAGCATGGCAAAGAAAACTATCTGGGTCTTCGCCGCTGAAGGACATCTGAGAGGTGAAGATGAAAAGTCTCATAAGCCAGTAATTACACCGGCACCTATTCTCTTCAAAACGGAACTCAGCAGCAAAAAGCTACGGTATAAGTACTTCTTCTGACAATCTCCACAAATATCTCTAATACTAGTAACTTTCCTGGGCTATTATATTATGCATAGCTTTAATTTGAGGGTTAAATATCATTATAGCGTTTGTTGGAGATAACGTTATTTCGGTCTCACGTTATACGGGATAGCGTTCATTCGGGATAGCGTTTATTCGGAATAGCGTGATTCGGGATAGCGTTCATTCGGGATAGCGTTCATTCGGGATAGAGTGATTCGGGATTTCGAGTTTCGGCCTAACGTTTAAGAGTCGCAGATGCAAAGAGGACTCCGCCCTGCATAGCTATTCACAACCATTCGATACGATTCCGTACCGTACCGAAAATCAATCAATAATGTTATCATAGGACCCCTCTAAACGCTGTTCACAAGTCCAAAACCCGAAAATTTTGTCAATTTAAATCAAATACGATGACTAGGCAGCGGTCATCGTAGATATTCGATATAAAGGGCTAATTTTGCAATCGAAAGATATCAATTATTTATTCGTGGAATAAAATTGGCGTCTGGCAGATTTTTTATGAAAGAACTGTAAAAATTCATAAATAATCCTCGGATCTGGTGTTGGAAAAATCGACCCTAAAACTGTCAAAATCTTCCGACAGCTGTTTGCTGTCGGGGGAAATGCAATTCAGTGCATCAAAATGTGTCATTTTCAATACGATAGCCTGTCGGATGGTTAGAATAGCTATGCTGGAGTGTAAATGTAGGTAGTGCTGTTCCACAAACAATGGGACACTTAATATCGTGCCCTTGTTTTTGGCACGTTACAAAGAACTGATGGATGCTACGGAAGGTGCGAAACTCGAAGCCAAATTCTGAGCCTTGTCAACACGCTAAAAAGAAGTGCTTGACGGACTCACCATTCCCATAACCTGCACAGATCTTATCGCTGGTGATATACTCTCTGAAGCCTGGTGGTGATGATGTGATGCATTGCTCAATGTCCACGTAGGGCAGTTCAACGACTTTGAGGATCTGAGAGGCCTGCCCGTTTTCTGATGTGAGGCCCCAACCTGCCACCTAAGTGGAAAATAATAAAGAGTGTAAATCATGGTTGCAAAGTTCATTACCGCGACGTTCGTTGTTGCGAAAGTTCTTTACCGCGGGGCGCAGTTATCTATACCTACGTGTCGTCTGACAGTCTGTCATCTGACAGTAGTCACAAGTGTCAAGTCGTGTCACTTACCTTCCCCAACTTTCCTGGCTGCAGCTGTCTTCTGTCAAAGTTTATGTCAAAATCCAAGCAGACTGGTCTGACGTATGTTTGGTAGACAAAAGTAGTCTCCAGGATCAGCATTGCTATGTCGTCTTGGAAGTTCGCTGCACTGCCTTGGAAGCGGGCCGGGAGCTTTATTTCTTTGACCTGTTCATCATAAACAAGCATGAGCATAATCTATAATCTTATCTATATTGTTAGATGACAACACTAGCCAGCGCGGCCACGCGTATAAAAGGAAGATGCCTGCGTGGACTCGTGGTCCAAAACCGATTTCTCCAACAGGCCACGGGCGGCCCGTGGTACGTTAGGAATAATCAACTTCATGTTGATCTCAAGATCCCAACAATCCAACAGATAATGAAACGCCTCATCAAGAGCTTCTTCGACAGGGCTGACAAACATCCCAACCCTCTAGTCTCTTCAGCCGCCCAATACATCCCCTCTAAAATCTCCAAGATTCACCGCCCTAGGCATACCCTTCTCATACCCGACGACCCCATCACCCTTCTTCAAGAAAGCTGTAGGGAAACTAGCACACTACGCAAAAATAAACACAGATACAAACCGCGAACCCGGCCCCGCCGCCGAGGCCCTCCGCGACGCCCCTGTAATATCACCGCCCGACCCTTGCTCGACAAGCCAGCCCGCGACGCTGAACATGTAGCTTTAAACTCCCCAAATAATAATCAGACTCAGCCTGACCATTACTGCCCTCCCCTCAATGACTCACTAAGCCGAGGCCCGAACCCCGCAGGTGGTGCCCTTAGTGTAGTTCATTTAATCTAATATCCTAGCTTGTAAGCCCTGCCTGGGGGCCTTAAAGTAATTTTCGGCCACCACGGAATAGTCCGGTTAAGCAGAAAGGCAACCTTAGCGAGTTGCAACTGCGAGTGGTCAAGTCAAAAAAAAAATGGACTCTTGGTAGTCCGGTTAAGCAGTAGACATCCTCATAGGATGAACTGCGAGATGCCATTCCAAAAAAAAAAATGGACTCGTGGTCATTTTTAGATCCGTTACATTGTTCCTCTGCCCATTTCGTGCTCGATTTAATTGTTATTTTGTTTTCCATGCCATTTTTGCAGTTTGCTGTTAATGATTTCATTATAAGAATTTATATAAAATTCAACTCCTGACTCACTGTCAGGAGTTAAATTTTATGATTTCGTTGATACGCACAGCCTAAACCGCTGGTCCTAAAGACATGAAATTTGGACTTCTTTTATTGTGTTCTTTTATGCCAAGGTCAAGAGTATGACAAGAGAAGAACAAAAGCTTACGTCAGACTTCTGCGCGTCCACATCTCTGTCGTTGTTCCAGGGGCGGTAGATCTTGCCGATAGCCACCGCGTACATTGAGGCAGGCTGTTGCTTGCTGACGTCATTCCAGAAGCAATGGGCAGCTGGAATCAATTAATTAACTCCTTTTTAGAGTTCCGTCCCTCAAAAGGTAAAAACGGAACCCTTATACGATCACTTTGTTGCCCGTCTGTCTGTCGGTCAAGACCCTTTATCTCGGGAACGCGTGGAGGTATCGAGTTAAATTTAAAACCATAATAATATACTCAGATCTGCGGTCCCTTGAAGCTGTGAACAAAAATCAATGACAAAAATCAAACTTCTAAGTTAACGTGAAAAAAAGATATGGCGGATTATGCCGCAAAAAACGTATATTTCGAATCGAATCCAGGACCTTGGAATGTAAATGTAGTGTTGTTCCACTTATTCAAAGTCAAAGTCAAAGCATTTTTCAAATAGGCACATAAAAGGCACTTTTGAACGTCAAAAATTACAATGTCCTACGTCTCTAGTCAGCTGCCCGTTACAGGAACTGATGGACGCTGGTGATGGCGCCAAACACGTAGCCGAATTCTGTGCCGAGTCCATTTAGATTGCCATCGAGACGCTTAAAGGATTCAAAGAAAGGTCAACGGGACAGATGAACTCACCTGAAATAACAACCTTGTTGGAAACGAGTGATCCGCCACAGATCTGCATGTAAGGTTTCGTGGTCTTCCGGTATATGCCGACGTGCCAAGGCAGCTCTCCTCGCTTGGCTGGTCTGCCATCAATTATGAGGTCCACGCCATCCGGAGTTACACGGCCACACTCTGAGGAGAAGGGGCTTTACTTACATCTTGTTGCAACTGTTTACTTTAAACTTTCAGATCGATTATTTCAAACATCTAAGCAACGACATGGTCAGACGCCATCACATCAGGCTACCCGAAACTGTCAAATTTTCCCAATCAACTTTGAACCTTATTCTTTAGCGATAAAGTTGAAAATCCATTAAAGAAATTTTACCCGAAACTGTAAAATTTTCCCAATCAACTTTGAACCTTATTCTTTAGCGATAAAGTTGAAAATCCATTAAAGAAATTTTACCCGAAACTGTAAAATTTTCCCAATCAACTTTGCACCTTATGCTAGCGATAAAGTTGAAAAATTTGACAGATTGTAGTAGGTTGATGTGCTGGCGTTTCTACCTACTGAATTCATGATAACAGAGGGGCAATTCTCGTAATTTTAAGAACGTTCACAGTCTGATCTCAGTCTCAATCTGTCAAAAATACCTCTAATTTCCCTACATTTTGACATTTGTTTGTCGCCGAGATGAGACTGCGACTAGATTTTGAATGTTTTAAATTACGAGAATTGGCTTTCTGATCATGCGTCGTCCTTGTCCTGATTATGAACCATGCAGCTATTGAGCGTAACCTCTCCGTGCAAATCCTACGGAACCTGTGCTGCAGTGGAATCTTATCTATCTTATCCTACTTGCTGCGCCTGCGATTTTGTTCGCGTGGATGTCATAAAACAATAATGGGTCTCTTTACTAATTATTTTTCTAAAATTAAAGTAGCCTAAGTTACTCCTTATAACATCAGCGATCTGCCAGTGAAAGTCCCGCCAAAATCGGTCCAGCCGTTTAGGAGAAACAGACAGACAATAAAAAAAAAATTAGTAAAAGACTGTTATTTTGACATTACAAACAGACACTTTTATTTTATTTATTTTTATAAATTATGTACTTGATCTGCGTTTGCGATGTAATTTCCAAACATGTACTTAAACAATTATGAGTTATTGGAAAAATAACTTTAATAACTACATTATAAAGTTCAGTTTATGCTACAATTTCAAAAAAAATTATAACTTTTTCAATAGTATTAATCTACTCTGAAATCAACTTAATATTCACTGCAATAAAGTTGATATTTGTTTAACATGAATTTGAATACTCAAATTCATGTTTTCAATTGATGTTACCTTACCAAAGCCTTGTATTTACTTTACCTTAGTAAAAAGGTCTATTAATAGGATGGAGGAATAGAAAGCCAATTCCAATAATTAAAAACGTTCAAAATCTAGTCGCAATCTCATCTCAGCGACCATCAATGTTAAAAATTTAGGTAAATTAGAGGTATTACATTTTTGACAGATTGAGACTGAGATCTGGGGGCCTAAAAAGGCCACTTTTGCAGAATCATAAAACTATTCTTATCACGCAATTCATCTGTTTGACAGTTTCACACCTATATATCCCTGAAGGTTTAGGCAGAGGTTTACCTATAGCATTTAACAAATCTCCTTATGAAACTGTCATACAGATGAATTGCGTGATATGAATTGTTTCATGATTCTGCCAAAGTGGCTTTTTTAGGCCCCCAGACTGAACGTTCTTAAAATTACGTGAATTGCCCCAGGTTAAATTAAAACAACATAATAATTGAAACATAAATTAATTTATTGCAAAAATAATGAGTATAACAATAATATGTGATTTCCATCCTGTTAACATAGTTTTTTAATGTGTCTTTGGCATACATATCTCGAGACCCTGTTTCACACAAATTGTGTAACACTATTATTCATCATCTGCCTAGCTTTCCCAACTCTGTTGGGGTCAGCTTCCAGTCTAACCGGATGCAGCTGAATGAGCTGAATGGTTGAGCAGACACATTTTTCGATCAAACAGGTTGAAATTTAAAACATGCGACAAATCGAAATGAGAGATTGTAGGTACTCATCATTATGAACAATTTTTACTATGGGACCAAACTTGAAATCGCGAAAACAAAATCAGCTGTTCCCTGCCATTTTGACGAGTTATGCGAACATAAATGTAGGGAACAGCTGATTTTTTGTTTTTCGCGATTTTGGTTTGGTCCCATAGACATTGTAAAAGGTGTTCATAAGATGAGTACAGTCTTCCATTTCGATTTGTCGTATGTGTTTTTTTTTGTATGAAGCATTCAATTAGCAATATCTTTCAAAATTATTCAAGTTGATATTTGTATCTAGTGTGTTACGCAATTTAATTTGGGTGCGGAAGGGCTGATTATTTTACCGTGACTACGATGTTAGTTCGTTATCATATTGAGAAAGTTGTTTAGTTATTGTTTAATAGTTAACTCTGTACGACACTCTTAAATATAGGCACAGCTTTCTGAGACATTTTCTCTAGGGGGGGCAACCTTCCAGCTGAACTAACCAGTTATTTAATGAGAAATCTGGGGGCCTAAAACGGCCACTTTGGCCGAGTCATAATAGTACATTATGGTACAAGTGTGTAATGTTGGTGATTACCGCTGAGGCGCCATTGAGACCCGAGCCGTCAGGTGAGGGTCTTAAGAGAGCCGAGGACGGTAATCATCAATACACACGTGTATCATACGACGTTTTTCAACACACTTGCGAGGAAATAATTATTTACCACACAGCAACAAATGCGATACAAACAAAATATGAAAATTAGGGGAAAATTGGGAAATGGCGCACAATTTTTTTTTTTGCACGCGCCAAATGTAAGTTGATTGATTACAGCCATACAGCCTACTTCAAAATGATAATTTTTGTGATAAAATGCAAATATTTTATAAGAAATTATTGTGAATTATAAATAATTTGATAATAATAAATGTTTTTTCGTCTTAATTAGGGACACATTTATTTATTTCAAAAATGTAAATAGATTTTCGGTGGCATAAAACCTCTTTGTTGTTACAAAAAAAAAAAAAAAAACTGTATTACCCGGTTAAATTGAAAATGCTCTGTTTACTCGCATATAATTTGCAGTTAGGTACTAACTTAACTTTGTAGGGATCATTCTATTATGCACTAGTGTGTAATATTATTATGCACGTGTATGTTATAGTTCGGTTTATGGCCCTAAGAACGATATAATAAGGCTCACTTTACGAGCAAGTGTGTTGAAAAACAATTAATATCACACAATTCATCTGTTTGACAGTTAAATATCCGTTTGACACCTAAATATCGCTGAAGGGTTAGGCAGAGGTGCACCTAGGTACTCGTACCTATAGAATTTAACGGATCTCCATACAAAACTGTTACAGGTATCTACCTTAAAAGAAGGCCTCTAAAATGTATTTGTTAAAACCTCTTAAAGACTAAATAAAAAACCAAGACAGAGGCAGCCCTCTGTCTTGGTTTTTTATTTAGTCTTTCAACAGTAAAGGGAAGCCGGTTTCGTAAACATGTGTGCACTTAGTGAGGTGTAGTTTGATTGTAAATGTGTGCGTGTGAGCGTGTATGCACAGAGCGGAGGTATAGTTTTGGCATACCTCACTGTATCGTTCTCAGTCTAAGGTTAAAAAATGTTCATAATGAAACAAATAAACTTAAGTACTTATACAGTTATGTGTAATTGAATAATCTTAAAAATATGAATTATTTATATTTGTTTGTACGTAAATCAATGTAAAATACATGACTTACTGACAGATTCTTTGGTTCTCATCTATTGTTTTTTAAACTCAGATGAAGCTATAACAGAATCGTCATAAAGCAAGATTTTTGGAGACGTTGAAAAGTAAAATATAGACTGAGTTTTAAGAAACTGATCCTATTATTATACTTACTATATTATACTAACTTATTGATTTAATAATGACGAACACTTTTTAAAATTAATGAACCTCTAAAAGCTTTTTCGCGCTTCTAATGATGCACACTTTTTTTAATAACTGAGCCTCTTTTTTTTTCATACTTTTATTTTTAAAAAGCTAGGGCAGCACCACCAAACGGGTTAGGTTAGAACAATGAGCCTACCAGCCTCGAGCCGATCGGGCGAAGCGAGCGGTGCCGCGACAGCAGCCGACGAGCGGTAAATACAAGTTGGTCGAGCTATTCAATATTTTTAGGACCCCAAAATAGGAATATTTGATGTTCACAATACGAGGCAGGAAAGAAAACAAATAGGTACAGACGCCAGCACATCAAGCTACCGAAAACTGTCATCTTTTCCCAATCAACTTTGAACCTAATACTTTAGCGATAAAGTTGAAATTCTCATCAGATTGTAGTAGCTTGGTGTGCTGGCGTCTTTACATGGCGAATATGAGAAAATGCTTATTACTATCAATGGTTTTATTCATAGCTTATATACTTAGTCGTATACTTTAAACGGCAAGAAATAACCTAAATGCGCATAAGGAACTACTTAAACGTTCATTATTTAAGTTTTTGTTGATAATAAAAAAATTCAACTAGGTTTGAAACCTAGTCGGTCGGTACTTTTTTATGTATTCAAATAGATATAATATTTATACATAAATTTTAAAAAAGAAGTTTATGTAAAATGTAGGTCCCCTCCCTATACAGGGTCAAATTAAATTAGCTAGCAAAACTCCGCAGACGTGAATAAAAACAAAAAGGAATTGGGGTTTTTTTTTTTCGGAGTTCAACGACAGCTGGTTGTGTTGTTAGTTGTTACTTCAAGTTTTGTCGTGTTGGGATAGCGATATCCATCCCGTCTGTGAAGTTTACACTATAAAAAGCTTTTCAACAGACATTTCAAGTGACTACACTAACTGCGGTCGATGAACCCACAAAAAATAAGTCGTCAAATTATTATTTTTTTGTTTTTATTTTTTGAGATATTGATACCCATCTCGTCCGCGGAGTTTCGCTAAATAATTTAATTTGACCCTGTATTACCTATAAACTCCCTTTTTATTAAGTCGCAGATAAACAAGAATAAGCGTCCAATAACTAGGTTAGACAATTTTGTTTTTTTTTTTTGTATATTTGTTTGGTAGTAGATAGACTCAAAAAATAATGAACCGATTTAAAAAAGTCTTTCACTTTCAGAAAGCTACATTATTATTGGGCTGTATTTTTTAAAGATATTGTGGTGTCTTACTTGTTATATATTTCGCAAATAAACTTCAGACAGGGTGTCTCGTAATTAATGGTAACCTCTTAAGGGGTCATTGAACTTATCATTATGAACAAATATTACTAAGGGACCAAACTTGAAATCTCGAAATAAAAATCAGCTGTTCCCTACATTTTGACGAGTTCTGCGAACATTAAAGTAGGGAACAGCTGATTTTTTCGCGATATCATGTCAAATTATATTTATATTATCATTGAGAGAGAGATTCGTCAATTTGTATTTTATTCTAAAACCTATTTAACTTTGTTGAAGCTTACTCTATCATTGCTTATTAACAACTACACTACTGTTATAAATATTAAAATTAATCCCTGTAATATTCCTAGCAGATTTAGGAACAGTACTGCCGTTCTGTACCGGCCCCATCCGCCAATCATCTTCACTAATTTCATAATCCAACGGATTAACGGTACTATCATTAGCATTATTCATATCCTCAACATTTTTCTGAGTGACTATTTCTATCGACGCATTTGATGCTTGATACTTGTCACCACTGGCGTACAAAAAGTTATCGATATACACTTCAACAGTATCTTTGATAAATATAGTGATTTTTGTTCCGTTTCTAGTCAAACCTGGGGAGCAGACCGCGACGTAGTCCCAGCTTCCGTCGATGCATCTCATGAAGGGGAGTGTGAAGGCTGAGTAGTAGTTCGGGGTGTTACATTCAGGCCTCACGACTGTTCCCGTAGGTTCGTAGGGGTTGCAGGCGCGGCGACCTTCGATGGAACCCGAGACGAGGCAGTGGTAGTGCACTGATGGGTTGTTGTCTAACTTGCAGAAACCTGGAGGATAGAGGATGTTTTAGTATGGCAAATGGAAACTGTGTTTGAATGCAGTAGTCGAGCTAGAGGGTAAATTAGTTCTTGGTGTAGGAATTACGGGCTCTTTGCCGTTGTATGTCATATGTATTGAATTGGATACGGCCCAATGTAGCTCCTTACAAAAAACTTCTAAAACAGACATAATTTTTGGAAACTTTCCTAGAATCAAATACTACATACATACGCATTCTTAGCGTACGGAAAATTAACATAATTTATAAACTAATACGTTGTATTTATTTAATACGTAGTACATACACATCCTGTCGAAAGCTTAGTTTAAGCCAACAACTTCGCAAAACTATGCATTCAAAGTAATTTAGATGATATCAGTTTATACTTACGGACGCATTTAGGAATAGAATTAGACCAGGTTCCATCCAGACAGAAGACGATATTAGACCCCACGACTCCGTATCCTGGTCGACAGGTGACATTCAGATTTAGCGATGGGAAGTTTTGCCCAGGTGTCGCGTATGGGGCGTTTGCTACTACGTAGGTACCGTGCTCTGGGTATGGCGGCAGGACGCATTTGCCTGACTGTATTGGCCTGAAATTAAAGATCTTTTGAGTTAAACTTATTCATTTTCTTTCGTTTGACTTGGTTCTTCTAAAGTTTGTCTGGCTATCGCCTTGTCTGATTAGACAACAGCACGTATAGTATGACCACTTATATCTCTACTCTACGAAGACAAAATAACATCGCCTTTAAACATATTTCCAAATCTGTCATTTTTTCTTTTTTTTCCACGGTGGTCGTGCTACCAAAGATATTAAATATCGATTTCTGGCCAACATTTTGTTTACCTGTTAGTAACTGTTGGGTTTGATGGCAGCTGTCGGTTGCACAGTTCATCAGACTCGTCAGATCCGTCTGCGCACTCGTTTATCTATTAACAAAATAACTTTTGTTATTACGTCAAGCAGTGATTTGTTTTAGACAAAGGCTTCAACCTACGAGAATTGGCCTTCAGAGTCTAATGAGAATAAAGATCACTTTGATTTGGGCAATGTTGTAAAATCAGAGGTAAAATAAATGTGAAAAGACTGTAAATGTGACAATTTTCGACGACATGTCGTATATATTAAATACTGGTGTTCAGCTGGATCCGGTTAAACTGGAAGCTGGCAGATGATGATGTACATGTGTCCTCCAAAAGTTAATTGAAATTTTTCCACTTCAGCTGTGACACAATGACACAACACATTACGATTTTGTAGTTGAAAATATTTGACTGTAAACTATAACGTTTTTATTGACTAGTTCAACCTATGAATTATCATAAAGGGACCCGTGGCTAAATAAAAACAGCCGCACAGGTCGATCGATCAGGTTAAGCTACGCTTGTCACGGTTGGTCTGTGGATAGGCGACCATCTATACATACCGAGACCCCTCCGTGCCTCGGAAAGCACGTTAACCCGTTGGTCCCGGCTATCTTCGACAGTCGTTACGGGCAGTCAGAAGCCCGAAAATCTAACAACCGGTCTTACCAAGGGGTATCGTATTACCCAGTAACTGGGTTGTGGAGGTCAGATAGGCAGCCGCTCCATGTAAAACACTGGTATTCAGCTGCATCCGGTCAGACTGTAAGCCGACCCCAACATAGTGGGGAAAGGGCCAAGCAGATGATGAACTTAAGACTTATCATAAAAAGTAATCAAGTAATACCTCAGGATGTCCTGATTATTTTAAATCATAATGTGGCATCATACCCGAAGTTGAAAAATGTCAATTACTAACTTTTGGAGGCCACCTAAAGCCCCAATGGGCTTGGTTAAAACAAAAAAAAAACTACTAACCCCGTTACAATCAGAGCCCTGATCAACACAAGCGCCGTATGCGCATTGGAACAGGTATGAGGGACATTTCTTAGCCGCGCATGCGCTAATTTCCTCGTCAGAGCCATCCGGACAGTTCGGGTTGCCGTCACAGAGGTCCGAAGCAGGGATGAAACTGCCGTCCTTACAACGAAATTGGCCTCTGTAAAAGAATCAAGAACCATTTACATTTTAAGTTATTTGCGTGGTCTTTTTACGGAAAGAATTAAAAAAGGTATTGTAAAAAAACGTGTGCTGTCGGGGGACCCCGTGAGGATCGAAGTTCCTCACGCACACCCACACTCGTATACAATAATAGAACTAGCACGTGTTATATTTATACCGATGTAATTAATGCATAACAACGTATTTCATGTTAAAGTAATAATTAATTTCTAATTAAATTCAGTAAAAGTATAGAAAATATTCCAAACGGATATCCACCTTTTGTGTCGTTGATATTTTGAATGACGGTAGATAGAAACGTCAAAGTTGTTTGTTCACGACTATAAAGGGGGGCTCCGAATGCCGGAGGCCATTCTTGTTCGAGACATCGACCAGAACGGAGCTCCGGCCTATAGATGTTCAGTTGATTAGTACTAGTGATGTTATTATGTGGAATTGATCGATCAGAAGGCCAATTCTCGTAATTTAAAACGTTCAAAATCTAGTCGCAGTCTCATCTCGGCGACAAACAACTGTCAAAATCTTGTCAAAATGTAGGGAAATATGAGGTATTTTTGACAGATTGAGACTGAGATCAGACTGTGAACGTTTTTAAAATTACGAGAATTGCCCCTCTGATGTCATGTAAGTTAATTGATATATATTTTTTTTTTTTTATTACTGACTATTATCTTTATTATTGCTGATAACTATGGTGTTCTGTATATGTTGTTTTAAATATGGCCAATATTGCTAATGTTTTAAAGTTGATAACGGAATATTCCTAGCTGTTGTTATTATGTTGCTATTATTCTGATTTCTCTTGGACCATTGTCCAAAAGATATAATCCATTGTTTTTAAAATAACGATAATTTATGGCGATATATGAAATTTGTTTATAGAATACTTTAAATACTGTTTCCATGGAGTTTCTTGTCCTCTCCGTGATGACCTAGATTTGGAACAGACGACTAGCTTTCTGATTACCTAATTACTGACAAGTTTAAATTGAAATAAATGTCTAGCTTGTCTTTCTGTGCTTTATTTCATAAAATCCTTTCTCTACGTCTACACATATTAAATAACCGGTAACCATTCTAATATTCAAAGCTTTATATTTGGGTATTATACATAGGTACATACTTATAGATAAATTATACTTCATTTTCTAACACACGCGACTTCGTCCGTGTGAAAGTCTTGCTCCCCCGATCCAAACCACCATCGCATCGCATCACCTATCACTTCGTTTCAAATTTAGCGTTCTTTTTTACTTTTTTTCTTATTGCTTAGCTCCTAAGAGTCACAGCGAGTTAATGCCTATAACCTTCCTCAAGAATCGGGCTATTAATTAAATACAAAAATAATCATGCAGATCTAGATCTAGTATTGTATAGATACAGTCGAGTATTTTATAACTGAACGGACAGCTGTGCTGCTGGGGAGTTTGTTGCGCCACTTCTTCTCCCCAGCGAAAGCATTAAGTGGTGAAGGGCGGGCGTTTTGGGGGACTGTCTTTTGTAATTTCGACGTTCGAAAAGTGCTGATTCTCAGCCTAGTTTGAATAAATGTCTTTTTGATTTGATAATTCTTAAAATCCGTCTGGTATTACTCTTTATAAACACGTCTAGTGTCGTTAGCTAATTAAATTTGACCTTGTATAATAAATAATAGAGCTATACTGAACGTATACAGAACGCACGATAGGTAGACCAATCGATTTTAGACAGATTAGGAAGCTAGTCAAAGCCCAACTTACTGAGATTCTACAGTCTCGTTCCGACACTTGGGCAGTAGTTCGTCTGACCGGTCAGCGCACTCGTCTACACCGTTGCAGGGAGCCGTGCCGTCTACGCAGGCGCCGTACGTGCATCTAAACCAGTTGGGTTGACAGCTGTGGAAGAAGGGATTAGTTAAACGCTGTGGCTATCATTTTAATTGTAGATAACATTATTGCATAACTAGCAAATAGTAGATTTAGAGTATTCCACTTTTACGTAGGCTGATTTGAAATCAAAGACTTGGTGCCTTCGTTTTTGCCACAGACTTCCAAAATTAAAAAGTTTTTATTGCCTACTTACTTGGTTTTCCTGCATAGAGCGTGGGTCTCGTCACTTTTATCAGGACAGTTTACTATGCCGTCACATTTCCCGTCGAAGGCAATGCACGTTCCATCGCGGCACTGCCACTGATTCCTCCTAGAAAAAGGCAGGGCACATGTGGAATTACAATATTGTCACTTCTCTGCTTCAAGCTAAGTTTGTTTAGCTTCGCTCATGTAGCTGTCGCAGCCAACTGATTATTTAACCGCCTAGCCTTTTAACTAAACGGCGGCCGTTCAACTAACGGCCTGCTGAATGATATTTAATTACAGTTTAGGTCCTGGAACTGTAACCAATCACGCGCGAGCCGAATTGGTCGCAGTAACTAAGCCACGGCACCCCGACCAAATGGGTTAGGTTAGGTTAGAACTGTGATCAACCGCGTGCGAGCCGAGAGAGCGAAGCGAGCCGAGCACTACTTCCAAAGGCCAGGCGGTTAATTATTGGCTGCGACATAGCTACCGCGTCTTTTCATACTTCGGTTTACAGTTCGCGGTGTGAACCGACGTAAATAGGTATGTAAACATGAGGTAGCCGGTAAATAGTTACATGATTGAAGCTAAACGACCTATAATATACTATAAATAGTAAGTATGAACGAAGTCGGTCGCTAAAAAAAATCTGCTGTTCCCTAAATTTCGACGATTTATGCGAACATTTAACGAATTAAGGAACAGCTGATTTTGTTTCACGACCGATTTCCTTAATTTTTTTTTTTATAAATCGTCAGAAAAGGCGATTAGATGTTTGTGGTTTAATTTATTGCATATATTTGGTTTCCATACTGTATAAATATATATAATTTTTAACAGACTTCCAAAAAGGAGGAGGTTATTTATATGTTCGACTTTATGTATGTTTTTTTTTTTTTTTATTGTTTGCGGTCACTTGACTGAGGTTCCAAGTGACATTACAGAATAGCATTGCCGGAACCGAGACCAAGAAATGCTGTATTCAGCTACAAGATGACTTCCTTAAAAGGTTCAACAACGCTAACTTATAATTAACTTACCGACACTGATTGGCTTGTCTTCTAGACCTGTGTAACACTAAACCATCGGACAGACCGCTCCTGAAAGAAATAAAAAAAGAAGTTTCACAAAGACTACAATTACAATTTACAAGCTAACACTTAAACATTTAATAATTATGTCTTTCATTCTTGAGGGGCCCGTGGCTAAATAATAACAGCCGCACAGGTCGATCGATCAGTTAAGCTACGCTTGCCGAGGTTGGTCTGTGGATGGTTACCATCTTTACATACCGTGCCCCCCCGTGCCTCGGAAAGCACGTTAAGCCGTTGGTCCCGGCTGTCATTCGTGGATCTTTGACAGTCGTTACGGGTAGTCTGCAGCCCGAAAGTCTGACAACCAGTCTTACCAAAGGGTATCGTATTATCCAGTAACTGGGTTGTGGAGGTCGGATAGGCAGTCGCTCCATGTAAAATACTGGTATTCAGCTGCATCCGGTTAGACTGGAAGCCGACCCCAACATAGTTGGGAAAAGGCTAGGCAGATGATGCATGTATTCAATTTCATCCTGTATAGTTACCAAATAAGTACACATTATGGTAAAGTAATAAACATATTGAGTATTGAGTACTTACGACGAGACACCAGTAAAGCAGTTCTCTTCATCGCTCCCATCGGAACAGTCTTTACGTCCATCACAAAAAGAGCCGAAATTCACGCATGCGCCATCCCCACAGGAAAACTCATCTGTACTGGAAATTGTTTACAAAAAACATTATTATACAGCTATTACATACATACATAACCTCACGCCTTCTTCCCATGGGGAGGCAGAAACTACTATTCCTCGAGGTATTGGTATAAATACATCTGAGGGGCAATTCTCGAAATTTCAAGAACGTTCATTCTGATCTCGGTCTCAATCTGTCAAAAACACTTCTAGTTTCCCTAAATTTTTACAAGTTTTTGACATTGATTGTCGCTGAGATTAGATTGGGGAATTGTTCTTCTGCGGGGTAATTGCGCAATACACTACAGTAGCAATGGGTTTAATTTTGACAGTACAACAACGTTCATTGCGCTGTTTACGTTGTTGAGCAGACACATGTTTCGAACGTACGAAGCAATGGAATAGTAATATCCTTCAAAATGATTTAGATTGAGATTGAAAGTGTGTTTCGCAATTAGGGGTATTCTGTATAAATGTCACCGTGAAATCTTAGGTGAAGTGAGCTATCAAGAGTGTCAATCCCCTAGTATCAGCCGGTCGATTCTGTTAGAATCTCACCGTGAGAATTTAGGTGAAGTGAGCTGTCATTCCATCTGATGCTATATACAATGTGTTAATGAAATAACCCAAAACCTGAAACTAGTTTGTTTAGAATCGGCAGCAAAATCGAATACAACAATTTTTAATATAGTTGGGTTATTTTTTTTTTTTTTTTAGTGTGATGGAAAAATTTTAATCTCTTTTCTATTCCAAAGCAAAACATACGCATTATTTAATAATAGAAGGAGGGGGGGATTAACCTCAAACGACAGTGCTCCCGTGTCAACGAACGTTTGACAGCGGCGCGGCAATAGAGCTATATACGAATCTGTAGCGCCACAACAACATTTACAAATATCTTTTACAATAATTTATGAAAATAAATAATTATATGTCATATCAATTTATTAATATAAAAATCGGTTGGGGTGTCCGAGGTTTTGGGTTATTTCATTAACACATTGTATAGGGATTTACACTAATGACAGCTCTCTCCACGCTCACTTCACCTAAGTTTTCACGGTGAAATAGTTACGGATCGCACTGCAGATGGTATGACAGCTCACTTCACCTAAATTTTCACGCTGAGATTTTTACAGAATAGACCGGCTGGTCACAAACGCACGCGGGTTGCGATAACCTGACCTTTCTAAGGAACATTATCCCTTAAGTATAACTGCTATTACTTTATTAATTCTGGCTAATGCAGTTGCCTGCTGGTTATAGGGCTCTCCTCTCCCAAACTATGCCACCCAGCTCTCTGCCTTCCGCATTCAATTTATCCCAGCTGCCTTTTAAGCGGAGCAGTTGTATCCCAGTGAAATCAGTCCCGACCTATGAGTCGCACCGAGGCAGATATTTAATTTTGTGTATTTATTAGAATTAATGGAAATTTGTGAACTTCGATTTACCTGCATGAGTTGGTTCTCTCCCTGGCCACTGAGCTCAATGCTGGAAATATGGCTGAAACAGACAAATTGAAACATTAGTTGGCTGACATTGACATGACGACTAATAGAGAAGTGGCTAAGGAGGGGCTCGTGGCTTATCAATAACAGCTGCACGGATTGATAGATCAGCTGCGGTCGGTTTGTATACCGAGACCCCTCCTTGCCTGAGAAAGCTCGTTTTAAGCCGTTTGACAGTAGTTACGGGTCGTCAGAAGCCCGAAACTCTGATGACCAGACTTACCAAGGTATCATATTACCCAGTAACTGGGTTGTGGAGGTCAGGTAAGCAGACGCTCCATGTAAAATACTCTTATTCAGCTGCATCCAGTTAGAATGGAAACTGATCCCAACAAAGTTGGGCAAAGACTAGGCATGTGATGATGTGGAAGAATCCTTGTACACCAATCTTACATAGGTACATAACTACATATGTTTTTTATTTACCTTAACAGGTAATTAACTGTTTAACCAATTTTCTGAATATTTGAATTTAATTACTAGTCTATCTAAATTGTTTTTGATGGCTTTTCCTGTTATTAAAAACCAGAAAACTACGACGTAGAGCAGCTATAAAAACTGTGATTAGGTGCCAATGGTACATTTGTACACAAATTCATCCGTCTCTGTTCATCTCTCATCAACTCTTCAGCTTTATTAATACTTGTGTTTTCACACTCAAACGGCTGGACCAATTTTAATAATTCGTTTGAGATTTAAGATCAGGAGGCCTACCATGATCTATTTAAAAACGATTCAAAAGCAAGACATTTCAGTTTAGGTTCTTAAACTGCATCGCTCACAGTCTTACCATGACGTCCAATACGCACAGCGGCATTTGAATCGTTGAAAGTGAATGAGCGTTAAGAGCTCGTGGTAGGTATCCAGATGGCACGGCCTAAATTGAATCGTTAAACTGACGTCATGGTACGAATTAGAAGAACTGTAGTGCGATTCTGTAACCATCTTATGTGAAGTGAGCGTGGAGTGAGCTGTCATTAGTGTCAATCCCTATAGCATCAGATGGAATGACAACTTACTCCACGCAAGTTTTCACTGTGACATTTTTACAGAATCGATTTGCAGTTCAGTTTAGGTCCTAAAGTGGATCGCGTTAAGAGCTCGTGGTAGGTATGCAGCTTTTTGTCTGAAGAGCTCTACAAGGGCTTGGTTCACACG
Source organism: Gortyna flavago (assembly GCA_963669345.1). Taxonomy (NCBI): domain Eukaryota; kingdom Metazoa; phylum Arthropoda; class Insecta; order Lepidoptera; family Noctuidae; genus Gortyna; species Gortyna flavago. Next base: position 2,181,998 of record OY770155.1, on the reverse strand, counting down.
GCATTGTACTGCACGTTATTTTTGCGGTAATTAGTTTTAACGGATAAACAGCAGGATCTTCACACGAAACATTTCCATTCGTGTTAACAGTAAAAGACGAATAGCCGCATCATGCAACAGCCACCCCGAGTGGACGTCTGTGATGGATCCACACTTTCATTATTATTATTCGCTTTCATTAAATTTATCGCAAAACAATTATTGTAGTGTTGTATTGTCTTGTTTTTCATCTCTAGTTTCGAATACCGTCATTAATTCCTTTCAAGCCGCTTGAGTTACAACGCGATTTTTATATAAATCCATAGTTTTATCCCACAAAACGGGCTTCTGTTCCATCAAATAAATCAATAAGTCATTGTTTTTAATAGATTCGTCCGCCATTTTATGATATTGTACCTACGTGAACTCTTTCCAAAAGATGCTTCACAACACTGGTCGCTAGCCACCGATTTTTCGGTTTTATGACATCACGCAGTATGAAAGAAATCGTTTGCTTGACAAGTCCGTTGAGTATTCGATAAACGTGGGTATAAAGCTGTGTACGTTCTTTGCAGTACATACAACTCAATTCATGTGCCACTATGACATGTATTTGGTACGGATTTATCCTTCAAAAAACGTGCGGTGTAAATACCGTGAGAACCCGCCAATGTCTATGTAAAGTTAGCGGAAAAACCGTACAGTTAAAAACCCCTGAGTACTCAATACTCATTTGTAATTACCTACTAAATACTAAGAAACATTGTACGTTCATAAGTGTATGTTAAATGTGTGGTATTGTATTCACCCGCGAATCATTAATGGTTTTCCAATTTGACCCTTCCGTAACCGTAAAAAGGCTGAAAAAATTAAGGATGTGTTCTAAGAAGACAGTCGAGATAGTAGTCTCTTCGCCTAAACGCCATATTCACTCAACTCATCTGCTTATAGTCTTGCGACTGATTGCTGATCAAATAATAAAAAAAAAAGTTTTTGAGCCAAGTAAAGGACGATGGACAAAAATGTATGGAACCTGGCCCCGCTCCAACAGGAATAATTTTATATACTAAAAACTAGAAAGGTTTATATGTGTAATAATAGCTACGTAGGTTAACGCTCGTTGTGTTGTTGCCGGTTTCGAGTTATTTTGAATCCTGGTTTTAATTGATTATCCATACTATATACTATAATATTATATAATAAACTATATACTATATATACTTAATATTATAAATTCGAAAGTAACTGTCTGTCTGTCTGTCTGTTACCTTTTCACGCCTAAACCACTCAACGGATTTCGATAAAATTTGGCAGAGAGATAGATTGCATCCCGGGGAAGGACATAGGACAGTTTTTATCGACATACCTCGCGAGCGAAGCCACAGGTGAAGCTAGTTTTCTATAAATTGGTTGTAATAAATTACAAAAGCGGTAATTCACTAATGCCAAATTACCGCTTTACGAGGGACTATCGCCATCAAATATCGGGTTTTGATGGACATCATCATCGCTACCATTATCATCTGGGCCATACTACCTTAACATAGTTTATTATAAATTACATTTTATGACAATACATGACGTTATCGTGTGGTCGTCGTCGTTTAAGGAAACGTTGGTCTAATAAAAATGAACCGAAGAAATATAAAATAATAAAAAATAGAATTTTTATTTCTGCAAAACAAGCATGTTCCTACCGGGATCACTCTAAATTGGTGAAAGTTGTCATAATAAATATTGTTCCTATTGGAATGACCTTTTCAACGATACATTTACTCCTGTTGGAGAGTACTAAAACGGCCATCATCCTTACCAAGAGGTAACTTGTTTTCTGGCGGACTGTTTCAGAGGGGTGTGACCAAACTTGAAGGTGCTAAGTGAACTCTTTTTCCCGGGGACCAAAATCGCATCGTAATCGTGAAAAAAAAAAAACAGTCGTCCCATACATTTGGTCAAGTAGGTATTGAAGTTTTGTATGGGACCACTGATGTTTTTTTCACGAGTACAATGTTGGTCCCCGGGATGAAGTTTTTCAGTTTGATGGCCTGTACCACACCCCCAAGTTTGGTCACACCCATCTGAAAAAGTTTGTAAAAACATTACACCTTATTTCTGTTTTCCGTGGTACCTTTTCCTATACTTTCAACCACTGACCTGTTATTTAATAGAGGTCAGCGACTTTCAACTCTTGCCTTTTTTTTTTGGTTTATTAGTCGATTCGCACAAAACTCGCTCGAAAAGTGCGAATCGTCACTTTTAAATGATATTTAAATGAGATTTTTTCTGTAGGCGATTCGCACGAGGTTAATTAATTTGTGAATTTTATGCAATGAAGTACACGTTGTTGTCGTCTCGCCAGCAAATGTTGCTGAGCAGACAAATCTTTCGAACATACGAAGCAATGAATTGGCAATATCCTTCAAAATGAATCAGAATGAGATTGATGATTAGGGAGGGTCTTCTCTCTGTGAGAGGGAGTGGGCCATAGCGCGCTGAGCGACCTTGAATTTGTGGACCAGCCCAACTCTCAGTGTCCACCTGAATGAATACCTACTCATGGGCGCTTTAATTACGAGTAGCAAAAAATCTGTTCCGCGTTAATGTGACTTGTGAACAGGAAAAAACTTCAAGAAAATCATTTTTATCTATTGTATGAGTACGGCTAAAACTGTATGAAAATGTTTACTTTTGTGATGAGTTCTTTTCGATGTTATTTTTAAGTATCAGGTATAGGGTAGTCAGTAGGCAGGTTTCATCCTGGATCGCAGACGAAGTCGCAGGCAACAGATCGTTGAAAATAGAAAGACCTAGATACCTACGAGACCAAGAGGGGCAGCTCAGTGATAAGATCAACACGTGTCAATCGATCAGGTTAAGCTACGTTGACCGCGGTTGGTCCATGGATGGCTGACCATCTTGACGTACCAAGACGCCTCCGTGCCTCGGAAAGAATAGTAAGCCGTTGGTCCGGCTGTCATTCGTAGATCTCTGATAGTCGTTACGGGTCGTCAGAAGCCGGATAGTCGGACACCCAGTCTTACCAAGGAGTACCGTATTATCACGTAACTGCGTTGTGGAGGTCAGATGGGTAGTTCCCTCCAAGGAAAATTCAGGTACTCAGATAAAAAATGAAGATAGGTACTTACTTAATTATGTAAAAACAAAAGCTGAACGATAGGTAAGACAACGCTTATTGAAGGCCAGTTACGTCAAAGACAGAAATATCAAGTCCTGCAATTACTTAAGAGGGTTGTGGAGGCCAGAGGGGCAATTCTGGTAATTTTAAGAACGTTCACAGTCTGATCTCAGTCTCAATCTGTCAAAAATACCTCAAATTTCAGTACGTTTTTTTGGAAGTCGGTTGTGTTTTTTGTAAAAAAGTTTTTTATTTGAACTAGTCTTTTTCATCCATACTTCTCTAATATTCGTCATCGCGGTAGCCCCTTTCTAGCCATTATCATCTTTCATAAAATCCATCCATCGTTTCTTTAGACCCATCCATTTCGCATAGCCATCCACATACATACTTAAATGGCATCGACTATCTACCAACAACCGCACCGTAGTACCTACGCCACCGAAAAACCTGCATTTAATCCTTTAAATACTAGATAGGGAGCTCGTGGCTAAGTAATAACAGTCGGCCCGTGGATGGGTGACCGTCTTTACATACCGGGACCCCCCGTGCATCGGAAAGCACGTTATGCCGTTGGTCCCGGACTCCCGGCTTTCATGCGTGGATTTTTGAAAGTCGGTATCGTTGGGATATCGTACTACCCAGTAACTGGGTTGTGGAGTTCTGATGGGCAGTCGCTCCAAGTAAAATACTGGTATTCAGCTGCATCCGGTTTCTGGAAGCCGACCCCAATATAGTTGGGAAAAGGCTAGGCAGATTAGTCGTCATTTGACATTTAGATAACTTGAGAAAAGCACAACACTATTCAGATATTAAACACTTTTTTTACAAAAAAAAAAATAAAACAACTCACCAACACAAATTATAACTAAATACACGTACATTTTAAAAACTCACAATAACTTAGTAAATTGACTAGTATGGTGGCAGATTTTTAAACACTATTTGCACATCATTTCTTTAATATTATTTGAGTGATACTGGTTTACAATAAAATTAATTAACACTGCTGACCAGTCGCCGTCACCTCGGGAAAACCATCGAACGCAGTGTTGCTACTGTAGAATTTTAATTACCCTATTCTAGCAATGGGGAAAAAAATAACTGAGGGGCAATTCTCGTAATTTTAAGAACGTTCAGTTCAGTCTGATTTCAGCCTCAATCTGTCAAAAATACCTCTAATTTCCATAAATTTTCACAAGTGTTTGACATTTCTTTGTCGCTGAGATGAGACTGCGACTAGATTTTGAACGTTTTAAATTACGAGAATTGGCCTTCTGATGTTTGTAGTTTTGTAACCAAATCACGCATTTACGCCTGCGAGCTGAGGGGTTATTGCGTAACACACTAAGAGTAACAATGGCATTCATTTTGAGAGTTCGACAATATTCATTGCGTTGTCTACGTTGTTGCGCAGACAAATTTTTCGAATATATTATGAAGCAATGGTTTAGCAATATCCTTCAAAATGATACAGACTGAGGTTGATGGTGTTTTACAAACGCAATGAAGTTGTAGGTGGCGCAGTTTTAATAGGTTTTCCATCAGAAAAAATATGAGTAACCGCCCTCGATTTGACTTGTTTCTTATTAAATTCCTACTTTTTAACATAACTGGCATTTGCGTAGGAAAACATCACCAGATCCCTTCGCCTATTCCTTCCATTGCAGAAGGTTCAGTTATTTCTCCCAGCATAGCATAAGCAGCCTAAATGTCCCCACTCCTGGGATACAGGCCTCCTCTCTTCGAGAGTAGGCGGGCTGTAATCTACCACGCGGGCCCAGTGTGGGTTCGTAGATGTCACATTTCTTCGAATTTTTGGTTCTAGGACATGCCGGTTTCCTCACGATGTTTTCCTTCACCGTTTTGAGAGCAGTGGTGATGTAATTATTTACACAAATTAAAGCGCCTGCTGAGTTTGAACCCACGACCATTCATCTCGTAAGTTGGGGCCGTTTCCTCTGGGCCGCCACTGCAGTTCTCCCAGCATTCGGGGAGTATATTTGCGGATAATACATTTCGGGTAATTATTTTATAACGTGGCAACCCACAGATAATGAGCGACAAACGGGTTTAAGAGGTTACCAAAACAAATAGATAACCGGGCGCTCGGAATCGGTGATTTTTTCGATGTTGTTTTGTGAGCAAACGTACAAATAAATTATATGTTATTATGAAGGATACATTTTACAGCTGTTATTTAAACAAGTGTGCAAAATCCATAGGTTCACACGGCTACACATCAAGCTAAACATGTTTTAGCTGACCTCACATTGTATAGGTTTTTCTTAGAATCAGAAGTGAGCTTAGGGGAGGCCCACACTGCACCCTTTGATAATCAAAGACTGCACAGTATAACGCAGCGGGGCGCAAGTAACGCAACCACGCGCGTGATTTTTTACATACAAAAACGCACTCACGTGCGTGGAATTTCGTTCCGTTTCCCGCACCGCATTCTCCTTTTACTGGTTATAGTATAGTTTGCTATATTGAAAGTGATAAAACATATGTTTTTTTTGCTCTTTAAGACTTGGTCAGTCAATTTGTATAGCCTTTTCCTAGCTATGTTAGGGTCGGCTTCCAGTCTAACCAGATGCAGCTGAATTTCAGTATTTTACATGGCGCCAAAGCCTATCTGACCTCCAAACCCCAGTTACTGGGTAATACGATATCCCTTGGTAAGACCGTTATCAGACTTTCGGGCTTCTGACGACCCACAACGACTGTCAAAGATCCACTAATGACAACCGGGCCCAACATCGGCTTAACTTGCTTTTAGATGTAAGTACAGGCACATTTTTTAAGTGCTTAGGTAACCTAAGACATTTATATTTCTTAAAATAGGTTATTTCCTTTAAATAATACCTAACTATTAGATAAATGCGCTCTTCCAACAAAAATTCCTCATTAAATCTAGTACGAATACATTTTATGACTTGAAATAAACTGTTTGTTATTTTGTAGCTCGTAACGAGAAATATGAGATAAAAATGATGTTTTTTGAAACAAAAAAAATATTGGGGACGGGGTCTAGGTATTATAGTAATTTGTCCATCGTCCTTTCATACAAACTGCGTACTGCCGGCAGGACGTGCGATCTATCATTATGGTTCGTTTAGTTAGGGTGTTAGGGGAACCGTGGCTACTGTAGGTAGATAATTGTTATGGTACAATATTTTCTTTTTCGTAAATCCATACTAATATTAGATATAAATTCGAAAGTAACTCTGTCTGTCTGTCTGCCTGTATGTTACCTTTCACGCCTAAACCACAGAACGGATTTCGATAAAGTTTGGCAGAGAGATAGATTGCATTCCGGGGAAGGACAAGGATAGTTCTGTTTTTATCGACATACCTCGCGAGCGAAGCCGCGGGCGGAAACTAGTGAATTAGAAATTATTAATTCGTAACACAATTTACTTGCACATTAAAAAAATTGAGAACTTCCTCCTTTTTTGAAGTCGGTTAAAAAAGGATTTATTTAATCCGATTTAAAATTTAAATAATTAATATAAAATTAAATTAAAGATTAAAAATCAAAAATTAAAATAAAATACATTCAAATTACTCTCTTCATAAAGGATCTCCTTATCGGAGAGACTGTAGCAGAACAGCTGTCCTGCTACAGTCTTCAAAATTCCGTCAAAGATATGACTCAGGCGTTTGATTATGTTCATTAAAATATAACTTACTAAATAAATTATAAAAGGCAACGTGCTCGAACATGGCTCGTACTTATAAAATCGTACTTATTTCGAAAACAGAACCAATCACTTTAATATATTTAATAAACACAAAGAGATATATCAAGATCGCAAGAACGTAAAATTGCATTCGGTGTACCACAGGGAACCGTTCTGGGCCCTATTTCATTCATATTATCTAGTCTAGTATATAAAAATCTCGTGTCACAATGTTTGTTATCGAGCTCCTCCGAAACGGCTTGACCGATTTTTATGAAATTTTCTGTGTATATTTGGTAGGTCTGAGAATAGGTCGTAGGCTATTTTTTATATCCCTAGGTGATAAGGGTCGCCCTCTTCAGAATTTTTTTTGGAATCGAAACTTTCGCGGGTGTAACGGCGGCGCCCATGTCCATTCAACGGCCTTTGACAATGTTTGCTGATGATAGCACCATTACTATCCCTTGTAAAAATAAAAAATAATTCACTTGACTGTATAATTAAATGGCTTGACAAAAATAATTTTAATATAAAAAGTAAGACAGTATCTAGGTACCTACGAAGTATTTCATCTTTAAGACATGTTTTGTATGGAGATTCGTAAAATGCTACACCTCTGCCTAACCCTTCAGGGATATATAGTAGTGAAACTGTCAAACAGATGAATTGCGTGATATGAATTGTTTTATGATTCTGCCAAAGTAGCCTTTTTAAACAGAGTGCGCGAGTTTTTGATAGATAAAACCAGATAAAATGTACTACAGTGTGTCTGAGTTTTTATCACAGAAAGGATTTGCCTGAATTGCTCTGGATTGATGGATTTGGCCTACTGGCTTAAACTTAAGTTAATGTTAATAATATAAATGTTGCATGCCGAATGGTGAAATATGACTGATCTTAAATGTATTTTAACACCTATGTATTAGTTATACCCATATTTGCAAAATAAATCTCTGTTCTGTTTTATTCACACACACTTTCACACTTTAAAGGTGCGTTTGATGAGCGGAGCGGACCAGGAATTGACCAATCCAATAAAAACCAAATCAATATCAATATTGAAATCTGCCCAGTCTTATTATCCGAACTATGCTGAGGTCGGCTTCCAGTCTAACCGGATGCACCTGAATACCAGTATTTTCCATGGAGCGATTGCATATCTGAACTTCACAACCTAACTGCTCAACGTGCTTTTCGAGGCTCGGACGGTACTCGATAACTCGATATGTAATAAATGGTCACCCTTCCATGGACCGACCTCGGCAAGCGTAGCTTAACCATCGATCGACGGTCGACCCGTGGGGTTGTTATTGATTGAAATATCGACATCGCGGCTCTCGTCTCGTCTGTGACTCGCTCAGTGGAAACGCACCGTAATGCAGTGTGACGTGCGACCGAACGAACGATTGTCTGACTTGTCTGACTCACTGAATGAATTAAATTAATCACAGACCAGTAGAGCACTTTACTTCAGAACCTTGTCTGCAATACACGGTTCTCTCAAATGTCTAAAAGACCAAACATTATATTGCAAACATTTGTGTGGTTAAAGTATTAAATAAATACACAACTAACTATAACCGAAGTGAAGTGTAACAGTGCAAAAAGCTGCTGCAGTGTAAGTAACTTTATAAAATATACATCATCAATTTATCATTATCACCATAGAAACTATGGGAGGACTGTGTGAATGATATTCAGAGTAGAAAGGGAGTAACTACCGAGATGACGACTAATAGAGAAGTATTGTCATCATCTGCCTGCCTTTTCCCAACTACATTATGTTGGGGTCGGCTTCCAGTCTAAGCTTATGCAGCTGAATACCAGTATTTTACATGGAGCGACTGCCTATCTGACCTCCACAACCCAGTTACTGGGTAATACGATACACCTTGATATGACTGGTTGTCAGGTTTTCAGGCTTCTGACGAACCATAATGACTGTTCAAGATCCATGACTGAATGAATGATTTGAATGACAGCCAGAATGCTTTTCGAGACACGGAGGGGATCTTGGTATGTCAAAATAGTCAGCCATGCTCGGACCAACCGCGGTTACGGGTATGTCAGGAGAATCATGATAAAGGTGACGATGGGCCAGATGGTCTTCCTGTTCCAAGCTATTTTATTTGTAGTTGACGAAGCAACATCTAAGACTTTTTATCCATATATCTCTATTAGCTGTAATCTGAGGAGCCACGCCCTTTCTATATGTCGCCATATCATTGCCATATCTTTCTTAAAAAAAATATTAGGTGTCCAACACGTTAATAAATTGCAATTTTTTCTCACGAAATGTTCCCGATTCTTTCGAAACCTAATCGCTCATTTGCAGAAATGTTGCTTTCCTAACGTAAATATGCTTTCTAAGTGCTTTGGCATATTTACTTAATTTTTGGGAATAAAAAACATTTACGTCGATGTTTCTCCAAATGAGCGATATGCTCATGCCGTGAAAACCGATTTCCATGCAACTTTTCAGTCACTTTCTGACATTCGATACCGCCGCTCCACAATTTGCGCAGAAGCTAGGTCAACGTCTTTGTCCTTTGTGTGATTTTTGTCGACACGATAATCGACAGGTATTTTATTATATTTATTGGTATCAAATTTGAACCCTGTCAGTCAAAATAGGACGTTTTATTTTTGTTAGTGGTTTTATAAAATTGGTGTTTGGGGGATGTCCCCGAGTGTGGAAATTGTGACTACAGTAATTTTTGTATTGGGTTTCCACCTGTAATTTAACAAATATTAGTGGTAATAGTAAAATAATTAATAAATTAAATTGGCTAACAACGTGAGACTCTATAACACGATAAAATAAAAAGATTTGATTTTTTTGAGGGGTCAACGACCGCTGGATTGTTATTACTTGAAATATGAGTTGAGAAAATATTATTTATCGATACTAATGACGTTTCTGAAGTTTACACAAAAATAATCATCAATTTTTTTTTTTTTTTTATTCAATATTACATACCTTTACGTCACACTAATTTCTTATCACAAAGAACGGTAGGTTACCGTCGGTTTGTGATAAGAATTCATACAGTGTCGCAAAGTGTCGTGGAGTACAGCCAGTACAGGATACCATACTCATAATAAGGAAAATGTCTGACTATACAATTTCCTAGAATTACTAATTTAAATATACTCGTATAAGTGTCTGTCTGGGTGACCACGTGTTTTTAACAAACTAGGCAACGTATTTTGATGCTGTTTTCACCATTTATTCCAGAAGCTGTAAGTGTATTGCATTTTTTTTTTTATATTAGTCTTTGGTTTTGCTTCTGTATCGACTTTTTGGCGGTGGGCGTTAATGACTGCGATACAGTTTTATATCTACTAACGCAGTTGTTATCGAACACCGAGTTTCTATAAACTGAGTTTTTTCGTTACAATAAATTATTATTAGATATTACATTGCACTTTTGAGGGGCCCGTGGCTAAATAATAACAGCCGCACCGGTTGGTCTGTCGATGGGTGACCATCTTTACATATCGAGATCCCTCCGTGTCTCGGAAAGCACGTTAAGCCGTTTTGTCCCGGCAGTCATTCGTGGATCTTTGACAGTCGTTACGGGTAGTCAGAAGCCCGAAAGAGCTTCTGACGGCTGTACGATAAGTACAAATAACCCTACATTACACTTACTTCAATATTATTCATCCATCGACATCCTCCTGCCATCATCCCAATTTATTTGGCAACGTAACATGTCTTTTCTTCCATACTTCTCTATCAGTCGTCATCTCGGTAGTCACCCCCTTTCTAACCATATCATCATTCACACAGTTCATCCATCGTTTCTTTGGTCTTCCAAACAAACTTTGGTCTTCAAACGTTTTCTCTTCATCATCATCATCATCATTTCAGCCAAAAGACGTCCTCTGCTGGACATAGCCCTCCCCCAAGCACCGCCACGTCGACCGGTTCTGTGCTTTCTGCATCCAGCGGATTCTTGCGGCTTTCACAAGGTCATCGGTTCACCTTGTGAGACACCTTTCAACGCTACTTCTCTCGCTATTTTCTCTTCATTATGATACCCTATTTGACATACAAGTCCAACTTGAATCGGTTATACTGTTATCATGAAACTGATTTTAGAAATAAAGTGTCATTTGGATTTTCCAGTTTGGTTTTATCTGGCGAAATGTGGCGTGGCGCGTGGGTATAATTACGAGTGTAACAGCGCGCATTTGCCAACTTCATAAAAAAAATAATGCTTTTGAGCTAAATTACTAAAATCATGAAAATTTTTGCCACCAACTTGGTCCGCGTAGATTTCAGGCTTTCCTATACAAACTTACTGGCTTTGTTTGCGCCACAGAATGCGGTTACGCGATGCAGGACTTGTGTGACGTCAAGTCTGACGCTTTCGTAGGGCATCATGCGGTAGACTGCTGCGCTTGAGTTAGATATACCTACTCCCCTTTAGTTCAAATTCTAGGTTGATAGTCCTAAGCCTGGAAAGTCACAAATATTATCTGTTATGATAAGGTATCAAACAATATCAAAAATATATACAACCGTTCTTGCTATCAAACACCGCCACAAAAATAAACAAGATATTCTTAACGTCTTATCCTACGGTGCTCAGACCGATCGTGTTGTGTCGTGTCGCGTGGTCATTATTAGTCGCACGAAGTTAATAAACTATCTCCCACAGATTTCAACCAAAACGGTTCAAATGTATGAAGAGCGCTTACAGAGATGGAGCTGCAAATGCCAGTGGATCTGCAGAGTCCGCCGTCCAGGCTGGCCAACTTCCGGTCGAGTGTACGACAGACAAAACTGATGATCAGTCAAAGTAAGTGAGAGCGCACACGCATAACGTCATTTCGTAGGAGAGGACAGATTTGTAAAATAAACAAGTAAAACCAATTAACCAAAAAAAAAACCCATATCTTTAACAAAGGTACAGTACTTATTTTTGAAAACGAAAATAACTGTAGAAGTCTTTTAAGTAGCTGCAGTAAGTGTTTTTCTAGTACAGAATAATGTAACAAACGAAACTTATTTGACATGCATATCTCTAAACACAGTCCGAAATGTTTACTGCAGCTAATTAAAAGTAGGAGTACATAAAGATGGTTTTTCATTTTCAGCGACCAATCGTGCATTAAGGATGTTGCCATTCAGACAAAGTAATTGTCCGGTACCACCCCAGCTACCGACTACTGAAATAGAAACCCTGTTTCCCCCTCCGCAAAGACAAGTTCATTCTACCAGTTTCTTCAAGCGTCTGGTAATTCGGGGCAGCAAATTTGTTTATCTAATTGCGGTGGTGCTCCTAACCTTGCTGCTTGGATTTGTTTTCGTATACAGACAGGCGGTTACTTTTATGATGGTAAGTCAGTATCAGAGACGACATTATTATCTATTCAAACTCAAAGCATTTATTTCAATTAAACCATTTACAGGCACAGTCGGTCAGTCAGAAAGAAGCTAGTTGCCCATTCCAAAGCGTAGTTACCTATGGAGAAGAACGGGCAAGAAACTCCATGGACACTCTTAGATATTATTTTATAATATCTATTGTTCCTATCTGAAATGTGTCCAGTGTCGGATTTACCAACAGGCTGAGTAGGCAGATTTTAGGGGCGGCAAATTTATGGCAAACTATTTTTTAATGTCGTAGTGAAATTAAAAAGATTAATATCTAGATACCTACCATGTTATGCACAAATTCAGGCTTCTACCGTAGATTTGATCACAGCTGCCGATCTTTACAAATCTCTGCAAGTTTTTTAAAGCTGAACGTATGTTGAAGAAAAGGCGATAGAATTAAGCGTGTCGAAGAAGTATACAAAAGACATGGGAGACATTATTTTAGAGGTCGGTAGAGGCGGCAAAAATTCGTGTCTCGTAAGTCATTTTGTGATATAGGTATGTATACCGGATGATTTTTTTTCCGTCTCGAAATTTTAAGTGTATATTCTACCCATGAATATGAACAACTTTCACTACGGGACCAACTCTGAAATCACGAAAAAAAAATCAGCTGTTTAATACAAAAGTTCAATACCTACTTGGCCAAAATGTATGAAACAACAGATTTTTTTTTCGTGATTTCTGTGTAGGGAAAGTTGTTCATATATGATGGGTAGAACACACTGTAAAAATTTCGAGACGGTAAAAAAAATCATCCGGTATGTGTGTTTATTTTATGTAGAATTAGCGGCCTGAATGTTATAACCAGTTAACGAAAACATGGCGGCGACATGGTATAAAAATACGAACTTTATAGAACCAATAACTGTTTGGTTTCGTTATAGAAAAAATATGATTTTGGTACTTTCAACTCAAATAGCAGCCAGGGGGTTAATTGTAGATCTAAGTATGTTGTAATATTTAAATAATTTTAAACATGTTCGAGATGTTAAATTCAATAAAAAGTACCTATGTATTTTTTAAATGATAAGATTTTAAACACTTGATAATTATAAAAATATAATTTTTTGGCATTTTCAATCTCAAATAACAGCCGAGGGGTTAACTGATCTAATGATAGAGACGGTGGTGCTCCGCTAGTAACAGCACGCTGTCAAAAACGAACGAATAATTGTATAAAATATTGTATTGGTGTAGTAATTTATGTTGCTTTGTTAAACAGAAATGGATGTATACAGATGAATCAGATGAGCTGTCCAACAAACAGCTGCGAACAACACCAGTAGACAAAACTGACAAGTAAGGAATGTAATATTTATTTGGATTATTACCGATCGATATTTGATTTGAGATTTGTAACTGGGTTGTGGGAATGTGGAGGTCAGGGGGCCTAAAAAAGTCACTTTGGCAAAATCATAAAACAATTCATATCACGCAATTCATCTACATGACAGTTTTGTATGGAGATTCGTAAAATGCTATAGGTACACCTCTGCCTAACCCTTCAGAACTTAACTTAACTGTCAAACAGATGAATTGATTCTGCCAAAATGGCCTTTTTAGGCCCCCAGATAGGCACAGTGGCGAAGCGAGGGAGGTTCAGAGGGGGCCATCCTCAGGCGGCATACGAAAAGGGAAGCGGCAATCACCACCATTTTTAAAATCATAAAATCCCATTTCCTGATTTGAGCTTTCGTAGATGCAACAGACCCAGACTAAAATAGAGCTCATTAAGTCCGGCACTCTGGGTTTTTTTTATTAAATTTATTAAGAAGTCCAAACTTGAAGATGGCTTACTTATCATAAAGTTAACATTTTTTTACATCTGCCATCAGTAATGCCAATTGCGAGAGAAGCTTCTCGAAACTAAACTTAATCAAAAATTATCTCAGATCGACTATAATATGTCCACGTTGAGGCTATCTTCAGCTATTCTGACAATCGAACATGACACTCATACCTATTGATAATTGTATAAAAGATTTTGCTATGCAAAAAACACGAAAAGCACATTTCTATCTAATAAAAAAATTAAAGCTAACTAAATTAAAGGTAAATTAAAGGTAACTAAATAAAATAGAGGGGGGGCGAATTTCCAGTCGGCCCCATGCGGCGGAAGCCCACGCTATCTACTCCACTGGATAGGCAGTCGCTCCATGACAAATACCGGCATTCAGCTGCATCTGGTTACACTGAAAGCTGACCATCGTTTGGAAGAAGCAGACGATGTAATCAATATACTTACTAGATCCACAATTTCAGGACAAGGCAATCAAAGGAATGTGTCGTGCCTGCACACCCTGAGCACGGTGAATATATAATACCGAACGCTTCAGTTGCGACACCCGGTGAGAGCTTCGAGTCACTGAGGCTGATGGTCAATTGTCTACATGAGTACAAAGTCTTGGGACCCAAAATGGTCTTCTGTGTCCAAGGATCATGGTCTAAGATTCCTAAATGCGTTCGTAAGTATTATAAAGATTGTCTTACTAACACCGTGTTATTAAAAAAACGACTTCTGACTTTAGACTTAACCCAGACTGTATTTGGAACTTTAAAATTTTAAATTCAGTAAAATTCAAACGCCCCTATCTTCCAGCTTTCTGCAAACTAGACAATCACACTTCGGTCCGCTACCACTGCCTCGTCACCGACCCCGTCGAGGGCCGCCGCGACTGCAACGCCTACGAACCATCAGGAACAATTGTGGAACCCGAATGTAACAGCCCAATCTATTACCCAGCCAACAGTCTTTCCCCCATGAGATGCATCAACGGAAGCTGGGACCACGTCGCGATTTGCTCCACAGGTTTGACCAAAGATATAGCATCATCATCCTCGCGCCCAAGCCCAATGTATTATTCAAAATGAAAATCAAAAGTAATTTATTCAAACTAGGCTGAGAAGCAGCACTTTACTTCAAAATCACAAAAGACAGTCCCCCAAAACGCCCGCGCGCCAATGCTTTCGCTGGGGAGAAGAAGTGGCGCAAAAAACTCCCCAGCAGCACAGCTCGTATGGGTTAAAAAAAACTACCATGTGTTATAATTAATCACACAACGCTAATCTTTTTTTTTTTTTGAAAATGTTTACGTAAAAAGCATAAAATATCAATTGATCATCATTTAGAAAACTTCTAATTTTATTAAAAGTACAAATGTATCTATTTAGCAGCCGAAAATGCTCTTTCAGCATCCTTATTATTAAAACGATACAATATTTATTATTAACTATAACTATATCGCAAAAAATGTTTCCATTACCTACTATATGAGAACTTTTGAAGTCTTTGAATTCAATACCATTAATAAAATTGTAGTAATAATTTTTTACAAAAAAAAAAAGTTTGTTACGATTTCGCGGATACGAGACGTTAATATAGGTATTATTAATAATTATTTATTCACGCTTTCACGTAGTAAACAAATAAAATAGGACAGATTAGTCCCTCACTTGTCCCTCTTGTGCGAGTAGTTGCGAGTGAGACCACAGAACATAATTCTCCGAGAGAGTGAGACTAAGTAGTATAGTACTTCTACAAGTAGTAAACATTAGTTTGCTGTAGGGAATTCGGGAATTCCCCGACGCACTGTGATTTATCAAGAGTGTATCTCGCGGCGCGCCCATAAATGTAGATGTGATCCCGCCCGCCCGACCAACATGCAACGATTCGTAGCGGGGATTTCCCTATCACGGTTTGTTTTTAATACCGCGAAATTAGCATTTCTAATCTCGCTTATGCGCTAGCGCTACTGAAAAATATCGCGAAATTCGCGAAATTGCGGTAACGATATTACGGTATTGCATGCTCTAGTTGTGTGTAGGAAGGGGCCTTCAGAGAAATAGCAATATTTATATTATAACTTAAGTACTAGCAGCGCCCCGCGGTTTTACCCTCATAAGTGTCGATCCCGTGGGAAAATCGGGATAAAAATTATCTATGTCCTTTCCCAGGACTCAAATTATCTCTATCCCTTCATCTAAATCCAATCCAAAACTACACCTCCGCTCTGTGCATACACGCTTAAACGCACACATTTACAATCCACACATGTTTACGAAACCGGCTTCACTTTGCTGTTGACAGCCCGCTGCGCGCTTCGTTTTTTATTTGATCTGAGGCACACAAAAGATTCGCCCCTTCAACTCTGCCTAAAAGCGTTTAATCAGTCTTTTAAATAAACTGTTTACCCTCAGAGTGTGGCCGAGTTACTTCAAATGGCGTAGCCCTCATGACTGACAGCAGATCAGCTGAGCAAGGAGAGCTGCCGTGGCATGTTGGCATCTACCAGAAGACCAAAACGCCTTACGAGCAGATCTGCGGCGGATCACTTGTGTCCAACAGTGTTGTTATTTCTGGTAGGTCATTTTTCTTTACAGACTTAAGGGTCTTTTTAAATATTATGAAGGTGAAGTCAATCTACTCAGCCTGAGAACTCAGATTTGCAGTCCACGGCTGGACATAGGCCTCTCCCAAATTGCGCGACAAGGCCACAAAACTCGGTTCACTACCTTCCGCATCCAGAAATCGTTGGTCTATCTAGCTGACGGGTGACCCACGCTATGTGAGGACTCGCTACAACAGCTCCGGTCCTCCGACATCCTTGGTGGGCCTAGTGGCCCACTGCCATTTCAGCTTGCCACCCTTGCAGGTTATGTTGGATCGACACATCAACGATTAAAGTAGCTCATCATCATCTGCCTAGCCTTTTTCTATGTTGGGGTCGGCTCAGTCTAACCGGATGCAGCGGAATACCTAGGTACCAGTATTTTACGTGGAGCTACTGCCTATCTGATCTCCACAGCCCAGTTACTGGGTAATACGATACCCCGTGGTATGACTGGTTGTCAGACTTTCGGACTTCTGACTACCCTTAACGACTGTCAACGATCCACGAATGACAGCCGTGACCAACGGCTTAACGTGCTTTCCGAGCTACTGAGGGGATTTTCGTTCACTGGGTCTTGGTATGTAAAGATGGTCACCCATCCACAGACCAATCGCGGCAAGAGTAGCTTAACCTGATCAATCGACCGTTAAGGTACTTAGCCACAATCAAGTAGCTACCAAGTGATTGTGAGTTAGGTACCTACATGATTTTATTCACAGTTTAGATATCCAGCAAAGAAATAAATTGTATTCATTTTAATTTTTGTCTTTGGTCCCTGACTTTGACATCATGGACATAAAATCCCGTAGATAGAGAATGAACTAGATAGATATACTAGGTAAAATCCCCGTTATATTACTCAAGCAATGGACAAAATTGTTAACTTTTTATTTGCTTGAGTACGAGGCTTTTGACTACGTTGTGTGTGTATTTTTTATGTTTTTTTTATTATTTGTAACTAGCTGACCCGGCAATCTACGAACCGCATCAGAATAAATAAGAACGAATGTATGAGAAAATGAATAATCTTCATAAGTATATTTTATTTCGTGAATTTTTCCCCTGTTTTTATAGTTATTCTGCTGTTCGGGGCGGAGAAAAATCCAATAAATTAAAGATCATAAAATCGGTCCCGCCGTTCTTGAATTATAAATGGTGAAAACTAAACCAACCAGACTTTTTTTTTATATAAAAAGATGTGCGTTTTGTTTGTGCAAAATAAATAATTTTTCTTTATTCTTTCTATAGTGTCAATTAACTTCTTTTTATTGTTTCCAGCTGCTCACTGCTTCTGGGACGATGTCAACAAACAACTGCCTGCCTCCAGGTTCGCGGTGGAAGCCGGCAAGATCTACCGACCTTGGAATAACACAAAAGAAAACGCCCAGAGGTCTAATGTAAGTTCTTTGTGTTTATGTACAGAGGCCAGCACATCAACCTACCCCAATCTGTCAAATTTCTTTGATAGAATTTCAACTTTACTACAAAGGAATAAGGTTCTTATTCAATTGGGAAAATTTTACAGATTGGGGTAGGTTGATGTGCTGGCCTCTGTACTTGGAAAAAAAGACATCTTATCAATAATTATAGATATGGCCAGGTCACTTGTCAAATACAAGTAGGTACAACAGTTTGTATAGTTGGGCAGTGGGAAATTATAACCTGCACAACTAAGTTGAACAGTCAGTTGAGCTGTGGAGAAAAAGGAAACCATAAGGAAGAATTTTAACCTGCCAGTCCCATAACTATTTATTTATTGGTTTTTAGGGTTCCGTACTTCAACAGGAAAAACAGAACCCTAGCTTACAAGATCACTTCGTTGTCCGTCTGACAAGTGCCTTTTTCTAAGGCACGCGTGGAGTTATCAAGTTGAAATTATTTTCTAATACTCAGGGCTGCAATCCCTTGAAGCAGTGAAAAAAAATCAAACTTCTAAATCAACGCAATCAAAAGATACGGGCGTTTATGCCGCATATTTTGACACTCGCAAGGGAATCAAAACATATAGGGCACTTCCCGTTGACCTAGAATCATGAAATTTGGCAAGAAGCAATGTCATGTAACACAATTATAGGAAAAATTCCGAAAATCGTGTAGTTATCTATATGTACATACCTACCTACAAATTTGTACGGGACCCTCTGTGCGCGAGCCCGACTCGCACTGACCTGTTTTTTTATTTATTTATAGCATGACGTGTAAAAGTGATTCGGAAATCCTTTTTACAGAATAAACAATATCATTCCATTTAATTTCAGACACAAAAAATTAAAATGTGAAATCATTTAAAAAAATTGAGTATGTGCCCTTTTTGGCAGTGATACTCTATCAAAAAGTACTCTGTGATATAATTTATATTCAATGATTTCAAAAAGAATATACAACATGATTATATTACTGTCTGACGCTGTGTTTGTAACATGGGCTTATAATACAAACATTTGTAATGGACAAGAGACGTGCTTTAAATTATGATTAACAGGTGAAAGAAATCAACATCCCGCCCTACTTTCAAGGCGATGCAGCAAACTTCCAAAATGACATAGCGGTGGTGGTCCTGGAGACTCCTTTCACGTATTTACCGTTCGTCAGACCAGTCTGCTTGAGTTTTGACTTTAACTTTGAAAAGAAACAGCTGAAACATGGAAAATTGGGGAAGGTTAGTGACGCTTAAGAACGTTTACGACTGTTTACGACGTACGGCATTTCATACAAACTTTCAAGCCCTTCTTTTTCGAAATGAAAGAACCGATTTTAATGAAACTTCGTACGCATAAGCAGGATACAAAGCTCTAAAAAGTTAGTTAAGAACATTTTCATCATCATTACATTTTCATTTTCTTTTTGTTTTCGTCATGGTACGTGAGCAGAAGTCACCCACAGTCAGTCTCTTAGACATATAATCTTGGTCAGATCATGTGAGGACCATGTAGGTTAGTGTCTGAAATGCAATTTTGGGAAAGAAACACACAGATTTGAGTGGACCTGTCCAGTCATTGATGTTATTTCCTTCCAGGTGGCAGGTTGGGGCCTCACGGCAGAAAACGGCAATGCCTCTCAGGTCCTCAAGGTCGCTGACCTGCCCTTCGTTGAAATTATGCAATGCATTGAAGCATCACCACCGAGCTTCAGAGGGCACATCACTGGCGATAAGATTTGCGCTGGCTATGGAAATGGTGAGTTAAAGAAAATGAAAGATTTTAGTAATTTTAGGTACAATGGCGGTCGACCACTTTTCACCTTTATGCCCTCGGTAATTAGGTAGAAAAGTGGTTCACCGCCTGTGCCCGCGGTAGTACCTCTGACAGCAACCTTTTTGAAACAAACATAAAGATCACTGTGATTTTGACAGACTTGTCGTGTGCTACTACCGTAGCAACCCAACAGCAACCTTATTCTAACGAGAATAAAGATTACTATGATTTGGCAGTGATGCAAAATCAGAGGTAAAATTACTGAGAAATAAACGTAGCCCTATTTGAGGCGTATGATACTTTCAGACTCCTCCTTGCGTCGTCATTCCCGGCTGTCATTGGTAGATCTTTGACAGTCGTTAGGTACGGGTAGTTAGAACCTCGACAGTGTAAGAACCAGTCTTACTGAGGTGTATCGTGTTACCCAGTAACTTGGTTGTGGAGGTCACACAGGCAGTCGCTCCATGTAAAATACTGGTGTTCAGCGCTGCTTCCGATTAGACTTGAACGACTACGAGAATATTTTAAACAGTTGTTTCGGTGTCCCCCAGTGGTGGCCAAACAAGTGGTGGACATCGGGAATAATCGCTTTTCAGCCAGTAAGAGTCCACAGACCCCTCCGCCCACCACAGGGCGGAGGACATACTTACATGAGAATTTTCTACCCAGGACCAAAAAAGAGCTAGACAGTGATCCTAACTTTTGACATGTCCCAGGTACGGCGCTGTGCAGGGGCGACAGCGGTGGGGGACTAGTGTTTTCCGATGCAGACCGCTACTACCTCAGAGGAATTGTCTCAACAGCCCCGACTAATGAAAACCTATGTAATATCTACGCTCTTAATACGTTCACGCAAATACTCACACATGAACATTTTATTAGGGGGTATCTTTAAGGTCAGGTCAGACCGAGCAGCAAAATCTCGAAGACTTTTTCATTGATAATGAGCACAATGACAACTGGAATAGAGTTTAAAGATGATTCTTTGAGGAGTGTGTTCGAGCAAATTGTTACTCAAAACTTGACAGCAAGAGACCGTGTCCGAGCATCTTGCTGGTCTGTCTGCGCTGACGCTTGCGAGTGCTGCCACAAAGGAAACAGGGTTGGATAATTTATTGCAATAAATACATAATAAGTATAACAAACATTTACTGATAGTGTCTTAGAGTTAGTGTGTGAGTTCATGGGTTTATAAACGATGATGAAAGTTAAGTTTGCAGGGCCAAGATGGCCAGAGATTGTTCAAGACAGGGAGGTTTGGAAGCAAAAAGGGGAGACCTTTTCTCAAAAGAGGGACACAACACAATATACTAAAGGATAGCGAAAAAAAAAAGTTAAGTGACGTTCAAACAGTGTTGCCAATTTAGCGACATTTTGACATAAAAAGCGACATTTTATTTCGATTTAGCGACAAAAATAATTTAGCGACATTTCTAGCTACTTCTAATTTGGCTATCATTTATAAAGTATAATTTAATTTAATACGATTTTATTATAACTGACTTTGTAAGCGCGCTACTTAAGGTGGATCCGCAATGAGAACCCGCGAAATTCAAATTTTCTTGCGTTTTTTGCAATTTGGAGGTCAGTGTCAGGTTGTATCTTGATCAAATCAAAACTATAGAGAGCCGGCCGCGCTGGCGCGGGCGCCTCCACTTCGTAGAGTCCGCGCCAGGGGCGCCAGTCGTCGTCCCAAACGTAATTCCAAAATTTTTGTTTGTTGATAACAGTAACTCGTCATAAAAGCTACTTATATACTTACGTAAAAAAAAACTAAATAAATGAGCAATTATTTAATATTTAAGTATCTAGCGACATCTGGCGACTTTTGACTTTCTGTCTGGCGACATTTGCTTTAGTCGAGTTGGCAACACTGCGTTCAAAACGTCAAACAGTCGATAATCACTACCTACTAAGGCCTGAGTTCACCAACATTCTAACCATCGGTTAGGTATTTAAACAGTTGATTTCCTTAGGAAATTTGACATAAATCAACTGTTTAAATACCTAACCGATGGTTAGAATGTTGGTGAACTCAGGCCTTAATATTTAACCAACGTTTATGATTATGGTGTTACGTTGAAAAAAAATTGGTTTTTCTATTTCGTGTAATAAGGATTTAACATTTTGGTATATGTTTTTTGACTCTTTGGTCTATACTCCGACTTTTAATTAGCTGCAGTAAAATGACACTTTTTTAAAAATCATTTTTCGGACTGCGTTTAGAGATATGCATGTCAAATAAGTTACACTATTCTGTACTAGAAAAACAAGATTTGGTTGATGGCCGCGAAAAAACAAAAAGACGCCAATTTCAGTCATTTAAGTAAGACATAAGCTGTCATTTTACTGCAGCTAATTAAAAGTCCGACTGTAGTAGGTACAGAGGCCAGCACATCAAGTTACCCCAATCTGTCAAATTTCTTTGATAGATTTTCAACTTTACCACAAACGAATAAGGTTCATATTCAATTGGGGAAATTTGACAGATTGGGGTAGGTTGATGTGCTGGCGTCTGTACCATGTAAAAGGAAAACACGAATTTTTCTCGATACAAAAAAATTGCAAAGATAAGTATATCTATTTTTTATTAAATGGGATTTACATTAAAACATAGAGAATTATCATATCAAAGTTTACTCACAGTAGTTTTAAATTTAATTAATTTATTTTGTTAAAAAAGGAGTAAATTCGTTTTGGCACATACGTCGTTTTATTCCGAGCGCACGCACATTATAGCCATCACTCTTCTTTTGCGTTTCAAAAGTAATTGCATCACTTTCGCTCTCTTAGTGGGTTTTTCGAGGATTTTAGATTTTCGAGGTACAGCCTTAAAGGGAGGTATATAGTTACTAGCATCTGCCCGCAACTTCGTCCGCGTGAAATTTTTAATTCTCCTGAAACAGCCCACCGCATCGCATCGCATCGCTTGCCGTGGTACAACTTCATTTTTGCTTAGCGTTCTTTCTGACGTCTTTCTTCTTACTCGGTCCCTGAGGGTCGTAGCGTGATGTTAATAGCCATCCTCAAGGACTGGACTATGAAATGCAAAAAAAAAAAAAAAAAATTATCCGTCTGGGAGTTCCAGAAATTAGCGTGTTCAAACAAACAACCAAAGTCTTTAACTTTATTATTATTTAGTTAGATAAGTGGATATAGATATTTATTGTTTAAGTTATTATTAACCGACTTCCAAAAAGGAGGAGGAAGTATTTCTTTATGGATCATGTGATCAGCAATAAAGATTTTTATTTTAAGTATATATTAAGTATACTTACTTATACTTAAAAAACCAAATGAAAATAAAATAAACATGTGTTCCATCCAACCCTGTCAACAGATCACAACAGTCTTGTTTGTAATATTTACATTTTATATTATTTAAGAATACTATACAATTTGATAATGAAATTTGGAGCAAGTTTTCAATGTCACCTGTATATAAGTATTATTACATAATTATAATGGCTGTGTTTTCCTATTTGATGTTTAATAAATGTTTTGATACTATGCAGTTTTTTTTTGGCACTGATTGAGCTAAATCCCTCTTACAAACATTTGCAAATGGGAAATATATTATTTAAATCCTCTAAAAATAGATAGCTATAAGAGTAGGCAAAGACTAAAGAAACGATGGATGGACTGTGTGAATGATGATATGGTTAGAAAGGGGGTGACTACCGAGATGACGACTAATAGAGAAGTATGGAAGAAAAAGACATGTTGCACCGAACTCAAATAAATTGGGATAAGGACAGGAAAATCATATAATTACCTATAATATATGACTGTAAATTAAGGTTTAAAAAAAATACAAAAGATCTCAATTCAATTCTATTTATTACAAAAATAATTTATTTACATTTAGGTACTTACATAACATAAAATCATAATTAAGTAATAAAAAAGAAAAATAATCAAAATGTACTTAATAATTATTTCTTTATTTATTATTAACTTACATATTAAAGAAACGCACTCTTCACAAAACATAACACGCTTGTATTTAAAGGGTTAGCTGATAGTAGATACTAGATACACCCACATTCAGTGCCTAGCATTTTATGTTGGGTTCAGGTGACTGGGGAAGAACATAGGCTACTTTTTATCGACATACCACGCGGGCGAAGCCGCGGGCGGATGCTAGAGTCTAATCTATGTTCGCGATTAACTTGCCAAAAATGTAAACAAATATAAGTTAATGGAAAAATTACTTTAATTCCTACACAATAAAGTTCAGTTGACGCTACAACTTCAAAACTTTTTAAATAATACTAGTCACTCTGAAATCAACTTAATTCCCACAGAAATAAAGTTGATATTTGTTTAACTTGAAATAACCTAAATTGGAAACCTCAATTTGAATAGACCTTAGGTTTCCTCATGATGATTTATTATTTATTATAAAAATACTTGAGCATTTTTGAAGGAAGATTATTATTTTTTAATAACTAGTAAGTATGTGCAAACTATGTACTATTTATACAACGTGTTTTTTTAGGATTCCGTACCCAAAGAGTAAAAACGGGATAATTTGAGCAGAATTATATGTAAAAAATTATTAAATAAATGTTAACAATGCAATTTTTTTTTCTAGTAAAAAAAATTGAGGTACGAGACAGATTTTACATCATAAGAGTGAGATTTTAATAAGTTTTTCAGGTATCATTTAGGCAAAAAAATAAATATTTGGAATTTAGTATTTTGACTATTCACAATTCTAGCGAATTCACAAAGTTGTAAAAATATTTTTATGGGATGTGGCACATCACTAGCAAGAGGATAGACGGCAGAATTTTTGAGGGAGTTGGAAGATCCCGGTCGCATTTGTTTTTTTTTTATAGCCATGTAAATAGCTGTAAGTCTGTAACATGGACAGCTTTAATTGAAGTCCGAAAGCGAGTAAATAAAAAAAAATACTAGATGGCTAATGTCACTAATTTTGAATTTAAAAGTACTGTAATACAATATACATTTAAATAAATTTAAAATTCAGAGTCTACGACTTATACTTTTTTTTATTTGTATTTGAATGTAAAATTTGGGTATTTTTTTTATAAAAAAATAAAAAGTCGATGAAAAAAAATCCACAAGGCATCCTTTCCTAAAAGCCAATGTGATCAAGTGTTAAATACGAATACGAACGAAATCTTTTACAAATAAGGTTCATATTTGTATGAAACTCTTCCTAAAACCAAGTAAAGTTGAAATACAGTCTGTGAATGTTGCCCTTAAAGTCAGTTATTTGTGCAAACAATTTCAGACAACACTGGAAGTACTATGACGGGACTCATTGAGAAGACTTGACTCACAAATCCATAGCCACAGGCATTATTTTTACAGTCTTTGGACTAGAAAATTCACATAAAAAATTAATTATTTACCTAAAACTAAAAATTTCACCACATTATTCGCTGCACATAATCGAAATCTTGCCAAATTACTTGTCTCTCAAAGAATATAAAGAATGCTGCTGTATTTATTATGAGATACCACAAAAATTCCGCCATAACAACTGTAAAAGATGGCCGAGCGAATCTCAACCTTAAAACTATGTATGGGATCAGGAAATATCGGATTTCTATCAACCTTTGCAATGCTAGAACTAAAACTAAGCTAACAGTGTACGGCAAAAGAAAAGAAATACAGTTCTGATCTTTTAAATTATCATAAATGCTGAATAATAAAAAAATATATACGGGCACCATTGTGTAGATGGCATGGTCATACTTACCGTACCAGCGGTTCCATATGTAGAAGGTGAAGTGTCTGTTATCCGCGAGTAAGTATGGATGGACTAATGTGTTATGGTGGACCATTAATGTAAAAATGATACCGCATAATAATACTAAAATCTTCTCCCTTAACATTAGTTTTAAGGTTGACTGCAGTTTGTAAACAACATATGGAAGACCGAAAACTCCGTAGAATACAAGAAAATAAAGCAACTGTGGCAAATGGATCGTCGCTTTGTGTGCAGCTTTATCACCTACCACTATAGAACCGTTAATAAATACAAATGCTACAAACCCGCTCAGTATAATTAAATGAGTTAGCAAAACAGTAGCATCATGGAATGTTATGAACTTGAAAAAGGTGGAAAGATGCGTTGACAGATGGTATTTTGCTGCACAGTATACGTCCCACATGCCATAATACCGTTTCAACTTAGACTTATCAACATCTTTGGCTATCAGTGACCGCTTGCTGAGTTTTACATCATTAATATATTGATTACCGAAAACCCTGGAGCTTTTGATAAGTAAATCTAATAGTTTGTGACCGAAAACCATTGCGACCCACACTACATTTGTCTGCCTCATAATTATAGAAGAAATACCAAATATTAAGATTAAAATTAAGTATCTATTAGTTAAGCACAGTCTTGAAAACATGAGAAGGAAAGTTAACGAAAGAATATCTGTATAATAAACATGAGTAAAGAAATATAAAGGGGGCAGTATAGCTAAATTCAAAGCCTGCAGAATAATCTTCATATGATTTCTGTCACCATAATACACATATTTAAGAATACTCGAAAACAAAATTAAGTTAACGCATGATGCGATGAGATTCATGAAGCGTAGATTGTAAGTATTGCATTCAGCAAATAAACCAATCAAAGAGGAGACCAGATACAAGCCGGGAAGTGTCGTTATTTTTGGATCCCAGTGTGAGAAGTTACCAGAGCAGTAAGATATTCCTTGCGGTATATGAAAGTGTTCGTCTATAACTGTCTGTGTAGCTTTGTTGACGCTGTCGAATATAAGTTTTGATGCTAAGAAGAATGAAGAAACTTGTAGTGAAAGCAGAATGTAGTATCTCGTTGGCAACACCATTTTGGCTGGCTGCTGAAAAAGAAACATTTACTTTTGTTAAATTCTTATTTGAATAATTAAATAGGTCCCATAAGACAACACTCTGACCTAGGTTTGTATTGCAGGGGTGTTTAAGATTTGAATGATTTGTTTTTTTTTTGTCGTGTTTCTTGCCTGTCCTTCTCCATAGGTACCTACGCTTTGGAATGGGCAACTAGCTTCATATTTTCTGACTGACCAATTTCTTGACAGTTCAAAAGTGCCAGTAAATGGTTTAAATGAAATAAATGCCTTTAGTTTGAGATAGCTGGCAAATTTGTGGGTGAACGATACAGCCCTGCCTTATCCTTCAGGGAATGCTATGATTGTAATCTTATGTTATCTTAGTACACATTTAATTTTAATTAGTTCTACATTTTTAGATTTACTTACTTAGAGATTTTTTCGTTAAATCTAATAGGCAGGCAGGTTCGAATAGTATATTTGGAAGCATAGTTGCACGAGAGATTTAATTATCATAGTAAAATTGCATTTACCTACATAACCTTTACATATTTTTATTTGTTGCTTCAGAAATATAGGTTAAACATAGGTACTCAATAGTCGGCTCAAAAAAAAACCTCTTTTTCATGTCAAATCCAAATCAATAACTATAAACCTAGTACAATTATGATAACTTTTTAGCAGCGTCCCGGAAAACTCATAAATCGATAGTCTATTAAAAAAGAACTTACCGCGTAAATTCACGATACACAATAGCGTTTAAATAGGATATCTCCGCTCCGAAATATTTTAATAGCTGCGTGGAGCTTTATTTAATTATTACACATTTCATTTGTGATATTTTTTCGTTGATAGTAAATTAAATTCGCCGAAACGCGAGTATGATGATAAAATTGATAACGAGAAATCAGAAATGGCGGCTTTTTTGACACACGACAAAATGCACTCCACAGAGTACTTTTTATGCACTCACTCACTTAATTGCAAACGAAACGATTTCTATCTGTAAAAATTGTGCACCATGCGGGGTTATTACTTTACTCATTTTTATGTAATAAATGATTAGGATGGTTTATTTCAAGACCAAACAATTTTTTGATTAAAAAGCAAATTAAATTTACATTTTGCTGCTAAAACAAAACGTATATTTTCGTTTCTTTACACACAGTAGCTGGCAGTGGCTATGTCATATGGATCGTGGCGAGGAGGGCTCACGCCACTGACCTCTATTAAACAAGTGGAGTGGCTCACGCTCACGCTAGTGAGCTAATAGACCGGAAAGAGAATGTCACAGAGTACTTTTTAATAGAGTTGTAAACACTAGGTTTACATTCTCTTTCTCACTGATCTCCATTAAACAAGGGTCAGTGGGAGGGCTAGAAAAGTAGGGGTAGATGGTAGACGACTAAAGTATATATCTAAAAAAAGTATCTATCTAAAGTAGACATACTAATTCCATGGGGAAGGAAGACGATGATGGATGGACTATGTGAAAGACTTGAGGAATATGCTTCGATCAACATTGTTGATCGAAGGGAATATGGCATAAAATTTTTCCTCTATGATATGGCAGAACACAGGAGAGGGATGACATCACTTACCTCTATTAAACAAGTACGTGTACTTGTTTAATACAGACAGATCAGTGGGACAGTGTGAGTGGATGCACTGACCTCTATTATAGAGGTCAGTGATGGCATGTATACCCTGACGATGTTTTTCAACCAAAAACTTATTATTAATTATGTACAGAGGCCAGCACATCAATCTACCCCAATCTGTCAAACTTTGATAAATTTTCAACTTGATTGCAAAGGATTAATTTTTCATATTCGATTGGAAAAATTTGACAGATTGGGGTAGCTTGATGTGCTGGCCTCTGCACATAAAAAAAACCAAACCCTTCATATAAATAGATAGACTTATTTTAATATTCAGAAAGATTTTTTGTCATATAATAACTTGATGTAATAATTAATTTCACACGAACGAATTCAAAAACGAAGCGCAAAATAAAGAATGTTTCCGATTACACTCCTAACACAAACGGCCTACTTTTGATTGGTGATATATTGATCATTTTACACTATTGGTTTCCAATAAACAACGAGAACAAAACTTTTTCTTGTCAACAACACCGATGACAAGTCAACGACTTGATGGTTAAAAATCAAAAATAACGGTCGAAGCAGAAGTAGTGATCAGAATATTTCCATTGAATTTATGTACAAAATATTGTGAATACATGCTTAAAAGTTTCAATTGTGTGATGTTTGATTAATGAATATTTTATTAACATGGAAGCCAACGATTTCCTAGTGAAAATCAAAGCGAATGGTGACGACAAAGACTTGAGTAACTTGGCGAAAGTGTACAACGAATATAAAACGATTTCATCCAAGTTATCTTCGAAAGAAAGAGGTTCTTTCTCTTTGAACGTGCTTTGTTTATTGTGCAGGTAAGTCTTAGTACATAACTCTTAAGTTTTACACACTTATTTTGGAGTTCTGTCTATTGAAAATCAACTCAATCAAAGCTGTTCATTGTTGAACAGAGGCCTCTGACATTTGCTTCTGGGTCAGAGGCTCGTCTGAAAGGAATGTGGATTATAATCTGTTATGAAATATCATATCTTATCATCTTTTGCAATTTTAATGGCTGATAAGGAGTTTGTTGGGCCACTTCTTCCCAGCGAAAGCACAAGGAAGTAGTGAAGGGTGGGCAGTTTGGGGGTCTTTTATAAAAAAAAAAAAATAGAAGCCCGAAACTCTGACAACCAGCCTTACCAATTGGTATTGTATTACCCAATAACTGGGTTGTGGAGGTCAGATAGGCAGTTGCTCCATGTAAAATACTGGTATTCAGTTGCATCCGGTTAGACTGGTAGCCGAATCCAACATAGTTGAGATAAGACTAGACAGATGATGAATTTCAGACCTCCACGTGGGCAAAGACACGGGCCAAAGCTAGAAATTTTATATTTTTCAGGAACTTGGACAAGGCACCAGCATGGAGGGACAGCATAGACACCAAAGACTTGCTCACTTTGACCATAGACTGCGTCAGAGAGACCAGAGGGCTCAACAAGCCAGAACAGATCAAGATGTTGGCCTGTATCTACCATATACATAGATATGTGGTTAAGAAGGTATGTTACATTGCAAAGTAGTTGGTATTATTGTCTACCACCATTCAGCTTGACACATTGATCTAGGCCAGGGGTTTGTGGCTAAGTAATAACGGCCGCACGGGTCAATAAATCAGGTTAAGCTACGCTTGCCGCCGTTGTTCCGTAAATGGGTGACCATCTTTAAATACCAAGACGACTCCGTGCCTTGGAAAGCATGTTAAGCTGTTGGTCCCTGCTGTCAGGTTGTGGAGGTCAGATAGGTAGTCCATGTAAATTACTGGTATTCAGCTGCATCCGGTTAGACTGGAACCCAACCCCAACATGATTTGGAGAAGGCTCGGCTGATGATGATTCAAAAGTCTGTATGGCTTCTAGAGCATTATTTTATTACTAGCTAGCCCGCGGTTTCACCCGCATAGTTTCGATCCCGTGGGAATATCGGGATAAAAAGTCTGTGTCAATCCGGGTTATAAACTATCTGTGTGCCAAATTTCATCCAAATCTGTTCAGTAGTTTTTGCTTGAAAGAGTAACAAACATCCATCCATCCATCCTCACAAACTTTCGCATTAATAATATTAGTAGGATTTGGTTAGACACATTAGCAGCTAATTAGCTGATGCGTGTGTATTGTATAGCTAGCTTACAGAATGTTGATTTGCACACGAAGGGTTCCGTACTATTGTACAAAATTAAATACAGAAATACACACTGAAAATTTCATGCCTACCTATTATGGTTCATGAGATACAGCCTGCTCGCTGATAGACGGAAGGATGGACAGCGGAGGCTTTTTTTTTTGTTAGCTTTTTCTGTCCCACTACTGCTGGGCAAACGCCTCCCCCAAACCCTCCCAGTAATAAATAAAATGTTTATTTTATTTATTTAGCAAATTATGTTTGAAGTTTATAACAATCTGAGAGGAATTTATCCTCTTAAACTGTACTTACATAGCTCACTAGCTTATATCCTGGAATCATGGACGGTTCGACAAAGAAACCCCAAACAACCTGTGGCTTTCGTAAAGATTAAATCAATTGTTTCATTTTTCAGAACGACCCAGTACCACCGGAATTAATACTCAAACTATCTTACATGGCGTTCGAGCCGGACTCAAAGAATCTCCTAAAAGAATACTGTAAGACATACTGGAATATTATTGCAGACCGACTGATATACATAGAAAAATTAAAAGAAAAAGCAATACACAAACTGTTACCAAAACTAACCGAAGATGTCCTCAAAACGCTAGATATTTATGATACAGCACAGTTTTGTGCAAATATTTTAGTGTTTTTAGTAAAAAAACTTCATTTTATATACAGCGAATCTCATGCGGAACAACTAAACAGATTGTACGGTGAAATATTTGAGAAATTTTCAAGAAAATCGGATTTGAGTGCATTCAAGAAGTTAAAAGAAAAAGAAATGTTAGATTTGTATGTGAAATTCAGCGACTGTCTTTATGTGATTGCTGAGAACTCATCAAAGAATCGTTTTACGGAGTCTGCTTTGACTGTAGGGGTCAGGACAGTGATTACATTGCTTGGACATCAATCAGACATATTCCATTGCTTGCAGACATTCTATTTAAATTCCTTCTGTGATATTTTTGTTAACAAAACCACATATTTGGATGCTGTATTTAAAAATCTCACTGTATCCTGCGAAATCACAGGAAAACTGGGTTATAAAGACACAATGTTAGCTACATACCCTTTCATCGGTCAATTTTTAAGACTCTTCATTGAATATTCAGTAAATAATTCAATAAAAATAAATTTTAACGGAGAAATACAAGAAAATTGCTTAAATTTCATGATCAAATTACTGAATGAGTTGAAACACTGTGATCAGTTGTTGAAATGTGAGAATTGTAGAGTGAAATCAGGTCTTCATGACGCTTTAAGACTATCTTTTTTACTAAAACATTTCATTACGAATGCTGTGCAGAACAAGTCTGATTTAAATAACTTATTGCCCTTATATAATATAGTTATAGGTAAACAATATACCATAATGGATGAATTAAAAAAACTAGGATGCGTTAACTATGAAAAATGCTATCGAAAACTTCAAACTGACACGCATAATACCGCTATCTCGCTGAATAAGAACCAAAAATATGATTTTGCAATCAATTTATTCGAAATTTATATTAAAAACGAACTGAGAATAAGCAAGAATGAATTTCAGCACAAAAATGTAGCACGAGCATTCTACAACAAGAGCATTTGCGAATTAGATTACAATAAGCATGAAAATGCTCTTTTGGATGCTTTTTTGAGCCTAATATTTTCAAAAGAACTGAATTCGGATAAGTATATGAGCTTGGTGATGGATATCAAAGCGAAGGCGTTGAAAAATGATGAAATTGATGATGATGAAAATAAAAGTGATGATCTACAACTACTATCGGTGTTAGATGCTTGTAAAATGGTGATGGATCTGAAACTCTATGGCGATTTGACAGCATTTTTTAAGGATGTTAAATTCAGGTATTGTGATTTGTTTATATTACCTTTTCTTGCTCAATTGCCCGTCAAACGTATGTCGCTAGCAGTACCCTGGGCAGTTAGCCCTGCTCCCAACCATTCTGGCAAGCTAATTTGTAGAAAAACAATAAGCTCAGACCAAATAAAAAACCAAGACAGAGCGCTGAGAACAATATAGTGAAGCATGCCAAAACTACACCTCCGCTCTGTGCATACATGCTTACGAAACCGGCTTCACTTTACTGTTGACAGCCCTCTGTCTTGGTTTTGAAATCAAATAATGTTACGATTTCTTTACGTTTATTTTAACTGAATGTGTTTACATTTCCCCGACCAAACAAAAAACACTTATACAAAATATTTGACACCTCGTTCTAAACTTGACTGTTCGAATGCGACCAGCGCTAATCTATTGCCAGCTAGCACTACACACTTAAGCGAACCTTTACAGTACCTACTCTGCATCGGATCTAAACTCCCGCCCAAACACTTTTGGGCGTATGAGGACGTAATAAGCATCTTTTTTTTTTCGATTTGTTTGTTTCAGTTTCCTTCTAAAACATGAGTTTGAGATGTACTGCAAGTTATGGCCGTCCATAGCCCCGGTGGCCGGAGTTTGGCGGTCCCTTAACTCATTACTGAATGGCAGAAAAGAGAAATGGATGACAGGTATTAAAAACCTATTTATAGAGGGGTCTGTGGCTAAATAATAACAGCCGCACAGGTCGATCGATCAGGTTAAGCTACGATGGGTGACCATCTTTACATACCGTGTCCCCGTGCCTCGGAAAGCACGTTAAGCTGTTGGCCCGGCTGTCATTAGTGGATCTTTGACAGTCGTTACCTGTAGTCCGAAGCCCGAAATCTGACAACCAGGTATCGTATTACCCAGTAACTGGGTTGTGGAGGTCAGGTCGGACTGTCCCAATAATTTGCCCTATAATTGAATGCCACTGTCCTTCCAAACTGTTCTGCTTCACGGTTCTGCCCTCGTGTGAAACCAGCATTATGTGGTGATTTTATGATATTATTATTTTCAGTTGAAGACCCGGAGTCACTTCTGTGGACATTACTAGAAGTGATATCAGTCACTCCCGCATCAGTAAGAACGATACACAGCGATTATTTTAAAGTTGTAGCCGTTAACTTGTTGGAAAGGATCGATGACATGCCTGTGAGTATAGATTTGTTATACAGCGTCAAATTAAATTAGTTAGCGAAACTTTGCAGGCGTGATGGGTATCGATAGCTAAACGCTTGCTGCGGTCTACATACTGAAACCCCCCCACGCCTCTGCCGTAAGCACGTTAAGCCGTTGTATAGAGGTATGAGAAACAGGGTGTGAAGTTCACTCATCCTCCATAGAAAAGGGAGGATTCTCCGACAAGATGGGTGTTGTGTCTGACGGGCAACTGCCCGATGATTCAAGTCGGGCCGTTGTATCTATACTAGTTGCGCGGTAAACTCTGCTTGCGAGATGCAGGATTTTCAGTATGACGCGTTGTTCGTATATGGCGTTATAGATAACGCTAAAGTCCCGGCTGTTATTAGTGGATTTTTGACATTCGTTTCGGGTAGCGAGAAGCCTGAAAGTCTGACAACCAGTCTTACCACGGGGTATTGTATTACCCTGACCCAGTTACTGGGTATCGATATCGATGTGGAGGTCAGATAGGCAGTCGCTCTACGTAAAATACAGGTATTCAGCTGCATCCGGTTAGACTGGAAGCCGACCTCAACATAGTTGAGAAAAAGGCTAGGCATGATGAAGTATCCTCGGATCTGCAGCCTTATTGCGTAAACACTTTCAATAATAATTTTGAATGATATTGCTAATTCATAGCATCATAATATTTAAAAAAAAAATTGGTTGTCTGTAAAGTCGGTTAACGAACGATAATTTTACGTGATAACGTCATAAGAGATAGATGCGTCACAAGCCGAACGCTTAGGCCGATCGTGCCTCTCTATCGCTTGTTCCGCGCTCTCGCTTGCACGCTCGGCTCAGGCGGAACGTGACAATTAGTCATGCTTTATCGTGCGTGCAGCCGGCGTTCATCGATTTATAAGACGTTATCGCGTCAAAAATGTCTGCTCAACAACGTAAATAACGCAGTGGATGTTGTCGAACTGTCAAAATTAAAGCTATGCTACTGTGTGGCCTTGGGTATGTTTTTAAAAGTTCATGTCGTTTGTTTTTCAGGAGGCAATATCTTCAGACATCAGGATAGCGCAGACAATATTATTATACCTGAAAGCTGAGTTTGATATCGCTGAGGCTAGCACCAAATATGGATGGAAAGTTACTGAAACTGTAAGTTTAATAATCATTATTCTTCTTTGGGCGCGCTAATCTCTGGAATGATAAGTCGTTTATGAAACATTATATTTGCATTTGTGAGGAATAGGGTGTAAAGTTCACTCATCCCCTATAGAAAAGGGAGGATATTCTGACCAGACGGGTGTCGTGTCTGGCGGGCAACTGCCCGATGATCCATTTCGGGCCGTTTGTATCTATGCTAGTTGCGCGGTAAACTGCTTGCGAGATGCAGGATTTTGCGTGACATCTGTATGACGCGTTGTGACTGTGTTGTGTTGACCTGTGTCCCATTCCTTTGTCATTTACGCCCGCGTGCTGTAATAATGATGTATGAGCGGTGGCGATGAGTGGTGGCCCAGTAGTAACGGCTGCTACTTGACGAGTTGTAGGTCGTAGGTTCCAAACCAGACAGGCGCTTTGCTTTGTGTAAATAATTTCATCACCACTGCTCTCAAAACGGTGAAGGAAAACATCGTAAGGAAACTGGTATGTCTTAAAACCAAAATTTTTAACACATGTGACATCTATCAACCCGCACTGTGCCCGACTGGTAAATTATGGCCCACTCCCTCTCACAGAGAGGAAGCCTGGGTCCCAGCTGTGGGAACATTATAGGCTGATTCTGTACTGTAATATTGGATTACCTCTGCGTACCTTATGAAAGAATCCAAGCAAGATTTTATATTTCAGAGTATAGACCCGGATATGTCGCAAGCGATGCGTACGATTGCTCAAGAGCACGTCGCGTTGCAGAGAGCCTTACAAGCTGTGGCAATATGGACGGAGCTGGCTGTTGTTGTTGATACCGGTAATTTCTATTTTATTACTGGAATGTAGTATTTATTTAATCGCGGAAAAAAAACCAGCTGTTTCCTACATTTATGTTCGCATAACTCGTCAAAATGTAGGGAACAGCTGTTTTTTTTTTTTTCGCGATTTCAGGTTTGGTCCCATAGTAAAAGTTGTTCATAATGATGAGTAGGTACAATCTCCCATTTCGATTTGTCGCATGTATTCAATTTCAACCTGTATATTATGTTTGTATATTTAATATTTTAGTTGAAATAAAATTTTCAGTGGCAAACAAGCAACTTCTCCGGCCCGCGCTGCAGTTAGCACAGATATTGGTTCAACAGCTGCTACATTTTAGCAGGACGGCGCACGCGCTGCAACTCGCGCACATATGCTGCCAAGTAGCCAAATATGTTGATGAGAAGTACGTATTAAATTATTTTTAATATTTTTGTCGTTACTAGGTTCTGCACGCGACTTCGTCCGCTTAAAATCTTGTTCCCCAAACCCATCCCGTCGCATCGCATCGTCTGCCCGCGCTGTTAGTACATTTTCGCGTTCTTTCTTACTTGTTTGTTTTTGCTCGGTCCAGAGTCCGGTCGGTTCGTGGATGGGTGACCTATTACATATTGAGACCCCTCCGTGTCTCAGAAAGCACTTTAAGCCTTGGCTATCCCTTTGATAGCTTTCCACTTTTCCTGGTCTATTGCAATATTTGCGATTGTGGGCCAATCCTTTAAGAAGGAGTCCAGCTCATCACGCCATCTCTTTCTGCACTAATATTTTTGGGTTTTGTACAAAAAGGCTCAGACCAAATAAAAAACCAAGACAGAGGGCTGTCAACAGTAAAGTGGAGCCGGTTTCGTAAACATGTGTGCACTTAGTGAGGTGTAGTTTGTTTGTAAATGGTTGTAAATGTGTGCGTGTGAGCGCGTATGTACAGAGCGGAGGTGTAGTTTTGGCATGCTTCACTGTATCGTTCTCAGCGCTCTGTCTTGGTTTTTTATTTGGTCTAAGCAAAAAGGTTAGATACGGGAGCCAATTACAGAGTCTACGCTGTCTGTCTATCTGTTGGTCGTTCGTATTCTGTCAAACACGCCAGTTTCGGCCGAAACCGAAGCTGCGGCCGAAACCTGATTTTCTGGCCGAAACCGGTTCGGCTGGTCACTATCAAAAAAATCACAAAATACTAGGAAACCTGAGTTTTGCCATCGAAGCTGTCAGCAGCGTGCTTGCTAAAGGAAATTATAAAAAAAAAAAATTGCGTAATATGTTTGTACCACCTTCTGTCTTCATAGAATAAAGGCATGGTATTCCACCATTGTTTTTGTCCACAGAGAAATCTACCTCCGCAACGCATGCGTATTAATCTCCCACATGGACAAGCCTAGCGCTCCACTGCAAGATATAATATCTCGAGCTACAGAATACTGGCCAGACGTCATACAAACTGTGGACAGCTTGGAAACTGCTATTGTGTTTCTTTGTGATGCCGCTGTAAGTAGCTTTAGGGTTATTAGATGCCGAAGATACCTCGCAGTCGAGGCTTGACCCGCTACCTCGTTGTAAAAGAAATGCATGCTAATAGACACTCACGCACATGCCGAGGGATAAAATTAAACCAAACAAAAAAGGTTCGCTCGAATTAAAGTACCTACTTGTCCGCAATTTTTTTTTTTTTTTTTCAAAATGGCCGCCCCTCTTGAGTCGTCAATGCAAACGGAAAATATAATAGGACCAAACCCCGTAAAGAGTTGCGTTTCCGAGATGTTATCGTTGCTCGCTGCGCTCTGGATTCAAAGCTATTGAAAATAGTTGTTTGCTCCCTTGGCAAACAATCTACTATTTAAATTTCGCAGTATCATGCTGAGATAGGAGCCTTTTGGCCTCGTATCGGACTTTCTACAATTTTTTTTCTTTTTGTTACTTTAAAAAAAAATATACTTTGGTTTTGACGTGATAACTCAAACTCAAACTCAAAGCATTTATTTCAATTAAACCATTTACAGGCATTTTTGAATTGTCAAGAAGTCGGTCAGTCAGAAAATATGAAGCTAGTTGCCCATTCCAAAGCGTAGGTAACGTCTTATAAATCGATGAACGCCGGCTGCACGCACGAAAAAGCATGACTCATTGTCACGTTCCGCCTGAGCCGAGCGTGCAAGCGAGAGCGCGGTACAACCGATAGAGAGGCACGATCGGCTTAAGCGTTCGGCTTGTGACGCATCTATCCCTTATGACGTTGTCACGTAAAATTATCGTCCGTAAACCTACTTTACAGACAACCAATTTTTTTTAGTTTTGGCTGTGTTTAGTTCGTGATCTTCCTGTAACGAGTTACATAAATACTTTTTCTTTATTTTCTTTCTTTATACATTTATTTTCAGATATATTACAGTAAAATCGGAACAGTAGGTCTTTCAGCCAAGTTGGTGCAGTTATCTCAAAGTAAATTATTGAAATCGTACGAGAAATATTCTAATGTCAATCGTAAGTATTATTTATATACCTAAATTGAAGTAAAAAAAAAATACACGTCGTCGACTTGAGAACCTCCTTTTTTTCATCGGTTAAAAAGGAGGGTGCTGTACTTGTAAATTGTAAATATAAGTATAGAGGGGCTTGCGGCTAAGTAATAACAGCCGCACGGGCCGATCGATCAGGGTGCTTACTCTCGAATATGATTCCGATAGATCGACATTGGTCAAACGTCACTTGGTTGAGTTAAACTTCGGGGATTGGCTAGACTCAGTGAGTCCAGCCAATCCCTGACGTTTGACTGACAATTCTAATGTTGAATTATCGGAATTATATTCGAGAGTAAGCACCCAGGTTAAACTAAGCTTGCTGCGGTTAGTCCGTGGATTCGTGACCATCTTTACATACCAAAACTATCTCGTTCATCGGAAAGCACGTTAAGCCGTTGGTCCCGGCTGTCATTCATGGATCTTTGACAGTCGTTACGGGTCGTCAGAAGCCGGAAAGTCTGACAACCAGTCTTACTAAAGGTCATAACAGACGTATCAATTCGAGCCATTCAGTATTCTTTGTATGAAACTCGCTATAGCATCGTACACTAATCGGAATCGTAACGTAATCGCCTCGCCTCGAGACAATCTCACGAACCGCGGTGCGGTGCGTGGTCAACTTGCAGTTCCCGCGCTCACGTCTCTCTGTACAGGGGCCAGCACATCAACCTACCCCAATCTGTAAAATTTTCCCAATTGAATATGAACCTTATTCCTTTGTAGTAAAGTTGAAATTCTATCAAAGAAATTTTACAGATTGGGGTAGGTTGATGTGCTGGCCTCTGTACATAATATGTTATTGAGTTTTTTTCCATTAAGAATTTCTTAGTAACAGACCGGAGTTTGGCAGCTGGCGGTTTAATACTCCCGTGCCTCGGAAAGCACGTAAAGCCGTTGGTCCTGCGCCTGATCTCTCCCCGGTCGTGTCGGATTGCCGTCCCATCGGACTATGAGAGTAAAGGAACAAAGAGTGCACCTGTGTTTGCGCACACACTTGTGCACTATAGTATCTCCTGCGTACCTGGCTATTCTCCCTTGAGAATGGCCACCGTGACCGAAATCGGTCGGGAATCATCATCATCTGTCTAGCCTTTTCCCAACTATGTTGGGGTCGGCATCCAGTCTAACCGGATGCAGCTGAATACCAGTATTTTACACGGAGCGACTGCCTATCTGACCTCCACATCCCAGTTACTGGGTAATACGATAAACCTTGGTAAGACTGGTTGTCAGACTTTCGTGCTTCTGACTACACGTAACGACTGTCAAAGATCCACGAATGACAGCCGGGACCAACGGCTTATCGTTCTTTCCGAGGCACGGAGGGGTCTCGGTATGTAAAGATGGTCACCCATCCACAGACCAACCGCGGCAAGCGTAGCGTAACCTGTCCGATCGACCTGTGCGGCTGTTAACCGGTTGAATGCCGTAATTACAGACACAATTAAAAAGTCATTGTGTCTCGCGTAGATCTACGTTCCGGCATACGAAGGATTAATATTTACCCACGGGCCCCGAAATCGGTCGGGAGTCTATTATTATCATTAGGTGAAGTAAAATATTTTGTTTTTTTTTTTTCAGTGGACTTAGCAGTCGGCAGACTTATGGAGGCACAGACTCGTCTCTGCCGAAATTCCGGGCTCAGCACTATGAGTGCCGTCAACGGCACACAACGGCATTACTTGTCTATAAGTAATACTGGTAAGTTTAGCTCCAACTTTTATGATTCAGGCAGATACGCTAGGTACCCTGTTTGTTTTTTGCAATTTGCTGCAGCTTCTTGCAGTTGCGTTGTGACAAAATCAAAATAAAAGGAAATGCGATAGGAGAGACTTTTGAAAAAACCTAAGTAAAAAGTCATAATTCGAGGTTTGGCTCTCGCTTATTTCCTCCTCCAATATTGGACCAATTTAAGAGATATTTCATAAACTGAAAAGAAGGATATATACTGTGTCCCTATGTTTTTCTTTTTTCATTAATAGTCTTGATAGCGTTTTAAATCGGAAATTTTGAGCGTTTTTTGAGGGTTCTAGTGCTTATAAAAATAATGTAAAATCTAAAAGGAAAACAAAGCGACATGATACAAGTAGTTAATATTTATTATTCTGTAAAAAAAAACATTGCTTTATGGTCATTTACCAGAAAGAAAACACTCGGTATAGATTGATTTTAACCGTCAAATGTGGTCCGTGTGAATAAACTATTTATTTTCATACAAATAAACGCCCGTCCACGTGTTGTCGTTGTGGTGTGTATGTGTGGTCGAGCCCTTAATCTATTCAGCGGCGTTATTAATCTATCTAAACTAATATTATAAATAGGTACAAGGGAATTGAAGATTTTTATATGGACTCTTGTCATACCTACCTTCGCGCCATTTTTTTTTTTTTTTTTTTTTCAAATTGTCGGCCTCTCGTAAAACCTGTCTAAATCGATAGCTGACATCAATGCAAACGGAAAATATAGTAGGACCAAACCCCGTGAAGGTTCACGTTTCCGTTGCATTGATGTCAGCTACCGAATTGGCAGACATTTTATATATATATAGCGGACAGGTATGTATGTCACGGATCTTCAAACCTCTTTGTTTGTTTGTTTGTATGTAGGGGGTAGTCTCCCGAACTACGATGTTTTCCTTCACCGTTGTGAAGGAACACACACTGCTGGGACACAGGCCTTCTGTCGGTGGGAGGGAGTAATCTCGCCTGAGTAGTAGAATATTCATAACATGGTTTTTTTATGTAAATTATAACCCTTTCAGCCTCCAAATGGTCCGCCCGCCGCCTGTTCTCACTAACTCTAAAGCAGCGCATCGCCTGCAGCAGCTTGGCCGCCGTGCGCAGCTGCCGCGCGCTGCAGCTGTGGCGCCGCGCGCGCTGCGCATGCGCCGCCGCGCTGCCGGCGTGCGCGGCGCACGCGCAGGCCCACATGTACGCCGGCATTGTGCATGTGCACAAGTGCGATGATGCTCAGGTAAATGCTGTTGTTTAATTATTTAACTATTTTGACGTGATAACGTCTTATAAATCGATGAATACCGGCTGCACGCACGAAAAAGGATACTCATTGTCACGTTCCGCCTGAGCCGAGCGTGCAAGCGAGAGCGCAGAACAAGCGATAGAGAGGCACGATCGTCCTAAGCGGCGTAAACGCTCTTAATAATAATAATCATCAACATTTTAGCCCTGAATCACCCACTGGCGTAAAGGCGTCCTCTTTTTTTATGCTATACTTACCGGTTTCAAGTATATCATCAACCCAACGCACTTTTGAACGGCCCTGGTTGCTTTGGCCAAATCTTGGCCACCATTCGGTCATAGCTTTACTCCATCGGCCATATTCTCGTCTAAATAGATGTC
The DNA here is from genome assembly GCA_963669345.1 of Gortyna flavago. Lineage (NCBI taxonomy): Eukaryota > Metazoa > Arthropoda > Insecta > Lepidoptera > Noctuidae > Gortyna > Gortyna flavago. The sequence continues at coordinate 2,140,779 of OY770155.1, read as the reverse complement.
TTGCCCAACTCTACTTGCGCATCAATAAAAACCTTATATTAATATTTATTTTCCAGGTAAAAATCGACAATCGCCTAAAGTACATTATAGGTCTACCGCCATCAAACGACCAGCCTTGCACAGCAGTAGAACCAAAAATTGAAATGTTTGCGCCTAAGCAGGACTTCGAAACAATGCTAGAATGCCAAGCATTCAAGTCCCAAGTCAGTCCGACGAGGAAATACGTCTCAATACCTGGCTTCAAAATGCCTGAGTTCTTCAGGCACAATTCCTGCGACTGTTATGCCTGTATTGATCCTTTTTGCCAGATAATTGCTTATGTAACAGGCGGTTTGGAAGCCTCAATGTATTTTCGGGCAAACGAGCTTGAAATTGCTGGGAATTATTTCAAAGGGGTCATAAATACGTTTGGTTATTTTGAGGCGAAGTTGAAAGACGTGTTAAAGTCGTATACGGAATTGGACTTCGAGAAATATGTTATTGATTACGTTAAAAGATTGTTTGAAGAACAATTCAGGAAAGTACAGGTTGAGGTTCTGATAGAAGCATCGTTTTATGAGCTTAAAAACGCAAATTTTGAAGCGGCAGATAATTATATAGTTACAATTCATGAAATTTTTCAAGATTTAAACGAAAAGGACAGTTATTTGACTAATGAAGTCATGAATTTAATGATAGCGTCGGCTAAAGTAAGAAACGTAGCCAAAAAACAAGAATTCGACCTAGAAGCCGAGTTTGAAAACTTAAAATTAAGTCCGAAAGTGAAGACTGAAGGGGATAAAACTCCAGAATCGAAAGCGAAACTACCTCAATTGTCCGCGAGAAAAGTTAAAGACGAAGAACTACCAAAAAAACGAAAGGTCATCAAACTCAATCTAGACGAAAACAGCTCAGACGAAAAGGAAGCCGAAAAACCTAAACCCAGAAAAAAGGTGTCCGAATTTAAAATACCGGTTCCCGTTACATCGAAACCCGTTTTGGAAAACCTAACACCTAGGCCGACCCGAAAACCAGTTATAACGGTAACCGATACGACAGAAACTCCAAAAGTGGACAAACATGATCAGTTAACCGAATTTTTTACGCCTCAATCGACTCCAGAGCAGTTTTTCACTCCTTTGAACACTATAAAAACATATACTAAGTCCTTGAGAAAAGGTATTGTGAAGAATTTAGAACATGAGTTCTCTACGCCTAAGACTGGGTTGGAGAAGGAGAATGTGAAAGGCTTAGAGCTCCCGTCGAGGTCGAGACGGAAGGAGGACAAAAATAGAGCTCTTGTGAGGGCAACCAGCCCAGGGAAGTTAACTGATAACAGGACCCGCCCGCGCAGGCGAGGAGTTGAATGATGAATAACTTCGAATAAAATGTACTGGGAATTTTAACTTTGTTTTATTTTGCTATATAACGGTGAACATACCTGGCGGAGCATGGTTTTCATTGCCAAACAAACTTTGAGCGAGCAAAGGGAGCTCGAAAATGTTACCCGCCTAGGGTAGATTTGTCCATTCATTTAGTAATAATAGGAGTAACTTTGTTAACAAATACTACAATATATAATTTTTTCAAAAAATACTCCAAATTAAATCATGAAACTTTGCATAACAACTGAACTAAATATAAAGCAGATAGTGTGTTTCTTATTTTTTTCAAATTGGCATTATTGTCACTGTAAAAAGTAAATACCTAAACTATTGTCGCTACTTGCACCTAGCACCGCACTCCTCGCTCTCACTCAGTCCGCGAGCAGTATTGTGCGAGCGCATTGACTTATATAATTACTTAAAAAAAAAAACAATAATATTCTTAAGAATATAAATTATAATATAATAATATTACAATAATAATGTACAACATTACAGTCTTTTCAGGGTTGGGTGGAAAACATGTTATCTTATTAACATTATTTTTTGTAAGTTTTATAAAACAGTAGGTAATATTTGTTGCAGAAAACTACACAATTTAAATATAATTCAACAATAAAACAGTTTAACAATAGAATGGCACAATAAATTCACTTAGTTTTTCATCTAAGACTATCGATAAATATTTGTTATAGTAGGTACGTATTTACCTATTGCAATAAATCAGCCAACCCTGCTCTAAGAAACTTAGTTTAAACATAAGCGATCTAATCAAAACGAATTCTAGCTTTCAAGCTTAAACCTTCAAGCCAGTTTTTGTATTTTGAACGTTATTCTGACTGAGCTAAAGCTCTTATTACAACATTGACAAATTTTGGGCTTTAACTTCTTTTTTGGTTTCAATGGAATTTTTATATACTTACTTGAATTGAGTTGAGCCCTCGTTAGTTGTGATATAGCCTAGGTATAGAAGTCGTGCCCAGATTTAAGAATTGATCATTTCATGTTGTCTTCGGTCATTTCATAAAATGGTTGTGTTTCCATATTAAAATTTACCATATCATTTAAACGTCAACGTTTAATGATAAATGCATAGGAAAAATTATTAATCATCACAGTCAGCCGACGTTTAGCCATAGCACAGATAATATAATGGCCATAGGCATCATTAATGTAGATTATCCATGGTCAAGGTGTAGTAAACATTATAAATAAAGGAGGAACGATTGTACTGCTCTTGTACACAAACAATTGCTTAAAATATAAATAAATAAAAACCTTCAATCAAAACGAGATCAATGCCTCTGCCGGTGGATAATCTAACTATTATACATTATGATCATTAACCGATTCGTTGCGACTCCAGTTTTCGAAAACTTTAGCTGTGGCTGCTAACAAATATTTCAGGGCACGCCTGTCGCATGTCGTGCCAAGCGCCATAGAAATTGATGACAAGCTGTGCCATCAGCCATGTGTAAAAAAATTAAATTTTGCTGCTTTTTTGACCTGTTTAAACCGTCCGCAACGAATCGGGTGGTACTTAACAGAAATATTTATTTATCATGAAGTAGTCGTGTTCATATTGCCAAAAGTTGAATATTCAATGATCAGCATAGCTATTCACAACCATCCGACAGGCCATCGTATCGAAAATGACACATTTCGAAAACGATTTGCCTTGCCCCCGACAGCAAACCGCTGTCGGAAGTATAGCGGTCGTCTATTTGATTTAAATTGACAAATTGTTCTGGTTTTGGACTTGTGAATAGCGTTTAGAAGACTCCTACGATAACATTGATTGATATTCGATACGGTACGGCAGCGTATAGAGTCGTTGTGAATAACTATGCTGGCCAGACTACATCATAATGTGACCAAAGGTCGATGTTCTATTTTACGAAATACAACCATTTGATGAAATGGTCGAGCACTTCATGAAAAGATCGACTCTTAGATCTGGGCCACAACATAGACACTTGGGCTTGAACTAAAGTTGGAAGTCGTTTTGTATAGAAAGCGTCTCCATACACACACACATCGCTCATTTGCTCATATTGCTCCATCGACGTAACTGCTACTTTTTTATACGCTTACATTTATATACGCGTAAAAACGCTTTTTAAGTGCTTTGGCATACCTATTTAAGGCGGAGATTTCTTAAAAACTGTCAAAATTTTGGATTTTCAAAGCAATGTAAGTACCTATCTCTTAAATCATAAATAATTTTGACCAAAAAAATTTATGATATTTACAAGTCTTATTTTAAAACAGTGATGGAACTCAAATCATAATTAAACATACATAAATGCATCAAAAAATCTTCAAATACACCTCTTAAAATTGTCTTTAAAAGCAGTTTATCCCTTCATTAACAATTTTAATTAAAAATATACCATAAAATTTCTATTTTCTATTCAAACTGTGATGGATTATTTATTTGTAAATAAATAATTGCTTCATATTTTGCAATAAATTATCAGCGTTGTGTCATCGCGCTTCTCTTTCTTTTCTATGCAGTCCGACAGTGACCGCGCTTTAGATCATGTAGTCCCATTATTTCATTTTTTGGAAAAAATGTGTTTTACGTCGATGTTTCTCCAAATGAGCGACACATACCTACAATTACACACACCACACAGTCCTTGCGCGGGTGTGCGATGCTCCGTCCATGCGACCAGTCTTTAATGTGAGCTACCCTTTCATTTCAATGGGTTCATAGAAAATACCTACTTTTATTGAGGTAATGTAACTATTTACACTAGATATTAAATTAAATGGCTATAAACTAACTTATTATATAAATAAATACAAAAACAAAGGACACTTAGCGGTTTTCGACTCGAATGTGTTTTCGAACTGGCGTACCACTCGTAAAAATTCGAAATAGCGTTTGTCGCAACGTCATTCGAGTCTTCTTAACACTTCGCGGGTCCAGTGCGGGTTGGTAGACGTCACATGTCTTCGAATTATTGGTTCTAGGACATGCCGGTTTCTTCACGATGTTTTCCTTCACCGTTTTGAGTTTGTCTGAATTATTTACACAAAGTGCCTGCCTGGGTTTCGAACCCACGACCTACATGTCGAAAGTCGGGGCCGTTACCACTGGGACACCACACAGCTCTCCCCCTGACCTTAAAGATGCCTTTTAATAAAATGTTCATGTTTGAGTATCTGTGTGAACGCATTAAGTGCGTATATATTGCATGTGTTTTCATTAATCGGGGCTGTGGAGACAATTCCCCTGAGGTAGTAGCGGTCTGCATCGGAAAACACTAGTCCCCCACCGCTGTCGCCCCTGCACAGCGCCGTACCTGAGACAAGAGGTTAAATGTTAGGATCATCTGTCTATCCCTACCCCAACTCGGTACATCACTACAAGGTTATTTTAGCGCGTGGTCCAAGTTAGAACTAATGCCGCCATCTTGTTTTGTCAAAACAATTTCTGTGACAATTTCACAAATGTTTACCAATAATGTCAATGTCACTCAGGCGCCAAAAGATCCTTATGTAGCACGCCATGTTGGAGTCGTTTCCAGTCTAACCAGATGCCGCTGAACACCAGTATTTTACATGGAGCGACTGCCTGTGTGACCTCCACAACCAAGTTACTGGGTAACACGATACACCTCAGTAAGACTGGACTCAGTAAGAATTTTACCTCTGATTTTGCATCACTGTCAAATCATTGTAATCTTTATTCTCGTTACAATAAGGTTGCTTTAGGGTTGCTGCCACCGACAAGTCTGTCAAAATCACAGTGATCTTTATGTTTGTTGGAATAAGGTTGCTGTTAGATTGTTGCTGTCAGAGGTACCACCGCGGACACTGGCGGTGGACCACTTTTCAACCTTATTACCAAGGGCATACGCGTGAAAAGTGGTCGACCGCCATTGTACCTAAAATTACAAAAAAAAAAAAAAATTTCTTTAACTCACCATTCCCATAGCCAGCGCAAATCTTATCGCTGGTGATGTACCCTTTGAAGCTTTGTGGTGATCGTTCGATGCATTGCTCAATGTCCACGTAGGGCAGTTCAACGACCTTGAGGATCTGAGAGGCATTGCCGTTTTCTCCCGTGAGGCCCCAACCTGCCACCTGGAAGGAAATAACATCAATGACTGGACAGGTCCATTCCATTCAAATCTGTGTGTTTCTTTCCACAAAAGACCATATCAGACACTAACCTACTACATGCTCCACACCTCAGGTTTACACATGATCTGAACAAGATTATGTCTAAGAGACTGTGGCCACTGATTTTGTTTCTGTATATCTTCTTAAAGAATTCGTATAGGAAACGACCTCATCTAACCTGCATTAGCGATTTATTTGCCAAAAATGTCAACAAATGTTGATGAGTTTATGGAAAAGCAACTTTAAATCCTACACAACAAAGTTCAGTTTACACTACAACTTCAAGCATTTTTATAACGTTACTTTTTCAATAGTGCCAGTCACTCCGACATTAGCTTAATGAACATTAAAATAAAGTTGATATTTGTTTAACTAGAAATTATATTAATTTGAAACATAAGTTTGAATAGACTAGTTATAATTACAAACCTACTTACAGAAATAAAATCATTTATCATCATGCCTGTATTTCTTTAAGGGGTAGGCAGAAGTGTATAGTAGGTACATCTCTTATTTTAAAATAGAATTCCTTTTCGCAAGGCAGTTCGGTAGTCACACAACCGGTTTACCGGTTTTTTTTTTCCAGTAAACAAAAACAACATTGTATCGCTTAAAATAAAGTAGAATATAAATATTCACGATAATGCTGTCTCGGGCTAACAATCGGATGTATTTAATTTTCATTTCAAATTAGACGACGCCTGCAGCTTTGGCATCCGTATCACGCACTTCATGCGACAGATTGCCAAACGTATTTTTCAGGCGCTTTAAAACTGACGGTGCTTTACACACATCATCTGCCTAGCCTTTTCCCAACAATGTTGGGGTCGGCTTCCAGCCTAACCGGACACAGCTGAATACCATTATTTTACATGGAGCGACTGCCTATCTGACCTGGGTTGTGGAGGCCGGATAGAAAAAGTCGAGTCTGACAAACCGTAACGACTGTTAGATATCCACGAATGACAGCCTCATATATTATAATGTACTCTGTGGCCGGGACCAACAGTCATAGATAAAAAAACTAAGTGGTGCTTTCCGAGGCACGGAAGGGTCTTATGGTATGTAAAGATGGTCAACCACCAACGGACCAACCGCGGCAAGCGAACCGTGCGGCTGTTATGACTTAACCACAAGCTTTACACCTAAAAATAAAATTAAGGAAAACCTATTTCAACAAGTGCAAGGTTGATTTTTGTTTGACGGTGTCGGCTTTTAAGCGTCACTAACCTTCCCCAAATTTCCATGTTGCAGCTGACTCCTTTCAAAGTTAGAGTCAAAACTCAAGCAGACATATCCGACGAATGCTGTGTACACGAAAGGAGTCTCCAGGATCAGCACCGCTATGTCATCTTGGAAGTTCATTACATTGCCTTGGAAGCGGGGCGGGATGTTGATTTCTTTTACCTGTTGATCATAATATAACGCACGTCACTTGTCCACAAAGGTTCATTACAAAACCAGCGCCAGATAATGGCGAGACAGCATTTGTCTGGAATTACTGCTGAAGTGGACTTTTTTGGCGCAGCCGGCGTGAGGCACATAAAAAACATACTTAGTACATTTTCGAATAATTTTTATTTTATATTTCACTAGATTCCGCCAGCGGCTTCGCCCGCGAGGTATGTCGTTAAATACAATCCTATGTCGTTCCCCGGGATGCAATCTATATCTCTGCCAAATTTTATCGAAATCCGTTCCGTGGTTTAGGCGTGAAAAGGTAACATACAGACAGACAGAGTTACTTTTCAGAGTTATTTATAATATTATGTATTAAGTATGGATGTATCATGAACTGTTGCCAAATGATTCTTTCTATATACCATCCCTGATCTACTACTGGTCATCTCTTAGCTGCCACGGCTTATTTTAATTTCTGAATTGGTTTTATATTTTTTATAACGGACGGTTTTAACGAGCACGTCTACATCGCTCTCACATGAACACACACGCACGCACGCACGCAAACACGCACGCACGCACACGCACGCACGCACGCACGCACGCACACACACACACACACACACACACACACACACACACACACACACACACACACACACACACACACACACACACACACACACACACACATATTCTCTTATAATTTTAACATGAATTATGTAACCAATATGTTCTAACAATTGATTTAAAAGAGTGTCCGTGTAGTTTCTTGTCCGTTCTTCTCCATAAGTACTATAAGGGGGTGAAGCCCAGAGGGTTCACACTACTAAATCAAACAGCGATATGCTTTACTACTTATATTTTATAGCAAAGACTTTACATTCTTATGTTAAAACTAGCACTGCTTCTACTCAATCCCAAACATATTCCAATAAAATTTGACGTCGGCTTGAATGTGTGAAAGGAATATGCTGTCAATTATCACCAGCCTTTTGTTTTTTTTTTTTAAGGATTGGAAATCATCAAATGACCCCCTCCCGCTCTGGGTGGAGCGGAAGGGAGTGTCAGACTCTTACTGACTAAAACCCATCCGTGTTCCTTCCTACGCTTTGGAATGAGCAACTAGCTTCATATTTCTGACCGACTCACCCCTTGACAATTCAAAACTTAAGAATTGGTGCTTACCCGTATTGGGGAAATACCACAGATATAGATAGACCTAGATAACGCAAGTATCACGATCTGTATGAAAACCAAGCGTGACATTTTTTTACTAACTACTATGACGTCACAAGCACTATTTGGTGATGGGAAAATCAAATCGATTTAAAGACGCCGACGCGTGCGGCACCCGTCTCCCCCCCCCCCCCCCCCCCCCCCGGGGCCTAGCGCCTGCGCGAGCGCTCACCAGCCAGCAGTACACTACACGACACAGGAAGTAGTTGCTCTTGCGTTATCTAGGTGTCATGTAATCTGTGGGAAATACACAGATAAACTTTCAGCTTTTACAAAATAAGGAAGGTCATCAGGGGCAATTCTGGTAATTTTAAGAACGTTCACTTCTGGTCTCACTCTCGATCTGTCAAAAACACTTCTAATTTCTGTAGATTTTTGACAAGTTTTTGACATTGATTGTCGCTGAGATGAGATTGCGACCTCAATTTGAACGTTTTTAAGTACGAGAATCGGCCTAATAGGGTCTTGCTTTATTACATCAGACTTCTGCGCGTGTTTATCCCTTTGATCATTCCAACCGCGGTAGATCTTGCCGGCTGCCACCGCGAACCTGGAGGCAGACCGTTCCTTGAAGCAGTGAGCAGCTGGAAACAATAAAAATAAGTTAACTGACACTATGAAAATGTAAACAATTTCTTTCTTTGCTTGATATTTACTTGTCATTCTTTGGGGGGGAGGGGGGGGGGTTTGGCTGGTCGAAGTATGGTGGTGAAATGCATAGAGAACGCTGCTGCCCATTCTCCAGTCCGACCCTTAGTCACAGTCACAGATTACGATATAGTTACTTCCCTTAGTCGCCTTTTACGACACCCACGGGTATGGGGGTGGTGCTATTCTTTAAGTCCAGCACCACACGGACCAAATACAGTGTGTGACTGGATATATACTGTGAATAAAAAATCATGTAGCTCATAATAACGTGGTAGCTACTGTAAAAAGTCATAGTGCCGTTCCAACATAACCTGCAAGGATGGCCAGCTGAAGTGGCAGTGGGCAGTGGGCAGTGGGACCCACCAAGGATGTCGGAGCACCAGAGCTGTTGTAGCGACAAGCGTAGCGTGGGTAACCCGTCAGCTAGATAGACCAACGATTTCTGGATGCGGAAGGCAGTGAACCGAGTTTTGTGGCCTTGTTGCGCAATTTGTGAGAGGCCTTGTTCAGCCGTGGACTGCAAATCTGAGATATCAGGCTGAGTAGATTGTTTTATCGTACTTGTCGAAAGTAGGGAGTAGAAACGGCCTTCACAATATTTACAAGGATCACCTACCAGAAATAACACCTCTGTTGGAGACAAGTGATCCGCCACAGATCTGCTTGCAAGGGCAGAGCCCAGGGTAGGGCCAAGGACAAGGCCTTACGGGCTTCTGGTAGATGCCAACATGCCACGGCAGCTCTCCTCGCTCGGCTGATCTGCCGTCAGCTATGAGGGCTGCGCCATTTGGAGTAACTCGGCCACACTCTGAGGGTAAGCAGTTTATTTAAAAGAGTGATTAAACGCTTTTAGACAGAGGTGAAGAAGGGCCGAATCGTCTGTCTGCTTACATCACCCTGGACTAACATACAGGCTACTTTACTTTTTATCTTGATATTCCCACGGAATCGACACTTATGCGGGTGAAACATACCTAAAAGTACTATTTCTGCATTTCTACAGAGGAGCCCGTGGCTCATTTCTACAGAGGCGTTCGTGGATACATAATAACAGCTGCACAGGTCGATCGATCAGGTTAAGCTACACTTGCCGCGGTTGGTCTGTGGATGGGTGACCATCTTTACATACTGAGACCCTTCCGTGCCTCGGAAAGCACGTTAGGCCGTTGGTCCCGGCTGTCATTCGTGGATCGTTGACAGTCGTTACGGGTAGTCAGAAGTCCGAAAGTCTGACAACCAGTCATACCAAGGGGTATCGTATTACCCAGTAACTGGGCTGTGGAGGTCAGATAGGCAGTCGCTCCATGTAAAAGACTGGTATTCAGCTGCATCCTAATTCTGCAAAAGTTATTTCGAACTGTTTTCCTACCCTTGTTTCATGTTACATGGGGTCGTAACAAAATGTTTTTCTCTACAATTCTCCTCTGTCGACCTCCACTATCACATAAATCACTCCTTTTTTTTAATTCCTAAGTCAGCTCTCGCAAATTGCTTCTTTAATTTTATTTATACACACATTAGCTACGACGGAACAAATATCACAGGATACTGTTGAAGATCGTATGATCTAACTTTTTGTACGCCATCAAGGTGAAAATAAGTTTTGTAAGTAGTTTTTCACAAACACTTTTACACGTCAATCATATTTTTTTTAAACTAGCTGAGGTCGGCATTTCCTATCTGACTACTCTGAGAAGAAAGGCCGAAACAAACTCAGAGGTCACAGTCTCTTTAAAGTCCAGACATAATCTTGGGCTGGTTATATGAAGACCATGTAGATCGATGTTAATAGAGACGCGTGCAAAAAGAAAATATGGGTAGGTATAGGTATGCTGCGTGGACCGCAAATATATTAGGATAAGCATTACAATAATAATACATTATACATAACAATAATACTTTGGGCGCGAGGATGATGATGCTATATCTTTGGTCAAACCTTGGGAGCAGTTCGCGACGTGGTCCCAGCTTCCGTTGATGCATCTCATGGAAGGGTGGGTGATGAATGAATAGTTCGGGAAGTTACATTCGGGTGATACGACTGTGCCCAATGGTTCGTAAGCATTGCAGGTGCGGCGACCCTCGATGGAGCCGGTGACGAGGCAATGGTAGAGGACCGAAGTGTTGTTGTCTAGCTTGCAGAATCCTGGAACATAGGGTGGGAAGTTTTAGTCGAGGACACTCCAAGGTGTAAGAATTATATAATTATACGCTTTTTACCAGATATGTAATTTTTTTTAAAGTTAGATCGGTCCCAATATAGCTCCTTATAAACACCTTACGAAAATCTTTTGAAATTACATTATTTTTGATAACTTTCGCAGAATCAACGTACAACATACATGCGCATTGTTAGCGTACATGTAATATCATCAAATAAGTACCAATAATTTGTATTTACTTTACAATTTGTAGTAAACATTACATACTCTGTCAAAAGCTTAACGTAGGTCAACAACACTGATAAACTACGCATTCAAAAGATTTTAGAAATTATCGGCTTATTACAAAACAAGGTAAGTATATCTATCTTTAGACTCAGGCTTAAACCGTCGTGCCATTTTTAACAGACTTCCAAACAGGAGGAGGTTATATGTTCGACTTTATGTATGTTTTTTATTTTTTTTATACACAAAATATAAAGTACCGGCCAGAAAAAAAAGTACTGCTGTCTTATGGGAAATTACCTCTTGAGCATTATTTACTGTTACCAAAACCCTCGGCTGCTATTTAAGATTGAAAATGCCAAAAAACATATTTAAATAAATTATGTAAGACAAAAAATAGGTTTCAAAACTAAAACCCGACTACTGAAAAGGATGAAACGAGAAAGTACCTTCCCGTGGTCGCATGCCGCTGTACTAACATACTTATAAGCTATGGTAGCATGCAACCACGGGAAGGTACAGAGGTCAGCACATCAAGCTACCCCAATCTGTCACATTTTCCCAATTGAATATGAACCTTATTCCTTTGTAGTAAAGTTGAAAATCTATCAAAGAAATTTGACAGATTGGGGTAGCTTGATGTGCTGGCCTGTGTACTTTCTTGTTTCATCCGTTACAGTAGTTGAGTTTTAGTTTTTAAACTTATTTTTTATTTAATTATTTTGGGGCTTATTTTAGTAATATTTATATTTTTGAAATGTGCTAATGAAGCCCTTTCATTTGATACCCAACAAGGAACCATCCCAAAATATTCATTTTTAAGTTCATTACTTTATGTCCTCTAGAGGGCGCCATATTGATTTTAGAGTGACGTCACATCGCCAGCGGACGGTCAAGACGCTTCTGACGATACCTCATTTGTTAAATTATTATACCTAAGTACCTACTTTTGAAGTTATGAGGTAACGTATGAACATACATACATACCGGTTAAAATCATATCCTCTGTTGTCGGGTAAAAAATTAACTCCGTTGGATCAAAAAAGAATTGGGGACGGGGTTTGCCCATCGTCCGGCAGAATTGGTTTTGTAATAACACGATATTGTATAGGACATAATAAATTTTTACAAAATACTTACGAACGCATTTAGGCCAAAGATGTGACCATGATCCATTGACACAGAAGACTGGATCCGTCTCCGAGGCTATGTAGTCAGGTAGACAATTGACGGTCAGCTTCAGTGACTCGAAGCTCTCACCGACTTTCGCGGTTGGAGCGGTCAGTATTACGTATTCACCGTGCTCAGGGTGTGGAGGCACGACACAGTTCCCCGATTTTTTTGGACTGAAACTGTGGATCTAGTAATTATATTGATGACATCGTCTGCCTAGCTTATTCCGAACTATGTTGGGGTCAGCTTTCATTCTAACCAGATACTGAGCTGAATACCGGTATTTTTCATGGAGCAACTGCCTATCTGACCTCCACATTCTCGCAAGCCAGTAGAAATTTCAAATATCTGTATGTAGAATATAATGGATGTTTGTTACTCTTTCACGTAAAAACTACTGAATGGATTTGGATCACAGATAGGATCCAGGATTAACTTTTTATCTCCATATTCCCACGTGATTAAAACTTGTGCGGGTGAAACCGCGGGGTGCTGCTAGTAATATTATATTCCTTACCTGTTCGTTTTATTTTCTGACTTTGGTTGCTGTTGTTTGTCGTGCGGCTGCGGCTGATCTGATTCATCTGCATGTAGCCATTTCGCCTAAACAATGCAATTTATATTATTACACCAGTTATGCAGCTCCATTCGTTCGTTTTTGACAGCGTTTCTCTAGTCTTGTTCCTAATTGAACACCACCGTCTCCATTTTTATTAGATCAGCTAATATGACACCATTGTACAGAGGCCAGCACATCAACCTATCCCAATCTGTCAAATTTTCCCAATTGAATATGAACCTTATACCTTTGTGGTAAAGTTGAAAATCTATCAAAGAAATTTGACAGATTGGGGTAGCTTGATGTGCTGACCTCTGTACAAAGGACATCATTCATAGCGTACCCAAAAAATAAAGCATTGGCCAGAAATTAATAATACTTTTTTTATGGGAATAACATCCTATACATGTCTACTATTAAAACTGGCTACTATTTAAATTTTAAATGATCAAAAATCATGTTTTTGCCAAAAATACTTTGGACATTTGATAAGCTAGAACGACGCAAACAGTTATTCATTAGCTGGATTTCAGTCCTAAGTCTGATAACCCATGGTGAAAAATGGACATGAGCGTTAGGTATACTAATAAAAAAAATTTAAAAAAAATTAAAAAAAAAAAAAAAAAAAAATTAAAAAAATAAAAATAAAAAAAAAATATAGGGAAAAAAAAAAAAAAATATAGGGAAATGTTGTTATTGTTTTCTTAACATATTTCGTTTCAGAGAGATCAGCAGATCACCCAGTTTTTCCAGGAGTTCTCAATTCGGCGATTAATTTCCCTTTCCTGCCTTTTTTCTAAAGAAACTTACTAGCCCAAGTAGATTTATGTGACTGTAACCATCTTATTAAAAGTACAAAACTTTTTGTCTAATGATTTAAAAAACATAAACAAGGAATGTCCACGGCTTCACAAACATAAGCAGGAAATGTCTAATTTAGTTATCAGCATCATGGGTTGGTTTTGGAATCATATTATATTGTAGTGAAATGAAATCTTTGAAACACACAGGCACTGAGGCCCATCTTTATTAAGTACTGTTTTCTTCGTCTCAACTCGCATTAAATAGCTCTGTATTTTTTCTTGTTGGATATTACAAACATTTATATTATAAGCCCCGACAAACTTAAGTAAGTTCTGCCTAATGACAAGACTTCTTCTTTTTTTTTGTCGATCTGTTAATAAAAGTGTTGTCGTTTTCAGCATTAGATATCTGAGCCAGAAAGCATCGTTTACTAATTTTAAATTAAAATTGCAACGCAAACCAACTGCAATTAAAGTAGTTACCTAGACAAAGCCAAAGAACTCATAACCTTAAAATCACTGTCTAACCTCCCGTGACCCAAGGGCTGCCTTTTTCCTTAAAGCGCTTATTACACTATCAAATTTTTTGGAAATCGGCAGTTGTAATTTCAGTTAGAACAGACTGGATCCGATTTAGTGTAAATTGGATGTCCAACCAGAGTATAATAATTGTCCAACCGCTCTACTTCCTAAGTTGTCTACGATCTAGGACAGTGTAAACACAGCGCTACGATTTAGAACTATACTCCGACTTTTAATTAGCTGCAGAACAATGATTCATTTCGGACTGCATTTAGAGATATGAATGTCAAAAAAGTTTCGTTTGTTACACTATTCTGTACTAGAAAACCAAGGTTTGGTTGATGGTCGCAAAAAAACAAAAAGACGCCAATTTCAGTCATCTAGGTAACACAAGCTGTCGTTTTTCTGCAGCTAATTAAAAGTCTGACTACAGTCGGACTAATCTTAACTAAATTAATAGAAATGTATGGGGAAATGCCCTATTCTTATAATAAGTCATTACGCGATGAAGGCTTTAAGGACTTATTGGAAATTGACAAAAATTATGACAAAAACACGCGACTTTAAAGACGAAAACTATGACAAAAATTTAAATTATGACAAAAAAACGCGACTTTAAAGACGCCGTCGATAGAAAATTCGAAACGTGCAACCCAGTACGATCCTTTTTCACGAATGCGTCGTCTGTCAGATTTAGAATCAAATTTAGTGTAGGGTGATCACTAGCTTCCGACTTACTAGTTAGTGTGTTCCTAATCAGATTTCATATATCACAAAATTCATATGTGCCACCTTTTTAGACAGGAGTATTTAAACCATCGCTGGTATTGACTTACCTGGTACGCCAACACAACAAATATAGTTACGACACACACAGCCAGCAACGCAATGTTTTTTTCTCTTGAGAAGTTTGTTGGCGGCGGCGCATTCGGTGGATCCACATACGTCGGCAGTTTCATCTCTGTATGCGCTGTATTTGAAACATTTTGGTTTTCATCTGTGGGCGAAAAGTCTATGGCTTAAGATATTTAGGCCTGAGTTCACCAACATTCAAACCACCGGTTAGGTATTTAAACAGTTGGTATCAGGGGCGGTCCGAGAGGGGGGGTCGTGAGGGTCATGGCCCCAAAATCATTCAAGCTGTCGAGAGTCTGAATGATTTATTTGCCTTACTACTTAACTTGAACCACGAAAACCTCGATGGGCATAGTATGCAAAAACATTAAGAACATAGGCAGCATAGACAGTTGGCAGACATGGGGACTGCCAACAGCAGTAAATTAGGTTCAATGAAGAAATCCTATCATATGCTAGTACTGCAGAGGAAAAATTCAAAAACCTACTCCGTTCTCATTAAATTATATCTCCATGAAATATCAGTCAATACTGATAAAACTGTGGGTCCTCAACCATAAGCTGAACCAATTGTGTCAACTAAACATACTTTGCAAAGGCTATAACCCCGTTAGCAAAGTTGGCTTCAACTTGGAGCTGAGTGTCTGTTGTCCCCGAGGGCTTCGAGACCCTGCACCGTCACCGGCTGCGGCGACCCCTCCACGTTCATCCGGAGAACGTAAAGAGGAGGCCTTCCATAACCCTAGATATAATTTGCGCCCCCAGATATCCCTTTACAAATATATATTATAGTTCACCCGTTGCCCCCAGATCATGCCACCCACAGCAGCCTAGACACCCAAACGACCAAGGACACAGACGATGAAGGATGACCGGGAGTTACAGGCTGTGTCCGGAGAGGAACGACCACTACCAAATAATAACATAATAAGTGTTTTCGGTCCTTTTATTAGTATAACTTTAGCCAATCAAGCTTACACCGCGCTAATAGACACCGGAGCATCAATCTCGTGCATATCAGAGCAGCTTTTGTTGGAATTAAATTTAGAACATAGCACTGGCAAGGCAAAACATATTGTAAGATCAATTTCCGGCTCGTGTTTAAAATATGAAACGATGCAGATTGATAAAAGCGTCCGTAATGAAAAGAAAAGCAAAACAATTCAAATTTTAAATTAAAATAAGCCATGGCAACAAAGAGATGACCAGTCCAGACTACTGACGGCGCCCGTTCACGAACATGACGCATGGATTAGCACCATTCAGCTCAAGCATTTTGAAGGGTGTTAAATGATCCAACACATGCGCTACCATCTACAATATTCTTTGGGATCCTTCAGCTATGCCTAAAAGATTTTGACAAAACATTATGCAAACAAAGCAACCTTTTTTTCTAAGTACCAATGTAATATTTGGAATGACTTTATCACGCATCATCATCTGCCTAGCCTTTTCCCAACTATGTTGGGGTCGGCTTCCAGTCTAACCGGATGCAGCTGAATACCAGTTTTTACATGGAGCGCCTGCCTATCTGACCTCCACAACCCAGTTACTGGGTAATATGATACCCCTTGGTAAGACTGGTTGTCAGACTTTCGGGCTTCTGACTACCCGCAACGATTGTCAAAGATCCACGAATGACAGCCGGGACCAAGCACAAAGGCACGGAGGAGTCTCGGTATGTAAAGACGGTCACCCGTCTACAGACCAACCGCGGCAAGCGTAGCTTAACCTGATCGATCGACCCGTGCAGCTGTTATTATTTAGCGTTGCATTCATTATGTACAGTAATTATTCTGTAGTTGTTTTGTGCTATTTGATTGAGTTTTACAATTCTTTGAAATAGTTAAGAGTAATTAGCAAGTTTTCTTTTATTAATCTGGTTAGAGAGCAGTGATCACGTGGAAGCGGCCGTGACTTACGAGTTGTAGGTTCGAACCCAGACAGGCGCTTTACTTTGTGTAAATTACCTATTTCATCACCACTGCTCCCAAAACGGTAAAGGAAAACATTGTGAGCTAATAAAATCTTAGTGATTTTCCTGTTATTGTTAACAATAATATGTAGGGTTTTTAACAAAATATGTAACAACAATATTATGGCAGACATCAAATTCGAAGACATGTGACATCTACCAACCCGCACTGGACTCGCGTGGTGGATTACAGCCCACTCCCCTCACAGAGAAGGAGGCCTGTGTCCCAGCAGTGGGAACAAAAGGCTGATGATGCTAAGGCAGATTTCACTTCAACTTTCATTGCCAATTCTGTAAATATAACATTAAGTATAGATACTTACCAAGCCCTGTGGTACTCGGCAGATATTGATCATCGCTAGGCGCAACCAGGCGGTCCGTAACATCGAGTTCGTGTTGCATATCCATCATTATTAGGTTTTGGAGCCTGTAGAATATACAAACGTATCAGTAAGAAAATGGATATTTAGTGCGAATTTATCGAAACTATGTAAGTAGTTGGCGTACTAATTTTTGTTGTCATATCGAAGTGCTGTTCACGAAAGTACATCAGTGACACCAGCTTTCGCAAACTTTGGAAGAGAATTACGACTGCCTGCAGACCTGATCACCGGAATATCACCCGATGCCAATCTCACAAGTATTATAAATCTAAGTTTCTGAAGATGATTATTGTTCAATCATAGACCTCATCCATTGCTTTCCATCAGACGTGATCGAGGTCAAGATGGGCCAGTGCAGCAATTTAAAAAAAATTGTCGTAGGTAAGTACTTAATAAAAAAATAAAATTAACTTTATTTCGGATAAGCAGCATTCTTAAGGGTTAGTAAACAAAAATATAACTTATAACTATGTACTTAAGTCAACTTATTATCTATTTGGACACAAGGCAGTTGTTCGAAATACATCTTCGAAAAACATTACTTAATAACGGAGACTCGCACCTCCCCGCTATGGTCTTCAGGATGGAGTTGGAGCTCTCCCGCACTCTGCAGAGCAAAGAGGCAAAGAGCAAAGAGGTTTCTGTCTGACGATGGCGTTGAAACCATCGACGTGTGCTTGTGCAAATATACCTGATGCACTGCAGAAACGGGGCAGCGCATAATATGCCTGCCTGCATAGTGTGCGTTTTATACAAGACACGAATTTTGTCTCACTCAGTTGACATTAGAAGAGATTTGATCTAAAATGGGGAGTAAAGGATGGGACGAAAGGGAGAAAACTTTTGACAAGAAACGGTCTGCTAAGAATTGTCTACGAAGGTTAAGAGGGGGTTCTGCGCATTCTACCTGGAGAGCGTTTATGGGGGAGGATTTCATGGCACCAGTCACGGTACTCAGACATTTAGCCTGGACAGAATCCAGTCTACGCAGAGCATCTTTGATACACGGCTCAATTAAATAACTGCAGTAATCTAGCACGCTTCTAACCAGCGCATTTTAGACCAGTTTTAAGGCGTATGGGTGATCGAATCCTGAGTTTAACACGACGTTCTAAAAAAATGCTGCATATGATTTGAACAATCCTAGCCGGGGTTCTCAGTTTTTTCATCTTCTGCCTGAGAACTGGGAGGAGAACAGAATCATAGGCAGCTGAAATATCTAAGAAAACTGCAACCACAGACTCATTCCTGCTAAAGGCCAGTCGGATCTCTGATGTGAGGGTCCCCACACTATCAGCTATGCCCAGACCTTTCCTGAAACCAAATTGAGTCATTGGGAGCAGTTTCCTGCTTTCTACAAACCATTCAAGACGGTTTTTTATCAAGTAGCGTAGTTTTTTTTATCTAGAAGCTTAATAGGTACGGACGATAAAGCAATCGGTCTGTAAGAACAATGATCACTAGGATCTTTGCCATGTTTTAATATAGGAATTACCACTTCAACCTTCCAATCAGGAGGAATATAACCGGAAGAAAAACAATAATTGGCCAAGTCCAGATAATATTGATGGGTCTTATCACCCGCTTTTGTAATGAAGGAGTAAGGGAATCCATCCACTCCAGGAGCAGAATCCTTTACATGGGTGAGGGCCGATCTAAGCTCATCCAGAGTAAATGGCTTATCAAGAGGGTCGTCTGATGCTAGCGAGGAGCCCGTAGCGACACACTCATCCAAATTAGGAACATAGACTGGGGCCAGTTTAGAGAGAAACTGGTTACCCAGTTCCTCAGATAGTATGGTCCCGGAAAAGGGGGTCTCAAACTAATCCTGAACGACTTCAGCTTACGCCACACGGCCGACACCGGAGTGGATGGATTCAGCGAGCCACAATATTTCTGCCAACCTCCTCTCTTTTTATTCTTAAGTAATTTTTTGGACTTAGCCAAGATATGTTGAAAGGCAATGATGTTATCCCGGTTGAATTTCATTTCGGCCTCATTCCTGGCCCTGATCACGGCAGAGCATTCCCTATCCCACCATGGCGGGGATGGAATTTTGCCCGTTGGCGCTTTTTTTGAAAGGAAGCAATCATCTGCTGTAGAGGATATTGTGTGGGAAAATGACGAAAAGCATTCCTGCATGGACTCAGCGTTAATGGATGGAAAAGAAGAGATACGTAAGTCTAAAATTTTGGAGTAGAGGTCCCAATCTACTGAGTTCAACTGGTATTTCAACAAAGGAGGGGAAATTTTGTCAGGGATTGTCTTGGAAGGTATTTCAACCATGATGGGATAGTGATCACTCCCATAAGTCATATTCAAGCGACTCCAATTATAAAAGCTGGCTATACTAGACGAACAGAATGTTAAATCAACACAGCTGCTGTTCTGCCCTGGCGCAGACCTACGTGTGGGACTGCCATTATTAAAAACACATAGGTTTAGTTCATCTAATATATCCACTAGGCCTATACCAAAGTTGTCGCAGTTTTCTGAACCCCATCTATAATGATGGCCATTAAAATCTCCCATAATAAGTAATGGACCTTGTACACTACTCAGCAAACTTTTAACTGTAATAAGATCTTCAATTTGTGGGTGTGCAATATAAAAACTAAAGATATTTATATTCTCAGCCTTAACAGCAACAACATTGATGTTGTGACCAATGAAGGGTAGAGGAATTGGGGAGAATGGTACTTTGTTATTAATGAACAAAGCACATCCTCCATATCCATCTGGTCTATCATGGCGAACACAACTGAAACACGGAATCCTGAAATTACTATCAGAACGAAGCCATATCTCAGCAATGCTGCAGATCGATGATTTGTATTTATTAATGACAAAGAGTAGGTCAGGTTTCCTGGGAGTAATACTCCTCACATTCCATTGAAGGAATGTCAGCGGGTGGAACATTATTAATATAGTTAATGGATGACAGTTTGTTGGCAACGTGGTCAGGTAAAGATTGTGCAGGATTAGCTAATACAGTTATATTGGCTATAATATTAAGAATATTTTCAGACTTATCAGGATTACTAGTACCTTCCGTGGGGAAAGCACAGCCATTTTGGAAGGGAGAAAAGGAATAATCCTGAATAAGGGCTTGATGAGCCTTCTTGTCATAGCTAGGTGAAAGAGGGGCATGAGATTTGGGTTTTAGAAAGACCGTTTTATGGTATGATTTTGTTGTTTGGGGAGCAGAACTGGGATGCTGGGGTGACCTCTAGGTATAGGTTTTAAGTTTTGGGATGGTCTAGCCACTTCAGCATACGATCTTGAAACTGGAGGGAAAACCTAACTTGCTTCCACATAGGAGACAGATTTCTCAGCCATAAGAACTTTAATGCCCTTCTGCCGACCAAGCTCAGGACAAGCCTTATCATTAGCATAATGATTGCCAGAACAAGATACACAAATGGCACCATCAGTGGGAACTTGGCATCCATCACCTGGGTGGTCTTGACCACATTTAAAGCAGCGGGGTTTTGAGCGACATACTGTACGTGTGTGACCGAAACGACAACAGTTGAAACATTGAATAGTTGGATACATGTACCTAACCACTGAAAGGGCAGAGTAAAAACAATAATCACGATTAGGTAAGACTTGCCCATCAAAAGTCAGAACAACGGTTTGAGTGGGTTTCCACTCCGTAACACCCAGAGTTGTCACCTTTCGGCTCATTCTCCTTGCCTTTGTAACGGGGCCGCATCCAACAGGAACCTTAATATTTTCAATAACCTCATCCTCTGTCCATTCTGATGGTACGTCTCTAACAAGACCCAAACGAGTAATATTGAACTGGGGAATTGTAGCAATGAAGTTATTCTGAGCTAATGTATGACTTATCAAGAAGCTGTTTGCATCCTGGTGCGACTCTCAACTGAAACTTTGTGTTTTCCTAGACGTTTGACACTACCCAGGAGAATATTGCTGTAGTTGTTTTGCGTCAAAGACATTCCAAAACTTCGACATTCAGTAGCGGAGTTATGTAGAACAGTACCAGGGGTCTCGCCGTCTTTTAAAGAAACGTGTACAACATATGGCGAATTATCCCTTATCATATAAGACTGTCTTTCCATTTCTTTTTTGGTTAATTTTGGGGGGTTGGCTATACAGTAGTCGGAGAAGAACAAAGACATTAAATTATTATTTACAATAGACGGGACACAGCGAACCAAATCGTGATCCCAAACTTGTGGCTTAGTAGTAGCAAGTCTCCTCAGTCTAGTTTGGTACCCGCGCGCCGGCGTGGTAAGTCTCATTCGTGTCTACCAAAAAAAAAAAATTCTAAGGGAATATGCCGGAGTTGCGCATTACGATACTGCAAGTCTCTTTAGGGTAAAACGACTGAACCTAACTTCAGTTTCTTTTCATATGTATTATTTACATTTAGTCAGTAATTACTGAATTAAATAATTTTCTTAGATAGATCTAGAATATTTGATAATTTTGTAATAAACGCCCGCTATTGTCGAGTAGCTTTACTTTAGCTGCAGTAAAATAACAGCAGTGTTACCACTTTTTAACGAAATTTAAATACTGATGTGACAAAATAATCTATTCATTCAAGTAACATTCTGTTCAAAATCGATCCATGTTAAATTGATTTTATAAAATAGGATAATGATTAGAAGATAATATGATATTTATAATGAAATACAGCATAATATAAGCTTACAACAAAAACATTGAGCTATGACTAATTACTGTTTTGTCATCTCATCAGTGATCGGATTAGATTTATAAAAAGCATTCATTCTAATCACAAACATATCTTTTAAATATTCTTATTTTTAGGTTTTTGGTGTTTTGTAAATCCATACTATCCGTACTAATATTATAAATTCGAAAGTAACTCTGTCTGTCTGTCTGTATGTTACCTTTTCACGACGAAACCTTCAGTGGTTTAGGCGTGAAATAGCCTCTCTATGTTTCATATATCTCTTTAGAGAAGAAGAAGCCATTCTTTTCCTACTTGCAGATTCGGTATCCATTGAATTATTTATCACATTGTCATCGGGGAGGGAAACTGTTAACATGGGAATGTAATCAAAGCAAAAAGATTTACGAAACTTCTTTAAGCTATGCAAAGAAATGTCAAAAACTGTGATCCCATGTCTGAGTGACGCCATCTAGCGTAAGATAGCAAAATTAGGGCGACAATAAAGCAAACATTTATTCAAATATATTCAGCTATCGCTCGGTAGGCGGCCAGTAAGGCCAGTGTTGCCAGCACCTGTATTCACAAACATACGATTCACTATCGTATCGACAATGACACTCGTTCGATAACCTGATTTCTGAACCGAAGGAACGGCAAAACGCTATTCACAGATCCGTATGGAAGGTTTTTTTTTTTAGGTGTGTTTACGGGGAACGCTACAAAATGGTAGTAAATAGATATTCGTGGTAGAAAATTTTAAGTGGTACATAAATGATTTTTATTGAGTATTTCACTATGGACAACTATAGATTATGCCTTCAGTAACTATTAACAAATCAAAAACAGTAAGCAATGATTTTATTAATAAATAAAATTTACTGATATCTATTAAACTTGCTTTGTAAACTTCAACTTTCTGTCAAACCTGGAAATCTGGAATAATTATTTTTCTGAATCTTGTTTTGAGCTATAGAGATATGAGAACTACGCGGAAGACAAGGCGGTATGGTCGAAAGCCTGCCCTTTGGGCGAATTAAAAAAAATAAAAAATAATAATTGAGGAGTGAAAATTTTGTTTTTTTTTGTAACAGAAAAATGGTTGTATGTATTTTATCGGTATTTAAACAAATTACTATTTCCTCATTTTCATTTTATAAAACGTGGTACCTTATATTGAAAATGCATATTTTCAGAAAAGAGTGTCATTGGAGCAGCGGCAGATGCTCTTTGCATTCATGCAAGGGCATGAGGACCTTGCCCGGAGCCGTGTTTTGACACTTATTGCTTAGATTACTCTTTTTTATACAATATTTTGTTATTCGATAACACTTCCGACAGCAAATACCTGTCGGAAGAATTGATGTCTTCATACCGTATATGAACTGTCAAAAATGTACGGTTCGGATTTGTGAATAGCGATTATAGGATTTCGTCGATAACATTGACATTCGATACGGTACCAAACCGTGTCGTAGCTTTGTGAATAGCTATGCTGATCCGGTTTTTAATCGGTGGATTAAGCCTGAAAAGCCTATTATAGATCAAATCTGGTAAATAAATATCGAAAACTAAACAAATTATGACGCTAAGTACAAACAATAAAGCATGGGGTATGGATTCTTTGTATTGATCGGATAAAAATACATCTTGTAGTTTCAAATCAGCATAAATACAAAGTCTACTAAAGATAATTTTGTTTAAATTTTTACTACAAAACTCCCACTATATCGATTTAAGAAATCATTTTTAAAATAAATTAAAGTTTTCATTAGGAATAACGTTTACTTTATAGGATAATTTACAAAACACCAAAAACCTCAAAAATAAGAATATTTAAAAGATATGTTTGTGATTAGAATGAATGCTTTTTATAAATCCAATCTGATCACTGATGAGTTGACAAAACAGTAATTAGTCATTGCTCAATGTTTTTGTTGTAAAATTATATTATCCTGTATTTCATTATAAATATCATATTATCTTCTAATCATTAACCTATTTTATAAAATCAATTTAACATGGATCGATTTTGAACAGAATGTTACTTGAATGAATAGATTATTTTGTCACATCAGTATTTAAATTTCGTTAAAAAGTGGTAACACTGCTGTCATTTTACTGCAGCTAAAATAAAGCTACTCGACAATAGAGGGCGTTTATTACAAAATTAGCAAATTTTCTAGATCTATCTAAGAAAATTATTTAATTCAGTAATTACTGATTAAATATAAATAATACCTAAGAAAATAAACTGAAGTTAGGTTCAGTCGTTTTACCATAACGAGACTTACAGTATCGTAATGCGCAACTCGGCATATTTCCTTAGAAAATATTTTTTTGGTAGACACGAATGAGACTTACCACGCCGGCGCGCGGGTACCAAACTAGACTGAGGAGACTTGCTACTACTAAGCCACAAGTTTGGGATCACGATTTGGTTCGCTGTGTCCCGTCTATTGTAAATAATAATGTAATGTCTTTGAATCAAAGGGATCAGGAGGGTCAGGGGGTTTTTTGGAATTCGTATTGAATGCCGGGTAAAATCTTTAAGAATAAACTAAATGAATGCTAAAACCTACCTTAGCTAAAACTGAGTCACACTATAAACAACACTACTAAACTACACTCATTCGACAGCATAAATAAAGAAGATGAAAAAACCAAGTCTACTCTGTAGTTGAAAATGTTGAAATGTGAGAAATAAGAATGAAATGAAGTTAGTGACAGACTGTCACTCTAAATTCATTCAGTCGTTCGGCACGACGTTACGGTGCGTTTCACAGACTACTTAGAGATGCTATGTATGTGAGTTTCCACTGTGCGAGTCACAGACGAGACGAGAGCCGCGATGTCGATAGATATTTCAATCAATAACAACCGCACGGTTCGATCGAAGGTTAAGCTACGCTTACCGAGATCGGTCCGTGGATGGGTGACCATCCATTACTAAACGAGATTCCTCCGTGATTCGGAAAACACGTTAAGCCGTTGGTCCCGGCTGTCATTTGTAGACCGTTGACAGTCGTTACACAACCAGTCATACCAAGGGGTATCGTATATTACCCAGTAACTGGGTTGTGGAGGTCAGATAGGCAGTCGATCCATGTAAAATAATGATATTCAGCAGTCAGCTACCTCCGGTTAGACTAGAAGTGTGTAATACCGATTTTACAAAACCATTACAATTTCTGCATCGGAACTGAAAAAAATTGCATTGATATGGAACGACCACTTCATTTGACACGAGAAAAGATGATGAGAGCGTCGGAATGTTACAAGCTGGTTCCAGGCAACGTACTGTGGCTGTCGGTCTTGAACTTACACAGAGCTTCATAAGCTGCCTCTGGACACGCTATCGTATCACGGGCAGCGTGGCCGAGCGACATGGAGGACGATCTCGCATCACCACTCGCATACAGAACCGGTACATCCAAAATACTGCTCGACGGAATCGTACCATGACCGCCATGATGTTGGCTACGGGGCTCCACTGCTCTTAAGCTCTTAAGCTTCTTGCTGATAAGCGACCAAACCATCCGAAATCGTTTACCTACGTGAAATGGTCTGCGTTCCCGAAGGCCGCTGAGAGTTCCACCTGTAGTAGTAGTGTAATACAATGATCTCGTGAACACAGAAATTGGGAGGAAGAAGATTGACGTTGTGTTTGTTTTTCCGATTAATCTCGTTTCAGTATGAGGCCGGATACAAGACTTACTCGAGTTTGGAGGACCTCTAGACGTCAAGAACGTTTGAAATTTTGTCAGGAAGTTCATACTTAAGAACCCCCTTCTTAAGAATGAACTTCCTGACAAAATTTCATAAACACAAATAACAATAATGGTTTGGGCCGATATTTGGATCGGTGGAAGAACCGATCTTATTTGGATCAGGTTTAACCTCAATGCTCAGATTTATGTGGAGAAGATTGTTTCAGACGTGATCATCCTTTCGCGAAGCCGGTTGGGTGATTCGTTACGCTAGTAATATACAGGAAGATTTTTTTATCACCATCCAAATTTTCACACGGTGTTCCACCCATGAACATGAACAACTTTCACTATGGGATCAACTCCGAAATCACAAAAAAAAATCACCTGTTTAATACAAAAGTTCAAAACCTACTTGACCAAAATGTATGAAACAGCTGATTTTATTTTTCTGATTTTCAAAAGTGTTTGATGAGTGTAATTAGTTGATTTTATATATTTTATTTCTCATAATCAAACTAAATCAGGACTGCCCCAAGGAAGCATACTTGGCTAATTACTTTTCCTCATTTACATTAACGATTTACCTACAGCTTTACAACAACAGTGCATACTTTTTGCTGACGACAGCGACATAATCAGTAACTGTAACAAGTTATAGTAAATCAGAAACCAGTAACGAAAGAAAACTTATTGAAACAGAAAACCAAGTGTTAAAATGGCTGAAAAACAATTATCCCTGTGTAAATATAATCAAAACCATATAAATTTTCTAAATTACAATTCTCTCACAAAAATCATATAAAGTTAATTTACTAGGATAACAAATTAACGAGGTTAGTGAATACAAATTTCTTGGACCTATTCTAGACCAGCATTGTAATTACATAAAGAGCACATCTGCAAGAATTTTTTTTTCTGACTGACCGACTTCTTGACAATTCAAAAGTGCCTGTAAATGGTTTACTTAGATTGAAATAAATGCTTTGAGTTTGAGTTTTTGAGTTTGAATTAAACCAGTTTGTATTTACTCTTAAGCGTTAAAGCAGCTGGCAGTATCAGTAGTGATCTTCCTGTCGTGCACGGCTTCCCACAGGGCAGTATCCTTGGTCCCCCTTTATTTCTAGCTTTCATCAACGACCTCTGTGAGCTCAAGCTGCCCAGTGGAAGGATCATAACTTTCGCTGATGACACAGCGCTTTTGTTTGACGCCGACACCTGGCCCGAAGTTAACAATTTTGCACAGATGGGGACTGCCTATCTGACCTCCACAACCCAGTTACTGGGTAATACATACTTATACGATAAGAATAGCCCTTGGTAAGACTGGTTGTCAGATTTTCGGGCATCTGAAGACCCGTAACGACTTTCAGGGTACATGCTTTCCGAGGCACGGAGGGGTCTCGATATGTACTTAATGGATGGTCACCCATCCACCGGACAACCGCGGCAAGCGCAGCTTAACCCTCGATTGACCCGTGCGGCTGTCATTATTCTTATGATTTAGCCACGAGGGAGCATCGATTGAAATGTCGACATCGCGGCCCTCGTCCAGTGTTGCCAATTTAGCGACTTTGTCACCAGATTAAGCGACATTTTGACATGAAATCGACATTTTATTTCGATTTAGCGACAAAAATAATTTTGCGACATTTCTAGCGACTTTTCTAATTTGGCTATACATGTATACTAATATTATAAATTCGAAAGTAACTGTCTGTCTGTCTGTATGTTACTTTTTCACGCCTAAACCACTTAACGGATTTCGATAAAATTTGGCAGAGAGATAGATTTCATCCCGGGGAAGGACATAGGATAGTTTTTATCGACATACATCGCGGGCGAAGCCGCGGGCGGAAGCGAGTCATTTATAAAGTATAATTTAATTTAATACGATTTTATTATAACTGACTCGCAATGGTAACTCGCGAAATTAAAATTTTCTTGCGTTTTTTGCAATTCGCAGGTCAGTGTCAGGTTGCATCTTGATCAAAACTATAGAGAGCCGGCCGCGTTGGTGCGGGTGCCTCCACTTCGTACCGTCCGCGCCAGGGGCGCCAGTCGTCGTCTCAAACGTAATTCCAATTTTTTGTTTGTTAATAACAGTAACTCGTCATAAAAACTACTTATATACGTAAAAAAAACACGAAATAAATTAGCAATTATTTTATATTTAAGTATCTAGGTACATCTGGCGACTTTTGACTTTCTCTCTGGCGACATTTGCTTTAGTCGAGTTGGCAACACTGCTCGTCTCGTCTGTGACTTGCTCATAGTGATGGGTAACTCATCAATTTTATTTGAGGTTGAGGGAGCCCCTCAATTTCCCTCGCGAGGTCCTCACGAGGTGCCCCTCATTTGAGGCGAGGAATCGTACGACGACGTATTCACCTCACGACTCGTGGGCCCGAGCCGAATTCAGACGAAGCTCCGAGGGAGCGAGGCGGGCGAGTGCAACGACGACTCACGAGTACTCACGAGTCATGGCTCTCCGATAATCCGATAATTCACGTCCTCACTCTCTTACACACATTATTTTGTTTCGCTCATACATTTTAGACCGCCAAAATAAACGAATCAATGACACTTGATTACCAATCTAATGGCAATGCTTTTAGGGTTCATAATAATTAACCATAGCTTTAAAACCAGACCTCACCTCACTCATTCTCAACTACTTACTACTTATTACTTTAATTCAAACTATACAATTTTTGAGTCGGTTCATTCTCTGACTGAGTCCGCTCAATCACTCAATACTCACTCGCGAGTCACGGACTCGCTCGCCTCGATTTTCTATTGTCAACCGAGTGAGGTGATGAGCATCCCTCATCACCTCAGGTGGTTCAATATTGAAATTCGAGTAACTCTTTCAATTTGCGATCACGAGTACCTCAAATGAGGTGCCTCATGAGTGAGGGACGCATCTCTACTTGCTCAGTGGAATGGAAACGCACCGTAAAGTTGCATCGTGCCAAAATACTATCTGACTCCCGTTATGCTCCCGTTAGGGTATTTATGTTCTGTGATTTGACTCAGTGACTCCATTCATTCCATTCATGGAAAGAACTGAAAGAAGTTAGTTTCAATGATGCCGAATGCATTCGACGGCTTGAATACCAACAAAAGTGAAGTGTAAAATGTAAAACGATGCCATTACACTGTAAGTAACTTTATAGAATTATCTATGAATCATCAATAGTCTCCTCCCCCTAATATATTGTTGTCAAAACAGCAATATGTGTCTTTTTTCTATACATTCTGTGTATACATTTTTAGTAGCCGTAATCATATGAGCCACTCATAAACTAACTATATCGCAAAATCAGACATTATATTTTATTTCGATATTATTATTGTATTGTACGTGCTCTCACGTTGTTGATTTTATTTTGCTTTGTTTGATCTCACGCTGCTGCCTATAAGAAGTGTTTTATTTTTATTGTTTTCGCTCTTTTGGTTTGTTTTGACTGTACAACGAAACGAGTCATGTGACTGTATTATACTTACCTAAATTAAAAATGACAGAAATCGAATCAGTCTTCGATTCTGAACAAACTACTTTCATAATGTGTATTAATTCAGTTACAAACACACACACACACAGGGGACTGTGGCTAAGTAAGTAATAACCACATTAACCACATGAGTAGAAGTAATAACAGCCGCACGGGTCGATCTTGCCGCGGTTGGTCCGTGGATGGGTGACCATCTTTACCTACTTAACGAAGCCCCTCCCTGACCGTCATTCGTAGATCTTTGGCAGTCGTTACGGGTCGTCAGAAGCCCAAAAGTCTGACAACCAGTCTTACCAAGAGTATTTTATCTGTGCCAAGGGGTATCGTATTACCCAGTAAGTAACTGGGTTGTGAAGATCAGACAGGCAATCGTTTCATGTAAAATACTGATATTCAGTTGCATCCGGTTAGACTGGAAGCCGACCCCAAGATAGTTGGGAAAAGGCTAGGTAGATGATGAATTGATGACACATTGTATAACCATAAAATAAAATATTGTGAAACATTTTAAAAGAGTACCTAACTAGGTGGAGTTTCTTGCCCATTCTTCTCCATACGAAATTTACCTTATGAAAGGGGCTAATCAATTATTCTATTTGCTTGTAAATTGTGTGATCCTTATTCTTTCGCATAATATTATAAATTATGCTCATAACGGCGCGCGGCGCTTGCGGTCGTCACTTTCAGACTAAGTATGTACTGTAAAAAAAAAAAAAAGTATGTACAAAGGCCAGTACATCAAGCTACCCCAATCTGTCAAATTTTCCCAATTGAATATGAACCTTATTCCTTTGTAATAAAGTTGAAAATCTATTAAAGAAATTTGACAGATTGGGGTAACTTGATGTGCCTGGCCTCTGTACTGTAACGTCGTCATTTCTTATCACAAATAATATGTCAACAATTCAACATACATTTTCCTTTGTGCATTTGTGTCATATAAAATTGTTTTTCCCTTTATTTTATTATATACTTACATATAAATAATTATTACTCATAATACAGAGGCTGGTACCTACACACGGCTACAGATCAAGCTATACATTTCCAGTTTTAGCTGACCTCGCATTGTATAATAATAATAAAATCATTTAATTCAAGTATCACTGACTCATAATAGAAATAATACACTCATACAGTCACATTACATATACAACACTTCAAATTCAATTTCCTTCCTAAATAAAACAATAATAAAAAAATAAAAAAAAAACACAATCAAATTACATAAAACATAGATAAATAAATGAGGTTTGTCAGTCACGTCAGCCAGCCACATGTCGCTTACAACAGTGGGAGATGATGGAGCAATCAAGCCTTACCGCGAACGCGGCCAGCATGCTGTTAGCGCTCCCCCGCAACCGCCGCACCAGCGACGTGCCTCTCTTGCGCATAGTGGCATGGAAGCAATCCACGCGCGCTTCCGCAAACATAGCCGATGCGCTGCAATAGCGGGGGAGCGCAAACATCATCCTGAACGCGTTGTTGAACTGGACACGAAAGTATAGGTTTTTCGTACAATCAGAATGTAGTAATGTAATGTACAGACGCCAGCACATCAAGCTACTACAATCTGTCAAATTTCTTTGATAGATTTTCAACTTTATCGCTAATGCACAAGGTTCAAAGTTGATTGGGAAAATCTGACAGTTTCGGGTAGGTTGATGTGCTGGCGTCTGTACAATCAGTGTGTACAGACGCCAGCACATCAACCTACTACAATCTGTTAAATTTCTTTGATAGATTTTCAACTTTATCGCTATACCGTAAGGTTCGAGCTTGATTGAGAAAATTTGACAGTTTGGGGTAGCTTGATGTGCTGGCGTCTGTACATCGACGATTCTAGTTTAGAGCCACAGAGTAAAAATTTTTCTTCTGTTATTAAAAAGAATATTGCCCAATTCTTGAGGAAGACCAAAGGCTATTTGACATCATGCTATAACCCTTAGGATCCGAGCTAAAAGAAGACACAACGCTAAGCCGAGCAGGTGATGCGGTGCGACGGGGTAGGTCGGGGGAACATGAGAAGCGGACGAAGTCGCGGGCAGAAGCTAGTTATTTATTTAGTTGTGATATCAAAAAAGCCCCTACATAATTATGAAACCCTGTTTGACTTTTAGTCCAACTTCAATAACACGTTATCTTATATCATTCGTCTCTGTAAATCTATCTTTATACTTATTGAAATAAAGTAGAAAATTCAACAACACTATCTGTTATCGTTATCATGCGGTTGATTGCAGCGCTTGAGTAGGTACTTATACATAGTGGCAAGTTTCAGCACCGCCTGTGTACCTAGGTTTAAATCTATATTTTAATATCTAATATATAAAATTCTCGTGTCACAATGTTAGTTACCATACTCCTCTGAAATGGCTTGACCGATTTTTATGAAATTTTATATGCATATTCAGTAGGTCTGAGAATCGGCTACTATCTATTTTTCATACCCCTAAATCGAAACTTACGCCGGTGAAACCGCGGGGCGCAGCTAGTTGTATCTATATTTAAAAAATGGTAAAGGAACTGACTCACTGAGACTGACTGGGTGATATATCAACGCAGTTCAACGCACAGCCGAAATTATACTGGGACTAAAAATGTGAAATTTTGCAAAAGGCTTCCTTTTACAATTTAGGGGAGCATTATGAAGGGGTTTTTGGAAATTCAACCTTTAAGGGGGTGAAAGCGGGGACATTGTTTGTATAAAAAATCTTATTCATTGAGTTAATAAAATCTTGGCACGAATACTTATATCTAAGTAAATTATGAAGCTTGGCATTTTTTGTTTTTTCTAAACTAACCTTAGACGGGGATTGGGACAATCCCCATTCTCAGATTTCTCAGTCAAAAAATACTCTGTCTGTCAGTGTCGCTTGCTACATATTATTAGTAATCTGTGACTCTGTCATGCCAATTCTATCTTAAAGTATCTATTGTTTTTCTTATTTCTATTTAGAAAACATTTTTTAAGCTTAGTTGTTTGAATTGTATTTTTAATCTAAATGAGTGCGTGCGTGTGCCTCTGTGCTGCAACCGACAAGTTCATAAGCGAAACAATCAACGTCAGCGCCAAAGACTACAATAGTATACTGGCTAGTCAGCGCGTCACTAGCAAGTAGTTGTTTGTCTCGTCTGTCTGAAAGTTGTTTTCTTCCTTTTCAGCAGCCGAATTAGCGATAAACATGTTGCCAAGCAAGCTGCATAATTGGCTGGTGCCAACCCAGCTACCGACTGCTGATACAGTGAGTCTGACGACGGCCTTGCCTTCGCTACGAAGTCACCCGGGGAAAACGACTTTATTCCGAAAACAAGGCGTTCCTACATACCGTTACACCTTTTACAGCGAGACTAAGGCAGATTTGTTATTAAAGATTCTGAGTACAACAGCGTTGGTGGGACTGATGCTGGTTCTTTTGATGTTGTTGTACAGGCTAATCGTCATGGTAAGTTGTTCATATCAGAGACCAAATGCCTCCTTTTGTCTCATAAGTCATTTAGAAATGGCTACAGGTTCTGTAACCATAATTATCCTTTAAACTGGAAGACAAACTCTGCATTCACACTCTGCTCTCAGACCAGCTGGAACAATTATATGCTGGGCAACTTTTACATCCACTATGCCGTAGCGGCAGAAATTTGTACTATGGTCTTACATCAGACATACAGACGTACAGACGACACGGTTGGCGCAGTGGTTGAGCAATTGACTGCTGCGCAGCATGTCGTGGGTTCAATTCCCGCACTGAACAAATATTTGTACGACCTACAAGTATTTGTTCCGGGTCTGCGTGTTTTATCTATATTATGTACGTATTTACAAAAAAAAATATGTATATAAGTAGTTTAATCAGCCATCTCGTTACCATAACAAGCATTAGGTTGCTTAGCTTGAGATTATATGGCGTTGTGTGAAATGTCCAAGGATATTACATCACTTACCTGATAATGGAGACAGTGGTGCTCCTTTACGAACAAAACTGGACCGACGTCAAATACGAACAAATTGCAATGCTTGGTATAATAATATAATTTACTTTGTTAAACAGAGAAGGACCTACCTAGAGGTGACACAGCTGCAAACACTAGTAGAAAAAACTAACAGGTAAGGAATTTAATATTATTTGGATTGTTACCAATCAATATTTGATTTGATATTTGAGTAACTACAGGATTGTGGAAAGAGGTCAAATAGGCAGTTGCTCCATGTAAAAGACCAGTATTCAGCTGCATCTGGAACTGAAACCGACCAACCCCAATATAGATAGGAAAAAGTTAGGCAGACAATGTAATCAATATACCTACTTATCTACACTCCATGATTTCAGGGCAAAACATTTAGGAGAATGTGTCGTGCCTGCAAACCCTGAGCATGGTCAAATAATAATACCAAACGTCCCAGCCGCAAAATCCGGTGACAGATTCAAGTCACTTAAAGTGACCGTCAATTGTCTACCTGACTATGTAGTCGCTGGGACCGAAACAATCTTCTGTGTCAATGGACTCTGGTCTGATGCTATTCCAAAATGCGTCCGTAAGTATGGAACGATATTTAATAATAATCATTTATTTGCAGACATTGAAGTCCATAGAATTAAATTAGTAGACATTGACATCAAATATACTTATACAAACTATTATTAATATTTATGAATTACAATTAAGCATAAATAATATAAAATACACACACGTAAAAATCACAAAATAGGCAGAAAAATAATAACATATTCCCTATTCCTATAAAAATAATGTCTAAAATCCTTTGAATCCGTAACAGTTTTGTTGACTTAAGGGGCCGGCGGAGCATGCGTAGTTCATACAAACGTAATACCAAAATAATTCGTAAATCAAACATATTCTTAATGTAGTGTGTATTTATTCCGATTGGATTACAGAATATCTAGGTTCCCAAATAAATATTTTTAATGGACACTGATTTAAAGACGAGTTATGATAAAAATAAGTTTTCTATAGAAATTTGAAATTTCTCATATCTCGTCTTCATATCACAGTCCTTTCAAAAAATAAATTTGGGAACCTAGATAGTCTGTAATCCAATCGGAATAAATACACACTACATTAAGAATATGTTTGATTTACAAATTATTTTGGTATTACGTTTGTATGAAATACGAATTTCGATAGGGTGTGTATATTTACAGTAGTACCAGTAAAGTAAATACTAATTATTGGTACATTCATTGACTTTATTTTCATTCATTATATGTACAAACGCGTCCTTTTCCGCCTGACCACTTAAAAAAATTTCACGCCCCCCTTAAAGTTTTCGCCTATTAGGAAAACGATAACGCAATTAGTGGTAACCTGCACTGCGCAGCTTATGACGCATCACGTGTACTCCTTTTGTGAATTTTACGGATGAACTATTTGACCTTGGCGCGCTTACTAGGGAGCGCTTCTATTTTTTGATTGCAAGCTAAAATTAACTTAGTGGTGGTCAGGCGGAAGTGTCTGCGATAGTACCTACGCTACCAATGCGCATGTATGATTTTTGATTCTGCACAAGTTACCAAAAAATTAAGTAATTTTAGAAGTTTTTCGTAAGGTGTTTCTAAAGAGCTATATTGGGTCCAATCTGAATTTAAAAAAATACATACAATAATAATAATAATTCTTACACTTTGGAAGTGTCCTCGACTAAAACTTCCCTCTATGTTCCAGGATTCTGCAAGCTAGACAACAACACTTCGGTCCACTACCACTGCCTCGTCACCGGCTCCATCGTGGGCCGTCGCGCCTGCAACGCCTACGAACCATCGGGAACAGTTGTAAAACCCGAATGTGTCAACAACCCGAAGAACTCGATCGTCACCCTCCCCGTCATGAGATGCATCAATGGAAGCTGGGACTACGTCGCGGTCTGCTCCCAAGGTTTGACCAGCATAATTATCCTCCCTCATATATCTGGGTTCCATTCTTGCACACATCTCTATTAACAGCCATCTGAGTATGTGACAATTTCATTTTGACAATAGCTGTACAGACGTATAAGGAAGAGTGTGTAAAGTTCACTCATCCTCTATAGAAAAGGGAGAACCCTCCGACAAGACGGGTATTGTGTTTGGCGGGTGGGCAACTGCCCGATGATTCCATTTTTAACCGACTTCCAAAAAGGAGGAGGTTATATGTTCGAGTTTGTTTTTTTTAATTATTTCAAAGGGGGGGATTTCAGAAGTCGGTGTCAAAAAACGAAAATGCAGAACCAACGACACCGACTCGACTTCCGAAATTAAAGTTATTTTTTACTCTGTAGTGTTTTTTTTTGTTATTATGGTCAATAGTATCGAATGCCGCGCTTAAATCCTTATTTTAGTAACTGATTCATTTATTAACTTACAAATAGCATCTGAGTGTGGCCGAGTTACTCCAAATGACGTCGACCTCATCAATCACGACAAACCAGCTAATCGAATAGAGCTGCCATGGCATGTTACCATCTACCGGAAGAGTACTAAAAGTACTAAATCTTACATGCAGATCTGTGGCGGGTCCCTCATAGCCAACGGAATTGTTATTTCTGGTAAGTGATCTTTCTTTAGAATGAATGAATGAATGCTTTATTTGCCGGAATAAAGGTACAGACGCCAGCACATCAAGCTACCCGAAACTGTCAAATTTTCCCAATCAACCTTGAGCCTTATACTTCAGCGATAAAGTTGAAAATCTATTAAAGAAATTTGACAGATTCTAGTAGCTTGATGTGCTGGCGTCTGTACATTGTTTATGGTAAAGTGACATATGGTTTCACTATATTCGACTTTTTAGTCGAACAAATTTTTAAGTGACATTGTAACAATAATCGATAATAATAAAAATAATAGTCTTCTTACATTATTAAAAAAAAAAAAAAATTGTCAAAACTATGATTATACTGTGTCTAGAGAGTTGGAGACTTACGGGTAAGATGTACATATGGGTGCACAGATCTCAGATTTCCAGTCCACAGCTGGCCTCTTTCAAATAACGCTACAAAGCTACAATACTCTGTGCCTTCCACATTCAGTCGCTGTTTCAAGATCGTCTGTCTATTTAGCTGGGGGGCGAGGACCCACGCTATACGCGGCATTTGAGGTGTCGTACGCTACAATAGCTCTCGGCCCTTCGACAGACTTGGTGGGCTTACTGCCATTTCAGCTTGCTACCTCTGCAGATTATATTGGAACGACACTGTCAACGTTTAAATTATTTTTATTGTTTCCAGCTGCTCACTGCTTCTGGATCGATTTCATGAAACAACTGCCTGCTTCCAAGTTCGCGGCGGCAGCAGGCAAGATCTATCGCGGTTGGAATGACCACAGAGATTTGCACGCGCAGAAGTCGTATGTAAGTAACCTTAGAGGGAAGAATTTTAGCCTTTCAGTCCCATAACTATTTATTTCTTTGTCTCTCTTTCATTAAAGCGGTTTAGATACTCTTACAAAAAATAAAACAATTAATTTATTCACAGTACAAAACCAGCTGCTGTCTGACTCTGGTTTTGTAATGAACCTACAGAGGTATGAGGAACAGGGTGTAAAGTTCACTCATCCTCCATGGAAAAGGCAGGATCCTCCGACCAGACGGGTGTTGAATCTGGCGGGCAACTGCCTGATAATTCATGTCGGGCCGTTGTATCTGTGCTAGTTGCGCGGTAAACTCTGCTTGCGAGATGCAGGATTATGCGTGACGTCAGTATAACGCGTTGTTCGCATGTGGCGTTGTAGATACCTCTACAAACCTTTAAAAAAGACAAGTAATGAACGTTACATTTTGATCAACAGATAAATGAAATCAACATTCCGCCCCGCTTCCAAGGCAATGTAATGAACTTCCAAGATGACATAGCGGTGCTGATCCTGGAGACTCCTTACGAATACACACCATTCGTCAAACCAATCTGCTTGGATTTTGACGTTAATTTTGAAACGAGACAGCTGCAGTCTGAGAAAAAGGGGAAGGTTTGTGACGCTTAAATACACTTCTATTAGTCCGGGACAGCATCAGCGAGGAGTTGAGAATATTTATTTTCGAAAGAAACACACAGATTTGAATGGAATGGACCTGTCCAGTCATTTATGTTATTTCTTTCCAGGTGGCAGGTTGGGGCCTCACGGGAGAAAACGGTAATGCCTCTGAAATCCTCAAGGTTGTTGACATGCCCTACGTCGACATTAAGCAATGCATCGAACGATCACCACCGAGCTTCAAAGAGTACATCACCAGCGATAAGATTTGCGCTGGCAATGGGAATGGTGAGTTAAAGAAAATCTGGTTAGACTAGAACCGACTCCAACATGGCGTGCTACCTAGGGATCTTCTGGCGCCTGAGTGACATTGACAGGGGGGGTGTTATTGGTAAACATTTGTGAAATTGTCACAGAAATTGTTTTGACAAAACAAGATGGCGGCGTCAGTTCCGACTTGGGCCACGCGCTAAAATCACCTTGTAGTGATGTACCGAATTGGGGAAGGGATAGACAGATGATACTAACTTTTGCCAATTTCGCAGAAACAGCGCTATGCAGAGGCGGCAGCGGTGGCGGGCTGGTGTTCCCCGAGTCAGGACCAGGCGCAGACCGCTACTACCTGAGAGGAGTTGTCTCCACAGCTCCGTGTAATAACTACTCATTTACTTTGTTCACACAGATACTTTATCATGAACGTTTTCTTATGCAGTTTCTTTAGTGTGAGGCCAAGGCCAGGAGCGAGGCCACACAATGGTATGCCAGTGCTCTGCGACGCCTGAGTGGTGATTCTGCGTCATACTAATATTATAAATAAGAAAGTGTGTCTGTCTGTCTGTCATCTCTTCACGCTTAAGGGCGAAGCACACCAGATGCGTGGCGTGACGTGACGCGTGCACGCACCAGTTGTAATGTATGAAACTGTAAGAAAGATGCGTGACGTGTGCACGTCCGTGACCCACGGACACGCGCAGAGCCGCATCTACTCACAAACTGAGTCCGCGCGCGTGTGTAGCGGAACGGCAACGTCGCACACGCGCCTGCAGTGATGACGTTGTGTTATAGGGCGCTCCCTGTTAGATGCCAGACCGGGCACGCACGCGCACGCATCGGTCATTGCTGCACGTGCGCACGCACGGCTGGTTGTATTTATTTACAAACAGAATACAGTTTACCGAGTGTTTTTTTTTTCACAATGGAGACAATTTTAAAGGAAACACTTATAGAAATAGCTCGCAAATATGAGTGTACTGTTTGTGTGTAATATCATGGACCCAGTCTCTTTGTAGCAGCAGAAGATTCTTGGCATAGTTGCAACAATAACGCTTCTTCATCAGAAGAACTGCTGTTGTCTAACATATTTTCGCCAAATGCTCTCAACTCAATACGGTTGCTGAAAAGGTGGCTCGCACGCGCGTGCAGCAGTTACCTGCGTGACGAGTTGCGTGCGCGCGCTACGTGTACTGCGCCGGTGTGACGTCACGTCGCACGTCATGTCACGCTACGCATTCGGTGTGACACGGCCTTTAAACCGCTGAACCGATTTAGATGAAATTTGATAGTCCCGGGACAGGACATAGGATAGTTTTTAACCAGATATTCCCACGGGATCGAAACTTATGCGGGTGAAACCGCGGGGCGCTGCTAGTCTTAAATAAAAGTCACAGTGACGAATTAATAAAAGACGTGCAGCGACGCAACACACGCTAAGGAGGGAGAGCAGAGAAACGAAGTGAAGAAGAAATCGTAGCTCAGCGCAGTGTTGCTTGTACCAAAGACAACTGACACACCAACACGGAAACGCTGTGACGTCGTAGTAAGCGGCAGCGTTGCGTTGCGACACCGCATTGCCCCTGTGGCACTCGGCACGTTGACGCAACGCACCGGTATAACATCGTGTTTCTTCGCTTTTAAGGTCTGGTACTTTTCAGAAGGAGGGTTATGTTATTCGAGAGTATGTATGTATGTATGTATATTTCATTGGCACGCTCTGCAGCCTAAACGGCTTGATCGATTTTAGCTTGAGAGGTGCCGTTAGATTAGTATTAAATGTGCGAGTGAGGGTATATCAAAATAGAAAAAAAATGGCCGATTGTTGGCGCCATATTATGTCGTCAAAAAAATGTTTTTTTCAAAACCTATAAAATTGGGGAATCAAAATAAAGGGTTTTTTTTAAAAATGCGATTACTAAAGTATAAGCAACTTATTGGTTAAAAGTAATTCGAAGTGACAAATCGTAAAAAACATAACAAGTCTGCGAAATCTTTCACATTTGTAAAGAAATAAAAAAAAGTGGACCAGTTTTTAGCTTTTCAGTTTTTTTAACTTAAGATTTTTACCGCAGTCGGGTTTTAAATTTTTTTAATTAAGTACTTTTTTTTGTGAATTTAGTTGTCTCGGTGTCTCGAATCTCGAACCGGCTGACTGTAAGTTGTGGCCAGCTTACAGTCTCAAAATAAGCATTTTTAAAATATTTAAAAGTTTAAATCTAGGTTTACCTCTAACTCTTGGTGGTGCAAGATGAATTATTTTGATTAACCTAGAGTTAGCTGTTAACTGCTAGTAATTTAGAATATCCTATGAACGCACAAGTGGGCCTTACGAAGTTGTCGCGACATGTGTAATGAGAAACGTCAAATCCGACTTCTAAGATTGTCGCGAGTTTGGTGTCAGTAGCTCTACTGCTGGGATGTTACGGATGCAGATTTTTTCTCATCCGCGGATGCGGGGGCGGAGATTTGAAGGCTCACCATCCGCGGACGCGGATGCGGTCTTAAGATATTTGAAGAAACTATTAGTTGGGTGGAGAAATAAATTAATAAAATACATTTTTTTTTATTAAATATTTAATTTTATTTATTATAAAATTATATTTTTATTTAATAACAAGTAATATTCTATCAACTGCAGAAATATCTATATTATAAAACAGTCTGGTTAGTTACACCATTTATATAAAGATAATTTATTTTCTCATACATTCGTTCGCAATGATTCTGAGGCGCTGTGAAGTTCGCCGAGTCAGCTAGTTTGTTACATAAATTTAAGTGTTTGCCTTAATATTATATTCTAAGTATACAATTATTATTAGTCTTAATTACTAACTGTAAAACACATACTGATTTAAACTAATAAAGAAGTTTTTTTAATTTAATGATAATTTTTTTTTTATTGCTGAATGGGCCCGCTCTCGATCACGCCTGATGGAAAGCGATGGATGAGGTCTATGATGAAACGAGCGTGCCCAGATGATGCCTAAGGCACTGAAACTCCCACGCATCGACGAAACACAGCAGGCTGCTTGACGCCGGACTCCGGGGGGAGGGCGGTCGCAAACCAGGCGGGCGTTAGCCCTACCACCGTAAGGGAAGAATTTGCAGTCAAATAAGGTGTTGGGTGTGACTGTCCAGGAAACGCCGACCGCTCGGTTCGGTTGAGTAACTGGCGCTGCACGAGGAGGCTTCTTCATGCATCCCATAAATTTTGCTTTAAATGTGGTACAAATACAAAATTTGTGAACCGTCCCTGGTTGGTTGGTCTTGGCGGTAGCCGAATTGGTCGTAGTAACGAATCCAGGGCAGCCGACCGAACGGGTTAGGTTAATACTATGACCATGCCCTCATCTCAGAAGCAGGCAGTGACCTGTCGCTGCCGGCGCCGTAGTAGAGTTGATGGTCGGCAGCTAAGAGTCCTAGGACGTGGTGGTTTCCTTCTGCGCAAAAGTCGTCTCGCAGGAGGCGGCTGCGGAAAGGGAGAGGGAGATCTCGTCCACTCAACCGACCCTCACCAGGCGCACCGGGCGTGCGCAACGCCCTCTTCCAGCCCCCCTAAATGGGTCCAGGGGCGACGGACTCGGGGACGTTCGTCGCCCCCCACAGGACCCGAGGTGGCGGCGTGTAGCGTTCCACGCGCTCCCCTCTTAGACGTCGCGGGGGGAGTCAAACACTTCACTCCCCCCTGACCCGAGGAGGCCCGCAGTGGGCAGTCGGGGGTTGCGGAAGGATCGTACGTTTCCGCGACCCCCGGCGTAGGTGTGGGATGGAACACCGGGGTGGTTTTTAGTCAGTAAGAGTCTGACGGACCCCGCCGCCCGCCCCTGGGCTGCGGACATCCATGAAAACTTTTCACCCCGGAAACAAAAAAAAAGTTTGGAAGTGTGACCAACGGCGCGCGAGCAGAGCGAGCGCTACTTCCATGTTGGTCGCAGCTATCTAGAACTAGCGCAAGGTGCGTTCCGCCGCATGCAAGTTTTATACCAGTTCACAATTTGTCGGTTTGTCATGGATAGATTATAAACTATCGAAAATTAATACGTTTAATCGTAAGTAATCGGTTTGTTGCAGTTCACAATTTTTCGATAGCTTATAATCTCGCAAGATAGATTATAAACGCGATGTTTCCAACGAGTGACACTGTAACATATCACATGTGACTCGGGAATAATCGGTTAGGTCAGGTAAAAATTGTGACCCCACGCACGAGCTGAGTGAGCGAAGCGAGCTGTGCCGCAGCGGCCGGCGAGTGTTAGAATCAGAAACGACTTGCGCAAATTGAAAAAAAGAAAATTGCGATTGTTCCGGAGTCACACGTGTTAGTGTGACTCGTTGGGAACAATCGTTATCACAATGTTCAAATCGATAATAATACGGTAAAAAATACGTTGCCTCCATATACAGATGAAATTTTAATCACTGTTTTCCTCTTAAGGGGTCATTGTACTCATCATTATGAAGCAACTTTTACTATGAGACCAAACAAAAAATCGTGAACAAAAAATCAGCTGTTCCCTACATTTATGTTCGCATAACTCGTCAAAATGTAGGGAACAGCTGATTTTTTTTCGCGATTTCATGTTTGGTTCCATAGTAAAAGTTATTCATAATTATGAGAACAATGACCCCTTAAGAGGAAAACAGTGATTAAAATTTCACCCTGTAGTAATAATGTGGTTTAGCTTGCTGGTAAACTCCTCAATGAACGAAGAAGAGATAGTGGCCCAACGGTTGAAGCACCGACTGGCAAGCGTGAGGTCGTCGGTTCAAACTCCAAACCAACTTCTTTGTTCAAAGCACTTCCGAAAGGGTTACAAAGGATACTTACAAAAAAAAAAAAAAAAAAACAAAATTAAGATTCAGTTGAATTTATTTAAATAAAACATGTATAGTTAAAACATGAATCTCCTATATCTAATAATGATAAAATATTCGAAGACATCTATTTCTAGTGGCCAAAATGTCACGCACTGATTGCATTTTGGTAGCGCGCGTCTGTCATTGTAATTTAAACCTTATTTAAATGTGCACAAGTCACATGACACACGCCCCTGGTTCGTAACGACGATACTTTTCCTCTCCCGCCTGATGCATCGGCGTTTTCTTTACCAACATTATCTTGCATTATCAATGTTCATACAATTATTATCCGACGTGCGTGACAATCGTTATCAGAGCGCTATATGAACAGTCAACATCGTTTTCCTAACAG
The DNA here is from genome assembly GCA_963669345.1 of Gortyna flavago. NCBI lineage: Eukaryota > Metazoa > Arthropoda > Insecta > Lepidoptera > Noctuidae > Gortyna > Gortyna flavago. The sequence continues at coordinate 2,097,987 of OY770155.1, read as the reverse complement.
TATTGTGTATTATAATAATATCTTTTGTAAGCCTCCATCCTATTAGGAACTTGACAGACTTGTCCAGTGTCAGATCTATTTCGATAGGGTCGATATCTATTCCCAGATCTACTCACATAAGATTCAACAATGCATCTCCAGAATGATCCATTGACGGATTAGAAACTCCGTTTGTAATAAGATGCCTGTCATTTATCAGGAACATACCGACCACCGCCGTTTAGTTGGTCATTAGCCTATAATGTTCCCACTGCAGGGACACAGGCCTCCTCGGTGAGAAAGAGTGGGCAGTGTCCACTACGCGGGCCCAATGCGAGTTGTTAGGTGTCACATGTGTTCGAATTTTCGGTTCTAGAACGTGTCGGTTTCCTCACGATGTTTTCCTTCACCGTTTTGAGAGCAGTGTGGTGATGAAATAATTTACACAAAGTAAAGCGACTGTCTGGGTTGAAACCTACGACCTTACAGCTCGTAAGACGCCGCCGTTACCACTGGGCCACCACTGCGCTCCTGTGTGTGCGATGTATAAACTACTAGCAGCGCCCCGCGATTTCAACCGCGTTGGTTTCGATCCTTGTTCAGTAGTTTTTGCGTGACTGAGTAACAAACACACAAACTTTCACATTTTAGTAGGATAGACTACAACAAAGGGCGCGTTCCGAATTGGGAAAATAATCGATGCAATCGACTTGAGCGTGCCGAATCGGCGTGAGCGCGATAACGATGTCCCGTGAATCGTCATAGATGACGTCATGACATGCGCCATCTTGCGATAACGCCGACCATGCCTTGTACTAATATCACCGACAGTGTGTGTGTGTGTGTGTGTGTGTGTGTGTGTGTGTGTGTGTGTGTGTGTGTGTGTCAGTGTGTTTTGTTTTGAGCTGCATCATATGTTTTTAATAACGTGGCATTTTCGAAATTGTGTTTCTAACTGACAGTCGCTACCTAAACAAACAAAAGGAAGAAACGTGTGGTCTTTACACACGAAGAAATACTGCTGTAATATCTTTTTGACACCGAGTAAGCACTGTGAGCGCGCTCGCGAGTGTTCCGAATTGTTGACAGCTCTCAGCTGTCATAATCGTGATATCCAATAAGGAACGCATGTGAGACGATTTGAGTGCTGCGAGCGATATTAGCCAATTCGGAAGGCGGCCATAATTATATCATGATAATTATCTAGGTACACACGGCTACACATCAAGCTATACATTTCCAGTTTTAGTTGACCTCGCATTGTATAGGTTTTTCATACATTCAGAAGTCAGCTTATACTGGTTATGTATAGCTTGATGTGTAGCCGTGTGTACACACTCCCTGCCTGAACTTTGGAGCATCCAATAATCATTTCTACTTTAGGAGCACGATACAATCTGTTCGCATAACGCCCGCCTTATAGATAGTTGCATGATAGTTTTAATGTTAAAGTAATATATTAAACTACATAATATTTGACGAATCTACCACACATTCAAGTTACATTTACATTTAATGTAGAAAACTGTAGCTGTTGGTCGCGCATGCGCAATGGAGTAGGAATGATCTACCGCCATTTTGTTTAAGCTGTCAACCCATACTGCGGCCGCGTGCTGGAACATGGCCCACTCCCTCTCACAGAGAGGAGGCCTGTGTCCCAGCAGTAGGAACGTTATAGGCTGATTATAATGCTTATGTTAGCGGTCAATAAAACCTTTGTTGGTAAGATATAGTCTAGTTAGGTCGACCATTCCTGTCTTATCACGAAACTTGCGATATCTCGGTGTATTAAGGAACTTTGCCCAACTCTGGAGTACAGGCGTGATTTTACGTTAACAATACAACTTCCCTTTATAATTATTATAATGTGCGACCAACAACTGTAGTCTTGCTTATTTATATTTAGCTAGGGTTTCCAAGACAGCGGTGACCGAATGACGTCACTGAAACGTTATTACCCGACTATGGCGAAGCAAAAAGGAGAATTATGATTTTGACTGGTATGTATGTATGTTCATCTGCTCCCTCATAACTTCTAAACTACTTGTCATAACTAAACTTGACAAATCAGGTATCGTTGGAAACGTCTTGATCGTCCGCTAGTTATACGCTATGTGACGTCACATTAAATGGAATATGGCGCCCTCTAGCGGGAATAAAATCATGACGGAAAGGGACTTTCTTGTTTCATCCATTTCAGTAGTCGGGTTTTTTATTTTTTTTTATGAATGTATGTTGGTGTGTTTTCGTAGAGAGCCTGTTTTGACAACGTAAAGTCAAACCGCGGTGCCAACATTTTCGACCACCGCTGTCGTAGGAAGCCGTTGCTTTAGACACAATAATAAACGGTATACAAACTGTATAGTTATGATAATATAAACGCTATTGCTCGGTTCTAGTACCGCCATTAGTTTAGATGTTACATCTCTGCTTATACCCTTAGAGATTATTGTCTTCTAGTTTGATTAGCCATATAGCCAATATAGTACGCCGCTACAAAACCAAACCGAAAGCTTTTTTATTTTAATCGCAGAATTAAAATGTACAAATACACCCACACTACATGAGAACAGCTCACGCCGCGGTAACAATACTAGCTGTCGGCTAGCTGCTAGCGGGGTGCGCTCCACGTCCACTCACGCGCATACACACCTTACAGTAGCGCAACATTCGAAAGCGTTTTTCTCGTGAAATTACAATTGCAACTTTGAGAAAACACCTATTACATAATAGTATGGTTTCGAGGGTGCCATGTTGTTCGTAACACTATACTTTGTCTATCAACACTTGAAGAAAACCGCTTTTGAATCTTGCGCAGCTATAAGGCGGTCAGTTTAACAAGATGGCTACTGAAACTAGATGACTGTCGCTACAACAATGTATTATTAGACATACAATCACATACAACACACACTACTATTTTAATAACTATTAATAATTATTTTTTTTAAGTGTTAAATAAATATAATAAAGATATTGTACTTCGAAAGACATGTTAATACAATATAAGATTGATACAACATTGTATTGCTTGAGAAATCACATTGTTTTAAATTTGTGTACTGCCGTAGAAGTGTGAGAGTGCCCGAGTGAAGCTGTTAGAGGACGTCGAGCCCTATTAGGCAGATGCTAACATCGGCGAAATGGATTAGTAAAATAAAGAATATAACTTAATTTTTCGATTTCTCTAAATAAGTGTCTGTTACATACCATAATTAATCGTTTTTTTTATTTTTATTTACAATATAAGCCATGATACTCCCAAAGTAAATAATGTACAGATAAAGTGACTCCTAGACTATGTATAAATAATGGTCCAGGAGTCAGTTTAGTTTTAAGATTTTAATAAAATTATCATATTAATTATATTAGAGTTTAAGGTAATAATTATTTTGATCGTTAGTACAGTTTTTACATATTTCTATCAAGCCTTTTCTCAACAACGAAGGTCGGCTTCCACCCTGACCGAGATGCATCTGAATATCAGTATTTTACTGTGGACTGTCCTCTGACCTCCACAACCCAGTTACTGGGGAATACTGATCCGACTTTCTGGCGTCAAATGAAAACCGACCGTGATGAACACCCATCCACAAACTGACCGCGTCAAGCACAGCTTAACCTCGCCGAAATAGTTGTGAAATGGCTACACAGATGAACTATGTTCTCGATTTGAGATAAAAATCTTAACGGCTACGTTTTAAAAACTAGTCTAGATTGTATTAGTATAATATACTTTTATAATGATTACATAAAAGTGTAATCAAGTTACATCTAGTTGAAATGATGTCTAACATTTAATGCAGTACAATAACACGACCGAAGTAAGAATATGAGACTGCGCGCCATCCGTGACGTCACTACACATGCGTCATAAACTGTCCGCCATCTGTGACGTCACTACACATGAGCAGACAAGTCTGACTGTGCGCCATGTGTGACGTCACTAAACAAGAGTCTGACTGTCCGCCATCCGTGACGTCACTACACATGCGTCAGAGACTCTCCGCCATCTGTGACGTCACTACACATGAGCACAGACAAGAGTCTGACTGTGCGCCATATGTGACGTCACTACACGATTAGCCTTCTACACATTACAATATGCCAATACTCATCAAAGTTAGTCTGGCTGTTTTCCCCGACTACGGTAATGCCAAAGGAGGGTTACGATTTTAACAGGAACATATGTATGTATGTTCAACTGTTTTACTGCTCGTCATATTTGGACATCTTGGTGTCGTTGGAAGCGTCATGTGATTCTGCGGGTTATAGGCTATATGAAGTCAAATAAAATGGCGGCTTATAGCGGATATGAAGTGTTACAAAAAAAAAAAAATTTTATACAAATGTATCGTGTTTGGCATCTGATAAAAGTTCTTTGAGAGTGCTTTCTGATCATATATTGTTCTTATTCCAATCCCATAGTAGGTACTTGTTTAAATTAAATACTTTTTTTATCAACCTCTTTCCGATAATTCTACAACTACCTTCATTCCTGTATTATTTATCATCACTCTTTTCCATATTTATATCCATTATTTATTACACAAACTAAATTACAATTAAACAGCTCTACATATTACAATGTTGAGTTCAATATACTGATTGCATTTAGACCTCGAACTAACGTCGCGATGACGCGGCGCTAACGCTGCATACGAACGCCTACGACGACGGGATTATAATTTAGTCCTTTATTCTAACATCTAGTAGCCATCAGTCCTGCGCCTGATCTCTCCCCAGTCATGTCGGACTGCCACGACCGGGAGTCTCGCTCTCGCTCAATGAAGACAGCATGCGCCTGTGTTACCTGTGCACTTTATCTCCTGCGTCAGTGGCTAGTCTCATTGTCCGCCATGACTGAGGTTACAGTCTGTATATACTCATTTAATCTGACACCCTATTTGGAGCCAATCCTAACATACTGCTCTTCTGAGGCTACGGTCTGTTTAACACGTCACACTCTACCGACAGCGTAGACCGTAGCCTTACGGCCGAATCCAATAACGTATCTATCTCTGGTTTTAACGTCCCAATTATCAATATCATTAGCGAACTGTATGATTATAATATTATACTGGGTACAATCAGTAGCGGCCTGAAAGTTATTAGGATGTTAAAACCAGATAGGTATAGATAGGTTTTTCAACCTCCAGTCTGGCAAAGCTGGTGATAGATAGGTAATTGGGTTCAGCCATTAGTCATTATGACAACAAAAGATTCTGTTTATTAATCTGATCAGCATGTTTTCATTGCATTAAACGATAAATCTCACTCAAATGCCGTTTATTTTGCTTCCACTAATTTCTCATCACCACAATTTATTAAAAATCGTCCATTCACACGCGAATCTTTCACAATGGATGGTTATTTTGGTCATAAGGCGTTCTATCGCGCCAAGACCTGTATTCTAACTTTTTCGAACTATCTAGATTTCTATCGAGACATCGATTTTTAATATAGTACTACTTAACTGTGACATTCTTTTTTTATTATTTCAACTTTTTTACACAGATTCCACAGACAAATAATTTGATTATTTTAAACAGTTTTTTTATTATTATTAAAGAATATACATAGCATCCATGATTGCACACAGTAGTCAGTCAGCAGTCAGTCTGTAGCGTTGCTGACCGGCCAGACGTGCGTAAGTAGCATCACTCATGGGGCTGTTTGACATCTTGCGAAGTAACTTGAAAGATACAGTCGCGTTCTAAATATTAGAATATAGCAGACTCATCTACGTCCGTTAAGATTCACACTGACAAGTGTCCATATTTGTTGCCGTCTACCGTTACTATGCATTCAGCGGTAGTGCATCAACTTGCGCCGTATCTTCGATAAAAGAGTTGCGTTCTAAAGATTAGAATATAGCGAATTCATCAAAGTCGTTACGCGCACATTAACGCACATTAAGTGTTCATGTTTGATAGTCTAGCCGTTGAAAGTTGTTCGTTTGATTAGTTTGCTTGTTCCGTTTCGTTTTACTTAGTCGCGTTTGGTCAACGTCTATAGTGTTCTTTATGAACTATTTTTGCACCATGCAGTGTTTTTTTGTTGGACGTTCTCACCGCAAAGATTGCTTTTTGAGCTATCACGTAAAATTATTCCACGGGACGCACATAGTGTCATAGAATCACTGTTAGACTCGTCACTGTTCAAAAGAATTAAATTTTATCACTATACTAATCCTTTCAGGTATAAAAATATAATTTTTTCCAAGTTGGTTTAAAATTTCTAATAACGCAAAAAATAAGTTCTAGGTAGAAATAGTTTATTTTGCACTGTACAGTGTCCACGTTGGACGTTTCGACATATTATTATATCACAAGGCACTGCAATTGGGTATCAACACACGTTTTACCAGCACAGCGTCCCATGTGTGATCCTGCATGTCATATAATTATTGAGTTTTATTCACTTCTTCTTGCATGAAGGTCTCATTGCACACTGCCAAAAATTCCGGATTGTTCACTATGATAGATCCCGGCACAGCGTCCAGTCCCCTCAGCACTCGGCCCTCCGCGCGCTCACAGCTCGGAGAGCGCCCCCGCCGCCAGGTCCACGCACAGCACGGCGGCGGGGGCGGCGCGGCCTCAGCTGCGGCGGTGCCGGCCGCCGCGCCGGCGACGCTCGCGCCGCACCTGCGCAACCACAAACGGTATTATTATACAAACTGAAAACTTGTGCGGGCAATCGGTCGACTTGGTGTGGGATGTGATGCGGAGGAATGAGGAAAATGTCGTCTGTAAAGTCTTGAGTGTCAGTCAGTGTTTAAAACCTTGGATGGATTGTGATAAAGATGATTTATGGCTAGAAAAGCGACTCAAATTGATTGGTATAACAGCAAGAGGATAGTGATGATGTTAGAGCCGTAACTACTACACTGCCACATGTGAACTACGCATCATACTGACGTCATGCAAAAACCTGCATCCCGCATGCAAAGTTTACCGCCCAACTAACATAAATACTGGATGACTTTTTTTACCGTCTCGAAATTTTTACGGGGTGTTCTAGCCATGAAAATGAACAACTTTCATTATGGGATCAATTGTGAAAACTCGAAAAAAAAAAACTGCTGTTTCATACATTTTCGTCTAGTACATTTTGAACTTTTGCATTAAACAACAATTGAAAGTTGCTCATATTCATGGGTGAACAACCTGTAAAAATTTCGAGACGGTAAAAAAAAAAATCATCCGATATACAACGTCCAAGACCCGACATCAATCGTCGGGCAGTAAGTAGCCCACCAAACACAACACCCGTCTGGTCGGAGGATCCTCCCTTTTCTATGGAGGATGAGTGAACTTTCCTCCTTGTATCTATAGCTATACTAGCAAAAGCGAGAAGAACAGCCAGATTTTTAACAAAGAAAGAAACCGACCATCAACATTAAATCAATCAAAATGACCTGGACCTTTTCTGAAGACTAAAAGGTCACCAAAGACATCTCACTTCTTAGTGTATATAAATTGGAGAGAAGAGTATATAAGTCAGACGAATTCCGTCAGAAAAATTCATCGGCGAAAAAGTTCATGTAGATCTTATAGGTGAAGGATGAAGGTGTATCTTTCTAAAGAAAGAAAGAAAAGTATTTATTGCGACACGTACAGGAGGATCACAAACTAAACACAGTAAAAAATTAAAACCCACTTCCATGGTCGCCTGGAGTCAAGCTGATATTCGCACACTATAATTCGACGATTCGACGAGTGATGACATAAAATATGGCACTGAAACGTGGGCGCTCACAAATTCACAATGGGCCTTATTAGAAGGCTAAAAGTCACCCAAAGGGCAATGGAGAGGGCTATGCTTGGAGTTTCCCTGCGTGATCGAATCAGAAATGAGGAGATTCGCAAGAGAACCAAGGTAACCGACATAGCCCGAAGAATTGCCAATCTTGCTCGCAGAACAGATGGCCGATGGGGCCGAAAGGTTCTGGAGTGGCGACCGCGTACCGGAAGACGTAGCGTTGGAAATCCTCCCACAAGATGGACCGACGACCTTGTGAAGGCCGCAGGAACCCGTTGGACACGAGAAGCACAGAACCGATCGAAGTGGAGGTGCTTGGGGAAGGCCTTTCAAATGACCCCTCCCGCTCTGGGTGGAGCGGAAGGGAGTGTCAGACTCTTACTGACTAAAACCCATCCGTGTTCCTTCCTTAGCCCTTTATGTTCCAGGGCAGCGGTAACCCTTTCGGACAATCCCGCTGCCTTGGGGGAGGCCTATGTCTAGCACTGGACGTCTTTCTGCTGAAATGATGATGATAATTCGACTTACCGTGCCAACCTCGCCTTCAGCCCATCGTTCGTACGCACGCTCGTGTTTCAGCCACTCTTGATACTTGTACCACCACTCCTCCCACTTCACATAGTCACCTAGTGTTAAACCTGTTAACAAAAAATGGTTTTATTAATACATATAAAGTGTTTAATTCTTCTTCGTGTCGCTGGTACGAGTTTATTTCAGATCTTATTTGCCTAAAACTACGCCACTTCCACAAAGGGGCAGGTTAGGAGGGCTGTATTTCTTTATTTCTGTAATAATAAAACTGAAGAGTTTGTGTGAACGCGCAAATCTGTGGAACTACCGGATTTGCAAAATTGTTTCAGCATTCGATAGCCCAATTCTTGAGGAAGGCTATAGGCTATTTAACATCAAGCAAGGACCCTTAGGAGCCGATCAAAAAGAAAATAAAAGGAAAAAAGGAAAGAAGGAAAGAAAGGAAGGAAGGAAATAAGTCAGAAAGAACACTAAGCCAAAACGAAGTTATAGCGCGGGAAGGTCGGGGGTCAAGAAATTTGACGCAGAAGTTATTCCATAAGCATCCTTAAAAAAAATTGGCTTGCTTCAGTAAGCAAGCCAATTTTTTTTCATGTTGGCGATTTTAGACCATTTTTATTTGCGTGTCGATTGACTTCCACTACTCAGAAGTTTACTGACCAACCAGTATGTGCTATATGTACATTTGCCTCGTGCAAGTGGCTGCGCACGATGTGAAGGATATTTATTTATTAAGCGAGTCCTCGCCGGCAGTGTGAACGTTCAGCGATCAAATACTAATATATATGTCGCAGCCAACTGGTTAAGTTAGCCGTTTAGTTAACCGCCTGTCCTTTAGAAGTAGTACCCGCCTCGCTTCGCTCTCTCGGCTCGCACGCGGTTGATCACAGTTCTAACCTAACCTAACCCATTTGGTCGGGGTGCCCCGGCTTAGTTACTGCGACCAATTCGGCTCGCGCGTGATGGTTACAGACTTCCAACCTAAACCGTAATTGAAAATCATTTAGGCCATTAGCTGAATGGCCGCCGTTTAGTTAAAAGGCTAGGCGGTTAACTGAACGGCTAATTTAACCAGTTGGCTGCGACATATTATTATGCATATCTTTTGTTTACAAGGAATATATATTTATTGTACGTTTCTTGAGTGAGAAAATGGCTGATAGTTAGTCGCTTCCTCGCGGTGGGACAACTGCCATTATGGATAAGTCACTGTGATTCTTACCTCGGAGATAGCCCCGTTTCTTGTAGTAGTCATATCTGACACGCACATCGTCCCAGGATGGTAAGCCGGCCGGCGCGGCGAGCAGAAGTTCTTCGGGATAGCTGCCTACCGCTGCGCCTTCCAACGCCCTGTACAACAGACAATTTGTTAGTGAAGTTTATGACGTAATTTGCGGATTTCAGATGCATGAAGAAGCCTCCTCGTGCAGCGCCGTTTGTTCCGCCAGTTGCTCAACCGAACCGAGCGGTCGGCGCATTATGGACAGGCACACCCAACACCTTATCTGACTGAAAAGTCTTCCCTTGCGGTGGTAGCGCTAACGCCCGCCTGGTTTTCACCACCCTCCCACCACAGTCAAGCAGCCTGCTGTGTTTCGTCGATGCGTGGGAGTTCCAGTGCTTTAGGCATCATCTGGGCACGCTCGTTCCATCATAGACCTCATCCATCGCTTTCCATCAGGCGTGATCGAGGTCAAGAGCGGGCCCATTCAGTAAAAAAAAATTGACGTGGGAATACAATGTTTTAAGAGAAAGTATAAACAGCGGTGGAGAAGAGTATATGTAGGTATGTATCGAGTTGTGGGTTTGATCCCAGATTAACCAGAAATAAATTGCACAAAGAAAGTCTTCATCGTTATAGTGATGAAGACTTACTTTGTGCAATGTAATTATCCATCACTACTATCAAACCGGTAAAGAAATATATCGCCAGGACACCGGTGTCCTAGAGCCCCGGACTGTATCCCGGTGGCGGATTACGGCCCACTCCCACACTCCGCAGAGGCCTGTGTCCCAGCAGTGGGAACATCACAGGCTACAGCTAATACTAACGGGTAGGGCTCGGGCGCGACGGGCGCGGGCGCAGCGGCGTCGCGCTCGATGCGCACGTGCAGCGTGCTCTCGCGCCGCGTGATGCGCATGTTCTCGAGGCGCGCGGAGCGGTCCGCTGACCATTGCGCCATCTTGCCGAAGCGCTCTGAGAGGGTTAGTCTGTGGAAGAGACACTCATTTTTAGGAAGTACAAGTCGTGCATCCGATTAGATTCCCTAAAAGTTACATCTAGACACCGTAAGTGCTATTCTTGCTTGCAGCGCGTATTAGTGGTTGTAATGTCAATCATATCACTTGGTTTTAGTAGGTTTTTATACATTTTATTATTTACTTTATCCTTTTGATGGATTCTAATTTTGTAAATGTGAGGACTTGTAGGCCTTTTAGACTTTAGATCTGTAGATGATTTTTTATATTATCAAGTACCTGGTACTTTTTGACAGGCCTACGCTGTCCTCCCATACCTATTGTAACTTGAAAACATTGTAAAAACCAACTATTTTTAAAAGAGTAACCGTGGAGTTTCTTGCCGGTTCTTCTCCGTAGGAAACGACCAATTGGAACCGTGCACCTAGCTTCTGACGTTCCATAAATGCCCATGTAGGTTTATGTGAAATAAAATATTTTGATTTTGATTGATTTTGAGCGCCTGACCGCTATAGTAACGCTTGTTAACAGATGTGGTCATCGTGTGCACGGGATTTTGTTTTCAAATTGGGCGGATGTAAGTTTCCTTGATGGTACAGTTTTAATGTGGTGTTTACCTCTGCGGCTGCGGATCCGAACTAGCATCAGACTCCGAATCCGAGTCGCTGTCGTTGAGCGCGGCGGCGATGGCGGCGGGCGACACGGCGCGCGGGTCCCGCGGGTCCCTGCGCGCGGCGCGCGGGGCCGGGGCCCCTGGCGGCGGGGCCGGGGCCGCGGGCCGCCGCTCGCCCTCGCGCTTGATGTGCGTGGCGGGGACGGGCGGCCGGACGGCCATCTGGGAGCGCTGCCATTCTAAGACCTGCGAATATAGATTCCATAAATCCAACAATAGTAAAGTTGTACAGTGTTGTGACTATTTATTTATTTATTCATTTATAGTCAATTTTGTTTTTGATTTTCTAAGTAACATTTGTAGTGCACAAACAAGGAGAAAAATAGTAATTAACTGAGTCAGGATGTGCGGAGAACGATAACGCAAGGAATAAGCTACCTGACCCTTCTCCCCACATAATGCCTCAGAAAAGGGGATATATAAGGACTCCCCCCATCACTGTTTTCAGGATGCTATTGTCACTGACAGTCTGACACGCCTGCTGTGATATCACTTATGTTGGTTGAGTTAATCAAACATGTACAAGAATGCAGAAAATTGTCAAGAAAATGGAAGGAACGTTAATGAATGCTCAACGGGTATGAATCCGAATAAAAATGCAAGTAGTCCGACTTAAACCACGTCTAATTGAACACTAGTAAAATTATGTACAAAAATGCATCATCTAGGCTCCGCCGTATGTCAATGCACTCTCATATGTAGGTCGTAACTTATTACATCAAAATACATAGTTCATAACCATGTACAGTCAAGAAAATAGATAAGTATGCAAAATTATGCATACTTATCTCTTTTGTTCCTGCATACTTATCTCTTTTGTTGACTGTACGTACACCATACAACTTACATCGTCATATTTGAAAACCAACGCTGCAGTATACTGCGCTAAAGGCTGTTGGTTGTCTATAGGTTCATCAACTTTATTTTTCAAATCAAAACATCATCTTTTGTCTCAATTTAACACATTCTGAACGTTTGCGAGAAGGAATCTCATCGAGTAGCCATTTTATAAAAATGTTAGTTTACTGTGAACCGGACTCTCGTTCCATGCATTAGGCTGCATTTCCACCAGAGATGAGCGAGGATGCGTAGCGGGGGATGTGTGTAAAACTAACCAATACCAAAGCTAACTAAGTAAAGCTATAAAAATAAAGCGATGTTATTGGTTGGTTTCGCTACGCATCCTCGCTCATCTCTGGTAGAGACGCAGCCTTACAGTCAGTTTACTTTTAAAGTAAACAGACTCTCCAAAGACCCTTCTTGAAATCGTAATAAACTTTTCCTCTCTGCCACAGTTAGGTAAAAATAACAAACAGAGATGTATAACCGTAATTCCCAGTGAAAAAAAAAAAAAAAAGATAACAACGATAACTTGTACATACATTAGGCGGACATACCTTCTCTTCCCTGGTCCGCTTGCTGGCTTCGCGCGCTTTCAGCAGCTCGCGTGTCGGCTGTACGGCGCGGGCCGGCGGGCGCGCCGGGCGGGCTGGCGAGCCGGTGCCGGTGCTGAGGACGTGACAGTATGTTAGTTGTTGAAGGTTTATTAGGTTATAGCCGTTGACCGCGACTTCGTCTGCGATCAAGACAAAAGACACGTGGCGCCATCTATTATCATAATAACGTTATTGTTGTTTTCCTCGGGAACAGCACTTTTTTTCGGGATGAACGGTAACGCCATGTCCGGTTCTGTACACCTGACAACGTATATGCAAAATTTCAGGATGATCGGTTCAATGGTTTAAGCGTGAAAAGGTGACAAACAAACTTACTTTCACATTTACAATATTAGTTAGGACTAGCAGCGCCCCGCGGTGTCACTCGCATAAGTGTCGATCCCGTGGGAATACCGGGATAAATCTCTACACCAAATTTCATCTTAATCGGTTCAGCGGTTTAAGCATGAAGAGATAACAGTCAGACAGACAGACACTTTCGCATTTATAATAATTAGTATGGATTACTAACGTTGGTTTAACACCCTTGGGCGGCTGCGGCGGTCCAGTCTTCTTGTTCTTGGCAGAGCAAACAGAACAGGACTCGTCGGAGCAGCTGCTCACCGATGAACCGGAGCCTGATGACTGAAAGAGACGGAAATATTTAGCTAGTGGATATGGTGAAAGGCGGATCAGTTTTAGGCCCGGACTCCACTGAAGCGGAGCGGAGACGTGCAGAGTTGTCCAACCACAAACGAGACGAGTGACGCGATGAGGCTATTGTGATTGACAGCCTCTTCAAAATGACGCCGGATTGTAACCAAGAGACAAACGTTTCAAAAATGTCCAGTATAGAACATAAATTTACTATGGATAGTTAGGCAATACCCAGTAACTGGGTTGTGGAGGTCAGATAGGCAGTCGCTCCATGTAAAATACTGGTATTCAGCTGCATCCGGTTAGACTGGAAGCCGACCCCAACATAGTTGGGAAAAGGCTAGGCAGACGATGATGAGTTAGGCAATAATATCAGATTTCATGATTGTATCTATTAGTGTCTGTCTTCAAGATGACGTCCAATATATGATCATTTGTGGAAGGTATATACAAGTTCCCACTTGTAAGCATAAATATGTAAATTCGAAGAAACTTCAAAATTATTTGACGTGACAACCGATGCCAAAATAAAGGATGCTGCATTAGCTTAAAATAGATGAGTCACTATTAGAATGCAATTATAATATGACATGATATGGATATGTGTTGCGTTATAAATGTCTGGCTACTCAGTATTAGATAGCATGGGCCCTGATAGTCGAAATTCAGGCTTTCGTCTAATTTATTTGTAACAAGAAATTATAGCCTCTATGATGTGTATCATTAAGTTTTAAGTTGTTATTCGTACAGCATGCCCTGGCTTACCTTCCTGGGGTCGGGCGGCGAGGGCGGGCGCGCGGCCCGCGGCGGGACGCGGCGCGCGTCGCGGCGCGGGGCGGCGCGCGGCGAGCGGCGGCGCGGGCTGCGCGCGGGGCTGCGTCTGGGACACGACACACGCTATCTTATTATTATACTCTAGCTTTACTAACTTAATCAACCTATCGTGCGTTCGCGATTTATTTGGCAAAACTGTAAACAAATATGAATTAATGGAAAAATTACTTTAATTTCTACACAATAAAGTTCAGTTTTCACTACAACTTCAAACTTTCTGGTTCTAAATTGTCTGTACTATCTTCGCTTTAAAACTTTGTACCCATCTTCCAATCATCCTGTATAACAATCAATCAGCCGGTCGATTCTGTTAGAATCTCACTGTGAGAAGTTAGGTGAAGTGAGCTGTCATGCCATCTGATGCTATAGGAATTTACACGAATGACAGCTCACTTCATCTGAGTTATCACAGTGAGATTTTTACAGAATAGCACTACTGGTATGACAATAAAGCTTAAGATTCCAAAAACAATGATAAATAATAACTATCGTGAAAATTAAGGCACTAGTGTTTGATATTAGGGTGCCAAAATAGTACAATACGATAGGTGTGACTTAGGGTCAGTTCACACCGAGACGCTACGCTACGCGACGCGACGATACTGGGCCAGTGATCAGCGCTGCGTGGTGCAACGTATTCTGAATTCTCGCAATGAAATGTGAGTATCTTTTCGTGTAGTAAACAAAGTAATATATTGAGTCGCTCTATTAAAATGTGCACGCAACGTCGCGTCGCGTCTCGGTGTGAACTGACCCTGAAATAGTACATTATTGCACGTATAGCGTAAAATTAGCGCCCGAGGAATTTAATACTACTTAGGTCACACGTAATTGTATACTATTTTATAATACGTGTGCATTTAAGTCACGCTTTTCTGTGTAAAAATAGAGTATTTAAATCACAGAAAAGCGTGACATAAGTGACGGTTTAAAACACAGAGAGCTATAAACTACTTTTTAAAAGCAACAGTTATGTGTTGGCACGACTGTCTTAAGAAACTCAGGCCATTCCGGGCAGTTGTATCTATGCTAGTTGCCCGGTAAACTCTGCTTGCGAGATGCAGGATTTTGCGTGACGTCAGTATGACGCTTTGTACGCATGTGGCGTTGTAGATACCGCTACAAGCCGAAGCCTATGTATACCTGCAACACTGGTTGCAAGTGCCATCCCAGAAATAAACCTAAATAATCTCATGGGTCTATAATACACTGGCACCCATACCCTTGGCACTGGAATATGGCACCGCTACTTAGCGGCAGAAATGGGTACCTCAATTTTGCCTCCACGAAACAACCTTCACCAGAACTAAAACTAGCAGTCTATACAAATCTCCACATACCTAGCAACAGGGCTCCTCCTAGGGCTTCGCCGGGGACTGCGGCGGGCGGAGCGCGAGCGCGACTTGCGTGGCGAGCGCCGGCCGACGGGCGAGCGCGAGCGCCGCACCACTGGCGAGCGGGAGCGACGACCCGGGAGCGGTGTTCTGGAAGAGACACTTAGTTGATAAAAGTGGTCTAGATTAACAATTCGAGATTAACCAAGCGGGTGTGCCGAACCATGCCGACCCGAACATATGTGTAAAACCCCTTAGCATGTTTCCGGGGCCATTACAACATTCCATAAGACCAATTCTCGTAATTTAAAACATTCAAAATCTAGTCGCAGTCTCATCTCAGCGACAAACAAATGTCAAAAACTTGTCAAAATGTAGGGAAATTAGAGGTATTTTTGACAGATTGAGACTGAGATCAGACTGTGAACGTTCTTAAAATTACGAGAATTGCCCCTCATGTTGCCAGCAACACGAAGACAAGTAACCGAAACAATATTGCGCAAAATTGTCTCCGATGTATACAGAGCGTGCATTCTGAAAGTTGGCAACATCGCAAATAGCTGATAGAGAAATAAAAAAAAATTGAAGGTTTCGAATCGCTTTATTTTTAATCCTTAAAACTAAAATTCAGTGTCATAATATTAGTTATTGCAATTCATAATCAATATTTTAGTGCAACACAGAGCGATATTTCATTTATTTTTAGTAATATTAATGAATTAATCAAAACAGCGAAATATTTGACAGCTATTTGCAACGTTGCCTGCTTTCAAAATGCACAGCCTTAAGAGCGTTTACGTCGTACGGCATTTCATACAAACTTTCAAGCAGATAACATTTTCGAAATGTCTTATTTAAAAAAAGATAACTGGAAATTTCTGTTTCTATGGAAACTTTAAAATCGGTCTAATTTGGCTGTAACACAATTTTTCGAAAATGTTCTCTGCTAACTTTTTAGACCTTTGTATCCTGCTTATGCGTATCCTGCTTAAGTCTAAAAAGTTACTTAAGAACATTTTCGAAAAATAGTGTTATAGCCAATTAAACCGATTTTAAAGTTTCTATTGAAACAGAGATTTCCAGTTATCTTTTATTAAACAAGACATTTCGAAAATGTTATTAAGTAACTTTTTAGACCTTTTTTATCCCGCATAATTATGCGTATGAAGTTTCATTAAAATCGGTTCATTCATTTTGAAAAACAAGGGCTTGAAAGTTTGTATGAAATGCCGTACGGTGTAAACTCTCTTACTGCTGGTTGCACAGCTGTAAGGTGGAGAAGAAAACACCTTTTATAAATAGGCGTGTACTGGCTGCACAGTCACTGATAAATGCCGACTAATGCTTCAAAAGACAGCGCCGCGCAGCAAGAACAAAATCAACTTTATTTACACAACAGTAAAGTTGATATTTGATTGAATGGAAATAACAGTTTGTCCCGTGCAGCGAAAAGCGCCCTGGAGGCGTACCATGATCTATTTAAAAAAAATTCAAAAGCAAGACATTTCAGTTTAGGTTCTTAAACTGCATCGCTCACAGTCGTACCATGACGTCCAATACGCTCAGCGGCACTTGGATCGTTGAAAGTGAATGAGCGTTAAGAGCTCGTGGTAGGTATCCAGATGGCACGGCCTAAATTGAATCGTTAAACTGACGTCATGGTACGAATTAGAAGAACAGTTCAGTTTAGGTCCTAAAGTGGATCGCGTTAAGAGCTCGTGGTAGGTATCCTTAGCTGTGATTACATGGCTGAGGCATTAGAGCCTATCAACGACAAGACGTTGCACAATAAATTTGTTGACAATCCATTCCATTCACTTTGTGTAAAACGCTATATTTGAACAAGCTGGTTTCAAGGAGCGAACTCGCTCGTGAAGCTAGATTGCTAATAGAATGAGGTTGAATAACAACCAGATACACGTAAAAAACCAGCCATGTGCGAGTTGGACTCGCACACGAAGAGTTCCGTACCACCAAACAATATTTAACACTACATATAAAACAACGGCAAAAAAATCACGTTTGTTGTATGGGAGCCCCCCTTAAATAATTATTTTATTCTGTTTTTAGTATTTTTTGTTATAGCGGCAACAGAAATACACATTCTGTGAAAATTTCAACTATCTAGCTGACACGGTTCATGAGATACACAGCCTGGTGACAGACGGACAGTGGAGTCTTAGCAATAGGGTGCCATTTTTACTCTTTGGGTACGGAACCCTAAAAAACATAACCCTGTCTTTGCTGCCGCGCTGTCGGGTAAAAAGGGAAGGCTAATCAGGTCGGATACAAACGGCCGAAAACCGTCTAATGGCCCTCATAGGTAATTGTGAAGAACTTGCAAGTACAATATAATATACAGGTGTCTCAGAAGTCATCGTCAAGCCGGAATCGGGTAACAGGCCAGTCATAACCCCCTACATTTAAGGTTCGTATTAGGGCCGGCGCTCACTGCCGGCACGGCACGGCATCG
Source organism: Gortyna flavago (assembly GCA_963669345.1). Classification (NCBI taxonomy): domain Eukaryota; kingdom Metazoa; phylum Arthropoda; class Insecta; order Lepidoptera; family Noctuidae; genus Gortyna; species Gortyna flavago. The sequence goes on along the minus strand of OY770155.1, from coordinate 2,080,107 downwards.
CATGGCAAAGGATTTTATTACTAATCAAGTTATTTTGAATCTTATTTCAATGAGTTTAGAGTCAAGTTATTTTATTTCGATACCATGATGCCGCGACGTGCCGCGGGATGCTGTGGCATGACGCGACGCGCCCCGGCATGCCGCGGGATGCGACGAGTCATCCCGTTTCATTCTACGGGTTGCCGCGGCACGCCATTGCATCTCGCGAGACGTATGGGTCACTTTGTGTCGAGGAATTGTGATTGCTAAGCTGGTTGAAATAAGGTTGTAACTTGTGCAGCGGTCATTTCGGATAATGGGGCGCAGTCCGGTCGGTGCGCGGGGGCAAGGGAGGGGGGAGAAGACGCACTAGCGCGCGCGCGTTTTTTGTCTCTAATACACTAATACCACGGGATACCACAGCATGCCGCCGAAGCACAACCTGCCATGCCACGGAACACCGCGGGATGACGCACACAATCTGCCGTCCCATGCCGTCCCATGCAGTGAGCGCCGGCCCTAACTCGTCAAAATGTAGGGAACAGCTGATTTTTTTTTTGCGATTTCATGTTTGGTCCTTTAGTAAAATTTGTTCATAATGACGAGTACAATGGCCCCCTTAAGAGGATAACAACGATGATTAATATTTCAACCTGTACTTATAGAGATTTGTTAAAATGTCAAATATTCCGCAAAATGCAGCCTCAAAACCATCACTTTTATTTACAGCCACAAATGTAAGGCACAAATACAGCGCATATGCTATGGAAAAGTAAAAAAAAAAAAGTAGGGCAGATTTAGTGCTTAGTGCAGTAGCAGCAAAGTCCCCTTCCCAATTTTTGCGCAGAGGCTACTGTTTTTGCGCAGCATCCGCCCAATAAGAGCGCAGTGACATCACATCATGCAGCCAATAAACCAAATTGCAGCTGCATCTAAAGCCCCACATATCCTCAATCACCAGTGCTCAATATTAAGACAAGATTCACCTGGACCGTCTAAGTGCCGGGGACCTGGATCGCCGCGGTGATGGCGACCGCGACCCATCAAGATACAGCTGTTTGTACCCAGTGTGACGCCATCTGTTCAAACCGTGTGACACATTTTAGATAAGTTCGGGTTTCCTAAAAAAAAAAAAAGCGGTGCCGCCTTATAACGCCGCAATATGACGGTCGTAAATAAAGAAACACCGTGTTGTAAAACACCCAGAGTAACTTTCATGACAGCCGTAATTTTGCGGCCGCTATATGACGCCACCGGTTTCGTCGGATACCTGAACTTTATAGGATTATTGACTGCTTTTTGTTTGCAAGAGATTTAAAAATAACCAAGACAAGTAGAATTCGTATTCGCGATAACCACAATACCATGTCCTACTTCAATTAGTAGAAATTTAAACCCCTTTCAAATTCATCTTTTTACAAAAAAAAAAAAAAAATATAAAACAACATTATCTTGAAAAGGCTATTTTGTTTATTTTTTATTCCTACAGTCGCCTTCATATCATATCATAATTATTAAAAATCAATATAAATGATTTCAGATTGTTTTAAACATTCAAGTTATATTTTATTTTATTTAAACCATTAAATGGGTTTAATAAACTTTTATATAATCATTTCCAATAAAATCTCACAATTAAATCTATAAAATTATACAAAATGGTGGCAATAAATGTTGCCAAATTATATAGCTTCTTGCAAAATGCAAATAAGAAAAGTGAAAACAGAAAGAAGTGCAAATATTACGTGTTTTATGGAAGAAAAACTATTGAGATGATCATAGCGTCATTAATTCTACGTAAACTTCATTTTAACAACACAACTAAAGACAAAACTATAGACAACTATATAGTATACTATTAGACAAAGTATTTTTTCATGTGACTACAATTTTTTTTGCAAAAAATTAAAAATAGTCAACGACCCTATCTATTACGTTCACATCGTTGAACATGAAGAGTTACATAGGGCCGTAAGAGAAGACTATAAGAAGGGAAATCCCGTAATTAAAAACGTTCAAAATCTAGTCGCAATCTCATCTCAGCGACCATCAATGTCAAAAACTTAGGGAAATTGGAGGTATTTTTGACAGATTGAGACTGAGATCTAAAGACCAATTCTCGTAATTTAAAACGCTCAAAATCTAGTCGCAATCTCATTCCCATCATGACCTATGCTTGCGTAGTCTTCGCACACGCCAAGCCGCGATTTCTGCATAAAATGCAAACCCTCCAGAACCGTTTCCTCCGAAAGGTCACGGGAGCCCCCTTCTATGTCCGAAATGTGAATCTGCATCTAGATCTCAGAATCCCCACCATCCAGCAGTTCATGAAACGCCTCTCCAAGCGCTTCTTTGACTCTGCCATAAAGCACCCCAATCCCCTGATTGCGGCGGCCTCCCGATACACTCCCTCCCGCATAAGTAGGATTCGCCGACCAAGGCATACCCTCACTATCCCCGACGACGCCACTACCCTCCTCCAGGAGAGCAGTAAGGCCACTAGTACTCTCAGACGTCAACACAAACACAAGCTCAGACATCCGTCCTTCCGTCCTCGCCGCCGAGGCCCGTCGCGACGTCCCGCACCATCACCGTGCCCGCCCCGACCCTTGCTCGAGCCAGCCCGCGCAGCTGAGCCTGTAGTTTTAAATTCGCCCCTAAACACTAATAATAATACCGATCCAGCCTGTCCCTTGCTGTCCTCTTCCAGCGACGCCCTGAGCCGAGGTCCGAACCCCGCAGGGGGTTACCCTTAGCGCTGTCGCTTAGTTTTTAAGTTATTGTTTGCCCTGGCTGGAGGCCTTAATTCGAGGCATCCACAGGAAAGTCCGGTTAAGCAGTAGCCATCCTCATAAAGGATGAACTGCGAGATGCCATTTATTATAAAAAATAAAAAAAAAATCGCAATCTCATCTCAGCGACAAACAAAATGTCAAAAACTTATCAAAATGCAGGGAAATTACATGTATTTTTGACAGATTGAGACTGAGATCAGACTGTGAATGTTCTTTAAAATTACTAGAATTGCCCCTCTGATCTCAGTCTCAAAATCTAATTTTCTTACATTTTAACAAGTTTTTGACATTTGTTTTGTTGCTGAGATATGACACTGCGTCTAGATTTTGATCGTTTTAAATTACGAGAATTGGCCTTCAGACTGAACGTTCTTAAAATTACGAGAATTGCCCCTCAGACTTTGAAAGTTCGCGTTCCTAAAAATTACGAGAATTGCCCCTCAGATGACAAGGAGGCATGAGCGAATGGGGTGCCACTTTTATCTGTAATTTCATAAATAAAATGAGTGCCTTGTTTGCCTAACGATAACGGTTGCAAGCGCTACTGCTGAGTTTTGAGATCCTGGGTTCAATACTCGGGCAGTGTTATAAGGCCATCTCCATCTCAAATCCATCTCAAAAGACCATCTCAGACATCGATCTACATGGTCTTCATATAACCTGACCAAGATTATGTCTGGACTTTAAAAGAGACTGTGACCTCTGAGTTTGTTTCGGCGTTTCTTCTCAGAGTAGTCAGATAGGAAACGCCGACCTCATCTAGTTTTATAAAAAATATGATTGACATGTAAAACTGTTTGTGCAAAAACCTACTTACAAAATAAAAATCATTTATCATTTAGGTTTTTTCTCATTAGCAGTCCAATTTGGATTTGTGCTCGATTGATAGCAACAGGATTGCAGGGAATAACATGCACCCATAATTCGCCAGTTATGTTTAGTCACACCTCTGCCTAACCCACAGATACAGATAGACCTAGATAACGCAAGTATCACGATCTGTAAGGAAAACCAAGCGTGCCATTTTTTGACTACCTACTATGACGTTACAAGCACTTTTTTTTTTCTGCAATGCATGTGCAATCAGTACATTCACTTTTAGCAGATGTGTTGCATGCTTCTCTCATTCAGTGTCCTCCAGCGAGATCATCTACTCATAATTCTCAATACTATAGGATGCCTTTTCTTTTATAGCGTTTAACATAGCTGGATATTGTGAGCTGACGTGCAAGGGCAGGTGGGGGTAGGGTAGGGGGGGGGGGGTTTAGGGTGGGCTTCTAGCCGTTTCCTTTACGTAGTCTTGATATTAGTGATTTCTTCTCTCACTGTGAGCATTTCCAGGTGTCCGTGGATCTCAGTATTAGTCACATACCAGGGGACATTACTGATTGTTCGGAGAATTATGTTCTGCATTCTTTGTATTTGCATAATGGAGGAGTTATAAGCACTACCCCACAGCTGAAGATCGTACATCCTTATAGGTTTACATGCACTATTTAGTGATGGGAAAATCAAATCGATTCTAAGACGCCGCCGCGTGCGGCACCCGTCTCGCCCCACCCCCGGGGCCTAGCGCCAGCGCTCACGCTCACTCAGCCAGCAGCAAACAGGACTGTACGTAAGCTGGGCACGCGAAGTAGTTGCTCTTGCATTATCTAGGTTTATGTGTGTCTGTGGCCTTACAATTGGAAGATTTCTGGTGTTATGTTATGTAAATTTTGAAAATACTCTAACCCCCTTACTAATAAACGTATTATATCAGATGAAGTATACTACTATGACGCTATACATACAACGCAAGGGGGTAATTTTATTGATTGAAATAGATAAATGAATATTTAATTCAATGAAAGAAAGGTTGACACTTTCCGTGACCCAATGGCTGGCGTTTACCTTGGCCAGAGACTAAGCATTGCCATACAACGTGGTAATGCCGCCAGTCTCTTGGGTACATTACCAGTCGACAGCGACGCGGATGATTTTACGACGCTAAATTTTAGTTTGTGTATAGTTTTAGTTATGTTAGGATAAAATTAATTAGGTATCAGTTGTTTTTTGCTTACTTATTATTTTAATTTACAGAAATAAATATTATACTTAGATCAAATTAAAGAAATATTTTAATTTAAGTAATAGATGAGAAGCAGAACGGTTCAGATAGGATTTGGTTTTAAGAACTTTACTCTGGACACTTTAACGCGTACGTATATTTTTTTTACATCGTTCTCACATATAATTAAAAATTCAACATTAATGATGTAACTAATATTTTTGTAAAAATATAATTTAAAAGAGTGTCCATGGAGTTTCTTGCCCGTTCTTCTCCATAGGTACCTACGCTTTGGGATGGGCAACTAGCTTCATATTTTCTGACTGACCTATTGACAATTCAAAAGTGCCTGTAAATGGTTTAATTGAAATAAATGCTTTGAGTTTGAGTTTTGAACTTTTCTTACATGTATTATCCATATTCAAGCAAATAAATGATTTTAATTTGAAAAATTCGTTCAAATGTTTTGTGAAATGTATTGAAGAAACATTATAGGCTGATTAAGTATTGAAGAAACAAGATGGCGGGTTTAGTTCAGATTTTGGCGTCGCGCCAAGATACTTGAACAACTATTCAGTCTACCGTACATCAGTGGAAACAGTTTGGTTTTAAAAGCGCCTTTATGAGGCAGTAAATAAGGGCGATTTTCGAAAATAAATTATTTTACATGTAAATTTTTGCGCGCGTTCGATTTTTATCGCGCACTGTATTTTCAACTCTCGGTGCTAAGCAGTGCTTTGATAATCCAGTACGCGATAAAAAAAAAATCACCTTTGCGCACGAAAATTAATAAAAAAGTACATATGGAAAAAAAAACATGTTGCTCCGACCTCAAATAAATTGGGATGAAAGCTAGAAAATGATCATGGAATGCTCACCGATATCGAGAAACTAGCAGCGCCCCGCGGTTTCACCCGCATAAGTCCTAATCCAGGTCATTGTCTACCCAGTCGCAAAATTTCATCTAAATCGGTTCAGCGGTTATTGATTGCCCATACAAACTGCCACCCCCCTTTTCACCTATTCCCTTAAAGGATGATTTCTGGGTTAAAAACTATCCTATTTCCTTTCCCGGGGCTCGGGGATCTCTATACCAAATTTGATCTAAATCGGTTCAGCGGTTTAAGCGTGAAGAGGTAACAGACAGACACACTTTCGCATTTATAATGTTAGTATGGATGCTCACCGATTCGGGTCTTTCTCCTCGACCTCCAGCAGCTTCCTGTCCCAGCTGCCCGGCGAGGCCTGGCGAGCTCTCTTCATGACGTTGTCAATCTCTTTCCGGCGGCCTGCCGGATTCGATGGATCTGATGGATGAGATGAATACAGTGTTACTAGTAATTTTGAATAATACAACATCTTCCCTGGATTTTTTCTTTTTACTCCTGGTTCGCGAGGCGGCCATATTGCACCGATGCGGATACTGTAATAGCCGTTTTGTTTTGCCGCAATGCAGATTGCGCTCGGGTACGCCTCTGCGCGCGCTGCTGTTATATCTCCCGTTGCATAACGCGTTATTGATTGGTCGCGTCGCAGAGAATATTTATGTAGGTGCCTATGTAGGATATCTAGACCCCCCCCCCCCGACGTGGATGCGGATACGTATTATGACTTGTGTGAAAATGTCTCGTAACAATTCCATTACTTATATACAAACATAATCAGTAATGCAGGAAGATTTTTTTATCACCATCCAAATTTTTACAGGGCGTTCTACCCATGAATATGAACAACTTTCACTATGGGACCAACTCTGAAATCACGAAAAAAAAATCTGCTGTTTAATACAAAAGTTCAATACATACTTGACCAAATGTATGAAACAGCAGTTTTTTTTTTTTCGTGATTTCACAGTTAGTCCCATAGTGAAAGTTGTGATAAAAAAATCTTCCTGTATAATGTTCCCACTGCTGGGACACAGGCCTCTTCTCTGTGAGAGGGAGTGGGCCAAAAAAAGCGCCTGTCTGGGTTCGAACCTACGATGTTCAACTTGTTAGTCGCAGACTCGCAGCCGTTACCACTGGGCCACTACTGCCCGATATTCACACAATTTTCTGAATGCCAACAAACATTTCCGTCAAACTTCAGTTCCTTACGATTATGGGAAAATTCACCAAAGAAAAAGCCTTGTAGCTATTCTTGCCTAACCGAGTTGTAACAGCATGGAATAGGCTCCCGGAAAATGTTGTGACGGCTCCCACACTGAACTGTTTCAAGAACCGACTGAACAGACAAAATTTCTCCTTGAAACAATTTTTGCCTAACCAAGTTGTAACAGCATGGAATAGGCTCCCGGAAAATGTTGTGACTGCGAACGACGAACTGTTTCAAAAACTGACTGGAGAGGTTAAACATCTCCAAGCAAGTTGAAACAAACGCATCAGATAATTAGCTGCTCACACTCGCAGTCCTTACCAAAAAACAACAATAATTGTGCAACATTGAAATCGATGACAATTAGAAAAGTTCAGATCAGCGCGAGGAAGAAATGCAAAGACAGAGGTCTACACACAAGAGACTAGGGTCTAACGCTCATTCATCATGAGGTTTATTTATTTAATTGTAATTATTTATTTATATAACAATTACATGCTGCACTTTCAGTAAACACCAAAGCGCACAGCAAGCCAACAACAACATTTAACTAAAAAACTTCACACAAACATTAAACATAGATTTACTGCTATACATAAATTTATCAAATAAATAATAATACACAACTTAGCATTAAAATCTGTGAGTGAACAATTAATCATCCCCTGTTTTCCTACGCTTAGGGTTGGAATTTCTTTTCCTTTATATGGGACCAACTTCAGGGTTTTAATACCACCCTTTCCAATCAAAAAAAAAAAAATCAAAATCGGACTACTCTGTAAAAAGATATGCGTGGTCATACCTACATTAAAAAAAATATATATTATATTTATACGCGTCGAATTGAGAACCTCCTCCGTTTTTTAGTCGGTTAAAAAGTTGTATTTATTAATTGGCACAAACCTACTTACATTTATTTAATCAAAAATAAGTAAACTTCACTAACCGTTGATCCGAGAATGTTGTGGATTCCTATCCATATGCAGGCGGTTTTTTGAAGCCGCCTCCGCAGCGCGAGACACCGACCCGTTGCGACGGGAAGACATCCTGCAAAATGGTGATACACTGATAAGACACCTGGTTGAAACCTTGTTATCATGGTCAGCTGCACTGAAAAGAAAAAATCCTGGCGACTTCGTGATTTTCGCGGGTTTTATTCGTGCCATATCCGTGACTTTGAAGGCAAGCTGTTGGTCTTCGGTTGGTTAAAAGAGCCGGAGCCAGAGTTGCGAAATTCAATAAGTACGTTTTTTTTTGCAATTTGCGGCACTGGGTTGTTTATTAATCAAACTGTAAATATATATTTGTTAAGGTCGCAAATCATAATTTTGAACATAAAATTTAAAACTGACCAGGAGGCCTACCATGATCTATTTAAAAACGATTCAAAAGCAAGACATTTCAGTTTAGGTTCTTAAATTGCATCGCTCACAGTCGTACCATGACAACCAATACGCTCAGCGGCATTTGGATCGTTGAAAGTGAATGAGCGTTAAGAGCTCGTGGTAGGTATCCAGATGGCACGGCCTAAATTGAATCGTTAAACTGACGTCATGGTACGAATTAGAAGAACAGTTCAGTTTAGGTACTACAGTGGATCGCGATAAGAGCTCGTGGTAGGTATCCTGTCGTCTATTTCATTTAAACTAACATTTTCGGGTTTTGGTCTTGTGAAAAGCGTTTAGAGGACCCCTGATAACATTGATTAATGTTCGACACGGTACGACAGCGTATCGAGTGGTTGTAAATAGCTATGCAGCAAATTACAAAAAAATAACGTACGAATATGGCGAGGACTACCTCTCCGTTTATATCTAAGAATATGTAACTGTCATCCAGAAACTGAATAACGGACAAGATTGAACTGCAGTGGCTTTAAAACTATCATACAAAATCCAGACATAGCTGCACAGAAGAATCATGACTTGTTACTCCAAAAACCGACCAAAGCTGTTGGACAATCTATCTGTCTTTTGTTTTATTATTTGTTTGTAAACCGGAATCATCGCGTGGTATTTTGTTGTTGCAATATTTAGTTAGCGTAATTTCGATTATAAATAGATTCAGTAGAGTTTCTGTGTTGAATGACGAACTGTATAATTTTGTAAGTTTTATAGTCCTAGTGATGACAATAGTTTAAGGCATAGTTTTCTTTTAATTAGTGGTTTAATTTTTATTTGTAGTAAATGACATACATTGAAAATGGTTCATGTATCACAAATGAAAATTCTAGTGAAACTATTCATCTAGTTTAGTTAAAGAAAATCTAACAGACTGTTAAACCTGTGTCAAGCAATTTAATCAGCTGTTGTTATAATTATTTTACTCAGCCAGCCACGAGCAATGATAAATGATTTATTTTCTGTAAGTAGGTTTGTACAAACACTTTTACACGTCAAACATATTTTTTTCAACTAGATGAGGTCAGCGTTTCTTATCTGACTATTCTAAGAAAGGCCGAAACAAACTCAGAGGTTACAGTTTCTTTTAAAGTCCAGACATAATCTTGGTCAGATCATGTGAAGACCATGTAGATTGGTGTCTGAAATGGTCTTTTGAGGAAAGAACCACACAGATTGAGCGGACCTGTCCAGTCAGTGCACGCATTTGTCAAAAATCGTGCAACTCAACTCAGAAGTTGAGGAGCTCAACGATTCGATGAACAATATCAAAGAAAGGACATTTGGGTAGGCCGCGTAATTTACTCAAACTGCCAGATCATGATTAAAACTAACTAAGAAGGAAAACAGTAAAAAAGAAATGACCCACATAGTCCTCACATTCAAACAATTAAATAAAAAATATTTTACAAAGTAAATATTCATGTCGTTGTATATATAAAAAACATCAATAAATTATTCATCATTGTATATATAGAAATCATCATGTCATTGTATATATAAAAATAAACACATGCATGTGTGCAGTGATTTAGTAAGCTAATTTTAGTGTTAAATTAGTCAAAAGAATATAGTCATGGAGAATAGAAGTAAGACGAACCGACTCTTATGGGGGCGAAAGTTGAAAAAGTATCCAGCTTTATACAGTAAATAACAGTTCAAAAACTCTCCACAATGGCGCTAGCGTAAGTAAAGGGTGTGGGGTGAATGTAGCAGTTGTTGACAGAGTGAAGTATGCAGAGTTAGAAAATTTAATATTTTTAGTGACTAACCCCCTAAATAATAAACGTTGCATAGCATCTGTATAGTTACACAACACTTTGTCTTCTTCTTTCGAAAGTCAAAAAACCGACACCTGAAAGAGAGAAATTGGGGTGTTGCTATTCATCTGATATAATTATGTGTATTAGTTAGGGGGAAAGTGTAGTTAGTGACAGCCCAGTATGCCAAACCTCAACTATTTACGTAGTCCAAACTAATTTTGTAAACATACCCTAAAATTACTGCTGTGAGAAATTTACACTTTTGCTACTGTGGGGCCACCCTAATTTAATTCAGTTTGATTGTTGTTTGTTTCTCATTTAATTTTGTCAAATTATGACAAGTAGTTTAGAAGTTAGGGAGGGAACAGATGAACATACATACATACAGGTCAAAATCATAACCCTCCTTTTTGCTCCACCATAGTCGGGTAAACATGATTGTAGTATTCCAGTTTTAATACTTTTTGTTTTTGAAGGGCAATATATGTTATGCTCAAATAGATATTATATAGTATGTCTGCTGCATATAATTTCAGTGTATCAACTAGTCTGTTGTGATTTCATTTATTGGTAATATTTTGGGCCATAAGTGTTCTTTTTATATTTTGTCTGCTTAAAACCAATTCATGGCTATTAAGTTAAGAGGTTCCAAGATTCATTCTTCCATGAAAACGAATTCAACTTTCACATTTTCGCGATTTTGTTCAACTATTGATTTGTATGGCGTATTGTCTTGCCTTTTTCTCGCTAAAACGTATGCTGACGTCATTATAGTGTTTTTACGCGTAGGTCTGTTTTTATTTATGATTTATCTCGCTGCAGAATTAATTTACGAGTAAATTTATCCGTTGTATTAACCGCTACTTTATCTGTTCGGCCTTAGTCTATTTATACTCAACAAAATGGCTGACTCGATCGATTTTCTTCACCTGCATTTAAAACCATGACAAACTTACCTGAATGACTCCGTTCAAGGATCGGATGGAGCGAGGGCTCCGAACGCGCGCGGCGGGACGCGGGGGGCGAAGCCCCGGTGCCTGGCGGCGGGCAGACGCGAAGCCCGGCAGCGCCGCTGTAAAAACCGACATACTTAGAATACGCAAGCGGCGCGCGGGCGTACGAGAGCTTCGCGAGGGGCGAAGCGACCGCGATCGACACAGGCCCACGCGAGGCGAACATGCAGCCTCCGGGCACACGCGGCGAGGCCTCACGGTACAGGCCGTACGCGGCAGCATAAAATCCTCCATAATGCAGGCGATGAGGCGACGCTCCTCGAAGACAGGCTGAACATCCAACATCAAATACTATATTCACCTTATATTAATCACAAAACAAAGTTACGAACCAGTATAAAACACGTAAACTTTTCACTGAAGTTCTATGGTATCCGAGAAGACGTAAATCGCTAGGAGTTAGGAGTATCCGCGACACGCCTTTCTACGTTCAGCGGCCATTTTGTTTAGCAAGCAATCCATTGACCTTTCTCTTTCTCTTCGATTTTTTGCGTTTCATCCGATAATGATGTAGTGAAAGGATGACAATAGTACCGCTTGGAAAAATTATTATCTCCTAAATAATAATTTTCAAAATTATTTTTATTACAATTTTGGTGTTTGTTATTATGTGAATATTTTTTCTAGCAAGTTTTCTTTAGAAAATTCTGTAAATAAACCAACAACACAATGTTTTTCCATAGCAATAACGAAACGTAGAGCACAGCGCCATCACAGCGCAGACTCAATGTTACCAGTGGTAATAAGTTTCTACCATTAAGTAGCGTTACGTAACTTTTGCTTATTTGTATTTATTTGAAAATTATGTAAGACTATCTAAATTACTTTGGAGTTGTCTTGCAAACAATAAACCTTATATAAATCTACAAATGATTTAAAAAATCTTTACAAGAAACACTCTTCAAGCAACAGATTAGCTTTCTAGTATAATTTCCATAAAAACTATACACCATACACCATCCCACTTAGCAACACCGATGCATTCCAAGTTCTACTAAAAAAATAGTGCAGTAACAACGTCCATCGGGGAGGGATGTGTTACTTAGCACTTTAATTTTAAGTTTTAAATTGTATCGTTAGCTATAGAACATTAAAATTATACTATAATATTCATGTTCACAGTTCTTTAACATAAAAATAGTCGTATAAGTTCGTCTAACTCGTATTAATCATAATTTTAACGAAATAAACTGAATAAAAGCTAGTTACCTGAAAGAGTAAATAAAAAAGTGAAAACTATAAACCTTTCTAGATGAACCGGTTCTCGTAAGAAAAAATCGACTTGCCCAAGGAATTCAAGGTATGCATGTTCCCTATTTTAACTCTGACTAGATGTATCTTAAAATAAGTCTAAATCAATGAAACATTTCTTGCGTAAATGGAGGTAGGAAGTTGACGCGTTCTAATCGAAAGCACTGCTATCGTTTATATAAACAGCCGTCATAAAATTTAATGTTGGTTACAATACAATACCTACATAACAATCATCTTAGGCGAACTAAGTACTTATATTCATGTCAACATAATTTATAAATCATCGCGCCTGTATTCTGCAAAGGTCACAAGAGGACAAGAGGTGTTAGTAAGTATTGAAATGCGGAATGTGGACCCTGATAATATTAAGTCATGTCCTAAGCAAAAGGGGCCTACGTGCCTCTTGCCATGTCGGCATCATCATAGATTCGTGGGCGGAATGAATGATTACCATGTTCGATTTTAGAAAGCATTGCGACCATTAATATATTAAATTAAATAAAGTTAGACACGTTACTCATTTACAGCGCCTGTTCCTACTAAAGAGTGATTGTACTCACTAAGCAAGCACTCAGTCGCTCACGGAACATCCTTGGTCACTCAGCTCAGCTCAATAATTTCAGTTTTTTTGCAAATACGCACGATTCGCACGGCGACTAACGTGATTTCGCTCGCACGACAGCGTCGGCTACTATCTCTGTCCTCGTCTATCGGATCTGTAGGTTTTGCGACTGTTATCACAGATGATGTGTGGGTTACGCTGCATAGTCGTGCGCCGAGCACAGGATTAGTGGTCGCGATGTTAGCGCGTCACGTATCTATGAAAATTATATATCAATGATTGCGACGTCCCTTTTTTTTTCGAATCAAGAGTGCAAAACATTTTTTGTCTCTTTTCTGCAACTGTTTCTATTGAAGGTACTCCTGCCGTTGCTAGTACACAGAACCTACTTAATTTGTATAGGTACCATTGTAAGTACATATAACTAGATTCCGCCCGCGGCTTCGCCCGCGAGGTATGTCGATAAAAAATATCCTATGTCCTTCCCCGGAATGCAATTTATCTCTCTGCCAAATTTTATCGAAATCCTTCAGTGGTTTAGGCGTGAAAAGGTAACAGACAGACAGAGTTACTTTCGAATTTATTATATTAGTATGGATGTAATGGAGATTAACTGTACCTTTCAAACATTTATTTAATGCAGCAGAAACGAAAAAAACATCGAAATATTTTTAAAAAATCCCGTCCATCAAGTATGACACCTGAAAACATTGTAGAATGCGAAAAAAACAATAGTTATTTTTTTTATAGTGTTTTTCACCCATATGAGGAACCCTATTGAAAATGGCTAATTTATTCAAAGTAGTTTATTATAAATTAATTTTAAAAAAAACGGTCAAGTGCGAGCCGGACTGGCTCACCGAGAGGGTTCCGTTCAATAAATAGTTTATTACGGTAATTTTTTTAAATGTAGTGTGACTAGCACTTTTTTCTCTACTAAAACAAAAACACCCAATAAAAATATTTGACGTCTGCTTAAACGTTCGAATGGAACACGCTGTCAATTATGACCAGGCTCCATAGATAGCCTCTACATTACACACCCAGAATAATCTGAGTTTGAGCAACCTTGATCTACTCCATCTAATAAGACCTAGAGGCATCGTATTGGCAACTGTGATCGAATCTACGCGGAAGGGAAAACATCTGAGGCGCTCATTGAGTGTGCTATAACTTTTTGCGCGTAATTCGTGTGTGCTAGTTTATGGCTACTTCACTCAATTCCATGTTGTACATTTTCATTTTGATGAACGTGAAAGTTTGTGTTTGATCTTTTCCAAAATTTTTTGATAAAAAAGTAAACAAATGTATCAGAAGGCCATTTCTTGTAATCTAAAACGCTCAAAAATCTAGTTGCAGTCATAGAACTATTATTAGGTTGCAGTCTTATCTCGGCGGACAGTGACACTCAATGTCAAAAATTAGGGATTTTAGGGATATTTTTGACTGATTGAGACTGAAGATTCCCCGACTAAATGCAGTTAGTCGCAGTTACTTGGTATTTAGTATTTTTAGGACCCCAAAATATATTTAATTTAGGTTAACAAAAAAAAGGTGCAGTCATTATAGGTTCAATAATATTTTTAGAGGTTCAATTAAATAAATGACAAGTGTGATCGAAGATCGTAGACCTCCTACCTGGACATGAGTTACCTTGGGTAACCTGGAAGTCTTTAAACAGACTCCGGACCCAGGTTGGCCGAAGCAAGGAAAACCTCATAGACGACTCCGCCTTGGAGTGTAAATGTGGTGCTGTTCCACAAACGATGGGACACATAATATCGTGTCCTTCGTGTCCTGTCAGCTGCACGTTACAGTAACTGCCGAACAAGTAGCCGAATTCCGGGCCGAGTTCATTTAGATTGCTATCGACACGCTCAGAAGAAGAAGAATGACAAGTGCTATCAATGCCTTGCCAGTTGCCACTATGGCATGTTATTTATTTGTATGAGTAACAATTGTGAATAATGTAATAAAATACAGTATTGTTTTGTTTCAGATTACCTTCGAACAAGAACCGTCATGTTATGCAGTTGTAAATACATGTAAGTAATTTATTTATTTTTAGCCTATATTGTCCCCTCCAGGGCCAAATTCCTCCGTTTGTTCTTCCCACTCCTCTCTGTCTTGAGTTAGTCTGGACCAATCTTGTATGTGGGCTTCAAGCTCGTCCCATCATCTTCATCAACACTTTGCCCGATCTTTAAATCGAACCCAGGTCCTCGTGCTCAGCAGTAGCACTTGCAACCACTAGACCAACAAAGCAGTCCCATAGGGACATATAAAAAAAAAGTCGGTCATGTGCGAGTCCGGACTCGCGCACCGAGAATTTCGTACGTAGGTTTTCGGATATTTTCCTTTACTTGTACTACATGACATTGCTTCTTGCAAATTTCATGATTCTAGGTCAACGGGAAGTACCCTACAGGTTTTATTCCGTTGCGAGTGTCAAAATATGCGGGTGCGGTATAAACGGAACATAAACGCCCGTACCTTTGATTGCGTTGACTTTAAAAGTTAGATTTATTCACTCAATGGAATATTCAGCCCTGAATATTCTATATCAATTTCAACTCAATAACTTTACGCGTTCTGAGAAAAAGGGCCTTGAACTCTTGACAGACGGACAACGAAGTGACCTTATAAGGGTTCCGTTTTTCCTTTTGAGGTACCCAAAAAATAGGAGAATATAGGTGACAATGGGTGTTATCTAGTAACTGGGTTGTGAAGGTCAGATAAGTAGTCGATCCATGTAAAATACTGGTATTCAGCTGCATCTGGTTAGACTGGAATCCGACCCCAACATAAAGGCTAGCCAGATGATGATGATCCCACGTGCTTATCATCGATTACAAATATCTTCTGATGGAGGTACACGAATATGCGCAGCATTTACTTGTACAGACGCCAGCACATCAAGCTACCCGAAACTGTCAAATTTTCCCGAACAACTTTGAACCTAATGCTTTAGCGATAAAGTTGAAAATCTGTTAAAGAAATTTGACAGATTGGAGTAGCTTGATGTGCTAGCGTCTGTAAAACTTTCTGAGCTTGCAAGCTTCTACCCGGGATGTCGTCAGCGTGAAATTTCTTGTTTAAACATAAAATATTCTAGCCAATTTAATTTAACTGTGTAAAGTCCCTCCACAATTGATGCCTGGTATGTACGTGATGACATTAGTTACCACTAGCGCCATCTAGTATCGAGTACCAGAACTAGTAGAGTCAAGATCCTTCTGGAACTTTCTAGTGCTATCGACATCTGTTCAGTCGGGGCCGGTATGTACTCGAACATTCTAGATGTTTATACAGTAGAAGGTTCTGGAACCATCTGAGGCCCTATAAGGTCGGTATGGGCCGCGACCCGGGTCAGTATTGGATAAGCGATACAAGCGAATAAATCGGAAGATGATCTTCAAGTGCGAATTAGTCCAATTGCGTTTTGTTGTTAGTGTGTTTAAAGTTGTAGGTAATTAATTGGTGTTGTTAATTAAAGTGTCTATTTTTTTGGTTATGAAATCGGCTGTTTTTATTGTCACGAACCTCAAGCTTGTAACAGTATCTAATCCATTACGACACCTGTCTTCAAGTCAAACCAACCTATTTACCCTTTGAGCTTATATCTCAATTAGGAATCTTTCTTTCCTCGAAATAGTGTCAACAAACGCTCGACTATTTAATTAAAAATATCGTGACCTTTTTATCTCGACTAATTTCAATTGAATACATTAAATATAAATAATTGAATTAAGATAAATTGTTGTGATGCTGCGAGCTGGTGCAGTGACTTCGAGATAAGCGAGGACAGAGAGTCTTTCAATGTAAGAGTAGGTATAGGTATCATGAGTACAGTGCTGTATATGGGGGGCCCGTGGCTAAATAATAACAGCCGCACAGGTCGATTGCCGCGATTGTTCTGTGGAGGGGTGACTAAAGTGACCATCTTCACCAGACCCCTCCGTGCCTCGGAAAGCACGTTTAAGCCGTTGGTCCCAGCTGTCATTCGTGGATCTTTGACAGTCTATACGGGTAGTCTGACAACCAGTCCTACCAAGGGGTATCGTATTACCCAGTAACTGGGTTGTGGAGGTCAGATATTCTCTTGGATTTTCTCTTTGACCTCACTATTGTCTTCAGTCCCCTCCATATCCGTGGTACCCTTGAAAACTATCTCTCTGTCTCTTCGGTATAATGTCAAAATGAAAATCCAACATGGCGGCTGTAATTTTTTATTTTTTTTTGTTAATAATAGATACTAGGTAACAGATACTTTTGATTTATGTTTCTGATTAATCAATCAACTTTAAAAAAAAAAAAAAAACTCACCGCAACATGATTCGAAAATGACACATAGGTCAGGTAAGTAGATCTGTATATTGTGGGAGACTGGTGCCTAAGCTAGGCTCGTGGCCTGTGTTTCAGGACACCAGGATCCCCCACCCCTTTACATTATCATTTCATAATTTATGTACTAATGATTAGCTTCTGGATAAAAACAGGGTGTATAAAAGGTGAACGGAGTAGTAGCCAGAACAGACATCTCTTTTTATTACCGAACTTGCGGTCACCCGCGGCTCCGCCCGCGTGGATGTCGGTTACCGCTGCATAAAGCCTACCCAGGAAAGACACGGTCAGCAAAATGATTCCCAGGTTAATTCACAGACACCGACAGTAACATCGACGACGCAGTCATTATCCGCAGGCTGCACAGATTGTCTTTCTGTGTACGTTAAAGTTATTAATGATGAAAATATTTAAATGTAATTAGTACTAAGTTTTCACTTCTGCCGGCAGTCCCGGAGCGCAACCCGTTGTTTTAGGATAGATAACTAAAGCGATTATTGTAGAGCTTCTCTATAAACAACATTTGACGTTAAATTATTTTCAGGTAACAAAATATACTGATGGTCGGGAGCCCCGACCCGTGATAGGGCAACGTAAAGTTGCCCATTGGATGCGTAAAACATTCTTTTCGTAAATCAATTCCTACTAATTTGATCGTAATATTTTAATTTCGCCATAACTTCAAAACCAAACGTCCAATTTTAATGATTCAAAGACCAAATTTTATCTACATAAACTGTACTTAGTGATGAAATAATTTATTTTGATAAGGATTAATATCATGAGTAAAATAAACGCGTTTAAAAATGTAGTCCAAAAAAAATGGTTGTTGTGCCTCACTCGACATAGATAGGTATAGTGTGTCGCGGACTTTTTTGTAGATATTTATAAGATCTACAATTAATTAGAACATTTTATGGTTCTATCTTTTATAGTTTAGGCAGCGTACGCAAAATAAATAACTTTTCTTGTTGATTTTTTACACCTTGTGTCCGAAAAACCCAAATATCTTACGGAACCCTATTTTTTTCCAAAATAAAATCTATCCTATGTTACTTGTGGATAATGTAGCTTTCGAATGGTGAAAGAATTTTTAAAATCGGTCCTGTAGTTTTTGAGCCTATTCATTACAAACAAACAAACAAAGTTTTCCTCTTTATAATATTAGTGTAGACTACGGCGAAGCAAAAAGGAGGGTTATGATTTTGACCGGTATGTATGTATGTTCATCTGTTCCATCCATGGAATTAATATATGTACTTACATGTACTTACATATTAATTCCATGGTTCCATCATAACTTCAAAAGTACTTATAATATTTTGACAAATGAGGTATCGTTAGAAACGTCTTGACCGTCCGCTGGTTATAGGCTATGTGATGTCACACTAAATTCAACATGGCGCCCTCTAGAGGACATAAAGTAATGAATTTAAAAATAAATGTTTTGGGATGGTACCTTGTGGGGTATCAAATGAAAGGGCTTAATTAGCACATTTCTAAAATATAAATGTTACTGAAATAAGCCTAAAATAATTAAATAAAAAATAAGTTTAATAAAAACTAAAACCAGACTACTGAAAAGGATGAAACAAAAAGTACCTTCCCGTGGTCGCATGCCGCTGTACTAACATATTACAATGTTAACCATTTTTACCCAAGGGTATCGAAAATAATATACATTTTTGTTTTTAATTTACGAAATTTCTACCTTTTGTTTCAAATTTTGTTGTAGTTTCAACAAAAAGCATAATTTTTCATTTTGATTTCTGTTAATTACTGCTGAATACTAGAGCTATCGTGTAAAATTATGTTTTTTTATGTAAATTTAGAGCTTTTGAAGAAAAACTTGGTTCTTCTCTATTTTAAACCTAATTTTAACATAATTATGCAAATTCAAGAGCGATTTTTGTAAAAAAAATGTACAACTAAAATGGTTAAAACTGTAATAATGTTATAGTAAATTATCTGATGTATTCGAATCCTTAGCGGTGGACCACTATTTACGTCACATCCTGTATAGAGTTTAGGTTCCGCACTTAATCCTTCAAGAGAACCATTGTGAAGACTTCGTGGCTGTAGAGGTTGGCCCCCATGGCTAAAATACGGTCTGAAAAGCTAGGTAGACTGAATGACTCGTGGAAGGAATTTTATAGCTGGTGCCGTGAGAAGAATGTGCAACACTAATGTGATAACGACATATTTACTGATAAGCGGTCAATTTTAATTACAGCCTTGTCCATTGTTTTGAACTAAATCGTCGATATAGCCTTGATATTGTTATAGGCTACATTTGTATGGCCAATGGGCTATGCATGTGATCAATGTGGCACATGCGTGTTGGGTCAGGCGATTCGAGTGTTTGTTTTGTAAACAAAAAACATTATTATTAGCAAAATTGTCCATTTTGATTTTTGCCATCTTGATTTGGGTCCAGTATCAGAACAGAGAGCAGTGGTGGCGCAGCACAGTGGTAACGGATCCGTTTATACAGACCGGCTCGGAGAGGAGAGTAGATTTTAAATCACGTTTAAAACAGATTATTGACTCATTGTAATAAGGTTTATTTTTACAAGTCACTTCTTTTATTATTGAGAATGCTTGAGAGCAAAGCCGACCGGCTGCCTCTGATGAC
This sequence comes from Gortyna flavago, assembly GCA_963669345.1. Classification (NCBI taxonomy): domain Eukaryota; kingdom Metazoa; phylum Arthropoda; class Insecta; order Lepidoptera; family Noctuidae; genus Gortyna; species Gortyna flavago. Next base: position 2,060,218 of record OY770155.1, on the reverse strand, counting down.
GTACACTTCCGCGCTCGCGCAGCCGAATGGCTCCGTTTGCATGCTCTTTCGCGCTCGCGCGCCGGTCTGTGTGAATAGAAGAGCGCCGGCTGATGCTCTCCAAGCCGGTCTGTGTGAACGGACCCTTATGAGTAGAATTGGAAGTCGTAGGTGCGAATCCAGACAGGCGCTTTGCTTTGTTTACATTATTTCATCACCACTGCTCTCAAAACGGTGAAGGAAAACATCGTGAGGAAACCGGCATGTCCTAGAACCAAAAATTTGAAGACGTGTCATCTACCCTAACCCGCTGCTTGGATAATGTACTTAGATAGTGATGTGAAAACTGTATTTCTATGCGAAAAGTAGTGCTGAATCTTATAATGAGTTTGAATAACATCCAAACATATATGTAGCTATGTACCAACACGCATCAGCGTCACCCACTCACATAGCTGTCAAAATGTCTGAACTATGAAAATCAAATCAGCTTGTAAACAGCTGTTTAAACTAGTATAAAAACAGAATAAACATTTATTTAACTATTTTACGTAAGTAAAAAGTTGGCTTCAGCCCAACTTATCAAAATGGCTATTTATATAAAACTAGCTTCCGCCCGCGGCTTCGCCCGGTATGTCGATAAAAAGTATCCTATGTCCTTCCCCGGGATGCAATATATCTCTCTGCCAAATTTCATCGAAATCCGTTCAGTGGTTTAGGCGTGAAAAGGTAACATACAGACAGACAGAGTTACTTTCGAATTTATAATATTAATATAGTATGGATTCAAAGTCCTGACTGACTGATATATCAACGCACAGCCTAAACCGCTAGTCCTAGAGACATGAAATTGGGAGTTCTTTGTGAAGAGTATGTATTCACTAAGAAAGGGTTTCGCGAAATTACACCCCTAGAGGGTGAATGGGGGGGAGGCTGAAATTTCACGCGGACGAAGTCGCGGGCAGAACTCTCTGTGAGAGGGATCTTGCTGTAATCCACGACGACGCGGACCCAACCCAGTGCGGGTTGGTGGATATGAAAATCAACATTAGGTACCTATACGAAGATTCTTGCTCGAATCACTATTAGTTATTCTGGATACCACACCGCACCGCCACCAACCGCTGTTATTTGATTTATTCCGGTCTGATCCCCCTCCCCCTCTCCTCCCCCCTCCTCGATCCCTTGCTAGTTCTTCTTCTGCAAAAACTTTGTCAAGTCATCATATCAGCTGAAAGACGTCCACCGCCGGCACAGGCCTCCTCCAAGCATAGAAAATTCGAAATGATGTCACAAGAATTTCATGATTTTCGGAGGCCCCTTCCTTGTCACATATTTGTGTGACACCTCCCCCCCCCCCTCCTCTGAGGGGCAATTTTTGTAGTTAATTTTAAAAACTTTCACAGTCTGATCTCAGTCTCAATCTGTCAGAAATATATCATAATTCCCTACATTTTTGACATTTGTTTGTCGCCGAGATGAGACTGCGACAGTGCGACTAGATTTTGAACGTTCTAAATAACGAGAATTGACCTTCAGGTCCTACGTCCCGAAGGGGCCCGTTAGGGCCGAAGCCTGCCGGGTTAGCGGGACTGTCCGAAAGGGTAACCGCTACCCCGGAACATAAAGGGCTAAGGAAGCCCTAAGCTTAGCCCTTTATGTGCGGAACCGTCTGACACTCCCTTCCACTCCACCCAGAGCGGGAGGAGTCATTTGATGATTTCCCACCCTCAAAAAGAAAAAAAAGTCTGACGTCTCATATTTTGCAACTATCATCATTGCGATAAATTTAATGATTTCGCTAGAGTTGAAGTTTAGAGTTTTGATACTTTAGATTTATACATGTGACGCCACGAAGCTTATGACCCCCCTCCCTGTCACACTATGTGTCACACTTTATTGACCCCCTTTATTCCCCCCCCTCCCAGCCGAGCACCCCTGTATCCAAAATTGTCCGTGTCTTGTCTGTTGTAAGTTTTTTTTAATTCCGACTACGATCTCTCTTTAACCCCAAACCATAGTCGATGGCGACAAGATCACGATGTCTATTCTTAGCTTAGCTACAGACCGGGGTTGCCAGATATGTATTTATTTATTTGATTTACAACATAAATCAAAGTATCACACTTCACATTAATATTATAAAGGCGAATGTTTGTGAGTGTGTTTGTATGTTTGTTACTTCTTCACGCACAAACGGCTGGACCAATTTTGATAAAATGTGGTAAGGATGTAGCTGACACCCTGAATTACCACATAGGACTAATAAAAACAATTGAATATTATTAATCTCAAAAAAAATGTGGGCACAAATTCCACTACCAACTTTTTATTTTTATTGAAAACGTGGCGCTCCCATTGCATAGATGCACACGTGAGCTCGACAAGGTCAGCGCGACAGTTCATACAATCTATTTATTGCTAAATAAACTTCACGTGTTTATCAGTTTATCTCTTTCACACTATCGTAAATCTTGCTGCTTGTGTTGTGGGTCTTATGACTGTCAAAGAAAATATAGGAAAAAAAAAACAGAAATGCTCATCTGCACTAATATTATTAAGAGGTAAAAATTGTTTACCTATAAGTTTGTATGTAGGGGAAATCTCCGAAACTGCAAGTCGGATTTAAAAAGATCTTTTTGTATTTGATAGCCAACTTTTTGAGAAAGGTTTTAGGCTAGTTAACGTCACGCCATTACCCTTAGGAGCTGAGCAAAAGGGAAACAAGTCAGGAAGAACGCTAAGCGTAAACTAATTTGACATGGAGCAATGTCATGTAGCACAAGTAAAGGAAAAAAAAACGAAAATCGTTGTAGTAATGTAGAACGTTACTTACATTACAAAAAAGAAAAAAACGGGAAAAATATTCGAGACACGGTTCCCGTAATAAACATTATTTACATACACAGACTTATAAAAAAAGATGGACTCCGCGCCACGCATATCGAAAGTGAAGCACAGTAAGTATAACCGACCGTTACACAACCGTAGACCGCTTGTACAAACACGCCTTACGCTCACATTTCCATCATAGTATGCCGACCGGCCGCCATTACGTGACACGACAGCGTCAATCGTCAATCACGCACACATAGATCGGTACGGTGCTTCACTTTCGATATGCGTGGCGCGGAGTCCATCTTTCTTATAAGTCTATGTTTACATACCTACAAATTTGCACGGAACCCTCGGTTTGCGAGTCCGAATTGCACTTATTTATCCTGTAGTGGATACTATTGTGGAGCAATTCAGTCAATTGACCAGGTTGACCGATGTGGGGAGGAGGGGCAATCGTGTGGGGATCGATCAGGTTGGTATCTGGATGAGTGACAATCTTTAAATATCCCGACAAACCTAGTAAAGGACGTTAAGCTGTTGGTCCCGGCTGACATTCGTGGATCTTTGACAGTCGTTACAGGTCGTCAGAAGCCCAAAGGTCTGACGACCAGACTTACCAAGGAGTATCGTATTACCCAGTAACTGGTTGTGAAGGTCAGATAGGCAGTCGATCCATGTAAAATACTGGTATTCAGCTGCATCCGGTTAGACTAGAAGCCGACTCCAACATAGTTGGGAAGAGGCTAGGCAGATAGATTTTTAACCGACTTTAAAAAATGAGGTTCTCATGTGATCATTATCGTCATTGGAAACTTTGTCCCACCACTTGTGTTTCCCTGATCTGTTTTCTTTTTCATAATTACACTATTTAAGAAGATCTCACAAGTGACAGAAACCACAAAATCCAAACAAAAGAACAATGTTTAATTTAAAAATCGGGGACGCGACGCGACGCACGCGCACGAGGTTACACGTTACACCCGTGATGATTCTATTTTGAAATTCGAATATATTTGTGTAGACTCAGCTACCATTCTTTTTCGAAAGTCATTGAACTGGCACGTTTGGTTTGGCTATTTAGACTTATTATTATTATTCTTCCTTCATGTTATCAGAGGGGCAATTCTCGTAATTTTAAGAACACTCACAGTCTCATCTCACCATGCATAATCATCCTATAATGTTCCCACTGCTGGGATACCGGCCTCCTCACGATGAGAAGGGGCGATCTCAGTCTCAATCTGTCAAAAATACCTCTTAATTTCTGTACATTTTTGATGAGTTTTGGACATTGATTGTCGCTGAGATGAGATTGTGACTGGATTTTGAACGTTTTTAATTACGGGAATTGGCCTTCTGATGTTTCTACGATGTTGTACTTACATCAATTTAAACTTTTTGTATTCTCATAGTTTTTGGCGAACATTAAAACTTTGAGCATGAGGTGGGTCTCAAAAATATTTTTAAGAACGGCTATGAGGTTCAACTTACACCAAACTCATCGCTGTTTTGAATCTTATTTGTTGCCGAGATGCGCTATTGTCGTTCAGTCGTCTTTTTGCTTGTTACTGTATAAGTTTTGTATGATTATTACATTTAAAAGCAACTTCTCTTGAAACAGGTTTTCGCGATTGATCTATGTAACGAAAGCTTGAGTGTTTGGCGCAACTCCAAGAAAATCATTGAATGATGAAAACTTTGCGGTTTTTTCCGTAATGTCTAAAACAACTGTTTGTTTATGTGTTTCTTGAGAATATTTTGTATCGGCCAGGATGCGCAGGTCTAATCATCCTTAGTCGGCTTTCAGTCTAACCGGAAAATTTCATACGAAGGCTGCCTATCTGTGGAGTATAGGGCGTCCGTCGTTCGACCAGACAGGTCAGAGTTGGCGCCGCAGAGTTTCAAGCGCGCGACTCGAATGTGGGTGCGGTCATTATGGGAATGGCTGCATGGGGAGGTAGGCCCGCTGAGGAACAGCGGGTCGAGGCCTGTCTGGGGAGCGGTGAATGATTATGCGAATCCCGCACCCTCGGCCATAGGCAGAGGTGGAACACCGCGGTGGTTTTAGCCAGTAAAAGTCCGGAATGCCTCTCTGTCACACCCACGATGGAGGAAATCCATGAGGATTTCCACAGCGCACCAAAAATAAAAAAAACAGTAAAACATACATTACTACATAGCAATGACAATGTTTGATCAAGCGCAGTTCAAACAAATTGTATTGATTGTCACCACGACATGGCGATACTTTCACTTTTGTTAAGTACCTACTAAAGAAATAATAAAAATAACCTCCCGACCGATTTCGGTCACGGTGGCCATTCTCAACGGAGATTAGCCAGGTACGCAGGAGATATTATATTGCAGAAGTGTGTGCGCAAACACAGGTGCACTCTTTGTTCCTTTACTCTCATAGTCCGATGGGACGGCAATCCGACACGACCGGGGAGAGATCAGGCGCAGTACCTGCGGCTTTACGTGCTTTCCGAGGCACGGGTATTAAACCGCCAACTTCCTAACTCCGGTCTGTTACTAAGAAATTCTTAATGGAAAACACTAAAGTTTTCTCACACACAAACACACACACAAAAGTTTAGTCTAACTTTAACCTGCCCCGTTGGTCTGACTTTACTTTAGTGATTATAGTAAAATATTATGTCGACTGCCTCGTTGAGTACAGGGGCTCGTGGCTAAGTAATAACAGCCGCACGATCGGCCAGATTTAAGCTACGCTTGCTGCGGTCAGTCCGTGGATGGGTGACCATCTTTACATACCGAGGCCCTTGTGCCTCGGAAAGCACGTCCCGGCTTCTTAGATCTGACAGTCTTTACGGGTCTTCAGAGGCCCGAAAGCCTGACAACCAGTCTTACTAAGGGGTATCGTATTACCCAGTAACTGGGTTGTGGAGGTCAGATAGGCAGTCGCTCCATGTTAAATACTGGTATTCAGCTGCATCCGGTTAGACTGAAAGCCGACCCCAACATAGTTGGGAAAAGGCTAGGCAGATGATGACTGCCTCGTTTTGGCCTTCTTCAGCTTGCTAATTCTGTGGGCTATGTCGACAACAAAATTCTGGTGATCTGTCGCATTAATTTAAGCTGAATTCACTAGAAAGACGTGTGTGGTCTGTCTATCTATATTTTTATTAAAAATAAAATATCCTAACCAAACCTAAATAAAATATGGCGAAACTGTAATTAACAAAAAATGTGGTCAAGTAGACGCGCGGGTCCAAAAGCGAGCGGGTCCAGCTGACCGAAGACTCATGGCGTCGAAATATTCATCCGCATCGCTGTCGACTGGTAATGTACCCAAGAGACTGGCGGCATTGCACTGTGTGGTTGGTTCTTTATATGAGAAGAGGGTTTTTACGATTGGCTCATATTTGCATATGACAACAAACATGCTATGTAAAGTAGTAAGTACTTTTACCAATCAAAACCAGAAAATATAAATTCCATGACATACTTATTCACTTTTAAATTAATTTTGTAGGTCCAGAGCCGTGGTCCAGAGGTATTTAATAATTTCAGTATTTAACAGTCTCGACTTTAATATTTACACGTTAAAGCGCATTTTCGTTTGTAAATTGAAACTGTACACAATACGCTTTTCTTTAGGATACAATTGATTTGAAGTCTTAAACTGAGCACCATTTAAGGTTGATTTTTGGTTGTCAAATAGATTGATGATTATGATCAAATGATTTTGACACTTCCTAGCATGTTGTAAGGTTCAATTTTGACGGCATAGAGCTTAATTTATTCAATTCGTGTCAATATCCCTTTTGTGAAGGGCGCATAAATCATATTTTGGTGGCCATAAGGGCCTGGTGCGACTGTAAGCGGAGTACAATGCCTTGATAAAAAACATAATTTTGAGAAAAAATTACCTTTGAATTAAAATTATTTAGGCAGGTCAGAGAGGCAGTCACTTCATATAAATATAAAATACTGGTATTCAGCTGCATCCGGTTAGACTGGACGCTGACCCCAACATAGGAAAAGCTAGGCAAATGACGCATGATTCGCTTATAGACAGCGACAGACACCATTAATTTTCATATTGTTTTTAAATTCATAATAGTCACATTGAATTGTCAACTTTGCAATGTCATTGATGATGTTGAATAAAATCAATTTCGTTACCCTCCTTTCATAAGGAATTTCTTTGCGTGTTTAAACGTCTTTCCGCTAACTGTAGCGCCTCGCCTTACTAGTCCGGTTGCTAAGCCCGCAGCATCCGGTGTATTCATCAGAGGCAATGCATTACATTATGATAAATGGTCTTGAAATATCTGGTAGATATGTATGCAAGATTGTTGAGAAATTGTGCCTCTGTACAACGGTAAAATTAATGTTTTTCGTCTGTGATAGAGCGATAGACTTCGGAAATTGATTTATCTAGCACTAGCAGCGACCCGCGGTTTATTTTTATTTTATTTTTTTATTTTATTTTTTATTTCTTCAGGACAACAAACAATTGCGTAATAATGCTTAATACTAGTACAGAGATATTATAACATTTAAGTAATAACGCAACCAGCACCGTTATCCGCATAATTAATACAATAAAAAAAGAACTTAATTAGGTACAAGCAAACCTAAGCAAACAAAAGATTTAACTGACTTAACGTGTTTTACACAACACTTATTAAGAGGTGAGACAAACTTTTGACAACCGACTTCGCAAATCATATACATTAGCATTCACATTACACATCAGATCATTAGATCGTCACATACACGTAAATGCATTTTACAAATGCATCTAAATGCATATGACGGAATTATGTCTGAACATATAAAAAAAATACATAAAAAGAAAAAAGACATAATCAACCGAATTGAGAACCTCCTTTTTTGAAGTCGGTTAAAAATATAAACAGGCAAATCCTCAGACCAAGTATCCTCTATCCGTCTAGAGGATACTTAGTCTGTGGGCAAATCTGTAAAATCTTGACATTATGAGGAAGTGTGATAAATTTTTTCACAGACACACTTCTTAAATTGAGCAAGCGACAAAACAAACAGGTCGATATCAGAAAAACCATCGTTATAACTCTTCATAATACGCCGTAAAGGAGCTCGTTCGCCTGCGTTTGTCCTGCACGGCTTGGGGGCAAATAGAGTATGAGTATAAGTATCACGAATACGTTGGGAGCGACTAGGTATGCGAATATAAATCTGGTTTATGAGGTTAATGCAATCAAATTTATTTCGACAGACTTTATATAATAATGATTGATCAAGATATAGCCTTCTAGATTTAAGAGTTGACAAAGAGAACTTTTGTAGGAGAGTATGATATGAAGAACGCTTCTTAGAAAATGTGTAGTTTAGAAAACGAAGGTATCTACGTTGCACCGATTCAAGCTGGTCACTGTATTTTTCATAGAGAGGATTCCATACGCATGTGGCATATTCCAGTTGAGATCTTATGAGTGACTTGTATAGTAGCAAATATGTGGAAGGTTCTTTAAACAAGTTGCAGGTCCGCCTTATAAAACCATAAAATTGAAAACCCTTAGCTGTGATGTGGTCAACGTGAGCATCAAAGTGTAGCTTTGAGTCAAATAGTATACCCAGGTCTTTGATTAAGGAAACTTTTTCTAAATTTGTGCTACAGAGCGAATATGTGAAATGAACGATATGAATTTTTTTGGTAAAAGAGATAGATTTACACTTCGGTAAACTCAATTGCAGTTTGTTTGCTAGACAATATGCAGAAAAACGATCCAGGTCCTCCTGCAATTTAACACAGTCATCAATAGAGCTTATTTTACGAAACACTTTAAGGTCATCAGCATACAACAGAAATCTACAGTTTCTGAAGCATGTATTTATATCGTTTATAAACAAAACGAAAAGCAGTGGACCCAAAATCGAGCCCTGCGGCACACCAGATGTCACGCTAATCACATCGGAAGAAAACCCCTGGACCACAACCTTTTGAGTTCTATTTTTTACGTACGATGTAAACCAGCGAAGCAGACTCCCACGGATACCGTTAAATTCGATTTTTTGCAATAGCATACAGTGGTCCACCTTGTCAAAAGCCTTACAGAAGTCAGTGTAGATTGTGTCAACCTGCACCGGTTTCACCCGCATAACTGTCGATCCCGTGGTAATATCGGGATAAAAAGTCCGTCCTTTTCTTAATGAAATAGATAGAAAAAGATGCACTGATCTTGAATTTAGTTTAGTTTCTGAACAAGGGAATCGGCGCTGATAAAAAATAAAAAGAAAATTTAATAATTCAGACAATATTTTGCCCATAATATTGTTAGGTAGTACAACTTATAAACTATGTTAAATACAATAAAAAAGAAAAAAGAAAAAAAAAAAAAAAAATAAGTATTTGCCGCCCACTGGGACCCCGGGCACACGCACTTGTGCTTGAACCCAGTGCCCCAGGAGCGAAGGAGGGGCCCGTCAGGGCCGAAGCCTGCCGGGGCAGCGGGATTGTCCGAAAGGGTTACCGCTGCCCCGGAACATAAAGGGCTAAGGAAGGAACACGGATGGGTTTTAGTCAGTAAGAGTCTGACACTCCCTTCCGCTCCACCCAGAGCGGGAGGGGTCATTGGATGATTTCCCATCCTTAAAAAAAAAAAAAAAAAAAAAAAAAAAAAGTGCCCCAGGAGGGGGCTGTCCAGCTTGTGGCTGAGCACGTTCACGTTCGAGCTAATGCCACGTTATACCTATAGTCGTGAGATAGGATATTATAATTTTCTCTGGGTCTTCTACGGCCCTCCTGAAAGTCTTAAGGCGCAGATATACGACTTCTAATGATTTTAAATTCAACATCACGTCTAATCGACCGGACTGATTTCTTTGAAAATAATAAATGTTATACTAGACCGTTTGCTTCGTAATTTGATATGTGAATATTTGCAATTACTTATATTTTTTTAACATAGTGTAATTAATTTGTACAGTAATGTCTACCGCGGACATAAAAACGATAATCACGCAAACACTATCGGGTGTATTTTCATAAAACTTTCACCATATAAAAGACAATTTAATTCCCCAAATTTTAGTATACGGTTTTTTTTGTTTGGTGTTTGATAAATCAACAATAGATGATTGTTTCATATTTTGCAATAAATTACCAGCGTTGTGTCATCGCGCATCTCTTTCTTTTCTATCAGTCCGATAGTGACCGCGCTTTAGGTCATGTAGTCGCCTTAACCGCCCATGAGGGGGCCCCCACGTTGAGAACCTATGGGTTAGGTAGAAGTGTACCTATAGTATACCCAGATTTTGCCAATTTTGTGTTAAATCTCATGTTATAGGGGGCGAGCCTCAGACCAAATAAAAAACCAAGACAGAGCGCTGAGAACGATACAGCGAAACATGCCAAAACTACACCTCCGTTCTGTGCGTACGCGCTCACACGCACACATTTACAAACTCAAACTCAAAGCATTTGTTTCAATTAAACAATTTACAAGCACTTTTGAATTGTTAAGAAGTCGGTCAGTCAGAAAACATGAAGCTAGTTGCCCATTCCAAAGTGTAGATACCTATGGAGAAGAACAATCATTTACAATCAAACTACACCTCACTAAGTGCACACATGTTTACGAAACCGGCTTCACTTTACTGTTGTCAGCCCTCTGTCTTGGTTTTTTATTTGGTCTGAGGGGGCGAGCTTATTGCCATCAAACGGGCGACAAATCTAGACTCCGGACTGCTACTAAGCGTCTTTATAGTTACACAAGGCTTTGACTTCTTCTTTCGGAAACCAAATTACTGACGACTGAAAGAGAGAAATCGGTGTGTAACTATTCATCGGATATAATACGTTTATTAGTAAGGGGGCTACCCAATAACACTGTGCCGTGCCCGACCTGAGAATCGAACCCAGTCCATCCATCGTTTCTTTGGTCTTTCACTATACATAAAACCATCCACAATCAGACACAAAAAGTTCCGAATTGTCGAGCTACACGTTTACTGACAAATGCATGCACTGACTAGACAAGTCCACTGAAATCTGTGTAGTTCTTTCCTCAAAAGACCATTTCAGACTCAAATCTACATGGTCCTCACGTGATCTGACCAAGATTATGTCTGGATTCTAAAAAAGACTGACCTTGGAGTATGTTTCGGTGCTTCCAGACTCCGGCTTTCAACAGAGAAATTCTAAACGGAAAAATCCAATGACATTTTAAAACCATCTAACATCAAGCCATTATCTCTAGTACATTTCCTCTCTCTATCAAAACGGATGTCTAGAACAAACAAGCACTCTATTGATCATCGTTGATCAACAGTGACATCATTGACATCCATTTATTGATATTTGAACAAGCTGATTGTGAATTATTAGCGATCACAAGACCAAATTGTTAGTTAAATTGTTTGTCCTTGCTGACTTTCTGGTCTTTGGACCCATCTCCTCGTAACTCCGTATCGTCAACAGTATAGCGGAGCATATAGATATATTTTGTTGCACTCTGGGTGGGTTCACAGTGAGAGCTCAATTTGAAATCAGTTATGGCCTGAAACATAGATATATAATGGTGTTTGTAGGAACAGTAAGGACATGATATGATCAAGAATTATTAGTTTGTGACGGTGTAACTGTAGTTGGTAAGTTGTTTACATTATCGCACTAGGTGGCAAACCTGTATAATAGATAATTGTATGGTGGGGAATAAAATAAATAATCAGCAAAATCAAAATATTTTATTTCACATAAAGCTACATTGGCACTTGTGTAACGTCAGAAGCTAGGCACACGTTTCCTGCAGCGGGATTGTCCGAAAGGGTTACCGCTGCCCCGGAACATAAAGGGCTAAGGAAGGAACACGGATGGGTTTTAGTCAGTAAGAGTCTGACACTCCCTTCTGCTCCAGCCAGAGCGGGAGGGGTCATTGGATGATTTCCCACCCTTAAAAAAAAAAAAAAAAGGCACACGTTTCCTATGGAGAAGAGTCGTTTAGAAACTCCACGGTTACTCTTAAAAAGAATTGGCTTTTTCAATGTTTTCAAATTACAGTAATCAACTACTCATTGATAAATGATAATGATAAATGATTTTATTTAGGATGATTTTTTTACGTTTGTACAAACACTTTTACACGTCAATCATATTTTTTTTAAACTAGATGAGGTCGGCGTTTCCTATCTGACTGAACTGAGAAGAAAGGCCGAAACAAACTCAGAGGTCAGTCTCTTTTAAAGTCCAGGTATATTCATAAAATTAATTGGTATGAGAGGACAGCGGCCTGTCAAAAACTACCAGGTACTTGATAAAATAAAAAATGTCTACAGATCTACAGTCTACAAGGCCTACAACGTTCTTACATTCACAAAATATAAAAGAATCTGTCAAAAAGAAAAATAAAATAAAATATGAAAACTAAATGAGATTGCCATTACAATCACTAATTATGATGGAGATGGAGTGAGCCGTAATCCACCACGCGGGCCCAGTGCGGTTTGGTAGATATAAAGAGGAACGGCATGAGTCTTCCTCTCCTCTGGTGTAAATACTAATATTTATATTATAAATATATTATGACATTCAATTATAGTTTAGGTTGGAATTGTAGTGCTATTCTGTAAAAATCTCACCGTGATAATTTGGGTGAAGTGAGCTTAAAGTGAGCTGTTATTAGTATCAATCCCTATTGCCTCAGATAGAATGACAGCTCACTTCACCTAACTTCTCACGGTGAGATTCTAACAGAATCGACCGGCTGTAAACAATCACGCGCGAGCCGAATTGGTCGCAGTAACTAAGCTAGGGCACCCCGACCAAAATGGGTTAGGTTAGGTTAGAACTGTGATGAACCGCGTGCGAGCCGAGAGAGCGAAGCGAGGCGGGTACTACTTCCAAAGGCCAGGCGGTTAACTAAACGGCTAATTTAACCAGTTGGCTGCGACATATCTATTTATTAGTTGTAATATTACAGTGTCTCATTCACACAAGCGCGATAACTGCTGTCACTAATGTCATCTGCAAGTCACGAGGAATGGCGGGAATACGGGAAAATAAACAGGGTCTAAACTACAGGCGCTTGGCGTGGTTCTGAGCCAGTGAAGTGATATATTGAACAGAAATACGGAATCAACAGGATTCTACACCGAACACAATGAATCTATAAAACAAATCTATATCATACTATCACCCAGACACGCCACAGACGATCCTTTATCAGCGGGTTGCAATAGATAATACTCTATATTGGGTTGTCGACAGCCCCGATATCCGGGGTAGGGTTATCTATCACTAACCAACAGAATAAAACTATCCGTCAACTGATATTATTCACGTGGCGTGTCATGTTGCAGCCTTGAGCAGGCGCATGTATCGTGTTGTGGTGTCCAAAAAAAGATTTTAATGGTCACTAATTAAACGGATAAGCTGGGGGTCTTTTGCGATCGATAAACTTGTGGTCACAAAGTTCAAATTATTTGTAACATGTTTTTTATTATTTGTTAGACTGGCCTTTGATCTCATTAAATTATTACCTGCTAGTGTATTTATCCAATTTACCCGCGAGCATGGGCGTAGCTAGGGGGGGGGGGGGGGGGGGGCAACAGTAGGCAAGCCCACTCTAAAAACTTCTTTACCCACTCTAGAATAATGGACAGTATTGAAGAATTATTATAAATGCTTTTTATTAGGGTTCCGTACCTCAAAAGGAGAAAACGGAACCCTTATAGGATCACTTCGTTTTCCGTTCGTCTGTCTCTCAAGACCCTTTTTCTCAAGAACTCGTGGAAGTATCAAGTTGAAATTAATATCAAATACGTAGGTCCCTTGGAGTCCTAAAAACAACAAACAAAAAAAAGATATTCGCAAATAAAAAATCATAAAATGATGATTATGATCTTAATTCAGCTGGAAGGCAGCCCTCCCCTTGTCAAGATCCCTAGCTACACCAATGCCCGCGAGCCCCTGAAAAGTTATTATTTAGGTATATACACACAGTAAAAACAAAATTAAAATACACAAACTAAAATATAGCGTTGAAAAATTCACCGCATCGCTGTCGACTGATAATGTACCCGAGAGACTGGCGGCATTACCACGTTGTATGGCTTGGCCGTTGGCCAGCCCTTGGGTTACGGGAAGTGTCAACCAGCCGTTTCGAAATTTCCTTTGGAAAGTGAAGCACCGTACCGATCTATGTGTGCGTGATTGACGATTGCCGCAGCGGCAATCGGCATTTACCGTTGGCTTCATGTTGGCTTCAATCAAAGGATTTAATGTTGCATGTTGCTTGTACGAATTCATTGATAAATTCCACGCGTAGAGAAGAATTCATTAGTTGTTTTTATTATTTGTTTTTTTTTTGTTATTATTGTTTGTTATTTTTATGTTATTTTATTTGTTTTTTTATTTTTCAAACAAAAAAAAAATATTCACTGAACCAAAAATATAATCTATCTCCCAACTAGTTTGAATAAATGACTTTTGATTTTGATTTTGAACGCCATCTATAGGCACTTTCCACGAACTATGTTTATTATCAACTTGTAAACATAGATGGCGCCTCTAGTCTGCGGTCGAATGTCCCTGAGCCATACGTTTTGTATGAAATATCATAACTTTGCAGGAAGACTATCGGATGGCTTGCGGTCGGTGTGATTGTGTGCGCGATCACCTGACTACTGTTTTGTTGCCAGTATCCTGGATTTAAATAATTAGATGAGCCTGAGTATGTAGGAAGCTGTATTCTATTAATGCTGAGCGATCGATAAGGTTAAGCTTCGCTTGTTGCAGTTAGTACGCGGATGGGAGACTATCTTAACATATCAAGACCCTTCCGTGTCTCGGAAAGCACGTTAAGCCGTTGGTCCCGGCTGTTAATCGTGGATCTTTGGCAGTCGTTACATCTTCAGAAGCCCGAAAGTCTGACAACCAGTCTTGCCAAAGGGTATCGTATTACCCAGTAACTGGGTTGTGGAGGTGACATGGGGCGGGAGTCGCTCCATGTAAAATACTGGTATTCAGCTGCATCGGGTTGGACTGGAAAGTGGAAGCCGACCCCAAAATAGTTGGCAAAAAGGCTAGGCAGATTGATTGAAGACATTGGTATTAGCAGGAATATAGTATTCTACGATCTGACTTTGTATAAGACGTTCATCCCGTCTACACCCACGGAATGACAGACTCAACCTAAATTTATCCTCAAATATTACGCATTATCAATAACAAACAGTTGAGATTCTTAATGTAATGACGTACACGTAATGGCGCCTGGCAGCCATTTTGATGACATCATTTTGGCGGGAACCCACATTATGAGCGCCATTTTATTTCTGTCTCTCCTATAAATAAAATACGTGAGTCTTTTAAAGAAAATAACACTGAAAACATGACTATCCATTACTAATCCATACTTACTAATATTATAATTGCGAAAGTGTGTCTGTCTGTCTGTTACCTCTTCACGCTTAAACCGCCGAACCGATTTATTTAGATTGGTATAGAGATAGAGTTTGGCCAACGAAAATTGACCACGAATTATTTTATAAACTTTTTTCTAAACTTTTAGAATGGAGACATTTTAGGACTGTCAATCCTAATAGTCAATGTCAATAAATCAATAAATTCGCAATGAATAATAAATAGTATCAATTGCGTTTACGCAGTGTATAGCCAGGGTAACAGCTCTTGGTTTTTTTTAATTGCCGCCTTTTTTCTTGGTCAGCTTTCGTTGATCAGACTCTAGTTTGAGTCCCGGGAAAGGACATAGGATAGTTTTTATCCCGATATTTCCACGGGAAACTTATGTCAAATAACGACTAAATTCCAAAAACACGTAGGTGACACAAATTTAAGAAACCAAATAAGGGTTTTTAATCATTTGTTGCCAAAGTATCAACTTTACAAAAAATAAAACAGTAGTAAGTCATAGTTAACGTAGACAAGCAGGGTGACGAATAATAGAGGTAGGCGCATAGACTTATAAAAAAAGATGGACTCCGCGCCACGTATATCGAAAGTGAAGCACCGTACCGATCTATGTGTGCGTGATTGACGATTGACGCTGTCGTGTCACGTAATGGCGGCCGGTCGGCATACTATGATGTGAATGTGAGCGTGAGGCGTGTTTGTACAAACGGTCTTACTTACTCTGCTTCACTTTTGATATGCGTAGCGCGGAGTCCATCGTTTTGTATAAGTTTATGGGTGGGCGGTTAATGGTGCCTGTGAGTGTATAATTATCCTCTACTCACCCCTCGCTACTTAGCCTACCCACCTCTACCACCATTCAGGGTCATCCTCCACAGTCTTATCACATCACCCAGATAAAGAGCAAAAACAATATTTATTTTAACATTACCGTATCAACAACAACAACAATCAACAACAACATCAATCAACAACACAACACAACAATCAAGGTCAATCAAGGACAATCGAGGTCATAGAAAGTTATCGATAAATTTTCTGAAGTGTGTTGTGTTAATTACAAGTACTTAGTGATATATATTTAACTTGACAATATAAGGCCAACGAAAAGATTAATGGATTGTGTGAGGAGTGATTATTTATTTATTTCTTTCTTTCTTTAATTAAAACGGTTTAAAACCAATTACAGAAATTAATATTCACAGTTTGTTTAAACACATCACACACTAATATTTTAAAGGCGAAAGTTTGTGAGTGTGTGTGTGTTGTGTTTATATGTTTGTTACTTATTCACGCTCAAACGGCTGGACCAATTTTGCTAAAATTTTGTATGGAGGTAGCTGACACCCTTTTTTTTTAGGATGGGAAATCAAATGACCCCTCCCGCTCTGGGTGGAGCGGAAGGGAGTGTCAGACTCTTACTGACTAAAACCCATCCGTGTTCCTTCCTTAGCCCTTTATGTTCCGGGGTAGCGGTAACCCTTTCGGACAATCCCGCTGCGTAGCTGACACCCTGGATTAACATATAGGCTACTTTTTATCCCGATATTCCCACGGGATCGACACTTACGCGGGTGAAACCACGGGGCTCAGCTAGTAAAAGATAAAATATAAAACCCGTGATATAAAATCATCAAGAAAATAAAAGCTTGTAAAAAAGTTTAAAAACACTTTCATAAATCCTTCTCACAGTACTTCTGACATGCCGACAAAAGCTTTGTCCATTCGTCTGTAAACATCGTTTGTTTGATTAGAGTTCAAGAGGCACAGTAAACAGCCTGTGCTTTCTGTCGCGGCAGTAATTGTCTGGGACAAAGAAGCGATATGAATTATGTATCCATGATTATGGAGCAGCCCAACTGAAAGGCCCAGTATCCACCAAGTCGGAGAGGAGACGAGAGGAGATGTGTTTTGAATAACCAATCAGATTTCGTTATTTCCAGTCCTCTCTTCTCCGCTTAGCTTCGGTGGAAATGGATCAAGTGGAGAGGAGACGAGTTGTTTCATTTTTTTCTATAGAATTTTGTGCCGCGATTCGCTAGAGAGCAAGCGGCGTGGCAGAACGGAGATGCAGATGTGCGTAGTCGGGCGACCGGGCGGGCGGCGGCAACCTTCCCCGCTGCCTTCTTCGCGCCTTGCACACCCGAAAGAGCAATCCCATCACGCATCTCCTCTCCGCTTTGGTGGAAATAACCTGCCAGCTTCGCAGCACATCTCTCGTCTCCTCTCCTCTCCGCTTTGGTGGATACCGGGCCTCAGTGTCCACGTTCAGGACGTATTGGTTAAAGAGTTTCCTTAGTCTTCAAACATTGCGGGTTTGGCGACGAGAAAACTTGACGAAGTTTCTCCAATTTGCGGCTTATTTCTCCAAGTTGTGTCTACTGAAATCATGTTTCGATAAAAAACTCATGTTACTGAAACAGTTTTTGTCAGTCTGTCTGAAAGAAAAAAAGAAAAAGTATTTATTGTGACTCTTACAGAATAAAAATAAAAACATAAAAAAGAACACAAAGTCTTATACGAAGCCAAAAGGCTCATAATACAGCATGATGCCTGTCTGTTTGCTCCGGCTAATCTCCGAAACGGCTGGACAGTTGGTATAAGGATATTTTGAACCCTGGGGAAGGACATAGGCTACTTTTTATCGACATACTACGCGAGCGAAGCCGCATGCAGAAGTTAGTAGTCACTAAGTTTAATAAATCCTAGATACTTCTAATTGCTATGAAATGAGAGTCAAACTACAGTTTTATTATGGCATTTCACTGATTCCACATTCATCCTGGATTGGCAATGACCCAAATTGACTGTGACATGATAATTATTTTATTTATTTTGATAACAGATAAAGTTACAAAAGCGGCTTCTGGCCCTGACATACTTAAGCAAATTATTACTCATCTTTTATAGCATAAGGAAATCCATACTTCCATACTATTAATATTTGACATCACGCTTGTAAACACCGAACGGTTAGGCAGAGTACATATTTCGCAAGTTATGTTTCAAGTCCCATGTTATACCGCGCCGTCTTGTCTTTACTTTCAGCCGCCAAGCATTGCTGTTAATGTTATCGCATGCTTAATGGAGCCATAGCCATACCCATTAGTAGATAGGTCAGAATTATTTCCGGATTTTTTGTTACTCAGATCTCATCAATAGTTAATCATACGTTCAAAATTCAAGCATTTATGATTAATTAATCTAATCAAATCCAATCAGTTTTAATTTTATGCGTCAACAAGTAGGATAAGTCCTCATAGCGAGATCTTTTTTTGATTCTTTGCGCGTTCCCAAAAAATGTCTAAATTGAGTTACTTACGTCAGTATTCCATTAACCATGCGTTATATTTATAATTGCCATGTTACCACGCACAACGGACCGAATGGAAGTCTAAATGTGGAAAAGGGAGTCCCATCATCATCATCAAGGGCCATGTTAGGAGTCTTGCCTTTACTTTCAGTGTTGCTGATGGTGATATTGCAAACACTAACCCTATTACTAATAGACGTATTATATCAGATGAATAATTAAACACCGCTTTCTCTCTCGGAATGAATCTTTTCAGTCGTCAGTAATTTGACTTTCGAAAGAAGATAAAGCGTTGTGTAATTATACAGAAGCTTTACAACGTTTATTAGTAAGAGGGTTCTCAAACTAGCATTTATTTTAATTATACTTACTTTAAAAAAAATGTATACGAATGTTGTTTTTTGATGTTGTTGTAATGATTGTATTGATGTTTGTATGATTGTATTGTTGTTGTATTTGTTTATGATTTTATTTTCTGTAAGTAGGTTTGGACACACACTTTTACACGTCAATCATATTTTTTTAAACTAGATGAGGTCGGCGTTTCCTATCTGACTACTCTGAGAAGAAAAGCCGAAACAAACTCAGAGGTCACAGTCTCTTTTAAAGTCCAGACATAATCTTGGTCAGATCATGTGAAGACCATGTAGATCGGTGTCTGACATGGTATTTTGAGCAAAGAACCACAGATTGAATGGACCGAGTTAAACCAATATCTGGCACTATTGAATTGTCAAGGAGTCGGTCAGTCAAAAAAATGAAGCTAGTTGTTCATTCCAAACCGCAGGAAAATGACAAGCAGGTTGCGTCTTTATTCTAATGGGTTATTTCTCTTTGTTACAGATATTACGAGTAAAACAAATTG
The DNA here is from genome assembly GCA_963669345.1 of Gortyna flavago. NCBI lineage: Eukaryota > Metazoa > Arthropoda > Insecta > Lepidoptera > Noctuidae > Gortyna > Gortyna flavago. The sequence continues at coordinate 2,040,841 of OY770155.1, read as the reverse complement.
AAGATTAACTCCAGGGATAACAAAGCGGAGGTAAATATCAAAATAATTCATATACCTATAACGATCCTTCAAATAGGCTACGAACGCACTGAAAAGTGACGTGCTTAGCGCTTAGTTAGACTTAACAACTTTCGAAACGCGCCAAGCGCGCGGTGCGGCTGGTGGCGAAAATTCGATAGCATTCGTTTTATTTCGCTACTCACAAGGATACTAGCTAGGCGTTAAGCAAGCCAGCTGTCAGTGCGTACGTAGCCTTAGAGCTCGTTCAGACGACACGCGCCCGCTAAGCGCACGCCAACGCGTCAGCACCCGCGTCTAACTCGCTTTGCAATTTGTTGTGTACCTACAATTTGAGTCTTATTACACATCAATAGATCTCAAATTGCATTTATCGAAGTCCAACCGCACACGTCACGCGCCCGCCTCATGACAACCCCGCGCTCACCCCGCACACGCGCTGCACTCACCCCAGGTGTCACATCTCACGTTGTGACACCAGGAAACCACTAGGTGCAGTGAACGAAGTAGTCCAGTCACTAGTAGTATAATAATAATAATAATAATCCATTTATTTCAGGCGACGCAGGCCCATAGATAAATACCTTAACCTAATCATACATATTTTTTAATTATAAAAAACTAACTAAGTAATGTGCACGCACTTCACTAAGCTTCCTCTTGTGCTGTTCTGTGGTACTTGTCCGCGGAAGCTACGGAAAACCACGTCCTGCGGCCAGAAGTCTTCATCCATGACGAAGTTGACGTTGCGGTACGACTCCAGTAACTGCACCCTCGGCGTGTACCTCGTCTTCTGGCGCACGTACTCTACGATGTCCTCTGCCTTAGTGGTGTAGTGTAGGCGGGAGATGTACACCGGTGTGTTCGGCTTTGCGGCATGCAGGCTGACTTCGGGCTCCGTAGGAGCTTTGCCGCAGCGGTTCTTGTTCGGTCACGATCGGTGCTTCCCCCATTGCACTTTTTTTTTGTGTAAGCACTGCAAACGTGCGCTGCTTTTGCACACAACAAAGTGTAAGGCGGACACAACGCGTGTGGTGAGCGGGTCCTGTTCGTGGTCGGCGCGGGTTATCTGAACACGCCCTTCGTGCAGCGTGGGTATGAACATGATTAATATACACAAATAATACACAAAAATAAGTACAAATTACACTGGATTACTAAGATCGATTGTTTTTCCGTCTTTGTCTGTTATGGATAGGTATTACATCCAAAAACGCATTTTGAACTGTGTATAGCATCAATAAATCAATCAACTCAGCCTATCCCAGTCCACTGATGAACATTGGCCTCTCCCAGGCTGCGCCACAACACCCTGTCCCTGTCCTGTGATGTTGAATAGCCTATAGCCTTCCTCAAGAATTGGGCTATAAAATGCAAAAAAAAAAATGCAAATCCCAATAGTAGTTCCAGAAATTAGCGCCTTCAAACAAACAAACAAAAACTCTTCAACTTTATTAATAGTATAAAGATAGAAAACATACAAACTGGACCAGTCTAGACTCCCTTTTCTAATAAATTCACATCTATTTTGAACATGCATTCTTATCAGACCTTACCACAATGCCAGGCAATTATCAGCCGTAAACACATAATGATAGACACGTTATTTTGTAAACAAAGCCACGTGTGATTACACGCGAGTATCTGGGTAGTCTGAGATAGTTTATGGATGTAACGTAAGGAACTTGAAGATATTGAGGGTCCGCTTCTTTAGATATCGAGGATATTATAGACCCCACCGTTCTTCAGTGGCCTTAGTGCGAGTTTTTTCACTCACGTTCGATTGTTTTTTATTTTTTTTTTTATAAAAAAAAAAAAAAAAAAAAAAAAAATGGCATCTCGCAGTTCATCCTTTATGAGGATGGCTACTGCTTAACCGGACTTTCCTGTGGATGCCTCGAATTAAGGCCTCCAGCCAGGGCATACAATAACTTAAAAACTAAGCGACAGCGCTAAGGGTAACCCCCTGCGGGGTTCGGACCTCGGCTCAGGGCGTCGCTGGAAGAGGACAGCAAGGGACAGGCTGGATCGGTATTATTATTAGTGTTTAGGGGCGAATTTAAAACTACAGGCTCAGCTGCGCGGGCTGGCTCGAGCAAGGGTCGGGGCGGGCACGGTGATGGTGCGGGACGTCGCGACGGGCCTCGGCGGCGAGGACGGAAGGACGGATGTCTGAGCTTGTGTTTGTGTTGTCGACTGAGAGTACTCGTGGCCTTACTGCTCTCCTGGAGGAGGGTAGTGGCGTCGTCGGGGATAGTGAGGGTATGCCTTGGTCGGCGAATCCTACTTATGCGGGAGGGAGTGTATCGGGAGGCCGCCGCAATCAGGGGATTGGGGTGCTTTATGGCAGAGTCAAAGAAGCGCTTGGAGAGGCGTTTCATGAACTGCTGGATGGTGGGGAGTCTGAGATCTAGATGCAGATTCACATTTCGGACATAGAAGGGGGCTCCCGTGACCTTTCGGAGGAAACGGTTCTGGAGGGTTTGCATTTTATGCAGAAATCGCGGCTTGGCGTGTGCGAAGACTACGCAAGCATAGGTCATGATGGGACGGATGACCGCGGTGTAGAGGCGCAATTTGCACTTGAGTGACAATTTGCTGCGGGCAGTTATCATGGAGTGGAGCCTACCGAGAGCGAAAGAGGCGCGCGAACGCGCCGTCTTTATGTGCTCGTTGAAGGTGAGGTTGTGGTCTAGGATGACACCTAAGTATTTGGCTCGCTTTCCCCAGGGGATCGGCTTGCCATACATAGAGATCGGGCGCGGGAGGGGGGGGGGTAGTTTGCGCGGTTTCGAGAAGATGACCGCCTGACTCTTATCGGGGTTGACCTCGATTCTCCATTTCCGGAACCAATCGCTCAAGGCGCTTGCGGAGGTTTGGAGGTTTCGAGCTATGGATGACTGGTTGACACCCGAACAGTATATGGCAGTGTCGTCGGCGAAGAGCGCCAACTGTGCCTTTTTACTGTTCGGGATGTCACTAGTGAACAGGGTGAAAATGAGGGGAGACAGAACGGAACCCTGGGGGACTCCGGCGCGGATGGGGTGAGGGGGAGAGAGAGCGCCCTCGATACGGTAGCGGAAAGTGCGGTCCGACAGAAAATCTCGTAAGATGAGCACGAGACGGTCTGGCACACCTAGCAGGTACAGCTTATATAATAAGCCATTGTGCCAGACCTTGTCGAACGCCTTCGCTATATCGAAGAACAGGACGCCTGTCGAAGCACCTCGCTGAAAAGCAGCGCTAATGTGCTCGACTATGCGGTGGAGCTGGTGGATGCACGAATGCTTCGTGCGAAAACCGAACTGTTCGGGGGGGATGAGGCTCTTTGCTTCGGCATAGTCTTTGAGGCGCTTATAAATAAGCCTCTCGTAGACTTTACCGAAAACATTGAGCAGACTGATGGGGCGGTAGCTGGAGGGCTCAGACTTGGGCTTGCCTGGCTTTGGGATGCCTATGACTGTGGCTTCTTTCCACATTTGGGGGAAGATGTTGTTGCTCAGGGCGCCATTGAAGATGGCGGTCATGAGCAGTATGAGGGGGGCGGGGAGGAGTTTGTACACCCTGTTGGTGATACCGTCCGAACCGGGGGCTTTGCGGGTTGCGAGTCCTTTTATGATGTCTTGCACTTCGTCGGGAGTGACGGGAGGCAGAGGATCATCAGGGTCTTCGACTGGCGGGAGGGAGGCTCTCCGTTCGACTTCAGCGTTCACCTCGTCGAGGTGCGCTCTGTCTACTGGTTGAGAGCTGGGAGTGCATTGAGCTTCTAGGCTGTCGGCTAGGCATTCGGCCTTTTCGAGGTTTTCAAAAGCGACCGTTTTGTCGGGGCGTGTGAGGGGAGGAACTGTGGCCTCTTCAGAGGAGCGGAGCTTCCTCTGGAGTTGCCAGAAGGCGTGGTGGGTGGGCTCGAGTTCGCCGATCAACTTATCCCATCCCTCGGAGCGCCACTCCCCTATGCGTTTCTTTACAGCACGCTGTAAATGGCGCATGTGGGATTTGTTCGCGTCGCAGGGAAAAGAGTCGTAGGCACGAATGGCAGCGTTCTTCTCGGTCATCAGTTCACGTACGTCATCGGGCAGTTTCCAGCGATGGTCTTCCATCACTGGAACTTCCCGTGAGCAATCCGTCAGTACGGATTGAACGTGCTCTGTGAACGAGTCGATCGCCCCAGTCGTGTCTGCGACTGAGATAATTTGCTCGGGGATGGAGTCTAGGTGGGGAGACGCGGTGGATTTCAGTCTTTCGCTTACTTTCCTCCAGTCGGTGACTGTTTTGGTCGGGGGGGGCTGGTTGGGGTCGTGCGGGGGGCCCGAATAGGGGGCCAGGTGCAAGATGACCGGGCGGTGGTCAGAGTTAAGCTCTTGTACCGTCTCGATAGACTGCAAACGGAGGTTTACATTCTTGAGAAGCGCTACATCGAGAACGTCAGGAAGTTGGGCGGGGTCGCCCGGGAAATGAGTGGGATACATCGGAGCGATGATATCGAAATTGAGGGAGTCGCCTAGTTTGAACACGATCCTACCTCTGGTAGAGGTCGTGCTGCTATTCCAAGCGGGATGTTTGGCATTGAGATCCCCCGCCATGATGACGGAGTCACTCATACCGAAGAGGGTAGTGAAATCGGTAGTGAGAGAGATGGGATCCTCCGCACCATTGGTGGGCGGGATATAGGCGGAGATGATGGTGATTGCGGGGTGACCGGTCATGCCGAGCCGACAGATAGAGATCTCTAGCTGAGAGATGAGGGCGGGCGGGTCTATCGGGATGCAATGGAGGGACTTCCTATAGTAGATGAGGGTACCGCCCTTGTGGCAGCGAGCCCTGTCATTGCGAACTATCTTGTAGTTGGCAATGTTCGGGTTCCGCAGATGGGGCTTCAGGAATGTTTCCTGGACTAAGAGGACATCGAGCTGGTGATCGCGGAGGAACGCGGCGATCTCATCGCGTTGATTTTTAATGCCGTTTGCATTAAAAAACCCTAGTCTAAGAGATCGGGGTTTGGTAACGCTCATTCTTTGTAAAGCCATTGGAGCTTTTTAGAAGTTGAGGGTTTGCATGACTTGCGTAATCTGAGGATACGCATTGAAAATCTCGGCGATGCGCCGAGGATTGCCGTTACAGGCTTGGATTTCCGCTGCCATGGCATTTGCGGGGGCAATAAAAGCTGCGTAAGCACCGATTATTACCTCCATGCTGCTAGGCTGGGGGCGGGAGGCGGGGGTCGGGGGGGACCTACTGGGACCAGCGGGAGCCCTGGGCGCGGCGGCGGGAAGGGCTACCGGTGGGGCTACTGGGACCGAGGGGCCTACTGATGGCGCGGGGATGACAGTTGCCATCAGCGCTGGGATAGTCGGGGGTGGGGGGGGCACCGAAGCTGCGGGAGCTTTGAGGTGGTTGAGGTTCGCCCATGGGGAGGGCCTTTGGGGACTGAGCCTATCGGGCATCTGGGAGGAAGGGATCGGGATCCTCACAGAGGGGCTTTCCCTTTGCTGACGGTCGCTCGCGCGCTTCGTCAGTTTGGGAGAAGAAGACTTGGGAGCCTTGGGGCAGCCACGGTAGTTAGCCGGGTGCCCGGATTGGCCGCAAAGAACGCAGCTCGGTGGCTCTGTGCACTGAGAGCGGTCTTTGGGGCGGGGACAGTCTGACGTGCCGTGGGCACCTAGACACTTGACGCATCTAGGTGTCGCGTAGCAGTGGGATTGGGAATGGCCATACAGTTGACACCTGTGGCATTGTCCGATGAGGTTGGACTTCCTGGGTTTCTCGATAGAGATACCCGAGAGGGAGCAAACTGACTTCACCTTGAAGATGGGGTGATGTCCTTCAGTAGGGTCGCAGATGACCAGGACCATGTCGTAGACTAGGCCCTTCCATGCTTTGTGCAAGCGATGGACTGCTGAGACGGGGATGCCTTGTGAAGCAAGGTCTTCTTTGATCTCCTCGGTGGGGATTTCTTTGGGGACGCGCCTGATGATTACGCGGGTGGGGACTTCCTCCGGAAGGGAGTACGTATGGAAGGGGTAAGCCCTTGTCTGGAGGAGACGGGTAAGGTCCCTGTAGTCCGAGGACGAGGCGACCGTTACCTTAATACCCTGTTGGGTTGAGCGGGCGTTCGTGTAGTTGATCTTTTGATCAACACACGCTTTGGAGATTTCTGTCCATTTGGACTTATCCTGGACATAGATGGGGGGCGGGGGTCGTGGCTTCTTTGCGTTCGAAGCGGGAGGGGTAGCCGAGAGGCTAGACGCGGGATTGGCCTGCGGTGCGGCGGGGGATGGGGTGGGGGGGCGGGGGTTAGAGGGGATTACCGCGACCGACTTTTTGGCCTTGTTGGCGTGAGAGGAGGCGTTCTTCTTTCTCTTGCCACCCTTTCCGACGACTATATAGTCGTCTTCCGAGGAGGACGAAGAGTCAGAGAGGGCTTCCTCTGAGTCGGATTGAAACGTTCGATTGCGAGCGCGTTAGAATTTTATAGGGGAAAAAGTTATACCGCCACCTGGTGGTCACTAGGAGAAACCTAATTTCCCATACAAAACTCTTAACGCGCTCGCAATCGAACGTGAGTCGAAAAACTTACACAAGGCCTCTGAGCATCTCTAGGCTGATAGCTTTCAGAGATGGTGGTAATGCATTTGTACTGAATCATCAATCTTCTGCCTGTAACACAATTTATTTGTGGTCGGCGCAACATATTTATTTCTTCCATTTCTCTATTAGTCGTCAAGGGTCCCGTGGCTAAATAATAACAGCCGCACAGTTCGATCGATCAGGCTTGCCGTTTTTGGTCTGTGGGTGGGTGACCATCTTTTACATACCGAGACCCCTCCGTATGTCAGTCGCTCCATGTAAAATACTGGTATTCAGCTGTATCCGGTTAGACTGGAAGCCGACCCCAACATAGTTGGGAAAAGGCTAGGCAGATGATGGTGACCCCTCCGTGCCTCGGAAAGCACGTTAAGCCATTGTCCCGTTAAAAAACTTCGTTCCAATAAAAAATATCAACATGAAAACTTTAAAATAGAAAGCAATGTTGACTCCTCTTAAATTGTGTAACCTCTATGTGACAGACAGATAAAACAGTATCTGAAAGTCACACTTCTCTTTAAAATATCTGCGTTTGATAAATAAGAGGAAAATACATTATTTTGTTGTGCCATTTCTCACGTAGGCAAGTCCGATTCGTTGGGTTTTTCTATCGAGAATTTAGTTCGGTAGTTGGCGGAGTTATACCCCCGTGGCTCGGAAAGCACGTTCAGCTGTTGGTCCTGCGCCTGATCTTTCCTCGGTCATGTCAGATTGCCGTCCCATCCTCCTATCGGACAATGAGAGTGAGGGAAGAGAGAGAGCACCTCTTTCTGCGCAGGAGATTTTATAGCGCACACACTTGTGCACTATAAAATCTCCTGCGCGGAAGGCCTTCACTGTGATTGGTCGCCATGGCCGAAATTAGGTCTGAAGGGCTTTAATTTTATTACAAGTAATACACGGGCTAGTGTCGCACAGACGCTGTGTGACATCCCCCAACCAGCATCTAAAACAAGACTATGGACAGCTGCAATAGCAGAGCCATCGCTGCGGACCACTGGTGCGTTAGTACCCCAGAGACCAAACTGAAATATCTCGTCGTCATCTAGCCAAAACCACTACACCAGGCATCATCTTCGTTACATCAAACTGTCCCATGTGCCTCTAATTGCCCAGCCATCTTACCTTCAAACTAGAAGTGGAACAGGGCAACGCTTGTTAGCAGCTTAAATAAGTATGGTGATTGTATACTTCCCCTGACGAACATAGTCAGCCCATAATATTCCCACTGCTGGGACTCAGGCCTCCTCTATTCGAGAGGGAATGGGCGGTCTTATTGAAATAGATGGACAAACTTTAAGAAATCATTCAGACCACCAAAATAAGGACGACGATGGTAAAAAAATATATGTTTTAGAAAAAATGCATTAGATAATTACAAAAAAAAATCTGCTAACGAAAATACACAAATGAGCCGGCCATTTATTATTTTAGGTCAAAATAAAATCACTTTAATCAGTGTTGTAAAAAAATATATGTTTAAGAAAAAATGCATTAGATAATTACAAAAAAAAATCTGCTAACGAAAATACACAAATGAGCCGGCCATTTATTATTTTAGGTCAAAATAAAATCACTTTAATCAGTGTTGTAAAAAAATATATGTTTAAGAAAAAATGCATTAGATAATTACAAAAAAAATCTGCTAACGAAAATACACAAATGAGCCGGCCATTTATTATTTTAGGTCAAAATAAAATCACTTTAATCAGTGTTGTTTTTGCTTGGATATCTTTGGTACTGAGCGATGTGTTAAAATTTGTCCATCTTTTTTAAAGGCTTCTTCAAACAGACGCGACACGCGACGCGAATCGCGAGCGGTGCCTTTGTGTCGCGTGCGATTCGCGTCTCATGTCGCGCCTGTTACTTTGCAGGAGCCTTAAGGCGGAGGTTTCTTGAAAATGGTCAAAAAGTTGGTTTTTAAAGCAGTGTATCTCTTAAACCGTAAATAATGTTGATCACAAAAAAATTGATAGTCATATTTTCAATTCTTATTTTAAAACAGTGATGGACTCAAAAAAAAAACTTCAAATACACCTCTGACATTTCTTTAAAAGCAGTTTATCCCTTCATTAACAATTTTAATTATAATTAAAAATATACCATTAAATTGCTAATGCCAAACTGCATTCAGTGATGGATTATTTATTATTAAGTAGTTTGTAAATAGATGATTGTTTCATATATTACCAGCGTTGTGTCATCGCGCTTCTCTTTCTTTTCTATGCAGTCCTATAGTGACCGCGCTTTAGTAATATACCACGCGGGCCTAATGCGGGTTGGTAGATGTCACATGTCTTTGAATTTTTGGTTCTAGGACATGCCGATTTTCTCATCACATTTTACTTCACCGTTTTGAGAGCAATAGTGATGAAATTATTTGCTCAAAGTAAAGCGCCTGTCAGGGTTCGAACTTACGACCAAAAACTTGCTACTATTGCTCTTATTGCTGCCCGGACGTGCTCCACCCTAATTAAATGATGTAATAAATAACAATCTTAACATTATCACCTGTTTATTCAACTATTTATAACTCTGACCTCTTGAACTGTTTCCCTGTTGTACTAGATTGTTGCGCAACAAGTAACATCGAATCGCCGCGTGCGCATATCGTGGCGCTTATTTGTGCGTTTGCGCACGTTTGAGCTGTATGTACGCAAGGTGGCTGTGTACTTTAATAATAATAATAAGGAGGAGGAGTTAGGTGGTTCCTCTCTCTGGAGCCCTGACCGTAGCTTGGACCCTGTTCCCGATACCGGTGGGCTACTATTTTTTATATTTTTAAATGTTTTTATATCCTATTATTTAAAAAAAATATTTATGTGTATTTACGAGTATAATGAAATAAAGGAATAATAATAAATCGTTTACTTCGACTAACACAGGATCCATAGACTTATAAAAAAGATGGACTCTGCGCCACGCATATCGAGAGTGAAGCACCGTACCGATTTTATGTGTCACGTGCGTGGTTGACGATTGACGCTGTCGTGTCACGTAATGGCGGCCGGTCGGCATACTATGATGTTAACGTAAGCGTGAGGCGTGTTTGTACAAACGGTCCCGGCATACCTACTGTGCTTCACTTTCGATTTGCGTGGCGCGGAGTCCATCTTTTTTATAAGTCTATGACAGGATCATAGTAGGCAGAAAATTACAAAATTTAAAAAATAAAATAAAAACATAATTATATTAAAAAGAAAGATCAGACCACACCACACGACTAACTGCCTATGAACTGCCTAGCTTTTTCCCAACCATGTTAGGGTAGGCTTCCAGTCTAAACGGATGCAGCTGAGTACCAGTATTTTACATGGACTTTCTACCTTTTTTTTTTGTCGCTGAGAAATGACATTACGCATCTCCGCTCGTCGGGGGACGAGACGGAGTATGTGGGACTCCCTGCCAGAGTGGCAGTATACCCACTAAAACTCAGCGGTGTTCCCTCCTCGCCTTGATGGGGGGGTCATAGGAATCAGGCTCAGCCTTTACTTCCACGAACCTCCCGGCGCATACCCGCCTAGCTGGCAGGCCCCGCATGTCTCCCCGGCTGGGGGGCTACGGGAATGGCCGGGAACACCTGGCTATTCCCGTCCGGCACTGGTGGAAGCCTGTGCAATACAGGCGAGGGTGCCCCCGCACCCGTTGCCTGCTAGCTTCCACCTGGGAGGAGTCGGAGATGATTGTCATACTGACGTCTTAGGCAGTCCGAAAGGGTTACCGCTACCCCGGAACATAAAGGGCTAAGGAAGGAACACGGATGGATTTTAGTCAGTAAGAGTCTGACACTCTCTTTCGCTCCACCCAGAGCGAGAGGGGTCACTTGATGATTTCCCATACTTAAAAAAAAAATACTGACGTCTTCTTCGACCCCTCCGCCTTCGGAGCGGCGCCGCGAGGGGGTCCACCTCCCGCACGCGCTCCGTCGCCTCCTCGGACATGACGTGTTCGCAGAAGGAGGCGACTGCCGCCCAGGAATGGAGTAACTACCCACCTGACCTCCACAACCCAGTTACTGGGTAATACGGTACTTCTTAGTAAGTCTTGTTGACAGACTCTGGTTTCTGGCGACCAGTAACGACTGTCAAAGATCCACGAATGACAGCCGGGACTTACGTTCCGATTCACGGAGGGGTCTTGGTATGTAAAGATGGTCACCCATCCACGGACCACCCGCAGCAAGATCTGTTATTAATTAGCCACAAGTCCATCTACAATCTGGGATCATTCTCTAATAAATGCTTTGTGTTATGATAACCATGTTGACATGAAAACATTCCGTTTCTAATGCTGTGTGATTAGATTAGCGTGTGTGAGTGTGTCTATAACACTCTGTTTTCCAATGCTTAGGTGATTAGATTAGTAGTGTTATATAATACAATGTAATGCATACTTACACTCACTGATTACCATTCTTTTCCGACAAATGATAAATAATTTTACTTCTGTAAGTAAGTTTGTAAAAATACTTTTACAGGTTGATTGCACATTGTAGTCGAAACTCTTTGGTGTGTCTAATTTCAAAACTGCAGTGGTCATTTAACATAAAGTTTTTATTTTTATTGTGAATATAGTAATTAACTCAACACAGCGATTAAACACACAATGCTTGCATATAAATTAAATTGTAATCGTGGAATTTGCAACCATTAGCCAAAAAGGCAGTGAAAACGTAAATTACACGTCAAACGTATTTTTAAAACTAGATGAGGTTTCCTATCTGACTACTCTGAGAAGAAATGTCGAAAAAAACGCAGAGGTCACAGTCTTTTTTAACTTTAAAAAAAAAAACGAAAAAATATCTGACGATAGAATGCAGCGTCATCTATTGAATAAAAAAGCAGATTCCCTGGCGAAATGGACACGAAAATATTTGTCGGATTAATCCGGCGTAAGCGGGTCCAGACATAATCTTGGTCAGATCGGGGTGGCTGAACCCTGATACCTGATAGTAAGGACTTGTCACAGTTGCCACCTGATAACGTTTAGAATAAAAATTCAAAAGTACTTGCAAGTTATTTGCCTGTAATCATCTCTTTTTAAACCGACTTCAAAAAAGGACGTTCTGTATTCGACCCGTATGTATGTATGTATGTCCGTGATCCGCATCCAGTCTGTCCCAGCCACCTTCTACGTTCCACACTACGCTTGCCGATACGCGGTCTCCACTCCAGGACTCGTCAACTCCACCGGCCATCGGCGCGGTCCTTCGACAAACGTGGCCAGCCCACTGCATCTTCAGTTTGCTTACTCTGCAAGCTATGTCAGTACCTAACTCCGGTTCTTTATCGGATAATTTCATTTCTGATATCATCCTTCAAAGAGACTCCGAGCATAGCTCGCTCCATAGCGCGCTGAGCGACCTTGAATTTGTGGAACAGCCCGACCGTCAGTGTCCAATTCTATTAATCTAATCTCTATTAGCCTGTATTATTCCACTGTGGGACAAAGACCTTTCTCTGTTGTTTTTTTTTCAATTACAATTTAATAATGTTATTCAAACAATAATTGTTGACTAAAAGTTGTGAGATATGAAATGACACCTTCTAACCTCTCAAGCTCCGCTAATGAGACACAATTGATTTTCTATTGTATATTTATACTAGCTGTTGTCCGTGGCTTCGTCTGCGATCAAGACAAAAGACACGTGGCGCCATCTATTATCATAATAACTTTATTGTTATTTTCCTCGGGAACAGCACTTTTTTCGGGATGAAAGGTACTCTATGTTCGTTTCTGTGCACCTGACAACGGATATGCAAAATTTCAGGATGATCCATTCAGTGGTTTAGGCGTGAAAAGGTAACAAACAAACAAACTTACTTTGACCACACGGACTCACGGCTTCGAACCCAGACAGGCCCTTACTTTGTGTAAATAATTTATCACCACTGCATCACCACTGCTTTGAAAACGGTGAAGAAAAACATCACGAGGAAACCGGCATGCCCTAAAACCAAACCGAAAATCGTAGTCGTGTGACATCTATCAACCCGCACTGGGCCCGCGTGGTAGATTACAGCTCACTCCCTTTCGAAGAGAGCCTGCTTGGCCTGTGTCATGCTGGGACATTATAGATTGATTATGGTGTTCCTAATTCTCTTTAGTGTGTGATTGCGTTAGAATTTAAACTGAACAGAGTTTGTTTACACTTCCATCACATACTTTCCGAACAGACTATACGCGCCCAGGCACACACTATGGGTAGTCTCTTATCAGTCATATCTGCTAAATTTAGCTGCCTACAAAGTATGCACGTATTAATCATTGACTTCACACAAGTAAACAATGTATGTTATCAAGATGTCAAAAAGGTCGGCAGTGTCAGATTAACTAATTGGTACACATCAAAAGGGGCTATGTTGAAAAAAACTTGTTTTTTTTATTTCGTGTAACTTGTTAAGTGTGTGGAATAGGGATTTAACATTTTGGTAGATGTTTTTTGATTCTTTGTTCTAGTATCGTATAAAAGGAATACACGATTCAATGAACTTTTTCGATACAAAAAAATTGCAAAGTTATATCTATTTTACATTTTTCGCCATCACGGCGTAACGCTTAAGAGTTATTCAATGGAATTTATTTTAAAACACAGAGAATTATCATATCAAAGTTTACTCAACGTAGTTTAAAATTTATTTTGTTAAAAAGGAGGAAATTCGTTTTGGCACAAACGTCGTTTTATTCCGAGCGCACGCACACTACAGCCATCACTCTTCTTTTGCGTTTCAAAAGTAATTGCATCACTTTCGCTCGCTTAGTAGGTTTTCGAGGATTTTAGATTTTCGAGGCAGAGAGAGATATAGTTTTCATGGTTTTCGAGGGTACTAAAATCAATAGCGAGGTCAAAATGAAAATCCAAGATGGCGGCTGCGAATACTTTAAAATGTTTCGACACTCCGTTTCTGACAGGGGTGGTGACATGGTATTCTATTTTTCTTTTCTTTATGGCAATGGTGCCGATGTCGACAATTCTGCCAATGTCAGATGTGATATGAGAAAACGTAGTGATTTTTAGAATTACAACAACAAAAAAAAAAAACGACAAACAAATGTCAAAAACTTGTCAAAATGTAGGGAAATTAGAGGCATTTTTTGACAGATTGAGACTGAGATCAGACTGTGAACGTTCTTAAAATTACGAGAATTGCCCCTCTGCTATTAACGTATTCTCTAAGACACAAATTAGTGAAACCGCGCGAAATGAACGCGAAGTGGCGTCGTTTGAACTGCAATACTACAGTTGACATTTCGATTGCTTCGTGCCGCTCGTATGGGGACCCGCCGCTTGTCAACCATGCTCAAATCCAAAGTCCGGCTGCTACTGAGAAATTCTTGTCGTCAATTCTTTAAGTCAAGTTTCCCTTCTTCAGCCTTTCCCCGCCCAATAATGTAGGCATCCTGGAATGCACGCCACCCTTCCATGTCCCTAGCCTTTCTAAGCCAGTCGTCCAGCTATCTTGACCAGGCCCTCGGTCCATCTCATCGGCTGTATGCCCACACTTTTACTACCAGGTCTCGGTCTCCTAGTCTGCTGTTCCATCTGCCATCTGTTCTTCGTCCTATGTGGCCCGCCCAGTTCCACTTTCTTTGCGCAATACAATACGGTAAGTTCTGTTCATCGTCGGATTTCCGTGTCCCTAATTCGGTCTCGAGGTGGCACTCTCCAAAGATCTCTGAGTGGCTTGCAACTTGTGTTTGATCTGTTGTGTGAGCCTCCAAGTCTCTGAGCCAGGGGAGGACACACTGCTCATAGGCTCTGCGCTTCAGGTTCATGGGTATGTTTCCCTCTAGCACATCGGACAGTTAACCAAACACTCTGCAACCTAACCAAGTGCGACAGTTTCTGACTTTTGGATGCATTTATTGTAAGTCAAGTTTACTTCACCATAATGCGCTCCTTATCACATTTCTTTTCAAAATGACGATGCGATATCGATGACTGCACTATTTCGCTGAAATTTCATGCTCATACTACTTACCAGTAATTTCTGGTTATATCATGGTTTATCGCTTCAACGGAATCATTTCTTACAGTAATTACCAGTTATTATGTTTTTTAATTGCATTCGGTGTTAATTTTAGAAAGTACTTGTAGTTTGTAACATGCCTGTGTAACAAACTAACAACAAGTGTATCGCGGTCATGAAGCCTTTGCAAGCGCTATCTGCTGACTGGGTCATTAGTTCAATTCCTAAGTCGAACAAAGTAATATTGGGTTTTTCCGTTTGCAATTTCTCAGTCAAAGTCAAAGCATTTATTACAAATAGGAACATACAGGACACTTGAACGTCAAAATCTATATAATACTAGCTTCCGCTCGCAGCTTCGCCCGCGAGGTATGTCGATAAAAACCATCCTATGTCTTCCTATGTCTTCCACGGGATGCAATCTATCTCTCTGCCAAATTTTATCGAAATCCGTTCAGAGGTTTAGGCGTGAAAAGGTAACATACAGACAGACAGACAGAGTTACTTTCGAATTTATAATTATGGATTAGTATGGATATTTCATTCAAAGTCCTGACTGACTGATATATCAACGCACAGCATAACCTGTGAGAAATTTGGAGGGTGTGTTCTTTGTGAAGAGTAGGTATCCACTAAGAAAGAGTTTTTCGAAATTCCACCCCGAAGAGGGTGAAATTTCACGCGGACAAAGTCACGAACAGAAGCTATAGTCCCTTATATTGCACCTGCCATGATTTGTCTATGCATCACCGTATAATAAGGTTGACTGGTAGAAAAAGCCTCTCTGTACAGTTTTTTTTTTATTGTGCGTAAAGTTTTAATAAATAAAATAAATAAAAACACGCCTGTAATCCCCGAAGAGTTGGCAGAGGTGTACTTTTAGTAACTCCTACATTTTACAGTTATGTTCAAATCCCATGTAATAGGGGGCTAGCCTATTGCCATCAACCGGTCACAAATCCCAAGGCCGGTCTGGTACTGAGAGATTCCTGATCGGATAACCCAATTAACACTTTGCCCGCCTTGGGAGTCGAACCCAGGATCTCATGCTGGGCAGTAGCGCTTGCGATTACTAGGTACACCCACGAAGCAGCAACAGCATATGAGAAAAAATACATACGGGTTACACATAACCTTCATTTTCGCTTCGCAACAGGCTGATATAAAACTTTTTACAAAAAAAAAAAAAAAAAACTGACTTCCAAAAAAAAGCTCTACAAAGTGAAAAATAACTTTAATTTCGGAAGTCGGTGTCAATAAACGAAAATGCAGAGGTTTGTAGGGTTTTTAGGGTTTTTTTTTGGAAGTCGGTTGTTTTTTTTTGTAAAAAGTTTTTATTTTTCACTTTTTAGTGGGAGAGTTTGTAATTTATCTAAGTTACAATAGCCTAATGTCAACTGCTCATCACCTTTTAGAACCACTCATCCTACGCAGTGTGACGAGCATAAATTGCTTAGCAACCATATCAAAGTAATTGAATCGCAACCTGTGAAATATTTATCATTGAGTAGTTCCGATGGCCATCTGTGGTCTTCATCATCAGCTCCACTTTATCAAATGATGATTGCCGAGAGCTAATGCTCAAAATACATTAAAAAATACCCAAATCGCTATAGTTTTGCCTATAAAATTTGAGGGATTCCCTCGATTTCCATGGGATCCCCTCATCAGATTCCAAATTGATGACAATGGGACCACCTCGAGAGTATACACTTTCAAACAAAAAAAAAAAAAAATTCAAATCAGTCCACAATTGACGGAAGTTACAGTGAACATACATAAAAAAAACACAAAGTCGAACATGTAACCTACTCCTTTTTGGAAGTCGGTTAAAAATTGAGCCACTCTGGCAACACTTTTCCCTAATCAATAATCATAGACAAGAAAAACAACTATTATCATAAAATAGAATAATTATTTTAAATTAAGAATAAAAGGGCCTTGACATTCGAATTTTACATGTGTAATTCTGATAGCGAGTCCGTTTACCCCGCTTATCGTATCACGCCATTTATTTTAATTTTTAAATGTTGACAGTGTCATATCATATTTGTATATTTCATAGATAGTACCTAGATTGGTGTTGGTGGTATATTTTTTTACTTTATCAGTCAATTGTTGAATATTTATGGTTGCTGACTCATAATAATATTTCATTCATTGATAATAATTCTGACCATCTTCACATACCAAGACCCCTCCGTGCCCAGAAAGCACGTTAAGCCGTTGGTCCCGGCTGTCATTCATGGATCTTTAACAGTCGTTACAGGTCGTCAGAAGCCTGAAAGTCTGACAACCAGTTTTGCCAATGATTATCGTGTTACCCAGTAACTTAGTTGTGGAGGACTGGAGGTCAGATAGGCAGTCGCTCCATGTAAAATACTGGCATTCATGATGCATCCGGTTAGACTGAAAGCCGACCCTAACATAGTTGGGAAAAGGGTAGACAGATGATGCGACAAACCTAAACTATCAGTTTTAGCTAGTTTCCAATACCCTTTATCCCGACAACCGTTCTTCCGTCCTCGTCGCTGAGGCCCGTCGCGACGCCCCATACCACGTCCGCCCCGACCTGCCCCCGACCCTTGCTTAAGACAGCCCGCGCTGCTGAGCCAGAGCGTTTACAAAACAAGGGCTTGAAAGTTTGTATGGAATGCCGTTGGTCGGCATTCCATACAAACTTTCAAGCCTCGAAAGCCTAATACTCGTATGCGAGATGGATAAAGAGTGATGGCTATAATGTGCGTGCGCTCGGAATAAAACGACGTATGTGCCAAAACGAATTTACTCCTTTTTTTATAAAATGAATGAAATAAATTTAATACTACTTGACCACTTACTCTATTTGAGTAAACTTTGATATGATAACGTTCTCTATGTTTAAAGTAAATTCCATTGAATAAACTCAGTCCTAAGCGTTACGCCGCGCGCCGTGAAGTCAAAAAAATTGATATAACTTTGCAATTTTTTTGTATCGAGAAAAAAATCATTGAATCGTGTATTCCTTTTACATGATACTAGAATTACTAGACCAGAGTCAAAAAACATATACCAAAATGTTAAAGCCTTATTCTACATACTTAAAAAGTTACACGAAATAGAAAAACCAAATTTTTTTTCAACATGACAACCTCAGAGGTTAAACTGGGAGATGCTAGATCCAAAAAAAAAAACCCCACCATTTATCTATTCTAAATATAGCACTCTACTAAGACAGTGCATAATGTTATGAATAAATTCAACTGTCGTGCAAATATCAGGGGCAAACGGAACTGCGGAAGTGCCTATAACAGCTATTCTAACCTTAAAAAACCGGTCTGACTACTTGATTTTGTTGTAAGTCGTAACAAATAATATAATTCATCTGTTTAAATAATCGTCTGATTAATATAAAGATTATGAAGTAGGTTGGTATATGCAGCATAATTTTTTTTTTACCGGTTCCAAATTTTTACATTGTGTTCTACCCATGAATATGAACAACTTTCACTATGGGACCAACTCTGAAATCACGAAAAAAAATCAGCTGTTTCATACATTTTGGTCAAGTAGGTAAGTATTGAACTTTAGTATTAAACAGCCCCATAGTGAAAGTTCATATTCATGGGTAGTCCCAGTAAAATTTGGAACCGGTAAAAAAAAAACATCCGGTAGCCTGCACGTCTAAAAACTGATAATTAAGGCCCAAAAGATTGTACATTTAAACTTGGTTATGAAAGTCGGGTGGTAGTCTTCTATGGATCAATCAACCAAATGAACTCAGTCTCGGCTGAGTGTTTTAATAGTAGTCTATGGTGTGTGTGGGCCTGGGGACAGGATTTTGTGGCGCGCGCCGCAACTATAGTCGGACTTTTAATTAGCTGCATTAAAATGACAGCATATGTGTTACTTAAATGACTGAAATTGGCGTCTTTTTGTTTTTTCGGGGCCATCAACCAAATCTTGTTTTTCTAGTACAGAATAGTGTAACAAACGAAACTTATTTGACATGCTTCTCTCTAAACGCAGTCCGAAATGAGTTATTAAGAAGTGTCATTTTACTGCAGCTAATTAAAAGTATAGTCAGACTCAGACTACCCGTAACGACTGTCAAAGATCTACGAATGACAGCCGGGACCAACGGTTTTCGGAGACACGACCCCTACGTGCCTCGGAAACAAAAAATGTGGTATTGTCTATTTCGTCTAACTTGAATAGGGATTTAACATTTTGGTATATGTTTTTTGACTCTTTGATCTAGTATCATGTAAAAGGAATACACGATTAGGTAATCAATTTTTCTCGATACAAAAAAAAAGCAAAGTTATATCTATTTTTTTACTTTTTTCGACATCACGGCGTAACGCTTAAGAGTTATTCAAAGGAATTTACTTTAAAACATAGAGAATTATCATATCAAAGTTTACTCTAAAGTAGTTTTAAATTTATTTCATTTATTTTGTTTAAAAAGGAGTAAATTCGTTTTGGCACAAACGTCGTTTTATTCCGAGCGCACGCACATTATAGCCATCTCTCTTCTTTTGCGTTTCAGAAGTAATTGCATCACTTTCGCTCGCTTAGTAGGTTTAGATTTTCGAGATAGCCATCTCGGTATGTAATGAATAGTCTTATCTTCGAGCCGACCACGGCAAGTGCAGCTTAACCCTTCATTTATACACGATCTCATTTATATACGAGCCTCATATTAAACAGTTCGAATCTTGCCAAAAACTCGACAAAAAATATGTCACGGAATAACCTGATCCAAATATTTGATAAGAGGCTTAGTTTCCTAATATCATTTGCATTCGGTTACCATGTATCGACCTGCCCTTATCAGCACGCCAACAAAACGTGACAAGCTAGACAGTCGTATCTTATCAAGGGACGGACGGGAAACATACGATTCGATAGACATTTTTTGTCTCATTATCTGTATCCCATTCCATAATAATCCATACTAATATTATATATAAATGCGAAAGTGTGTCTTGTCAGTCTTATGTCTGTTACCTCTTCACGCGAACCGATCTAGATGAAATTTGGTATAAAGATAGTTTGAGTCCCGGGAAAGGACATAGGATAGTTTTTATTCCGATATTCCAACGGGATCGACACTTATGCGGATGAAACCTCGAGACGCTGCTAGTGCTGTATAAGAAAATAATAATAATAATAATATCCTTGGACATTTCACACAACGCCATATAGTCCCAAGCTAAGCAACCTAATGCTTGTGTTATGGTAACGAGATGGCTGATAAACTACTTATATACATTTTCTTTTGTAAATACATACATATTATAGATAAAACACCCAGACCCGAAACAAATACTTGTAGGTCGTACAAATATTTGTTCCGTGCGGGAATCGAACCCGCGACATGCTGCGCAGCAGTCATTCGCTCAACCACTGCGCCAACCGTGTCGTCAAAATGAGACTTCGTCCTCGTGTAATTTCTTGTTCCTCCAGCCCGTCGCATCGCATCGCATCGCCTGCCCTCACTATTATTTCGTTTTCGCTCAGCGTTGTTTCTTTTAGGGTTCCGTACCTCAATAGGAAAAAACGGAACCCTTATAGGATCACTCGTGTGTCTGTGTCTGTCTGTCTGTCTGTCCGTCCGTCTGTCACAGTCAATTTGCTCCGAATCTTATGGACTGATTAAGTTAAAATTTGGTACACATATGAATCTCTGTGACCCAAACACAGACGTGTAACGTAAATAAATGAGTTTTGAAAATGGGAGTCATTTTTGAGGGGTAAATAGACAATTAAAAAAAAAAGTTTCGCAAACTGTACCGTGTGACATATCAAATGAAAGGGCTTACCGTGAGGATCTCAAATATTTTTTTTTCATAATTTTAAAATAAACTGTATTAAAGTTATTTAAGACAATAGACGGAAATTTACCATTCCCCCCCCCTTATCTCCGAAACTACTGAGCCTAATTTTTTTTTAAAAATACTGAAAATAGTTCTATACCTATAGATTACAGGAAAATTAATAAGAAGTCTATGATCTTAAAACAACATGGTAAATCTCTCAATATAGTGCGTACAAACTTACATTTTCAGTTGGAATGTATGGGAGAACATGTTTTTCAACTACAATGTTAAGTTTGTTCTTGGGATAAATTCATTCCAACTACGGAACCCTTCATTGTGCGTGGTCCGACACGTACCTGGCCGGTTTTTTTGTTCTTGCTCAGCTCTTAAGGCCCTTAGCGTGATATTAAGAGCGTTTACGCCGTACGGCATTTCATACAAACTTTCAAGCCCTTGTTTTTCAAAATGAATGAAAACTTCGTACGCATAAGCCAGATACAAAGGTCTAAAAAGTTAGTTCAGAACATTTTCGAAAAATAGTGTTACAACCAAATTAGATCGATTTTAAATTATCCATAGAAACAGAGATTTCCAGTTTATTTTTTAATAAGACATTTCGAAAATTATCTTTCACCGTCGTAAAGAGCCTTCCTTAAAAATGAATTATCAAATGACTACCAACTGCTAGTTCCAGAGATTATCGCATTCAAACAAACAAACTCTTGCTTTAATATTAGTATAGATCACGGGTATAGATAAATAGATGAATATTATTTCCTCGTCTAAAATCACAATTAGAAACGCAAATCATTTAGTTGACACTTGAACTCGCTCAACGATAAACATCCATTTAAACGTGACATCTATGATTGTATAACTGTAGGTACCTACGGTAGAGTTTGTTTGTTTGAACGCGCCAATCTCTGGAACTGTCAGTAGGTTTTTTTTTTTGCATTTGATAGCCCAATGCTTGAGGAAGGCTATAGGCTATTTAACATCACG
The DNA here is from genome assembly GCA_963669345.1 of Gortyna flavago. Classification (NCBI taxonomy): domain Eukaryota; kingdom Metazoa; phylum Arthropoda; class Insecta; order Lepidoptera; family Noctuidae; genus Gortyna; species Gortyna flavago. The sequence goes on along the minus strand of OY770155.1, from coordinate 2,019,462 downwards.
CTTCGACTCTACGAAGCGGAGCAGAAATAAAAAAAAGTCTGTAAGAACGCTAAGTGAAAACGGACGCGGGCAGGCGATGCATTGAGACGGAGTTTGTCCGGGCAGCAAGAAATTTCACGCGGACGAAGTCGCGGGCAGAAGCTAGCGTACAATAACATGTAATATTCCTTTCATGTGTAAATTGAATGCTATGCAGGAGATGAGATATTTTTATTATCACTCGTGTAGTCTGGGTTCTGGGGTTATCAAAAATATAATTTTGTTAAGTAATTATACTTTTAATTTTTATACTTTAACCCGATTACTAATAAACGTTGTATAGCATCTATAAAGTTACACAATTCTTTGTCTTCTTCTTTCGAAAGTCAAATTACTGACAACTGTAAGAGAGAAAGCGGTTTGTAATACGAAACGCCTGAATTAAACACAAAAAATGCGTTACTGAAGTTTCACACACTGATTAGGACGCCCATTATCATCGATAAGTTTGTTGTTTTAACAACAAACTTATATATAAGTGCGCGAAAACGTATTGACATACGTAATTTTGACGTGTTGTGTGTTGTAGATAGCGCTACGTGGAAGGACGTAACTGACTCAACGTCATCATTTGTCTAGCCTTTTCCCAACTATGTTGGGGTCGGCTTCCAGTCTAACCTGATAAAGCTGCTGCTGCTTAAACTGGTAGCCGACCCCAACATGGTTGGGAAATTACGATACTAGTCATCTGCCTAGCATTTTCCCAACTATGTTGCGGGCGGCTTCCAGTCTAGCCGAATGCAGCTGAATACCAGTATTTTACATGGAGCGACTGCCATCTGACCTCCACAACCCAGTTGCTGGGTAATACGATACCCCTTGGTAAGACTGGTGGTCAGACTTTTCGGGCTTCTGACGACCCGTAACGACTGTCAAAGATCCACGAATGACAGCCGGGACCAACGGCTTAACGTGCTTTCCGAGGCACGGAGGGGTCTCGGTGTGTAAAGATGGTCACCCATCCACAGACTAACCGCGGCAAGCGTAGCTTAACCTGATCGATCGACGTGTGCGGCTGTTATTATTTAGCTACGGGCTCCTCTTATTAAAATTATGATACTAGTAAATAATGGTCCTCTCAATCTGTGTGGTTCTTTCCTCAAAAGACCATCTCAGACATCGATCTACATGGTCTTCATATAACCTGACCAAGATTATGTCTGGACTTTAAAAGACTGTGACCTCTGAGTTTGTTTCGGCCTTTCTTCTCAGAGTAGTCAGATAGGAAACGCCGACCTCATCTAGTTTTATAAAAAACTAGCGGCTACGCGCACGGGTGCATTTTTTTCTTTTCGAACAATTTTTTTTTCTCCGTAAGAACCATCCTCGTACTTCAAGGAATATTATAAAAAAAGAATTAGGGAAATCGGTTCAGCCGTTCTCGATATTTGCGCTTAGCAACACATTTATCGATTCATTTTTATTTAGGAGAAGATATGATTGACGTGTAAAAGTGTTTGTGCAAACCTACTTACAAAATAAAAATTATTTATCAATGTAATGTCAGAATGAGTGGCCATTTTTTAAATTTATTTTCTCAGTTATTAATTAGACCAATTATTTAAACAAAGGTATCAGATAGTAGCAAATAAGTATTAGATTTTAGTAATATTTTAAAACTGATCGGTCACTTTGGATGTTCACAAATTTTTATGCGTTTCTTAATCCAGATAAAACAATATTTTCTCGGTAAGCCAGAAAAAAGGTGGTCTTTTATAAGGCCCATCGTAACATAGGGGTCGTAACTCTTATGAATTTCGGACGTGTGCGTTTTTTTACTCTTTTACAATGCCCGTCGCATTATCTGGGTTACGGGGCTATGTTGAAAAAAATTGATTTTTCTATTTCGTGTAACTTGTTAAGTATGTGGAATAGGGATTTAACATTTTGGTATATATTTTTTGACTCTTTGAATCTAGTATCGTATAAAATGAAAACACGATTTAATTAATTTTTTTTCGACACAAAAAAAATGCTAAATTATATCCATTTTTAACTTTTTTCGACATCACGGCGTAACGCTTAAGAGTTATTTAATGGAATTTACTTTAAAACATAGAGAATTGTCATATCAAAGTTAACTCAAAGTAGTTTTAAATTTAATTCATTTATCTTGTTGAAAAGGAGTAAATTTGTTTTGGCACATACGTTGTTTTATTCCGAGCGCACGCACATTATAGCCATCTCTCTTTCTTTTGCGTTTCAAAAGTAATTGCATCACTTTCGCTCGGTTAGTAGGTTTTCGAGGATTTTAGATTTTCGAGGTAGGCCCTTAAGAAAATCCATCGATATTACGAATGACGAACTTGTGGATCTACATTACGTAAAGTCGATACGCACGGAGAACATTGTCACGTTAGCTACGTGTTTCATTTGTTTATCAGCCACGCATTCGTGCGTAGCGTGGCCGTGTCTCCGTGGACGATCCCATCTACATTTTCATACAAAGTAAAGCTTAGTGCAGGTGCATGGTTCAGCCGTGGGCTGCTGGGGAGCGGTGCCTTCATATCAAATACCATTCGACACGCTATTTCTCATCAACGCATTTGCGATGTCTCTGGTACTGTAACGGCCTGAGCACACCACGTTTTTTAAACGCACCGTTGACACGCGTTTATAGCGATACAGACGCGATACGCATGCGAGTCAGACGCAGCCTGTAGATAAAATATAGGATAAACGCGCGTCAACGGCGTGTTTAAAAAAACGTGGTGTGCACAGGCCCTAATTCTTCATAGAAGACAGTCAAAACTTTCCACCCGGGGTTTAACCGCCTATTTCTAGGAAAAAAAAGCCATTATTATTCAGTTTTATTCGGAGTTTTTCGTTAGCGACATGATAAAGATATATGACTACTCGAAAACAACTCGTCATCAGCATTTCTGACAATACGGCGAAGGATTAGCTGTTATCGCTTCAAAATCGCGTTGCCATGTACACTGTTAGTAATCTTCTGTCAATATGGAACTGTTTGAAGAAAGTTAGGTACTTAAGCGCGATAAGAAACAAAGGGTTTTGAAGGTCCGTGGCATGACTACCTCCGCCATTTTGTTTTTTTTTTTCTTAAACTTGCTTATATCTTGTTGAATAGATATAATTATGAAATAATCACTCTGATAGATCTATAGAGGTATGAAGAACAGGGTGTAAAGTTCATTCATCCTCCATAGAAAAGGGAGGATCCTCCGACCAGACGGGTGTTGTGTCTGGCGGGCAACTGCCTGATAATTCATGTCGGGCCGTTGTATAATTATGCTAGTTGCGCGGTAAACTCTGCTTGCGAGATGCAGGATTTCGTGTGAAGTCATTATGACACGTGGATAAAATCCGTTCAGTGGTTTAGGCGTGAAAAGGTAACATACAGACAGACAGACAGTTACTTTCGAATTTATAATATTAGTATGGATGTACGCACTTACATACAGGATTCAAACACGTTTCTAAAACGCGCGTCAACGGCGCGTTTAAAAAACCTGGTGTGTACAGGCCCTTAGAGTGTATAATTCTTTCAATAGTAATGACAAAAAAAAACCTGCCTTTCAACATAGATTTGGCAGCCAGTTCAGTAGAATTTCATGAAGACATAACATTATTTGAGTTACTCGGCACGTGGCATTCCATGTAGCTGCCAAAAAAGCATTACAACTCATTAAAAAAATATGAAGTGAAGAAAGTATAGTATAGGTACCTACTCTAAAAGGGTGTGTCGCATTTTTCACAGTCTGAAAGAAACGTTTGTTATGTAAGTCGAGAAAAAGGCGGGGCAAAGATGGCGATTTTTGTCGAGGCGTGGCGTGCCTCGTCACCATTACAGCGTCATACGCAATGTTATTTTTTTTCCTCGTAATAAACTTTACGAGTATAGAGAATAGCTCATTTCCTCGTAAAATCAAACATTTATTTCAATTACATAAACCACGCTGCGTCCCAAAACGGGCATACTGGATGTAGGAAAAAAGGCTGCCAGGCTCAAATGGAATTGAGCGGGTACATGTCGCCCACCAGCCGCATGCACGATGACCGCTGAGCAAAAGTCTCCACTCAATGGGCGCCCGCGCCGCCGAGGTCGGCCCAGTAAGAGATGGCGAGATGACCTGGACGCGTACCGCAAGGGCTGGTTCGAGGTGGAGTGGTAAAAGTCTGAAGGATTTGCGAGTGGTCTTTCCCCAGCAGTGGGACAGAATAGGCTAACAAAAAACAGTGGCACACCGGGAGTTCCGACTGAAGTGAAAACAAAACACAAACAGAATACTTTGATATCACTCACTGACATATCGGATGTACATTAAAACCGAGCACATCCCGAGGACAGCCGAACACATCTGAAGCGGTGTCGGTTACGGTAACAGTGACGCGAGTTTAAAAAAAAAAAACATTTAAGGGGGCACTTTTGAATTTTCAAGGAGTCTCATTCCATCTTCGGTCAGTCAGAAAGATGAAGCCCATTAAGAAGCGCAGTAGGATCCTATGAGGAAGGAAGGGCAAGAAACTCCACGGAAACTCTTTTAAATTATCATCTGCCTAGCCTTTTCCCAACTTAGTTGGGGTCGGCTTCCAGTCTAACCGGATGCAGCTGAATACCAGTATTTTACATGTAGCGACTGCCTATCTGGCCTCTACAATCCAGTTACTGGATAATACGATAAGACTGATTGTCAGACTTTCGGGCTTCTGACTACCCGTAACGACTGTCAAAGATCCACGAATGACAGCCGGGACCAACGGCTTAACGTGCTCTCCGAAGCCCGGAGGGGTTTCGGTATGTAAAGACGGTCACCCATCCATAGACCAACCGCGGCAAGCGTAGCTTAACCTGATCGATCGATCTGTGCGGTATTATTTAGCCACGGGTCCCTCACACATTATAGATAAAAGCACTGATAATTGTAGGTACTTAATTATTGCAACCAAGATAATTTAGTCGTGGCACGAGGCACAGATTACTTACGGGATCATCCTTTTTTTTGGAAAGATATTAAAACTAAACCAGATTACGTAGATACTCGTAATTCGAATGGTAGATAAAAATGTCTACCACGAGTTGTCCGCGTGTTTCGTGGCTGATTCTTTGTGTAATTATTAATAGATCGTATGAGCCTAACTGGTTAAAAGCGCTCAACGAGGAAATTTACATATTATAGTTTGGAGAAATCGAAAACATTGAATTTGGCATTTACTTATAGACCTGAAGGCCAATTCTCGTAATTAAAAACGTTCTAAATCTAATCGCAATCTCATCTCGGCGACAATCAATGTCAAAAACTTGTCAAAAATTTAGGAAAATTAGAGTTATTTTTGACAGATTGAGTCTGAGATCAGACTGAACGTTTTTAAAATTACGAGACGAGAATTGCCCCACAGAGCATTGCGCTATAAAGCTTAGTTAGTTAAAAATAGTGAAAATAATATTGCTGTTTCAAATTGAAATAAATAGTTTCATTCTGGAATCTGGCAGAGAGCAGTGGTGTGGTGGCACAGTAGTAACGGCCGCGACTTACGAGTTGTAGGTCGTCGGTTCGAACCCAAAGGGCCCTTTTTTTTGCTTTGTTAGAGCCTACTCTGTAGCACTCCTGCGCAAAGGCCTCCACTCCTTCTATTTTACGCACCTTCCAGTTTTGAGGGAAACTATCCAGTTCGTCCCGCCATCTCCTACGTGGTCTACCGCGACCCCGCCACACTGTCTGCAGGGCACCAAGTTCTGTGCTATTTGGGTCCACAGTATGTCCATAGAGCTTTATTTTGTGTAAATTATTTCTTCACCACTGCTCTCAATACGTTTCACAGAGAGGTCTGTGCCCCAGCAGTGGGAAATTTATAGGCTCAATATAAAAAAAAAAACCTGCCAAGTGCGAGTTGGACTCGCACACGAAGGGTTCCGTACCACCATACAATATTTTTAACACTACATATAAAATAACGGCAAAAAAATCACGTTTGTTGTATGGGATCCCCCCTTAAATATTTATTTTATTCTGTATTTGTTGTTATTCTGTGAAAATTTCAACTGTCTAGCTATCACGGTTACAGACAGACAGACAGACAGACAGACGGACAGTGGAGTCTTAGTAATAGGGTCCCTAAAAAGTATCAATTTTCATAAATCTACAAACAGAGATATCTAACTCCGTTATTCCGGGCTTAGAATAGTCTGCGCAGCTGCTTTTAGCTGCTGCTGTAAGCCGCTTGAAGATTACATCAGACATGACGGAAGTTGAGAATACAACGTTACATCATGTGGATACGCATTTCCAGATTCGATAGTCAATGTTGCTCGTAAAGTCGCCATTAGATTAGTTTTATTGCTACAAAAATAGTTACTGATTTTCCTGTTCAAAATCAGTTTGTACTTTCAGCACTTTTCGAACGCCAAAATTACAAAAGACAGTCCCCCAAAACGCCCGCCCTTCACCACTTCCTAGTGCTTTCGCTGGGATGAAGAATTGGCACAACAAACTCCCCAGCAGCACAGCTGTCTGTTCAGTTAAAAAAACTTGATTCTATACAATAGTTGGTATGCAAAGTATTTACAACATTAATATTATACGCAACATATTTACTTATTAAAAAATACTAACTAAAGTTATATATAACACATAGATATATTTCTTACCTTGCTTTATAGTCTATATCTGTTTGTTACTATCTGAGTTTGCTAGTACGCTCATAGTTTGCTCGTCCATTATTTATGCGAAGGCACTGCCTCCTAAGATACAGGATTTTCCTAGTTTAGGAGTCAGGGTTCAAATTCTGTATTGACCGTACTTTACCCATCTCTTGTTCACTATTCCTGTTTGTTTATTACTCTGTCCAATAGCGACTACTATGTGTATTTTAATAGGTGTCAAGCTTGTATTGTGCAAATAAATACTTATTATTATTGTTATTATTATATGAATTAACTTTACAAGACACAGAACATTAAATTAAATTATTTGCCATATGCCAGCTAGCTAGGCTAATGAAATTATTTGATTGTGATTTTATAGAAATTTTCTCTAAGTCAAAATGGCCTCGTTGAGGTGCCTAGTTCGATCGGACCCGCACCCTTATCACGTAATCCATATCAATATTAATATTTAATGTATTAATATTTTAATATCCGTACTTATATTATAAATTCGAAAGTAACTCTGTCTGTCTGTCTGTCTGTCTGCCTGTCTGTATGTATGTTACCTTTTCACGCATAAACCACTGAACGGATTTCGATAAAATTTGGCAGAGTGATAGATTGCATCCCGGGGAAGGACATAGGATTGTTTTTAGCGACATACCTCGCGGGCGAAGCTGCGGGCGGAAGCTAGTACGCTATAAATTATAATCGGAATTCTTTTTAAGGATTTTGCTAATCCATTGCTTCATTTGCACTTCGAAAAATGTATCCTCATATCCCAGAACCAAAAATTGTCTGCTGCTTACAATAGTCGACTGTAATTTACAACCCAGTGCGGGTTGGTAGATGTCACCCCAACCCGCACTGAGCCCGCGTGGTAGATTACAGCCCACTCTCTCTCGAAGAGAGCTGGGGGCCTAAAAAGGCCACTTTGGCAGAATCATAAAGCAATTGATATCACGCAATTCATCTGTTTGACAATTTCACACCTATATATCCCTGATGGGTTAGGCACAGGTGTACAGTCACGAGCACTAATATGTCAACACTTGGCAAGTTTCAATTGCGATTTTTTCGTGAAATAACGAATGCAACGTTGAAATACGACACTTTACATAAATCTATGGGTTCGAAAATACTATGTTCATAATAACATAAAATTTAATTCAAAAATAAAGGAGAAATCGCTTTTGAATAAAGCCAAGTGTATACATACTTATGCTCGTGACTGTACCTGTAGCATTTTACGAATCTCCATACAAAACTGTTATACAGATGAAATTGCGTGCTATGAATTGTTTTATGATTCTGCCAAAGTGGCCTTTTTAGGCCCCCAGGCCTGTGTCCCAGCAGCTGGAACATTATGCTGATCATAAATATGGTGCTTAGATCTCTACTACTTTTCACCTAAACCGCTACAACGTTCTTACATAACATTTAAAGACTGTATCACCATACAGTTATGTTATATAAGAACATTGTACGAGAAGGACACACCTGACAGCCCGTCATCCGTTCTGCGAGGAGTTTGCCCTGCCCCCTGAAGTTTCCCCCTTTATATGGTGCTGGCATGGTGCTCTTGGCCTACCACTTTTGGTAACATATGTCATATTATATAAGAAATTTTTACGATAAGGATTACCTGATATTTTCCTACTTCAATATAAAAAGAGCGCATATTGACAAAGATTATGATACTGATGTCTGTTCTTAAAATAGGTGATGTGAGCACGCGCATTGCTTTGTATAATTATTATCATATTCAACATGCCTACGTCATTGGCTGTTTATTTTGTAAATATTTCACGTCAGACGTATTCTTATGGATATTTGGTTGAGCTTAAGAGCGTTTACGCCGTACGGTATTTCATACAAACTTTCAAGACCTTGTTTTCCGAAATGAATGAACCGATTTTAATGAAACTTCATACGCATAAGCAGGATACAAAGGTCTAAAACATTTTCATTACTTAAGAACATTTTCAAAATGTCTTATTTAAAAAAAGATATCTGGAAATCTCTGTGGATATGGAAACTATAAAATCGGTCTAATTTGGTTGTAACACAATTTTTCGAAAATGTTCTGTTTGGTAGGTAAAAATGCAATTATGAATCTCCGAAGTTTGCGTAACTGCGGTACTGTGCAGTTAAATGCTTGACCTTTCATAAGTGCATTTAAAAATGTATTTTCTAATGAAACATTTTAAACACGTGGCTAAATAAATATTACACGAATCTACCATTATATATTTTGTACCTTCTAAAATTATGATTGTGAAACTGAGTATGTCTGTCTGGTAAGTTTTAATTGCAACGGCATACACATGTTGCAGCCAACTGGTCAAATTAGCCGTTCAGTTAACCGTCTAGCCTTTTAACTAAACGGCGGCCGTTCAACTAACGGCCTGAATGATATTCAATTGTAGTTTAGGTTGGACATCTGTAACCAATCACGCGCGAGCCGAATTGGTCGCAGTAACTAAGCCAGGGCACCCCGACCAAATGGGTTAGGTTAGGTTAGAACCGTGATCAATCGCGTGCGAGCTGAGAGAGCGAAGCGAGGCGAGCACTACTTCCGAAGGCCAGGCAGACACTAAACGGCTAATTTAACCAGTTGGCTGCGACACATATATATCAAAATAAAAACCATTAGGATCTTCTTTTTCTCTCGTATTGGCACTTTGGCACGAACTATACTGCAAACTCCGTAGTAAAAATTTGGTAATGGGCCTGAATACTCAGGAAAATTAGTACGGGTAAGGGTAAACAGAATTGTTACTCGTAGTAACAATTCTGTTTACCCTTTTATACTTACGCAATATTATTCGTGCGTCAACCATGTACTGTTTGTATTGGCAAGCTTTATGCAAGTTTTATTCGGCCATATTTGTCTTTGTCACTTCGGGGAATCGTGGTTGGAGCCAAATGTAGTCGGTTTTGAAGTATGTAAGGTCATGAAATAATCTGTCCATAATGTTCCCATTGCTGGGACGCAGACCTCCTCTCATCGAGAGGGCGCGGATGTAATCTACCACGCGGGCCCAGTTGCAGCTTCGTAAACATTTTGAAAGAGCAACTATTTGGTTTCTTGCTCTTTATTTTTTGTAAGTTCATGTCGACAATCAAAAGTGACTTAATTACGTACCGGTAAACTGGGGTTACTCTGAACAGCCGGGTTATTTTGATTGAAACTTTTATTTCATATAAAATCGCGAAGTACGTAAAACGAAACGCAATTTGTTTTTTTTTCTTGTCTAACATCATTGATGAACTGTTGAATCCTTTCTAGAGGACACGCTGGGAATTCACCAACTATTTTAAGCACCGTAAGCTTAAGCATTCTTTTTAGGTTTAATTTGTCTTTTACTAGATCAAAGTTACCCCATAATACGCAACGTGCCTTATTTTCTTGCGTAATTCCAAAGCTATCAAAGTAACCCCATTCTCATTATAGTTAACTTTGATTCGACAGTTTTTATTATTTTTCTCAGAATCAAGCCATATTTTTCACATATTATGACAGACATCGCGAATTTAAAAAGAATCGATTACTAGACCGATTATAGTATATTTTTTTTACAACCAGAGATTCAAAAGATATGGACCTTGAAAGTTCAATATTGATCAAAGTAACCCCGGTTTACGGTACTTGAAACAAATGATTTGACATTGACATAAAATAAATTGTAGGTAACCTATTTGTATTGTAGTCACTTAAAGATCCTGCAACAATCTACATACGTTTAACTGCACGGACATGGCAAATAATAAATGTCATTGCAAGGTTACTTGCGCTCGCGCATCAGAATAGGTTAATTCATACACGAGCTCTGACGTTTTGTAGGTATGTTCGCGTATGTTAGTCATGCGGGGAGAATTGATCCGTAAATTATTTACTACATCGCAGTGTAACATGCTCAAATAAAACGTTAGGTATTTTATAATTATATCTTCCGTGAAATTTTCAGTAGGGCAATAACCTTTTTTAGGGTTTCTTACCCATAGGGTAAAAACGGGACCCTATTACTAAGACTCCACTGTGCGTCTGTCTGTCTGTCACCTGGCTGTATCTCAAGAACCGTGATAGCTAGACAGTTGAAATTTTCACAGAATGTGTATTTCTGTTGCCGCTATAACAACAAATAAGTACTAAAAACAGAATAAAATAAATATTTAAGGGGGGCTCCCATACAACAAACGTGATTTTTTTGTCGTTATTTTATATGTATTGTTAAATATTGTATGGTGGTAGGTACGGAACCCTGGCTGGTTTTTTTTTACACATCAATTCGCTGTAGGTAAGCGTGATAAACTACGTCATTTGTTCTTTCCATAACCATATTTTAGTTTGTTTATCTAATAGTTTTAGTTAGGTTAGGATATTATCATCATCTGCCTAGCCTTTTCCCAAATAAGTTGGGGTCGGCTTCCCTTCTAACCGGATACAGCTGCATACTAGTATTTTACATGGAGCGACTGCTTATCTGACATCCACAACCCAGTTACTGGGTAATACGATAAGACTTACCAGTCTTACCAGACTGGTTGTCAGACTTTCAGGCTTCTGACGACCTGTAACGACTGTCAAAGATCCACGTATGACAGCCGGGACTAACAGCCTTTCCGAGGCACGGAGGGGTCTTGACATGTGAAGATGGTCACCCATCCATGGACCAACCGCGGCAAGCGTAGCTTAACCTGATCGATCGACCCGTACGGCTGTTATTTTTAGCCACAAGCCCCTCAAGACTTCAATTTCACGTGGCTATGACCTGTAAAATAATTTGTCAATATTTCCTTTGGCGATAGCGTACGTTCTTAAAAGCACGTCCACACAAATCACCTGATTTCCTTCCTAACCTATAAAATTAATGAAACAAATAACACCACATATTTTTCCCACTACGCATTTGGGACGTCATAATGTAGTAAAATAACTGAACCTCCCATAAATGTATGTACTAGCTGACCCGGCAAACGTTGTTTTGCCATATAAGAAAAAAAAATTAAAATGACTACCTATAAAAAAATAGAAGGGTGAAAATTTAGGGTTGCAGGATGTATGTATTTTTAATGCCAATTTATAAAAAAAAAAAAACTGTCAAAGAATAAAAAAAAGGTTAGGGGTGGACAACCCTTATCACTTAGGGGTATGAAAAATAGATAGTTGCCGATTCTCAGACCTACTGAATATGCATATAAAATTTCATAAAAATCGGTCAAGCCGTTTTGGAGGAGTATGGTAACTACACGAAACATTGTGACACGAGAATGTTATAAATTAGAAGATTAGATTATGTACCTGCGTATTAAAGGTATTTCATAATTATTTATGTTATTTCTGACTAACTGGATATTTAGGTACACTAGATACTAAATTAAATGACTAACTTACTATACCTAAGTACAAATAAACACAAAAACAAATGACACATACGCGTCGAAGTACTCTTCCGCATCGCTGTCATCCGGAAACCTGCCCAGAAGACCGGCAGCATTGCCACGTTGAATGGCAATGCTAATTCTTTGGCCAAAGAACGACCCAGCCCTCTGGTCACGTGAAGTGTCGACCAGCCGCCGAGAAATTTACTTAAAAAGGAGACTCTTACTCGGGCCCCATGACCGGAGCGTTTCGAACTTTCGACCCAAACGGCTCAAAGCTGGTTTTATGAAGACCATGTAGATCGATGTCTGACATGGTCTTTTGAGGAAAGAACCACACAGATTGAGAGGACCTGTCCAGTCAGTGCACGCATTTGTCAGAAATCGTGCAGCTCAACTCAGAACATTACCTATGTATGTTGCTCTTAATTTTAGCTGTCCAAGCAAATTAGTTTTTTCCTGTAACGCAACCTAATAAAATTCTTTTTATCCGAGTAATAGTAACAATAAGACTGGACAGATTGACACATTCTTTCGTCATACCATTCTTTTTTATGACGTATGGGTAACTGGCAACCGCAAAAAATGTTTTTACACACGGCTACACGTCCAACTATAGGTAAATTTCCAATTTTATAGGTTTACGTACAATCAGAAGTCAGCTTATACTGGTTACGTATAGCTTGATGTATAGCCGAGCGTACCTACCTTAAAACTATAGGAAAAAAATTTACCTATTGATTATGTCAAACATCTGTCTGTTTACTGGGAAAAACTAAAGTACAAAAATGTGTGGTATGCCCTCGGTTGTCATTAGTAGATCTTTGGCAGTCGTTACGAGTAGTCAGAAGCTCGAAAGTCAGGTACGGAACCCTAAAAACAACGGGGAAGAGTACCATCGACACGAAAAGAAGGAGAGAACGACAGGTAATCGAACTCACGACCTCTTACTAACCAGCCTCGCTACTAGCTTGTCTCTTGGTCACTTTACCCACAGCCATGACATTGTAACTTTATAAATAGTAACCTATATTCGGCCCTTGGCACTACCTACACACTAGTGCATACTTTTGCCAAGCTCGTGGCTGTAGTAAAAGTGTCAGTTCCGCGGCCCGCCATCTTGGCAACCATCTTTGAAACGAGTTGACAATCAGCTGATTGGGTTTTCACATAGATATCCGGGTTTTCATCAGCTGATGTTGTTGTTGTTGATGAAACAACGGCGATTACGAGCACATGCTTTTGATTTGGTAGAGACTACTAGTAAATAAAAGACTGCGTCGTTGTTCTAGTAAGTCAGACATCACCATTCTCCTGTCCTTATTCCAATGTATTTGTGGTCCGCGCAACATGTCTTTTTCTTCCATACTTCTCTATTAGTCGTCATCTCGGCAGTCACCCCCTTTGTAACCGTATCATCATTCACACAGTCCATGCATCGTATCTTTGGTCTTTCCCTACACTTATTGCGATCGACATTTATACTCAAAACTTTCTTTCGTTGTTTTAGTAGACGCTAAGCAGGATCTAACGTGAAGGAGTCGGGAGGGTATTGATTTCTATTTTCGTTCCGGCTGTGAAATGTACAGCCGAGCCCAATCCACATCGAAGGGTCGCTTCTCGGAGCTGTGAAGGATTATGTCTACCCAGGGCAAGTTATCCAGCTCGATAGATACAACTTTAGGAAAGAGGCCCACAGATAGATCCAGTTGGGTTGGGCAGCATTTGGAAAATTTCGTCGTCTTTTCTCGTCGGCTATCCCGCAGTGTTTGAAGACTAAGGTCTTCAACCAGTGCGTCCTGCCCGTCATGAAATGCGTTGCTGAAATGTGGACACTGACGGTCGGATACTTGCCTGCTCTCACAAAGAGGAGGCCTGTCTTAGCAGTAGGAACATTATAGGCTGATTATATACAACATTATTTTTAGTATATGCGAAACCCGAAACACGTGTCTAGTATTTTTATGTAAAGAATCTATGTACAAAATTTCAAAACTGTCATGAGAAATCACAAAGTTATAAGCTTGTTATGTTACCTGGTTGTCCGTTCAAAAACATGCTCACCACGCGGCACTGCACGGGGTGACCATTTTTTATGCTCCTCCAGCATCGTACGCTCATTGATAATAGTTTGGCAGTAGGTACCTAACTGTACGGCGATTTTATTGTAATAAACTAGTGATTAAATATTTTTGGGACAAAATATAACATGGTGTAAAAATTATTGAAATCGATTCACTTGCTTATTCTGAACAAACTATATTCAGGTTTCGCATATACTAAAAATAATGTTGTATATGTTTCATGCTGTCAATATGCAATACTAATTACACAAGCTATGTTACATCATCATCATCTGTGCACTATCACCTTATCACATGGCTTACAAAACCTTTACTCTTGTTGTTTACATTACGTCTTGATCAGAGTGCATCTGACGTTTTGGGGAGTGTCGGCGGCGACGTGATATTCGATGAATCGCTAGTGTTGTTATCAATCACTATCACAGTGTGCTGTTATCGGGTGACAACCACGATCTTACGCGAATTGCATACGTATTTTGTTATGATTCAATAACATTGTAAACATGCAAACAAACTTGCAAGTACTTCCTGCTATCGTCTTTCTGTCGCCGTGCAAGTGTTGCATCTGCTGCCTGTCTTTTCCCAAATATTTTGGAGTTCAGTATAATCGAATGCAGCTTCACAACCCAGTTACTGGATACCACGATACCCCTTGGTAAGACTGGTTGTCAGACTTTCGGGCTTCTGATTACCCGTAACAACGGTCATTGTACAAGTGACAGCCGGGACCAACGGCTTAATGTACCAAAACACAGAGCGGTCTCGGTATGTCTCGAATGGTCAACCATCCACATGTCGATCTCGGCAAGCGTTGCTTAACCTTCGATTTACTCGTGCGGCTGTTATTATTTAGCCACGAGCCCTACCTACACCAAATCTAATGTTTGCTGTTATAATGTTAATTTTTTATACAACTAAGTATTTTTAGCCACTGCTTTCAGCTCGCTTTCGGAAGCTACGTTGGCCTAGTTGTAACGGCAGCGACTTACGAGTTGTAGAGATTTACTTTGTGTATTTCATTTCATCACCACTGCTCTCAAAACGGCGAAAATTAAACTGGCATGTCCTAGAACCAAAAATTCGAAGGCATGTGTCATCCAACAACCCGCACTGAAGCCGCGTGGTGGATTACGGCCCACTCCCTCTCACAGAGAGAAGCCCTGTGTCCCAGCACTGGGAACATTAAGCAGATTATGCAATTAGGGTGATCCTTGTTTGCCATTGTCATAATTATGCTGTCAATTTTCATTGTTAATGCTATCCACAGATGCTATCCATGTCTCTGTCTCTCTGTAGTCTACCCCATTTCATTTGGTGTTGGTTCTCGTCATTATTAGCCATAACTACATCAAATATAATGTTTGTTGTTGTAACATATACGGTGCAACCGCAAATTCTGCAATTCAGCAGTTCACGCCGCACATCCATTTCAACTCAATAAATATTTCAGTTCGCGTTGTGCTATCAAGTCAGCCAGGCGTTCTCGTTACAGCAAACAAGGGCTGCGTCTCTCACTTCATTTCCACACCATCAGTCCATTCAGCTCATTTTACGTATAAGTACCAAACTCAAACTCAACTCAAACTCAAAGCATTTATTTCAATTAAACCAATTACAGACACTTTTGAGTTGTCAAGGTGTCGGTCAGTCAGAAAGATGAAGCTAGTTGCCCATTCCAAAGCGTAGGTACCTATGGAGAAGAACGGGCAAGAAACTCCATGGACACTCTTTTAAATCAAATAATATGGTTACAAAGACTTGGTTACATCATTCATGTTAAAAATTATGCATATGAGAACGATGTAAAACTTTAAAAGCGTCCGTAATGAAACAACGTAAAAAAAATAATTCAAATATTAAATTGAAATAAGCGCCCGTTCACGAACATGACGCATGTATTAGCACCATTCAGCTCAACCACTTTGAAGGGAGCTAAATGATACAACACCTTTTGGGACAATACAGTAGTGTTTTAGTACTTTTCTTCTTTTATTCCATTCATCCCTCATCTAAAAGTAATGTGTGGTCTAGCAAGGGATCATACATTGTACAAGTCTTTAAGTATTCTTCGAGTCTCCTTTCATCACCTCACCAATTTGCGAGCAATCGTTTAAAAAACTAACAATACTTCATAATTACGTGTTTCGTTTGCAAACATATTATCAACCAAGAACGTACCCAGCCATGCTGTTGGGTAATGCAAACCAGTTGTTGAGCGTGCAAGCGTCCATTATGATTAGCATTAAATTGTTTCTTTAGTTAATAGACAGTTTGTGGCAGCTGAATTATAGTACTCAAAGTCGATATTGTGTGGAAATTAAAAAGAAAGTTAGTCATGCAAAGTAGGTAGGTTAGCGTAGACGGAGAAATTGAAGGCTTCATATTCATCTTTATTTGCGTACCAAAATGTCATTACAGATGTTACAATAATGGCTTAAAGCTAGATACAATTATGGACCCTGTAGGGCACAGCAAAACTTACAACTAATTATTAAATAAACAATGTAATTTTATTATAAAGTATTATTTTTTTGGGAACAGAATAATGAGTTAAAAATTATTAATACTTAGTTAAAATGTGTTACTAAATTAAATCATATTATTATATTGAGATCATTAATTATCCTTACACTACTTATTTATTATGCTATAAGTAAGTCAATTAATATTTTTGTCATTCAAAAATTCTTGTATTGAATAATATGCTTTTTTTAATAATATTCGCTTGAGTTGACTTATAAATGATATTTCACTAGTTTAATTCTTTATGACATCTTTGTATAATCAGCCTATTATGTTCCCACTGCTCAATGGCGTGTATTGGTTTTCAGAATAGGTAGGCCGGGTCTATTATAGGCAGACGCGGTCACTAATCAAAAACATAAAACAAAAGTAGGTATCTATTACCTAACAAAAAAAAAGTTTTTACAGCCGCCATCTTGTATATTTATTTTGACTTTATTTACGGCTCCAGCAACCTCGAAAACCATGCTAGGAATAAAACAATTTTTACTTCATCAGTATCATCATCTGCTTAGCCTTTTCCCAACTATGTACAGAGGCCAGCACATCAACCTACCCCAATCTGTCAAATTTTCCCAATTGAATATGAACCTTATTCGTTTGTGGTAAAGTTGAAAATCTATCAAAGAAACAATTCGGTGGACCGAGAGAATTTGACAGATTGGGGTAACTTGATGTGCTGGCCTCTGTACATATCGCTCATTTGGACAAACATCGACGTAACTGATACTTTTTTTTTACGTCAGATGCATTTCTAACGTAAATACGCTTTCTAAGTGCTTTGGCGTAATTAACTCATTTAAAAAAAAAAAAAAAACATTTACGTCGATGTTTCTGCAAATGAGCGATATGTTGGGGTCGGCTTCCAGTCTCACTGGATGCAGCTGTATGTTACATGGAGCGACTGCTTATCTGACCTTCACAAACCAGTTTTTGGGTAATACGATGATACCTCTTGGTAAGACTGGTTGTCAGACTTTCGGGCTTCTGATATAATTACTATCTTTACTTTCCTTGATATATTGTAGTCAAAACACTGAAGACACGATGTTGAACAATGTCATTAATGAATTTAAAATAAGAATATTATTAACCTTATGAACGTCAAGGGCAGTTTGACTCATCGTAGGAAACCTTAGCCTATCAGTGTTGTGGTGTAGTCTGTCTTATGTACTATCGCGGACACTCCCGCTTACCACCACTAAGTCAATTTTTGCTTACTTTCAAAAAATAGAAGCTCTAGTAAGTACGTCAAGGTCAAACAGTTCGACCGTAAAATTCACAAAAGGAGCGTCACTAAGCTGCGCAGTGCAGGTTGCAACTAATTGCGTTATCTCTTTCCTAATAGTGGGGCTGTGGCTTGGCGCCGCCTTAGGATTTAGGCGAAAAATTTTTTTTGTGATCAGGCGAAAAAGGCCGCGATGGTACATCATGTGGAGTCGACGATACGACACTAATGAAAACACTAGCAATATTTTGGAACCATTAAATACCTAGGTCGTGGGTTCGAAACCCACTCAGGCGCTTTACTTTGTCTAAATAATTTCATCACCACTGCTCTCAAAACCCGTAACGACTGTTAAAGATCTACAAATGACAGCCAGGACCAACGGCTTAACGTGCTTTCCACGACACGGAATACGACACTAAATTTAACTACGTATATCTAACCAGCTGTTGCCCGGGACTTCGTCTGCGATCCAGGACAATAAGTAGCCTATGCCCTTCTCCAGGCCATGGTCTACCCATGTGCCAAATTTTATCCAAATCCGTTCAGCTGTTTTAGCGTGAAAGCGTAACAAACAAACTTACTTTCACATTTATAATATTAGTTAGGATGATGTTCCCAGTTTGCATACGAGAATTCAATCAAATATATTTGGATATATTCGTCGTCGTAACGGGTTGTCAGAAGCCCGAAAGTCTTACCAAGGGGTATCGTCTTATCACTGGGTATCTGAAAAAAGGGGTATCCTTTTTGACAGTTACTGAAATGGGTTGTGGAGGTCAGATAGTCGCTTCATGCAAAATACAAGTAATCAGCTACATCCTGTTAGATTAGAAGCCGACCCCAACATAGTTGAAACACGCAAGGCGAATTTATTTTGTGTAGTAGACTGAACAGTCCAAGTTTTGACTGATGCAACTTATCATAAGCTTGCAAAGTAAGCCTGTACGCTTATTACAAGCTTTCATACGTACTAAGTATCTAAGTATAACATCGTGGGGTTCGAGTGCTCATGGTCTTTTTAAGGAAATTTCCCGTGACCCAAGGACTGACTTTTACCTTGGCCAGAGGCTAAGTATTGCCATACAACGTGGTAATGCCGCCAGTCTCTTGGGTACATTACCAGTCGACAGCGATGCGGATGAATTTTTAACCGACTTCAAAAAAAGGAGGAGGTTCTCAATTCGGTTGTATGTTTTTTTTTTTTTTTTTTTTTTTTATTTTTTATGTTTGTTACCTCAGTACGCCGTCATTTATGAACCGATTTAAAAAATTATTTTTTTATTTGAAAGGACATACGTCCAGATTGGTCCCATTTTTGTCAAACTCCAGTTCTGATGATGGGATCCATGAGGAATTGAGGGAACTCCTCAAATATTATAGGCATACATATAGCAATTTTGGTATTTTCATTAACAACTCAAGCATTTGCATTCAGAAAGTATAATTTGGGGAAGTGGAACTGATGATGAAGACCACAGATGGCCATCGAAACTACTCAATGAAAAATATTTCACGGGTAGCGATTCGATTGCTTTAATATGGTTGCTAAGCAATTTATGATCGTCACAATTCGTATAGTAAAGTGGAGCTGATGGTGACTTCACCATCAGCTCAAGTTCTCCTGGTTCTTACCAAGAGAACTCCTCAACAATTAACGTCCCAGCATCGGGAAAAGCAATATTTTGTAACAGGTGATGAGCAGTTGACATTAGGGTTTGAAACGGTATGCTCTTAAGGTGGTCCCATTGTCACCAAGTCAGAGTCTGATGAAGGGATCCCATGAAAGTCGAGGAAAATCCTCTTTGGTAGGCATGTACAGTGTGTTAGTTGAACTCTCTCAAATCAAATGAAACCTATTGATGATTCAAGTGTTTGAGTCCGAGAGTCATCACTTACCTATAACTCCGACTTTTAATTAGCTGCAGTAAAATAACACTTCTTAATAACTCATTTCGGACTGCATTTAGAGATATGCATGTCAAATAAGTTTTATTTGTTACACTACTCTGTACTAGAAAAACAAGGTTTGGTTGATGGCCGCGAAAAAACAACAAGACGACAATTTCAGATGATGTTACAAAACCGATTTAGATTTTTTTTTTTATTTAAAAGGATATACTTCCAGATTGGTCCCATTTTTGTCAAAATCCAGTTCTGATGATGGGATCCATAAGGAATTAAGGGAACTCCTCAAATATTATAGGCATACATATAGCAATTCTGGTATTTTCATCGACAACTCAAGCATTTGCATTCAGAAAGTATAATTTGGTGAAGTGGAACTGATGAAGGAGACTACAGATAGCCACAGGAACTCTTCAATGATTATAAGTATTTCATGGGTGGAGATAAGATATCTCGATTAAGATAGTTAAGCGACTATGACGAAGCAAATTTAAATAAATAGTTCTGACGAAACTGGTACTCTTGAGGGTGAAGATGGGACCATCCCATATAAACTTGTTCAAGTAGTTCTGATGAGTGGTTTTTGAGTTATCTTTATTAATAGGTACGTATTATTTCCACTTGTTGTAGGTATGTTGATGGTAATTATTCTGTACAACTTCCTGTCACTGTTATATATTTAGCAAGTAGTGGTATACGAATTGGTGTGGGGTAGGTACCACAACTCAAAAGTGAAAAATAAAAACTTTTTAACAAAAAAAACAACCGACTTCCAACAAAACACTACAAAGTGAAAAATAACTTTAATTTCAGAAGTCGGTGTCAAAAAACGAAAATGCAGAACCAACGACACCGACTTCCGAAATTAAAGTTATTTTTCACTTTGTAGTGTTTTGTTGGAAGTCGGTTGTTTTTTTTGTTAAAAAGTTTTTTTCGACGCTATATTTTAGTTTCTGTTTATTTTTAGTTAAGTTAGGATTTGAATTTGTTATTTTTATTAATTAGTTAGGTTTTAGTTATTATTTGCTTATTTTACTGTTTTAAAAGTAGCGTAATATCTAACAGTCGCCCATCTAAATCTTATGACGTGGCAACGTAGCTTAACCTCGTTGGTACATTATTAGTCATGTCAACAATGCTATCGGCCGCTATGAGAGGGGGAGGGGCTTTTTATTATTTATTTATTTTATACTTGATTGTATAACAGTAATAAATAACATACTTAATAAAATAGCAGAGAAAAATTAAAGTCCAAAATTTTTATAAAGTCATCCTCTGCCTAGTCTTTTATTTTACGTGGAGCGACTGCCTATCAGAGTCTGACCTAGTTACTGGGTAATACGATACCCCTTGGTAAGATTAGTTGTCAGACTTCTGGGCTTCTAAGGGCCCGTAACGGCTGTCAAAGATCCAAGAACGATAGTCGGTACCAACTGCTTAACAGGCTTTCCGAGGCACGGAAGTCTCGGTTTGTAAAGACCCATCCACTCGACCTGTGCGGCTGTTATTACTTAGCCTCCAAAGCCAAATTTTTTGTACAGTGTGTTCAGGAAAATATATTTTTTCCGTTTGTTTTCGAGGTCTCTTAAAGTAACCTTACCTACAAAGTTTTTCAAAGCAAGGCTTCGCAAAAAAACATTCGTTCAAGCACAGATAATATAATACTCTGTTCAAGGTAGAAAACCTTGAATGGAGTTTATTGAATCTTCATCTTAATTTTGTCACTTCAATCAATAAAATTAGCATTAATTAGACCTTTCTAACTTTAAATATCAACCGATACTAGTTCTTACAGAAACAAAATCTGGTTTTCTTACCACCCATCCGACAACTGACCGCGGGATTGCTTAACCTCGCAAGCGCCCACGGCGTTGTCATGTAGTATTTAATAATGATATCGATCACGCAGAAGCGCCAGCGCCATGTATGAGCGAGACGTGTTATCCAGTGTGGCCATGTAGTATGTTAATATGCGGACAGTCCAGAAATCGGAGATGAATAATTTTTGTAACATATTTTATTTTTCTGTCATTTAATTTTGTTTTTTTTTCTAGTTTAATTATTAAACCACCTTTGCCCAGCAGTGGGATAGATATAGGGATAACAAAAATAAAATAAAAATTATGAGTTGCATTTTGAATTGGATTTTTTAAAGTTTTCTATTTTGTTTTTTCTTTTACTATTACTTTTTATTTTTAAACAAGATAATATTTACCTAATATGTACCTAAGCTAACGGATTTAAAATAAAGTGTAAATGCATATAAAAAGTAGGAACACAATGGAAAAGAAAGGATATAAAAAAAATTCGTCGAAGTGTGTCTCATTTTCGGTTGAATCATTTTCGTGAATTTTTAAATTCTTGCAATACGTTTCATAACTTTCTGATGTTAAAAGTTTCTGGTGTACGCTTGCCTACAGGGTTTTTTATATATCAATGCCTACCAATTATTATTTTTCCTTTTGCTATAAAAGCGTGACCATGGAATATCTTGGCCCGTTCTTCTCCATAGGAACACCGGTGTCCGGCTTTGGAATGGGCAACTAGCTTCATCTTTCTGTCTGACCGACTCCTTGACAATTCAAAATTGCCTGTAAATAAATGCTTTGACTTGAGTTAAATGAAATCGAATCATGCCTTTGTTAATCATGAAGATAAAAACCTAACTATATGTACTGAAAGTATAGTTACAGCTCATGTGATAATAACAGTTACATATTATTTATGAAATTCCTTTTATTTATGTTCCGTGAAAGGTTTAATCGTTACCATGTAAACAAAAGCAGGTAGGTACTTAAGTTAATGGGACACGACATTATTTTATTATCCTCAAACCAACAAATAAAACTAATTAGATTTTACGAGCGGTCATAATTTGCGTTCATAACGATCACTTAACGTTTCAGAACAGTCATACAAAGTTGTTGTGAAATGTATGCGAATAAAATGATCGGGTCAGATGATTTTATTTACGTAGAAAATACATGTCATTGTCATGTCATTCAGCTGTAATCAGCCTATAATGTTCCCTCCCACTCCTGGCACGGGCCTCCTCTTTGTGGGCCGTAATCAACCACGCGGGCCCAATGCGGGTTGGTAGATGTCACATGCTTTCGAATTTTTGGTTCTAGGGCATGCCGGTTTCCTTACGACGTTTTCCTTCACCGTTTTGAGAGCAGAGGTGTTAAAATTATTTATACAAAGTAAAGTGCCTGCCTGGGTTCGAACCCACGACCTACATACAACTCGTAAGTCAGGGCCGTTCCCACTGGGCCACCACTGCTCGGCTGCGTATTCATTGCGTTATTTACGTTGCTGAGCAGACGAATTTATCAAACCTATAAAGGAAATAGGATTAAACTGTTTTTACGGTGATGCTTTAGCATTAGAAAGCACATCGGTAACAGATTAGTGTCATTTGGTCGAGCTTAAAGTAAAAGACAAAATAGGTGTTTATGTTTTGTAAATCCAGCCGAAAAAGGTTTTGCTGTTTAATCTAATCAGCATTTTGCATTAACGTTAATCTTATATTTTTCCCTGTAATGGTATTTTAGATAAACCATCAGATTACGTAATTTTATTGTTTTTTCTTCCCTAATTTTTGCGTTGGACGTTGCATTTTGGTGCAAAGCCAAAATTCCCATCCGCCTTGGAAATGACTGTAACCATAATATGGTGAATCCTTTTTTTATGCACAAAGTTGAACTCGTATATAAACCGAAAATGTGCTAAATTTCTTAAGAAAAATCCAGTAAAAGTACCACTTACATAAAATTTACGGTCACAAACAGAATCCAATGTCATTTCAAAATCATTACCCTCACTGCAAAAATAATAAAAACACAACAAAAATATCCTACACACCCACGAACACACACACCCTGACCCAATAACAGAAATAGTCTCCCAAAATATTCCACAACAAACATTGTCACCCCAGCCCAGTGGTATCGTTCGCGTGGCTTGCGCATGTTCAAAACCGGCTAGACGCGATAAACTCCTTTCAGTTTGCGACGACCGCTCGCTCAATACAGACGTGTGTTGTTACAGAAATGTGCGCGGCAATCGACATGTTAGCATCGGAGTCGTTCTACGGGCACAGTCCGCCAGCCGGCTTCCTCTCCGACTACAGTATACAAGCCCCTAGAAGAACAACGAAGCTGACGACAAGAGGATTCTCAGCGCCTTGTCTGACGCCTTTGAAACCAGTGCAGCTAACATTGAAATCGGCTCCAAGATCGTGCTTACGGATACCAAATGAAACGAAGAAGAAAAAAGTGGTGTTTGCAGATGATAGGGGGTTTGCGTTGGAACAGATTAAGTTTATGACTGAGCCTTCACATCTGCCTCCTCATTGGACGCTGAAGTTTGAGTCCAGCCCGCCTCCAGAGAAAAAATCACCACCGACACCCGTAGTGGACTTATGGGAAACAAGATTCGTGCAACCAGCCTCAAACTATTTGGAATTCCGTCGACGAGTGACCCAGGATTGTGTATCACTAGAAAATGTTATCGTGAAGCAAAATGAGTGTGCGGTCGACGGGACTGTGAAAGTGAAAAATCTTGACTTTACAAAAGAAGTTCTCGTTCGGACGTCTTCCGATGGTTGGTTAACCAGCGAAGACACTTTTTGCGCTTTTGTAGAACCAGGACCTTTGAACCAGAATGGAGTGTCGACCTACGACACATTTGGATTCAGACTGCAGCTACCAATTCACTCTAGACGATTGGAATTCTGTGTCTCCTTCAGATGCAAAGGAGATGAGTTCTGGGACAACAACGGAGGCCTTAACTACTGCATAGAAAAGGCCTCGGTCAGGAGCACCCCAGCAATTTCATGTGCCAGAATTAATTACGGAAATTCGTGGACTTCTAGGTCAAAAGGAGATGGAAATGTGCCTTACTGGTGATATGTTACTGGACCTTAAATGAATTAGTGTCGAAAGCCTACGGGCTGGTGATGTGTGCCATATTTGGTTCCTAGTGATTTGAAGGTCTGTATTTTTTTTTTGTTGTTTCTGTCTTGGCAGGTGAAGTTGTTAATGCATAATTCCGCCCTTAAGGCTATAGAAAGGGTTAATATGGAAATGTCTTAGCTTTTCCTATAAGCGAATGCCAATTTTAGATTATTGGTGGTAGATTATTCAGCCATTAGCTTATATTTCTACCCTTAAGTCTAGAGAGTAGATAATATGCTGATTTTTAAGCATTTCTGTACCCAAATGCCAATGTTAGTCCGTGGGTCAAATGGTGAATATTACCTCTCCTAAGTTAAGAGAAGTGAACTTGGTGATATTTCTATTAATTACCTTAATAGAGTAATTTTAAAGGTATTATTTTTGAATGCCATCTTGTAAAGGATTTAGACCTAGATTTTAAGAGGCACATGTCTGTCTCGATTAATTCTTTCTCTTTCTGGATGATTTATTTAGAAAGAGAGGTAAGTCGGACGGGAATTAAACTCTTGAAGATTAGTTTTTCGTTTCGAAAAAGATATTATTCGAACCTCGACCTAAGTATAAACCCTTTGGGTTAAGTCAGAGGGAGGTTTTGGGGCCAAAAGCCCCTTAGTATAAGGTTCAATCGTTAATTTGTGACAAAAAAGTGAGAAATACTTTAGGGGGTGAAAGCAAACATGAATATAAACAACTTTTAGTAAAGGAACAACTTTTAATTTGAGAAAAGAACGACGTTTTTTTTGCGAATTCATGAGTTGTCATGAAAAAAGTTGATTTTAATCATGGTTTGTGGTTTCACCCATAAAATGTTGATCACTTTTCTGTAACATCACAGCAGTCACTAAAATCTAAGTAAAATAATGTATACAAAAGATTCCACTACGATAATTATAATAGCGTCAAAAGCAATTTGAATATTTAATTATTAAAACAGTTGTCCAGTCACTATGCAGTGTCGTGATTTTAGACTCGTTTTTCCGGCTATGAGTTTACTTTTCCACATATAACCATTGTACCGTTTTCGCAAATACTGGCTTGAATGTAAATAAGTAAGAAGGTATATTTTAATAGATTTTACGTGGAACTATGTGTTAAAATTAAATATTCAAATGATGTTCGAAGAAAGCTTTCCACACCAAAAAAATGGCGGCTAGGGGGTGAATTGGAACAAAACTTTGAAATGATATCGACGTTTAATTTGTTGCTAATAAGGATACTGATATTATAATTTAGTAAGAAATTTATAGTCCTTAATAGGAACAAACTGTATTGATTCAATGATACATATCTTTATAAGTTATTGTCCCTTTGCACTATTTTTTCATCCCAATTTTTTCTGTCTTGATTTGATTTGCGAAATATTACGTTCGAACAGTTATTGATAAACTTATTGCGAGTGCTGCTATTTCCATATTATTTTATTGTATAGATTTTAGTGGCTGCAAATTCGTGTTCCTACAAAGACTAAAATGTCCACATTTTTTGTCATGAAATGTGGCCATAATAAACGTGCCAAAGTTTTGACAGTGGTCAAAATATACTCGGACTCGACTATGCGAAGTTTGATTGCAATTATTATTGTTATTATGAACCGATAGTCATGATTGTTATTTTAAACATAACATTAATGTCATTAATAATAATTTAAATAATAATTTAATAACACAAAACACTTTAAGTTTACAAACAAACCTACAGTGTAATCTTGTTTTGACTACATTTTTCCGCCATTTTGAATTCCATTGTGATAAATACAGTCATACTTTGTTTATTAATGAAAACCCTATCTAATCGGTTAATTATTTTAGTATAATATTATTATTTATTGCAATCAAACTCTTTTAAAACTTTCTCGAAAGGTCATTTTGATAAGTCAAAATGACATATTCTGTCATATTTGACAGATAAAATGGCGGGTCTGTTGATAAGTCATTTTACAAATATTTTAGTGGTCTAGTCAGACGTTTAGAGGCAGAACTTCTTATCACGCTTTTCCGTCGGTGGTAGATCAAACTGCTAGTATTTCCAAAAAATAAAAAAGAAGCTTCAAATGGTACTTTTTGGTACCAAACGAAGCCAGGATTGAATAATGATAATGACAGATACAAGAAGGCCAATTCTCGTAATTTGAAACGTTCAAAATCTAGTCGCAGTCACATCTCGGCGACAAACAAATGTCAAAAACTTGTCAAAATGTAAATTAGAGGTATTTTTGACAGATTGAGACTGAGATCAGACTGTGAACGTTCTTAAAATTACGAGAATTGCCCCTCTGGTGCTTCTCAATATGTGGCTTTTTAGACTTTCTCAGTTTGTAGACCTTAGTTTTTAATTCCCGCAATATAACATAGAAACTAACTTATACGTTGGGAAATATTGTACTGTCTACCAACACTAAAGAAACATTCTTCTCTAATTAATGGTTTTCAAAAAAATATTAATTATATGGAGCCCCAAGTTTTCTAAACTTGAGCCTCGATAATTTACCTCTGCTTTCTCCGTAAGGGATCGAAGCGAGATGGTTTATTGTTTTTTCTTTTAAATTAAATTTATTTTTATCAGCAACTGGTATGCTGATATTTTTTAATTCCAAGTTTGGCAGAAGACTGAAATTCTGGCTAGCGATGAATGATAAAAAGGCAAGAATATCAGTTGCTTTTTAAGCGGCGCAAGAAAATCAAATAGGGAAATGTTTGTAGAGTGTTTTTAGACCTCAAAAAGTTTCAAAATGGCGGCATTCAATTTTGACAGTCAACTTTTTGGTTACTTATTTTAAAAAAATTGCATCGGTGTTGCGTTTTTTTTTTGGTAAGAAAAAAAAAGAAATTGTTAAATTAGGATGTGTTTCTTATGATATTTTAATCTGTTTGTGAATTTATTAAAAGTCCATGTCTGTGGTGACTTTAGTTGTCACTATATTGGGTCTAGAAAGCTGATTTCTGCAGAGTCAGTTGTCTCAAATTAGTGACCTCAAAAGTTTGAACAAACAGGGCGTCAAAAAAAAAAACTATTTAGCCACAAATGTTGATAACCACTGTCACACATCATAGCGAAAAAAAAAATCAATTTTGTTTGCGAAAAAAAATGCAAGATCTTTAATTAGTTTTTTTAATGAACTTACAACTTCTCTGATATACTATTACTTAACTATATTTGTAAAATGACTATTTTTGATAAATCATGGTGTTGAGAATATTTGCTCAATAGATATCTGGATGATTTTGTAGGAGGTTTTAAAACCCAGGTTTTATGGGGCTAGGAGTAATTAAAAAGTAATCGGCTATTATAGGCGGTTTTACCGTTAATAACGATTGTTTTAAGGTTATGAAAGAAACGAGGTTTAAAAAACTTAAGTACTACCTATTTTATTTGAACTCGATTTTTAGAAGAAAAATATACTTAAAAGATTTTGAAAAACACTGAAATTAGAATGGGTAGCTGAACGATATACATATAAATAAACCAGCTGATTAAAAGTTTATTTCGGTAAAAAGTACATAAATAGTTATATATAACCTAGTACATAAACTGCATACTGCGATTTTTGAATTTATTTTGTTTTAAATAAAAATCGTATGTTTATATTAATTGTAGTCTCGACTGCCGTGTCAGGTGTGCTGGTGACAAAAAAATAAGTAATAAAAGAAAAAATGTTTTTTTTTTTATTTTGTATTTTTTCTTATTTTCTTTTTTATTATTATTCAAAGTGCTCTTTCTAAGAGTCTGGTGTTAATTGTAAATATTTTTTTTATATTACAAATATTATACCTGATTATATTTTATTTATAAGAATTATTGTAGATCTTTCCGCACTAGAATTTTGTTATAGTCATCAGCAAATCTATAAAAAGATCACATGCCATTTTTATTTGTAATAATTCTTCAGATTATTATATATTTTAATTTAGAAATGATGAATGTAAGTAATTTATTTTGAATGATAACTAAATAAATGTTTAATACCTAATTTTTTTTTAAATATTTTTTATGATCTAATAGTTATCAAAGTAAGGGTTGTACGATTTTTTAGTGAAAGAACTGATTATCATGTAATAAATGTTTAAAATTAAGAGTTTATTGAATTTTATTGTTTTTGTATAAAATTGTATAAAACTCAGAATGAAGCATGGATGACAGAATATATTTTTTCATAATATAATAGTAATGATTATTACATTTTTGTTTTATTAAATTTATCCTTTTTGGCGATCTAGACGCGTATGTAGCAAGGTTGGATCGAGGTGGCGCTGGAAAAGGATGCATGGAATGGAACGATTTGGGGGAGGCCCTAAACAGTGGGACAGAGTAGGCTAAATAAAAAAAAAAACCTTTTTGAAAAAACATTGCTAGACTCTGACCAACGAAAACTGTCCAAGAAAAAAGGCAGCAATTAAAAAAAATCAAGAGCTGTTGTTACCCTGGCTATACGCTCCGTAAACGCAGTTGATACTATTTATTATTCATTGCGAATTAATTGACATAGAAAATTAATAATAAGTTTGAAAAAAAATAATTCGTGGTCAGCTTTTTTTGGCCAAACTATTTTATAGGGAGTATACAATAATTATGTAGTTACAGACGCCAGTACATCAAGCTATCTGAAACTGTCAAATTTTCCCAATCAATATTGAACCTTATGTTTTAGCGATAAAGTTGAAAATCTATTTGACAGATTGTAGTAGCTTGATGCGCTGGCGTCTGTACCTACCTCAGCAGTCCGTTTGGTGATCGTAAAATGAATACTGCCGCCGTAAGTAAACAGGGCGCATCTGAGGAAAGGGAATGGAGTAAAATGAACCTTAAATGAATAACTTGAAATCCCCTTTTGGACTTTTAATTAGCTGCAGTAAAATTACACTTCAACTCATTACGGACTGGAGATATGGATTTATTTTTATTGGATCCCACTTTTGAATCCCAGTTTAATATTTTTGGCGTTGGATCCCACAAAACATTATTTTGTATTTCCTGATCCCAAATTTAAAAAATGCAAGAGAATTACGTTTTATTGTCGTTGAATCCCAGAAACTATTTCCGTTGGATCCCAAATGCTTGAAAAAATCTGATTGCGGGTACTATAAGTTTCGAAAAAACCTGCGATAATTAACCTTTTAACCGCCCGACTTCATATCATTTGTCGTGCCCCAAGCGCGCGAAGTTAAAAAAAAAAAACGAAAAAAGATACCTGATAGAAAACAGCGTAATTACCTAAATAAAAAAGCAGATTAAACGAGCTGTGGTTTTTTGTCGTAAATATACGACCCTGGCGAAATGGACCCGAAAATATTTGTCGGATTAATCCGACGTAAGCGGTTAAAAGGTTAAAAGTCCGACTGTAGTTGTCCTAGGTCAAAAATGATGACATTTTCAATTCCCCCATCCACACCCTGGTATGTTTACTACTTTTATCGTAGGCACACACGGCTTCACATCAAGCTATACATTTCCAGTTTTAGCTGATCTCGCATTATATAGGTTTTTCGTACAATCAGAAGTCAGCTTATACCTACTGATTACGTATAGCTTGATGTGTAGCCGTGTGTACCTATTACAAAAGTTTGGCGATATCACGCAACCGGCGCGGTGCCGGCGCGCGGCATTTCGAATTGAATAGAAACATTAATAAAAAAAAAAAACAACAGACCAGTACCAGCACCTACTTTTCTACTTACCATCCCAAAGTCAGCATCATGTCCTGATAATACGAGAAAACTTACGAGTTCCCACCAATGCTAAAAATAGAAGGTCGATCAGCGCCATCTATGTTCGTATGGGAAGATTATTAAAAGTTCATTAAATCATTGCTACATAGATGGCGTTGTTGTCAATTTACAAAACATATTGCTTACGATTCTCAAGTAGGTTTGCAGAGTTATTTGAATAGTAAAAGAGTTCTTCCGTGACAATTTACTTAGAGGTCATTTTACTCATAATTATGAACAACTTTTACCATCCAATGGGACCAAACCTGAAATCGCGAAAAAAAATCTGCTGTTCCCTACATTTTGACGAGTTATACGAACAAAAATGTAGGGAGCAGCTGATTTTTTACGACAATGCTTAAGCATTGAACGGCTAGTTAAAACTAGCCGTTCAGTTAACCGCCAAGCATTTTAACTAAACGGCGGCCGTTCAGCTAACGGCCTGAATAATATTCAATTACAGTTTATGTTGGAAGTCTGTAACCAATCACACGCGAGCCGAATTGGTCGCAGTAACTAAGCCAGGGCACCCCGACCAAATGGGTTAGGTTAGGTTAGAACTGTGATCAAGCGCGTGCGAGCCGAGAGAGCGAAGCGAGGCGAGCACTACTTCTAAAGGCCAGGCGGTTAATTAAACGGCTAATTTAACCAGATGGCTGCGACACATACATGACAATGTCCGTGACAATGTTCTTTTTTTGAAAAGGAGTTGTTTTGTGATATTTAGTACAACATTATAACACTCGTTTGGATGATATAATGGTTGTTACGGTTACCATGACACTGGTTGTTTTAATGTTGGCAATAAGGTAACTGTTTCAGAAACTTTTACAGAGGATTATGGTTATGCAGCGGCCATATTGTCTTCGCGCGCTCTTTGTTGTGTAGCAGAGAGAGAGAGCGCGCGAAGTGTAGTTCGCCATAACACGACAATAGCATTAGGAGAACCCCGTGTGTTTTTAGAGGGTAAGCCATAGTTCTAAGCCTTCCATTAAAAAAGGTTCACAAGGGATAATTAAGTAAATAATTAAAACAAAGCTACGCATAAATAAACCTGTATTTGTTTTAGTAAAATATAAACATTGCTTAAAAACATTCTGTTCAACTAAATCTAAAATATACATCGTTCCATGATAGTTTCATTATAAAATTGGGAGTCTTAAAATATTTATATGATTATTTAGTAAAACATTTTTAAATCAACATTCAGGTCAGTCCCAAGGATGTAAACAAATCAACGTTTTACAACTATCACTGATGGAGTTGTAATAACACAATTTTATTTTGTACTAGCTGTGCCCGCGACTTCGTTCGCGTGGATGTCGGAAAACAATAGGTAATATGTCGCTTAGGAAAGGTGTAATTGCCACTCCTTCATTGAAAAGGAAGAATCATCAGATCTTGCCTGGTAACGCTTTCCTTACCTAGGGTTCTCTACCACGGCCCTTTCGACTGCAATCACTGCGTCTTCATGGTTCATAATGACAATGCGACGAAGTGTCACTTTGATTTTAGAGAACAAATTAAAATAAAAGCGCCTGCTCGAGGCTGATTATCTAACCAAACAGCCATAATTATGTCCATTTTATTTTGCGTCTGTCTTAGAATACCAACTTGTAACATCATATCACCATTTTATCTAAAGTATATCTGAGATTAGTAGGTGAAGTTTGAAGTTAGTTTTTCTAAGTCTTGTGTTCTTCTCTGTGGTAAATTTAGAATTTCTTAACTTGGTATTGAAGATATCATATATACCTACCAATATTATGCCTTATAAAGCATCGAGATATATATATGATAAAAGGAAAAATACATTAATTGTAAGAGCTTCTACATAAAGTTGCCCGTGTAAAAAGCAACCCATTAAACTTTGGTTATATTTGACACCGGCCGCCATTTAAACTACGAAGATGAAACCCATGAAAACTTTAGACATGATTTTGATTTAGACCTTATACTGCCGAAAACCAGAAAAAAAATTGTAAAGATAATTACAAAAAAATATAACCGACTTCCATAAAAAACCCTACAAAGTGCAAAATTACCTTAGTTTGGGAAGACGTTGCGCGTTGGCAAGAAATTACAGACTTCTGTAACCAAAGGTCTATTGCACTTTGAAGTGTGTTTTTAAGTCAGTTGTATTTTATTTTATTTCACACAAAGTCGTGTAAGTTTATATTGAAAACCATGAAAACGACACACATGATAAAAAAAGAAAAAGAAAATTGCAGCCGCCATCTTCGATTTTCATTTTGACGTCACAATCGGCTTCAGCACTCTCGAAAACCATGAAAACGACACACACTACGAATTTTTCGATTTGCAGCCGCCATCTTGGACTTTCATTTTAACCAGTACTAAAACGGTTTACCAACAGTCGATTGGTCCATGAGCCGTTGGTCAACACCATTAACTTTTCATCCAAAGGACTTGTGACCCACGAACGTTTCCCCAACAGAACTCTACGTCAGTGAATGCTTAACGAACAGAATGTTTTGACCAATAACTTTTCACCCAAAGAACATTTGACCCATGTCAAATAGAACTAAGGATGCAAGGGCGAGCGAAGCGAGCTCGGGACTCGGGGCACCCCGACTCGGACAGGTAGGGTTCGAGGGATGATGGCGGCTCAAGTGAGCGAGCAAAGCGAGCGAAGGGCACCCCGAGGTTAGGCTTGGTTAGGTTACTTTATACCCTTTTCACAGAAATAAAGGACTACGTCTTATTGTTATTTTACTTTCACCTTTCCCGGCGTCTGTTGGCCTTGTTCTTTGGGTGAAAAGTTATTGGTCAAAACATTCTGTTGGTAAAGCATTCACTGACCTAGAGTTATGTTGGCAAAACGATCGTGGTTGAAAAGTCTTTTGGAAAAAAGTTAATGGTTTAAAGATAATGTTCACCAACGGTTCATGGGCTAATCGACGGTGGGGAAGCCGTTACAGTTTCATTTTAACCTCACTATTGGCTTCAGCACTCTCAAAAACCAATAAAACGAAACCCATAAAAAAAAATGCAACCTCCATCTTGGATTTTCGTTTTGACCTGCCTATCGGCTTCAGCACCTTTGAAATCTATGAAAACGTCATCCATGACAAAAAATCAAAACAAAATTGCAGCCGCCATCTTGGATTTTCATTTTGACCTGACTATCGGCTTCAGCACCCTCGAAAACTATCAAAACGACACCCATGACAAAACATTTAAAAAAAATGGAGCCGCCATCTTGGGTTTTCATTTTGAC
The DNA here is from genome assembly GCA_963669345.1 of Gortyna flavago. NCBI lineage: Eukaryota > Metazoa > Arthropoda > Insecta > Lepidoptera > Noctuidae > Gortyna > Gortyna flavago. The sequence continues at coordinate 1,985,787 of OY770155.1, read as the reverse complement.
CTGACTATCGACTTCAGCACCCTCAAAAACCATGAAAACGACACACATGACAAAAAAAATTGCAGCCACCATCTTGGATTTTCATTTTGACCTGACTATCGAATTCAGCACCCTCGAAAACCATGAAAACGACACCCATGACGAAAAAATTAAAAATTTAGGGAACCGCCATCTTTGATTTTCTTTTTGACCTCACTTACCGGGGTCAGGATCCATGAAAAATAGCTCTCTTTCTCTCTCTGTGTGTGTGTGTGTCTATCTATCTATTACTATGAAAAATGAGGCATAACGCTTTTTCGTAATTTGACGATTTCTCCCTTAGAACTCCTACCGCAAGCTCCATATAAGAACTTCGTTAAAAAACGAAAAAAAGCGATTTTTTTAATATCACTATCATTACTTTTTAAAATAACATAGACATAAGTAGGTATCTGTGTTATTTCGTCATTTAAGTAAGCATAAAATAATAGGACGTGATTACTCACATCACAACAACAATATGTTTTCGTTAGTAGGTACTATATCGCGCCAATAGATGTCGTTACGTGTTACTAAAAAACGTAAAAAGTTGTTCCTAGAATACTTTAAATTGATTATATCTTTTGATAGAGTGAACCGATTGCGATGAAACAAAAACTAATCACTGCTCCGAGTTCTACACCATATTTGAGTATAAAAAGTAACCGTATTGGTTTGGTACTTTTTACGTTTACCCTGTTCAAATCAATAATCTGTCACATCCAAACAGACAAACAGACAAACCGACAAACAGACAAAAATTCCAAAAATTGATGAAATGGCATCTGTTGGTTATCCTTTAACACCCCAACTATTTTTTTTGGAAATATTTTCAATGTACAGAAACGTCTCGTCTACAGATTTATTATATGTATAGAAGAAGATATGTAACAAATAAATTAAGCATTTCCGGTTCTAAATATTTGTCCTGAATAATAATAATCCGTTTAGTAGACAAACACTGGTGATAAATATAGTTGGCACCTTATCTGATTGTCATTAGTTAATAATGTTCACTACCTGGGGGCCTAAAAAGGCCACTTTGGCAGAATCATAAAGCAATTCATATCACGCAATTCATCTGTTTGACAGTTTCACACCTATATATCCCTGAAGGATCAGGCAGAGGTGTACCTGTAGCATTTTACGAATCTCCATACAAAATTGTCATACAGATGAAATGGCGTGATATGAATTGTTTTATCATTCTGCCAAAGTGGCCTTTTTAGGCCCCCTGAGCTCCTGACCCCTCTTCCTCCTGGCTCCTGCTCCTGAGGTACTGACTTTAAAAGAGACTTTGCTGACCCCTGAGTTTATTTCGGCGTTTCCTCTCAGAACAGTCGGAAAAGAAACACCTCACCTAGTTTTTAAAATATGATTCACGTGTAAAAACGACGTGTTTATACAAATCTATTTACAGAAATATATTAATAATGTATCATTAAAATTTATCATGATTACCAATCACTGTTTGTTTACTAAAACGAAAACTTGTTTTTGCAAAAGCATGTTAAAATAAATTAGGTAGGTAAGTACAACAACAGTTATTATTTATTTAAATGTGATTCGTAAACTTCTTTAATCGCTAGTTAAATCTATTGAAAATATGTTTAAATTCATAGACTTATAAAAAAAGATGGACTCCGCGCCACGCATATCGAAAATGAAGCACAGTAAGTATGCGACCGTTTGTACAAACACGCCTCACGCTCACATTTACATCATAGTATGCCGACCGGCCGCCATTACGTATACGACAGCGTCAATCGTCAATCACGCACACATAGATCGGTACGGTGCTTCACTTTCGATATTATATGCGTGGCGCGGAGTCCATCTTTTTTTATAAATCTAAGTATGTTTAAATTATAACTTATTTTAGTTTCAACAGTTATCGGGTTAGAGAGCCACAGTATATCGAATAGACAGTGTTGTAACTGCGAATAGCAACGAAATTATCAGAGTTTATTTATTTGAAAGTAAGACCTTAATGGCATCGCATTTCATGCACGAGGTTGTGTTTAAATCCTGGCAAATACCAATGTGACTTCCATCTTCCTCTCCCTACTTATTTAAAAAAAAAATGTGCCTGACTGGGTCCATAACTATTTTATTTAATTTTTTTTATTTACCACCTGTAATTTTACAATATGGCTTGCAATAAACGATTTGAGATTCAATTCATATCATCATAGTTCTTCTCTCCCCTCCGTGCCTCGGAAGGCAGGTTGGTCCCGTCTGTAATTCTGGGATCTTTGTCAATCGTAACGTGTCATCAGAAGGCGGAAAGTCTGACAACCAGTCTTACCAAGAGGTATCGTATTACCCAGTAACTGGATTGTGGAGGTCAGATAGGCAGTCGCTCCATGTAAAATACTGGTACTTAGCTGAATCTGGTTAAACTGGAAGCCGACCCCAACATAGTTGGGAAAGGTTAGGCAGATGATGATCATCATAATTCATGTAGATAGTGAGTTTTCGTAGTTTATCTTGAACGTTACAGCCATCGGTGAAGGAAAACATTGTGAGGAACCCTGGACTTGTACTTAATCTGAGTCTGAAATCGCCAACCCGTCTTGAGCAAGCATGGTGATCAATGCTTGTGCCTTCTCTCTATGAGAAGATTTCTTTGTCCTGCAGTGAGACAATAACAGGCTGGTACTTTTATTATATGCATTTTAAGTTTCTACGATTGACAAGGGTTGAAGGTTGATAACATATCATAATCAGCCTTTAATGTTCCCACTGATAAGACACAGGCTCCTCTCGGTGAAAGGCAGTGGACCGTATCCACCACGCGTGTCCAGTGCGGGTTGCTAGATGTCACATACAATGTCTGTGAATGTTTAGTTCTAGGACATAAGAAATGTTACGACACAATGAATTTCTAAACTTGTCGCATCTTTGAATTTCTGGACCGGATGAAAATAACGGAAGAATGGCGTTTAAAGATGGAAGAAGCCGTTCCATGCCGGCCGTTCATACGGGCATTCAGCTGCATCCAGTTAGACTGAAAGCCGACCCTAAAATAGTTGGGAACGGCGCAGCGGACGATGATAATGGCGTCAAAGTGGAGGGTTATGTTGAGTATGAAAAAGACATAAAGGTAAGAGGAACGGGGTGTAAAGTTCACTCATCTTCCATAGAAAATGGAGGATCCTTCGACTCTCCTCCGGTTTTGAATCTATGGGCAACAGCCAGACGATTATTGATTTAGACGCTACAACGTCCCGACATAAACCGACGGGACGTTGCGCAGTAAACTCTGCTTGCGCGATGCAGGATTTTGCGTGACGTCAGTGTGTTGCGTAGTTCGCATGGTGCGTCGTAGATGCCGCTACAAAGCTATAAACAAAAATGAAGACTCTTCCCAGTTGCAATACTCTCAAGTCAAGACTGTACCATCGTAAGTATTTAAATAACTTATACTAATGTTATTCGTATTAAAAATAAGTTAGATCGTATTTTTATACATCAAGGGTTTAAATCTCTCTTGTGGTCGTAAGCTAGACTGCTTTATATTTCAACCAGGTGTCGCACGGTTAATACGATTTGAAAAAACATAAGTTTCTAAATTATATGTAACATTAATGTTTGATACACATCCGGAATAAATTCTCTAAATGATAGTGAACCTGCAACAAAATACTTTTCGTAGTTTAGAAGAATATACATTTAATTTATAATATTTAAAGAATAGATTCAAAATCTTTTTTTTTTTCACATACACCTACGTGGGCACATATGAAACGACAGAAGCTAGGTGCACGGTTCCAATTGGTCGTTTCCTATGAGAAGAGGGAGAGTGTTAACAGATATGGGAGGACAATGTAGGCCTGTCAACAAGTACTAACAAAATAGAAAATGGTCTACAAGGCCTACAAAGTTATATTTGATTTTGAGTTCAAAATTATATTTTCAAAATTTCTTGGCTGACGGCACATAGCATCCGCAATTTACCGGCGCAATTTATTAATGACGAAACTGAAGCGTTATATAATAGGAAAGTAAGTTGATGTGTCAGTTTTCCTTGAGAGCGATTTTTGACACCGTAAAGTCAAACCACGTTGCCATCATTTTCATGCCAGCAGTTACTGCCGCCATTAAATGTGGTGACCCTTTTACACCCGGTTTCTCACGAGTTCTAGTTCAGAAACGGGCCAAACGATGAGTTGAAAATTAAATTTTGCTCGTAATCAGATAGTATCAATTAAAAAAACAGACTATGTCCCATCTGCTAGTGTCCTAAATGTCCGTTTAACTGCATCTTTGGCGAAATGAACACCGTCTCTGACGCCGCAATGACCATTGCTACTGGGCCCAAATATTATAAGCAAAGATGTCCTAGGCGAATCGGGTTACGATATAGGTTGAAAATCGGTTTTAGCAACTGGCAAAAACAACTTGTTTTGCAGTTATCGTCTAACTTACGACACAAGAAGTTATTACAGTGGTATAAAATTCTATATATTTTTTTTTATTATATAAATTCAACTTTTGATATACACAGTAATTTTAATGTAACACTTTATAGTAATTAGAGCTGTTTTAGAAATACTACAGACGTTCCAATTTTATATTCAATCTGAACTTATGGTTTTTAGACCAACTTAGGTCGTCAATATCCACCGGCAGTCTTGGATGCAGTATTAAAGAAAGCCTTCATCTTCCACGTAGGCACGATATATTCAAGAACAGTTTATGCCTTGATGGAGGTATTTGTTTGTCAGCAAAATGGTTTGGCTGATAAATAGCAGGATTTTGAAAGACTTACGCTTCTAGAAACCGGGGGTAGGTCTAACGCTCATAAAGGTTTGTTTCTGGTCTTGTTATATCAGTTGGGATATAACATTGAGACGTCTGTAGACACATTATTTTGGAGAAAGTGGTATAAGCTTAAGACGCAAAAAAAGATGAGAAATAACCAAAATTACTGAAAAACAAGTGGATGTTATTTATAATTATTGTTAAAGAATAATATTAAGCTATAAAGTTTATTACAGCGTTAGTATAATTGCAGATAGTGAAGCTACAGGTTGCAATTTTTGCTTCCTATAAGTAAATGTAAATAATTCGTAAAATTAGCAATCGTAGTATTGATGTCAACAACAACGTTCAAACGTTTGATTTAAGTAATGCTTTTGAGACTGCTGTATTAAAATATTAAATATTATCTGTCTGTAAGTAACAGGAATAACTTATTAACAGGAACTTATTTACTTTAGTTATATAATTTTCCAATATTTTATTAAACTTTACTCTTTCATGAATAAACAATAGTAAACGAACACCATATAGTATGGGATAACCCAGGGTAGCATTCTGGGTCCGCTACTTCCTACTCCAGAAAAAGTCTCTTCTACCACTTTCTTCAAAATATTATCCTTGGCAATGTGTTCTTCTATTCATTTATATTTCAACTGGACTAAGATATCGTATATTTTATGATATTTTGTGGATATGTAACAAGTTTGTTTGGGAATAGAATATTGTCCAAAAATAAGTTAATAGACGTTATTGTAGTCAGCAAACGCTCCATGTAAAATACTGGTATTCTGCTGCATCAGGTTAGACTGGAAGCCGACCCCAACATAGTTGGCAAAAAGCTAGGCAGATGATGATGAGACGTTATTTGATCAGAATTATTATAAAACTCTTAAGTTTTCCGAAGATGACGTGACATTGTTTTAATTTAACAATGGTTGAAATTTTTATTTTTTTATTTTCTATCTTTAAGAATTGGATATCTGCACTTTACAATGAAGTGTTCTGGAAAGTTAGTGCTAAACCAAGGCAAATTGTAGGGTCAGGGAAATTAATTGTAAAGCAAATTGACACCCTAAGTCAATTTGAACTCTTATAGCCATTTAATTCAACTGTCAGAGAATGACAGTTGAATTGAAGTTGGAGGTAAATTTGCTTATCAATTAATTGCCCTGAGTTTACATTTAAGAAAGTGTGAAAACCTCAACTTTAAAGAAACTGTCAAAGTCCTTACTTTTGGTAATCTTGAAAGAGAGTGAACATTCTTGGTAAACCTTTATAAATTCTTGGGAAGTCAGTAAAAAGTTCAGTCAAATTATAAATGAACACAATATAATAATTACAACTATTAAAACCTATTAATATTATAATATTTTATAATAAAATTTATTATTTTTTTATAAAATCTCACTATTTTGTTGCGTATCACTAAAAAGTGACAGATAATCTAACGATTAATATTGTGTTGTGCTTTAAATAACACTTTAAGTACTAACGCGTCAGATAAAGTGACACTTTTGAAAGATGTTTAATTTCTGACAGTTTAGAGCCCGAAATGTGGGCTGATGTTATTTTAGACACATGTAGAGCTGGCTTGGTGATTAATGCTCATGCGCTGTCTGTTTGAGCAGAGTCCTTTACCCTGGGACAATCATAGTTCTTCTGTTGCATTGCGATATTTTGCTAAAGTTTTTGAATCTCTGTGTGTATTGGCGAAGTTTATCGATGGTCATTATTATTCTTCGAATGTCTCTCTCATTTTCAAACTGTGGTCGTTTTGATTGGTTCATTTCGTCTTCAGAAGTATATCAGTTTTAGAACCGTTTTAAGACATTCTTGTTTATCGTTTTTGTACTTTTGAATCGGGTTCAATATAAGTATATCTGTTTTTTAAACCGAAGTATGTCTTACTTTATCTTTAGTGGTCACTTCTGCTTCTTCACCCATTTCATCAACTTCAGATAAAACTGTTTGTAATTGATTTCCTTGAATTTCCACGACAGAATTGTCAATTTTGGTCACAATCTCTTCAGAATCAGTTTGTTTTTTGCTTGCTTCTGCACTTACAGCTAATCTGTACTGTTCTCTTATCTCTTGAATTTCTTCAGGCGATGGGCTCCATTTCTTCATATCGCGATCGCTGTCAATAACTTGACTATCATCATCATCATCACTAATATCTTGTATCTCATCAAGGCTTTTACTCATTTTACCGCAAACTTCTTTGACACTTTCTGATCTTTCTTCACTAGTTTTGGTCATTTCAATATTTTTGTCGTTTGACCGGTCAATGACTCCGTCGCCACAGGCCACATTGGCTCGTTCATCATCTTGAATGTCCTCAACATCATCTAAACTTGCTTGTCCAGCTTTATAGTCATGTCCGTTACTATCACTTTCAGAAGTCTTGGGCTTTGGATTTTTAAGCTTATCTAATTGCTCTTCACTTTCATCAATTATCTCTAAACGAGACCTCGAAAAGAATTTATGTAAAGACTCTAATTTGTCCAATGCTCTTGCACTTTTTTCCGAACTTGAACTCAACGTTGTATCTTCTGTCATGCAAGCTGAATCTATTCTCCTTGAAATATCGGATATAGAATCTGATATTTCAGTTGTTGAAGTCGATTTATCGACTTTCACGACTCTTGGTTTGATAATCATACTTGGTGGTAAATCAGGGATGTTCCTCAAATCGATTAGGCTAATCGATGACCGTTTCAAACTGGTACTTATATCAAATTCATCATCGGAGTCTTCTTCAAAATGTTTTGAAACTTTATATTCTATGTAGTTAACTAAATCTTCTGCGGCTTCTCTTATTTGAGAATTCCGATCATCCGAATACTTTCTATCAAAATCTCTGGACGACGGTTCGTCTTCTTCAATAATATCTGAAAGCTCAACACTATATGGTAGATATTGTATGTACGGTAACATAGGAGGTTTCGTATACGATTCATAGTTCTCTGAATCCTCTGCTTCGGTCATAGTATCATCTTCTAGCTTTTTAATTTCAACAACTCTCGTCACAGCTTCATCGAATATTATTTCTAGGTCATTCTTTATGTTACTAAGGTCAATTACCGTTTCAGAGATACGTCTATCTGTTGAACACTCTTCGCCTCTGTCTATCACCGTATCTTGAGTATGTGTTAGTGTCGAATCAGATTTAGTCTTACTAATATCGCTAAAAGTTTCAAGTTTACTTATAGTTATATCTGATTTAGATTTCTCAGATAACGATGGCGTCAAAGACTTTGAATGAAATTTATCTTTCGTGGTATAATTTTCTATGTACTTTATTAGCATTTCAACTAACGTCTCCGCCTCTTCTTCAGGCGTATCATCAATATATGATAGGTCTGTAACATTTATATTAGCCTCATTAAGACCTGTGTCTGTTTCTATTATTTCTATACTAGGTTTTAGGTCTTCCGGACCGAATAGGAACTCCATCAAGGTTATTTTATTGTCACCAATTTCATTCTCCTTTTCCATACATCCTGTAGTAGCTAAGAAGTCCATCAAAGTCTCCATCTTCGCTTCCAACTCAGTGTTCATCCTGCTTGGAACGAATTGCTTAATACTTTCTTCAGGAGTGACTTCACTTTTGAAACAGCTACCCGTACTGTTCTTCCGTTCACCTCTTTGACTTTTAACTATCGTAAAAAAGAAGTCAATTAGATTAGCAATTCTTCGTTCAGTACCTTCTTCGCCATCAGAACTGAGATCAGATTCTTCCTTAACCAAAGGACATCTTCTCGGAGAATCTTCGTACTTTTTGGAGAAGACTGTTTCTTGGATTACTTGGAGCAAGTCTCTAGCTAATCGTACAGGTGATCGTGTGTCGGTGTGTATGGCTTCGTAGGTGGATGCCGAAGGTGCGGAGCGACGACGGTCGCGGTCAATCCTGATGAAGTCCCACAAGGAACCCAGCTCGGAGGAGAGCGAGGCTCGGTGGTTGGCTAAGCGGGTGCCCAGCCGCCGGAAGACCTGGAACGATGATAGAGACTGATAAAAATATAGTTGCACTTGTAAGGGGTACATGCAGGTAAGTTATTGCTAGTGAACGGGTTAAATACATGCAGTGTTAAAAAATTACGCCAGTCAGAGTGTGTTGGTAGGGACTCGTGGCTAAGCAACAGTCGCACGAGTCGATCGATTCTGGTAAAGCTACGCTTGCCGCGGTCAGCCCGTGGATGGGTGACCATTTTTACATACCGAGACCCCTCCGTGCCTTGAAAAGTACGTTAAGCCGCTGGCCCCGGCTGTCATTATTGGATCTTTGACAATCGTTACGAGTCGTCAGAAGCCCGAAAGTCTGACAACCAGTCTTACCAAAGGGGTGTCGTGTTACCCTGTAACTGGGTTGTGGAGGCCAGATAGGCAGTCGCTCCATGTAAAATACTGGTATTCAGCTGCATCCAGTTAAACTGGAAGCCGACCCCAACATAGTTGAAACACGCAAGGCAAATTTATTTAGTGTAGTAGACTGAACAGTCCAAGTTTGCACTATTGCAACTTAGCATAAGCTTGCAAAGTAAGCCTGTACGCTTATTACAAGCTTATAAGCCCTAAATTTATTATTATCCGTTTACCCTTCTATAGACAAGTAAACCTAGTCTCTAATATCACAAACGATCTGGACAGAGGTCAGGGTATGTTCTTCAAGACAGCTACATATGTAAATATTCACCTGCCACACTCAGGAGCGCCATGCCCTGAGCTTCCGTAGCGAGAGTCTCTTGAACCTGGCCACTTGAGCTGCGAGGGCCTCCGCCCCGGCTGACATGCCTGCTCCTCCCGTCTCACCCTCGGAGTGGACCTGGTGGTAGAAACATAACATGAATCTCAATACTCAGTTCTTTATTGCATTCCACAATGTAGGCTTAGATGGTAAATATTTGCCAAAAGAAACAATCATGGACCCTGACGGGCACAGCAAAAGAAAGATATTTGGATAAGAGGACTTATCATTTACGCAGGTATCTTGTAATCTAACTTATTCTAAAGACACTTTAAAAAATAATTAATTAACATTCATAATAATTTAACATTTTGCTTATTTTATACTTAAGTGTTTCAAGGATTTATCATTTAAATATTCGTTGACACTATAATAACCTTTGCCTATTAATAGCTTTTTTAATTTGTTCGTGAATAGATGGAGTTTATTTTCTTTTCTTATATAATCTTATAACATATTGTAAATTTTGATGGACATAACCACGGAGTTTTTACTCCGTGGACATAACTACAGACGACGTATCTTAGTTCAGGGAAACAATTGAAGATCACACTGACAGTTTTTGTCAAAAGTAGTGGTACACAGAAATAGTTATGGTCATAAATTGCAGATTAATATGGATGAAAAAGGGAGGAAGAAACAGATTACAGATAGATGAGTTTATTCTTGTCAATGCAGATGCATACAATACAGTCATATCTAATGCCAAACAAGTTCTTATTAAGCTATAAAGTAGTAAATGAATGAATGATATATTTATTTGCTAGAATATAGGATGTACATTAGATGAAGTCATAATATTCATATTGTTCGTCGAATCGTTGAACTCAATACTCAATCATTTATTGCATTCCACGATGTATATGCTTAGGTGGTAGGTTGACATTTGTTGTACCAATCATGGACCCTGTCAGCATAAGAAAAATTTGAACGAAGAGGACTTCAAACAACCGTGATTTGAATTGTGATGTGATCTTGTTCTCGAAACTGTAATAGTCTTCATTTATTTTTTTTTGCTTGTATATTTAGTATATATGTATCTAATATTTAGGATATGTATTTATCTGTGTATCTATTTTAGTATATTATTGCACCAACGACAACCACATTTTATGTCCAGGCAAATCACTGTCCATTCCAAGGTTGCCTGGAAGAGATCGCAGAAAGCGATAAGGCCGCCCATTGTATATTTTTTAGTGATCGTTAATTTTTTTGTTATGTATTTTTGTGGTGTACAATAAAGTATAATATATAAATAAATAAATAAAAATAAATAAATAGTTGGGAAAAAAGGCTAGGCAGATGATGATGATTTTATTAAGTAAATAATAATTTAAATCTATTTTTTTTTATTAATTTATATTATCATGTCTGTTCTATGGATTTGTCAATTAAATATTCATTTATAATAATAATAATAAGACATTTATTTCAGACGTAGTCCATATACTGTTAGTAGCACAAAAAAAACCTTATAAAACTATTGTTAGTACATACACAACATAAAGAAATAAAAATCACAATGTGGCACCGCACAGGGCCGCCAGTTTATGAAAAGCCCTGGACGCGACCACCCGCAGTGTGTAGTCTCATCCAGTGCCGCCACATCGGCGAATCCCATCGGCCCACGAACACGCTCAGAAGACTGTTCGAGCTGGCCCGCATGCTCTTCATAAGAGACGCACAACGCTTCCGCATGATGGCATGAAAACCACCCACGCTTTTCACCGCAAACATTGCTGAAGCGCTGCAGTGGCGCGGTAGCCCGAACAGCACCCTGAACGCGTTATTATACTGTACGCGCAGAGCACTGTATGTACGCTGCGTGTACTTAGTCCACAGGCTGCAGGTGTAAAAAGATTGACAGAAGGCCCTAAATAATGTCACTTTGACTTGCTCGGTACACCGTGCAAACCTGCGGGCCAGCATGTTACAGCGCACAGACAGCGCCCTGCGCTCCCTCTCCAAATCAATGTTGTCACTTAGATCCTCTGAGACCCAGTGACCCAGATATTTAAAATTTGACATATATTTCTTTTTTTTTTATATTTTTAATTTGAATTTATGCTTTAATAACATTTGTTTAGTAATGTTTTTTTTTTTTAATTTATTTGTGAAAATAGCAATTAGCAACATTTTCGAAATGTCTTAAGTATATAAAAAAGATAACTGGAAATCTCTGTTTCTATATCTACTATTTTTCGAAAAAATTCATAACTCACTTTTTAGACCTTTGTATCCTGCTTATGCGTAGGAAGTTTTATTAAAATCGGTTCATTCATTTCGAAAAACAAGGGCTTGAAAGTTTTTATGAAATGCCGTAGGTCATCGTAAACGCTCTTAAGCAATGGATATCTTACCTCTCGCGTGCTCGTTCGTTTCTGCATGTAGGTCCTCATGTCCTTGTCTGAGTGCCCTTTCGCTCGTCCTATACCCTTTCCGAGAGGTGCTCCTGATGAAACCCTCCTGAAAATACAGCCAGGACTTAATGTTAAAATTTCTTTGGGTTTTAGTAAAAGTTCAGTACTTTTTTGGTTATATTTTATTGCTGAATGGGCCCGCTCTTGACCTCGATCACGCCTAATGGAAAGCGATGGATGAGGTCTATGATGGAACGAGTGTGTCCAGAAGATGTCTGTTCACTCTAGCCTTGAAGGCAGACGGGTTAAATATGGAAACACAGACGCTGGCAGAGAATTCCACACTTTGGCAGTGCGTTTATTATACGTGGAGGAGAAGCGATGAGTATGACTGGTACATATCAACCAAGTGTGGATGGTATGCTGCAGTCCGGCTGTAAAAGGGCGATGTGTCTCTCTTGATTGACAAATTTCTCCACCATACTTTTAATAGTTATTTATGCAACTGTTGTATAATACATAATTATGTAGGTACAGTTGCATACAAGACTTTATCTACACCCATGATATGAATCCTCTTTATTAAAGGTTCTGAAACAGTTTTTTGCAATACTAATATCGAACAAAAATGGCGGCCGGCGGGATACGACGTGAATTCAAACAACCTATTAGTTATTTTTTTAAATTACGGCGCTGTGCTAGTGAAACGAAAAAAGAACATTGTTATGCATTTGCATTATAAAATTTAGTAAAAAAAAAAAAAAGATAGATAAATAAATAAATAAATAAAATTTAGTACAACATTATAACACTCGTTTGGATGATATTATGGTTACTATGACACTGGTTGTTTTAATGTTGGCATTAAGCTAGCTGTTTCAGAAACGTGTAAAAAGGATTTATAGCATGGATGTAGGTAAACGATGTTTACACGATCCCTTTCACTAAACGCATTTGTTCTTAAAGGGAGTTCCCAGTTAAATTTTACGCTCATTTGACTAATTTGACTTGGAAATACTTTGGTATACTCTTTAGTTTTAAGATGCCAATAATTATCTAACGTTCCATGAGGTGGCCGTGTTTCTTTGCCAAAAGTTTAAAACCAGATAAATAGTAACACATTTTGAATATCAGGTTTCAAGTTAAAAGCTGCCATCTTGCACCATCTTTAAGCACCAATATATAACCAGTAATAGGACTATAATACAGGATAGTTTCAGCGGCGTAATTGCGTAACACACCAACATTCAATGCGTTATTTATGTTGTTGAGCAGACAGTGGCGTAACTATACCGTTTGGGGTCCGTGGCAAATTCAACGGATGGGGCCCTCCCTCAACGTAAAGGAGCTCAACCAATGTTATAGTTTTTTTTTTTATTAGCTCTTCTCACGCGACCTCCTCGGTAGATTTCATATATTCCCTTACAAAATTTAACACCTGACTGCTTCGTTGGTCTAGTGGTAGCAAGCGCTACTGCTGTCTGCTGAGCATGAGGTCCTGTCCAAAAAGGAGAACGGCAGGCTTGTATGGGAATTTCGTACAGCTAATAAAAGTTCGTGTTTTGGAACACTTTTTGTTTTAATTGGTAGATAATATGATAAACAAGCCCTTTTTAAATTCTTAGATTTTTAGAACTTGGGACGTAAAAGTTATAACCAGTTTTGTTTTTTAAGGTTATGTACTAGTGTACCAATGTAAATTGATACTCAGAGGTCATAGACTTGTGTGCGTGATTGACAATTGAGTATTGACGCTGTCGTGTCACGTAATGGCGGCATAATAATAAATTGCTCAGATGCAGTCACAAACCACAATCCAAAACAACAGCAAAGAACTGAACCATAGAGTAAAGTAATATATCGGAAGTGAACTGAAAGACAGAATGATTTTCTTTTCCTGTCAATAAAATAATTGCCATATGAACAAAAAAATATTTTTGACGAAAATCATTCCTATCATAAAATCGTTAAATAATATGATTATGTGCAACAATTATGCATTCATCCGTTTATTATATAAGTGTTTATTTATATTTAATGTTATTTCCATTTCTAAATAATTAGTTATCATTTCGATATTTGTGTTATTTTACATATGGCAACTTCTAAAAAGATAACTGCGTTTAGTTTAGGATTCTATTACGTTTATTTATTAAAATCTTTTTATTCATATTATTAATTAATCCGAAGTTCTAAAAATAGTACACTTACATGAAAATTAATGGTTTAGTTGCCTTAATAAGTGGTACAAATTCTATAACAGAACAACAAAAAAAGTATCCTGTACGAAATCTGCCGTTCACCTTTGATAAACAATGGGAAAAAGGTACAAAATGTTCGAAACCTCAATGTCCTTTGTTGCTCATTTTCAAAAAAAGTTTGCATTTCTAAACTTATGTTAGGATCCTCCTGTGCTCATGGCCCTCTCGGACCGGTGGCTCCCTCTGGCTGGGGGCCCGTGGCATTTTGCCCCAATGCCACCCTATAGTTACGCCACTGTGAGCAGTCTAGTTTTTCGAACACAAGAAGTAATGGATTAGCAATATCGCATAATGTTTTCGGCAATTGGGGTGCTGTTCTGTTATAATTTAAACTTACCTGCATTGAGTAGGGTCGCTGTAGGCACTTTGGATTGGCGCTTTCCCTTCTGATATGGTATCTCCTGCACCAAACCCTCCAAGTGGAAAACCTGTGGTACCTGTAAAACAGGTTCTAGATAAGTGGCTGTTCATTTATTACGTAAGGAGATTTGAGGGGGGAGGGGGTCAGAACATGTGTTATTTTTTCTTACATAGGGGTCTCAAATTGTTCTTACGAAAGATCACAAAAGTAAGCAAAAATTATACTTTTTTATTTTTAGCTACATTTTCTTTGCAATTTTGGTAGATACTGATCTTACGTAAGATTGAAAGGGGGTACGGGGTACGGAGTTGCTCTAAGCCTTATTTTGTAGGGGTAGGGGTTTAGAAACTGGTCAAAATTGTCTAACGTAATAAATTAACTGCCCCCTTAAACAATAAAACAAGGTTTTTTAAACTTCTCAGGTGTTAAGTAGGTACCTTGCAAGGTAGGTAGTGTGGCAGGATCATCGAGTTGCAAACCATCAATATCAAAAAAAAAACTGCTGTTAAAAAACTGTTTTAAAGATGCATACTGTAAAGAACCTTGACCTTGGACCTTGTTCGGCCGCAGGAACCCGTTGGATGCGAGAAGCACAGAACCGGTCGAAGTGGAGGTGCTTGGGGGAGGCCTATGTCCAGCAGTGGACGTCTTTCGGCTGAAATGATGATGATGAGTGTAAAGTATGTTTACCTGCAATAGCTCCTCGTGTCATACTGAGTCCTCGCTGTATCCTGGCTATAGCAGCTCTGTGTCTTGGCAGGGGGGCAGTACTGCCTTTCTCTTGTAGCACAAACCGGCCTAAGGTCTTCCAGCCAGCCTGGAAAAGAAGAAATTTGTAAAAAGTGCTGAAAATAAAGAAGATAGACTTTCTTTTTGACATTTCGTGTTGTTAGTTTTAGACGTGTGGATGAACTTGTAGAAGTATGAAGAACAGAGTGTAAAGTTCACTCATACTCCATAGAAAAGGGAGGATCCTCCGACCAGACGGGTGTTGTGTCTGGTGGGCTACTGCCCGACGATTGATGCCGGGACGTTGTATATATAGGTACTATTTGCGCGGTAAACTCTGCTTGCGCGATGCAGGATTTTGCGTGACGTCAGTGTGATACGTAGTTCGCAGAGGGGGCCCGTGCCTAAATAATAACAGCCGCACAGGTCGATCTATCAGGTTAAGCTAAGCTTGCTGCGGTTGGTCTGTGGATGGGTGACCATCTTAATACAATTAGATCCCTCCATGCCTCGGAAAGCACGTTAAGCCGTTGGTCCCGGCTGTCATTCGTGGATCTTTGACAATCGTTACGGGTTGTCAGAAGCCTGAAAGTCCGGCAACCAGTCTTACCAAGGGGTATCGTATTACCCAGTAACTGGGTTGTGGAAGTCAGATAGGCAGTCGTTCCATGTAAAATACTGGTATTCAGCTGCATCCGGTTAGACTGGATGTGGACCCCAAAGGCTAGGCAGATGATGATTAGATGCCGCCACAAACTCACCTGAGCTGCATAAACCACTTCGTCATCACCTAACGCCCTCTGCTGCGGTCCCGTGCCAGCTCTGCCGCCCCACTCCAACTCCTCAACCAGCACAAATCTCTTCGGATCATCGTGGCATCTGGCCTTTGTCAACGCTTGGTAGACCACGTATGATGCTGACGCGCTTAGAGGGACCTAAAACATAATAATATTGAGTTTTAAATAAAGTCACTGTGATTTAAAAAAAACCGGAACACGCGCACCGAGGGTAACGCACAAATTTGTAGGTATGTAAATAGTTTAATACGGGATTCTTTTTTTTTTTATTAACGAAATACATATTAACGGTTTTTGGATATTTTCCTTTATTTGTGCTACATGACATTGCTTCTTGCCAAATTTCATGATTCTAGGTCAACGGGAAGTACCCTGTAGGTTTTGATTCCCTTGCGAGTGTCGAAAATTTGCGGCTTATACGGCTGTAAAAAAAAAACTAACTTCTAAGTCAACGCAATCAAAAGATTGATTGCGTTGTCTTAGAAGTTATTTTTACAGCTCCAAGGAACAGTAGACCTGAGTATTTGATATGA
Organism: Gortyna flavago; assembly: GCA_963669345.1. NCBI lineage: Eukaryota > Metazoa > Arthropoda > Insecta > Lepidoptera > Noctuidae > Gortyna > Gortyna flavago. Next base: position 1,969,214 of record OY770155.1, on the reverse strand, counting down.
ATTCCAGCTTGATACCTCCACGCGTTCCTGAGAAAAAGGGTCTTGACAGACAGACGGACGGACAGACGGATAACAAAGTGATCCTATAAGGGTTCCGTTTTTTCCTTTCGAGGTACGGAACCCTAAAAAGTCGAAAAGAAGGGAGTCTATTACCTAGTCGAATAGAAGTTTACCTTTCATAAAGTTTAGATGCTGGAGAAGGCACCAAATTTTTTTTTTTAAACTGAGTTCCTATTTATTCTCGGAAAGAACTGAGTCCAACGATGATTATGATGAAAGATCATAAGAAATGGAACCTTTATTATTCTGAAACATGATTGTGCAAGCGTGATGAACGATTATCATTCTTTGTCTGTAAGAGAACAAGGTGTCCTTTGCTCTGCAGTGGTACAGTTACATTTTGAATCTAAATAAAATATGTTCTTAAACGATAATAGTTCATTCCAATTTTCCAGTTTTTATCCATTGTACACCGAACATGTTTAGTAGGTACCTATCGTCACTCGTCTGTGGAGGCTCTTATAATATACCTCATCATCATTTCAACCGAAAGACGTCCACTGCTGGACATAGGCCTCCCCCAAGCACCTCCACTTCGACCGGTTCTGTGCTTCTCACATCCAACGTGCTCCTGCGGCCTTCACAAGGTCCTCGGTCTACCTTGTGGGAGGCCTTCCAACATTCTTCCAACCTTCTTACATCTTCCGGTACGCGGTCGCCACTCCAGAACCTTTCGGCCCCATCGGCTATCTGTTCTGCGAGTAATGTGTCCTGCCCACTGCCACTTAAGTCAGGTTATGTCGGTTACCTTGGTTCGCCTGCGGATCTCTTCATTTCTGATTCGATCATGCAGGGAAACTCCAAGCATAGCCCTCTCCATTGCCCTTTGGGTGACTTTCAGCCTTTTAATAAGGCCCATTGTGAGCGACCACATTTTAGTGCCATATGTCATCACTGGCAACACGCACTGGTCGAAGACTTTCGTCTTGAGACACTGCAGTATGTGGGACGAGAAGATATTGCGTACCTTTCCGAACGCTATACCTCAAAGCTGATAAAATGAAAACTTACCTTCAATATAGCATAAGGTATCTCATGGGACACGTTATGCACACAGACGAGGAAGCTGTCAGGAGGTTTCCGAGGCTCTTCATCCTGTGTGCTGGAATCCTCATCAGAAGGAACAGACCTGTCTCTGTGGCGGTCTGATGTTGATGCTGATCTGAAAGTAGGAGAATTTTTGAAGGTCAGTTTTTTTACTGTTTTATTAGTTTTGGGGAGTGCTTGTCTGTAGTTCAGAACTTAAAGGAGTCAAGAAAGAAGTTTTTAATTTGTGTTAGAAATCAGTCGGGCTCTCAGACTGTTCCAAGAACACGTCACATGTTCCCCAAAAAATAAAACTAACATAAAATTGACTGTTTCGTTGGTCAAGTGGTCGTTATCGTGTCAGCTGAACGTGTTTCCGGGTTCGATCTCCTAGTGAGCAAAGTGTTAATGCAATTTTTCAATGGGAAATTTATCAGTAACTTGTTGACCTTTGTGCTGAGTTAATAGCAATAAGTTCGCCTTCGATTACATAGACCACTTGTAAAATGCAGGTTTTATTCCCCACCTGTGTCTACCCCTTCGCGAAATACAGTGAATTTTTTATGTTGTCTCCAAGTTTATCTAGCCTAGCCTTTTCCCAACTAGCAGATGCAGCTGAATACCAGTATTTTACATGGAGCGACTGCGTATCTGACCTCCACAACACAGTTACTGGGTAAAAAGATTAAAAAAAATACGATACCCCTTGGTAAGACTGGTTGTCAGACTTTCGGGCTTCTGACTACCCGTAACGCTAACGACTGTCAAAGATCCACGAATGACAGCCGGGACCAACGGCTTAACGTGCTTTCCGAGGCACGGAGGGGTCTTGGTATGTAAAGATGGTCACCCATCCACGGACCAACCGCGGCAAGCGTTGCTTAACCTGATCGATCGACCCTTGCGGCTGTTATTTAATTAGCCACAAGCCCTTCCCTTTAGTAAAAAGAAAGAAAGAAAATACGTTTATTTGCGGCAAACATAACACATCAAAAGAAAAAACATTAAAAAAAAAACAATTTGGGAGAAAACATGCGTCACATGAACGCAAAACGGCCATCGCTCAGCATAATGCTATGACCCTGTACGAGACAGAGCCTCAGCGCTGGTTTTCAGCGACAGCCGGCGTTGACGTGATGACGTCAGCCAGTGCAGCATGCAATTACATAAGTATAAATAAAAAATGTAAAAAACAACAATCCAAAAAATCTTTTAAAACGTACCTGATGCTCGTTAACCAAGCTCGACTACTAGGGTCATCGCCCACCCTCTTCAGTAACAACCTAGCCCCAGGCCTGGCAGATGCAGCCCTGAGAACTCGCTCATGAGGGGCCAGGACCCTCTGCGTGGGGGCTCGGGAAGGCACCTCCTCGACCATGACATAGGAACCGCGTGCTGAACGGCAGACACCTGCTTTTGTGAGGCATTGGGCTATGGCCTGTGGAGAAAGATGGTCATGGCAGTTAAGTGACTTTTCATAAATATTACTCAGTGGCGAACCAAACTAATAATTATCTATGGTTCCCACTGTTAGATATAAAAGACAACACTACGGTGGTCTAGAGCGTGATGTCTATGGTATACAGGACGCCAATTTCAGTCATTTAAGTAACATTTAAGCTGTCATTTTACTGCAGCTAATTAAAAGTCGAAGTATCAAGTTGGTCTGAATTTGAATCTGAATGTAAACCATATTATTATTATGATATTATTCCACTCCATGTGATTTATATATTAACATGATTGTTATCTTGTGTTTGAGTAAACATGTATTCCTCCGATGTCGCTTGTGTACTGAACTGTGATACAAATACACATCTGTTACAATTGGATCGAGTTTCATTTAAGTAAACAGGGCGCCATATTGCGCCTAAAACTCAATATTTGATAAATGGTATGGTAGTGTTGCTGCATATAAAAAGTATTTATTGAAATTCAGCAGTCTATTCTTGATACTCCTGTAAAATCTAATATATAAAATTCTCGTGTCACAGTTTTCGTTGCCATACTCCTCCGAAACGGCTTGACCGATTTTGATGAAATTTTTTGTGCTTATCCGGTATCAAAAAAAAAACTAAAACCGGTAAAAACTATCTTTAGGCAAAATTTTATTTCGTGCAGGGTGGACCTTTAGCACGAAGCACTGAAGCCATTCCATCAGCATCTGCTGTATGGTGCGCTTCGGGAAATCAACACCACAGTAGCTGATTAAAAGGTTTTTACTCCCTGGCGTAACCAAGGCCAAGAAGTGGCGGGAAGAAGGTTCAACTTCTTCTTTAGATTCCTGTGGACTATATGGAAACTCTTCAAAGCTCACCTCATTGGCCGTGGTATCCTGCGTCACCTTCAGAATAGAATACGCCTCGTGCCTCGCCACCGCATACACGACTAGGAAGTGTATCTTCCTCCGGTCGTGAGGAGAGGCCGGCTCCAGGTCTCCTCGACAGCTCTCTCCAGCTAACTCCTCGCAGCAGCGAGAGAAGATGAGGAGGGAGGCCATGTTTAGAGGCTGGTTGGTTGGTGATCTGGGAAATGACAGCAAGATAACAAAGTAACTTATTAATCTTGATAAAGAAAAAAATGGGTTATAAATCTGAGTGGAAAATATCGCATAATTCAGCTAATTCTTATCCGAAATTTCGGAGGATGGATTGTAATAAGTATTCTCTAAGAGCAAGCGTAGTGATCAATGCTTGTTTTTGTGTGTTTGAGAAGAGCATTTTCAACAATTGCCACTTTACAGTTAGGTTAAACTGATTATAGAATTCGAAGCGGTTTGAAACTTTTCTTTTGTGGTTTTGAAATAATCGACTCGGATTCTTCGGGACCCTAGTTCTCTGTTTCCACTTTTCTCTATCTAAAGCTTCTAAGACTCAGTCTTAATAAAGGAGTCCAGCTCATCCCGCCATTTACTTAAATATAAGGTGCTATAAAAATATCTGCCACTGCTGCAATGGGATACAGTATTCTGTATATAGATTACAATAGTAAAGATACATTATTGATCTCATGTCATAAATATTTTCATACAAAAAAATGTACGTATATTTTTGAATTGATTTAGTTGCATGAAACCGTCCCATAGTAGTCAGCTAATTTCGGTGTTCATTCACAGAATAGTTAGAAAGAGATAGCAATTGTTTTCATTGGAGAAGCGACACATCGCGCGTAGTTTTGAACCACGTTATACAGAATAGAGTAAATGTTTACTTAATCCGGGGTAAAAATTTCTTCACTACTGTAATCTATATACAAAATACTGTCTCTCATTGAAGCCGTGGCAGATATTTTTATCCGGGCGTCTGGAGTTGCTACTAAGAGAGTCGTCAGAGCAAATCCTTGATACACCTATTAGTTCTGAAGGCAAGCTGGCTTATTCAATAGATACTATTCATAGTTTTATGGTATTTTGGTCTACTTACCTAAGTCTAACGTGCCTGTATCCAGGTCTTAGACACTGCAGCGGTATGACCCTTTGTGACAACATGTAATTGGTGTCAGCGTCAAATATATCGAACCTTAGGAACGCTAGCTCGGGGAAGTTGATCTGGAAATAATTAAAAACAAAATTTTCAATATTTTTTCAGAGTTAAATGCACACAGCATTTCGTCGATGCGTGGGAGTTCCAGTGCCTTACGCATCTTCTGGGTACGCTCGTTCCATCATAGACTTCATCCATCGCTTTCCATCAGGCGTCAACGAGGTCAAAAGATATTCAGCAATTAAAAAAATACAGAAGTATGGAAGAAAAAGACGTGTTGCGCTGACCACAAATAAATTGGGATATGGGCAGATATTTGATGATGTTTTTATCGTACTTATTGTTGCTGTAGTGTCCTTTTTTGTCCAGCAGTGGGAACATTATAGGCTGATTATGCACTAGTCTTACCTTAAAATTAAAAGTCTCATTCCAAATCGGATTCAAGGCATTCTTCCTCGCGACTTTAGTCCTAATCTTCTTGCAGTCAACAGGGAGGCCTAGTATTTCCACTTCAACGAAGGCGTTGTAGAAGGAGTAGACGTTCTCTGCGACGTACTGCCCTGATATGACCGCTAAGGTGAGGTGAGCCGCGTGAATGCCGTCGAATTCTTTTTCGATTGGGTTGAATCTGGAAACAAACCAGGATTTTAGATTTAGATTTAGATGTGGGTTATATATTTCAAGATGGTGAAAGGTAGGAAGAACATCAATTAACTGATCAAGAAGCAGTTGGTTTCGCTCGATGAGGTTTCTCTTGTAGAAGAGGTTGGTACTGTTAGCCTTTAGCTCCTCAAAATCTTTCTCTTTAATTTCGTAATTTCAGTTTGTTAAATCAATTTACCTACTAAAGTAAGACGAGGAGTGTAACTAGACCAACAGCATTAACACATTAACATTGGCTTTCAACTGTATTTAGGACTGCTAATCCGACTAATATTATGATCGCGAATGTTTGTGAGGATGGATGAATGGATGTTTGTTACTCTTTCACGCAAAAACTACTGAACGGATTTTGATGAAAATGTACAGTAATATAGCTTATACATTAGAATAACACATAGGATACTTTTAATCCCGATATTCCCACGGGATCGACACTTATGCGAGTGAAACCGCGGGGTGCTGCTATAGTGAACACATAAAGGTTTTCTTTTGAGTTTTGAGTATTTTTTTTTCGATTTTGTATAATTTTTAAAGCTCTTTAGGACAATGGAAAAAAATTTATGTATTTGATGAATTTTTGCATGTCGGAACTTTAAAGGTTTTCTTGACAACGGAACCAATTAGAAACAGAACCAAAAGAAAAATACAAACACGAATTAGACCATTTACTTATTTATTACTAAGACTCCGCTGTCCTTCCGTCTGTCACCAGGCTGTATCTCATGACCCGTGATAGCTAGACAGTTGAAATTTTCACAGAATGTGTATTTCTGTTGCCGCTATAACAACAAATAAAAAAAATATTGAAGGGGGGCTCCCATACAACAAACGTGATTTTTTTGCCGTTACTTTATATGTAGTGATAAATATTGTATGATGGTACGGAACCCTTCGTGTGCGAGTCAAATTCGCACTTGCCGGTTTTTTTTTTCAAAATCTCACCTTCTATAAGCAATATGTCCTGGATCCCACATCACGCTAGGCTTCCTCACGTACCCAGCAGAACCGTTGCTCTCATACATAGCTGCATTCACAGCCATGGCTGCGTCTTCCGTCTGATAGTTCAGCGCCACCAGCTGCACGCCGCAAGACCAAAACGTTACGGGATCGAAGTTCGATGAGTCTATTCTTAGGCTGTGAAAGAAATAGGTATTTTTGTGTATCAGAATTGAGTGGGTGGGACAAGGATAAGTGATTATCAAAAAATATGTTATAATTAATCAAAGTTTCGATTTCATACCGAGACCCCTCCGTCTCTTGACGTCGGTCCTGGCTGTCATTCGTAGATCTTTGATAGTCGTTACGGTAATTTTAGTTTACGGGAGCATTCGAATGGTACCAATAAAACGCCATATGACCGAGTCAAGCAGTGCTGGGAACGTAAAAGAATGAATGCCGTGTCCATGACACAGCCACACCCATTTTTTTTCCTTTCTTTTATATCAGGCGCAAATCCATTATATTTTCTTTCTTTATTTGCTTACCCGGCGGGATAAGTCCTAACAAGCTGCGTCTCCGTGTGGGCTATCAGAGCCATGGGGTGTTTCCTGCAGATCTTCTTGCCGATAGCCTCGTTGACTGAGGAGCAGCGGTAGCAGGGGTGGTGCACTGCTGGCGCGTTCAGGCAGCGGGGGCGCGGCTGTGGGGCTATCTGCTGGGAATTAAAGGTTTTATAGCAAATTGTTACAAGATCTTACGAATAGGTCCTATGTCTCATCATCATCATTTCAGCCGAAAGACGTCCACTGCTGGACATAGGCCTCAAGCACCTCCACTTCGACCGGTTCTGTTCTTCTCGCATCTAACGGGTTCCTGCGGCCTTCACAAGGTCGTCGGTCCACCTTGTGGGAGGCCTTCCAACGTTACGTGTACCGGTACGCGGTCGCCACTCCAGAACCTTTCGGCCCCATCGGCTATCTGTTCTGCAATCAATGTGCCCTGCCCACTGCCACTTAAGTTTGGCAATTCTTCGGGCTATGTCGGTTACCTTGGTTCTCCTGCGGATCTCCTCATTTCTGATTCGATCACGCAGGGAAACTCCAAGCATAGCCCTCTCCATTGCCCTTTGGGTGACTTATAGCATTCTAATAAGGCCCATTGTGAGCGACCACGTTTCAGTGCCATATGTCATCACTGGCAACACGCATTGGTCAAAGACTTTCGTCTTGAGACACTGCGGTATGTCCAATGTCTATTATACCATTTTTGGTTTTGTTATGATTTGGAAAAAAATCTTTGTATCGTAGCAGATGAACAAATTAACTCAAAAGATGTCCTTCTTCAATCTTTCCAGTCTTCTTCTTGTCTTACCGTGCTAGTACTGTCGCTGCTCTCAGAAGACTCGAAGCTGCTCGCCGGCGCGGTCTCCTTGGGCGCGTTGCTCGGTTGCTTCATAGAACTGCGTGGAGATAGCGGGTTCAGCCCGCGGAATTTGATTGCCTGTGGATAGAAGAACTTCATCAGTTTTTACAGGTTATTTTTTCAGACGTTATCAACCATTTATTTTTATATTTGGAGACGATGACAGTATAGTATGCAAAACTTCATGTATTACTCTGTCACCAGGACCTTCTGATCTTTTATTCGATTCATGATAATCGAATGCGACCGAATCGAATATATCATTTATCGATTAAAAAGGCCCATAACAAATTGTTAATAAAGGCGCCTTTAAAAAATATGTGTCGTTATTTATTAAACTGGAAATAAAAAAAAATGGTTTTGTTTTTTAAGGTATTTTTGATTCCCAACGAGATCTCAGCAGAAAATCATCTATTAACTGTGTTAATTCTTTAAACCAATCTAATTAGTTGCCAAAAGTTGAAGATTAACCCATTTTCCCAGTTACCCAGTTTCTGAATTGAGAATTTGAAGTTGAGAACATCTTAATCTGTACTTAAGTATGACTTAAGTATGAAGTATGACTGTATTTGAGAATAATTAGTTGAGATTTGCTACTTTCTTCAAATCAGAAACCGGGTGATAGGCTTCCAAAGTGGCAAGACTCGGGAGCTTTAGACATTACAAATGTATTGTCTGTGATACTCGTTCTTCTTCTGAGCGTGTCGATAGCAATCTAAATGAACTCGGCCCAGAATTCAGCTACTTGTTTGCCGCCATCACCAGCGTCCACCAGTACCTATAACGTGCAGCTGACAAGACACGCAGGACACGATATTATGTTTCCCATCGTTTGTGGAACAGCACCACATTTATTTACATTCCAAGTCGGAGTCGTCTATGAATGTCCACCTGAACAGGTTTTCCTTGCTTCGGCCAACCTGGGTCCGGAGATACTCGTTAACATCCATACTAATATTATAAATTCGAAAGCAACTCTGTCTGTCTGTATGTTACCTTTTCACGCCTAAACCACTGAACGGATTTCGATAAAATTTGTCAGAGATATAGATTGCATCCCGGGAAAGGACATAGGATAGTTTTAATCCCAAAAATGATCTTTTAAGGGGGTGGAAGTTTATATGGGGAATCAATAACCGCTGAACCGATTTAGATTAAATTTGGGATGGAGATAGTTTGAGTTGTGGGGAAGGATATAGAATAGTTTTTATTCCTGAAATTATCTTTAAGGATGTAAAAAGGGGGGTGGAGATTTGTAAAGGGAATCAATAAAAAAGTACTATAAGACTATGGCGGGTGAGGGGCCCGTGGCTAAATAATAACAGCCGCACAGGTCGATCGATCAGGTTAAGCTACGCTTGCCGCGGTTGGTCTGTGGATGGGTGACCATCTTTACATATTGAGACCCCTCCGTGCCTCGGAAAGCACGTTAAGCCGTTGGTCCCGGCTGTCATTCGTGGATCTTTGACAGTCGTTACGGGTCGTCAGAAGCCCGAAAGTCTGACAACCAGACTTACTAAGGGGTATCGTATTACCCAGTAACTGGGTTGTGGAGGTCAGATAGGCAGTCGCTCCATGTAAAATACTGGTATTCAGCTGCATCCGGTTAGACTGGAAGCCGACCCCAACATAGTTGGGAAAAGGCAGGCAGATGATGAAGACTATGGCGGGTGAAACCACAGCTAGTTTTCAAATAATTGACCCACCTGAACATAAGTAACCATATCACTCAGCTCCCTCGCGATCTGGTTGCTTCTCTTCCGAGTAGGAGCATGCTTCACACTTCCAGAGGTAGTCTCCGCATCTCCCTCGCTCCTTCTGAAGCTCTGGTAGAGCGACAGAGAGGTCCGACCGCATTTGTCTTCCATTGAGTTCAGGATTTTGTGGAGTTCTTTTTCTGGAAGATAAAAAACTATGTTTTTTACGACAACTAGAGATAAAGAAATTTGGGTATTTAAAATAAGGTAGTTTACTTTTGGCGAGAAACTGCCCTTGTAAGAAGTAAAGTTTCTAAAGAGGTGTGGAGAGGAGGTGAGACCTCTCAAACAATCTATGTATAGTCGGACTTTTAATTAGCTGCAGTCAAATGACAGCTTATGTGTTACTTAAATGACTGAAACCAGCGTATTTTTGTTTTTTCACGGCCATCAACCAAATCTTGTTAATAGTGTAACAAACGAAACTTATTTGACATGCATATCTCTAAACGCAGTCCGAAATGAGTTATGAGGAAGTGTCATTTTACTGCAGCTAATTAAAAGTTGGAGTATAGGTACGCTTATAAAGGTGCTTCTTGATAGTACGAGGCATGCACCGAAAATGCGTTTAAATATCTATTATTATTTATCTATCTAAGAAATTTGTACGGTTTTTTTTTACAAATTGCGGCACCGTTTTACGTTTTGTGTTGATGAAAATTCAATTTGCGGCAAGTAATAAAAATAGGTCGTCCTCAAGCTCGGTCTTTCGGCTGAAATGATGACAATGATTATCCAATCCTTACCATCCAACTCCTCATCATCCTCGTCATAGTCTTCATCGGAGAAGTATTCTGTCAGAGAGCTGCCCGCGGACTGGTTGGACATGATGGAACTCGTGCGGTTGCTCTGTTCTGGCAGGGAGCTGCTTGTGTGTCGGATACCATTAGATCTGGGGACGGTGGAAGAAAATGTATTAGAAATTTTCAGTGCGTCTGGTGTGTAGTGATCATGACATATGTACAGACGCCAGCACATCAAGCTACTACAATCTGTCAAATTTCTTTAATAGATTTTCAACTTTATAGCTAAAGTGTAAGGTTCAAAATTGATTGGGAAAATTTGACAGTTTCGGGTAGCTTGATGTGCTGGCGTCTGTACTTCGTGACGCAAGATATTTGTTTCGGGTCTAGCTGTTAGTACATGAGACTTGTGTTTATTAATGCGCTTATAGAATTATGAGGAACAGAGTCTAAAGTCCCATCCCATCCTGCATAGAAAAGTCAGGATCAGGACAGGACAGGAGGAGGTGTTGTATCTGGTAAGCTACTGCCCAACGATTGATGTCGGGACGTTGTATTTAAGGTCCCATTAAAATAGATGGCCAAACTTTTAGAAAAAAAAATATTTTATAAAAACGCATTAGATAGATACTTACAAGAAAAATAATCAGCTAACGAAAATACGCTAATGTGCCGGCAATTTATTATTTTCGGTCAAAATAAAATCACTTTAACCAGTGTCTTTTTTTTTTGCTTGGTTATCTTTGGTTAGACGTACTGAGCGCTGTGTTCAAATTTGTACATTTATTTGAATGAGACCCTGTATATGCTCGTTGCGCGGTAAACTCTGCTTGCGCGATGCAGAATTTTGCGTGACGTCAGTGTGATGCGTAGTTCGCATGTGGCGTTGTAGATGCTCAACAAAAGTAGGTATGGAAAACGTCCTAGCAAAACTATTGTCTTGAACTCAATCCGATCCATCAGTTATTGAGTTTAGTTGCTAAAATAATAGACATCTACGGTACTCATTCCTAAATTACAGTTTTCTTGTTTAGTTTGGCGTGTGAAATAACACATTTTTTTTTCGCTTAATGGGTTTGCTTTTGACTTCGATCACGCCTAATAAAAAGCAATGGATGAGGTCTATGATGGAACGAGCATGCCCAGAAGATGTCTGTTCAATCTATTTGGCCAGAGGCTAATTACCTGAAGGCAGTTGACAAGACTCCGCTATATCCTTGCGCTGAGTTGGCCCCAGTGAGTCCCATTGTTGGACTGGACTCAATCGGGAGCAGCTTCTTGTTCTTTACTAGGACCTGAAAAATAAATTAAGAGGATGGATGGTACAAAGCTATTTCAAATAGGCAATTTTTTTAAGCAGTAGGATGCACTCCTGTTTTTAGTGCTCCGTATACCCAAACTGTGCCAAAGGGCTACTACTAAACCTCCGCTGTCCGTCCGTCCGTCCATCCGTCCGTATGTTCAGCGGGCTGTATCTGCAGATGAACCTTAATAGGTAGACAGTTGAAATTTTCACAGACTGTGTATTTATATTGCTGCTATATCAAACAAAATATTGAAGAAAACGTGTTTTTTTTTTAGTTTTTTTGCTCAATATTGTTCTTGGGCACGGATCCCTTCGTCGCGTCGCGTCGCGCGTCGTGCTGCGAGTCCGACTCGCACTTGGCAGCATTTTTTATATGACCCACGAATTGAACCTATAAGAGTAGCTGTACCTACTGCAATGAAATTATTCGTATCATTCATCTGATCTACACTGTTCCAAAAAAAGTAGCAGTTCTGAATATTTCTTCAACCTACTATTCTGGATTATGAAACAATAATACATTGAAAGTAATAAACGGATCGATTACCTTAAACTTCAGTTGTTCCGGACTGGGAAGCCGCGGCTCGTCCGTGTAATCAACTTCGAAAAGGAACGACGTCACCAGTTTGTCTCCAAACACTGCCTGGATGAATACAACATCAATAGAGTACCAGCATTATGACGAATTAATTAAGACGACGCCGTCCGCGCAGTGGCGCCCTCATCGTTTGTTTGGTTATTTCTTTTATTTTAATTATCAATTATTATAATCATTAGTTTTAATGATTAGGTATAATAAAACTAAATAATGTAAAACTACCGTTTGTAATAATTATTAACGTATAATCTTGTGGAGCACAACTTAACATGCTTATTTTCCGCATTTTCATTCTAAAATAAAAGAAATAACCAAACAAACAATAAAGTTCTGTTTGATATTTGAAGAATTTCTGAGATATTTATTTACGACAGTATGTTGTTACTGTACTGACTTTTGGGCTTGTGGTTAAGTTATAACAGCCGCACGAGTCGATCGATCAGGTTAAGCTATGCTTGGCGCGGTTGGTCCGTGGATGGGTGACCATCTTTACATACCAAGTAACCCTCCGTGCCTCGGAAAGCACGTTTAGCCGTTGGTTTCGATTGTCATTCGTGGATTTTTGACAGTTGTTACGGGTCGTCAGTAGCCCGAAAGTCTGACAACCAGTCTTACCAAGGTGTATCGTATCAACCACAACTGGGTTGTGGAGGTCAGAAGCAATCACTCCATGTAAAATACTTGTATTAAGCCGCATCCAGTTAGACTGGAAGCCGACCCCAAAATAGTAAATAACTGACCCATAACGGGTTCATTCTTGGAGTTATCTACTCCAAGAATGAACCCGTAACATAAAATCTCACTTGTATGCCCCGAAAAGGTGTCACCACATCACAAACCACACCACTTTTCCTCAGTTATCATTAAGACCCGGAGATCGAACTTCGGTCCCGACACTCTGTGGTCGCGCTTCCGTCCACTCAACCAACGATGCAGTTTCGCAATGTTCCTTTATTGATTACGGCCAAATCTACATCTGCATCATCATGTCACCTCGGAATCCCCCACTGATGGAAATAGCCACAAGATCGACAAAATCTGTACTTATTTCTGCCTATCAACTTTTGAATAGGTTTTTTATTTATCATCAAACTACCTATTTACACTAGGTACTAAATTAAATTACTAACTAACTGAGCATGCAATTATATACATTGCGTTGCGTCGTCGCAGCGCAGTAGTTTCGACGCAGTGAGTGCCGTCGCGACCGCTCAGACGTTGCAGTGCCGACAACAACAACGCCGGCAACGTCCGTGTGGCATCGCCTATAAGTACTCGTCCGCATCGTTATCATCTTGAAACGTGCCCAGAAGACTGGCAGCATTGCCACGTTGAATCGCAATGCTAATTCGGTGGCAAAAGAACGAGCCAGCCCTCTGGTCACGTGAAGTGTCGACCAGGCGCCTAGAAATTTCCTTCCCATCAACTGGTTTTCTAAATTCAATGTTTGTGAACAACTGACCTCAAACGTGCTGGCCATGACCTGCTGCTGCGGCAGGCTGCAGTGGTTCTCGATGCTCAGGATCAGGGGGTACGGCGACGCCACGAATGCGCTCCTGTAAGGAAGTCATTGTGAATAAAGCTATGTTATTTAATTGGTCGACGTTCATAACCTCAGACCAAATAAAAACCAAGACAGGTTCCTGCCGGGGCAGCGGGATTGTCCGAAAGGGTTACCGCTGCCCCGGAACATAAAGGGCTAAGGAAGGAACACGGATGGGTTTTAGTCAGTAAGAGTCTGACACTCCCTTCCGCTCCACCCAGAGCGGGAGGAGTCATTGGATGATTTCCCATCCTAAAAAAAAATGAGCATGCGAGTACTTACATTAATTTCTTTAAAAGCAATTCTAGATAAAGATCTGGGGGCCTAAAAAGGCCACTTTGGCAGAATCATAAAACAATTCATATTACGCAATTCATCTGTATGACAGTTTCACACCTTTAAGTCCCTGATGGGTTAGGCAGAGGTATAGGTACCTATAGCATTTTACGAATCTCAATGAAAAACTGTCATACAGATGAAATTGCGTGTTATGAATTGTTTTATTATGATTCTGCCAAAGTGGCCTTTTTAGACCCCCAGTTATTTCAGCAGAAAAAAAAAGTAGTAACTACCAACCTAGCAATAGTCTCGACAACTCTTCTGAATGGTATCTTCGTTGTGAAGGTATGTCCATGGTATATGACGGGACTGCCATCGTCGCCGTCCCAGCAGTCAAGTTCGACGCAGCGGCATCCTGTGAGGAGTACCTGAAGAGAAGCAGACAACATTAACAGCCTGTAATTCCCACTGCAGGGACACAGACTTTCTTTCGGTGAGAGGGAGTGGTCCGTAATAAACAACGCGGGCCAAGTCGGGTTGGTAAATAACACATGTATTCGAATTTTTGGTTCTAGGACATGCCGGTTTCCTCACCGTTTTGAGAACAGTGGTGTGCAAAAATTACACAAAGTAAAGCGCCTGTTCGGGTTCGAACCTACGACCTGCAACTCATAAGTTGCGGCCGTTACCACTTGGTAATAATTCCTCCACAAAAAAAAATAGAGATTATGGTAATTTCCATACGATTAGACGATTGTATAATGTAGGTACATAGGTACCAATCGTTTGATTTGAAAGGATAAACTGTGAGAGTACATATGGTATTTTTTTATGATTCTCTATTTTATCGTATGTAATTTTTCTCTTTTTTTCTGTTTGTTATTCTATGTATTTTACTGTGTGTACATAAATAATTAAATAAATAAAACACCGCAAATGTTGTTTTTATAATTCATTAAAAAAAATTGTACAGACGCCAGCACATCAACCTACTACAATCTGTCAAATTTTCCCAATCAACTTTGAACCTTATGCTTTAGCGATAAAGTGGAAAATCTATTAAAGAAATTTGACAGATTGAAGTAGGTTGATGTGTTGGCGTCTGTACCTACGCTTCTCTGCCTACTCCTTAAGAAGGATGGTGTGATATTATGTTAAAAAAAAACTCCATATTGCTCGAACTTGACTTTATTTAAAGTTTCTCTACATTAGGCATACTATCAGTATCATGTTTTTTTACAGTTCACTGCTCCCTGTCTCCACCCCGCAAATGTTTAGTCACGTATAATGTTCAAGTCTTTGAAGTATAATCAATCGAGGCTAAAGGCTACTGCGCAAGCGCGCCCTTATTGATTAGTGCTCCCCTTCCTTTGAAAACCTCAGGACATTCACCCTAGCGAGCGTACGCGTACTAAGCTTAGTCTTTTGATACACTTGCTACGTTTTAGTCGATTGTTCGACTACAACATTATTCTTCCAAGAATCGCTTAACTAATCGCACGTTTTAACTTTAACCACAGACAATAAGAGAACTGTCAAGTTGTTGTCAAACATAACCTAAGCGTTTGTTGTTTTGCCGGTTTTGGATTGAATAATTTACGTAAAATCTTCCAAAATTGACGAAATGAAGGAAACCACTGGTGATATTGATACTAGGAACGTTGTGAAAAACCGGGAGCTGCTTTATCGCATGATTATAAGGTGTGTAATGCTTAATTTCTATGGTGCCTCATTACGTTCGTGAATTGATATAATTCTTCGTATATTGAGTAATTAACTTCAACTTCTGTATCAATTTACTACAAATAAAGTTTATTCTTTCGAATAAAATCTCAATCCATCAACATTTTTACGGTTAAAGACGATAAAACTCGTAATCTTCGCTACTTCGGTCCTTTGTAGATTGCTATAATAATCGTGTATTTTTTTCAGTCAATTGTACTACGATGGCTTTCAGCCCATAGCTGCGACGCTAGCATCGGCTGTCCATGCCGACCCGCCATGCCCACCGAGCGACAGGTCAGTAAAACATAATCAAACTAAACAAAACATTTAGCATGAATGTGCACTGCTCAATAGTGCCTACTGTGGCAAAAAAAACTAAGAAATTTTACTCTACAACAAAACTACTACAACAAGGGAACCTCATTATTGCAACAGTGATGTTCAGTTGCCAATTTACTTGGCTATCATTCAAGTTACCATGTGTGTTAGTTACTATGTTCAAAGTATTCTATGTAAATCTGGGACATTATCTATCTCGGTGCTTTTTAACCAATCACATCCAATCATGAATGCCTGATTGAATTATTTACGTTTTTTGCAAACTCGTGTAGTAAGTAAGGTTGAGTAGACAAATTTTTCACAAAAGACAGATGAGAAGATACGCAGTTGTTTCTTGAACAACTAAATATGCCTACGGTCCGATTCAAACATTATAATGAAACAAATGATTCCGATTCAAACATTATAGTGGCTCTGAAGTGACTCTTTGCACAGTATCTCACTGCTCACCCCCGCTGACAGATGAAATAGTTACTGCGCAGCGACCTGCCTCAAGTTCTGAGCCACCGTAACCTTTGAATTGGGCTTTATTAGTGTTCAGTTGTGTAAATATTCATACATCAATAATTATATACTTTATGTCGGACTACACAAATGATACACTCACAAGCCATATAGTTTTCACAACTATGTTGGGGTCAGCTTCCAGTAACCCAGTTACTAGGCAATACAATACCCCTTGGTAAGACTGGTTGTCAGAACGAAAGATTGTCAAAGATCCACAAATGATAGCTGGGACCAACGGCTTAACGTGTTTTCCGAGGCATGGAAGGGTCTAGGTATGTAAAGATAGTCACCCATCCACAGACCAACCGCGGCAAGCGTAGCTTAACCTGATCGATCGACACAGGCCCCTCAACAATGACTTCAAAACTATGTTCGTAACCTTTTACAAACCAACGTAACAACAACTAATAGGCATAACGGAGAGTCCTCTATGCTGGGCTTGCATGGAGGCTGAAGAAACCACATGCTCTTTGAATGCACAGGCCACACCCAGATTAGGACAAAAACCCTTGGGACACCCAGATCTTAATCAGATGTTCTTAACAGACAAGCTATTCACAACCACTCAATAAACTACTGTACTATATCGAACATCAACCAATATTATCATAGGAGTCTTCTAAACAGAATCATTGATAAAACGATGGAGCCATAACTATAAAATTGGAATTGGAACCCTAGAACGTAGAATGTGGCCCAATCATGGTAGCTTGCAGTGTCTTATAAAGGGGTTGTCTGTCCAACCTTGTCAAATAAAGTTTTCTCATATTCCCCAGGCTTCAAAACCTAATGATGGTGGGCCTACAACACGAGCCTGATCGTAAGGACCGCCTGGCTGCGTCTAGCGGTGCTGAGCATCTGCTCGGCACCACTGGATTTGGTAAGTAATATTATACATACGTCTGCTTATTATTGTTTCTTTTTCAGAAACGTTTATACATAACATAGATAATCAGCCCATAATGTTCCCGCTGCTGGGACACAGGCCTCCTCTCAGTGAGAGGGAAACATTTATGTGGTTTATCAATTTATCACAGAACACAGAATCGCCAAATCATGAATAAAAAAAAATCTTAACATTTCGTGCAGATGATATGCAACAGCTGATTTTTTCGTGATTTTATGTTTGTTACCGTTGTAAAAGTCGTTGATGACTCCAATGACCCTTTTCAGCATAACAACACACGCCTTGTTTCCCCGCTTAATACACTTTGTACAACCAAAATTATTTCTCCGCAGACTTGGAATACGAGATGGACGCATCCTCTCTCGCTCCAGAACCAGCGACCTACGAGACTGCTTACGTCACTTCTCACAAGATGGCGTGTCGAGCGGGCGCGTTTAGTGCGTGCGGGCAGCTAGTCGCTACTGGTTCTGTTGATGCTTCTATTAAGGTACAACCTTGGATCATATGGGCTGTTCACGTCATTCTTCATTCATAAGTTTGGGGAATGATCTAGAAATGGGTCATGTGGGCCTCTGGTGGGTCATTATTTCCGATGCCAGCCTTTTACTGAATTTTAGGTCTGTAAAGACACAATTTTTAAACTGGAAGTTAAACACAGGATAGTTATAATACTAACGACGATGAAATCTGATTTCTACATGATAATATTTATTTCAGATTTTAGATGTGGAGCGTATGTTGGCTAAGTCAGCTCCTGAAGAAGTGGATCCAGGCAGAGAGCAGCAGGGACATCCTGTCATCAGGACTTTGTGAGATATTTTTAACGACTTTCATGTTGATACTTGTGCAATTATAATAGGTACGACATCAACTCGTACGCTAGCGATTTGATTTACATACATAATCTACACTAATAACTAGCGGCCCGCCCCAGCTTCGCACGGGTGCAATTTTTTTTCGAACTTTTTTTTTTTTTTCTTTCATACTAAGTTAACCTTGTCCTGACAATACCGAACACAACAAAAAAAGAATTCGCGAAATCGGTTCAGCTGCTCTCGAGATTTGCGCTTAGCAACACATTTAGCGATTAATTTTTAACCGACTTCCAAAAAGGAGGAGGTTATATGTTCGACTTTATGTATGTATTTTTTTTTTGTATGTTCACCGATTTTTAGTTTATAGATGAAGAGTTTGCTTTTTTTTTTGTTTTTTTTTAACGCTCTAAACTCTGAAAGTACCAGTCTGATTTGAAAAAATATTTATGCATTTGATAGACCAATTCTTGAGGAAGGCTATATGCTTAACATCACCTTAGGACCCTTAGGAGCAATGCAAACGGAAAAATAGAAAGAACGTAAAGTGAAACGAAGTATTAGCACTGGCGGGCGATGGGATGCAACGCGGCGAAGCGGGGGCCTTAATTTCACGCGGACGAGGTCGCAGACAGGAGCTAGTGTGTTAATAAGATTGTAGAAATTGAAATGTAAAAAATAGGAAAGAACAATATATAAACAAAGTCGGGTTAGTTAAGAGATCATTGGACCGAGTTTTATGATCTTTGATTTGTTGGATTTGTCTCCGCCCCGAACAGCAGAATAACTATTAAAACACAGTAAAAATTCACGAAAAAAAATTTATGACGATTAATTAATTTTCTCATACATTTTGTGTTTTGATTCTGAGGCGTTACGAGGTTCACCGGGTCAGCTAGTAATTAATAATACGGAAATAGGGTAAATGCTCAAACGGCGAGCTCCCAAATGTTGACACATTTTTCAGTAAGTCTCATACATAGACACACGGTGTTGCCAACTTACAAAATGACAGTTTAGAACTCCGTAATTTTTATTTTTTATTTTTAAATGAGAACGCTCCCAAAAAATATTTTTTCACCACTTTTCTTTCACCAGGTACGATCACACGGACGAGATCACAGCCCTAGACTTCCATCCCCGGGAACAGATCCTAGTGTCCGCCTCCCGGGACTGTTGTATCAAACTTTTTGACATCACTAAGGCGTCCGCGAAGAAGGCTTATAAGTCTATTACGGTAAGTATTAAGACTGATTTACCCCGAGGGGCCCGTGGCTAAATAATAACAGCCGCCCAGGTCGATCGATCTGGTTAAGCTACGCTTGCCGCGGTTGGTCTGTGGATGGGTGACCGTGCCTCGGAAAGCACGTTAAGCCGTTGGTCCCGGCCGTCATTCGCGGATCTTTGGCAGTCGTTATGGGTAGTCAGAAGCACTGTAAAAATATACATCGAAAGGTCAATATTTTAAAACCCAAGGATTTTATTTTGACTAAATAATTTATTTATTTTTCCATAGGACGCCGAACAAGTTCTATGCGTTGCCTTCCACCCTCTGGGCGACCATATAATAGCCTCCAGCACGCAGCCAGTGATCCGTCTGTATGACGTCACGACCAGCGCCTGCTTCGTGTGTCCGATACCCTCACACCATCATACTAGACAAGTCAACTCCATTCAGTAAGTAATAAAAGTTAAACTAAGTGCATAAGGGGCCATAAAATAAATTAGGGACCATACAAGCAATTAGGGACCAGATTATTATTGAGATTTCTTCATTCCAATTAGCAATTAGGGACGGTAAGAGCAATTAGGGTCCGCAATATAAATTACTTCAAAATTTCTAGTGTAAATGAAATCATCAACCGATTGCCATTTCACCAATACGTTTAAAATTGTCGTATTCTTTGCAGATTCTCTCCGAATGGCAAATACTTTGCAAGCGGCAGCGCGGACGGGTCAGTCAAACTGTGGGATACAGTATCAAACAGATGTTTTAACACATTTATAAATGCTCACGAAGGCTCCGAAGTGTGCTCTGTTGCATTTACTAGGAATAGCAAGGTATGTTGTATTGCAGTTAAGTATGGTACTGGGTTATAATATGATCTGTAAGTGCTGAGTCATTTCAGGTTCATGGGGTGATGTTATACGAAACTTGAGGGGTAATAATTTGTGGAATATTTAGATTATGAGAATTTAAGGGTCCTAATTATTTTAAAGTGCACTGTGGGCCTTTCTTGGTAACTTTAGGGGTCATAATAGCAATTTCTGTTTTTTTATAAAACACATTGTAATTATTTATCTGCATCCGGTTAGACTGGAAGCTGACCCCAATATCGGAAAAGGCTAGGCAGATGATGGCATAATAGCTATTATCCCTTTGTCTCAAACAAGGGCTCATACTTATTATATATTTTTAGGAATTTCGCAATTATGTAAATGTGTAAATGTGGATCATGATTTGTAATCGAGATATTGACTATTGAGGTCTGCTATGAAAATAACTAATTTAAAATTTTAACTTTTTTTTATAGTATCTCTTGACATCTGGATTGGACTCGTCTATCAAGCTATGGGAGTTAGCTAGCAGCAGGTGTCTTATTCAATATACTGGAGCGGGGACTACAGGTAATCTTTTTCACTAGGCCAAAGGAACTCAACGATTTTTTTTAACATTCGCGTCGTTTTAAAAACTAACTAACCTCACAAAATCCATTGTATTAGTATTTTTTTGTTTCGTTATTTAAACAGTAGTCATCTACTTTAAAAGGCACATTGACAGTAGCCAACGTAAAATCCTAGAACTATGAAAAAAATAATGAAAAATATATTTCTAACCTCCACGACAACGATTTGGTGACTTGACTTTATTGCGACTTCCTTAACTTAATTTTGACTTTAAATTTCTAGGCAAACAAGAGCACCACGCCCAAGCAGTGTTCAATCACACTGAGGACTACGTCATGTTCCCTGATGAGGCTACCACCTCTCTGTGCACCTGGCATTCTAGAAGTGCCAGCAGGTGCCAACTGATGTCGCTGGGACATAATGGTGCTGTGAGGTAAGAAGACATTAGGAAAAATCCCCACAAAGGAGATTAATCGCCATCTTGAGTGGAAGAAAGTATATAAGTAGTTTATCAGCCATCTCGTTACCATAACACAAGCATTAGGTTGCTTAGCTTGGGACTATATGGCGTTGTGTGCAATGTCCACGGATATTATATTATATAATATTATATATAAAATGAAAAAAAAAACAAGAATAACCACTACTTTGAGCAACACAGTGTTATGTTATGTTAACCTCTTTCATAAACACTGATCAAGCAATCCTTTGCAACGTTTTTTTATCCACAGTTCTTCAAATCCAAACGAATTTGATCTTTTATGAAATTTATGGCAAGCGCTTTGATTTGCTGTTGTTATCATAAACGGTAGTTTTATATTGTTTAGTTTTACTATAATCCTAAAAACAGATAATAGTGGCCACTATTTTCCGTTTTTATGATTATAATAAAACTAAACAATGTAAAACTACCGTTTATAGTAATATTAACGAATAATCTTGTGGAGCACAACTTAACGTGCTTATTTTCTGCATTTTCATTCTAAAATAAAAGAAATAACCAAACAAACGATGAGGGCGCCACTGCGCGGTCGGCGTTTGGTCGACGCCATCTTAACATAAGATTTGACCGTGATAGTTCTTATTTGTGTGCAGTCAAACAGGCAAATATATGAGGCGTCTAGTTGCAAACCCCGCTAAAACGGTTTTCGGTTAAAAAAACGAAGTATGAAAAAAAAATTACCGTTTTTTTTTACCGTTTATGTTTGCAACTAGACGCCTCATATGACAACAAGTGTCAAAAAGTAAAATGCAAACGATTTTGAACCATATGTGGTGCAGGTATAACTGTCCTACTGACTGGACTTACGCTTGAATTGCCCTGAAACCAATTAGGGTCCATTTGAGTAATTTTTAATTCTCCTTTCCAGGTTCATAGTACATTCAGGGACTGCGCCAGCTTTCCTAACGTGCAGTGACGATTACCGGGCACGGTTTTGGTATAGACGGAACACTCATTAACAGGAGCCAGTTGACTCCTTTGGAAGCGACGATGAATAAATATTCATTTTTACCTTTAAGTGTTGGTATAAGGGAACAGGTGTATTTTTAAGGGGTGTAAGGGTAATTACCCTATGTAAGAAGATGGAGTGTCATCATCTGTGTAGCCTTTTCTCAACTATTTTGGGGTTGGCTTCCATTCTTGTTGGAATGCAAACTTAATACTTTGTGAATAATTTAGTATTTTTTTCTTCTATCTGTCACTCCCTGATAACATGTCCTGTCAATGGTTTGCTTCACACTTTTAATATACCACGATAAATAATTGTCTAGTGTTTCAATCTATTTCAACAATTCTAACCCATGTTTTGCAAAAATACCAGTATTTTACAAAAATACCAATATTTTACAAAAATACCAATATTTTACAAAAATACCATTATTTTACAAAAATATCATTATTTTACAAAAATACCAGTATTTTACAAAAATACCAGTATTTTACATGGAGCGACTGTCTAGCTGATCTCCACAACCCAGTTATTGGGTAACACGATACCCCTTGGTTAGTCTGGATGCTTGTGGCTGCCGTAACGTCTGTTAAAGATCTACGAATGACGGCAAAGACCGACGGCTTTACGTGCTTACTGACGCACAGAGGGGTCTCGTCTCAATATGAAATGGATGCCCATCCATGGGCCGACTTCAACAAGCGTAGCATGGTGTGGCTGTTATCACTTAGTCACGAGCCCCTTGGTCAAAAGCGACCCTGCCAAATATGACCCTAAAACACACCCTATGCCTTAGTGCTATCAATATTGGTGCCATCGTCGTTACTAATGGATTCTACTCTCACTGTCTTGTCATTTCTCAAGAAATGCTTGGACTTTTATTGATAAGACTTTGGTAATATCGAGATTTAAGAAGAAAAAAAAAAAAACTATAATACGGTTGACGAATCATGGCCGGTATGAAGATAGGCTCTCCGAACTTCTGCGTATGTTCTCTCAGTAACACTTTTTTTTTTTGCGAATGACTTCTTGCAGTTCGAACTAGGCGGTCGTCTGCTTAACTGGACTTGCCTGTGCATGTCTCAATAAATTTAGGGCTCTAGCTAGGGCTTAATACAGTTCAAAACTAAGTGACTACACGCTAAGGGCACTCCCTGTGGGGTACGGACAAAGACAGGCTGGATCGGATTATTCGCCTCATGTGATCATGGCACCATTTGGTTCCTAAACGGTGGCGCGTGTATTGGATTATTTAGTTCCCTTCAAAATGGTTGAGCTGATCCATGTTCGTGAACGGACGCCGTCAGAAGGGGCTGGTCGTCTCTAAGCTGCCACGGCTTATTTTAATTGTTTTTTTTTTTTTTGTATTTTTTGTACTCTGGACGCTTTTAACGTGTATGTTTTTTTTTTACATCGATTTGGTAGGAATTATAAATTCAACATTAATGATGTAATATATATTTTTGTAACAATATACTTTAATAGAGTGTCCGTGGAGTTTCTTGCCCGTTCTTCTCCTTAGGTACCATTGTGGCCTTTTCCGCCTGATCACTTAATTTTTTTTTCGCCTAAATCCTGTTGCGGAGCCAAGCCACGCCCCCTTAAAGTTTTCGCCTATTATCAAAGCGATAACGCAATTAGTTGCAACCTGCTCTGCGCAGCTTAGTGACGCATCACGTGTACTCCTTTTGCGAATTTTACGGACGAACTATTTGACATTGGCGCGCTTACTAGAGAGCGCTTCTATTTTTTGAGTGCAAGCAAAAATGAACTTGGTGGTGGTCAGGCGGGAGTGTCCGCGATAGTACCTACTACTTTGGAACGGGCAATTAGCTTCATATTTCTGACTGACCGACTCCTTGACAGTTCTATAGTGCCTGTAAATGGTTTAATTGAAATAAATGCTTTGAGTTTAAACAATGTTATTGCACAGCTTTCTGAGCTATGTTCGGACCGGTCATGGTTCGTCGGCCATATTGAAAAACAGTGAATAAACTTTGAAGATATTATTGTGGAAAATAAACTGAATGTTTTTAAATATTTTGGTGTCTGTATTCATGTTTGTGTTAAGGCTACGTACGCACTGGCAGGTGACTTGCTCTCTAGAATCATCACATCCGGCCGCACCGCGCTCTTGGTGCCTTCGCTAGGCGCCTAGCGTTTATCAAAGGATGGTTATTCACTAGGCTCTATGTGCTAAGCAAGTCACCATGCAGTCAGTGCGTGCAAAGCCCAACTCAAAAATACTGTACTCATTTTGATGTCATCTTTATGAAGAAATTATATAAAATATGTGTAACTGAATGCTAGTTTAAAGAAATATTCAATCATTAAAGTTGTAATAGAATATAATATTTATGCTAAAATTAACAGTAAAAAGTATATTCAATAGACTTATATTGAAATCAGTGTCTATGTTATTAAAATCCGGCGTTATTCAATAGTGAAATAATAAATGTCTTCAATAATAAAATCTGTTTTATTTGCATCCTAAAACTACTTGTTTAGTTAATATGATTTTTAATACTTCAACAACATAAATGTATACAGGTGAACTTAATGCCATAGGCATTTTCTACCAGTCAACCTTTGAGTGATGCAGAGACAAACAATGGTAGGTGCAATCATGAAAATTGAGGAATAAATATTTTAAATATAAAGATACGCCTAAACCTATTAAAACTATGAATATAATATATACCTAATTACATTTAAATATAAGCACAAATAAATATACATACATACATGAATATACAAAAAATAAATAAGACAAACAATGAGAAAATATTACCGTTGTGATGATACTGCCAGCTTCTTGCGAATGTGCTCGCGAACCTTAACTTTAAAGAATAATCGGTTGGTTGCCATCCTGATTTCCTAGGGGAGCGTATTCCACAGAGAGATAGACTGAACGAAGAAGGAAGAGTGAATGAAGTCTGTGCGGTGAGTGGGACATTGCGAGAAGACGATTGTGTAATGAACGTAGATTTCTATTGTGGTTGGCGCAAATGTACTGAAAGTGGGGGGCTAGATAACCAGGGGAAGGCGGAGAATCAAGAAATGAGAACAAGGTGATCAGCGCCCTTAGCTCTCTACGCTGGCGTATGGGCAACCACTTTAGAAGCGACCGATGCGCAGAGACATGATCATATTTACGAAAAATAATGATCAGTTAATACAAAAGTTCAATACCTACTAGACCAAAATGTATGAAACAGCTGATTTTTTTTCGTGATTTCTGAGTTGGTCCCGTAATGAAAGTTGTTCATAATCATGGGTAAAACGCCCTGTAAAAATTTCGAGAAGGTAAAAAAAAAACCGTATACATGAATAAATGCCCACTAACCTGGCTATACAACTCTACCGAAGACTCGCCCTTCAGCTGGTGTCCAGTGAGGTAGGTATTGTGACTGCTGGCGATGTAGTACTGACTGAGGGGACCCGTCATGTCTTTGGAGATCGATTTGTGTACTTCCCCTTCTTCGGACGTCGACGATTTGCTGTGGGAAAAGGATTTTTGTTAGATTTCGTGTGTCTGGTTGGCAGGCTGTTGGCAAACTTCATGGAAATAGTAAAGACAGATGAAATAACAATGAATGCGTAGGTACTATCGCGGACACTCCCGCCTGACCACCACTAAGTTAATTTTTGCTTGCACTCAAAAAATAGAAGCGCTCTAGTAAGTGCGCAAAGGTCAAATAGTTCGTCCGTAAAATTCACAAAAGGAGTACACTTGATGCGTCACTAAGCTGCGCAGTGCAGGTTGCAACTAACTGCGTTATCGCTTTCCTAATAGGCGAAAACTTTAAGGGGACGGGATTTAGGCGCTCGCCTCCCCGCGATGTCGTGGCCAGGCCGTAATAGACATACTTACGTGATAAAGTTGGCCCGCATCTGTTCAGGAACGAAGGCGTAGTTGTCCTTGTCCGTTAAAAATCTGACGAAACCCTCAAACGAAAGGCAGTTGTCGGCGCGAAGAGTTGGGTCAGGTTCGTGTCTCTGAGGAGAAAAAGTTAAAAATAAGGGAACGAGCAAGTTTTGTCTCTGCAACTAATTTCTCTTACATCAAGTCTACGGGTTTGTATGAAAGTGCGCGCATGTAGCGACGCAACAGCTGGGAGCCTTTTTTGTTCGTGGGCTTAGAGACAGGCTGGCGATGCAACTGTCGCACGTCTATTGGTTGTAATGCAAGTGCGCGCACGGCGACAAAATATGTTGATATATGCGGCAAAATTTTAAGAAAAAGTAGCGTTGCTGTTGCTCCCGTGTGCGCATCGTCCAAATCTCGGGGAGGAGACTGCGTAAAATCACAAAAAAGTTGCTTTGCTGGGCAACTAAGTTGCTTGTAGGCACCCTCCCTAAAAGTCACACAACTGTCTCTTTTATCTAGTCGCAAGAGAGACTTCTGTGGTCATGAGAGAGATCCTGGATTCGATTATTTATCAGTGTGGGCGTAAAGTTATTGGGTTGAGCTGGACATTGCCAGGTCTCAAGTTCTCAGTACGGAAATCAAAAAGAAGCCTGTTCAACGGCTATGGCTCGCTTCCATATGGGACTTCTGTACAGCTAAAAAGCGAAAAGTTGATGCTATACAGTTCTGCAAATCCCTTTGAAGGAAAAGGCGTGATTTCTGGATATGTCTTTCAACAATTTATAAATTTCCTAGTTCGCCATTCTACATTTCCGCTGGCCACGAGACAGGGCGTCACGACCGGCATTGCGTCTGACGACGCGGCAATCTACGCGGCGCAGTCTGCACGGCCGTGACGCGTGGCATGGCTAGTACATTTCTATACAAATGTTTTAGTCGCAAGACGCTTCGCCGTTCGTACCGCGCGAATTTTCGCTGCAGCGAATGTCCCGTGGCCAATCCGTAATTCTTAAAAAAAATATTACTATTATAAATTATTAATCAATAATGAAGTACAGTATACCATAGCTGATTAGATATTATATACAATAGTAAGTAATTACCAATACTTACAAAATACAAAAATGTATGTCAGCTAGCACACGCCAATGTACAAAAAAAAACATTGCAAAAGTATACTGAATGTATAATATTCACCTGTATGATGTCTTTTAGTTGCTGTTCTGTCTTTGGTTCATTTTGTCTCGTTTCACAAAACTTGCCGAGGGTAGGTAAGGAGAGTACTCTGCCGCTGACGTCAGGACAGGCTCCTGTTAATAGTAGGTAATAAAAAATAATATATTGTCATTCGCCCCATTTAAACCTAGAGCACAGATTTCTGGAGGGTGCAGATTGTGCGTAACGGGCAGGAAAAAATGATTTATTCCGGTCTGAAACCCCCCCCCCCCCCCCCCCATGTGACATATCCTGTGGCTCCACAAAAAAAAAGGTGTAAAGTTCACTCAACCTCCATAGAAAAGGGAGTATCCTCCGACCAGACGGGTGTTGTGTCTGGTGGGCAACTGCCCGACGATTGATGTCGGACGTTTTTGATATGCTAGTTGCGCGGTAAACTCTGCTTGTGCGATGCAGGATTTTGCGTGACGTCGGCATGATGCGTAGTTCGCATGTGGAGGTATAGATGTCGCTACAGGTCGATGATAGGAACACCAAATGACCTGATAACCAGATCGGATCTGCAGCGGTTAATTTAAGCCCGTAATGAGATTTTGCAACGATGAAGTTTGTGAAGAGTCTTACTCTTACGTTCAGAACCTAGATCTAAGTAGTCGTGTGAGTATGTCATCTTACCTGGTAACGCAGCTGCTGCTAGAAGGTCGAACGCTTTCTTCCTTCCCACCTTGTCGCTAGGAGGTTCCAAGTCTAACGACCCGTTTCTTGTTAGTAGACCTGGACAAAATACATCAGTATCAATTAGAAGCCTCTTGTGTTCCGATATTTTTTTTATTTTTGTTTATTGCTGAATGGGACCGCTCTTAACCTCGATCACGCCTGATGGAAAGCGATGGATGAGGTCTATGATGGAACGAGCGTGCCCAGAAGATGCCTAAGGCACGAACTCTCACGCATCGATGAAACACAGCAGGCTGCTTGACGCCGGACTCCGGTGGGAGGGTGGTCGCAAAGCAGGCGGGCGTTAGCCCTACCACCGCAAGGGAAGACTTGGCCAGTCAAATAAGGTGTGGGTGTGACTGTCCAGGATGCGATGAGCGCGAGCGTTCAGTTGAGTAACTGGCGGAACAAACTGCGCTACACGAGGAGGCTTCTTCATGCATACCAAAAAACAAGTTATCCCACCATACTTAGTATAACATCTAGGGCTGGTGAAAAACATCCTGAGGAAATCGACAATTTTAAGAATCAGAAATTATTCAAAGGCATCTGGCATTTATCAATCCACACTGGGCCCGCGTGGTGGATATACATCCCACTCCCTCTCACAGAGAGTAAGCCTGTTTCCCAGCAGAGGGAATTATAGGCTGATTGTGTAAGTCTGGTGAAAACTCACCTGTCCTAAAGATAGCTCTGCTTCGGAACAGTTCGGGTGAACTTCGGCTCTTCTCGGCTCCAAGCAACGGTGATCGGTTTCTTGGTACTGCTAACTGCTCGAATATGTCTCGGAGTTCTGATCGCATTACAAGGCTGTTAACAAATTAAATCATTGTTTAATAATCTGTGTAGGAAAAGAAATTGTTCAGAACCCGGCAAGTTACGATGTACGGCATTTCATACAAACTTTCAAGCCCTTGTTTGAACCGATTTTAATGAAACTTCATACGCATAAGCAGGGTACAAAGGCCTAAAAAGTTAGTACAGAACATTTTCGCAATGACTTATTTAAAAAAAAGATAATTGGAAATCTCTGTTTCTATGGAAAATTTCAAATCGGTCTAATTTGGCTGAAACTCTATTTTTCGAAAATATTCTTGACTAACTTTTTAGACCTTTGTATCCTGCTTATGGGTATGAAGTTTCATTAAAATCGGTTCATTCATTTCGAAAAACAAGGGCTTGAAAGTTTATATGAAATGCCATACGGCGTAAACGCTCTTAAGGCGACTACATGACCTAAAGCGCGGTCACTATCGGACTGCATAGAAAAGAAAGAGATGCGCGATGACACAACGCTGGTAATTTATTGCAAAATATGAAACAATCATCTATTGTTGTTTTATCAAACACCAAACAAATAAAAACCGTATACTAAAATTCGGGGAATTAATTGTCTTTTATATGGTGAAAGTTTTATGAAAAACACCCGGGAGTGTTTGCGTGATTATCGTTTTTATGTCCGCGGGAGACATTACTTTACAAATTAATTACACTATGTTAAAAAAATATAATTGCAAATATTCACATATCAAATTACGAAGGAAATGGTCTAGTATAACATTTATTTTTTTCAAAGAAATCAGTCGGGTCGATTAGACGTGATGTTGAATTTAAAGTCATTAGAAGTCGTATATCTGCGCCTTAAGTGTCTTTTTTCATTTGTTAGAAGCGTTATATTTTAAGCTACGCCAAATGTGTGCTTAAATTACAGGTTTAAATAGGCTACTCTACAAATGAAATAATTCTTACGGCAGAAAATTCTTGAAGACTTATAATTAGTTGTGACGCTTTCTCGGATGAACTGGGGACCTAAAAAGGCCACTATGGCAGAATCATAAAACAATTCATATCACGCAATTCATCTGTTTGACAGTTTCACACCTATCTATCCCTGAAGGGTAAGGCAGAGGTGTACCTGTAGCATTTTACGTGTAAATTGCGTGATATGAATTGTTTTATGATTCTGCCAAAGTGGCCTTTTTAGGCCCCCTGTTTCGCGAGGAGCTCTATGGTAGGATGCACCTCCTAATACTATTCCCTCACCTGAAACTCCTGAAAAGTGTGACAAAATCCATAAAGTCAAGTTGCGTGTCATAGCCAACGGAGCCGGTTCTCAAATGTTTTAGGTTCTCCCAAAAACGTTCGCTGGTTTCCAGTCTTCTCAAACTGGGGACAGAGTAATAATTACCTAATAGTTTTTTTTGAACTAAGTTTTTAAAGAAAAATGAAATTATAGCAACTTAAAGTATTTTTACGTAAGTAAATAGATATTTAAAAGTAATCATTTAAAAATTCCACATTATTTGATGGTAAGTAGGTACCTAATTAGAACTCAATTATTTTTTTTATGATCATTGCTTAAAGTTAAGTAATGATTAGCGACTGTTTAACCATACATTTTTGACGTTTAAACGTCTGTTAACTTTAAGCAAAGTTTATAAATTAACCCCTAAATACCTAAATATAACTTAATTTAGCAGAAAATGTGAAGTTAAAAACAAATTCTAACAAACACTGAATGAGACCAAAACAAAACAAAAACAAGTGGGCAACAATATATCAAAATATTTACGCATAGTTATAAGGTCAAGGTCATCTAGAAAACTAGGTCAGAATCTATACCAAGGTCAGCAAGTCAAAAGTCAAGGTCATTTCAACCGAACGGAAGCATGCTATACCAAGAATCAAGTTAATTTATTTGACTATAGTGCTGATGAAGTCAGAAATTTAAAATTAAGAGAAATGGAATTAAATTTTACACACAATGCTTTGATATCGCAAAAATAGTAGATTTAATTATAAATAAACTGTTTCATTTCAATATTTTTTTTATTGTTATCCTTCTAATTTTTCAATATTTAGGTACCAGTGGCCTTCTAAAGTTAGTTGCCATTTCTTCAGTTTAGCTGTGACACATCATATTATTACGTTGTGTATTCATTTATTACGTCAGACAATTTTGACCACTTTCTGACCCCCCTACGTAAGAAAAGATGATTTGAATTAATCTCCTCCCCCTACGTAAGAAAAGATAAGACTTGCATTAATCCCCTCTCCCTTTTTATTATTACGTAAGATCAGTATTTACAAAAATTGCAAAGATAAAGTGGCAAAAAAATTTAAAGTTATAATTTTGTGAACAGTTTAGATCCCTCCCCCCTCAAATCGTCTTTACGTAATAAATGAACAGCCCCTTATGGTTTAAAATTCTAGTTACAAATGTTTGAAATACTTTACGTTTTTATTGACTTATTCAACCTATTATTTATCATAAAAAAATATCAAGTACTTACCTACTCCCTCAGGATAATCAGATTATTTTTTTACTTTAAATTATACTTTTAGTTTTGTGTGCAATTCCAAGTTGTTATTTTTGGTCATCATCCCACAAGGTCAAGGTCATAGGTCATCCTTACCTACTCCTGTTGGGTGAGCCGGCCATGATGCTGGTGGCTGCAGCAGTCAGGCTGCTGTGCCGAGGTCCGTATGAGTGGTGGTGACTCATCATTGATGATGAGTAGGAACTGCGGATGAGAAAAATAATGTAGTTTAGAGATGTATCAGCAATTTGACAGGAAAGTTTTTGTCAAATGCAACAACACAACAACGACAACGAACAATCACAACAACGATAACAACGATTCAACACACGACAACGCCACGACACCACGTCGTCGTTGTTATGCAATTTAGGGAAAGTTTTGCCCAATAATCGGGCAAAATAATCGGGCAAAACTATGTACTTCTGGTTACTTCTAAGAATTTTCAAACGAAAAACCTTATAACATTTTTCCTGACCAGGGCATCAAACCGCTCACGTAATTACCACTTTCGATCAAGTCAGTCTGTAGAGACTTTTCAAATTGTTTTATATCCAGCATAAAATGTTCCCACTGCTGGGACATAGGCCTTCTCTCTGTGAGAGGAAGTGGGCCATAATCCACCACGCGGGCCCACTGTGGGTTGGTGGATCACGTTTATAAGTAAGGGGGTAAATATATAATAAAATAAATAATTAACTTTTTTTTTTTTTTTTTTACCTATGTCTTGGTGACCCCTGTATTACTTCATCTTCACTTCTTGTCCCTGATGTGTGTGTAGACACAAAACTTTTAGGTGAGCTCGTTTTTAGCTCCGATGTAGATTTGTTTTTCTGAAATTAGGAAAACGGTCATGACAATTATAGATTTTATAGAACAGAATAGAATTTTCTTAGAGTAACCAAGACTCAAACAAGATTGTTATACAAACTTACGACTATGTCGGTAAAAACACAAGATATAACGGTTGGTAACCGTTGCGACATCCCATGAGAGACGGCAAAACAGTGACCCACGTACACACAGTCCAGGCGACTCGCAACCATGCTTCAGACACTGTTGGAGCCACCCCAAAACCTTGCTCACCAGGGAAACGCACCGTTTGCGCATTGTTGCTTAAAAGCATTCTACGTACGTGCATATCTATCTATTTTATGATTGGACTGCTGAAAAATATCTAAGATTGAACTATGCTATGTGCGAGCAATACTTATAGTTGATATTGAACAAAGTATTGCAAGGTTTTCATCAGTTGTTTTCTGTTGGATCCAGTGTTTCTTTAATAATAATAATTAATTTATTTCAGACCATAAGTCCATATGTTTATGGACTTATGGTCTGAAATACACACATTACAATTGTATACACAAAAACATACAAACATACATAAAAAACACATACCTACACAAAAGATACACTTTTTGCGATGTTAATAACTTTGTTACGGAAAATAAACTTTGTTTTTGTTATTTACAAGTACTTAGATTTTTAAAGGTGTTTTAGATTTTCTATTTTATATTCTTTCATCTCACGTCACCCTACACTAGTTATTTATGTTTATCGTTGGTTTTTTTTGACAAAAATCTCCGTGGGTCGCTGGATTACTAGTAATCTTTCTTACCTTGAATTTGATCCCTGAACTCCTGAGCGAGTCACAATGGGAATCAGTGTATGCTTTGACAGGTGTAGAGTGTGAGGAACTGCCGCACGTTGACTCTCTGCCGCCAAATACCTGGAGTTAAGAGGAAGGTGTTTTATCTATTGACATCCATCTTAATTTAGGGGGTTACCTTTGTAGCGGTATCTACAACGCCACATGCGAACAACGCGTCATACTGACGTCACGCAAAATCCTGCATCTCGCAAGCAGAGTTTACCGAGCAACTAGCATTGATCATCGGTCAATTGCCCGCCAGACACAACACTCGTCTGGTCGGAGGATCCTCCCTTTTCTATGGAGGATGAGTGAACTTTACACCCTGTTCCTCATACCTTTATACCTTTAATTTCCCTTGAAGTTTCTTTAGTAAGTACTTAGCTAATGCTTGGCAGTAAAAAATTACGAACTCACAACCTTTTTTTTTTTATTGCTGATTGGGCCCGCTCTTGACCTCGATCACGCCTGATGGAAAGCGATGGATCAGGTCTATGATGAACCGAGTGTGTCCAGAAGATGCCTAAGGCACTGTAACTCCCACGCATCGACGAAACACAGCAGGCTGCTTGACGTCGGACTCCGGTGGGAGGGTGGTGAAAACCAGGCGGGCGTTAGCCCTACCACCGCAAGGGAAGACTTGGCAGTCAGATAAGGTGTTGGGTGTGACTGTCCAGGATGCGCCAAGCGCGAGCGTTCAGTCGAGTAACTGGCGGAACAAACTGCGCTACACGAGGAGACTTCTTCATGCATCCCATAAAAATGTTTCGCTCGCCATTATACGCCTTAGCCCTTAGGCACTTACCGCTTATTTACCCATGGCAATTGATTAGCATTCAATTTAGAGTCCATTTTGAATGAATAAGATTTGAGTTTAATTTTTGATGACTGTTTTCGGTAAAAACTCGTGTCTGTTTTGAAGTAGTTTTCCCCATAACTTTTAGAAGCGTTATCAGCTATAGGTTTTCAAGTTTTTCAAAGAACCATTATTATTCATCTACATTTGGTAAGTATAACGATTCGTTGTTTTGTAGGAATCAATTCGATGTAAATTCTACAAAATACTCACTCGAATAGCATCAGAAACCAACGGCTCGCAGCAACACCCATCTTCATAATATAAAGCTGTGTACTTATTCTTAAGCCAAGCTAAACTCCTGTCTGCCAGCTTGGCTTGGCTCATCAGTGCTCTTATGACTGAGTGTAGTCCTACTGCCCATACTCTGGAAGTAAGAAGATTGAAGAAGAGTTAGCATCCTACTAATCACACTGTGTTTATATGTTTGTTACTTCTTCACTCTCAAACGGCTTGACCAATTTCCTTACCTATAAGAATAAGCAGGCAACACAAAATGCACTGTCCTATTATCGCTCAACGTGCGTCCGTACACGAGTGATATGATGTGAGGCCCGTGCGCACACGTCTCCAGGCCGTGCCGTCGCGCGCAGGCCGTTAGTTCGGCTATGTCGCGAGGCTCGAGCAGTTTGCCCCCCAGACGCATGTCCTTTACGCACTGGAGGTCTATGAAGCTGAAAAGAGAAGGTTTTTTTTGTCAATTTGAGTATTGAAAATTGATAGAAAAATATTGAATGGCGCTGTGGCTTGCGTTTGACTTTTAAGGCTGCCTGAACGGTACTTGGACAATATTTGAGTGGCCTACAGGTACAGTTTTGTGTTCTTCTTGTTCTGGATCATAGATCCTGCATACTGATCTCTTTTGTTGATTTTACATCGGAATTGATGATAGAGGAATGGCAGAATATTTTCCAATATCATCTCAAGAACTGTAAAAATGCATGTTGTTAGACTTTCTACCAACCCTTCTTCTCCAACGATCCCGGCTTCGTTCTCATGTGCCAAGTTAGCGGTGTACTTCAAAGGGATGACTTCTTCAGGGTTGTATGATAGACTAACTTCAGGTTGTGTCATGTTTTCTGATGGGGTTTCTCCTGAAAAATGAAAGTTTTGATTACAGATAAGCCTATGAATCGAAATAATTTTGCACGATCGATAAGCAATTCCTTATCAACCGGGACAACTGGTGGACTCAGCTTTTTATGATGTCAGACACTTGCATATAAAAACACATTTTCGACACATTGCAAGAAATTGACTATTGTGGGCACTGTGGACAGAGTAGGCATGTTGTTTTTGTTATTACCAGCCCTGGATTTTGGCGCAAGCTCAATGTTTTTGAAGTGAAATCTTCTTTAAGCGCGTTAAGCATTTTTTGAGATGATAAAAAACCACTGAACTCGCGGCACTGTTACTGACACCGCGCTACATTCGGATGTGTTCGGCTGTCCTCGGGATGTAGGTACTCGGTTTTAATGTATATCCGATATGTCAGTGAGTGATGGCAAAGTATTCTGTTTGTTTTCACTTCTGTCGGCACTCACGAGTGCCACTGTTTTTTTATTTTATTTTTAGGCACACATACTATGCCCAATTTCCTAGTCTCAATGTTGAGCCATGGAGACCACTCTCGGTTATCCTGAAATATTATGTACTTACCATGTTGAGCATGCGGCTGATGCGCAGTTCTGCACCACGCGAGCAGAGCGCACGCTCGCTCTAGTCTGAGCTGAGCGAGCGTTCCGCCCCACTCCGCTTCTGTTACCACACAGGCTGTGCCGTGATGCATTATCTGAAAAAAAAAAACGTAGATTTAAATGGAGCCTCTCTCTCGAACAGGCACAAATGCTCGTTTGCTCGCATGAAAGATTTTCAAGCAACCCGGGGATTCAAAGCAGAGGGGCAATTCTCGTAATTTTAAAAACGTTCACAGTCAGAGGGGCAATTCTCGTAATTTTAAAAACGTTCACAGTCTGATCTCAGTCTCAATCTGTCAAAAATACCTCTAATTTCCCTACATTTTGACAAGTTTTTGACATTTGTTTGTCGCCGAGATGAGACTGCGACTAGATTGTGAACGTTTTAAATTACGAGAATTGGCCTTCTGATCTCAGTCTTAATC
This sequence comes from Gortyna flavago, assembly GCA_963669345.1. Classification (NCBI taxonomy): domain Eukaryota; kingdom Metazoa; phylum Arthropoda; class Insecta; order Lepidoptera; family Noctuidae; genus Gortyna; species Gortyna flavago. Next base: position 1,933,311 of record OY770155.1, on the reverse strand, counting down.
TGTCAAAAATACATCTAATTTCCCTACATCTTGACAAGTTTTTGACATTTGTTTGTCGCCGAGATGAGACTGCGACTAGATTTTGGTCGTTTTAAATTACGAGTATTGGCCTTCAGGACTCATGCTATTTTGCAATTACGGGAAAACAGCAACATCGATTACAATATTTGACTGGGTTTTCAAAAGTCTGGTCAAGCTTTTGTTTTGCAACTTTGTATACTGCAAAAACAGAAAACAATAGTGGTTCGTTTGCAAACAAATTGAAGCTTTCAGAAACCGAGGGTGAAAAAAAAACGAAGAAATAAAATCGTTTAACTATTATTGTTTACAAAAGACACGCATTGTAAAAATAACCATTAATGAATGGTTAAATCATTAATGAATCGTCTAAAAATTTAACTCACCTGTAAAATATGCCTATCCATCCTCTCGCCATTTTGTGGGGCTAGGGGGAACATGGTGACCCCATGGTCGTGGGGTAACGGCTGTACAGGACAGTACCCCGTGCCTTCGAGCTCGTAAAGCGCTTCATTCTCGAACTCTCCGTTAATTTTCGAGGTCGAATGTGAGAAGACGGGCTCCTCGCATGTTAACATTGCTGCTCTGAGGGAGAAAAAAGTGATTAGGTTTTGAAGACACTGTATTCAACTTTTAGATCTATCTTTTAATCTTTTTTAGGGTTCCGTACCCAAAGGGTAAAAACGGGACCAAAATCAAACCACAATCAAAAATATCACCTCAAGAAATCTCCGAAGATGGGTGCGTTGCTCCTCGCCAACGCGTAGTGATGTTGGTGGAAGCTTGCTATATGGTCCATGACAGCCTGAGTTCTGTACACCTTCTCCAGGTTTATGAGACCTTCGGGGCCCACACGGCGCCAGCCTGGCGGCTGCTCGCCTTCCTCGTCGAATGATGCTATGTACTGGAAATTGTTGAGTTTTGGTTTTAGAAAATCTGGGTAAAAACATTGAGATTTGGCTGGTCGATCTATCAGAATTATATTCGAGAGTAAGCACCCTGAAGAGAATACTTTTGTGTCAACTGAAACCGTTCATTGAAATAATTGATATACATAAATATTAACAAAATAGACTGCTGGATACATATCCAGCAGGCGCAGATTAATTTGGCAGGACTAAACTAAAAAACTTCTTCTGTCCTTTTCTTAATGAAATAGAAAGAAAAGGATGCATTGATATTGAACCTTAATTTTGTTTAGTTTGTGAACAACAGTATCCGCACCAGTGTCTTTCAAGAACCTGTGAACCTAAACGTTGCAGATCGATCATGTCCTATGTAAAGTTTCGATAATAATTATATTCTACTACTTTCATATAAGTTTTTGTGTGAAATATTTATCATTGAGTAGTTCCGATGGCCGTCTGTGGTCTTCATCATCAGCTCCACTTTACTAAATGATGATTTCCAAGAGCAAATGCTCAAGTTACTCTAAAAAATATCCAAATCGCTATAGGGATGCCTATAAAATTTGAGGGTTTCCCTCGATTTCCATGGGATTCTCTCATCAGATTCCAACTTGCTGACAATGAGAGCACCTTGGGAGCCTTTCAAACAAAAAAAAAAAATTAAAATATATCCCCAATTGACGGAGAAATCGGTGAACATAAAAAGAAAAACATACGTAAAGTCGAACATATAACTTCATCCTTTTTGGAAGTCGGTTAAAAATTTGAAAACTTACCACTTGTTTATTCGAATCTGTGAGTCTGGAGTCACGCTTGCAACTGTCTCTTAGGGGGCTAGTAGTGGTGCTCTGGTCCATTCGTTTACCGCTTTCTCTTCTTGTGTCCTTTTTTAATGATCCTCTGGGGAAAGGGAGAGAAGATAATTATGTAATCATGGTGTTTAACTAATGCGTTTCGATCTGATTTGTGTCAATTGGATTCGGGGTGCATAATTCTTCCCTTTATGACATAGGTAATATGATTCATGGTGATAGTAGTTTCTGAGGGGCTTGTGGCTAAGTAATAACAGCCGGAAGGGTCGATCGATCAGGTTAAGCTACGCTTGCCGCGGTTGGTCCGTGGATGGCTGACCATCTACTCATACCAAAACCCCTTTATGCCTCGGAAAGCATGTTAAGCCGTTGGTCCTGGCTGTCATTCGTGGATCTTTGACAGTCGTTAAATGATAAATGATTTTTATTTTGTAAGTAAGTTTGCACAAACACTTTTACACGTCAATCATATTTTTTATAAAACTATATGAGGTCGGCGTTTCCTATCTGACTAGTCTGAGAAGAAAGGCCGAAACAAACTCAGAGGTCACAGTCTCTTTTAAAGTCCAGACATAATCTTGGTCAGGTTATATGAAGACCATGTAGATCGATGTCTGAGATGGTCTTTTGAGGAAAGAACCACACAGATTGAGAGGACCTGTCCAGTCAGTGCACGCATTTGTCAGAAATCGTGCAGCTCAACTCAAAACTTAAGGAGCTCAACGATTCGACGAACAATACCAAAGAAAGGACATTTGGGTAGGCCACATAAATTACTCAAACTGCCAGACCTAGAAAAAAACTAACAGAACAAAGAGAATAATAAAAATTAAACAAAAAAATAATAATAAAATGACCCACATTGTCTTCACATGCACAATAATTAAAATAATATAATACTTTACAAAGTAAGCAAATGTCAATGTTTATATAAAATTCATTAATTAAGTCAATGTGTATATAGAAAAAAAAAAAACATTCAAAGTGTAAAAATTGGAAGCAGCTCAATCCCAAGCCTTTTTGTCCTCAATATAATCTTTAACGGTATAAAAAGCTTTCTGGCACAACTTACGTTTAAGAGCGTTTACGCCGTACGGCTTTTCATACAAACTTACAAGCCGTTGTTTTTTGAAATGAATGAACCGATTTTAATGAAACTTCACACGCATAAGCAGGATACAAAGGTCTAAAAAGTTATCAGAAAACATTTTCGAAATGTCTTATTTAAAAAAAGATAACTGGAAATCTCTGTTTCTATGGAAACTTTAAAATCGGTCTAATTTGGCTGTAACACAATTTTTCGAAAATGTTTTCTGATAACTTTTTAGAACTTTGTATCCTGCTTATGCGTATAAAGTTTCATTAAAATCCGTTCATTCATTTCGAAAAACAAGGGCTTGAAAGTTTGTATGAAATGCCGTACGGCGTAAACCCTCTTAATGAATGATTGGAATTTATTAAGGCTTAGATCTTGAACGTGGCTTGGTAGTTTATTATAAAAGGTTACAGGTCGTCAGTAGCCCGAAAGTCTGACAACCAGTCTTACCAAGGGGTATCGTACCCAGTAACTGGGTTGTGGAGGTCAGATAGGCAATCGCTCCATGTAAAATAATATAATAAATTAATAATTTTTTTTAATTAATAATTTTTAATTTTGGTTTTAATTTTAATTTTGATTTTATGTTGTTTTTGTTTTTAATTAATTTAATTTTAATTTTGATTTTTTTTATGGAATCTATGATTTGATTTGATTTGAAAATACTGATATACCGACCCCAACATAGCTGGTTAAAGGCTAGGCAGATGATGAGATGATGGTTATTGTATATTTTTGTAAAGCCTAGGTACTCGTAGGTGTTTTACGAAACAAAAGATTAACATAACTTACCTGTCATCTTTGACAGAGTCCCGTTTAAACTCTCTCCTGTGTGTGGGCGTGGCTCCCACCGAGTGACTGCCCGTCAGAGACGGCGCCGCCGCCAAAATTTCTCTGATGAAGAAAGACACATTATAATATAATTATACGTATAAAATACTGGCTGCGCTCGCGGTTTCACCCGTATAAGTTTCGATCCCTTGAGAATATCGGGATAAAAAGTGTACTATGTGTTAATCTTGATTATAAACGATCTGTGTGCCAAATTTCATCCAAATCCGCAGTACACAGGACTGAGCGCGACAGTGGCGGCTTACGATTTTTGTACGTAAGCTGGTGCGATTTTTGGCACGCAAAGTAGTTGCTCTTGCGTTATCTAGGTGTATCTATGTCTGTGATTCACATACATGGAAGGGTTGCTTCTAGAAGTTGTGAAGAAGTACGTTTATCTAGGGCAAGTCATCCAACTCGGTAGACACAAATTTGAGAAAGAAGCCGACAGAAGGATCCAGTTGGGTTGGGCAGTATTTGGAAGACTCCGTGAAGTCTTCTCGTCGCCTATCCCACAGTGTTTGAAGACTAAGGTCTTCAACCAGTGCGTGCTGCCCGTTATGACATTGGTGCCGATACGTGGACACTGACAGTTGGGTTGGTCCATAAAATGGTCGCTCAGCGCGCTATGCTTGGAGTTTCTTTTATGGATAAAATCAGAAATGATGTTATTCGGAAAAGAACCGGAATAACCGACTTAGTTTGATGAGTAATCAAACTAAAAGGGCAGTGGGCTGGACATGTCCAAGGGGCTCCTATCTGAAACTTAACAACTACAACAACTTATCAACCAACCAACTAACTAACTTATCAATCAACTTATCAACTTTTCGCCCTGCATATCCTTGCTCAAAAACCCTCTGGCCGGGACTATCAATAGATAACAAACATCGTATACTTTTTAAAAGCAATAAGTAGAGATTGCAATAACAACATTGCTAGTAGGCAACTATTTTTTCGTTTCGGGTACTCGCGTAATTAAAAAACAACACGTCGTCAACCAATGAAGCGAAAATGTAGAGATGATTGATATTTCTATAGAGTTGTTAATACCACAAGCAGTAAAAATAATATTCGTATTCTAATGCAATTCTTTTAGAGAGGGATGAAGAACAGAGTGTAAAGTTCACTCATATTCCACAGAAAAGGAAGGTTCCTCCGACCAGACGGACGTCGCGACGTTGAATATATGCTAGTTGCGCGGTAAACTCTGCTTGCGCGATGCAGGATTTTGGATGACGTCATGACATTATGATGCGTAGTTCGCATGTGGCGTTTTAGGTTAATATTACACGTTTAATTTTAAATTTTCTGTGGCCTTAAGGTTTAGAAAATTGCATTTACCGAATTATCTGATTCTAGGTTCAAAACCTGTCCTGTGTCAATTTTAGTTTATCGTGAATTAGTCATCGTCACCCTTTATTTTTCCTACCCATATTGTGGTTCCATTCTACCGAACGCAGTTGGATACCAGTATTTTATATAGCGCAACTGCCTGTCTGACCTCTACAACTCAGTTACTGGCCAGAGGATACCCGATACTTTCGTAACAAGGGTCAAACATCTACCATTGACAGCCGAAATAAACGACTTCAAATGCTTTGTATCAGTGCAAAATGGATGGCCACCCATCCACGGACTGACCGCGGCAAGCTTAACCTTGATCGATTGACCAGTGCGGCTGTTGCCTAAGAGCCATTGAAGAGGGAATTTGCCCCGCATTGAGAATTTAATACCAGATACTGTGGTATTATCATCTCTATAAAAATATTTAATCTGTAACTCATAAATACCTTCAGTTTTTCAGCGTACTCCAATGAATGGACGAGGTGAAGCGAATTTTGGTAATAATCCATTTCTGATATGATTGCTCTGACCACAAACATAACGTATGTTTTGAACAATACCTAATATTTACAAAAGAATTATTGGGTTTCGTTTTCATATTTATTTAAAATTGCAATTGAAAATAATATTCTCGACTACCGCATTGGTCTAGTTTACGTTTACGACTGCTGACAGTGGAAACCTGGGTTTGATTCCCGGGTCGACCAAAATATTATTGAGTTTTTCGTTTAGAAACTGTGGGTCAAACTCATGGCCAATGTGAAGACTGTCAAGAAGACAGGACAGAAGGCTTTAGACAGTAAGTACAATAATTATGATTTAAAAGAGTGTACAGTCGAACAAGCTATTTGCTATACAGGCAAAAATATTCATCTTTACACACTGCCAATATTTAGTTTTATTTTGTGCGTTATAACTTTTCAGCTTATGGCATCCTTAATACAGTGGTGTAAAATAATTGACCACTCAGCACACTCACGCCATTGTTTAAAAGTAGTTGCAAGTTAGCTGTCTGTATACAAAATAGCTTGTTGAATGGGCAACTAGCTTCAACTTTCTGACTGACCGACCCCTTGACAATTCGAAAGTGCCTGCAGCTAATTGATTCATTGAAATAAATGCTTTGTAATGGCCGCGACATGTGTTGTAGATCGTGGGTTTGAACCCAGCCAGGCATTTTTAGGATTCCGTACCTCAAAAGGAAAAAATGGAACCCTTATAGGATCACTCGTGTTCTGTCTGTCTGTCTGTCCGTCTGTCACAGCCAATTTGCTCCGAATCTTATGGACCGATTAAGTTGAAATTTGGTACACATATGAATCTCTGTGACCCAAACACAGACGTGTAACGTAAATAAATGAGTTTTGAAAATGGGAGTCATTTTTGAGGGGTAAATAGACAATTAAAAAAAAAAAAGTTTCGCAATCTGTACCGTGTGACATATCAAATGAAAGGGCTTACCGTGAGGATCTCAAATATTTTTTTTTCATCATTTTAAAGTAAATTGTATTAAAGTTATTTAAGACAATAGACGGAAATTTACCATTCCCCCCCCTTATCTCCGAAACTACTGAGCCTAAAATTAAAAAAAAAATACAGAATATAGTTCTATACCTATAGATTACAGGAAAATTAATAAGAAGTCTATGATCTTGAAACAACATGGTAAATCTCTCAATATTGTGCGTACAAACTTACATTTTCAGTTGGAATGTATGGGAGAACATGTTTTTCAACTACAATGTTAAGTTTGTTCTTGGGATAAATTCATTCCAACTACGGAACCCTTCATTGTGCGTGGTCCGACACGTACCTGGCCGGTTTTTTTACATTCATTATTAACTTAGGATATGCTCAGTATCAGCTATGAATCTCGGAGTTCAGGATACCTACCACGAGCTTTTAACGCGATCCACTTTAGGACCTAAACTGTTCTTCTAATCCGTACCATGACGTCAGTTTAACGATTCAATTTAGGCCGTGCCATCTGGATACCTACCACGAGCTCTTAACGCTCATTCACTTTCAACGATCCAAATGCCGCTGAGCGTATTGGACGTCATGGTACGACTGTGAGCGATGCAGTTTAAGAATCTAAACTGAAATGTCTTGCTTTTGAATCGTTTTTAAATAGATCAGGTAGGCCTCCTGTTAATGATAATAGGCTCGCCCGTTATAGTATGGGACTTAAACAGAACTGGTGAAATTAATCCGATCCAACGTGTCCTTTGCTGCCCCCTTCCAGCGACGTCCTAAGCCGAGGTCCGTACCCCACAAGGGGTGAACTTAGGGTGGATTTATTTTCGTTGGATCCCAATTTCGAATCACATTTTTAGGTATTAAATTAACGAAGCCATTTGCTATTTCCATTGAGTTATAATAACATGAGTCGACTACAACAAACAAAAGTTCAAGGGCTTACTCGTAAAAAGTTAAAGGGCTTAGGGCTTAGGGGGGGTTAAGGGTTTAGTTTAAGGGCTTTAGGGTTAAGTACCTATATGAACATATTATTATTATTTTAAGACTGTTACTTTATGTTAGGTAAACAAATCATAAATAGAATATTTACCTAAGAGCGCGTACACATAGAACGTCCGTTTTTACAGGATCCTTTTTAACGGAACGGACTGCTGCATATTTTGTCGGTTACTGGATCCGGAATACTGTATTGTGTGTGAACTCGCTCATACAACTACATACGCTATCAAATAACGGACCTGTACACACGGCTACACATCAAGCTATACATAACCAGTATAAGCTGACTTCTGATTGTAAGAAAAACCTATACAATGCGAGGTCAGCTGAAACTGGAAATGTATAGCTTGGTGTGTAGCCGTGTGTACAACGGATCGCTATGTCTACGCGCCCTAAGTTTGGTATTCATATAATATATTTTAAAATGTACTTTCAAGAAGAAAAGTGATTTACCTTTATCAAACATTTAATAAGCAGCGTTTGTTTGACCCACCTACTATTAAATGATTGAATTAATGAAAGACAAGAAACATTTTATTTGTACACACATAGTTTTTTAACTTTTTTAAGCCCTGGCTGGATGCCTTAATTTATTGAGGCACCCACAGACAAGTCCGGTTAAGCAGTAATTAATAACGCTCATAACAACTGGAAGGTTATAACCTTAATATTGAAATTTATATTATTTAATTTAAACTTTTAAACGGAACAGTACTGGGTTTATCTGCAACTCCCCACGACCATAGCTCTTTCTGCTGAAATTTAAGCTGGCTGGCAATCAACATCTCCCTAGCCTTTTCCCAAGTATGTTGGGGTCAGCTTCCAGTCTAACCGGATGCAGCTGAATACCAGTATTTTACATGGAGCGACTGCCTATCTGACCTCCACAACCCAGTTACTGGGTAATACGATACCCCTTGGTAAGACTGGTTGTCAGACTTTCGGGCTTCTGACTACCCGTAACGACTGTCAAAGATCCACGAATGACAGCCGGGACCAACGGCTTAACGTGCTTTCCGAGGCACGGAGGGTCTCGATATGTAAAGATGGTCACCCATCCACAGACCAACCGCGGCAAGCGTAGCAATGTGCGGCAACATAAACACACAAATTAAAAATAAATTTATTTATTATCTATTTTTTATTTATTCTAAAAAAAGAACACTCACTTTTGGCATATTTCTTGGCCAAAGAACCGGGCTTCCAGTCTAACTGCTTTTTTATCATAATTTTAAAAGTAGACAAACTACTTTTTGTAGGCAAAAATAGAGCATGCCCTACCGACACGAGACACATAACATGGTGTTGACATTCCTCGAAGGATTAGGAGGAGGAGGGTAGGGGGAGGGGGAAGATTTAATACTTAGGAATATTTTTAGGGTTCCGTACCTCAAAAGGATAACCCTTATAGGATCGCTTTGTTGTCCGTCTGTCTGTCAAGACCCTTTCTCCCGGGAAAGCGTGGAGGTATCGAGTTGAAATTAAAAACATTATACTCAAATCTACAATCCCTTGAAACTGTGAACAAAAAGCTGTTAACGTAAAAAAAAGATACGGCCGTTTATGGCGCAAAATATGGCGTATATTTCGACACTCTCAAGGGAATCAAATTATATAGGTTGCTTCCCGTTGACCTAGAATTATGGAATTTGGCAAGAAGCAAGGTCATGTAGCACAAGTTAAGGAAAAAAATACAAAAACCGTAAATTTGTAGTTACATAAAAAAAAACCCGTGATAAACTATTTACATACTTAATTTGTACGAAACCCTCGATGCGCGAATCCGACTCGCGCTCGACCGGTTTTTTTTTATAGAAAACTTACCTTAATTCTCTAAGAAAGGCTCCAAAAAAAGGTATAAGCCGGCATTCGGGCATGGCCAGCGCTCTGCCCAGCGCCCGTTCATACTCGGCGGATAACAGGGCTGCCGAGAGGAAATCCAGCGCTGGTAGCGACTCATCTGATATATTGAACCAGAAGGACTTCAGTTTATTAGACCTGCAAGGATAGAAAGAGATAACATTAATACCATCATCTTCTTCCAACTAAAGGTTTGTGGCTAAATAATAACAGCCGCACGGGTGGATCGATCAGGTTAAGCTACGCTTCGTCTGTGGATGGGTAACCATATTTACATACCAAGACCCTTCTGGGCCTCGGAAAGCACGTTAAGCCGTTGGTCCCGGCTGTCATTCGTGGATCTTTGACAGTTGTTACGGGTAGTCAGAAGCCTGAAAGTCTGACAACCAGTCTCACCAAGGGGTACCGTATTACCCAGTAACTGGGTTGTGGAGGTCAGATAGGCAGTCGCTCTATGAGTTTCTTGCCCGTTCTTCTCCATAGGTACCTACGCTTTGGAATGGGCAACTAGCTTCATCTTTCTGACTGACCGACACCTTGGCAATTCAAAAGTACCTACAGGCACTTTTGAATTGTCAAGGGGTCTATCTCCGACTCAAACTCATTTGAGAGATCAGGTGCGGGACCAACGCCTTAAGAGCGTTTACGCCGTACCTACAGCATTTCATACAAACTTTCAAGCCCTTGTTTTTCGAAATGAATGAACCGATGTCAATGAAACTTCGTACGCATAAGCAGGATACAAAGGTCTAAAAAGTTAGCAATGAACATAGTGTTCACATGTTTGTTAGTTCTTCACGCTCAAACGGCTGGACCAATTTTGATAAAACTTTGTATGGAGGTAGCTGACACCCTGGATTAACATATAGGCTACTTTTTATCCCGATATACCCACGACATTTACTCGTGTGAAACCGCGGGGCGCAGCTAATAAAAAAAAAAAAAAAGCAGACTGTCATCAATATTTTATATGGAGCGACCGCAGCGACAACCCTGGGTAACATGAACTATCAAGTTATCCAAAAGCTCTAAAGGGTATCTATCTACCCGTAACGACTGTCAAAGTAATAAATAATGATGCCAAAAAAATATCTGTAGCGTAGATGTTTGCTACGGTAAATCATAGCTACGGCGTAGCAGCTACGACTGCTACGCCGTAGCTTAGATTTGGATTTTTTGTTTCCTAAGCAATTTTCATTATTGCGAAAGTAGAAACAAGTTTCTTAAACAGAGAAACGTTGTTTTATTTAATTATAATTGCGTTCTTATAATTATTATAAGTTTTAAATCGCCAACCCGTCTTGCGCAAGAGTGGTGATCAATGCTCGTGCCTTCTCTGTATAACAAGAGGCTTTTCCTGCAGTGGGACGACTGTAGTAGGCTGGTATTATTATAATATTTCATAATTACATGCTACAACTAATATATTAAAGAAGTTGTAACTTAAATTAAATATTTACGTCTCACAGCTCGTAGCAGCCAGAGGCTACGACCGCGTAGCAAGCCTACGCGAAACGCCTACGCCGTAGTCCTGCCTACGCCGGGCATCTAGGTTTACGCCTACGCCGTAGTCAGACGCCTACGCCGTAGTCTAGCTTTAGCTTTTAGCATGTTTTCTAAACTAATATTTTAAAGAGAAAACATTTGATTTTTTATGTTTGTTTTTTGTTACACGGAGGGGCCCGTGGCTAAATAATTACTGCCGCACAGGTCGATCGGTCAGGTTAAGCTACGCTTGCCGCGGTTGGTCTGTGGATGGGTGACCATCTTTACATACCGAGACCCCTCCGTGCCTTGGAAAGCACCCGGCTGTGATTCGTGGATCTTTGACAGTCGTTACGGGTAGTCAGAAGCCCGAAAGTCTGACAACCAGTCTTACCAAGGGGTATCGTATTACCCAGTAACTGGGTTGTGGAGGTCAGATAGGCAGTCGCTCCATGTAAAATACTTTTACTCAGCTGCATCCGGTTAGACTGGAAGCCGACCTCAACATAGTTGGGAAAAGGCTAGGCAGATGATGCAGATGATGTTTTTTTGTTACACTTTCACACTGAAACGGCTGAACGGATTTGGATGAAATTTGGCACAAATGTAGATCATGCCTTGGATTTAGGACATACAATACTTTTATCCCGAAATTCCTAAAATTTTTTTTTTGCATTTGATAGCCCAATTCTTGAGGAAGGCTAAAGGCTATTTTACATCGCTATATGACCCTTAGGAGTCGAGCAAAATGAAAAAGTTTGTAAGAATGATTATGTGAAAATGAAATAATAGCGATAGATGCGGTGCGACGCTGTGGGCCGAAATTTCATGCGGACGTCGCTAGTGTATTGTAAATGTATTGTTTTAATTTCCGTTCATCAGTACATTGTTATCGATTTGACAACCTCCCGTCACCCTATTGTGTATTTTTGATAACAATAGGTACTGTTGAAATTCATAATATTCTGTTTATTTTTGTTGAAAATACATTTCAATTTATTATAATTATTTTCATGACGAATAAATAAAAAAGTGTGTAGTTTTGGTGACAAAACAATACTTTGCGTGCCAGAGTTCATCGAAATCACTCTTTCCCTTAGTTCTAACGCTGCATAGTGTTTAGATAAGTGTTTTTTGTACAACTGAAGTTAATCTAATCTAATCTAACTACCCTGTACTGTCCCACTGCAGGGCAAAAGCCTCCCTCTCCCTTTTCCACACGATTCTGTCTTTTGCGAGTGTCGGCCAGTCCCTGCGGTAGGAGTCAAGCTCGTACCGCCATCTTCGTCTCGGCCTGCCGCGATGGCGTCGTGCGTTTACCCAAAAACCCGCTAAACTTAAATGGGACTGGGCCGGACAAGTTTGCCGCATGTCAGATGACAATTGGTCTAGGAGAACCACCGATTAGGTCCCACTAAACGCACAATTGAAGTTAATAAAGAATATTATTTTTCTTAAATGTAATTACTAGAAAGAAAATACGATTAATTTGCGAAAAACGTGACGCAAAAAAAAATAACGGGTTGGGAGAAAACATGCGTCACATCTACGCAAAACGGCCATCGCTCAACATAATGCTAAGACCCTATACGAGACAGAGCATCAGCGCTGGTTTTCAGCGACGCTGAGCAGCTTTAATGTGCTAGATATTATGGACGACGTCACACAGAGCCGTCCCGCTCGACGCGACGGTAACCGTCGCGCCACGCCACCGCCGCGCCGAGCGGGAATACAAGTCAGAAGCTGCGGGGCGGGGCGTGGCGGGACGGAACGTGATCGCGCCCGCAGTGTGACTGCTGCCGCTGCGCCATCGCAGCGTCGCCGCCCCGCCACGCCGCGCCCCGTCACGCCGCGCCCCGTCACGCCGCGCCGGCTGTGTGCAGCGCGGGACTGTTTTAATTTAGCCACGAGCCTGCCCAGCGAGTCTGGATTTATGCCCAATCAATGGCAAAAGGCTCGCCCCTTATTAACAGCCGAAACTTAAGCATATTAAAACTCAGTCTTATCACGAAAAACAATCGTAATATCATATTTCACAGCGAGATTTGGTCCCTGAAACCTTTTCCCCCTATTTCAAAATATATTACTGTAACATTTCGTCTCGATAAATTGAAGGCTTCGAAGAACATTAATACAAGGCGAGAGAGCAAAATCACAAATTGATTGGATTTATTTAGCAATTTAGCGAGAAAGCGACGTTATTAAATAATGGCGACGGTATATTGTTTTGTATTTTAGTGTAGTGATCAATTTATTTATTTACTAGCAGTGCCCCGCGGTTTTCCCCCGTTTATGTGAGGAAAAATCTACTAAAATACATTATATTCCATTACTTTAACCCCCTTACTAATAAACGTTGTATAGCGTCTGTGTAGTCACACAACGCTTTGTCTACTTCTTTCGAAAGTCAAATTACTGACGACTGAAAGAGAGAAATCGGTGTGTAACTGTTTTGATATAATACGTTTAATAGTAAGGGGGTATGTGTAAACTTAAAATCTAGAGTGAATATATCACAGGGGCATTTACATATTTCAAGTTATATAATTTTAAATAGAGTATAAATATAGGCTAGAAAAACAAAACAAAAGGAAAACAAAATCGAAAAAAAAAAAAAAAGAAATAACTAAATCTATTTTATTGCTCTAAAGAATAATATTATCAATGCCAAATAACAAATAAGTAATAATAATAATAATTTAGACTTAGCACACGAGGTTGTTGACATATGGAATGTGAGCTCGGCTATCATTGTGCCGATTGACGTATCGGCCAATGGCCTGATGGCCGAAAGCCTCGATCAACATCTATCGAGGCTCTCGTTAGGCGGTTGGATCAAGGGCTGGTGTCCTGCTTATGCGTATGAAGTTTCATTCAAATCTGTTTATTCATTTCGAAAAACAAGGGCTTGAAAGTTCATATGAAATGCCGTACGGCGTAAATGCTCTTAAGCGTCCCATCGTTTGTGGAACAGCACCATATTTACACTTCAACGCGGAGTCGTCTATGAATCTCCACCTGAACTAGTTTTCCTCGCTCCGGCCAACCTGGGTCCGGAGTCTGTTTTAAGATTTCTAAGACTTTTACTTCTTATCAAAAGTGTCAACATTGTTGTTCGCGACGAAGCGTCATATATTTTATTTAGCTTGTTATAACTTAGAATCGTTTGTGGCCGCGAATAACGCGTAACCTAGTAGGGCTTTGAATATAACTTAAATTCAATAGAGTCACGTATTTTAAGTTAGAATAAGTACAATAAGTACTGTTTAGAGATAAAGGCTCGTTATATAGATTAGTTTTGTTAAAGTTTAGAGTCATTTTGTGGTCACGAATAACGTGCTACCAAACAATAGGGTTTTATTTAATTTAAAGCCTCTTCATGACGATGCCACGTAAATAGATTATATTATTATTATGTCTTTTGTATTATCAACTTAGAATCATAGTTAAGTAAGTGCGTAATAAAAGTTTACGACACGTCTTTTATTGACCAACAGTGGTTGTACTACCTGTGAACCTCTGTTAAGTAGGCCGTATATAGTTTTTAGTGTCTCCAGGTACCCTAGACCGAGACCTAGCCCTGGACCTAACTTATATAGTTTAGATTTCGTAAAATACGCCTACTTAATTAAGTTCATATGTGGTAAAACTATTGTTGGATATTGGAAAAAGTATGGTCTTCCAATAAGACCTTCAGAGGCGCTTCACGCCCTGAAAACCTAGAATCTAGAAATGTTATTGTTGTATATCGTTAGAACCAACCGAATAGATTAAAGTTGCCGTTTATAGGGTGGAAATCGGACGACCAGTTTTCAGATAGTTTAGCCTGAAAGATAGTTTTCGTGATTAATTAGTCCCTTTTCACCTTTTGACCTGAAATAACCTTTCAGTAATAATAGACACAGGCAACATAGATATGCAACACATTGGGATCAATTCAAAGATGTAGGCATATAGGCCTATAATAGCGTTAAGTCGAAGTACATTTATAAGGAAAATAAAGTTTTAAAAGGGAAGAAATTTCGGGCTCTCGTCAAGGTATAGTTTCGAGCCACTTGAATAATCGTTTAAAAATAGTAATTTCGTAGTCGTCGGCAAGATAATTCCTGAAGAAACCTGAAGAGTCCCGAAATCGCTTCCTGAACACATATATGAAGAATCAACACAGTGTTTTTAATCAAGAAACCCTTCACGTATGAACCCTACAAGATAGCCGCTAATCAAATGAGCCTTCAGTGCACTACCGCAAGACACCACGTCTGTAGAAGATTCTCCAACAATCCAACCTATCGGTGCAGGACGTCAGCGCCGCGCGACGGTGAAATTTACGACTTCCCCTCTTACCCTTCGCGTCCGCGGATCCCGCCCGTCCGGCACAATTGTGACTCTGCTTAATTTTGTACGGTGACAAATCTTCTTTGTTTCTTAAATCTAATAACTTTGACCATTTTATAGAAAATTCAGAAGTTGCATCTTAAGTGTAAACTAGTCGCGAGCTCAAACTCACTGGTGGTCATCGCCAAAAAGCACGCTGTCTCACCTGGCTTCGTGTCTGACAGAGCTAGTATCAGTGATGAGCAGTTAGACGCTAGTCTACACGCACAACGTCTAGTTCTCACGCACAGAAACAACGTTCTGAACTGATAGGCGCTTAAAAAAAATCGAAAAGTGCTTTGGAATGTCGAGTTTTATGAAAAAACCATTGCATAAATCAATTATAAATAAAGTTTATTGAACTCTTAGATAACTGAGCTTTGTCGGTACGGTCTTGGTTTTGAAGATTTTACAGTTCTTTTATTACTTATTTACACCCAAAGTTGCGTTAAAAATAGCAAGAAAAACGAATCTTTGTTGGCTCATAACTTTTTAATGGCTTTTTATTTTACTATTCTGTTTCCGTACAGACACAATTAATGACATGTATGCATGTCAAACAGTGGAGTAATACTCTCTCGAAATTTGTTTGGAAAATATATCGACTAGTGGCACCTTTTTTTTTTTTTTTTTTTAAGGATGGGAAATCATCCAATTACCCCTCCCGCTCTGGGTGGAGCGGAAGGGAGTGTCAGACTCTTACTGACTAAAACCCATCCGTGTTCCTTCCTTAGCCCTTTATGTTCCGGGGCAGCGGTAACCCTTTCGGACAATCCCGCTGCCCCGGCAGGCTTCGGCCCTAACGGGCCCCTCCTTTGATGCTGACATCTCTTTGAGGCGCGCGTGGAACACATACGCGCCGTCCGGCACGGGCCTGGTCCTGATCGGACGGCGAGCTACCCATTACTCGCCGTCCGCAGGCCCGCGCCTACGGTGGCCGGGAGTCGTCACGCGGCTCCCGACGCCCGGAGCGTCTACCGCGGCGGCTGGGACGGGCGGCCCTCTCGGCTCTCTCCCTCGCCCATCCCGCCACCTCCTTCGCTAGCATGACTGCTTCGCAGAAGGAGGTGACTGCCTCCCACTCCCTCTCGCCCCGGACCATGGCTTGGACCAGGGCCGGGCGCGAGAGGTCGCCGCCGCTGCCGATCGCCTCTACGAGGACACGGCGGTGCTCTGCCCAAGCGGGACAGACCTCCACCGTGTGCTCCACCGTGTCCTCTGGGCGATCCTCGCAGTGGTGACACCCGGGCGTTTCCTCCCGCCTGATTATGTGCAGGAACCTCCCGAAACATCCGTGTCCGGTGAGGACCTGCGTCAGGCGGTAGGTGAGGGCACCGTGACGCCTCTCTAGCCACTCCTCAAAGAGGGGCCTTACCGCCGCTATCGCGGCGTGCCCTGCGCTGGGTTGCGACAGTCGCGCTTTCCATGCCGCGACTAGTGGCACCTTAAGTATCATTTCGCCTTTCGCGACTAGTAAAAGTCTTCCAGACCGAGAGAGAGGAAGTAAAGAGGACACGTGTGTCTGCGCACACACTTGTGCACTAAAATATCTCCCGCGCCGAAAGCCGGTCACCGCTGAGATTGGTCGGTCGAAATTCCGTCTGGTGGATTTTATTTTACTCAGGAATAATTCAAACTTCGACTTGCCACTGCGAAATTCCAAATGGAAAACAGGTTTATCACTTTGTTAAACCTGGGCTAAATGTACAGAGGCCAGCACATCAACTTACCCCAATCTGTAAAATTTTCGCAATTGAATATGAACCTTATTCCTTTCCGGTAAAGTTGAAAATCTATCAAAGAAATTTGACAGATTGGGGTAGCTTGATGTGTTGGCCTCTGTACACGTCGCGACGATTGCAGTTAATGCTTAATTCCTTGTAACATCGTGCAGGAAATTTATTTGCAGTTTCCATTACGGTGACATGCTGATTTTTTTTAAATATGTTTTTCTAGCTTTTGCCCGTGGCTTCGCTCGCGTTAATTTAGAATTTGACAATGAATTCAGGTTGTACTCTGCTTGTAATCATATTATAAATGCGAAATTAAGTGTGTTTGTTACCTTTTCACGCCTAAACCACTGAGCCGATCATCCTGAAATTTTGCATATACGTTGTCAGGTGTACAGAAACGGACATAGAGTACCTTTCATACCTAAAAAAATGCTGTTCCCGAGGAAAACAACAATACACGTGGCGCCATCTATTATCATAATAACGTTATTGGTCGAAACTTGTGATTTTTGTCACCTGCGGCCTAGCAATATTGCTATTTATACTAAAGTCACCTGTGTAAAGCCTGCATTAGTCACGATTCCTTCTTGACCAAATAATCAAAACAGCGAAATATTTGACAGCTATCGAGCAGTTGGCAACATCGCTAATGTTGCCAACTTTCGGAATACACCCTCTTAACTTATCATAATAACATTTTTATGTTACAATCTGAAGACAGTACACCTTTTTATGTATTTCTGTGTGTTGACCCTCTGCCCGCGTGAAACTCAGAGATAAGAAGGCTCTGTTAATCCTATTTATTAATTACATCTCAGTCCAGCATTTTTCAGCCAATTATAAGTCGTTTTGTTTGCCGAGCTGAGCCACCCACGTTGTTACGCCGCTGAGGTTACAACATTCTGAGAAACGGTGTAATTTAATCGTACCAATATTATAAATGTGAAAGTTTGTGAAGATGTTTGGATGTTTGTTGCTCAATCACGCAAAAACTACTGAACGGATTTGAATGAAATTTGGTACACAGATAGTTTATAACCAGGATTAACACTATGAGATTTTTTATCCTGATATTTTCATGGGATCAAAACTAACGCGGGTAAAACCGCGGGACGCTGCTTGTTATATATATTTTCTCTTATAAGGATGGATGAGTTACTCATCATAATCAGCTTTGTTCCCACTGCTGGGACACAGGCCTCCTCTCTACAAGAGGGAGTGGGCCGTAATCCACCACGCGGGCCCAGTGCGGGTTGGTAGATGTCACATGTCTTCTAATTTTTGTTTCTATTTACCTTTCAGCACAGAATTGGTGCCCTAAGACTGAGGCGAGGTTGCGGCAGACCACGGCGGAGATGGCTGGACGAGCTGGATTGGTTTCGTAAAAACTGGAAGGACGCGCGGGTTCGCGATAGAATGCCAAGACATGCGATAGCGTAGGCTGAATAAATAAATAAACACAATTTTTGCTTACTTTTATCATCTTACGTAAGAATAATCTAAACCCGTCAGAAAGAATAAAACTTATTCAAAGTCAAAGTCAATTTTATTTGCTAAGATTGCAGGTACATAAAATATGATGTTACAATGAGATGGCTGAGCCTTGTACAATCTACCTTATATAAGGCATGCAAACATTAATGAAATTGTTCACCAAATTGAAAATACAATTGTTAATGGAACTAAAAATAAAATTACAAGTATAAAACATTAGTCGACAAAGCACATCCACAATACATAAATAAAAAATTCCACTTAGTCGGACCCCTCCCCCCACAAATCGTCTTACGTAATAAATGAACAGCCCCTAAATTAAGGAAAACGAATGAGTAAATAAAAGCGAAACCGTGAACGTAGCTTATAGTTATAAGTCACCCCAAATACCAACCACTTGAGGGAATTTAGTTCGCTACGTAAATATACTTAAATCCTCAAAGAGACTTGTCACAAATAAAAAGAGAAAAAACATAATATTATATCTTTAAACTAATAATAAAGCTAAAAAAAAGCTGAGGGGCTTGTGGCTAAGTAATAACAGCCACACGGGTCGATCAATCAGGTAAAGCAACGCTTGCCGCGGTTGTCCGTGGATGGGTGATCATCTTCACATACCAAGACCCCTCCGTGCCTCGGAAAGCACGTTATGCTGTTGGTCCCGGCTGTCATTCGTGGATCTTTGACAGTCGTTACGGGTAGTCAGAAGTCCGAAAATCTGACAACCAATCTTAACAAGGGGTATCGTATTACCCAGTAACTGGTTTGTGGAGGTCAGATAGACAGACGCTCCATGTAAAATACTGGTATTCAGCTGCATCGAGTTAAACTGGAAGCCGACCCCAACATAGTTGGGAAAAGGCTAGGCAGATGATGCCCAAGGCATTAAGTCCGCCTTTGTACAGTTTTTTAGTTGTGCATAAAGTTTTAATAAATAAGTAAATAAATGATGATTATGACGCATCCAAAACCAGACTAACATGACATTTTAATTGCGAGACCAATCGTTCGACGAGGAAAGCCTTCACAAAAACACATGTGTACAGGTAAGTGTCCGATTTTTTTCGCTATTAAGTTTCCTGGGGGTCATTTAGAGCGCACCCCGGGGTGCTGTTAACTTTAACTTTGAACACCGCCGGCCGTTCGATTTTATTGCCAAACTTTGTTGGTACATAGAGGAAAAACACTTAAGTATTGAGCGTTTTTTGGGAAGTTTTCGATATTGTGTTGGTAAAGTGAAAATAAATAAACTTTCTTGACAAAAGGGGATTGAAGATTTTATATCCATACTAATACTAATATTATAAATTCGAAAGTTACTCTGTCTGTCTGTCTGTATGTTACCTTTTCACGCCAAAACCACTGAACGGATTTCGATAAAGTTTGGCAGAGGGATAGATTGCATCCCGGGGAAGGACATATGATAGTTTTTATCGATATACCTCGCGGGCGAAGCCGCGGGCGGAAGCTAGTACGTTCATAGTTGATCACGTGACATCTATATTTTTTTAAACTTGCGTAGGTACTAAACATTCAGGATTATTTTAAACATTCAGAGTAATTATTAGAAACATCTTTAAAATAAGATGTACTTAAGTCGACGCCGACCATCTAGTGGCGCCCTCAT
Source organism: Gortyna flavago (assembly GCA_963669345.1). Taxonomy (NCBI): domain Eukaryota; kingdom Metazoa; phylum Arthropoda; class Insecta; order Lepidoptera; family Noctuidae; genus Gortyna; species Gortyna flavago. The sequence goes on along the minus strand of OY770155.1, from coordinate 1,913,248 downwards.
CGTTTGTTTGGTTATTTATTTTATTTTAGAATGAAAATGCAGAAAATAAGCACGTTAATTTGCCACTATTTTCCGTTTTAATGATTATAATAAAACCAAACAATGTAAAACTACCGTTTATGATAAAATTAACGTATAATCTTGTGGAGCACAACTCAACGTGATTATTTTCTGCATTTTCATTCTGAAATAAAATAAATAACCAAACAAACGATGAGGGCGCCACTGCGCGGTGGGCTTTTGGTCGGCGCCGTCTTATGCAAAAATATTGATGTCACGTGATCAACTTTGAACGGTAATATTTCAGAAACGTGACACTTTACCGGGTCTGCCAGTCGATTCTGTTAGAATCTCACCGTGAGAAGTTAGGTGAAGTGAGCTGTCATTCCATCTGATGCTATAGGGATTTACACTAATGACAGCTCACTCCACGCTCACTTCACCTAAGTTTTCACGGTGAGATGGTTACAGAATCGCACTACAGTTCTTTGCTACGTTTAAGTAATTTATTCGCAGTGTCTTTGTATGTTTTCTGTTTGCCTTGATGTCAGCTATCGATTTAAATAGGTTTCATGCTGCAAGTACGAGTTGGACTCGCACACGAAGGGTTCCGTACCACCAATATTAATGTACCAATATTAATTTAACACTACATATAAAATAACGCAAAAAAAAAACAGGTTTGTTGTAAGGGCCCTTAAATATTTATGTTTTTAGTATTTGCTGTTATAGCGGCAACAAAAATACACATTCTGTGAAAATTTCAACTGTCTAGCTATCACGGTTCATGAGTTACAGCCTGGTGACAGACAGACGGACAGTGGAGTCGTAGTAATAGGGTCTCGATTTTACCCTTTGGGTACGGAACCCTAAAAGCAAAATGGCGGACAGGTAGGTACGCGACGGACCTTTAAAGCCCCTTTGTGTTTTGACGTTGAATTTTAAACAAAACAATTTGTTTCGTTAACAGAATTAACACATTTGGGGATATACTTTGAAAGCCTTAGGTATTAAGAGATGTATGAACATTACAATTAAATGGAATAGAATAGAAAATATTTATTGCATATAATATATGTGTACAGGTGGGTTGTCAAAAATTATGTTTGATTACATTCTACTATATGGCATGCATTGCATTTCATTTCATTTACCGTTCAAAACACCCTATATTCCTACTATTTATTACCGAACAGTGCACTATTTTACAAAATTATAATACCGATGAGACCAACCTACTCACTAAACAATAGCTCTTTTAATGAATTTTTGTTATTATTTATATTTATTTATAAAGGTACACCAAAAGTTTCTGTATACAAAATATCAAATAATGATCAATATTATGAATGTTTTGATGAACTAAGATCGTTTTTCTCAGTATTCCCATTAAATGAAGTAAAATTATGACTACCTCTGTCATCTAGAGATCATATGGAACAAAGAACATGCGTTTCATTAATATACGCCACAATTTTTGGTGGGTCTAATCGCCGAACAATAAAAACTATCTCCTTTGCACACCATCATACACATCAACTGCCTACCCTTTTGCCAACTATGTTGGGGTCGGCTTCCACTCTAACCGCATGCAGCTGAATACCAGTATTTTACATGGAGCGACTGCCTATCTGACCTTCACAACCCAGTTACTGGGTAATAATGTACCATTTGGTAAGACTGGTTGTCAGACTTTCCGGCTTCTGACAATCCGTAAAGACTGTCAAAGATTCTCGAATGGCAGCCGGCGGATTTACGAAATGTCTTATTTAGAAAAAGATAAATGGAAATCTCTGTTTCTATGGAAACTCTAAAATCGGTCTAATTTAGCTGTAATAATATTTTTCGGAAATATACTTAAGTAACTTTTTAGACCTATCTATTCTGCTTAACCTTTTGAACGCCAGAGTAACAACGTATCGCCGTACCCCTGAAGCCAGGCCACTTTTTCTGTCAAATGAACATCTACTTTTAAAACAACAAATGTATATTGGTGGTTTATTTATATTAGTTTCATGCAATATAATAAAGACGGAAACTTAAACTTTTAAATTATATTAATAAAAACACACAAAAGTAATGATTAAATTGTTTATTTGTTTATTTCATGATATGGTGCGACGTGTATTTTGTCATATATTTGTGACGTTGGCGTTCAAAAGGTTTAGCGTATGAAGTTTCATTAAAATCGGCTGATTCATTTCGAAAAACAAGGGCTTGAAAGTTTGTATGAAATGCCGTACGTCGTAAACGCTCTTATGATAAAAGAATTTAACATACTGTATTTTCTTACACTACCTCCGTTTTAAAAAGGCGTGAGCTCGCTCCATGTAAAATATTAATATTCAGCCGCATCGGGTTAAGAAGCTGACCTCAACCTAGTTGCGAAAAGGTTAGGCTTATTTTTATCTAAGCTGTAAAGGGCAGTGGTGGCCTGGTTTAGGTCGTAAGTTCGAATCAAGACAGGCGCTTTAGTTCGTGTTAGTAATTTCATCACCACTGCTCTCAAAACGGTGAAGGAAAACATCGTGAGGAAACCAGCATGTACATCCTGGTAATTTTTGCCAAAAAAATCGATGACAAGTACACCTTAAAACTAAAAAAACACAAAACAATGATTATAATGCCAAAAGGGCCTCAGCTCAGCATAATGTCAGATGACAACAAAAGGTGAATAACAAACACGTAGGGAAGTGTGTGTCCGTTAAAATAAATTAAGAGAATAAATAAATAATAAATAATAAATAAATAATAAATAATATCCTTGGACATTTCACACAACGCCATATAGTCCCAAGCTCAGCAACCTAATGCTTGTGTTATGGTAACGAGATGGCTGATAAACTATTTATTTACATAAAAAAATAAATAAATATGATATTATAGAAAAGCTTATACAAAATCAAGTAAGTATTCTGATTATGACAACTCTCTCTCACAGAGCCGTGACCCCACAGTGGGGACATAACAGGCTGATTAAGCTCATGTATAGTATTTTATGGAGAAAAGGTTTTTACCTTAATGTCGCTATGATAAATGATGGGATAACGGTATTATCCCTATGGTGTATAGAAAAGCCCATGGGAAATACCCTAATCATAATAATGTGTTTTTAAAGAGGGGAGATTTATTTTGAAAGATACACAATAGTCCAATATTTTGTAGAAGGTTGGGTACATCTATATACATGTTCCATGTTGTCTGTATATTTTTATGGGTTCATATGTGATCATGTTGCATACAGGGTTAAATTAAATTAGCTAGCGTCTAAACATGATAACACAAAACATTTTCTTTGGAAGGTCGTCGACTGCAGTTAGTGTATTCACTTGAAATATCAGTTGAATAAATCAGTTTTTAATTTAAAAATTAGAACTCAAACTCAAAGCATTTATTTCAATTAAACCAATTACAGGCACTTTTGAATTGTCAAGGTGTCGGTCAGTCAGAAAGATGAAGCTAGTTGCCCATTCCAAAGCGTAGGTACCTATGGAGAGGATCGGGCAAGAAACTCCATGGACACTCTTTTAAATCAAATATTATGGTTACAAAGACTTGGTTACATAATTCATGTTAAAAATTATGCATGTGAGAACGATGTAAAACTTTAAAAGCGTCCGTAATGAAAAAACAAAAAAAAAAAACAATTCAAATATTAAATTAAAATAAGCCATGGCGGTAGAGATGACCAGTTCCTACTGACAGCGCCTGTTCACGAACATGACGCATGTATTAGCACCATTCAGCTCAACCATTTTGAAGGGAGCTAAATGATCCAACACATGCGCCACCATCAGCGAGACATTTGAGTGAGCATGACATACCCTCAGCCGCCAGGGCACATTCAAGTCAATGAAAGACGTACCCAGTAAATGGTAGCTTTATAGTATGACATAGTACTCACACATGTGCTATGTAATTATACAATACTAGGAGATTGAATTTATATAAAAAAGACTGTTTATATCTTTATTAATGACGCACTTAATTGCAGGATTTATTTGTTTTAAAGCTACCTTTCGTAGCCTATTTTTTGTAGAAATTAGGACTCTAATGCGTAAAACTCATAGGTACTACAAGTAACAACATTACCAGCTCGCGATGTTATTCTTCACCGTTTTGAGAGCAGGGTAATCAAACAATTTGCACAAAGTAAAGTGCCTGAGCGTTTGAGCACTGGTGGCTCAGTGGTAATGGCCTTGACTTATGAAGTGTCATGAAGAGGTCGTGGGTTAGAACCCAGCCAGGCCCTTCACTTTGTGTAAATAATTTCATCACCACTGCTCTCAAAAAGGGTGAAGGAAAACATCGTGAAGAAACCGGCATGTCCTAGAACCAAAAATTCGAAGACTTGTGACATCTACCAACCCGCACTGGGCCCGCTAAATCACTTTTCTTCTGAAAAGTACACATGTTGTTTTAACATGGGATTCAACGGAAATAGCAAATGGGACCCATCGTTAATACCAAAAAAATGGGATCCAACGAAAATAAATCGTGGTAGATTACAGCCCACTCCCTCTCGAAAAAAGAAAGCCTGTGTCCCAGCAGTGGGAACATTATATTATGCTGATCAAGTATTTTCTAACTGAACAGACAGCTGTGCTGCTGGGGAGTTTGTTGCGCCACTTCTTCTCCCCAGCGAAAGCACTAGGAAGCGGTGAAGGGCGAGCGTTTTGGTTGACTGTCTTTTGTTAATTTTAAAATTCGTAAAATTGCTGATGCTCAGCCTAATTTGAATAAATGACTTTTGATTTGATTTGATCTTTAACTTTCAGACTTAGGTACGCTTGGTTTCACTGACTTTGCTTGACTTTGAGTTGGGACGGAGAGATAAATAATTATGACTACAAACGCGTCTTTGTTTGTTTATGATAAAGCAGCTGTTGCCTACGGCTTTGGCTACGTGGAGTAGTATTTAGGTAGTTACTCTATGAATTGTTAAGCAAGGAGTACAAGTTTAGTGATCTTCCACTTTTAAGTTTATCAACAGAAAGGCTGGATGGGCCGACAACGGGGTGGTTTACCAAACTACATGTTAGCAACACAGCTTGAAACCTTCCTGTGATTGTGATTATCTTTTTACCCGACTACGGCGTAGCAAAAAAAGGTTATGATTTTGACCGGTATGTATGTATGTATGTTCATCTCTGCTCCCTCATAACTTTTACTACTTGCCATAATTAGACAAATAAAGTATCGTTGAAGGCGTTTGATCGTGCGGGTTATAGACTATGTGACGTCATATTAAATTGAATATGGCGCCCTCTAGCGTGCATAAATAATGACCTAAAAATATAAATCATGCCTTGTTGGATATCAAATGAAAGGGCTTAATTAGCACATTTAAAAAATATAAATATTACTGAAATAAGCCCCAAAATAATTAAATATAAAATAAGTTTAAAAACTAAATCCCGATTACAGAAAAGGATGAAACAAGAAAGTACCTTTCTGTGGTCGCATACCGCTGTGCTAACATATTATAAGCAGTGGTAGCATGCGACCACGGGAAGTACTTTCTTGTTTCATACTTTTCAGTAATCGGGGTTTTTATTTTTAGTGTTTCTGAATTATACTAATATAGTTTTTAAATAAGATGGGCCTTGATGCCTGACAATAAAATATTTTTATTTTATTTATTATTTTTATTATCTAGGGACTAAGATTAGAATGTGAACGTTGTTACAAATACGAGAATTTCCACTCTGTTCTCATACTGCACATTAGTAATGGAAAAAACACACATCAGTCGTGCTGGCAACCACTATAAGCCAACGAAACTGTACCTTATTTTATCACATATAAGTATGTTTTTTGCGCAAATGCATTAGCTGTCTCTTCTTCCATTTTGTACCCCATTTTAACTAGCTTTGAGCTCTCCTAGCCTCCCATCTAATATGTTGAGCCAGGAAATTTATTATCAGCCGAGTTACGTCACTCTTTCTTTATTGTGATCGTAAATAAAGCTGTGAGGTCGGACGTATATGAGATACTGTGGGCCTAGCACGAACATTCGACTTTAAAGGCGGATGCAGACATTGCGAGGCATGCGCCGTGCACCGCCTCGCAACACACGCCTCGATTAATTTGCCTGGAGTAAAAATAAAACCAGCACATGCTCAGGTCGACTGAGGCATGCTCGGATCGACCGCGTGCGACGCATTTGCCTCGCAATATGCGTACCTTCAATTGTGGCGAGGCATGAGCTAGGCAAGTACAGAGCGTCGTGCGCGGCACATGTCTCGAATACTGAGTGTTTGGCTACGTCCACACGTACTCTTTGACCGTGGAGCGTTTGCCGACAAACGCTGGATTACCCTACACGTGCGTAACACATGTCTCACCACGAATTTAAACGTCCACACATTGCGAGCGCCGTGCGCTGCGCATGCCTCGCATTGTTTGTACATGGCTCCGTGGCCACGAGTTACGTGCTCAAGCGACAAGGGTCTTGCGACAGTGACTGCGGAGAAAAGTAATAGTAAAAATAGCCCGCGAACTTCAAAGGGGATTGAAGATTTTTATATGGAGCTTGGCATACCTAGTAACTCCCGCCATTTTGTTTTTTTTTTTTCAAAGTGGCGGCCACGCATGAAACCTGTATAAATCGATAGCTGGTGTCAATGCAAAAAGAAAACATTAAAAGACGAAACCCCGTAAAGTTGATCACGCGACGTCCATATTTTTTGAACTTGCGGACTTAAGTATAGATGTCTGATTTATATATAACTTATAAATATTGTTGCATAGGCTGGCGCTGCTGCTGCGGCTGCGAAAAACCACAAGCTGCGAAAGTATCTTAACGGTAGGTAGTTATATTTTCGAGCAGTTTGGGGTTGTAACCCTTGGGCCGTGGGGTCCGAGTGCTCATGGTTTGTTCAACGAAATTTACAAACGGCTGGTCGATATGTCACGTGACTCAAGAGCTGGCTTTTACCTTGGGCAGAAGCTATAGCGTGGTAATGCCGCCAGTCTCTTGGGTACATTAGCGGTCGACAGCGATGCGAAGGAATTTTTCGACGCTATATTTTAGTTACGATATTACATTTTAATTTTATAGTTTGTTATTTAAATTAGATATATACTCATTATTATATTTATTACCATGGTTAAAGTTTCACAGATTTTTTTAAGGTTGATTTTGTACGTGGTAAACTTAAGTAACAAAAAAAAAAAAATTTAATGTAATTTTTTTTTTTTACTTTTCAATGTTTATTTTTTCAATTTATTAGGTTAATTCATCGGCAAGAAATAAGGCTTTTTATTTATTTGTTTTATTGTATTTTAAGTGAAAGGAGCTCGTGGCTAAGTAGCCTCGGTTCAATTAAAGGTTTAGTTGCGTTTGTCGGTGTCGGTCCGTGGATGGGTGATCATCCATTACATATTAAGACCCTTCCGTGGTTCGAAAAGCATGTTAAGCCGTTGGTTCCGGCGGCCATTTGTATATCTTTGACAGTCTTCACCGATATTCAAAAACTCGAAAGTCTGACAACCAAAGGGTATCGCAATACCCAGTAACTGGGTTGTGGAGGTCAGATAGGCAATGGCTCTTTGTAAAATGTAATCTAAACAAATATTATAAAGAGAAAAGATTTGATTTTTGTATATTTGTTTCGATTTATTCCGGTCTGATCCCCTGAGTCCCCCCCTCCACCCCCCCCTCCTCGATCCCCTGCTAGTTCTCTTACGCTTTTACGCTAAAATGGCTGAACAGATTTGAATGAATTTTGAAAAACGTGGATAGATCATTACCTGGAATATGACATATTATACTTTTTATCCCAATATTCCCACGGGATCGGAATCGGGAGATCTGGATGGGTGAAATCGCGGGGCGTAACTAACGTAAAATATAATGAAGCCGACCGCACTAAAAGGAATGTTTTTGTTGGAAAAAGGCTCGCCAGAGGATGATGAATATTAACATGAATGTCAATATAATATTCATGAAAGAAATACAGTCTGTTTATGACAGTTTTTTTTTTCACCGAAAAGATACTCAATCAACAATATTAAATTGGAATTCAGGGTTCGACGACTTCTGATAACGTAGTATCATTTTTATTTTTGAATAATTTGGAAGCCAATTTTTTTTTGTAGCGTGCGGAACCCATATCTGACTATTGCTCAAACGTGACGCAATTTTAGGTCTTCACATAAATTAGCAAATACGTACGTAACCTCATAATGGGAGGATGGAAGGTGGGGAGGTGCCGCATACGCAGATCAGAGCCGTCCATGAACCCCCATCTGTGGAGATTTCTTTGCTCCGGCCGACATGGCCTCAAAGTATATTTAGAGATTTCCAATTCGGCCACGGTAACGCGTGTCCAGGCGGAAGGCTCTCAGATGGTTCGATAAATTTGTCAGGGGTTTTATATATAATCCTGTATGTAACAACAAAACCCTTTTCTGTCGTCATATGTTTTGAGAACACGACACGGTACCCCAATTTAGGGAAACTGGGCCAAATCATAACGTTATTTATTATTAGTAGCCCCAAAACTCCGGGAATCTCTGTTGGACCCTTTTTCCCTCGCTCCTCGCGCGGATTGAATTAACGGGGAAAGTTTCTTTATTTAGATGTTGTCCTGTACGTTATTAGTAACCCGCCTCCGTTTAGTGTTTTTTATGACTTGAAAAAATTTCGAGATTCCTTTACGCATCATCTGCCTAGCCTTTTCCCAACTATATTGAATACCAGCATTTTACATGAAGCGACTGCCTATCTGACCTCCACAACCCAGTTACTGGGTAATACGATACCCCTTGGTATGACTGGTTGTCAGACTTTCAGGCTTCTGACGACCCGTAACAACTGCCAAAGATCCACGAATGACAGCCGGGACCAACGGCTTAACGTGCTTTCCGATGCACGATATGTAAAGATGGTCCCATCCATGGACCAACCGCGGCAAGCATAGCTTATCGATCGACCCGCGCGGCTGTTATTACTTAGCCACAAGCCCGAGTTTTCTTTACTATAATATATATCTATCTATTATTTATGTACACACAGCAAAACGGATAAGTACAGATGAGTACAAAGGTACCTACTGTTTCTTCCAACACACCTGCGAAATTGAATATAAAAAAAGAAATGTAAACAATGTAAACAATGGTGTGTGAGAACATGAAGAAAATAATTCACTCTAGTAATAATAAAGCTGAAAAATTTGTTTGATATTTTGTTTGTTCGTATTTGGTTACATTAAACAAATAAGTATGTGTTTTTGGAAAAACCACTTTAATACATATACCTACTTCAGTTTCCACTACAACTATAAACACTTTAGCGACTTTTTCTATAGTAATTTACATTTACATAAAGTTGATAATTTATTCGTTAAAATGGAAGAAACATCAATTGGAAACGGATTTCAATTGACCATAGACTAATTTATTTTGTTAACTGTACATTTATCGCACATCAGCCTGTCCTGTGGTTGAATATACAGTACCATCCTTAAACACCTACTTCATTTGGGTCAAATAAAATCCCGGCAATAATTCTGTATGTAAATTCTGAAAACATAAAAAGCTCATATTTCATTAATACAGATGTATACTTATACCACAAATAATTATAAGTAATGACCATTCTTGTTATTTTGACAGAATGTAGATTAATTATTTGACGTATATGTACAGTGGGCTGCATCAATTGGTTACTCCCTTTGAAAGCATTTAACAATTGGGGTAGGGTACCCAATTTCATGTGAAGAGGCTTGTAGCTAAGTAATAACAGCCGCACAGGTCGAACGATCAGGTTAAGCTACGGTTGCCGCGGTTGGTGCGTGGATGGGTGACCATCTTGACATTCCAAGACCCCTCCGTGTATCGGAAAGCACTTTAATCCGTTGGTCCCGGCTGTCATTCGTGGATTTTTGACAGTCGTTACGTGTCGTCTGTAGCCCGAAAGTCTGACAACCAGTCTTACCAAGGGGCTATTACCAAAATTATCGTATTATTTCGACGTAGGTTGCGCGTCGATGTTGATGCCACTCTGTATTACGCTAGATGGCGTAACTGCGACATGGGATCACAGTTTTTGTATGACATTTCTTCTGATAAATAAAATGAAATGCAACGAAATTACCAGAACCAGCGCTGGGGCTCTGTCTCGTATATTGTCTTGGCATTATGCTGAGCGATGGCCGTTTTGCGTGGATGTGATGCATGTTTTCTCCCAAATTGTTCTTTTGTTTTTGTTTTTTTTTTTGCGTCATGTTTGCCGCAAATAAACGTAAGTATTTTCTGTCGATCTTTCAAATTGTCTGTAAAAAGGTTAACGGAATCATTTTTACACGTTATAAAAAAAAAATAAGGTAGTTAAGGTCGGCGTTTCCTATCTGACTACTCTGAGAAAGGCCGAAACAAACTCAGAGGTCACAGTCTCTTTTAAAGTCCAGACATATGATCTTGGTCAGATCATATGAAGACCATGTAGATCGATGTCGGAGATGGACTTTTGAGGAAAGTACCACACAGATTGAGAGGAACTGTCCAGTCAGTCCATGCAAGAATTTGTCAGTATTCCTGTAGCTCAATTCAGAACTTGAGGATAGCCTTTCTATCTTAAAACTCTTTGTAAAACAAAAGAATATGAAGCGTCTAGGTAAAAATGCCACTTTGACAGAATCATAAAACAATACATATCACGCAATTCATCTGTTTGACAGTTTCACAACTTTAAATCCCTGAAGGGTTAGGCAGAGGTGTACCTGTAGCATTTTACGAATCTCCATACAAAACTGTCATACAGATGAAATTGCGTGATATGAATTGTTTTATGATTCTGCCAAAGTGGTCTTTATGGGCCCCCAGACTGTGAACGTTCTTAAAATTACGAGAATTTCCTCTCAGATCCCTCTTCCTAACCTCTCAGATAAAGCAGATAATATGACGTGGAAACATGAAGCGAGGATTCAAGGACAACCCCTACGGAATTATATATTTGAAATGGGTCTGAGATGTACGGAGTAATACGGGCGAATAGTTTCCAAAGTTATGCGAATAATCGCGTTTTATGACTTGTAACATAATCATCTGCCTAGCCTTTTCCCAACTATGTTAGGGTCGGCTTCCAGTCTAACCGGATGCAGCTGAATACGAGTATTTTACATGGAGAGACTGCCTATCTGAGTTGCTGGGTAATACGATTTCCCTTGGTAAGACTGGTTGTCAGACTTTCGGGGTTCTGATTACCCGTAACGACTGTCAAAGATCCACGAATGACAGCCGGGACCAACGGCTTAACGTGCTTTCCGAGGCACGGAGGGGTCAGGGTATGTAAAGATGGTCACCCATCCACAGACCAACTTCAGCAAGCGTAGCTTAACCAGATCGATCGACCTGTGCGGCTGTTATTATTTAGCCACGGGCCCCTCCTCGTTTATGACTTGTAACAACATCATGTAAAAAGAGGGGCTTCTCGTAATTTTAAGAACGTTCACAGGCGGATCTCTGCAGTCTCAATCTGTCAAAAATACCTGAAATTTCCCACCATTTTTGATAAGTTTTGATATTAATTGTCGCTGAGCTGAGATTGCGACTAGATTTTGAACGCTTTTAATTACGGGAATGGGCCTCAGAGTATGTATCACACTGACATATAGAAATTGGAGACAAATGAGAAAAAAAAATGGCCCTTGGTATTGAAGTTTTGTATGGGATAGCCCATAGACTTATAAAAAAAGATGGACTCCGCGCCACGCATATCGAAAGTGAAGCACCGTACCGATCTATGTGTGCGTGATTGACGATTGACGCTGTCGTGTCACGTAATGGCGGCCGGTCGGCATACTATGATGTAAATGTGAGGCGTGTTTGTACAAACGGTCCGGCATACTTATTGTGCTTCACTTTCGATATGCGTGGCGAAGAGTCCATCTTTTTTTAAAAGTCTATGGGATGGCAGATATTTTTTTTTAATGAATATAGATTTTAAACTAAATCTTCTAGAAAGTTTAAAAAAAGAATGGAATAATCGCTTTCCATCAGGCGTGATCGAGGACAAGCAATAAACAAAAAACTTAAACAATAAAAAAAAAGTTATCAATCTTCTCTTCTGAATCTTCTGTTCTTGATTGCTGTATTATAAGTGCAGTCAGCAAGTAGTTTCCGCCGGCCTACAGTCTCTCAACAGCTGAAGGCCGAAAGAAACCCCTTCTGACCGTACCGAGATCTTCTGTCTTCTGTTCTTGAGTTATCTTCTTATCTAGAAGCGTTGTTTTAGAAAATAACAGTCTTGAAAAAAGGTACATGATAACATCTTAAAATTGTTCAAATTATATATTTTTAAATTAAATTCGCTAGCGAAACTCCGCAGACGTGGTGGGTGTAATATTTATAATAATAATAATATCCTTGGACATTTCACACAACGCCATTTAGTCCCAAGCTAAGCAACCTAATGCTTGTGTTATGGTAACGAGATGGCTGATAAACTACTTACATACATTTTTGTAAATACATACATATTATAGATAAAACACCCAGACCCGGAACAAATACTTGTAGGTCGTACAAAATATTTGTTCCGTGCGGTAATCGAACCCGGGACATGCTGCGCAGCAGTCAATCGCTCAACCACTGCGCCAACCGTGTCGTCAATCTATACATCTAAACTTAATAAAACAAAAAAGAAATTAAGTCAATGATTATTTATTGTGGGGTCGTCGACCGCTGTTATTGTTATCAATTGAAAATTGAAATATATTAGTTAAAAAAAAAAATGTTTACTTCACAAACAAGATGTTTGTTAAATACGGATCCCTAATGGATATCGCCGACCCAAAACAAGCAAACAAGCATAAAAACTGCATCGATGACGTCCGGCCAGCCACGAGTCGCCGACGAAATTCGACATTAGCTATTAATTATTTTAATACATATTTTTGTCATTCCATATTTTAGCAACGAATAGGTTTTACCAATTTTGATTGTAAGTAATAATTTTTAAAGTAACTTTGTTTTTTTTTCCGATCCATCGTCTGCAGCTTACATTTGGGTATCTAAACTCAAAACCTAGCATGATAAATGATAAATGATTTTTATTTTGTAAGTAGGTTTGCACAAACACTTTTACACGTCAATCATATTTTTATAAAACTAGATGAGGTCGGCGTTTCCTATCTGACTACTCTGAGAAGAAAGGCCGAAACAAACTCAGAGGTCACAGTCTCTTTTAAAGTCCAGACATAATCTTGGTCAGGTTATATGAAGACCATGTAGATCGATGTCTGAGATGGTCTTTTGAGGAAAGAACCACACAGATTGAGAGGACCTGTCCAGTCAGTGCACGCCTTTGTCAGAAATCGTGCAGCTCAACTCAAAACTTAAGGAGCTCAACGATTCGACGAACAATACCAAAGACAGGGACATTTAGGTAGGCCACATAAATTACTCAAACTGCCAGACCTAGAAAAAAACTAACAGAACAAAGAGAATAATATAAAATTAACAAAAAATAATAATAAAACGACCCACATTGTCTTCACATGTACAATAATTAAAATAATATAATACTTTACAAAGTAAACATGATAAAACAAAAGAAAACAGATTTTCTCAACTCCACATAAATTGCTAAGTACACAAACTACCCACATGAGTATTCAAGCATGAATTAATTTAAAATCGGTGACCAGAAACCGATGTCATCGGGTCGGGTCGACGAAAAACCGCAATCGACTACTTTCACAATTAACCGATTACCATAATCAGTCAATCGAAGTACCCGGCTTGTGGCCGAAACCGAATAGTTTTGCATACCAATAGCGGCTTTTGGTAATGTGTGTTTCGTAATGTCAATTACTTTGGAGATGATGGCTATAAGAGTAGGGGAAGACCAAAGAAATGATGGATGGACTGTGTGAATGATGATTTGGTTAGAAAGGGGGTGACTACCGAGATGATGACTGATAGAGAAGTATGGAAAAACAATACATGTTGCGCTGTCCAGAAATAAATTGGCGTTTAAAGGCACGAGAATGATGATGAAAATAAAGAAATACGTTTATTTGTGGCTAAAATGACGCATAAAAAAAAACTATTTGGGCGAAAAGTGCTTATGGAACAATTCTAATTTAGAAAGATGTATGATTCTAATGAATTCTGTAAATACATATAAAAAAAGACTTATAAAAAAATATGGACTGCGCGCCACGCATATCGAAAGTGAAGCACAGTAAATATGCCGGACCGTTTGTACAAACACATCTCTCGCTCTCATTTACATCATAGTATGCCGACCGGCCGCCATTACGTGACACGACAGCCTCTGTGCAGGTACTAATTGCGTCAAGTAATAAAATAAAATAATGCCATCTTGTGTTGTGAAAAGGTGTAAAATAATTCTACATCCCAGAAAAAGTGCCAAGGAATAACTTATCACAGGTTATGACATGCCTCTTTTTTATAAGTCTATGGTCGCGAATAATGTTTTGATCAAGATACCACCTGACTGACGCTGGAAAACAAATTGCAAAAAACCTAAAAAAAAAAAAAAGAATTTCGCGTTCTTCCACTGCATTCACCTTAACTAAAACTTACTAAACCAGAGGGGCAATTCTCGTAATTTTAAGAACGTTCACAGTCTGATCTCAGTCTCAACCTGTCAAAAATACCTCTAATTTCCCTACATTTTGACAAGTTTTTGACGTTTCTTTGTCGCCGAGATGAGACTGCGACTAGATTTTTCTGATCTAAGTGACGAAAAAAACGGCACCATGTCCGAACGGTTCATGAACATACCGGCTCTTAGGCAAGGGCCCACAGAACGTATCTGTTCTTGGCGTAATAATAAATCCAATACAAAAATCCCACTTACTTCAATCCAGCGACAATCTCCATAGCACCGTTGAAGTTGCCAATGTTCCAACAAGTCAGGGCGACTCGGAGAACACACGCGAGAGCCGCCTTCCTGTCTTCAAGGGATGGATGGGAGAGCACCAGCTCTGTCACCCACGCTGACACCTGGAGACAAAAGAAGAGGGTCAGCTGTCTTGTTAAGGCGGAGGTTTCTTGAAAATGGTCAAAAAGTTGGTTTTTAAAGCAGTGTTTCTCTTAAACCGTAAATAATTTTGACAAAAAAAAAAAAAAGTTATATTTTCAAGTCTTACTTTATGAACAGTGATGGGACTCAAATCACAATGAAACGTACATTAATGCATCAAAAAAATCTTCAAATACACCTCTGACATTTCTTTAAAAGCAGTTTATTCCTTCATTAACAATTTTAATTATAATTAAAAATATACCATTAAATTGCTAATGCCAAACTGCATTCAGTGATGGATTATTTATTACTAAGTAGTTTGTAAATAGTTTGTAAATATATGATTGTTTCATATTTTGCAATCAATTACCAGCGTTGTGTCATCGCGCTTCTCTTTCTTTTCTATGCAGTCCGATAGTGACCGCGCTATAGGTCATGTAGTCGCCTTAAAGTGTGTAGCTAGTTCTGCCCGCGTGAAATTTCTTGTACCCCCGACCTGCCCCGTCACATCGTATTGCCTGCCCGCGTCATTACTTCGTTTTCGCTTAGCGTTTGGAGTTTTTATTTTATTTTTGGTCGACTCCTAACGGTCCTAGCGAGATGCTAATGCCTTACTCAAGAATCGGAATATAAAAAAAAAAAACAATCAAATCCGTCTGATAGTTTCATAGATTAGCGCGTTCATACAAACAAAGAGCTTTATTATTAGTTTAAATATTCTAGTTTAATATTATAAGTTTGTGGCAAAGTAACTTCTTTCTGCTACCGGTCCGTAGATGGGTGACCATTCATTTCATACCGAGACCCGAGACTTTGGGTCCGGTTTTTTATTCAAAATTCCGAAGTCCTGAATCCTGAAAACCTGTCAACCAGTCTTTGTATCTTTTGATTTTTTCATTCGATACCTCCACCACGCGTTCCCGAGATAAAGGGTCTTGACAGACAGACGGCCGGACAACAAAGTGATCCTATAAGGGTTCCGTTTTTTTCATTTTGAGGTACGGACCCCTAAAAACAGTAAACAGAATATGTATCCAAAAACAGTATCATTTTCACAAAATTATTTAACAAAACACCATTGTATTTGACACCTAAATCTGGCACGGAGAGAATCTCTAGTTAAACCAACTTGGGTGCGTCTAAATTATGTAGCGCCGCGCGCCGGCATCATAATCAGTATTAAAACACAGGGCCCGGAATAAGCCTACCCTTAGTATAGGGTGACTGTGTTTTAGGAGAAGGTGAGACTGTTCCCTTGTAGTGGTATCTACAACGCCACATGCGAACAACGCGTCATACCGACGTCACGCAAAATCCTGCATCTCAAAAGCAGAGTTTACCGTGCAACTAGCATATATTATATTCGTACATTAGCAGCAGCGGTTTCTCGGGGAATATCGGGATAAACACTAGCCTATTTGTTAATCCTGGTTATAAACTATCTGTGTTCCAAATTTCATCCAAATCCGTTCAGCAGTTTTGCGTGATTGAGTAACAAACATCCAAACATCTTTACAAACTTTCACATTTATAATGGCAGTCATTCGTAGATCTATCACCACGACAGTCATCACGGGTTGTCAGAAGCCCAAAAGTCTGACAACCAGTCTCACCAAGGGGTATCAAGTTACCCAGTAACTGAGTTATGGAGGTAAGATAGGCAGTCACTCCATGTAAAATATAATCAGCTGCATCCGGTTACTGACGGACTGGAAGCTGACCCCAACATAATTGGGTAAAGGCTAGGCAGATTGATTATTTCTTTCTTTCAGACTTGTCCCACAATTTGCCAAAACTAGAGTTACCCTACATTCTATCCCAAGACCAGTATTACTTTATAATAACTGAGTACGCGCGTAGTATCGTAGCTAATGCAAAAGTATTTACATATTTTGCAATATAAACAAGATAGAAGATTTTTCTAAAGTTTTTCATAGGTTTTTCTAGGTTTTTCTAAGGAAACTAGTGTTGCATTATTCATGGAAACCCTTCCGTGCCTAGGAGGGGCATATTAAAGCTTTTATGCCAGCTGAAAAGAGGTTTTAAGTATGATGATACGAATTTGCACGAATTTAATCGGCGACTCGCACGAAATTAATTTATTTGTGAACGAGTCGACAACTCCAGAATTATGTTAGGCAATTGGCATATTTATATTAGAGTGTTCAATAATATTTTTAAGAGCGCAAATGTGAATGATTAAGGGTTCGATTAAGTACATACCATTTTACGTTCTATTTTATGTTCGTGGAACCAATGACTGAAAAGATGATCTGAATAACACCTGAGACTTAGCGTGCTCTCGGATGCACGTAGGAGTCTCCATATATAATGGATGATGAAGTACTTAGTACAGAAAGAAAGAAAGAATTTTTTTTATATCGCATCTATTCGAAAAAAGCTAGTGTATTCTTTGTAAACAGGGACTAAAATAGCTCTTTAATTCCTAGGGACTAAAAGTGATTTGAATTTGGAATGTGGATATTGTTAGTAAAAGTTCCAGACACCAAAGACATCAATCACGAACATTGTATGAACAAGTAACAGGCTCATCATCATCATCATCATCTGCCTAGCCTTTTCCCAACTATGTTGGGGTCGGCTTCCAGTCTAACCGGATGTAGCTGAATACCAGTATTTTACATGGAGCGACTGAACAAGTAACAGGCTGTATAATAAAGTAAAAGAGCGTTAGCCAAATAAAAAAAAAATTGTTTGTGATAAAATAAAAAACGCGTGATTCTTAAATAAAAAACGCGATATTCTGCCTTCGTTCGTAATTGTTCACTCAAAATATTCGAAGTGCGCCACTCGAGCTTAGAGCGAGAGAAACACTCTCGCTTTCAAAATAGTTGTTTGCTCCCTTGGCAAACAATCTACTTTTTTTTTATTTGGGACACATACAGGAAGTACAAATAGATAAAAAAGGAGCATTTAAAGCTAAGAAAGTTACATTAAAAACAACCAGAAAACAAAAAAACAAAAAAGACCTGTACGAGGCCAAAAAGGCTTCTCTATGTCAGCATAATTCTGCGATATTTAAAAAATAAATACCTCAGCGCTGATAGTCTGTTATGACCCGCGGATTTAGTAGGTACAGACGCAAGCACACCAAGCCACCCGAAACTGTCAAACCCAATCAACTTTGAACCTTAAGAGGAAATGAGGTCGGAGAGATTTTAGAAAAAACCTAAGCAAAAAGTGAAAAGAAAAAAAAATAAGATACAGATAAAAAAAAGTAAAGTTGAAAATCTATTAAAGAAATTTGACAGGTTGTAGTCGCTTGATGTGCTGGCGTATGTACTTAATGCACGCTCTACATAATACTTTTAATAAAATATAAATAATTCCCAAAAATTCTTCAATTTACTTTTCTGCCTGAATATTACAGTAAGAGGTCGTAAAGGTAAATAACAATTAATCTATAAAATAGGAAGACGTGTTTTAATTATACAGAAAGCTGTGGAGGCTTAGCCGTTTTAGTGATGTATCTATGTCTGTCGGAATTCATCGACTATCGATGAAATATCAGGTATTTTTTGGAATTTGATAACATGGCATGTTCTGCGACTTACATCATTCTTGAAGAACACATTGATTGGTTATTGTAGTATCTTGTATAAGTTTTGTAAATTAATAAGTATGTTATTTTTAATAATCAACCATCGTAAGTCATAAAATTTATAGCTTCTCATGACTGGAACCTTAGGCAACAACAACAACAAGTTATAGAAAAATTACCAGCACATTTTAAAACCATACAAATTCTTCAACACGAAACTTAAAATAAAAAAAATAAAATAAAAAAAAATTAATTCCTCAAATTTCATGATTGCACCTACCATTGTTTGTCTCTGCATCACCCAAAGGTTGACTGGTAGAAAATGCCTATGGCATTAAGTCCGCCTCTGTACATTTTTGTGCTTGAAGTATTAAATAAATAATAATAATAAATAAATAAACTTTAAACTCCTTTTTTTTTTGTTAACCTATACTGTCCCACTGCTGGGCAAAAGGCCTCAACAAATCCTTCCAGAAACTCTTTTCACCTCGAACCAGCCCTCGCGGTACACGTCCTGGTCATCTCGCCATCTCTTTCTGTGCCGGCCTCGGCGGCGGCGTCCATCTTCAGGCACCCATTGTGTGGATATTTTTGCTCAGTGGTCATCGTGCATGTGGCTGATGTGACCCGCCCAATCCCATTTGAGCCAGGCAGCCTTCTTTCCTACATCCAGTATGCCCGTTTTGGAGTCCCTTTAAACTCCTACATTTAGGAAATTTAATCTTTCTCATCATCTGCCTAGCCTTTTCCCAACTATGTTGGGGTCGGCTTCCAGTCTAACCGGATGTAGCTGAATACCAGTATTTTACATGGAGCGACTGCCTATCTGACCTCCACAACAAAGTTACTGGGTAATACGATACCCCTTGGTAAGACTGGTTGTCAGACTTTCGGGCTGCTGACTACCCGTAACGACTGTCAAAGATCCACGAATGACAGCCGGGACCAACGGCTTAACGTGCTTTCCGAGGCACGGAGGGGACACGGTATGTAAAGATGGTCACCCATCCACAGACCAACCGCGGCAAGCGTAGCTTAACCTGATCGATCGACCTGTGCGGCTGTTATTATTTAGCCACGGGCCCCTCAAATTTAATCTTTCTATTAAGAACAAAGTCGTTAAGGTTATGTTTTGCGTCACATTTGAACAAAGGGCAACGAAGTCTTTATTGAATTTAACTTGAAAAGTTTAAGTACAATCTGATTGAATTATTAACTTGTCCCCTTTGTAGATTTTAACAGTTATTCTTTGGGATTATATTGTTATCGTTCGGGGATTGGTATAGAGGGGCTCGTGGCTAAATAATAACAGCCGGGTCGATCGAAGGTTAAGCTACGCTTGCCGCGGTCGGTCCGTGGATGGGTGACCATCAATTACACATCGAGACCCTTCCGTTTTATTACGTGCCGGCTGTCATTACGGGTCGTCAGAAGCCTAAAAGTCTAACAACGTCTTAGTTTGGGGTATTTATTGTGTTACTCAGTAACTGGGTTGAGGAGGTTAGATAGGCAATCGCTCTATGTAAAATACTAATATTTAGCTGCGTTTGGTTAGACTGGAAACCAACCAAAACGAATGGGGTCACTACCGAGATGACGACTAATAGAGAATTATGGAAGAAATAGATAATTTCGCCGACCACTAATAAAGTTCAGGGGAATGATGAGTGTGTTTGGTTTAATTTATGATATTTCTGTGCAACGCAGCCTATCGCAGTTCACTATGGACATAAGCCTCTTCCAGACTGCGCCACAACACCCTGTCTTCCACCTTCGGCATCCAGTCTGTCTCAGACATTTTCTTAAGATTGTCGGTCCATCTAACTTGAGGGGCGTCCCACGCTACACTCCAGACCTCGTCTGCTCCACCGGCCATCGGTCCTTTGACAAACATGGCCGTCCTCTCCCACTTCAGCTAGCTTAATCTGCAGGATATGTCCGTAACTCTGGTTCTTTTCCGGATAATTCAATTTCTAATTTTATCTTCCATAGAGCTCCGAGGCATAGCCCGCTCCACGCGGCGAGCGACCTTGAATCTTCCTGTGTACGTACCTCAATAAATACTTTTCGTTATTTGTGCCTCTTTTCGGGACAGGGTCGGACCGGGCTCCGCACGGTTTACACAAATCATCCTTTAATGTGTTCTCTGAGGCATGAAGGACGCTTGATGTGTAATTAATGGTCACTTATTTCAGGTGCGACTGCGGAAAATCCTGCTAATACATTTGAGAGGAAAAAACAAATGAAGTACGGTGAGATGAAAAGAGGAAATGAAGGAGATATATTCTGTATTCGTAACCTAGTTTCTATACGTGGTACACCTTTTGGCAGTGCAGGAGAATGATAGGTAAGAAATGGGGCCTATCCCCTAAAATTATACTCTGGCTGTACACTGCAGTGATCCGCCCCATGATCACCTACGGGGCTGTGGTCTGGTGGCCCCGTACCAAGCTAGTTACAGCCGTCAACAAACTACAACACATGCAAAGACTAGCCTGCATGGCGACTACGGGCTGCATGAGGACTACTCCGACTGCAGCAGTTGAAGCCATCCTGGGAATCCCACCACTCCACCTGTTCATACAGCAGGAAGCGACGATGGCGGCAGTACGTCTTAACACACTAAATCTCTGGGGTAAGAGTGACACACCACACACTACGCTGCTTGAGGGACTCCACAAGGAATATCCCATTACGAAAGCCATAAACGACCGGGTACCCAAACAATTTATCTTCGATAAAAAATACAAGATCCAGCTTCACGAGGACAGCCGATGTGAGGGGCTGAGCCCTGCAGAACTGCGCATCTTCACGGATGGATCTAAAACAGGGAGTGGCACAGGTGCTGGAATCTTCTCGGAGGACTTCAACATACATATTGCCACACCTTTGGGGGCCCATAACACAGTGTTCCAGGCCGAATGCATGGGCATTTCACTAGCCGCTGCAGCTATTATGGCCAGGAAAGTAATGGACCACTCGATTCGCATACTCTCAGACAGCATGGCGGTTCTGCAAGCGCTGAACAGTTATACTGTTGACTCTGGGCTAATATACGAGTGTCACCAGCGCCTCAACCAGGTCGGTAACCTCAATAAAATAACCATTCAATGGATCAAAGGACACAGCGGTTCGCTGGGTAACGACGCAGCCGACGAGCTTGCCAGAAGGGGGTCTAGCATGGCACCAGTGGGACCTGAGCCCATCGCCCCACTCCCCTTCGGGTATATACGCACTCTGGTAAGGAAACGCACCAGAGACCAGCATTGCAAACTTTGGACGGACCAAAGCGAGTGTAGGCAGGCTAGGGAAGCACTTCCCACATTAGACGGCCGCCTCACTAAACAGGTTCTCCGTCTAACTAAACAAAAGCTGCGTATAGTTACTGCAGCTTTAACCGGCCATGGGTCATTTAATAAACACCTCTTTGTCATAGGAGTAACAGACAGTCCGCTGTGCAGAGCCTGCATGGAGGACGACGAGACAGCGGCACACGTGCTTCTAAACTGCCCGGTGGTCGCCACGTACAGGGCAAAGTACTTCGGTAACCCAGGTACCCTACGTGAGACGGTCAGTAACATCAAGGCGTTGCTGGCCTTCCTTGAGGAGCTGGGGTGGATCGAATAATCGAAATTCCCACCCGCACGCAAAATACGCGCATTGACGTGGAGTTGCGGACAACAGCCCGTATTACCTATTACCTATACGTGGTACACGTTTATATCGGTCTACAGGAGCTTATCAAATACACAATATAGTGCCACGATTAATGGACCCGTTTGGCCTTGTGCTTGTAATAGTTTTAAGATACCTAGTACACACAATAGGTTTAGTATTTAAGTTTTGAGTTGAGCTGCACGATTTCTGACAAATGCGTGCACTGACTGGAGAAGTAAAAGTAAAAGTGTTGTTACGGACGCCGAGCTCGCCATAGAATTAAGTACCTATAATTATGAATAGTATTTGTATGTAAATTAATTGTATGTAATAGTAGTAATAAGTTTGCAATGATTGTAATTGGTTGGCAAGTCTGGCCTCCAGCAGATCGAGACAAGTCGAAACCTGTCGGAGACCAGACGTAAACCAAACTAACTGGATTGGTGGGTTGCATAAAGTTATTAGAATTTACACAGACGTGCACCCACTACTTGCGCCCACGTGCCCGTGTATAATAAGGGGCGCCGAATCCAGTTGATTTGTAGTTCGCCAGTAGTAAGAAAATAAATACGAAGAACAAATCGGAGTTTTAATAAGAAGAACCATACAGTCCACACCACGATACAGTCTGACCATTACAGTCTGGTCCTCCGAACCCGGATCAAGCAACAAGAATCTGCGACTTGGAAGAACGAATTATTCGTAAGTTGAACCAGTAATAACTTACCTGCATATCTCTGCTGTATATTTCTGCTGTGTCACTGTGCGCCGTCAACCGAACGCGATGGTAGTCACCCGTAGTCAAAGTGACTTAGCAGAAATGGAAGAACAACGGAGAGCCCTAGAACAAAGGGACGAAGAGCTACGAACAGCAGTACGTCGCAAGGAAGCGGAACGAATAGAACGAGAGCGACTACGACGACTATCGCTTGATCCACCGGCGTCGCCCCAAGTCGAAAGAATGGCCGGACCTACTACCGCCGCAGACGTCGCTACGGCGGGACCATCGTCAGAACAGCGGCGTATAAGATCGCCGCCGCGATCAGTGAAATCAAACACAAGCGCGACTACGCGGCTACGATTGGCCGAACTTGAGGCGGCCGAGAAGCTAGCAGCCATCCGACGAAAGGAGCTGGAAATTGAAGCAGATCTAGTGAAGAAAAGATTGGCTGCTGAGGTCTCCGTGATCCAGGAAGACCAAGAAAGCATCCATGAAGATTTACTTCAAGAGGAACACCAGCACCAGAAGGTGGACCAATGGCTACGCACCCACCCCATCAGCACACGGGGGGAGGGGGACGCAAATGCAGAAGCCAAAGAAAATCCGAAGCAACAACGGTTTGATGTGCCACGAGGAAGGTCACCGACGCCAACGAGAGCCAGAAACAGCATTGACCAACTAGCTGCGACCCTGGAGAAGATGGCGAGACCACGACTTCGGCACACAGATCTACCGACTTTCTCTGGTGCGGCCAGTGAGTGGTTACCATTCAAGGCATCCTACTACGACACGACCAACATGTACAACGTGTCACCGGCAGAGAACCTCCAGCGACTTAGAAGTTGCCTCAAAGGCGAAGCACGAGAAACAGTAGCGGCACTTCTGCACGCGGCCACAGAACCGGACGCTGTCATGAAGACGTTGGAGCAGTGCTTTGGCCGACCAGAGGTGATCATAGACAAAGCGCTGGACGACCTGAAGAAGATGCCAAAACCTAGTGCCTCAGCCAGTGACCTAAACAGTTTCGCGATCAAGATTCAAAATACAATATGTGTGTTAAAGACAATCGACCGCAAAGGGTACCTCTATAATCCCTTGCTAACCCGGGAAGTGCTTGAAAAATTAAGTCCTCATCTCCGATCCCGGTGGTGCGACTTTGCCTGTGACAACGAAGGGACAGCAGAGCCAGAAATAGTGATACTATCTCGCTTCTTAATGCGTGAAGCAGATAGGGCGTTACGATACACATACGCCCCGACAACGAGCGCCGCGACCACACCACACAAGAAGGAGACCAGGCCTGCCATAACACTGAAGAAGAAGTCCAACACAGTGTACGCAACGGTTGAAGAAACCGAGGAAGATCAGTGTCCCAATTGTAAGCAAAGCCACATATTAACTCAGTGCCCGAAATACAAATCAATGAACGTGGACCAGCGCTGGGAACTAGTGAAGGAGCATAAGATATGCTTTAAGTGCGCCCAGAAGAAACACCGGCGCATCACGTGCAAGGCAAAACCGTGCGGTGTGAACCAGTGCCGCCGGCCTCACCACGCCACGCTGCATCAAGAAAGAAAAGAGTCGCCCGAAGTAAAGTCAGCGACTGAACATAAGTCTGAAGAACCAACAAAGGAGGAGGCAGTCATGTCGGTGGCTACCCTAACAACCACTGGCCCGAAGACTGTCCTTCTCAAGATGTGCCCCGTGGTCATCACAGGTCCACGGGGGGAGGTAAAGACTCACGCACTCTTCGACGAAGGAGCCACCATTACCCTCATTGATGAAGACCTGGCCACCAGCATTGGGGCCGAAGGGACGTCACAACCACTACACATCCAAGGGGTGAATATGACGTCGCGAGAGCAAGAAAGCAAGATCGTCACGGTGCAAGTGAAAGGAATCAGCAGTAATAGCGCATCACACAAGCTTCAGGCAAGAACCATGAAGAACCTGAGGCTTCACCAGCAGTCAATTCCGAACTCTCTGCTGGAGTATAAGCATCTACGCGACCTCCCAACAAACGAGGTGTGTTATGAACCAACACGCCCCGGACTCCTAGTGGGGACGGACCACTGGGAATGCATCGTGTCAAGAGAACTCCGAGTCGGCGGCCCCAACCAGCCAGCTGCATCCCTAACGCAGCTCGGCTGGGTAGTGCACGGGACCGCACCACGAAACATCATCATGAACGAAGATAACGTGTTGCATCTCTATGAGAGCGGGGAGCAGCACCACAACCACCGGCGGCTTCACGACTTAGTGGAAACCCACTTCAAAATCGAAGCGCTGGGTATTGCGCGAGAACCGCGCGTAAGTGATGCTGACCAACGAGCGACAGCTATCGTCGAAAGAACCATAAAGAAGATCGACGGTGGCTACGAAGTCGGACTGCCATGGCGACACGACAACGTCACCATGCCACCCAGTTATGGTGCAGCGCTCCGCCGATTAAGAAAAATCGAACAGAGAATGGATACGTCACCCGACTTCGCCGAACAGTATAGCGCCCAGATCAACAACCTGCTGGAAAAGGGGTATGCAGCGCCATGCGACGGCACAGAAAAGTCAAGTGCCGTCTGCTGGTACCTGCCCCACTTCGCCGTACAAAACCCGAACAAACCCGGCAAGCAGAGATTGGTGTTCGACGCAGCGGCAAGAAGTCACAACGTGTGCCTGAATGACAAATTGCTGGAAGGCCCGGATCTGCTGCTATCGTTACCAGGAATCATATTCCGCTTCCGGGAAAAGGCGATAGCAGTCACTGCAGACATCCAAGAAATGTTCTTACGCATCAAAATAAGAACTGAGGATCAACCGGCACAGCAATTTCTGTGGAGAGGTACCAACAGAACAGAGCCCCCGCGCCACTACAAGATGACGAGCATGATATTCGGCGCAGCCAGCTCTCCATACATGGCTCATTATGTCCGAAATTACAATGCGGACATACACAGACAAGAATACCCACGCGCGTTAGAGGCCATCAAGAACAGCCACTACATGGATGACCTGGTAGCGAGTTACGATGACCAGGAAGAGGCCCTGAAGGCAATACAAGAAGTAAGACAGGTGCATGCGGTCGCCGGGTTCACTCTACGAGGATGGAGCGCGAACAAAGAAACGGTGCTACGCGACGTACCCCGGGAGTTGCATGCCACCACACCCACGCAACTGGGGGGAGAGCAGCCCGCCAACAAAATACTCGGGCTGTACTGGAGCGCGGAACGGGACGAACTCGGCTTCAATACCTCAATGAACCGAGTCCCCGCTCCGGTACGAGAACGGAAGCGCGCACCGACCAAGAGAGAAGCACTCAGCGCGGTAATGTCTATCTACGACCCTCTAGGACTGCTGAGCCACTTCACAATACGAGCAAAGATCATACTGCAAAGTTTGTGGCGCCTCCAAATAACATGGGACGAACCGATACCGGAGGAGGAAAACGAACTCTTCACAACCTGGCTCGCTCAACTCACCGATATCACCCAGCTTCAACTACCTAGGAACTACACGTCGAAAAGGTACAAGGACATAGAACTACACGTACTATGCGACGCGAGTGAACAGGCCTACGCGGCCGTCGCCTACTGGAGAATAGTGAACTGCGATGACACCGTGAGCATCGTGTTGAACGCTGCCAAAGCTAAGGTGGCACCACGACAGGCGCAAACTATTCCCAGGCTGGAACTACAAGCGGCGGTCATAGGGGCTAGACTCGCCGACACCCTCCGAAAGGAACATCGCATTGAGGTCAGCAGAACAGTATACTGGACAGACTCTTCCACCGTCGTGCACTGGATAAAACACGACATGCGACGATACACGCCATTCGTCGCGCACCGGCTGGGAGAGATCGCCGAGCTCACCTCAAAGGAAGAGTGGCGTTGGCTACCAACTGACCAAAACGTAGCCGACGACGCCACCCGACTTACCAATGCGCCGATCCACATAAACGATCGGTGGTTCCAGGGGCCTAGCTTCTTACAACTACCCGAGGAGCAATGGCCCGGGAAAACGCCACCCACTGAAGACGACGAACAAGGAGTTCTGCACGTCATCGAAGATCCACGAGACAGCTGGCTTCCCGACCCTGCCCGCTTCTCAAAGTATGAAACGCTAGTAAGAACGGCGGCAAGAGCCCTGGCGTTCATCGACATGTGTCGACGCACCGCTACGAGACTGGAACACAGACACATCCAACGCGCCGAGAAAGAACTCCTGCGGCAAGCACAACAGGAGAGCTTCGGCGAAGAGATGAATCGGATACAGTCAGCTCGTCCTCTCACAAAAACGAGCAGGCTATACAAGCTCGACCCAGTGTTAGAAGACGGCCTCCTGCGGGTACGAGGCCGCATTGAAGCAGCAGCAGCACCACTAGAGGCAAAAAGGCCGATTATACTGGACGGCCGCCACCGAGTAACGAAGCTTCTAGTACTACGAGAACACTGCGCTGCGGGTCACGCCAACCGTGAGCGCGTGACCAATGACTTACGTCAACGGTATTGGATCATACATCTACGACCCACCGTACGGATGATCGAGAGAAGTTGTGCTTATTGCAAGAGACAAAAGGGGACACCGCAAACGCCGGCTACAGGAGACCTGCCACACGCCCGCCTAGATCCCTTCCACCGCCCGTTCACTAATTGCGGGGTGGACTATTTTGGACCCATGACGGTCAAGGTGGGCCGCCGTCGTGAGAAAAGGTGGGGTGCCTTATTTACATGCCTCACCTCCCGCGCCGTGCATATCGAGCTCGTCGCATCCCTGTCAACGGACTCCGCAATAATGGCACTAAGAAGGATGGCTGCGCGCCGAGGTTGGCCGCAGCTCATGTACTCAGATAACGCGACCAACTTCCGAGGGGCAGACCAAGAACTCCGCAACGCGTATGCCGAGTGGCTACCCGCCCTGAATGATGAGGGGCTGCATCATCGAATGGAGTGGCGTTTTATACCTCCTGGCGCGCCCAATCAAGGCGGCGCGTGGGAGAGAATGGTACGGTCCGTCAAGGCGGCCCTCAAAGTCACCCTACGAGAAAAGGCACCCGCTGAAGAAGTCCTCAGCACGCTCCTCACAGAAGCAGAGTTCTCCATAAACGCGCGGCCCTTAACCCATGTCAGCGTGGACCCGAATGATCCTGAGGCCCTGACACCCAACCACTTCCTGTTGGGGTCTTCAAATGGCCTACCTACGACAGGGCCGTGCAAAGAGGACGACCGACGAACATGGCGAGCTAGCCAAGCGCTCGCCGACCACTTCTGGCGACGTTGGCTACGTGAATATCTGCCCATATTGGTACCCCGCGGCGAGCCGAAGAACAACGCGAGACCATTGCAAATTGGCGACGTAGTCCTGGTAGTCGACAACACGCTGCCCCGGAACACCTGGCCAATGGGGATCGTCGAGCGTACTCACCCTGCCGCTGACGGCAGCATCCGTGTAGTCGAGATACGGACCAGAACCGGAACGTTCCGGCGACCAGTGAGCAGACTCGTCGTCCTGGAGAAGAGAGAAGAGGCTTCGCGAGCTACGCCGGGGGGAGAACTGTTACGGACGCCGAGCTCGCCATAGAATTAAGTACCTATAATTATGAATAGTATTTGTATGTAAATTAATTGTATGTAATAGTAGTAATAAGTTTGCAATGATTGTAATTGGTTGGCAAGTCTGGCCTCCAGCAGATCGAGACAAGTCGAAACCTGTCGGAGACCAGACGTAAACCAAACTAACTGGATTGGTGGGTTGCATAAAGTTATTAGAATTTACACAGACGTGCACCCACTACTTGCGCCCACGTGCCCGTGTATAATAAGGGGCGCCGAATCCAGTTGATTTGTAGTTCGCCAGTAGTAAGAAAATAAATACGAAGAACAAATCGGAGTTTTAATAAGAAGAACCATACAGTCCACACCACGATACAGTCTGACCATTACAAGTGTTTTTGCAAACCTACAGAAATAAAACCGGTCAAGTGCGAGTTAAACTCGCGTGGAGAGAGTTTCGTACGATGCGCACAATATTGAGAGATTTACCATGTTGTTTTAAGACCACAGACTTCTGAAAGGTTTTCCTGTAGTTTGTAGGTATAGAACTATTTTCTGTATTTTTTTTTTAATTTTAGGCTCGTTGGTTTCGGAGATGGGTGGTAATGGTCCATTTTCGTGTATTTTCTTAAATAACAATACAATTTACGTTAAAATTATGAATAAAAAAGTCACAGTAAGCCCTTTCATTTGATATGTCACACGTTACAGATTGCGAAACATTTTTTTAAATTTTCTATTTGCCCTCCAAAAATGACCCCCATCTTCAAAATTCATTTATTTACGTTACACGTCTGTATGTGGGTAACAAAGATTCATATGTGTACCAAATTTCAACTTAATCGGTCCATATTATTAAGTTGTGCTCCATAAGATAATACGTTAATATTATTATAAATGGTAGTTTTACAAGGTCACTAATTAATTTATTTTCATAGTGTATTTACATAATACAAGCTAACATTTAAAATATATAATATGTACAAATGTATGAAAAAAGAATCACAGGGCATCAAAAAATTCGTCCGCATCGCTGTCAACAGGATCGGTGGAATCTATCGATCGTAATCACATCGCATCGGTCCATTAGATTAGATGCGAACGGACGAACGGACAGACACACGAGTGAATGAGGGTTCCGTTTTTTCCTTTTGAGATACGGAACCCTAAAAATCATTTATCATTTCTGATACACATTAATGAGGAGCATTAATAACAGCCCTGCCCCTGACGACTGTCTTACTGTGGACTCCCCGAATAAACCCATGTAAATAATTAGGTAAGTATGTGTTTTTGGGGTTCCGTACCCAAAGGGTAAAAACGGGACCCTATTACTAAGACTCCACTGTCCGTCTGTCTGTCTATCTGTCACCAGGCTGTATCTCATGAACCGTGATAGCAAGACAGTTGAAATTTTCACAGAATGTGTATTTCTGTTGCCGCTGTAACAAAAAATACAAAAAACAGAATAAAATAAATATTTAAGTTGGGCTCAAATACAATAACGTGTTTTTTTTTTACTGATGAAGGAGACCACAGATAGCCACAGGAAATCTTCAATGATAATAAGTATTTCACGGGTGGCGATAAGATATCTCGATTAAGATAGTTAAGTGATTATGACAAAGCGATTGGTGTGGGGACAACTAAAAAGTGAAAAAAAAAACTTTTTGATAAAGACAATCGACTTCCAAAAAAGAAAACTAAAAAGTGAAAAATAACTTAAATTTCGGAAGTCGGTGGAAAAAACGTAAATACAAAACCAAAGACACCGACTTCCGAAATTAGAGTTATTTTTCACTTTGTAGTGCTTTTTTTTGGAAGTCGGTTGTTTTTTTTTGTCAAAAAGTTTTTAATTTCTTCCAATCCTCCCTGTCTTAAGCGATCTCTGGCCTTGTTGGCCCCTCGTCATACCGTCACACCACCTTCGCCGTGGTCTACCTCGACGGTGATGTCCTCTTTCAGGTGATTGACGATCTTTGCCCATCTCTCCGGGACTAAGTCAATTTAATTTAAATAATGTCGATAATTTTGCACGGCACTTCACTAGTATCGTGCCAGTAATTACCACGTGGGCACGTGGCCTGACACTTAGGGACATGATAATGGTCTCAGTAATTATATATTTTTCCGCACTCTCACCACTTAGGGCGATTTGTTTTATTTTTTATTTTTATCACAGTGTAATTTAGTAAATTTGTTGTTTTGTTTTGTTGAAATATGTTCTGGTAATGTTTTGGTAGAAATTGAAATGTTTGTTTGTGTTTTTAATTCATAATTTCAGCCCAAAGACGTCCACTGCTGGACATAGGCCTCCCCCAAGCACCTCCACTTCGACCGGTTCTGTGCTTCTCGCATCTAACGGGTTTCTGCGGCCTTCACAAGGTCGTCGGACCACCTTGTGGCAGGCCTTTAAACGCTACGTCTTCCGGTACGCGGTCACCACTACAGAACTTTTCGGCCCCATCGGGCATCTGTTCTGCGAGCAATGTGCCCTGCCCACTGCCACTTAAGTTTGGAAATTCTTCGGGCTATGTCGGTTACCTTAGTTCTCTTGCAAATCTCCTCATTTCTGATTCGATCACGATTGATGATTTATGTATATTTACATGTAATTAGGTTTACATATTAAATATAGTTTTAAATAGGCTGCGCATCTTTATATTTAAGAATATTTATTTCACAATTTTTATGATTGCACCTACCATTATTTGTCTCTGCATCACCCAAAGGTTGACTGATAGAAAATGCCTCTGTAAAGTTATGTGCTTAGAGTATTAAATAAATAGATAAGGTACGCTGTGGGTCAGTTGCCATCGGCCCAGTCTCCTCTCTCTCGTTATGATAAAGTCCCATGGCGAGCCTATTGACATCAGTTGGGCACAGATCCAGACTCCAGGCTGCTAATGAGAAATTCCAGATGAAAAACCCAATAACACTTTGCTCGACCTGGGAATCGAACCCAGGACTTCTTGCTAGCAGTTGCGCTAGCCACCACTAGACCACCGATCCTTACTGCTAATGAATGACAGGATACCTACCACGAGCTCTTAACGCGATCCACTTTAGGACCTAAACTGAACTGTTCTTCTAATTCGTACCATGACGTCAGTTTAACGATTCAATGTAGGCCGTGCCATCTGGATACCTACCACGAGCTCATAACGCTCATTCACTTTCAACGATCCAAATGCTGCTGAGCGTATTGGACGTCATGGTAGAACTGTGAGCGATGCAGTTTAAGAACCTAAACTGAAATGTCTTGCTTTTGAATCGTTTTTAAATAGATCATGGTAGGCCTCCAGGCGTTTTAAAATCGCTTTTCAAAAAGCAATAAAATCTTACTTGATTTTGATTCAATGAATCAAAGACGTTCTTTATAATGAATGAAACATGAGACTCTCGTCTAAAAATAGTCTCTTTTCAAGGCGATCCATTTCAAACCCGGAGGCTTACTGAACCGTTTTAAAAGCACCAGGTTGAAGCTTGAAAACCTACTACGCGAGTACTTTTCTAATCCTACTTATCTAAATTAATTAATTATATAAAGAGAAAAGGTTTTATTTTTTGTATGTTTGTTTATTACGCTTTCACGCTAAAACGGCTGAACGGATTTGGATGAAATTTGGCTCATGAATAGACCATGGCCTGAATTAGGACATAGGATATTTTTATCCCGATATTCCCACAGAATCGAGACTTATGCTGGTGAAACCTCGTGTAGTTAAGAAATGAATAAGAAATAATAATGCATGCAAATTTCATAAATAATTAATTTCTTGATTGTGCGCTGGAATGTTTGTAGTCCCTGAACAATAAAATAATTAACATAACTCTTACGCAAGCCTACAATTGAAAGTTACTCCTTCCTTTACAAATATAATCAAAGTTGTAACTTGTTCCTTGAGTGGGTTCTGCCTATTATAACTACACTATAGTTTCCTACACTCCATACTATAGTCTGTAGGACTTTGTAGCAAGCAGCTACGCCTAAAGGCAAACACGACCTACTTTGGACAAGAGTAGGTATTTTGCTTGACTTTGTCAACAGACTTGCTTATATAGATATTGATTATTACGAAAATCGTAGCATAACTGTGAGCACTACGTACATACTATAAAGCTACCATTTACTGGGTACGTCTTTATTTGTGCTTGGCCAGATAGGCAGCGCGGGCGCAGCGCGGCCTACTCAAACATAAGAATTTCATTTGAGACCCCGTTCACACGGAGATGATCAGTACGGTTTTTTTTCGGTAAAAAGTTGGGAACTTGGGATCACACGTCAACATCCCAATGTTCATATAGTTAAAAACAAATGCAGTATGAAACTGCCATGTGATATCAAAATTAAACATTTAAATAACGTACTGATTTTCGCTGTGTGAACGGGGCCTAAGTGTTCATAGTGGGCACGCGGGCGCGGTGAGCGGCGCGGGCGGCCCGCGCGGGGGACCAGGGTTCTCAAATTAGTTTGAGCTTTTTTCTAGTAAAAATAAGTTTTCTTCATCCATATTATATTTTAGGCAGACACTGGACACTACACGCATTACGCAGCCGCGCTCGACTGCGAACAGGCTGATCGCGCGCGTTCCCGCACCCGCGCCGCTCGCCGCCCCGCGCTGACAGTCTGGCCAAGCACTTTGAATTGAATGTGCTCTGGCGGCTGAGAGTATGTCATGCTCACTTTAATGTCTCGCTGATAGTGGCGTGTGTGTTGGATCATTTAGCTCCCTTCAAAATGGTCGAGCTGAATGGTACTATAGAAGTATGAGGATCAGGGTGTAAAGTTCACTCATCCTCTATAGAAAAGGAAGGATCCTCCGACAAGACGGGTGTTGTGACTGGCGGGCAACTGCCCGATGAATCATTTCGGGCCGTTGTATCTATGCCATTTGCGCGGTAAACTCTGCTTGCGAGATGCAGGATTTTGCGAGACGTCAGTATGACGCGTTGTTCACATGTGGCGTTGTAGATACCGCTACAGTACTAATCCATGCATGCACGTCATGTTCGTGAACGGGTACCGTCAGGGAGAGAAGAGCTGAGTTTGAGTTTCCACGCGACCACTACACAACGCAGGCCCTGTGCGGGTTGGTAAGATGTCACATGTCTCCGATTTTTTTGGTTCTAAGACATGCCGGTTTCCTCACGATGTTTTTCTTCACCGTTTCGAGTGCGAGCGATGAATTAATTTACACAAAGTAAAGCGCCTGTCTGGTGTCAAACGTACGACCTACAACTCATAAAATCAGAAGTAAAATAACTGGAAGGCTGCAAACGCTGAGTACAAAATAATACAAGTTTAACGAATTAAAACTTTATTAGTTCCCAATCGTGTTCAACAAAAAGGTGACAGCATCGCATTCTCTCGGTGTCCGGAATATAAAAGAGTCCTGTTAACACCTTTTGTGAACAGAACCATAAAAATTTGTAATGCGGGCTTTATACAGGTGAGTATAGCCGCACGATTATAGTCACAAGAAAAAAATCGACTGTCTAAATAGTAATTCGGCTAAGCCGCAGGTGACTTAAATCGCAAGTTCCATCGTAGAGTAGGTTTCGACTTATGTCGTGCGGCGACAGGTCGCATGCGGCGGGAGACTAAAATCAACCGTGAAAATGCTCAGTGGCAAGCGATCGCCCGCCGCATGAAGTTTGACATTTTGATGTACTATTCACCTACAATTTTTATCGACCTGTGTAAATGGGGTGGCGATTAGGCTTGTATCTAAGGTGATTTGGTAAGCTTTTGGTGATTTGGTAAGCTTTTGGTGATTTGGTAAGCTTTTGGTGATTTGGTAAGCTTTTGGTGATTTGGTAAGCTTTTATGATTTGGTAAGCTTATGGTGATTTGGTAAGCTTTTGGTGATTTGGTGGTGGTGGACCAACCGTACTGCGAAAATTGGACCTGGAGTGGAAATCCCCTATAAAGTATTTAAACTTACCGCGTTAAATCTCCTAATAAGTGCTCTGACAGAACTCCTAGAGGCTGTATGTGTAGGAGGTGTTCTTCTGATCATGTGACGCTCATTCACGGCGCCGAGGACACCTTCTCCGCCAAGATCTAGCGTCACTTGACGAAGGTAGTCGATTGGAGGCACCTGGGGACAAAAATGTGAATTAGAAAGAACACATAGTCATTGGAACGAAGTCCTTTAAGAGCTTGCGTAGGAGTAAACTGGTAGTATTCGTCACGTAATGAAAAGCGTTATGCACCATGTGACTTTTTATAACATTTATTAGAAAGAGATACACATTGAGAGAGACATAGTTGGCATGGTTTTCGAGGGTGCTTAAGCCGATAGTGAGGTCAAAATGAAAATCCAAGATGGCGGCTGCGAAAACGTTCGGTCATTTTGAACTTTTCATTTAATTTTTTTTTATGATATAATATATCTATGGTTTTTTATACGATCAAATGAGCATAATTCGTCGTGCATTTCTGGAACTTCCAATTTTTTTCTTTACCACGAAATAAGCTATTAAACGGCTGTGTGACTTCCGACATGAAAGAAAGTCAACGGCAACGTCGGAAAATCGCATCACTAAATTCCTGTGACATCACATTTACAAATCTGTTCGGCAAACATCCAGAGTTGTATGTAGGCCGCTCAAATATTTGTCCTCAGGCTCTCGTTCATTGTTTCAGAATAAGCATTGTTTTAGATGAGAAATAAGGTTTTATGCTTTGATCTTATTATCTTAAGGGTAGAGACTACTAGTTAGTTTCGTCTTATTAGATGGTACATGGAGGAGCAATGGTAGCGGCCCCGATTTAATAGTTGTAAGGTCGTGAGTTCGAACCACAGATAAAGATAGACCTAGATAACGCAAGTATCACGATCTGTATGAAAACCAAGCGTGCCATTTTTTTACTACCTACTATGACGTCACAAGCACTAATTAGTGATGGGAAAATCAAATCGATTCAAAGACGCCGCCGCGTGCGGCACCCGTCTCGCCCCACCCCCAGGGCCTAGCGCCAGCGCTCACGCTCACCCAGCCAGCAGTACACAGGACTGAGCGCGAAACTGCCGCCAGTTTTTGTACGTAAGCTGGTGCGATTTCGTCACGCGAAGTAGTTGCTCTTCTTTGGTTCAAACCCAGGCCGGCGCGCTTTTCTTTGAGTATTTTACTTCATGACCACTGTTCTCAAAATGGTGATGGAAAACATCGTGAGGAAACCAGCATGTCCTTGAACCAATAATTAGAATTATGTGTAATAATACTGTACATAATCCGTCGAGATTAAAAGCGTGATGTTATGTTAGTTCATCTCACCTTTAAACCACTAAATAAAATAAAAAGAGTCATCACAATCTGTTCATTAGCACAACCAGCTGATAACGTTTCCACTGTAGATAAAGGCCTTCTCTCTGTGAGAGGGAGTGGGCTGTAATCTACAAAAGAGAGCCCAGTGCGGGTTGGTAGATGTCACATGTCCTCTTCGTGTTTGAGATCTTCAACCAATGCGTCCTGCCCGTCATGATATACGGTGTCGAAACGTGGACACTGATAGTCGGGTTGGTCACAAACAATCACAAATTCAAGGTTGATCAGCGCGCTATGGAGCGGCAGTAAGTAATGAAATTATCCGAAAAAGAATCCGAGTTACCGACATAGCTTGCAGAGTAAACAAACTGAAGTGGCAGTGGGCTGGCCATGTTTGTCGAAGGACCGATGGCCGGTTGAGCAGACGACTCCTGGAGTGGAGACCGCGAATTGGCAAGGGTACTGTGGGATGCCCCCCAGCTAGATGGTCCGACGAGCTAAAGGTGGTTGGGACAGACTGGATGCGGAAGGCGGAGGACAAGGTGTTGTGGCGCAGCATGGGAGAGGCCTATGTCCAGCACTGGACTGCGATGGGCTGAGATGAGAGAGAGTCTCTACGTAATGTCTATAAAGTTAAATATATTTATAAGAAAACTTAAAAAAAACTTATAAATAAATGTTATTACTCCCTAGGTGAATATTTAAATGATAAACATAAATAAATTAAAAATGTTAAAATTAATGATAATCACACAATTCATAAGTATGTTTAAAAAATATTAATGATTCGGTAATTATTAATAATTATATAATAACAATGAATAATATAACAAAAATTATAATTAAATATCTCCTAAAACAGGGCTTGCTCTCTCCTACCTTTTTGCTGTGTCCTACAGGGTCCATCATGATCTAAATTATATAGTTACCACCTAAGTACACATTATGGTAAAACAATAAAGATATTGAGTATTGATTAAGATTGATTGATTGAGCAAATAGTGTTCGCCATGATCTAAACTCTTAAAATAAAAACAGAGCAATGAGCCAGTTTTTCTTACTGCGATAGCTTTAACAAAAGACTATCTGATTTCCGTGACCCAATTTAAGAAGACATCGATATCCTTACAGCTAAAGGGTTGTTGACTTTTGAACTGTATAAGAACTATACTTTCGATGAAAACACTGGGAGAAAACCTGTAATGTTTTTCTGTAAATATCGCTTCGAACCTTACTCAGGTTACCGCACAGAATTCGAAACTGAACTCATTTGTTTTAAATAGGGGTTGCCAGAGTCGGTTCGTGGTGACCATCCATGATCCATCATTACATTTTCCTTTGTGCCTCCGAAAGCACGTAATTTCGTAGGTAGCCATTGGTCAAAGAATGAGAGCCGGGAAGCTGTCATTTGATAGCCCAATTTTTGAGGAAGGCACTTACCTTAAGACGGCCAATTCCCGTAATTAAAGACGTTCAAAATCTAGTCACAATCTCAACGACAATCAATGTCAAACATTTACCTGCCAAAATTTTATGGAAATTAGAGGTATTTGACAGATTGATACTGAGATCAGAAGGCCAATTCTCGTAATTTAAAACGTTCAAAATCTAGTCGCAGTCTCATCTCGGCGACAAAGAAACGTCAAAAACTTGTCAAAATGTAGGGAAATTAGAGGTATGTTTGACAGATCAGAGGGGCAATTCTCGTAATTTTAAGAACGTTCACAGTCTAATCTCAGTCTCAATCTGTCAAAAATACCTCTAATTTCCCTGCATTTTAACAAGTTTTTGATAGTTGTTTGTCGCTGAGATGAGACCGACTACATTTTGAACGTTTTAAACTACGAGAATTGGCCTTCTGACTGTGAATGCTCTTAATATTACGAGAATTGCCCCTCAGGACCCTTAGAAGCTGAGGAAAAGCAAAAAAGTCAGAAAGATCTCTGAACGAAAACAAAATAATAACGCGGGCAGGCGATGCGATGCGACGGGATGGGTTAGGGGAACAGGAAATTTCACGAGGACGAAGTCGCCGGCAGAATTTAGTAACGAATAAAACCATCATTAGCATTAACAAAATTTTAAAATAACGCAAAGTTTTAAGAGCGTTTACGACGTACGGCATTTCACACAAACCTTCAAGCCCTAGATTTTTAGATTTAGATTTTAATGAAACTTCGTACGCATAAGCAGGATACAAAGTTCTAAAAAGTTGGCTAAGAACATTTTTGAAAAATAGTGTTACAGTCAAATTAGACCGATTTTAAAGTTTCCATAGAAACAGACATTTCCAGTTATCTTTTTTTAAATAAGACATGTCGAAGATGTTCTTTACTAACTTTTTAGAAAATTGTATCCTGCTTATGCGTATGAAGTTTCATTTAAATCGGTTCGTTTATTTCGAAAAACAATGGCTTGAAAGTTTGCGTTTTTTGTAAAAAGTCTCTTAAAGTTACAACTACGAATACTAACAAGGAATATACGAGATACAATACAATGTCAGTCATAAAAAGTTTATGAATACGAACATTGCCTCTCTCAAACATAAAACGTCTCAATGCAGAAACATCTTCCGTAAAGGAGTATTTGTCATTATACATTTTATTATGAGATTACCCCAAAAAATCTCGTCGAAGCACTTTGGCGTGCACACATAATAATAGGATTCAAACCAAACCTGAAATCGCAAAAAAAAGTCAGCTGTTCCCTGCGTTAATGTTCGCATAACTCGTCAAAATGTAGGGAACATTATTTTTCGCGATTTCAGGTTGTGTCCCATAGTAAAAGTTGTTCATAATGATGAGTACAGTCTCTCATTTCGATTTGTCGCATGCTTTCAATTTCAACCTGTACATTAATTTAATTTGTTATCATTTAATTGTGCTTTTGTAATGTCTTTTGTGTGCACTAAATAAATGGCTGTTGGCCTAGTCGTAACGGACGTGACTTACGAGTTGTAGGTCGTAGGTTCGAACCAAGACAGGCGCTTTACTTAGTGTAAACTATTTCTGTACTGGACGGTCCCATCCTTGAACCGACTGCAGCAAATGGACGCGTGCGGCTGTTATTATTTAGCTACAAGCCCCAACATTTATTTTTCGACCAATATTAATGGAGATGCAGCCTTCAGCGCGGGAGATATTATAGTGCACAAGTGTGTGGGCAGAAACAGGTTGTGCGTTCTCTCTTCCTTAAGGCGCAGATATACGACTTCTAATGATTTTAAATTCAACATCACGTCTAATCGACCGGACTGATTTCTTTGCAAAAAATAAATGTTATACTAGACCATTTGCTTCGTAATTTGATATGTGAATATTTGCAATTATATTTTTTTAACATAGTGTAATTAATTTGTAAAGTAATGTCTACCGCGGACATAAAAACGATAATCACGCAAACACTGGGTGTATTTTCATAAAACTTTCACCATATAAAAGACAATTTAATTCCCCGAATTTTAGAACCTATACGGTTTTTATTTGTTTGGTGTTTGATAAATCAACAATAGATGATTGTTTCATATTTTGCAATAAATTACCAGCGTTGTGTCATCGCGCATCTCTTTCTTTTCTAGGCAGACGGCAATCCGACATGATCGGAGACAGATCAGGCGCAGGACCAACGGATTAACGTACTTTTAAAGGCACGGGGGTATCACATCGCCAACTTCCAAACTCTGGGCTGTTACATGGAAAAACCCGATAAACACCCTGATAATCGTGTCGTGTGTGTGTAAATTTTATTCTTCGAATCGATTGTGAATTGTCGACCTTTTGAACGAAGGAAATAGGAATACTGTGGTAGGACCACAGTGCAGGAAATTTAGTAGGATGACGTTAATAAACTTTAAAACCCACAAGAAGTAAAAAGGAAGGCTTAAAGGCATTGACACAATTCAACATTATTTTTAGTAGGTATATGCGAAACCTGAATATAGTTTGTTCAGAATAAGTAACTGAATCGATTTCAAGCCAAAAAATTAAATCACTAGTTAATTACAATAAGATCGCCGTACAGTTAGGTACCTACTGCCAAACTATTATCAATGAGCGTACGATGCTGGAGGAGCATAAAACATGGTCACCCCGCGCCGCGCCGCGTGGTGAGATGTTTTTGAACGAACAACCAGGTAATATACCAAGCTTATAACTTTGTGATTTCTCATGATACAGTTTTGAAATTTTGTACATAGATTCTTTACATAAAAATACTAGAAACGTGTTTCGGGTTTCGCTTATACTAAAAATAAAGTTGTGGGTATATTACCTACTTACTTTTAAAACCATTGCTTAAAGGCGAAAAGTGACCACATTGTTAGTTTTTCAATTTTCTCACAAACCAAATCAGAAATAATTACACTAGTCTATTAGTTCAGCTATTTCTGGTTTGACTAATAGCCTTAATCTTTTTTGGTGAAGGCCAGATTGAAATGCTTCGTGACGAGTTCTTGGAGATAATCAATTAATGTAAAGGTAATTACGTTTTGTGGATAAAGTTCAACAAGTTACAATCTAGCTAACTAAGCAAATACTCCAATCTCGTTGGAACATATATGTTTGAGCCGTTTATGGTTGAAACACTAGGGCCATGGGGCCGGAGTGCCCACTTAGTATTTCGAGACATCGCCAAGCGGTTGGTCGACTCTTCACGTGACCAGAGGGCTGGCTTATTTTTTGGCCAAAGAATCAGCATTGCCATACAACGTGGCAATGCTGCCAGCCTTTTGGGCACGTTTCCTGTTGACAGCGATGCGGACGAATTTTTTAAAGCCCTCTGATTATTTCCCCTCCCCTTTTTATATACTCCTACATATTATTATTTTAAAACTGTTAGCTTTTAAAGTTTTGAATCTCTAATAAAAATATTATTTTTCATCTAGCTAACGACCTCACATTACGAGTATCATAACATAACATAACACCACAGTAGGGCCGGTCTCATGTAACTTTGGCGTTCAAAAAGTGCTGATGCTCAGCTTATTTTGAATAAATGGCTTTTGATTTGATTTTGATTATAACCTATCTTCCACGCTTAAATGGAATTGGGCTGGACACATCTGTCGCATATCAGACGATCAATGGGCCAAACTTACGACGCAGTGGGTCCCGCTTAATGGCAAGCGTCATCGCTGCAGTTTCAGACGGAGATGGCGGGATGAGCTGGACTCCTTTGATAAAGATTGGTCCTGGGCTGCTCTGGACAGAGAGAGTTGGAAAGAGAGTAGAGAGGCCTTTGACCAACAGTGGGACTAACGGCTAAAAATAAAAAATAAAATAAATGTTATGTTGGGGTAGATGTATTCTCGGGTGGAGACCACGAATCGGCAAACAGGGTAGGATGGAGGTGGAGTGACGATCTTTGCAGGGTGGCTGGTAGCAGCTGGATGAGAGTAGCCAAACTCAAACTCAAAGCATTTATTTCAATTAAACCATTTACAGGCACTGAATTCTGAATTGTCAAGAAGTCGGTCTGTCAGAAAATATGAAGCTAGTTGCCCATTCCAAAGCGTGAAAACCTATGGAGAAGAACGGTCAAGAAACTCCATGAACACTCTTTTAGATTATATTTTTACAAAAATATTAGTTAGATCATTAAAGTTGAATTTATAATTAAATATAAGAATGATGTAAAAAAAAAGACGTACGCGTTAAAAGTATCCAGAGTACAGCAAATAGTACTTAACAAAACAACAATCAAAAAATAAAATAATTAAAAATAAGCCGAGGCAGCTAAGTGATGACCAATCCCAATTCACGAACATGACGCATAGATCAGCATCATTCAGCTCAACCATTTTGAAGGGAGCTAAATGATCCAACACACACGCCACCGCGCACCGTTAGCGAGACATTTTTGTGAGCATGACATACTATCAGCCGCCAGGGCACATTCAAGTCAATGAAAGAAATATTATTACCCGTGCGATTGAAGAGGCATTTCTTCAGTGGTCTATTGTACACTGAAAATAATTATGATATGTGTAATCCACAGATACAGATAGACATAGATAACGCAAGTATCACGATCTGTATGAAAACCAAGCGTGCCATTTTTGACTACCCACTATGACGTCATAAGCACTATGGAAAATCAAATCGATACAAAGACACCCGTCTCGCCCCACCCCCGGGGCCTAGCGCCAGCGCTCACGCTCACCCAGCCAGCAGTACACAGGACTGAGCGCGAATGTGGCGGCTTACGATTTTTGTACGCAAGCTGGGCATGCGAAATAGTTGCTCTTGCGTTATTGAGACCAAAGTCTTTGGTGTAATCAGTAACCACATTTTTAAACAAAATGTATACCATAATATCACGCCTGCAAAGAGTTTGGCAGAGATGTGACCTATATAGTACACCTACAGTTTGTCTCATGTAATAGGGGCGAGTCTATTGCCATCAATCGGGCAATAATCCAGCCTCAGGGCTATTATTCAGAAATTCCTCAAAAAAAAATCCAATATCACTTTGATCAACCTGGAAATTAAACCCAAGATTTCATGCTTATTATCAGTAGGTAGCGCTTGCGACCACCATACCGACGAGGCTGTCAAACGGCATAAGCCTATAAAGGCGAGAATTTGACGGAAACCATATTGTTAATAGTTTTCCAATCGATTTCTCATAATTAACAAGTATTACTATTTCTGGTACATACGCCAGCACATCAATTTACCCGAAACTGTCAAATTTTCCCAATCAACCTTGAACCGATAAAGTTGAAAATCTATTAAAGAAATTAGAAATGATGAATTAATTACCTATGAAAATATTTTTTGTTTATTTTTTCATACATATTATTATTTTAAATTATGTTAGCTTATATTACGTAAATATTTACAAACTAAATACTAATTATAACAAGCCTTAAAGAAATTTGACAGATTGTATTACAACTTACAACTAATAGCCAATATCGTTTTCGTAAAGGCCAAATTTAAATGCCCAGTGATTTGTTTTTGGAATCTATTAATTATTGAAAAGGTAATTCGATTTTGTGGGAAAAGTTCAACATGTCGAATTCTACCTTAATTACGACCTCACGTTATCAGCGTAATAACCTAACCTTTGTGTCCAAGGGACAGTGGTTCTGTCCCTTGGAATAAACTTTCTGTTCCGAAATGTTCATAAGTACATCAGCGAGGTAACTGCGAGGTAATTTTGACAGTTCAAGAATATTCATTGCGTTATTTACGCAGTTGAGCAGACAAAGTTTTCGAACATATGAAGCAATGGATTATCCTGATTGTGGTTGACAGTGTGTCATGCAATTTTGAGTGCTGGTTTTGTAATGTTCATGACAATTAAATGTTACCAATTTTTGTCGATATTTCATCGTCGACGCAATTATTATTTCAAGGACAATTGTACAGACGCCAGCACATCAACCTACCCGAAACTGTCAAATTTTCCCAATCAACTTTGAACCTTATACTTTAGCGATAAAGTTGAAAATCTATTAAAGAAATTTGACAGCTTGTAGTAGCTTGATCATAATTATCATACACAAACACTGCTTGGATTCTTAAATACTCCTTTTGCTTCACTTGGACCCTTTTTTTTTTTTTTTTTTTTAACAATGGCATCTCGCAGTTCATCCTTTATGAGGATGGCTACTGCTTAACCGGACTTTCCTGTGGATGCCTCGAATTAAGGCC
This sequence comes from Gortyna flavago, assembly GCA_963669345.1. Classification (NCBI taxonomy): domain Eukaryota; kingdom Metazoa; phylum Arthropoda; class Insecta; order Lepidoptera; family Noctuidae; genus Gortyna; species Gortyna flavago. The sequence goes on along the minus strand of OY770155.1, from coordinate 1,869,825 downwards.
TCCAGCCAGGGCAAACAATAACTTAAAAACTAAGCGACAGCGCTAAGGGTAACCCCCTGCGGGGTTCGGACCTCGGCTCAGGGCGTCGCTGGAAGAGGACAGCAAGTGACAGGCTGGATCGGTATTATTATTGGTGTTTAGGGGCGAATTTAAAACTACAGGCTCAGCTGCGCGGGCTGGCTCGAGCAAGGGTCGGGGCGGGCACGGTGATGGTGCGGGACGTCGCGACGGGCCTCGGCGGCGAGGACGGAAGGACGGATGTCTGAGCTTGTGATTGTGTTGTCGTCTGAGAGTACTAGTGGCCTTACTGCTCTCCTGGAGGAGGGTAGTGGCGTCGTCGGGGACAGTGAGGGTATGCCTTGGTCGGCGAATCCTACTTATGCGGGAGGGAGTGTATCGGGAGGCCGCCGCAATCAGGGGATTGGGGTGCTTTATGGCAGAGTCGAAGAAGCGCTTGGAAAGGCGTTTCATGAACTGCTGGATGGTGGGGAGTCTGAGATCTAGATGCAGATTCACATTTCGGACATAGAAGGGGGCTCCCGTGACCTTTCGGAGGAAACGGTTCTGGAGGGTTTCACTTGGACCCTCTTACCTTTTTCTTCTGATAAGTGAATCAATCAGCCTAGTTTTTTTTTTGTTTTTTTTATTGCTGAATGGGCCCGCTCTTGACCTCGATTACGCCTGATGGAAAGCGATGGATGAGGTCTATGATGGAAACGAGCGTGCCGAGAAGATGCTTATGGCACTGAAACTCCCACGCATCGACGAAACACAGCAGGCTGCTTGACGCCGGACTCCGGTGGAAGGGTGGTCGCTAACCAGGCGGGCGTTATCCCAACCACCGCAAGGGAAGACTTGGCAATCAAATAAGGTGTTGGGTGTGACTGTCCAGGATGCGCCGAGCGCGAGCGTTCAGTTGAGTAACTGGCGGAACAAACTGCGCTACACGAGGAGGCTTCTTCATGCATACCAAAAAGCTAGCTGTTTCTCAACTAAGGATTTGGCTTCCAGTCTAACTAAACGAAGCTGAATACCAGTATTTTACATGGATCGACTGCCTATCTGTCCTCCACAACCCAGTTACTGGGTGATACGATACCCATTGGTAAGACTGATTGTCAGACATTCAGGCTTCTGATGACTTCTTCTGCAAAGTTAACATATCATATTACCTATCTATTTACACTGTCCCTAATAAAAACTTTCATTGTCTTACTGCACTTTCTTCTGTACTGTGGTCCCGCCTTCCTGTATTGGCTAAAAGCTGCCAATTTAAACACGGCACACTGATTTATTCTGCTCAGTGTCAATGTGACAGCTGGAAAAAATAAATGGCGTTTTTCGTTTGGGTGTTGACTGCGAATTTAAATTGCAGATGCATTAGGTACACACACGCACGCATAGATAGGAGCAAAAGTGGCCTAGTGGAAACGACCCCCGTCTTACGTATGTGACATCCACACACCCGCAATGGGCTAAAAAATGACTTTTGGTTCTTTGTAATTTCACGCGGACGAAATCGCGGGAGCAGCTAGTTGAGAATAAAAGCTTATTTATCATAAACAATAACAATGAAGCTGTTATCCAAATACATTGTTCACAAAAACAGCAATAAATTCTTCTCAAACTGAAAACTAGACCAATTTGCCAGTGCCGCAACAATATGCGACCAGAATAGATTTAAAACATACTGTGACCGACTTAGTAAGCCGACCAGTTTAAGGGACCTCGCTCACTATACGCGGTCGCGGCCATGACTGGCCATGGTTGTGGTCGCAGGAGCTCCGACGAACATGCGGACGGCCATACCACGCCATACTAAGGGACTATGCACATTGTTCGTGCTCGCAAACTTGGTCACAGAAGCTTCGACTAAGATGCGGACATTCATACAAAGCGACCATGCGCACTGGTCATGGTTGCAACCTTGGTTGCCACAGCTCCGGCCTAAATTTCTAACTGAACAGACAGCTTGTAAGACTGTTTTTTCTTACTCACCAACTTACCCAGTGATATTGCATGAGACGAACAGGGATTTATCGCATGAGGTTTGGTTAAAATAAAGTCTTTCTTATGGTCTCCTCAATATACTTTAATTAAGTTTATTACATCCTTTATGGGTTGACTCATACTGCTATGACTTCATGTTCTTCACTATGCTTGAACTAACAATACATGTGCACACTTACATTAAATGGGGCACCTATTACCATTAGTTTCTAAAGTCCAAAGTGTGCTGCTTCATCCAGTACCGTTGTCCTGTGTTAACCAACTTGGAAAGCATCAAGACATGTGGACAATTGTCTTCGGAACCTGAAGATGTAGTCAATCTTCTATTGCCACGATTCAAGTAGAATACGTTGAATCGGGTGTAATAATGTATATTTTTTATGAGCAGACCATTGTTTTTCTTAAAATTAACTATGGACCCTGTCAAAAAGAGAAAACATGTTGAAAACCTCAATCTATCTGCATCAGACAATGTATGCAATATTAGATGTCTCAAAATTAATACTCACAGCGTCCCTATACAAATTTCACTCATTATTATTTCATTTTAACGCTGGTCCCTCTCCTCGATCTCGTCATCTAAATTATTTTCTTATATCACTCCCGTATTTAATGGAGCTTGTTCCTATCGGAATCCCAATTCCAAAGAGACACCGTTCTACAAACCTTCGTATGTCAGAACATTATTTATGGTTCATCTGCTTGTCAACGCTCTCATAACGATTATTACTAAATGCACTTAATTTATATTTTAAATTGAAATATTGCATTTAATGTTATGTTTGGATCTTAGAATTATATGCTTATTATTTTTAATTGTTCACATATAAATACTAATTTAATATTCTAACATAATTTAATAAATCTAACATCAGCGCCATCTGGTTCATCAAATAGGAATTATTCGTATTGATTATTATATAATTCGCTACTAGAGGACGCTACTGACCTTTTTATAGCGTTTGTGAAATATATTTGTTACAATACATCTCACCCCGGTTAAAAAAATTTTTTATTACTTCAAATTTTTTTTTTAAATATCAAACGTTTCTATGCACATTAAGAGTTTCAACATGTTCCTCGACAGAAGTTGAGGCAGCCTTAAAATGAATGTCAATCAAGACCACACCCAATCTTAAAGATTAAATTTTTAACTACATAAGTAGGTACCTATTACTAAATAGTGAAACTAAAGCTATACGAACATTGATTGCTCCAACTTACAACGACTAAGTACCTATTATATTAAACAATGCAGATATGCATAACGCCTACCTAATTTAAATTCAATGTAAAGTAATAACCTAATTGCTGGTCATGACTTAATTAAATACTTTTAAGCTTTAATTTAATTTGAAATATCTGGTTTAATATCCATTTATTTCAAATGCTTAAAATTTAAGTAATGATTTAATGAGATTTAATCTCTATTTATTTTAAGTGTAGGTATTTAAGTACCTTTTAAGTTAAGTTTAAAGTTTAAGATTTATTAATTAAACACTATCTTATAATCAAAGTAAGTGTTAAGTACATATTAATAAGTACCAAATTGTGACTTTGAAGTCTTAAGTTAGAATACTACTCAGTCTTTTCATTATTGTGTCGCCTACCTTTCCTCCTTTCATACCCGTCTATTAAATCTTTTAAGCCTTAATTTTGAAAAAAAAAATCCTTATACCCTGCCAGCATGCATACATCCCTTTTAAATTTAAATATTTGCACGTTTATTGTTAATTTCGTGCAAATATTGATTAATTAACACAACAATGTTCAAAACTAGGAGTCTTCATATTTTAAAATGTCTTTTATGTGAAATTTACCCAAGTTTTTACCATTCATGTCCTTTAAACTATACACAACAGGTGAGTGTTTAATTGCAACAACACATCTTATAAAACGCGGTGCTAATTTAGAAGTAAAATGTTTACTAGCATCCGACAAGGTAAATGTTCTCTTATAGACTATTTGACCAACCTTATATTCTAAAGGTCGCTTCCTTAAATCATACTGCTTTTTATTTTTATCGTGCACAACTTTTAAGTTTTTACTAACTTCCAGAAATATTTGTTTAAGCTCATCTAAATTATCACCATGAATTCTGGGATCTACCACGGTTAGATCAGAAACAGGTTGTGGGAGTTCTGAGCCATGATGTAATGTTCCATCTACAAACATCTCTCGCCCATGGACGAGAAAGTAAGGAGAAAATCTAGTCGACTCATTAACTGCAGTGTTAAGTGCACACTGAATTTCCGGTATGTGATTGTCCCACTGTCTGTGGTTTGATTTCACGTATGAGGCAATCGCATACAGAATATTTCTAATCGCTCTCTCCGCCTGATTAACCTGTGGATGATATCTTGGATTATAGTAAATATTAGGCACATTATATTTGCACATTAAGTCTCTAAATTGTTTTGAAATAAATTGTGGACCATTGTCTACATAGACAAATCTAGGTATCCCATGTACCAGAAACACTTTTTCTTCCAGAATTTTAACTATAGCATTGCCTGTTGCATTCCGTATAGGAAACAACATAACATATTTACTAAAATAATCTGAACATACTAACAAGTTTGTGTTTCTCTTGGTAGACACAGGAAAAGGTCCTAACAAATCACAACAAATTGCTTCAAATGGTTTATTAACCTGTTTTGGATTACCCATTAATCCTGGACGTGATGAATTTACCGGCTTGTACTCTTTACAAGTTTGACAACTATTAACATAATTTTCAACATCCTTATACATATTTTTCCAAAAATAGTGTAAAGCTAAACGTTTATGAGTTTTAAATATTCCGAAATGGGCGCCTGTGGGATCATCATGAAATTGTTTTAATAGCTGTCCCACATCTTCACTTGGTATTACTTGTTTCCAAGAGAATTGTGAAGTTAAATTGTATTTATTCTTAGAATGTCTAAACAGTTTATTATCTTTTAATGTGTAATTTGGAAATTTATGGGGGTATTTTTCACAATTTTCTACCATTTTTAAGTACCATTTATCTTGAATGTTGTCTGAGATTTCTATTGATTCTATTTTAATCCTTGAAAGTACATCCGGCAAAACCATTTCTTTGCCCTTTCTATGTATAATATTAAAATCAAATTGACTTAAACGAATACTCCATCGAGCTAACCTACCTGAAGGATTTTTTAATTTATAAAACCATTGTAATGATGCATGATCTGTGATAATATTACATCTTTGACCCTCCACATACATTCTAAATTGTTCCAAAGCAAACAAAACTGCGAGAAGTTCACGTTCTGTAGTAGTGTAATTGACTTCATGTTTATTAAGTAACCTACTACAGAATGCAATCGGGTGGTCAAAATTATCATATGATTGTGTCAGTACAGCACCAATAGCATAAGCCGAAGCATCACATTGAATAGAGAATGGCAAGTTAAAATCTGGACACTTAAGAATTGGAGCTGAGACTAAACTTGATTTTAAGGTAGTAAAAGCTTCTTCAGCTTCCTCTGTCCATACAAAAGGGATATTTTTACAGGTTAACTTACTAAGTGGTCTACTAATTTTAGAAAAATCTTGTATGAATCTACGGTACCATCCTGCCATGCCTACAAACCTTTTAACTTCCTTGGGTGAAGTGGGTGTAGGATAATTAAGTATCACTTCCACCTTAGAAGGATCGGTACGGAGACCTTGTTTATCCACCATGTATCCAAGATATCTAAGTTCCTTTCTACAAAATTGAGATTTACTCATATTTATTGTCAAGTTTGCATCTGCTAAACGTTGATATACCTTTTCCAACAACTCAATATGTTTATTAAACTCATTTGAGATACATATAATGTCATCCTGGAAGACAAACACTTTATTATCAAATTCCGGACCAAACAATCTATCCATGAGACGTTGCATAGTGGCAGATGCTCCAACAAGACCAAATGACATGGTTACATAATGGAAGAGTCCACGTCTAGGGACAGTAAATGCTGTTTTTTCCGCAGACCCCTCACTATCATATTCTATCTGCCAATATGCAGCGCTGAGGTCAATTGATGTCAAATATTTTGCATCTCTCAGGCTATCTAATATTTGATGGATGTAAGGCAAAGGATAAGCATCTGCCTTAGAAACGGCATTAAGCTTTCGACAGTCCAAACAGAGCCTTAAGTCGCCATTAGGCTTGGTCACCATGACAACAGGAGAATTCCAAGGTGAGTTGGACGGTACAACAACACCAAGTTGCAACATCCTATCAAGTTCCTTTTCCAAAGCTAATTGTTTGGGTGGAGATAAAGGATAATACCTTTGTTTAATTGGCAGACATTCACCAGTATCTATTTTATGGGTGATTAATTTTGTCCTACCTAAACCAACTTTTTCTGTATTTATTTTTTCAAATTTGTCAATAACCTTTTGTAAAATTAAATGTTGTTCTGAAGTCAATGATTCATAACTTTCTAAGCCTTGGTCAATGTTAACTAAGTTAATGTAATTGTCAGGTAAACTAACAACTTTATTATTGTTCAATGAACTATCAAGTGTTATTAAGAATGTTTTACAAAAATCCATACCAAAAATGATTGAAGTTACTATGTTGGGAACTATGTAGAACTTAATTATCTTAATTTGAGTTAAATAGTTTATTGGTAATTGCATAAAGCCTAAACATTGTATCTTTGAACCATCGGCAGTTCTAACATTTTGTCCCTTGGGTAATCTAACCAATTTAAAACCATATTCCATAAACAATTTATGTGAATTATTTCCCAATATTGAACAAACTGCTCCAGTGTCCAACAAACCATACACTTCCAAATCCAGAATGTTAGCCAACAAATGAGGTCTAATGTCACCTGTCTTTGCTTGAAAATGAACCACATTATTATTGTCAGGTGAACAAGATGTTATGTTAATTACTAAGTCATTGTGGTTCAACTCAATTAGTTTTTTGAACACTTTGGACAGTTTACCCTCTTAAAACCTTTCTCACCACACTTAAAGCAAACCACCTCCTTTGAAACCTTGCATTGTTGAGTGAAATGATTCGTGCGATTACACCTAAAGCATTTCTTCACCTTTGCCTCAGAAGTAGATGGAGCGTCAACTGCAGCAACTGGCTCCCCAGACCTATCAGATTTTTGTTTATGACACTTCTTTGTAGGTTGAGAATCCTGACTAAGTTTTAGTTTTGAGAGGTTAGGTTCCACAAACTGCTCTGACCTAGCACGAGCAAGTTCCAACTTCTTACCATATAATTGGAGATCCTTAATGGATTTAATATCAAGTAAAGCCATTTCCTTCATGTATTCAGGTCTAATGTTGTGCATTAGGATATCCAACTGTTCATCTTTAGAGAGAGGTTTCGATAATCTATTAAACATACCCTGCATAATAGACAAATAAACAATCATTGATTCTTGCTTTGCCTGTGTACGTGAGCGTATTTCTTGAGTTAGTTTATAGTCTAAATCTGGTAGATCAAAATCTTCACGTAAACAAGCCAGCAAATGGTTATAAGATGTAAAAGTTTGTTTATTTGATCTGAACCAATGTAATGCAGATTTCTCCACAAGATCCGAAAAAGCAATCAATGTACGTTCCTCAGGTATACCTCTAGCCTGCCTCAACTCTTCTAAACGTTCTATGAAAACCCTAACACATGTAGTACCATCATATTTTATATTTAATGAACATAGATTAATTGACCTTTCATTTACAAGAACAACTTGTGGTTTTCCCACCAATTCTTTCTCTGGTGATGATTCATGCGTAGATTGCATTTCCTCATCATCAGAGTCATCTTGTAATGAGGTCATTATATTAATTAACTTATTTTTAAGCTCTAGTAGTTCCGGTGAACTATCAGTCACGCGTGAAATTCTCATTAAATAATATTGAGAGCGAGCCAGTATACGTTTCATTGTTAGACTGTCTCCTGCAGTCAAGTCATTATTCAAACGGCACAGCTCAGCAACAGGTTCCGAACACAACTGTACCTCATCATCTACTTTTGGCGTCGGATAATCCTCTTGCTTAATGCTGCCTCTCCGATATATCCCACAGAGACAACGGTACTGCTTGCGCAGCACATCCCTGGTTGCTTTTACATCTGTGGAAATATTAAAGTATTTAAGCTCATGTAACAATTCTTCTTTACGAAGATAGTCAATCCAAGTTGCCTTATCCATTGTGAATAAAACAATGCAAACAATCTTTGTTAAGTATTAACTAATCTAGTTAACAAGTTCCAGTAAAGATACTATTAAGATGTATCTAATGAGATTATAACTCAGAGCTATTAAGCTAAGATAACATTTACTAGTGAAAAGGTTTATAGTTTTAAATATTAAAATGGGCTATAACCTTATTTTAAAACACTAACATTGTAAATTGTTAAAGTTAAATGACTGTAAAGATTAAGTTTAAATTATACTAAGTAAACAAATTTAGAAATAAAGCACTAAGTATCTCAATCAATCCTCATGCGACACGTTGGGCGTACAAATTGTAAGACTGTTTTTTCTTACTCACCAACTTACCCAGTGATATTGCATGAGACGAACAGGGATTTATCGCATGAGGTTTGGTTAAAATAAAGTCTTTCTTATGGTCTCCTCAATATACTTTAATTAAGTTTATTACATCCTTTATGGGTTGACTCATACTGCTATGACTTCATGTTCTTCACTATGCTTGAACTAACAATACATGTGCACACTTACATTAAATGGGGCACCTATTACCATTAGTTTCTAAAGTCCAAAGTGTGCTGCTTCATCCAGTACCGTTGTCCTGTGTTAACCAACTTGGAAAGCATCAAGACATGTGGACAATTGTCTTCGGAACCTGAAGATGTAGTCAATCTTCTATTGCCACGATTCAAGTAGAATACGTTGAATCGGGTGTAATAATGTATATTTTTTATGAGCAGACCATTGTTTTTCTTAAAATTAACTATGGACCCTGTCAAAAAGAGAAAACATGTTGAAAACCTCAATCTATCTGCATCAGACAATGTATGCAATATTAGATGTCTCAAAATTAATACTCACAGCGTCCCTATACAAATTTCACTCATTATTATTTCATTTTAACGCTGGTCCCTCTCCTCGATCTCGTCATCTAAATTATTTTCTTATATCACTCCCGTATTTAATGGAGCTTGTTCCTATCGGAATCCCAATTCCAAAGAGACACCGTTCTACAAACCTTCGTATGTCAGAACATTATTTATGGTTCATCTGCTTGTCAACGCTCTCATAACGATTATTACTAAATGCACTTAATTTATATTTTAAATTGAAATATTGCATTTAATGTTATGTTTGGATCTTAGAATTATATGCTTATTATTTTTAATTGTTCACATATAAATACTAATTTAATATTCTAACATAATTTAATAAATCTAACATCAGCGCCATCTGGTTCATCAAATAGGAATTATTCGTATTGATTATTATATAATTCGCTACTAGAGGACGCTACTGACCTTTTTATAGCGTTTGTGAAATATATTTGTTACAAGCTGTGCTGCTGGGGAGTTTGTTGCGCCACTCCTACTCCCCAGCGAAAGCACTAGGAAGTGGTGAAAGGCGGGTGTTTTGGGAGACTTTCTTTTGTCATTTTGACGTTCGAAAAGTGCTGATTCTCAGCCTAATTTGAATAAAAATGACTTTAAAGATAAAGATAATATGGCCGATATATGGCAGATAAAATGGCCTCTGTACATAACGCAATCAATGTTGTTCAACTGTCAAACTGAAAGCCATTCCTACTTTTAGTGAGTTACGCAATCCCTTCTGGTCGGTGCGACCACTGGTCGTGGTCGTGCGTTGTGTGCAAGGTTCCTTAAATATCGACCCAGACTAAATTTGTACGCAGACAAGCCATTGTCATTATAACTTTGTGATTGTTTTCAAAATTAATAGATATCTTCTGGAAAATACTGGCTTGTTATAATTATTATATTTTGCTATAATTATGTATAGTTTGCCTAAAATCGAAAGTAAACAGTTTTTTTTTTAATGTTCTTTACTAACTTTCTAGACCTTTGTATCCTGCTTATGCGTACGAAGTTTCATTAAAATCGGTTCATTTATTTCGAAAAACAAGGGCCTCAAAGTTTGTATGAATTGCCGTACGTCGTAAACGCTCTTAATCCTGAAGCCAAGAGTCACTTGTACTTCTCGTCATTGTAATCATGTTTTGCACTAGAACATACGTCCTGGTAACCTATCCATACTAATATTATAAATGCGAAAGTGTGTCTGTCTGTCTGTCTGTTACCTCTTCACGCTTAAACCGCTGAACTGATTTAGATGAAATTTAGTATAGAGATCGTTTGAGTCCCAGGAAAGGACATAGGATAGTTTTTATCCGGGTGAATCCGCGAGGCGCTGCTAGTTGAAAATACTTAAATGCTTTGTCGTTGACTTCGAACTGGTCACCCATCCACGAAACGACTGTAACTTATTCCTCGATCGAGCGGTGCGCTTGTTATTATTTTGCCACAGCTTCAAACGACATCACCATAATATAATTTATTGCATTAGACAAGACAGGAATAAAGAAACGGCATTTGCATTTTATTGCTGTTAAAGGAAAATGGCGAAAGCGTAATTTTAGCGCTCTCAGTCGACAAAAGATTATTGAGGCAATTTCAGATTCCAATTCGTTTTGCCATAAAAAGCCAGCTGTCCCTGCAGTAATTCATAGATCTTTGACAATCGTAACGGGTAGTCAGAAGCCCGAAAGTCTGACCACCAGTCTTACCAAGCGGTAACCAGAGGGGAAATTGCAAGCCACTAACATTTAGGCTTTTAGTTTGACAATTAAACAACATTCATAGCGTTATTTACTTTTTTCTGAAGACAAATTTTTTCAACATAAGAAGCAGTGACGAAAACTACCTTTTGGAATGGGCGACTAGAATCAAATCTATTTCATAATAATTTTTGACGTTCAAAAGTGCCTTTTCTGTGCCTATTTGAAATAAATGCTTTGACTTTGACTTTGTGAATTAGCAATATCCTTCAAAATGATTCAGATTGTGATTGATACCTAGTGTATTACGCAATTAACGTGTTGTTACCCAGTAAGTTGTGGAGGTCAGATAAGCAGTCGCTCCATGTAAAATGCTGGTATTCAGCTGAATCCGGTTAGAATGGAAGCCGACCACAATATTGTTGGGAAAAGGCTAGGCAGATGATGATGGTGATGACTATTTTATCATATTGTTACGAGCTTGGGGTTCGTGACAGTTAAAACTAACCAAAAAATATACACTTTAATTAACAACACCAATTACAACTTTAAACACATTTATAACAAAATAATTTTATTGCACTATTGATTACTTGAAGATCGCACTCGAAGATCACTTCAGAAACATCTAGAATGTTCGAGTAACCGGCCCCGACTGACCAGATATCGTTAGTTCTAGAAAGTTCTAGCATCGAAATTTCTAGAAGGATCTTGACTCTACTAGTTCTGTTACTCGATACTAGATGGCGCTAGTGGTAGGTAGGTATCTAATGTCAGGTACCAGCCATCAATGATGGTTTTCATGAAAATTCACGACATCAGTTGGCACCACTTTGACAAGAGGTCTTTCAATAAATAATATGATGTCGATCATCATTTGTTTTTATTCGTTCGTTCATCATTCACTCACGACTAAAGAAAATATAGGCGCTTTGACACTTGTGATAGGTGAACGGACCTGACGTCTCAGTGCTGCCATCTAATAAACGTCATTTTTCAAAAACCGTCAATGTATTTAATAGATACAGATAAGTCAGTCTGTGTATTTATTCGTCGTCATTCTAAAATGTAGGTAACTTGTAAGATATCTTCATGCCCTACTTACTTTTAGAATCCGGAAACACGACACGTTCCGGCTTTGCACAAAGTGGAAACATGTGTAAGTAACTCACAGATTGTTCGTTTGAATTAAATAAAAGAAAGGACTTCATTCTTTAGAAGTAAAAAAGATTCTCGAGGGGCTATTCTCGTAATTTTAAGAACGTTCACAGTCTGGAGGCCAATTCTCGTAATTAAAAATATTCAAAATCTAGTCGCAATCCCATCTCAGCGACAATCAATGACAAAAACTAGTCAAAAATGTACGGAAATTAGAGATTGATATCAGACTGTGAACATTCTTAAAATCACGAGAATTGCCCCTCAGGGGGCTTAAAAAGGCATCATAATACAATTCATATCCCGCAATTTCATCTGTATGACAGTTTTGTATGGAGATTCGTAAAATGCTATAGGTAAACCTCTGCCTAACCCTTCAGGGATATATAGTTGTGAAACTGTCAAACAGATGAATTGCGTGATATGAATTGTTTTATGATTCTGCCAAAGTGGCCTTTTTAGGCTCCCAGGTCTCAGTCTTAATCTGTCAAAAATACGTCTAACATATTTTTCACGTTGAGAAATTCCTGTTGGAAAAATTCAATAACACTTTTCCCGTCCTAGATATCGAACTCGGGACAACTAGCTCAGCAGTAGCCTTTGTGACCACAAGATCATCATAATTCTCCTCATGTCATCCTAATTTAATTGGGGTCGCCGCGGCTCAGCATTTTCTTCCACAGTATCTCTGTCAGATTCCAGTTTTACCAGATCCAGCTGAATACCAGTAATATAGATGGAGTGACAATGCAGTGGTGGTCCAGTAGGATTGGACCCAACTTACGACTTATAGGTCGTGAGTTTGAACGCTCAGTAACATCAAGGAGTTGCTGGCCTTCCTTGAGGAGCTGAGGTGGACTGAATAATCGATTTTCCCATCCGTACGCAAAATAAGCGCATTGACGTGGAATTGCGAACACCAGCTCGTATTACTTTTTACATATTAGTCGTCATCTCAGAAGCCATATCATCTTTCACACAATCCATTCAAACTTTATTGCGTCACTTCCCCCTTCTCTTTTCATAAATATCATCAAGCCAGTCGAATACATTATTTAGACTTCAATCGAAGTGGGTCGTCAGGTTACTTAGGGACCCTCGCCCACGGCGACTTTTTGTAGCGATGCAGTAGCGATGCTTCGTGCGTTCGCATCGATGCAGTCGTGATGCGGTCGCTAGCTGTTTGCCCTCGCCCACACCACAATTCTCAGTCGCGATGCAAACGCGATACTGTCGCGATGCGAACGCGATTCAGTAACGGCACAAAAATGCTACAGTTGCAAGATGGACTCCGTTGAGGCAACATTAATCATGCGGTCGCGCGTTTGCATGGATACAGCCGCGATGCTGTAGCGCGTTAGTAGCGCGTTGGCATCACTTCTGTAGCGCGTTGCAAATGCGACTAACACGCGTTAGTAGAGATGCTGTCACTCGTTTACGAAACGCGCGACAGCATTGCTACAAAAAGTCGCCGTGGGCGAGGGGCCTAATACCGTCCCCGCATGTTTTTGGAGTGAGACGAATTGGCATTTGACGATTTATTCTGGCGGGCATATGTCACATGAGAAAAATAGTATTCAATCTATCAAACGTTGTGCCTAGTCTAAAGTTTTGGGTGAATAATATTTGGCATTCGTTTCCGTTGGTAAAATACACCAAAGTGACTGTTCCTAAATTACCCTAGGCTGATAAAGTAATAGTTTTTCTAAATAAAGGATGATTTCCATCAAACTCGCACCGCATCGGATCGGAAAGGATACGAACGGATACGGCGACAGCCGACCGCATGTCGTCGCATACGATCGGCTCCGTATCGTCGCTTGCGAACGTATCCGTTTCTGCGCCTAGTCGATTTTTTCGATTTTTTTTAAATAGTTTTAGTTGACGTAGTATTGTTGGCTATTGCATAAGAAGCAGAAGAAAATAATCATAAAACACAGAAGAACAAAAATAAAATTTTGGACTACAGCGACAGCCGAAAGGATTCGATCGGTTACGACGACAGACGAACGGAGCCAATCGCGTGTCGCAGCATACTTTCGGCTACGATCGCGTGTCGCGGAAGACGCCCGCGGTCAAGCTGTTGTGTGCGGCTTGGTAATATAGACTTTAAATACTGTGTACACGATTTAATATCGTTTAAAGATTGTAACATCCGTTCCGTTCCGATGCGATGCGAGCAGTTTGGTAGAAATCATCCTTTAATCGTTCGTTAAAGTTTTGACGTTATATTGCTAAATATGTCTTCCTCTACCTTAGAGGGTGATTTTTAGGGTGACTTTTAGGGTTTGAATCTACGACCATCAACTCGTAAGCCGCGGCCGTTTCCACTGACCCAGCAATGCTCCTCAGTTGCATGAAGATTAAAACCGTACCTGATAAAAGAGCTGATATTCAGTGTCAGTCAATCTGAGAGCCACTTCCTCAGGAAAACGGAGAATATTCTTCAAAGATGCCAACTCTTCGTCATTATTCGTCTCCTCTGGTGCTGAAGAACCTGGAAGAGAAGGTGATGTTAGATGCTGATTGGTTAATATTAACTTAGGGTGTTGAATCCGAGAAACTCATTGGTAAATTTATTGCTATTGGTAAATATATTGCTATTTAATTATGTAAGTTCAAGGGGCTCGGCTGGCTAAATAATAACAGCCGCACGGTTCTTGCCGCGGTTGGTTCGTGGATGGGTGACCGTCCTTAATACCTAGACCGCTCCGTGCCTCGGCAAGCACGTTAAGCCGTTGGTCCCGGCTGTCATTCGTGGATCTTTGACAGTCGTTACGGGTCGTCAGAAGCCCGAAAGCCTGACAACCAGTCTTATCAAGGGTTATATATCGTATTACCCAATAACTGGGTTGTGAAGGTCAGATAGGCAGTCGCTTCATGTAAAATACTGGTATTCAGCTGCATCCGGTCAGACTGGAAGCCGACCTCAATATAGTTGGGAAAAGGCTAGGCAGATGATTATGATTAGCGTTATTAGAAATGAATACTGTAAAATTTTCAACTGTCTAGGTACCTATTATGGTTCATGAGAAACAGCCCGCTGACAGACAGACGGACGGATGGAGGGACAGCGGAGGCTTAGAATAGGGTTCCCTTCGTAACCCTTAAAAGTATTTTAAGCTATCCGTTTACGGAATACCTACAAGTTCAGGGTAGGTACAAAGTTTGAAAGTAACAGGAGACTCTGGCCCGAGTCTTTTCTTTGAGCCCGGATCAATGTTTCAAAGTAATTCGGCGTCAAACCAACCCCAGTTTCGGAGGGTTTGACTCAATTTCGCTGTCGGATTTCGGCCGTTACGGTCAAAGGCAGTTTTTGTTTTCGGAAGCCGAAAACAGATTGCTTTTTAACGATTCGTTGTTGTAAACAGTCGAGTTTTTCAAGTTTAAACGGTTGATTGACAAATTATATGTTTTGCTTTTATCTACAAACAATATCGCTGTCAACAGGAAAAGCCCCCAAAAGGCTGGCAGCGTTGCCACGTTGAATGGCAATTGAGTTTTATTGCCTTGAAAGAAGAATTTTGTTTGGCTCAATCAGCGTTCAGTATGGCAAAATACATAATTAAAAAAAAACCTATAAAAATTACTGAAATGGATTCAGTACCCAGTCAATTATAAACAAACTTCTTTCAGAACTTGCGTTAATTCCGTTATGGTAATCCATACTAAACCAATTATATTATATTATTAAATCCAATGTTAATCCATACTAATATATTATAAATGCGAAAGTGTGTCTTTCTGTCTGTCTGTTACCTCTTCACGCTTAAACTGCTGAACCGATTTAGATGAAATTTGGTATAGAGATAGTTTGAGTCCCGGGAAAAGATATAGAATAGTTTTTATTCCGATATTCCCACTGGATCGACACTTATGCTGGTGAAACCGCGGAGCGCTGCTAGTATTACTATAATCTTAAAATTCCGATTTTTGGTAAAAGTGCAGCTTATACGGAAAATTCGGTTCATTTTCTGCAAAAAAAAATAAAAATCCATTTTCGGCCTGTCGAGAAGAAAAGTGGACTTCAATGCGACAGGGCCTCCTAATAAATATTCAAGAGACCGGCGCGGCGGCCCGGAAACTTAAGGATTCGTTCCTCGAGTCTCAAGTTCGAATCTGATAAGTACGTACTAATAATTGAGGAATTTTTCATCGAAGGGGACAGGCCTCTTTGCATCTTAGCTGCCACGGCTTATTTAAATTAATTTAATTCTGTTATTTTTTTTTTACGTAATAACTTCTTATAAATCGATGAACGCTGGCTGCACGCACGTTAAAGCATGACTCATTGTCACGTTCCGCCTGAGCCGAGCGTGCAAGCGAGAGCGCGGAACAAGCGATAGAGAGGCACGATCGGCCTAAGTGTTCGGCTTGTGACGCATCTATCTCTTATGACGTTATGACGTAAAATTATCGTCCGTAAACCGACTTTACAGACAACCATTTTTTTTGTTTTAGATTTTGTGTACTCTGGAGGTTATAACGTGGCTTTTTAGTACATCATTCTCACATATAGTTATAAAATCAACATAAAAATATAATATCCTAACCTAACTAAAACTATTAACAAACTATGGCATCGAAATATTCATCCGCATCGCTGTCGACTGGTAATGTACCCAAGAGACTGGCGGCATTGCCACGTTGTATGACCATCTCAGACATCGATCGTTTCGGCCTTTCTTCTCAGAGTAGTCAGATAAAAAACGCCGACCACATCTAGTTTAAAAAAAAATATGATTGACGTGTAAAAGTGTTGTGCAAACCTACTTATAAAAATAAAATCATTTATATAATACTTGACAAGTGCCCCTAAAATGTTGCATTCGCGAGATTACGTTATAAAAGTGGCTTTGAAAATAAACATTGTAACAAATATTTTTGTGAATACTGACTAACGCTAGTTTAGCTCGATCGCACACGACATACTTTTTGGAGGTCCTACAATCGGTCAGATTATTTCGTCCTATATTATTTAGACCGACTTTTTGTAGGACATGTGTGTTGTACTAAAGCCATCGTTCGTACGTTCTATTTTTCTCCTATAAAAATCGGTCACCGATTATCGGACGCAGCCTTACAAAGCGCTTGGTGCGCAAACTCTATAGTTTTATATGTGAGATAGATTTCTTGTTCATTGTTTTAAAAATTTCTGTAATATTTGAATTGAATACCTACTTAATCCTTTTTATAAAAATTGAAAAAAAAAAATCGAAGCCTCGGAACATTAATGAAACGAAATACTGTTTTTAGCCTGTATTGCGTGTTTCTTTGATGTAGAAGCGTTTACAGGAAAAACTACATTGAAAAGGTAAGAGGAAAAACTTGAAAGAAAAAATAATGAATAAAAACGGTTTGACTATTAACTAATCGAAAAAGCCTTTAGTTCTACCGTACAATATTTCGTTTTTCTTGAAAAAAAACGCTGATAAAAACACGCTTCTTGTGTGGGGTCTTGTTATATTGTTATCCTTTAAATTATTACTTACTTTTTTTTTAGTGCTCTTGGTATGTAGTACACACTCTTTGAAAATTACAAGTGTACCTATTACGGTTCAAGAGCCTAAAAAGGCCACTTTGGCAGAATCATAAAACAATTCATATCACGCAATTTCATATGTATGACAGTTTTGTATGGAGATTAGTAAAATGCTATAGGTACACCTCTGCCTAACCCTTCAGGTAAATATACTTAGGTGTGAAACTGTCAAACAGATGAATTGCGTTTTATGATTCTGCCAAAGTGGCCTTTTTAGGCCCCCAAAAGATACAGCCCTGTGACAGACGGATGGACAACGGAGCTTTAGTTATAGGGCCCCGTTGGCACCCTTTCGGTACGAAGACGGATCTTTAAAAACTACTATGTACCATTGGAATCAATTTACAAGTAGTAATTTTTAACGACCCGTTTGTTTATAAGAACCGGATAAAACAAAAAAAAACTCACCATCATCAAAACCCTGGCCAGTCGCTGAGCCACTAGGCTTAGGTTTTGATCCGTCTCGCATCTCACTCGCACTTATCACAAAATAATATTTATATCTCACTCTAACACTTCACATAACAATGTTCGTAGCGACATCTAGCGGAGTTTCATGATGGTTGTAACAGCGCCATCTTTTGGTTTGGTAGTAGTAACTCTTGGTCTACTGCCATTTTTGTAGGTTTTTTCTTGTCTGTAACAATGGAGAAGAAATCTATTAGAAAAGTGCATAGTTGAAGGCGGATAACAGCAAGGTTCAAGAAAAGTAAAGTCAGGGAAATTAATTGTCAAAATTAAAATATTTTATTTCAAATATACCTACACGGCACTTAAGAAACGTCAGAAGCTAGGTGCACGGTTCCAATTGGTCGTCTCTTATGGAGAAGAAACTTCACGGTTACTCTTTTAAAAGTAATTGACTTTTACAAGTTTTCAAATTACAGTAGGTATGGGAGAACAGCGTAGGCCTGTCAAAAAGTACCAGGTACTTGATGAAATTAAAAAGAAAATGGTCTACAGATCTGATGATTGCATAAAGAAAAATAATCAAAGACCAAAGTGTTCATGTTCAAAAACCAGCCAAGTACCTACTTATGCTTTTCGTGGCTGGAGAAAACCATAACACCCAAAACAGCAATTCAAATTCCCCTCTTGACATTTAAATTCCAACTTTCACCGCCAGGCGTAAAGAGGTGTTGATGAGTCATATCACGCGTCACACAGCAAGTTCGAAAACTTTCGAACTTTAAGTTCGACATCTCAGCAAAGTTCTTGTGAGTTTAATGGCTCATTTACACACGGAGAAATTCTCGCCTCGAATAAGCTACCTATATCGGAAAGAGATTAAAAAGTTACTCAAATAAACCTGTGCCAGCGGTGAAGAGGAAGTGACGAAACGAACAAAAGATTGCAAAGAAAACAAACAAAAGAAGATAAGTTTGACGTTAAGAAATTATAAATTATTTCAACATGTCGCCGAGAAGGAATAGAAACACAAAAAAAATAGTCACTTCACAAATAGTAACAAGTCTTGGAAAAATATGCGTGCGTAAACTCAAAATGCGCCGTCGCGCAAACACGGTATCGGCGGGGCAGGTACCTGTACAGTACGTACGATAGCGATACTCGCTTGTCAAAAGGCAAGCATTGCCTCGCCTTTCAAAATTGTCAGCGTTCGGGTAACCTCTGAAATGGCGCAACACACCGAATATTTGATAAAGTTCGGCTTTGTGAAGCTGTCGGAATTGCCGTCACTCATAAATGACATGTCTGACAGTCTGTGTCGAAGAATCGACGAGGACGAAGTATTTTATCGACGGCCGATCGATGTAAAGATAATTGTCTTCTAGTTTAACAACTCGAATCACATCATCATCAACATCAGCGTACAGCAGTTCACTGCTGGACATAGACCTCTTCAGCTCGATTCGCGGCAACTATCATCCAGCTGCTATCAGTTGCTACCTACGAAGATCGTCGCTCCACCCTACGCTTGCCAATTCGCGGTCTCCACTCAAGAACTCGATTACCCCAACGGTCATCGGTTTTACATTTAATATGGACGGCCCATTGCCAGTTTAGCTAGCTTATTCTGTGAGCTATGTCGACAACTTTGGTTCTCTGCCGGATCAACTTATTCCGGATTCGATCCCTCAGAGAGACTCCAGCATAGCTCGTTCCATAGCTCGCTGAGCGACCTTGAATTTATGGACCAACCATACCGTGAGTGTCTTCAGCTCCGTAAGGCTCAGGCCAGATACACGGATTGAAGACTTTGTCTTTAGGCTTTGCGGAATAAGCGAAGAGAAGACTCGAAGATCTTCCCAAACGCTGTCCAGCCCAGCTAAATCACAATTTAACAAAATTGCTTGGCAATTCTCCTTTATAAAATAATATCAGCATATTAGTGTCTCAATGCAGGTTAAAGACCTCTTCTCATAAAGCCAGTATGAGCTGTAATCACCAACCCACAGCCTCGTGCATCAGAGGCGAGTTCGCCATCGCCAAACAACGTGGCAATGCTGTCAGCCTTTTGGACACTTTTCCTGTTGACAGCGATGCGGACGAATTTTTTGAAACCCTATGATTTTTTCCTTCTTGTTTAATATACATGTACAGACGCCAGCACATCAAGCTACCCGAAACTGTAAAATTTTCCCAATCAACTTTGAACCTTATGCTTTAGCGATAAAGTTAAAAATCTATTAAATAAATTTTACAGATTGCAGTGGCTTGATGTGCTGGCGTTTGTAAATAATTAGGTATTAATAATATTTCAAGGGCTGAATTTTCCATCGACAGATATTTTTTATTCGTGGAACAAAATTGACGTCTGACAGTTATTGTATGGAAGAATTGTCAAAAATTCAAAATTATTCCTTTGATAAAATTATCTGGCGTTGGAAATATCAGCCCTTAGTCTGTCTTAAATATTATGTAAATATTATATTATTTGAAAATATTAAGTTGGTTATTTCACCCATAGTTAAAAAAAATAGGATTGACATTTATTTTGCAAATAAATGAGTAAAATACATAATAGGTGTTTTTCAAATCAAATCAAATCAAAATATTTTATTTCACATAAACCTACATGGGCACTTATGAAACGTCAGAAGCTAGGTGCACGGTTCCAATTGGTCGTTTCCTATGGAGAAGAGCCGGCAAGAAACTCCTCCCTCCTCTTGTGTCTTTGTCAGTTGAGTTCGCCCAGAAAATGACATCGTAACGTAATCGATTTCGTTCAGTTTTGTTACTTACCTAGCTAAAAGCAAGACGTTTAACACCAGTTTAACACCAGTTTAGACAGAGGTGACTAAGGGCGCTTTCAATTTAGACGTTTCGTGTCGGACCGCTGCGGTGCCGAAGCGGTGCTTTTATTATTTATTTATTAATATACTTCATTGTACACCACAAAAATACATAACAAAAAATTTATCGATCACTAAAAAATATACAATGGGCGGCCTTATCGCTTTCTGCGATCTCTTCCAGGCAACCTTGGAATGGACAGTGATTTGCCTGGACATAAAATGGGGTTGTCGTTGGTGCAAAATAAAAAAACTAAAATAGATACACAGATAAATACATATCCTAAATATTAGATACATATATACTAAATATACAAGCAAAAAAAAAATGAAGATGATGCGTTTGTCGTATTGCGCATTTGTTTTCATACAAAGCGCGCGATGCGGCAACACGCGGCGTCGGTATCGCGAACGCTAGACAACCCGCACCGCTCCGACCGTCCGTGCGCAATACGACAGACGCATCGCTTCGGCACCGCAGCGATCCGACACGAAGCGTCTAAATTGAAACCGCCCTTATAGTCTCTAGATACCTGCAGCCAGTTATGTTTAAGCAAGCAATTATGAGCAAATCGCTTGCCGGGTCTCGCCTGCAAGGGCATTCTCGCCTCTCAACAATCAAGAAACTTTTCCAGTGAAAATGAGCTTTGAATGCGAGTTACAGTAAGTAATTACGTATGCATGTGTTGTGAGTTAACGATTCGTCATGGCTTTCAAAGTTAGGGGCGGTTCGGGGTCGTTAGATTCTGATTGAGACAGTCTGTTGACATCAAGTTGTTTTGTTGTTTTTGATTGACGGATTACACTGACACTGAAGTTGGTAGTTTTCAATAGAAGCTTAAGCATATATCAGCACATAATGTTTCCACTGCTGGGACATGGCCTCCTCTCTTCAAGAGGAAGTGGGCCGTAATCTATCACGCTTGCCCAGTGCGGGTTGGTAGATGTCATATAAGCCAGTAAGCCTACAGCAGCAAAAAAAAAAAATCTGCTGTTTCCTACTTTTATGATCGCAACTCGTCAAAATGTAAATGATAAATGATTTATTTTCTGTAAGTAGGTTTGTACAAACACTTTTACACGTCAATCATATTTTTTAAAACTAGATGAGGTCGGCGTTTCCTATCTGACTATTCTGAGAAGAAAGGCCGAAACAAACTCAGAGGTCACAGTCTCTTTTAAAGTCCAGACATAATCTTGGTCAGATCATGTGAAGACCATGTAGATTGGTGTCTGAAATGGTCTTTTGAGGAAAGAACCACACAGATGTAGGAAACAGCTGTTTATTTTTTCGCGATTTCAGGTTTGGTCCCATAGTAAAAGTTGTTCATAATGATGAGTACAATCTCCCATTTCGATTTGTCGCAAAATACGCGCATTGACGTGGAGTTGCGGACACCTGCCCGTATTAGGCTAAATTCTGACGAAATAAAAAAATATTAAAAAAAAAAATTGCTTAAAATCTAGACTGCTAAGACTTTCGTAAAACCGAAATGATTTACTCCGACCGAGCGAGAGCTTTACTTCTGCGCCTACAACACCATCGAACAAGTCTACATTATTGATTTATCTCATCAATAAAGTTGTATAGTTAGGATGTCATTCACATCCCGCAAAACTTACCTCCATGATTGATTACCTGGCCACACGTTATGAAAGCTCTATGAAAAGAAAAACCTATTAATCTTTCTCCCCCTTCCTTAATTACTGCCCAAGATATAGTTACTAAACTGAATTAGTAATTTGTTGAGTAATTGCAAACGTTTAGGGAAGTTGAGTATGGTGCCACTATAATAATCAATTTCTCTTCCATACAAACGGGAGGGTATTACTCCACTTTTTGACATTGTACATCCAAAGCATAGAGCGTTTATTCTAAAATATTATAGTAGATTTGTGTCGTGAATATTGAAGAATTTGTGAGAAGATGGCTGAAAGATAATTACAATCAAAAACATCAAAAAAATCATCATCTGCCTCATAGACTTATAAAAAAAGATGGACTACGCGCCACGCATATCGAAAGTGAAGCACAGTAAGTATGCCGGGACAGCTTGTACAAACACGCCTCACGCTCACATTTACATCATGGTATGCCGACCGGCCGCCATTACGTGACACGACAGCGTCAATCGTCAATCACGCACACATAGATCGGTACGCTGCTTCACTTTCATATCGAAAGTGTTTTGTGCGTGGCGCGGAGTCCATATTTGTTTATAAGTCTATTTGATCCAAAGTTAAACATGATACTGTTTTTTTCTTGTTACTAATTGTGTCTGTACGGAAACAGAATAGTTTAAAAAAAGCCATTAAAACGTTATGAGCCAACAAAGATTCGTTTTTCTTGTTAATTTTAACGTAACTATGGTGTAAATAAGCAATAAAAGAAGTGTTAAATCTTCAAAACAAAGTCGTTACCAACAAAGCTCAATTATCGAAGTGTTCAATAAATTTTATATTTAATTGTTTTATGCAGTGCTATATTCGTGGATCTTTGACAGTTGTTACGGATCGTCAGAAGCCCGAAAGTCTGACAACCAGTCTTACCAGAGGAGTATTACTCAGTAACTGGGTTTTGGAGGTCAGATAAAATAATGGTATTCAGCTGCATCTGGTTAGACTATAAGCCGACCCCAACATAATTGGGAGTAAACTAAACTTTTATACCATTCGAAAGTAACTCTGCCTGTCTGTCTGTATGTTACCTTTTCACGCCTAAACCACTGAACGGATTTCGATAAAATTTGGCAGAGAGATAGATTGCATTCCGGGGAAGGACATAGGATAGTTTTTATCGACAAACCTCACGGGCGAAGCCGCGGGCGGAAACTAGAATTAAATAAAAAAAGAAAAGATTTTTGATTTTTTGTACATTTGTTTGTTACTCTTTCACGATAAAACGGCTGAACAGATTTGGATGAAATTTGGCATATGAGTAGACCATGACCTGGATTAGGACATAGGATTCTATTTATCCCGATATTCTATGGCATTGAGACTTATGCGGGTGAAACCGCGGGGCGCAGCTAGTTTGAACAAGGTAATTGGTTTGGGTTTGAGCAAAAACGTTTTTTCAAATTATCCTCAACATACTCGTGCATAATTGTTAAGTGAATTCTGGGCCGTTTTCACTGGTACGCTTATCGCGCCGCTCCATCGGACAGGCATCCTTATGGCCTTAATAAGTTTGGGTTATAAGTGTGTAAAGGGGAAACAGCCCTCGATCGATAAGTAAAGAGCTCGTGTCTTTGTTTACCCTCTTGAAGAGCCTTCTGGCAAAGAGCCCCAATTAGCACTTGATGATTGAAGAGCTTTAATTTAATTATAAAGGGTTTTTTATTGTTGTATGATTTTATATTATTATTGTAGTCTGAGGCTGTGATGGCTTGGAGATTTAAGGAGTTGGTTTTTGTTTTTTATTTTTATTTTATAAGTTCAGAATAGGGATTGTGGCTAAGTAATAATAGCCCCACGGGTCGGACTTCTAGGTTAAGCAACACTTGGCGAGGTCGGTCCGTGGATGGGTGACCGTTTATTATATACCGAGACCCCTGCATACCTCAGAAAGCACGTTAAGCCGTTGGTCCCGGCAGACATTTGTAGCTAGCTTAGACACCACTCTTTCCAAAGGGTTTCGTGTTACCCAGTTAAGGGTTGTGGAGGTCAGATAGGCAGTCGCTCCATGTGAAGTACTAGTATTCAGCTGCATCCGGTGAGACTGGAAGCCGACCCCAACATAGTTGGGAAAAGGCTAGGCAGATCATAGACTTATAAAAAAAAGATGGACTCCGCGCCACGCATATCGAAAGTGAAGCACCGTACCGATCATGTGCGCGTGATTCATGATTGACGCTGTCGTGTCACGTAATGGCGGCCGGTCGGCATACTATGATGTAAATGTGAGCGTGAGATGTGTTTGTAGGTGCGGTCCCGGCATACTTACTGTGCGTCACTTTCGATATACGTGGCGCGGAGTCCATCTATTTTTATAAGTCTATGAGGCAGATGATGATTTTTTTGATGTTTTTGATTGTTATTATCTTTCAGCCATCTTCTCACAAATTCTTGAAAATTCACGACACAAATCTATCCATCTCGCGTCAAACAAGTTACACTGCGGTCATGTACGTATGTATGTAAAATTGTGGCTCAGGTATTATCTGAAGAGGAAGAAAGGTGTGTCCTTTGTTATCCAGAACTCCACCCTGCAATGAAATATGCAACATTGTCTCGAAGGGGCCTAAGTGTATTATTATAAATTCATTTGGAAAACGGGGCAGGATAATCTTGTCCCATTTCTGAAGGCATGTCAGTTTGTTCTCAATGGTGCCGATTTTGTTGTTCACAAACTAAACTAAATTTAAGTTCAATGCATCTTTTTCTTTCACAGGTATCTATCGGCCAGGTTAAGCTACGCTTGCCGCGGTTGGTCTGTGGATGGGTGACCATCTTTACATACCGAGACCCCTCCGTGCCTCGGAAAGCACGTTAAGCCGTTGGTCCCGGCTGTCATTCGTGGATCTTTGACAGTCGTTACGGGTTGTCAGAAGCCCGAAAGTCTTGACAACCAGTCTTACCAAGGGGTATCGTATTACCCAGTAACTGGGTTGTGGAGGTCAGATAGGCAGTCGCTCCATGTAAAATACTGGTATTCAGCTGCATCCGGTTAGACTGGAAGCCGACCCCAACTTAGTTGGGAGAAGGCAGGCAGATGATGCATTTTTTTCTTCCTATTTCATTATGAAAAGGACAGAAGATAAATTTTAGTTTAGTCCTGTCAAATTAATCAGCGCCTGATGTAAATTGACGTAATTTTAGTAGGCAAGTTTTTAATCACGCTTAAACTTGTATGGAGCAGTTTCAGGCGTTGATTAATTTGACAGGACTAAACTAAAATTTATCTTCTGTCCTTTTCATAATGAAATAGAAAGAAAAACATGCACTGAACTTAAATTTATTATCCCTCATTTATTATGTCAAGTAAACCTTGTTATGGTTTGTTCTAAAGTGTGATGAACGTCTAAACAAATGAGTTCGCTTTCAAATAGGGATGATGGCTAATATTAGAAATGTTTGAACAAATTATGTATTTTTCCGGCTCAGACCAAATAGAATAATCAAGATGTCGGGGTACGTAGCGAGGTGTCGTTTGTTTTCAGGAGAAACAAATGTTTATGTTGACCACTATTTATTTAGTGATAAAATGTTGATGGAATGTTTGAATACACCCGGTTAACGCGGTAGACAAAAGTGCACTGAATATAACATCTAATATAAGTAATAAAATTACCTCAACGCGTTGCGCCGATATTGCTAACTAAGGGTGAAGCCAGACTAGCGTAATTTTTTGAGTTGTGAGTCGCGTAATTTCTGCTTCATTCGGTTTCACACAAAAATCCTGTTTCGTTCACACGGCGACGCAAAATGAGTTGTTGTTGTGTGTGGTGTTGAAATTACGCGACTCACAACTCAAAAAATTACGCTCGTCTGGCTTCACCCTAAGGTGTTAGGTGAAAACACCGAACAAAAGACATAGCGCTGCGAACAATACAATGAAGCATGCCAAAACTACACCTCCGCTCTGTGCATACACGCTCACACGCACACACAACCATTTACAATCAACCTACAACCTCACTAAGTGCACGAAGCACTTGATGATTTATAATAAGCGTTTAGGAAATCGGGTGACTTTAACACAACTAAGCAAGCTCTTAAAACAAACTACTCCTTATAATAAAGTACCCTCTTAATGAGTTTTTAAGACCCCAATTCGCTAAAAACATTTTAATTAAATTTTAAGCTGGTGTCCACATTATAAGTTGTCGTTTACAATTAAATGCCAACGGGGGTGAATAAAAAGGACGCCTGTAAAATCTCAGATTACATCCCTAACCCATAGACTTATAAAAAAAGATGAACTCCGCGCCACGCATATCGAAAGTGAAGCACAGTAAGGGTCAGTTCACACCGCGACGTTTTCAAGATAGCAATACATTTATAGACCTTATCTACTACATATAAGGCACACAATTTCGTGAGGTGGGCCGCGGGGCGCCGCGCGGCGTTGCTCGACGTAGTAGACACCACCTCACTGAATTGTGTACTGTTTTGAGTAGTAGATAAGGTCTATAATTGCTATCTTGAAAACTGCACGTCGCGCACACATCTCACGCTCACATTTATATCATAGTATGCCGACCGGCCGCCATTACGTGACACGACAGCGTCAATCGTCAATCACGCACACATAGATCGGTACGGTGCTTCACGTTTTATGATTATTAATGTATATATTTATTTATAT
Source organism: Gortyna flavago (assembly GCA_963669345.1). Taxonomy (NCBI): domain Eukaryota; kingdom Metazoa; phylum Arthropoda; class Insecta; order Lepidoptera; family Noctuidae; genus Gortyna; species Gortyna flavago. The sequence goes on along the minus strand of OY770155.1, from coordinate 1,842,800 downwards.
AGATAAGCATATGTTTTAAGTATGTATATATTATATTTATTGTATATAATTATGTAAATGGTACACAGACTAACTGCAGTAATGTCTTTCACTTCTCACTTGATCCATTCAAATGTCTTTAAAAGATCGCTTTTAGCGATTAAACTGTCCATTATGTGACCCCTTGTAAAATGTCTAGGTACTTACATTTATATCTATACCGGATGTTTTTTTTTACCGTTTCGAAATTTTTACAGGCTGTTCTACACATGAATATGAACAGCTATGGGACCAACTCTTAAATCACGAAAAACAAAATCTGCTGTTTACATAGAACTATTATTACCTACCTACTTACTTTATCTCAGTGGCTGTTTAATACAAAATAAACAAAAAATTAAAAAGACCTGTGCGAGGTCAAAAATATAAAACAATGCTGAACTTTATTCGCCCAAAAAAGAGTGTCCATGGATTTCTTGCCCGTTCTTCTCCATAGGTACCTACTAAGTATATGCCTTAAATTAGAATGGGCAACTGGCTTCATCTTTCTGACTTCCGGACTCCTTGACAATTCAAAAGTGCCTATATTTGGTTTGTTTTAAAATACCTAAATGCTTTGAATTTGAGTCCTTATTAATTTGGGATTTTATTAAAAATTCTGATATATTTTTTTTTACGGAAATTATCCTTATTAGTCCGACATAAAGACGCTGTCAATGTCAAAAATGGACGTGCGTTCGACTGTACATTAAATGACAGCGGCAAACGGGCATAAAATTGACAGCTTGTAAGTATTCTATATCCTATTCTCTTATCAAGCGAAATGATATCCAGTCACCATAAAAAATATCGTTCAATTTAAAAGAGGCTAACCGTTATAACCTGTGTGAAATATTGTGGGGAAAAAATCTTAAGGAGGAAAATGGAAACAAAGAAATACCTACACAATAGGCCGGTTTATTTATTGTTACGACAGATACAGGGGGTTCTCGAGGTATACAGGATGGAGAAACAATTGTTAAGAAAAGTACCTTTATGTTCAAGGCAGGTAATTGTAGTCGAAACTCCATTTTATTTTTTAAATTAAGCAGTAAGGATTCTCTTTGGAGGAATTGGCAGTGAAAAATAGAGACAACACGAATGAAACATGGATCATACTCATTGTAATGTATCCATGTTTGATTGAGAATATTCACTGATTCTATACTTACTGTGTTATTTATTTTATTTATTATATTGTTAACTTATCGATTTTGTATATTTCATAACTATACTATCTGCACCCCGCGGTTTCACCCGCTTATGTTTCGATCCCGTGGGAATATCGGGATAAAAAGTTGCCTATTTGTTAATCCAGGGTGTCAGCTACATCCGTACAAAAAAAAAAAAAAAAAATCAGAATTGGTCTAGCCGTTTGAGCGTGAAGATGTAACAAACATATAAACACACACACACAAACACTCACAAACTTTCGCCTTTATAATATTAGTTTGATAGTCGCGCGGTCGTTCACCAACACGCCCGCCCTTCACCACTTCATAATGCTTTCGCTGGGGAGAAGAAGTGGCGCAACAAACTCCCCAGCAGCACAGCTGTCTGTTCAGTTAGCAAAACTTGATTCTATACAATATTAGGTCAAAGTCAAAGTTTTTATTTGTGTAAAAATAGGTGTTTGAAATAGAATATGTACAGAGATCTCTCTGTTTCGCCATTAAGGGGGTGCCGACCCACTAGTGGCGCCCTCATCGGTTATTTGGTTATTTCTTTTATTTTAGAATGAAAGTGCAGAAAATAAGCACGTTAAGTTGTGCTCCACAAGATTATACGTCAATATTATTATAAGAGGTAGTTTCACATTGTTTAGTTAGATTATAATCATAAAAACAGAAAATAGTGGCCACTATTATCCGTTTTAAGGATTATAATAAAATTAAGCAATTTATAACTACCTCTTATAATAATATTAACGTATAATCTTGAGGAGCACAACTTAACGTGCTTATTTTCTGAATTTTCATTCTAAAATAACCAAATAAACGACGAGGGCGCCACTACGCGGTCGGCGTTTGCTCGATGGCGTCTTAACGGGGTACAAATATCAAGTAAGCATACGAAATATCCATTTTTGTATTGATATTTTTGTTAAAATTAAATGGCAAGTTAACAGAGTTAAGCTATCGTCTATGAAGTTAACAACATTGCATACAAAATTTGCTTAGAACATTTAAAATGTTAGTAACATTACGGGACATGAAACAATAAATGAAATTATAATTTGCCATTAAAAATTACGAGACATAGAACATTAAATGAAATTATAATTTGCCATTTAAAATTACGAGACATGGAACATTAAATTAAATTATAATTTGCCTCTTAAAATTACGAGACATGAAACGTTAAATTAAATTATAATTTGCCAAATATCAGCTAGCCACGCCAATATTACCATCAAATACAATGAAAATTATATTTAAAAGCAAAAAATAATAACGAAGAATTTGAAATATAAACAAAACTTACTAACTAAATAAAGTCTTCAGGCATAAAGGGCGTGACAGCTTATATAGTTTGGGTTACATAGGTGTCACTCGAAGTTACAAATAGTAAAAAAGTCATCATCTGCCTAGCCTTTTCCCAACTATGTTGGAGTCGGCTTCCAGTCTGACCGGATGAAGCTGAATGCCAGTATTTTACAAGGAGCGACTGCCTATCTGACCTCCACAACCCAGTTACTGGATAATACAATACCCCTTGGTAAGACTGGTTGTCAGACTTTCGGGCTTCTGACGATCCGTAACAACTGTCAAAGTTCCACGAATGACAGCCGGGACCAACGGCTTAACGTACTTTCCGAGGCACGGAGGGGTCTTGGTATGTAAAGATGGTCACCCATCCACGGACCAACCGCGGCAAGCGTAGCTTAACCTGATCGATCGAACTGTGCGGCTGTTATTACTTAGCCACAAGCCCCTCCAAATAGTAAAAAGTATCACCCTGTTGTATGACAGGGCCAATAACAAGGATCTAATCGTAATAAAAATTGCTCGTCAATCCTAAGAAAACTTACAGGTTTTCCTTTACCGGCGTTTGAACCATCCTGTATATCATATATAATATACACGCTATGGAAGAGATCCTACATAAAGGCTTCAGTTACATCACGGTAACATTATATATGTCGCAGCCAACTGGTTAAATTAGCCGTTCAGTTAACTGCCTGGCCTTTAGAAGTAGTGCTCGCCTCGCTTCCTCCCTCGGCTCCCACGCGGTTGATCACAGTTCTAACCTAAATTAACCCACTTGGTCGGGGTGCAATGCCTTAATTACTGCGACCAATTCGGCTCGCGCGTGATTGGTTACAGACTTACAACCTAAACTGTAATTGAATATAATTCAGGCCGTTAGTTGAACGGCCGCCGTTTAGTTGAAAGGCTAGGCGGTTAACTGAACGGCTAATTTAACCAGTTGGCTGCGACATATATACAGTATTCTATCTTCATACAAACGGTCGGAACGCGACTCATACCTACGCGGCTCGAGTCCGGTTTAAACTCGGTTTACAAACAGTCTCTTTCTAAATTAAATATTCATTGATATTTGGCGACACGGTTGGCGCAGTGGTTGAGCGATTGACTGCTGCGCAGCATGTCGCAAGTTCGATTCCCGCACGGAACAAATATTTGTACGACCTACAAGTATTTGTTCCGGGTCTGGGTGTTTTATCTTTATTAAGTATGTATTTACAAGAAAAAAATGTACCTATATAAGTAGTTTATCAGCCATCTCGTTACCATAACACAAAGCATTAGGTTGCTTAGCTTGGGACTATATGGCGTTGTGTGCAATGTCCAAGCATATATTATATTAAATAAGTTCAAGTACTTTCTTTGTGTGGCAAAAAGCATTAATAGAATATTGTGCTGTTTATGGTTGCTTGAATTCGTCAATAAGTTTTTTTCAATCAAAAAACAGAACATGTATTTTATTGAACACTTCCTATTTCATTCACAACGAATTCCATTTTTTTAATAAAAAAAAAATTGGTTGTCTGTAAAGTCGGTTTACGGGCGATAATTTTACGTGATAACGTCTCATGAGATAGATGCGTCACAAGCCGAACGCTTAGGCCGATCGTGCCTCTCTATCGGTTGTAATACCGCGCTCTTGCTTGCACGCTCGGCTCAGGCGGAACGTGACAATGAGTCATGCTTTTTCGCGTATAAGACGTTATAATGTCAAAAATATAATATTTACCTCTACAATCACAAAACTAGAAAGAAATTCAAGTAGGTTGAAGAAATTAAAATACTGTAGGCGGGCAGCCATATTGCGTGTTTGCGTACCGCGCGGCTGTAGGTAATTATTCTAGAGCAGGGCCGAGTCACAATACTGTATAGATATTATTACCGTGGTTACAGGCTTAAAGCATTTACAAGCTGTATTGTGTAATCCGGAGTTATGTGGGTCGGATAAATGGACGAAGATTTTTTTCTGCAAGTCAGACCAGGTTGTGAATGAGATTTATGAGAAGGACTTGTTTTTAATTAAATAACATAACGCCTGCAAACCCCAAAAGAATGGCCAGAGGTGTACCTATATACAGGGTGTTAAAATACACATCGAACCTTATGCGGGTGAAACCGAGGGGCACTGCTAGTTATAAAATAAAAATAAAACAATATTAAAAAACACAACCAAAGGCCATAAGTTTCGATCCCGTGGTCTACAAACCTCACGAACTTTCGCGTTTATTCTAAAATATTATAGTACGATGTCAGAAGAATCATCCCTTCATAGGCTTATAAAAAAAGATGGACTCCACGCCACGCATATCGAAAGTGAAGCACAGTAAGTATGCCGGGACAGCTTGTACAAACACGCCTTACGCTCACATTTACATCATAGTATGCCGACCGGCCGCCATTACGTGACACGACAGCGTCAATCGTCATTCACGCACACATAGATCGGTACGGTGCTTCACTTTCGATATGCGTGGCGCGGAGTCCATCTTTTTTATAAGTCTATGCATCCCATATGTGTAACATTATTAACGCAAGACCAATGACTAAAACTTTAATTACTTATTTACATTGAAAAATTGTGTTACAGCCAAATTAGACCGATTTTAAAGTTTCCATAGAAACAGAGATTTCCAGTTATCTTTTTTTAAATAAGACATTTCGAAAATGTTCTCTGCTTACTTTTTAGACCTTTGTATCCTGCTTATGCGTATGAAGTTTCATTAAAATCGGTTCATTCATTTCGAAAAACAACGGCTTGAAAGTTTGTATGAAATGCCGTACGGCGTAAACGCTCTTAATGCATTTAAAATTGAGCCTTATTGCCTTAAAATAAGATTTAATTTCCCTTGACTCAATCGGCGGCCAGTATGGCAAATTACATAATTTTTTGAAAAAAATACATTCATAGTTACTGAAATCAATTCAGTAGCCAAGTATGAAAACTACTTATAGGACTTGCGTTTAATCTGTTGCACCTTTTATAAGGTCGCTCTTGGCAAAGCCAACAGCCTTCATCTCTAAGTGGAAATGACCCGAAAATTGAACTTGCTAACGATTTGAGTGGTTGAGCAGTTAGCCGTTAGTTCAAACTAATTACTCAATACGAGCAAGTTTAAGCTTTATTACTTGAGTTATAAAGCTTAAACTAATTAAGTAAGTAATTCATTTCTTAGTGAAATCCCCGAATGAATCTGTAGAGCATTGTTGCTTCAAGTAAAATTTTATAAAATATGGATGTGTCTCAAGATGAAAGTCTTTGACCAGTGCGTGTTGCTAGTGATGACATATTATGGCACTGAAACGTGGTCGCTCACAATGGGCCTTATTAGAAGGCTAAAGGTCACTCAAAGGGCAATGGAGAGGGCTATGCTTGGAGTTTCCCTGCGTGATCGAATCAGAAATGAGGAGATTCGCAAGAGAACCAAGGTAACCGACATAGCCCGAAGAATTGCCAATCTTGCTCGCAGAACAGATGGCCGATGGGGCCGAAATGTTCTGGAGTGGTGATCGTATACCGGTAGAACCTCCTCCTCTTTTAAGTCGGTTAAAAATAGGAAACGACCAATTGGAACCGTGCACCTAGCTTCTGACGTTTCATCAGTGCCCATGTAGGTTAAGCATAATCATCAGCCTATAATGTTCCCACTGCTGGGACACAGGCCTCCTCTCTTCAAGAGGAAGTGGGCTGTAATATACCACGCGGGCCCAGTGCGGGTTGGTAGATGGCACATGACTTCGAATTTTTGGTTCAAGTATAGGTTTATGTGATATAAAATATTTTTAGGGTTCCGTACCTCAAAAGGAAAAAACGGAACCTTTGTCTGTCTGTCTGTCCGTCTGTCACAGCCAATTTGCTCCGAATCTTATGGACCGATTAAGTTGAAATTTGGTACACATATGAATCTCTGTGACCCAAACACAGACGTGTAACGTAAATAAATGAGTTTTGAAAATGGAAGTCATTTTTGAGGGGTAAATAGACAATTAAAAAAAAAAGTTTCGCGATATGTACCGTGTGACATATCAAATGAAAGGGCTTATCGTGAGGATCTCAAATATTTTTTTTTCATAATTTTAAAGTAAATTGTATTAAAGTTATTTAAGACAATATACGGAAATTTACCATTCCCCCCCCCTTATCTCCGAAACTACTGAGCCTAAAATTTTGAATAAAATACAGAAAATAGTTCTATACCTATAGATTACAGGAAAATTAATAAGAAGTCTATGATCTTGAAACAACATGGTAAATCTCTCAATATTGTGCGTACAAACTTACATTTTCAGTTGGAATGTATGGGAGAACATGTTTTTCAACTACAATGTTAAGTTTGTTCTTGGGATAAATTCATTCCAACTACGGAACCCTTCATTGTGCGTGGTCCGACACTTACTTGGCCGGTTTTTTGTTTATTAAACGTAGCGTTAAGAACCAGCAATAGGAAGAAGTTCTAGGAACAGGGTATTACTAAATCTAGCTTTAAAAATACAATTTTGTGCTCTGAGACATCGTAAAGAGAGGTCTTTGACCTTTAAATTACGAAGGAACCCCGGGGAGCAATACGGTGTACTATTTTGTAGTTTAAATAAAATGTTGTGAATTTATTGCATTCAAGTGAGAGTTGGTTTTATTTATGTTGTCTAAGGATTGATGACTTGGTTTCAGGTAGCAGACAGTTTCAGTTTCAGAAGACGATTTCAACGATAGAACTTTATGTAATTTACCCGAATAAAAGTAAGTATTTAGGCCGGAATTCCTGTTACGCTGACGTCGGTCGCGTACGGTCGGTCGCGTACGGTCGGTCGCGTACGGTCGCTGACGTCTGCTTCGCAGTATGGTGCCACATACAACACAATGTATAAAAAGTGTTAAAAAATTAACCTTACAAACTTTTTAAGCGGTGCGTTAGACCATCGAACTGAACAACTTTCACTTTGGGACCAACGCCAAAATCACGAAAAATAAAACAGCTGTTACATACATTTTTTTACATTATTTTTCCGCACGCAAAATACGCGCATTGACGTGGAGTTGCGGACAACAGCCCGTATTACCTATTACCTATTACCTACATACATTTTCGTCAAGTAGGTATTGAACTTTTGTATGAAACAGCAGAGCACCTCAAGTTTGTAAGGTTAATTTTTTAACACCTTATACATATTAACACGCGCGACCGACGTCAGCATAATAGGAATTCAGGACTTATCTAAGTATTCTTTGCATCCAAAAAAATTACAATTGCTTTAACTGACAATTCTCCAAGAATAATGTACCTAAGATTTTGTATTTCATTAATTCATTTAAAAGAGTGTCCATGAAGTTTCTTGCTTGATCTAGGTACTGAAAGAGATCTTTGTTTTGGAATTTCTGACCAACTGATCGAATCTTTGACAAGTGTCTGTGAATGGTCTAAGTAATTAAAATAGATCCTTTGATTTTGAGTTAAATAAAAATAAAAAATACACTACAAGTTTTTGACATTTGTTTGTCGCCGAGATGAGCTGAATGAGTGACTTCAGTATAAAATTTTACATGAGGCGACTGCCTATCTGACCTCCATAAACCAGTTACTGGGTAACACGATACCCCTTGGTAAGACTGGTTGTCAGACTTTCGGGCTTCTGACTACCCACCCATAACAACAGTAAAAGAACTACGAATGACAACAGGGACCAAAGGTTTAACGTGCTTTTCGAGGCACGGAGGAGTCTCGGTATGTACCTAATGGTTGGTCAACCATCCTCGGACCAACCTCGGCAATCGATGCAACAAAGCATCATTACGCTACATAAAGGTACTGTAAGATGCGAGTGAACAAAATGGCAACAGTTCGTGTTTCATATTTTTCTGATTCATGCGTCATGTTCGTGAACGGACGCCATCAGTTGGGGCTGGTCATCACTTAGCTGCCTCGGCTTATTTTTAATTATGTATTATTTTTTTGTTACTATTTGCTGTACTCTGGACGCTTTACTACATCGTTCTGATATATAATTATAAATTCAACATTAATGATGTACCTAACTAATATATTTGTAAAATATAATTTAAAAAAGTGTCCATGGAGTTTCTTGCCCGTTCTTCTCCATAGGTACCTACGCTTTGGAATGGGAAACTAGCTTCATATTTTCTGACTGACCGACTTCTTGACAATTCAAAAGTGCCTGTAAATGGTTTAATTTAAATAAATACAAAGTCCCAACTCACATATTCCCTACCTTTTTTTAATATCCTTATATTACCATGCATAGTATGACCCCCCAACATCGACATGTGTCTTCCTCCGTCCTCTCGCCCCGATTAATATTCTGCAGGAGTCTGGCCCCAAAATTAACGTGTCTCTGGGAAACTGCTGTTGAAACAGACTCGACAAATTGCATTTAGAGCACTGTCCTATACTCGTGTCGGCACGATTTGTACGAGAATAACTCGTGATGAGATGGGACTGACAAGTTAAGCTGGTAGCAGAAATGAAATAGCTTCTTATTTCTGGCCTTCTTCTTGTCGTGTTGACGGTACTCTTTTTCGATGTTTTATATTGTTTTAGCCTAGAATGTGGCCACGTTAATTGCGGCATCAGGGGCATTAATTACGTCATTTTATTTATTTAAGATTTTTTTTGACAATGGTCTGCCCAGCCATTTGCCAACTATGTTGGGGTCGGCTTTCAGTCTAACCGGGTGCAGCTGAATACCAGTATTTTACACGGAGCGACTGCCTATCTGACCCAGTTACTGGGTAATACGATACTCCTTGGTAAGACTGGTTGTCAGACTTTTGGGCTTCTGGGGACCCGTAACGAATGTCAAAGATCCATGAATATCAAAGTCAAATCATTTATTTCAAATAGGCACGGCATTGATTCTAGCTCAGACCAAATTAAAAAAACAAGACAGAGGGCTGTCAACAGTAAAGTGAAGCCGGTTTCGTAAACATGTGTGCACTTAGTGAGGTGTAGTTTGATTGTAAATCGTTGTAAATATGTGCGTGTGAGCGTGTATGCACAGAGCGGAGGTGTAGTTTTGGCATGCTTCACTGTATCGTTCTCAATGCTGTCTTGGTTTTTTATTTAGTATGAGGATAGTTTCGTATAGAGAAGAATGGCTAAAAAAGTCCACCGTTACTCTTTTAAAAAGGTTTACAATATTTTGTATACATTCATTAGATAATTATTATGTGAAATCGATGCGCCTAGAATAAAATTACTCTACTGCAAAAGGTAAAAATAATTAAAAATAATGCAATGAGAGGTAAATTAATTATGTGATAGATATGTCGCAGCCAACTGGTTAAATTAGCCGTTCAGTTAACTGCCTGGCCTTTAGAAGTAGTGTTCGCCTCGCTTCCTCCCTCGGCTCGAACGCGGTTGATCACAGTTCTAACCTAACCTAACCCACTTGGTCGGGGTGCAATGCCTTAATTACTGCAACCAATTCGGCTCGCGCGTGATTGGTTACAGACTTCCAACCTAAACTGTAATTGAATATCATTCAGGCCGTTAGTTGAACGGCCGCCGTTTAGTTGAAAGGCTAGGCAGTTAACTGAACGGCTAATTTAACCAGTTGGCTGCGACAGATACATAATGGTGCTCACATATTTACAAATATTGATCATGGTGATAAAACTTTAACAATTGTATGAGCTATAGAAAATGACAGCCGGGAACATAATCTTTCATAAAATTCTGTCATCTTTCATCTCCATAAAGCCATAATATTATAATGTTATCAGAACTACACGGCTGTGCAAAATTTCAGATGAATCCGATTACGGAAATGGGATGAAAAATCGATCAGAACATTCGACTGTAAGTAAGGCGGGCGCGAAACTCGATAAAATCGTTTTAGAGTATTATAATGAGGGTAGGGAATCCATACTAATATTATAAATTCGAAAGTAACTCTGTCTGTCTGTCTGTATGTTACCTTTTCACGCCTAAACCACTGAACGGATTTCGATAAAATTTGGCGGAGAGATAGATTGCATCCCGGGGAAGGACATAGGATAGTTTTTATCGACATAACTCGCGGGCAAAGCCGCGGGCGGAAGCTAGTAGAAAATATATCAAACAAACTCTTTGCCCTGCCACTTCGTCTGGATGTTTACGCATTGACTTGCACAAATTGATTTAAAATTTCTAAGAAAATATTTACATAATTTAAAAAAGATAAAATCCTTGAAATGTGGGGCTTGTGGCTAAGTAATAACAGCCGCACGGGTCGATCGATCAGGTTAAGCTACGCTTGCCGCGGTTCGTCCGTGGATGGGTGAGCATCTTTTCATATCAAGACAGTATCGGTTGTCATTCGTTGATCTTTGACAGTCGTTACGCGTCGAAAGTCTGACAACCAGTCTTACCAAGGGGTATTACCCATATCCAATAACTGGGTTGTGGAGGTCAGATAGGCATTTGGACGGGGTGGCCTGGTTTAGTTACTGCAACCAATTCGGCTCGCGCGTGATTGGTTACAGTTCCAACCTAAACTATAATTTCATCATCTAATATATAAAATTCTCGTGTCACAGTTTTCGTTGCCATACTCCTCCGAAACGACTTGACCGATTTTGATGAAATTTTTTGTGCTTATCCGGTATCTATGAGAATCGGCCAACATCTATTTTTCATCCCCCTAAACCGAAACTTACGCGGGTGAAACCGCGGGGCGCAGCTAGTAGACTTATAAAAAAAGATGGACTCCGCGAGTCCGCGCTATGCATATCGAAAGTGAAGCACCGTACCAATCTATGTGTGCGTGATTGACGATTGACGCTGTCGTGTCACGTAATGGCGGCCGGTCGGCATACTATGATGTAAATGTGAGCGTAAGGCGTGTTTGTACAAGCGGTCCCGATACTATCGATATGCGTGGCGCGGAGTCCATCTTTTTTTAAAGTCTATGAATTTAATATCACTTGAACGGCCGCCGTTTAGTTAAAAGGCTAGGCGGTTAGCTAAACGGCTGAGAGATACGCTATGAAGAAAAAAATACAGTTTTACAACTTTCCCGAACTAATTCTCTTTCAAGGATTTTAGTACGAGATTGTCTTTGAACAAAGCGGGTATCGATTCTGAGTTCACAGTGGTACCGGTCACGCACGGCTAGAATAATAATGTACCGTCGTGAACACGTGTCGAAGTTATCAAAACATCTGAAGCAGTGCTTATAAATAACATAGTATGTGGTAGGTGGTGATTTGTTTTCATTCACGGGTCAAATTGGATTAGCTAGCGAAACTTCGCAGATGTGATGGGTCATCATCTACCTAGCCTTTTCACACAAGTTTTTTCTTCATCTTGATAAGTTGTCAAAATTCTGATTCAGATAGTACCGGTTGCCAGTTCACGGTCGATTTATGTCTTGTCTTGAGACGAGTCTACGGGTCGCTCCGTGCTCGGGTAAAAGAGATGTCAAGTTGTATATAAAGAAACTATATCCTATTCTTGGTACAATAGTGATAGAATTGGTCATGCTAATCTGCGTTCACGATTTATTTGTCGAAAATGTAAACAAATATGAATTAATGGAAAAATAACTTTAATTCCTACACAATAAAGCTCAATTTACCCTATAACTTCATAATTTTTTGTAACTTTTTCGATTAAATAGTGCTAGTCACTCTGAAATAAACTTAATTGTCATTGAAATAAAGTTGATATTTGTTTAACTTGAAATTGACTTTTACTATATATACGCGCTGGTACAGACGACAGAAATTTAATAATAGTACACCCACATGTTACCCGTAGAGTTTGGCTGACTTCAAATCTCTGTAACCTTATAAGCATCATATCGGTCTAGGAAAATATATATTACTAGCAGCGCCCCGCGGTTTCACACGCATAAGTCTCGATCCCGTGGGAATATGGGGATAAAAAGTATCCTATTTCCTTTCCTGGGACTCAAACTGTCTCTATACCAAATTTCATCTAAATCGGTACAGACAAACATTGTCATGTAACAGATTCATGTCGGGCCGTTATATGCAGGGTGTTCGGTAATTAATGGATAACCTCTTCAGGGGTCATTGTACTTATCATAATGAAAAACTATTACTATGGGACCAAACCTGAAATCGCGTAAAAAGAATCAGCAGTTTCCTTCATTTTGACGAGTTATCCGAACATAAAATATAGGGAACAGCTGATTTTTTTCGCGATTTTATGTTTGGTTCTGTAGTAAAAGTTGTTCATAATAATAAGTACCTACAATGACCCCTTAAGAGGTTATGCATTAATTACCGGACACCCTGTATATGCTAGTTGCGCGGTAAACTCTGCTTGCGAGATGCAGGATTTTGTGTGACGTCAGTATGACGCGTAGTTCGCATGTGGCGTTGTAGATACAGATACAGGCCTCTTTTAAAGTTTCTGGTTTTTCTCACTGTTGTTCTAGTCTCACAGTAACTAAGTTAGGGCCGATAAAATAGGATACGTAGCGTAGAACTGTGACCATCTGCGCTACATTCAAGTTGGTCGCATTTAGTTGACCATTTAGTATTCTAAGACCCCAAAATAAGAATTTGTGTGGTTCACAAAAAGAGGCGCTATCATTATATTAGAGTGTTAAGCCAAGGATACACTAGGGGACAAATGTCCTGCGACACGTGTCGCCAGCGACGTCGGGTGAAGTGCTGCGACGTTGCCGGACTTCGCTTGACAAAGCCAAAGCAAAGCCAATCCTTGGCTTTTTATTATTTAGGAGCGCAAATAGGAATTATTAGTGGATCGAATTAATACATGCCTTAAAAGCAAACCTGAAGGGCTTTTAAGATCCGTGGAATATCTGTCCGCCGAGGCATTGTTGTATAGCAAGAGATAATTATTTAAAGCAGGGCTGTAAAAATCAGATACGATCCTGGGCCAGTATAAAGGGAATTGTTGCGCCATTTTGTTTTTTTTTTTTCAAAATGGCGGCCACGCATGAAAACTACCTATATAAATCGATAGCTTACATCAATGCAAACAGAAAACATCTCGTAACAAGACGAAGCCCCGTAAAGTGTCACGTTTCTGAGATATTTACGTTCAAAGTTGATCACGTGACATAGATATTTTTTTAAATTTGCGTACATACATTTGACCGTATACTGTCTTAAATCTTTGTAACCTTATCTTCTTTATATTTGTTTAACCCGAGGCTTTTGTCATGTGATGTTCTACGCAAACTAACCGAATATAAAGGATAAAATTCTCAGAGTACCCTCGGGAATTTCACCGTATAATTTACTTTGGGGGGCGATTTTTTTGGCTAAACAACTTCCGTTAATAAGGACAGTGTTTCCCTGGGGCCAAAAAATTTACTGAATATATCTTTCTTGTCAATTGAGCCCTCTTCTTTTTTACAGCTTCGGGATGCTAATTTAGAGGTCTTAGATTTGTTTGTTTTGGTTAAAAACGGGCGATGGACATATCCTATTTTATTGAAGTCATTCGAATTCTAATGTAAATTATGATTGGCTTTTGTTTCTGGTCACAACATTCTACAAGCGACGCCCGCTTTGGTTGTGGTAACTAAGTGTACAAACACGCGAATGTGTGCATGAAGACGAGTAGCGTCAGCACATAACGCTCACATACACACCCTTTTTTGACTTCGCGATTGTCTCGGGCGGTACTGAGAGCTCATATTCACATTCATTTATTTTATTGCATTCAATATTGTATTAAATATGTTACAAAGGGCTTAGATCTAAGTACAAAAATAGGAGAAGTAGTAGTGGTAGTATTGTAACGGTATCTACAACGCCACAGCGAACAACGCGTCATACTGACGTCACGCAAAATCCTGCATCTCGCAAGCAGAATTTACCGCGCAATTAGATAATAGACCCTCGGTTTCGGGGTAACACGATACCCCAGACTAGATGTATACACGTAAACGAAGCTATAGGAGTATGTAAGGATCATAACAGGTGGCGTTCTGTAGTTTCTTCCTACCTCCATGCCAAGAAAGCGTGATTTATGTTTATGTGTACGATACCTCTAAGAATCGTAATCTAGGTTTAATCTATATAATCTAATCGAAGATCTCTCTGATAAGCTGACTGTAACGGACACCGAGCCCGCCAAATAGAATTAATCATTGATTAAGTAATGTTGTTTATTATGATGTAAGAATCTGAGTACTTTCTATAAAAACCATTGTTATTTGTGGGCAGCCAAATGGTATCATAATTTAAACCGAATTATACCCACTACTTGCACCCACGTAATTGGGTATAAAAGGGTGCTATGCCCAGTAAAAATTACTCCGCCCCGACCCTTGCTCGAGCCAGCCTGCGCCGCTGAGCCTGTAGTTTTAAATTCCTCCCTAAATAATTCCGATCCAGCCTGTCCATTGCTGCGCGCCCTCCCCCAGCGACGTCCTAAGCCGAGGTCCGTACCCCACAGGGGGTGCCCTAAGCGTGTAGTCGCTTAGTTTTTATGCCCTGGCTGGAGGCCTTAATTTATTGAGGCATCCACAGGCAAGTCCGGTTCAAGCTCATAGGTTGAACTGCGAGAAGCCATTCACAAAAAAAAAAACAGTAAAAATGTAGTTCGTCTGTAGTGGTACTTCATCTTAGTTAGCAATAATCAACAAGTTAACCTGAATAAATAATTACTTATTCAGGTTAACTATTAATTAACAAGAAGATTCAACAAGAACATTAAGAACGAGTATTATTTGAATAAGTGAAACCAACATACAGTCCACACCACTACACCGATCTTTTGTTTAAGTGCTCTTGTAGACAAATATAATTATGAAGGCATTATATAAAGGCATTATTGCCTCCCAAGAGACGATTACTTCAAGCAGGGCTGTCCAAACCAGATATAATCCCGTGCCAATATAAAGGGGATTGTCGCGCCATTTTGATTTTTTATTTTCAAAATGGCGGCCATGCATGAAACCTATATAAATCGATAGCTGGCATCAAAGCAGACCCCGTAAAGCGTCACGTTTCCGAGTTATGAACGTTCAAAGTTGATCACGTGACATCCATATTTTTTGAACTTACTTACATCTTGTTGTTTAGAATGTTTGATTACTTAAAATTTTCAGAGTGATTATTTCAAACATCGAAGCAACAAGATATACGCGTGCCGTACTTTGGACAGCCCTGATTTAGAGGAAGGGTGAAAATTTAATTATTTTATATTTACTATAGAATTAGGAATTTAAGTAAATTATGTCGAAATTATTATGTTTATTTTAATTACGAATGATTATGTTTATTCATTTTCACTTGCTAATTAGTTTCAGGGATCCTTACCGTATATAAAAATTATAGTAGAACTCTTTGTGGAACGAAATGGATGTGCGGCATCATACTTCGCCACATGCGAACTACGCATCACAATGACGTCACGTAAAATCCTGCATCGCGCAAGCAGAGTTTACCGCGCAACTAGCATATTATATACAACCCGACCCTTCCCGATATCAATCGTCGGGCAGTAGCCACCAGACTACACTCGTCTGGTAGGAGGATCCTCCCTTTTCCTATGGAGGGTGAGTGAACTTTACACCCTGTTCCTCATACCTAAAGATGGGTCACCAATGAGAATAAAACGGAAAAAATTACAAAAGTAAGTAAATGACAGACTAGCTTCTTTCACTTCGTTCGCGTGGAAATCGTAAGGTACACAATAACATTTTTTTTTTTTTTCCTAATGGCATCTCGTAGTTGACCTTGAGAGGTCGTGACTACTTAACCGGGCTATCCTGTGGCTGCCTTAAGTAAAACTCAAAGCCTCCAGCCAGGGGCATAAAACTAACTACGTTATGCTAAGCGACTACGCACTAAGGGCACCCCCTGTGGGGTACGAACCTCGGCTTAGGGCGTCGCTGGAGAGGACAGCAAGAGGGGACAGGCTGGATCACAATTATATTATTTAAGCTTGATGGAGCCGGCATTTCCTATCTGACTACTCTGAGAAGAAATGCCGAAACAAACTCAGAGGTCACAGTCGGGAATTTAAAGCTACTGGCTCAGCTGCGGCGCGGGCTGGCACTGCATCGGGCAAGGGCCGGGGGGGTGAGTTTACTTGGGGACGTCGCGAGGGACCTCGTCGGCGAGGTCGGAATGTCGGTTTTTTGTTTTTGTGTACTGTACTGGTAGATTTGTTGCTCTCCTGGAGGAGAGTTATGGGGTCGTCAGGGTCGGATAGGACATGTTTTGGACGGCGGGCCTTGCTGATGTTAGAGGGAGAGTAATTGGCGGCCTGGACAACTAGAGGGTTGCGATGCTTGGCGGCGGAATCGAAGAAACGCTTTGAGAGGCGTTTCATGAACTGCTTAATAGTGGGGATTCTGAGGTCAACATGGAGGATCTCGTTGCGAACGAACCAAGGGGAACCCGTAGCCTTTCGAAGGAACCGGTTTTGAAGGGTCTGCATCCTATGGATGTTGTGGGGTTTTGCGTGCGCAAAGATTGGACAAGCATAGGTCATAATTGGTCTAATGCACGCTGTGTAAATGCGCAACTTGCACTTAAGCGACAGTTTGCTGCGTGCATTGAGAACGGAGTGGAGTCTAAAGAGAGCGAAAGCGGCTCGCGAACGAACCTTCTTTATGTGCTCTGTGAATGAGAGGTGTTTGTCTAGAATGACACCTAGGTATTTGGCTTACACAATAACTAAAATAACACCCACATTTTTATAAAACTCCCTCGGCACCTGACCAACTGCATCGTATCGCGTCACTCGCCCGCGTTATTCGTTTTCTATCTGATACTTTTGTCGCCTTTCTCAAAAAATGGACTATTAAATTCAAAAATGTTTTTTTTCAATTCCTTCACACTGTAGACATAACGGACAGTTCTGTATCCAGGGGCTGTATGGAGGCTGAGGAAACCGTTGCGCATGTGCTCTTTGAATGGGCAGGCGTTACTCAAAATAGGACAGATACCCTCGGGTCACCAACATCTTAGACAGATGTTCTCAACAGACCAGGAGATGAACTCCTTTGAGGAGGTGGGCTGGTTGACCATCGACAGCTGCCATGGCCTACACACAGTACTCCACCTAAGGGACTATCTGCGGAAATTAACCCTCTAACATAAAACATAAAACAAACAAACTCTTCAGCTTTATTTATAAGGAGGAATAAAAAGATAACATTTATGATAATCGTCCACCAAAAATATCTGTTATTTTCAAGCATTTTTCCGCATGATTGTTCAATTTCATTCATCCTTTAGGAGAAGGAATGCCGAAGTGGAAAGTTATGTCAACCATTTTTGTTTTTTGTGTGGAAATAATTATAGCATTTTACTTATTTTGAAGTCAGCGAGTTGCCTTTAGAACTTTTAATCGCAGAGCTTTTAATATTTTGGTATATAAGTTATAACGTCAACGCCGGCTGTCGCTGAAAACTAGCGCTGGTGCTCTGTATCGTATAGGGTCTTAACATTATGCTGAGTGATGCATATTGCGCCTCCAACTTGTTATTTTTACTGGTATCCAAACTTAACTTAAGTCATTTTGTTCTCAGAACCCTTTAATCCATACTAATATTATAAATTCGAAAGTAACTTTGTCTGTCTGTCTGTCTGTATGTAACCTTTTCACGCCTAAACCACTGAAAGGATATAGATTGCATCCCGGGCAAGGACATAGGGTAGTTTTTATCGACGAAGCCGCGGGCGGAAGCTAGTTATAATATAATGCAAAACAGACTTGCATACGACATTTATATTTAGAAGAACTCTGATTGTAGCATTTCACGAAAGATTTAATAAACACTTGCGAGAACATCGTAAATTAAGTGGGCGCCGTCTGACAATTCACTTACGACGCCACGTTCCGGCTTTTACGGGCAATAATTTTGTAAAACTGCTTGGAATTGTATTACTTGTATGATAAAATCATTTCCCTTCGGCGTGCGTTTATTTCTTGGTATTTTTTTAGGATCGTCTGCAGTTGGGAGAGTGTCCGTTTGTTTCGCGGGCCTCAAACATTTCTGTGCCGTTCCTCCAGGTCAGTAGTGCTATTCTGTAAAAATCTCACCGTGATAACTTGGGTGAAGTGAGCTTAAAGTGAGCTGCCATTAGTGCCAATCCCTAGCATCAGATGGAATGACAGCTCACTTTACCTAACTTCTCACGGTGAGATTCTAACAGAATCGACCGGGTGTTCTGCAAAAATCTCACCGCGAAAATGAAAGTGAAGTGAGCTAGAAGTGAGCTGTCATTTTCACCTGATGCTAAGGATTGACAGCTCACTTCACTTCGGTTTTCTCGGTGTGATTTTTACAGAAAAGATCAGCTGAAGTTTGAATTTGAATTTGGATCTTTGTGCCAACGTTATTTGCCGATCCTGTTTTTTTGTGCAAGCGAAGGAGCGTTTACGCCGTACGGCATTTCATACAAACTTTCAAGCCCTTGTGTTTCGAAATGAATGAACCGATTTTAATGAAACTTCATACGCATAAGCAGGATACAAAGGTCTAAAAAGTTAGCAGAGAACATTTTCGAAATGTCTTATTTAAAAAAAGATAACTGGAAATCTCTGTTTCTGTGGAAACTTTAAAATCGGTCTAATTTGACTGTAACACTATTTTTCGAAAATGTTCTTAAGTAACTTTTTAGACCTTTGTATCCTGCTTATGGGTATGAAGTTTTATTAAAATCGGTTCATTCATTTCGAAAAACAAGGGCTTGAAAGTTTGTATGAAATACCGTACGTCGTAAACGCTCTTAAGTGAACCGAATTTGCAATATTAATGTACAGCCAGCACATCAAACTACTACAATCTGTCAAAATTCTTTAATAGATTTTCATAAGGTTCAAAGTTGATTGGGAAAATTTTACAGTTTTTTGTAGCTTTATGTGGTGGCATCTGTGAGTATGTAATTCACATTAAAAAAGGACTTCAAAGAACAATAGCCTCTTTTTAAAAAAACTGTGACCTTTAACACATCCTACCCACTTAAGACCCTTAGCGCTATGGTCCCTTTTCGACCCACACAAAATACCCTCTCGCGTCCAGCAGCACAAGGATAACCCTTACTAATTGTTTGGTCTTGACCCTCGTTCGTGTTATTAAAAATAATGTCGTGGCTTTAATATTATAATAGGTTTAATATTTTCTGGTGTTTTTAGAAGTTCCCTTTTTTATTTTTTAGGGTTCCGTACCACAAAAGGAAAAATGGAACCCTTATAAGATTACTTCGTTGTCCGTCCGTCGGTCAAGACCCTTTTTCTCAGGAGCGCGTGGAGTTATCAAGTTGACATTAATACCAAATACTCAAGGCTGCAATCCTTTGAAGCAGTGAAAAAATCAAACTTCGAAATCAACTCAATCAAAAGAGATACGGCCGTTTCAGTTCCGAAATCAAAACCTATAGGGTACTTCCCGTTGACATAGAATCATGAAATTTGGCAAGAAGCAATTTCATGTAGCACAAGTAAAGGAAAAGATCCGAAATTCGTAAATTTGCAGTTAGATTTAAAAAAAAAAATTGCATACCTACGGAACGCTCGGTGCGCGAGTCCGACTCACACTTGACCGTATTTTTTTTTTTATTTACCTATTTTTGACCGGGATCCCAGAGTCTGTACTCGGTTGATGGCAATAGGCTCTCCCCCTATTACATGTGACTTAAACATAACTGACTTACCCCCTTACTAATAAAAAAAAACGTATTATATCAGATGTACAGTTACACACCGATTTCTCTCTTGCAGTCGTCAGTAATTTGACTTTCGAAAGAAGAAGACAAAGTGTTGTGTAACTATACAGACGCTATACAACGTTTATTAGTAAGGGGGTTAATGTGGGTGTACTAGTACACCTCTACCGAACCCTTTGCCCTCTACCAGCGCTGGGGCTCTGTCTAGCATAGGGTCGCAGCATAATGCTGAGCGATGGCCGTTTTGCGTGAATGTGACGCATGTTTCCCCCTACCTTTTATTATTTTTTGTATTTGTTCTTTTTTTGCGTCATGTTCACCGCGAATAAACGTTTTTTCTTTCTTTCTTTCTTTCTTTGGGCAAAACGGGCGTGAATTTATATAAAATTTTTGGTTTTAACGTTATATGACGATGACTTTAACCTTTTAACCGCGACTTCATATTGCACAGTTGTCAAGCCACAAATGCCCGAAAAAAAAAAAAAACGAGAAAAATGCCTGATAGAATAAAAGCAGATTAAACGAGCTGTCTGTCTTCTGTCAAGACTGGAAGGAGGACGCGCGGTCTCGCGAAAGGTGGAAGGAGTGGAGGGAGGCCTTTGCCCAGGAGTGGGACAGCGCAGGCTAGAGAAAAAAATTATAAAAAATAAGTATTTGGTCGTAAATATACGACCCTGGTGAAATGGACACGAAAATATTTGTCGGATTAATCTATAGATATCCGTGGATTAATCCGGCGTAAGCGGTTAAAAGTTAAAGTATATCCCAGTCCACTGCTGGACACAAGCCTCCCCCGCAACATTCTGCCCTCCACCTTCCGCATCCAGTCCGTTCCAGCCAACTTTTTAAGGTCACCGGTCCATCTAGCTGAGGAGCGTCCCACACGACACGTTGAATAACAACAATTTCTCGTAAACTCGCACAGAACACCTCTGAAATATACATGAGCTAGCCGAGATAAACCCTGGAGACTCGTCATGTTGTTAACTGTGAGCTCTAAAACTTAGCAACTTAGATTGGATGACAGTTATCATCACTATTAAAGGCTTAGTTGTAGCCTGTAGGGCATAGTTTTAACTGGGAATTGCAGATGCCGCCACACTAGCGGCATCTACATCGCCACATGCGAACTACACATCATACTCATGATACGTACGCTGTACCGGTACAGTATCCTAATAATAATTTGTTGCACCGGGCGACGTCATTACGTCGACGCCGGCTGTCGCTGAAAACCAGCGCTGGCGCTCTGGCTTGCATAGGGTCGCAGCATAATGCTGAGCGATAGCAGTTTTGCGTGATTGTGACGCATGTTTCCCCCTACCTTTTTCTCATTTTTATTGTTTCTTTTTTGCGTCATGTTCACCGCAAATAAACGTTTTGTTCATTCTTATTTTCTTTCTAATGACGTTACATGAAATCCTGCATCGCGCAAGCAGAGTTTACCGTGCAACTAGCATATACAACATTATTTTTAGTATAAGCGAAACCCGAAACACGTGTCAAGTGTTTTTATGTAAAGAATCTATGTATAAAATTTCAAAACTGTATCATGAGAAATCACAAAGTTATAAGCTTGTTATGATACCTGGTTGTCCGTTCAAAAACATGCTCACTACGCGGCGCGGCGCGGGGTGACCATGTTTTATGCTCCTCCAGCATCGTACGCTCATTGATAATAGTTTGGCAGTAGGTATCTAACTGTGTGGCGATTTTATTGTAATTAACTAGTGATTAAATATTTTTGGGACAAAATATAACATGGTGTAAAAATTATTGAAATCGATTCAGTTACTTATTCTGAACAAACTATATTCAGGTTTCGCATATACTAAAAATAATGTTGTATACAAGTTTCAGACATCAATAGTTTGGCAGTAGCCTACTAGACACAACACCCGTCTGGTCGGAGAATCCTCCCTTTCATATGGAGGATGTGTGAACTTTACACCCTGTTCCTCATACCCAAGACCTCATCAGGGGACTACAGGACGTAAACGCAAATAACACAAGTTTTATAATGCCTAAAAATATATGATCGACTACAGTAAACAAAATCAGAAAAATATAAATTATGTTCTTCAGGATATATACTGGTTAGATAGTGTGTTGAAAACATAATACAAGAAATTTGATACGGTAGAAAAAAATCATGAAGATACCTCTAAAAACTTTCTTTTCACAATAAAAACCATAATAATATACAATAATATACATACAATCATTCTGATTTTTTGTCAGATTATTCAACAAGCAACATATTGCACTGGTGTTTTAATTTTTTATAAATAGATAATTGCTTCATATTTTGCAATAAATTATCAGCGTTGTGTCAATGCGTTTCTCTTTCTTTTCTATGCAGTCCGACAGTGACCGCGCTTTAGGTTAATATTTTAAGCTAAACTTGTTTGCAATTCAGCTATATCGTACTATAGCTGCTTATGAAACATTTTAAACCATTATACATCCCACAACAACGTGCGGTAACCGGACGTTGCGTGCTCTAAACAAGCAAATAAAACATGTTTTATGAGTTCAAAAATAAATCTAGATCGCGTGCATGGATTTTTTATTAAATTATTGAAATAAAAATGCTGATTTCTTTGTATTTGTGAAGTTATTATTATTACATAGTTAGTGAAAGACTCTTATTTAGTGCAACCTTGAGACGCACACCGCACTGTGAATGTTTTGCTAATAATTTTATTTTATGACGGCGCCGACCAAATGCCGACCGCGCAGTGGCGCCCTCATCGTTTGTTTGGTTATTTATTTTATTTTAGAATGAAAATGCAGAAAATAAGCACGTTAAGTTGTGCTCCACAAGATTATGCGTTAATTTTATTATAAGCGGTAGTTTTACATTTAGTTTTATTATAAAATTAAATTATTATTAAAAAAAAAAACATTAAAACGAACAAACAAACGATGAGGGTGCCACTAGGCGGTCGGCGTCGCCTTAAGTATTCGTCATAATGTCACTTTTATTTCGATGGTACAAAAAAGTAAATTTGGCATATACAAAAAAAAATAGGCCGGAGAAGGAATATAAAATAGGACGAAGCGGGAATAAATTATAAAAAATATATTTTGGGACGAAGGAAGCATATTGTTTGGGACGAACCAGGATTTTTTGGAATGAAAGGAGAATAAATCGTTTTTCCTTTTATGTTTAAATCAGCACCTTGTTTTTGTATTATATTTAAGTATGTGGGCAATTGGTTTTCCGGCTGTCATTCGTAGATCTCTAACAGTCATTACGTGTAGTCAGACGTCCAAAGTCTGACAACCGTGCTTGATTGCGTCACACACTATAAATCGGAATCTGAAGAATTTTGAAGCAAATTGCTGATCCATTGCTTCATAAGTTCGAATTTGTCTGCTCAACACGTAAGTAACGCAATGCGTGTTGTTGAACTGTCAAAGTGACACCGATTCCTATTGATAATGTGTTATGCAATTGCAAACGTAGTCTTACCAAGGGGTACCCAGTTTTTTTTTTTTTTTTTTAAGGATGGGAAATCATCAAAAAAAAAAAAAAAAGGGGTACCCAGTGACTGAATGATTATAGAGGACGCTAAGAAATGACCTTTCTCAAGCAAACAATTTTACGTTTTCATAATTATTGTTGCGCGCCACAATTGATATTCGCTACCACTAGCGCCATCTAGTATCGAGTAGCAGAACTAGTAGAGTCAAGATCCTTCTAGAACCTTCGATCGTCTGTCGGGGCCGGTATGTATCGAACATTCTAAATGTTTCTACAGTAGAAGGTTCTGGAACTATCTGAGACCCTATATAAGGCGGGTATGGGCCGCGAGCTGGCCGCCGGGACAGTCTTGGATATAGCAATACAATTTAAGCGAAAACATCGAAAGCGATCTTCAAGTGCCCCTTAGAAGTGATCAGGGGACCTAAAAAGGCCACTTTGGCAAAATCATAAAACAATTCATATCACGCAATTCATCTGTTTGACAGTTTCACACCTATCCTATATATCCCTGAAGGGATAAGCACAGGTGTACCTATAGCATTTTACGAATCTCCATACAAAACTGTCATACAGATGAAATTGCGTGATATGAATTGTTTTATGATTCTGCCAAAGTGGCCTTTTTAGGCCCCCAGTAGTTTTTATGTTTTATAATTAGTGTGTTAAAGTTGCAATTGGTGTTTTTAATTAAAGTGTCTATTTTTATGGTTATTAAATCGGCAGTTTTTATTGTCACGAACCCCAAGCTCGTCACAATATTAACGTTTAAAACAAACTTGGCATAACACTACCTTAAGAGCGTTTACGCCGTACGGCATTTCATACAAACTTTCAAGCCGTTGTTTTTCGAAATGAATGAACCGATTTTAATGAAACTCCATACGCATAAGCAGGACACAAAGGTCTAAAAAGTTATCAGAGAATATTTTTGAAATGTCGTAATTAAAAAAAGATAACTGGTAATCTCTGTTTCTATGGAAACTTTAAAATCGATCTAATTTGGCTGTAACACAATTTTTCGAAAATGTTCGCACCTAACTTTTTAGACCTTTGTGTCCTGCTTGTGCGTATAAAGTTTCATTAAAATTCGTTCATTCATTTCGGAAAACAAGGGCTTGAAAGTTTGTATGAAATGCAGTACGGCGTAAACGCTCTTAAGTCCACAGTTAGCCACAAAGGCTCTAGGCATTACGGACCGCTTGTTTTAGTACAAAGGCGATCTTTCGTAGTTGGACGCTAATTTATATAACATAGGAAATGTTGTTGTAATATTGTAAGACAAGGATTAGTGAGCCCCGAGGCTATTTTCTGTGTAAATCAGTTATTTATCTTCAAAATAGACTTTTCCCAACTATGTTGTGGCCGGCTTCCATTCTAACCGAATGCAGCTGAGTACCAGTATTTTACATGAAGCTACTGCCTATCTGACCTCCACAACCCAGTTACTGGGTAATACCATACCCCTTGGTAAGACTGGTTGTCAGACTTTCGGGCTTCGGGCTACCCGTAACGACTGTCAAAGATCCACGAATGACAGCCGGGACCAACGGCTTAACGTGCTTTCCGAGGCACGGAGGGGTCACGGTATATAAAGATGGTCACCCATCAACAGACCAACATTGGCAATTGTAGCTTAACCCTGTGCGGCTGTTATTATTTAGCCACGGGCCCCTCACTCATTTATTTTATGTATATTACCCGTTTAATTGAAGACGGCTATTATATAGCAATTTCGTTTTTTTTATTTGTTTCAAAGATTATGAAAGTACTTCCTAGGTGCTCCCATTGTCATCAGGTAAGGATCTGATAATGGGACCCTGGAGAAATCGAGGAAACCCTTCAAACATTATCGGCACACCTATAGCGATTTGGGCATTAATTTTGTAGTGGGATTAACAGCTAAAAAGTAAAAAATAACTTTTTTTTACAAATAAATGTTTTTACCACCGACTTCCGAATTTAAAGTTTTTCTTTTTTTATTTAATTTGTTTTTTAGAAATCGGAAGTCTGTGTATGTATTATGTGCTGACGCTACACGTCTTCACACACACATTCACAGCGTGTTTGTACACGTGCTTACCACAAGTACCTAAAGCGCGTTTCGCTTCGCTTCGCTTATATAAAATACTACCTTCCGCCCGCGGCTTCACCCGCGAGGTATGTCGATAAAGACTATCCTATGTCCTTCCCCAGGATGCAATCTATCTCTCTGCCAAATTTTATCGAAATCCGTTCAGTGGTTTAGGCGTGAAAAGGTGACATACAGACACACAGACAGACAGAGTTACTTTCTAATTTATAATACGAGGTATGGAAGTGCGGATTATAGTAGTTAAAAATTCAACATTTCACTTCGACCTATCACAAATGCAATAGGGAATACAAAAAAAAAAAACCTTAACTCAGCGTGGCGTAAAATCTACAGCATTAATCAAAAGGTAACAAGATACGCTCGCCCCGGAACCTGCTATCCGACAGCCGGATACACCGGACGTCCGGCCGTCCGGTGCGGAGAAGGTTGTTCAGAGCGATGACTGCCGTCAACTACAATATGTAGGGAGTTAATCACTTTATGTCGGCTTGTCGGTAAATGTGTAGTCGGCGTGTAACGAACCGTAACAGACTGCGTATACTGTGTTCGCAATTTATCTTCCAAATATGTAAACAAATAAGAGCAGTGGTGGCGGCGACTTACAAATTGAAGTTCGGGAGTTCGAACATAAGCAGGCAGTTTACTTTGTGTAAATTATTTCATCAGCACTGCTCTCAAAACGGTGAAGGAAAACATCGTGAGGAAACCGGCATGTCCTAGAACTAAAACTTCGAAGACATGTTTTTATTTGTATTTTAACCTATCCTACTAATAATTATAAATGCGAAAGTTTGTGAGGATGAATGGATGTTTGTTACCTACTCTTTCACGCAAAAACTATTAAACGGATTTGGATGAACAAATATTTTATAACCAGGAATAACACATAGGATACTTTTTATCCCATGCAGCAGAATACCAGCGTCAGGTTTTGTATCCTGGTATATGCTGAGCTGGACTCCCATTTGGTGCAAACATGAGACACACACCGCCCAGTAGTGAAAGACCGGTAGAGATATGACTTGTCTATGGGTCAATTTAACTTTTTAATCTTTGTTTTCCTTTTTTTTTGTCAAGTTTCTTTACAGGATCACATTTCATTAATGTCATTTTACAAAAACTTAAATTCGATTTCTGGCCAAACTAGAAGCTTCTTCAAAAACAAATAATGCAGTAGTATTTATGTACTTACGACCCAGTGGGGGTCTGCTTCCAGTCTAACCGGATGCAGCTGAATACCAGTGTTATTCATGGAGCGACTGCCTATCTGACCTGCACAAGCCACAACCCAGTTACTGGGTAATACGATATCCCTTGGTAAAACTGGTTCACACTTTCGGGGTTCTGACGACCCGTAACTACTATCAAAGATCCACGAATGACAGCCGGGACCAACGGCTTAACGTGCTTTCCGAGGCACGGAGGGGTATGTAAAGATGGTCACTCATCCACAGACCAACCGCGGCAAGCATAGCTTAACCTGATCGATCGACCTGTGCGGCTGTTATCTATTATTTAGCCACAGGCCATTCATATAGAAAACTTTGCTTTATCTATCATAATTTCAGTTTTATCACAGTCTTTCCAAAAACACGCTGAATACAGCTCATAAATTAATTTGTAGGCTGAATCAATTAAGTTCATGGTACATTAGACAACTTAGCTCTATTTATAGTTTTGGTTTTATCTCAGTCTCATATCCAAAACTCACCCTGTATACGGGTCGAGTTGCTGACTCACTCAGGCACTTGTATTCCTCGGAACTCGAGCATAAAATATTCCGCGATAAGAATGTACAGACGCCAGCACATCGAGCTACCCGAAACTGTAAAATTTTCCCAATAAACTTTGAACCTTATACTTTAGCGATAAAGTTGAAAATCTATCGAAGAAATTCAAATTCAAATTCAAATTCAAAGTCATTTATTTCAATCCATTTTTGATCATAGGTAATTAGGTACATTTCAAATAAAATAAAATAATAATAAAATAATATCAAATTCCATTCATAATAAATATCTATAAAAAATATATAATAAATAATATATAATATAACTTAAATTTACATTCTAACATTAATCAAATAAATTAAAATACAAATAAAAATTATTAATAATACGCCTGCCTTTGAGTCATTTGTTTGTTTGTCATTACATTAATCATATAACAATGGTTAATGTACTGACAATCAAACCTGTTCGCAAATACGCTCAGGATGGCGTTGGAGGTGGTCCGGAGCCTGCGCCCCAGAGATGCGCACCGCTTCCGCATCGACGTGTAGAAACAGTCAACACGGGCGTCGGCAAACATCCCTGACGCGCTGCAGTGCCGGGGCAGCCCCAACAACACCCTGAACGCATTATTATACTGAACACGGAGAGCGTTGTACTGCTTCTGGGTATATGACCTCCAGAGGCTGGCTGTGTACAGGGACGTACAAAACGCTCTGAAAAGAGTTATTTTGACGGCCCCCGAGCAACGAGCAAACCTGCGGGCGATCATATTGGCCCTCACAGACAACGCCCTCCGCTCCCTATCGATGTCCGCATCGTCTCTCAGGTCAGAGGTCACGATATGCCCTAGATATTTAAACTGTTGAACTCTTTTTAGCTTGTCACCGTTCAATCTAATAGGTGGAACATAATCCGGACAGCTCCGACCCCTGGCCCGAAAGACCATGCATTCACTCTTCTTAGCGTTATAAAGCAAACCGTGATCCAGCGCGTAACGCTCGCAGATGCCCAGCAACCTGGACAGACCACACACCGAGGCGCTCAGCAGCACCATGTCGTCCGCGTAACTAATATTGTTGACACACACACCGTCAATATGGCAGCCGACACGGGTGCTGCTGAGCTCCTCTATCAGTGCGTTCACGTACAGGTTGAAAAGCTTCGGCGAGGTCAGCCCTCCCTGCCTCACCCCGCACTCCAACCTGTACGGCTCCGACAGAGTTCCCGACCATCGAACGACGTTGACCTGGTTAAGATACCAGTACTTGAGAATTTCAATCAGTTCGAGAGGCATTGAGATGTTAGTTAATTTTTGCCATAAGATGTCATAGCTAACCAGGTCGAACGCCTTCGAGAGGTCAAGAAAACATGCATAAATAGGTGTACTTCTATCGGAGTAGTACTTGACAGTTTGCTTCAAACACAAGATGGCTGACTCAGTAGACAGTCCTGGTTTAAAACCAAATTGATTTTCATGAGTGTTTATGTACCGGTCAAGCTGTGTATTAAGCAAACTGTCAAGCACCTTAGCAAGCACTGTTGCCAGTGAGATTGGCCTGTAGTTGCTCGCCTCGCTTAGGTCACCGGTTTTACTCTTCACAATTGGTACCACCACGGTCCTCATCATCTCTGCTGGTAAGTATGCGTGTCCTATACAAAATGTATATAACATGGCAAGAACTCTGGGTAGGTGGACACCGGCATGCTTTAGATGCTCAATACTTAGGCTGTCATGGCCAGGAGACTTTCCACGCGACATAGACTTTATAACTCCCCGAACATCCTTCGCTGTAAATCTGTTGTTTATCTCCTGTCCATGTGACCCTTTTAAACTGAATGACCGTGATGGCCCCAACGGCGATTTCACCATAAAGTGATCCTTAAATATGTCCGCAATACATTTCTGATCACTCACACCGTTGACGCTCACGGGTAAGCTCGGCTTATTATTTAGCCTACTAGTAATTTTCCAGAAGTTACGAAAGTCATGCTTCGAATGGTGAGAAGCAAGGATATCCATCTTTATCTGCTCCCTATTATTTTGACACCACTTTAGGCGAGATTTAAATATTCTACGACTCTCCCGCATCTCCTCCCAAACGCGTCCTTCACTCGGTTTACCCCACAGTACCCATTCCATAAATTTACACCGAGCTACCCCGTGAGCGTCACGCACATGCTTATTCCATCCGATCACTGGTTGTTTTCTTCTCGGTTTAACAATAGTATGACTCTCAGAGGCGGCTTTACACAATGCATTCACAACCTTATGATACATACTGTCAATTATACGCCTGTGGTCTCGGCTGTCACAACGTTTATCACTACAGTTACTGAATTCAGGCGGAAAATCAATTTCTTTTAAACCATCATTACATAATCTACTATATAACTCTATTTGTTCGAGGTTTCTCTCCCCCCATTTTATTTTATTACATTCAAAATTGTCTTGCAAAATCTTCGGTTTTACATTATTTATATTACATTTAATAATGAGTGGCAAGTGGTCAGACCAAACCGGATCATACTTGATTTGTGTATCGACTATAGTTTGAAAAGCCGACTCAGTTACAACACAGTGGTCTAACCATCTTAGCGCCCCATTAGCGTCACTTATAAAACTATATGTGTCAGACAATAAACCTAAATTAATGATATCAGCACATTTCCAATCCAAATCGTTACAAAAATTTGAAAGTTCATAATAAAATTGCTCACCCGGGTGGGCGTTGAAGTCACCGAGCATGTAAACACACTCAGTACCTTCATTGCCCACTACTGCGCTCAGCGTCCCCAAACAATCCGTAAATTCGACTAGATTCACTGTGTTATCAGTCGGCATGTACACACTGAACACTAAGAATGACCTTTGCCCTATCACCACTTTAATACCGCACACTCGAGTATTATCACATTGCACTACAGTCACATTATTAAAAATTTTCTTATTCCATAACAATGCAACTCCCCCCCACGGTCGTCCTGAGATCATCCCCTTTGACGTGTCCATGGGTGATACACCTGTGTAGGCGAAGTCATCATCTATACAGCTCAGGAAATGAATGTCATGCGGTAGTAGCCAATGTTCTTGCAAGGCAATTATGTGGGATGTTCGACATAACTGCCGTACATCATCTACTGAGCGTTTCACATTCTTACAGTTGAAACTTATAAAGTTATATACTTCCTTATTTGCCATCTTTATTTTGTTTTTTGATCGGCCACAGCGTAATTACCGTTCGTACTCCTCTGTCGAAAATTAATAAATCGTCTAAATATGACTCCTTCTGGCCATAAATTACTATCTAAGAACATAGATAGCTTCTGCTCAGATACAAAAAACTTAAAAGCTTTATGATCCTTCTCATGTTTCGTTGTAATTTCTTCCAAAGTTATCAACTCTTTCGTCCTTCTGTGTACATAGTTAATTATGTCTTTATCTGTCGTATCCATGTGAATCTTTGTTATAAATATCGGAACTTTTTTGTCAGCGGCTTTGAAGCCCCCTTCCATATCTCTTGAAATTCCGGATTTCCCATGATAACGGTACTTAAATTTCTTGCGTCTCGATACAGTCTCCCAGCCTTCATTATCATTGTCATTCAAGTTCGGTTCAGATTCACCTACTGTGTTTACTGCATTGTGGCGCTCGACACTTTTTTCCGTTATTATTACGCAGTTATCGGCGCACTGGCCGGCCGACACCGCAGGTAGCGGTGAAGTAACCTCGGCTCGCCGCTCCAAACCACTCGCTATTGTATTCTTGAATCGATTCAATACCGGTGACCGTTGTATCGGCACAGCTGATTTGCGTGCATTTTGTTTTAAGTTTACCCTCAAAATTTTTCGGTATTCCTGGATATTATCACCCGAACTGTTCTTCTGGTTATCTATATGCTCATTTAACGTAGAATTGCTTATAGTGGAATCGTTTATGTCATGTGAGAGACCAACTGGCCCACTATCCAACTGCCATGCTCCGCGCCTTAGATTCACGTTCTGTGGAGGCAATGAATCATTTTTCAACTGTAGTAACTCAGATCTGCACTCACTGAGCTGCTCTTTTGTAACGTAGCTAGCTTTAACTACAGCAAGTTCACTTTGCACTATCAGTAGATCTTTCAGTAATTTCGTGCAATCAAGATGATCGAAAAGAATAGGGGGTAGCTTCTCCAGCTCGCGAGCCACAAAAATAGGTATGATGTCGGGTTCAATCGATTTAAAGAGGCTCAGTATATCGACTAGATCTCTTCCTTCCTTTCCTTTGTTCTTCCGATTTATCTTGACTTTGTCCAAAGGAATAGATTCAAACAATAACGACTTCGCTTTTTTAATTTCTTCGCTCGTAAATGACGTTGAACATATTCGCACCAGCGTTTCCTCGTCTATTATCGATATTTTGTTCTGTATATAGGATAAAAGCTCGTTGATCACTATATTACACGAGTTACACTTGATAACTTCCGACATTTTGAATATACTCAACAAAGCACACGGAGTACGCTCACAGCGCCCGGCACTGAGGGATGCGCGCGCGCGACTGATTGAAATTTCACAGATTGCAGTAGCTTGGTGTGCTGGCGTTCTGCACATTTTGGCATATGTCCAATATTGTCCACATTGGAAACTTTAGACTTTTGCAGCAAAGTCAGAGGCAACTGTACAAATAAATTGTTAATGGATTTTATAGTAAATTGGCTCCCGCAGATTTAAAGGTCTTTTTCACCATTAGATGTCTTACTTTATTCACCCGCGTAAATGTCGATCCCGTGGGAATATCAGGATAAAAAGTAGCCTATATGTTAATCCAGGGTGTCAGCTACCTCCTTACAAAATTTTAACAAAATTGGTCCAGCCGTTTGAGCGTGAAGAAGTAACAAACATATAAACACACACACACTCACACAAACTTTCGCCTTTATAATATTAGTGTCTTTATAGTGTTATCCTGCTTATGCGTATGGAGTTTCATTAAAATCGGTTCATTCGATGCTGGTAAGATAAAGAAAGATGGTTGACGGTTGACAAACGGTTAACGGGTGACGATGGTGTAGATATTGACGTTGATGTACCCGTAAAGACTCATCTCTAAATAGCAGCCAAGATCTATCTCCAAAGTTAAGCTATCCCTACCAAGGTTTGTTCAAGGATGGGTGACCTAATCCTTATTAAAGAACAAACTTACCTTTAATGACTATTATATCGCTTGAAAACTAATTAAAATCTTATTTAAAAGACATACAATAGTTCAGCTATCATAGGAACAATAGAATTAATCTGAAAAGTATCTAGACTGAGGCTGAGCTCCGGTATTGTTTCACAGATCTAGCCGTTTTTTTACCTGAGAGGATCGAGTAGATTGTATTTTATATGGAGTGAGGGCTGCTTGACCTCCACGGTTAAAACTGGGTAATATTTCAATATGTATAATATGTAGAGGTTTTAATGTTAAAAGAACCGGCTGACTTATAGAAGTATGAGGAACAGGGTGTAAAGTTCACTGGATGAGTGAACTTTACACCCTGTTCCTATATCTACATATAGAAAAGGAAGGATCCTCCGACCAGACGGGTGTTGTGTCTGGCGGGCAACTGCCCGATGAATCATTTCGGGCCGTTGTATCTATGCCATTTGCGCGGTAAACTCTGCTTGCGAGATGCAGGATTTTGCATGACGTTAGTATGACGTGTTGTTCGCATGTGGCGTTGTAGACACCGCTACAGACTCGCGCACCGAGGGTTCCGTAAAAATTTGTAGGTATGTAACTACATATTTACCGTTTTTGGATATTTTCCTTTACTACATGACATTGCTTCTTGCCAAATTTAATGATTCTAGGTCAACGGGAAGTACACTATACGTTTTGATTACCTTTTAAGGGTTCAGTTTTTCCTCGTGGGGTACGGAACCCTAAAAATCGTTACCCATCCAAGAAAGCACAGTGATTCGCGCTGATAACTCATGTATTCACCAAAGGGATGAGGAGGGCTTTTTTTTTTTTTTTTTTAGGATGGGAAATCATCAAATGACCCCTCCCGCTCTGGGTGGAGCGGAAGGGAGTGTCAGTTAAGCTATCCCTACCAAGGTTTGTTCAATGATGGGTGACCTAATCCTTATTAAAGAACAAACTTACCTTTAATGACTATTATATCGCTTGAAAACTAATTAAAATCTTATTTAAAAGACATACAATAGTTCAGCTATCATAGGAACAATAGAATTAATCTGAAAAGTATCTAGACTGAGGCTGAGCTCCGGTATTGTTTCACAGATCTAGCCGTTTTTTTACCTGAGAGGATCGAGTAGATTGTATTTTATATGGAGTGAGGGCTGCTTGACCTCCACGGTTAAAACTGGGTAATATTTCAATATGTATAATATGTAGAGGTTTTAATGTTAAAAGAACCGGCTGACTTATAGAAGTATGAGGAACAGGGTGTAAAGTTCACTGGATGAGTGAACTTTACACCCTGTTCCTATATCTACATATAGAAAAGGAAGGATCCTCCGACCAGACGGGTGTTGTGTCTGGCGGGCAACTGCCCGATGAATCATTTCGGGCCGTTGTATCTATGCCATTTGCGCGGTAAACTCTGCTTGCGAGATGCAGGATTTTGCATGACGTTAGTATGACGTGTTGTTCGCATGTGGCGTTGTAGACACCGCTACAGACTCGCGCACCGAGGGTTCCGTAAAAATTTGTAGGTATGTAACTACATATTTACCGTTTTTGGATATTTTCCTTTACTACATGACATTGCTTCTTGCCAAATTTAATGATTCTAGGTCAACGGGAAGTACACTATACGTTTTGATTACCTTTTAAGGGTTCAGTTTTTCCTCGTGGGGTACGGAACCCTAAAAATCGTTACCCATCCAAGAAAGCACAGTGATTCGCGCTGATAACTCATGTATTCACCAAAGGGATGAGGAGGGCTTTTTTTTTTTTTTTTTTTAGGATGGGAAATCATCAAATGACCCCTCCCGCTCTGGGTGGAGCGGAAGGGAGTGTCAGACTCTTACTGACTAAAACCCATCCGTGTTCCTTCCTTAGCCCTTTGTATTCCGGGGCAGCGGTAACCCTTTCGGACAATCCCGCTGCCCATGAGGAGGGCTACACCTACATAACACCGGTTATTTAAAAAGTACCTACTATGAATAAATTAATGAATGATATCTTTATTTGCTAGAACACAGGATGTACATTAGATGTTAAACAGTTTGTTTATTACACTATATTCAACCTTGCGGTTGTGCAAATGAAAATAATAATAAGGAACATATATAATATGTAATAGAGGGACGTGCCTATTACCGTAAACCATACACAAAATCAGACTCCAGGCTGCTATCGGGGCCAATGACCTGACCCTTCGCAGGGGGACCAAGGGTGCCCAGACACGGGGTCGTCTGGCGCCCATGTGCTGGTTTGGTCCTATGCGTGCTATGTGTTCTGGTGCGCCGGCAAGAGAAAGAAGTTCCTGGAAA
Source organism: Gortyna flavago (assembly GCA_963669345.1). Lineage (NCBI taxonomy): Eukaryota > Metazoa > Arthropoda > Insecta > Lepidoptera > Noctuidae > Gortyna > Gortyna flavago. The sequence goes on along the minus strand of OY770155.1, from coordinate 1,807,864 downwards.
GACTTGGGCAGGATTTCCGCCAGCAGTGGCACAGTTTGGGCACAAAAAAAAAATAGCCTTATCGCCCTTTATGTGCCCGAAAATCGTATAAAGGACCTCAAGCTCAAAGTCAGCACTTACGATGCCTACACCAACAAGGCAGTCATTCCCACTATAAAAATTTACTCAACGTCAAACCTAGTAATTACATCCTTTCACTCCTCATTGGGTCACCACGAAATGAAAAGATATCGTTAATCATAATATTCAAAACTTACCTCTGCTACCGCAGACGGTTTCCGACGGCCGGACGTTAAATATAAAGCTTTAGACCGACTTAAACTTTAGAGAGACTTAAGCTTTAAACTGACAAAGATTTGTAAGCAAAAAACGATGATGGAATATCCATTTTTTGATAATCTTGAAGATCATTTTAAACGGTAGAAAGTAATGGCGTCGATTTCTGCAGAATTACGATAGGTATAAGGTTATTAAATGCTCAAATAATTTTAGTTGTTATAAACTCAATCTCCATTTCAAGGTTTTCTGAAAGAGATCGCAGAAAGCGACAAGGCCGCCCTTTGTATTTTTTGTAGCGTTTGATGTATTTGTTTTAAGTTATGTATTTTTGTGGTGTTAAATGTAAATTTAAAAAAAACCGGCCAAGTGCGAGTTGGGTTCCGTACCACCATACAATATTTAATTTAAACTACATTTAAAATAACGGCAAAATAATCACGTTAGTTGTATGGGAGCCCTCCTTAAATATTTATTTTATTCTGTTTTTAGTATTTGTTGTTATAGCGGCAACAGAAATACACATTCTTTGAAAATTTCAACTGTCTTGCTATCACGATTCATGAGATTACAGCCTGGTGACAGACAGACACACACGCGTCTTAGTAATAGGGTTCCGTATTTACCCTTTGGGTACGGAACCCTATCAATTAAGTATGTCAAAACCACATTTTTTCCTTCTTATGCCTAGGAATGTCATCCATTATTAGATGACATCCGAAATTTGAAAGATTTTCGCTGGTACGTAGATATAATGTGAAGAAAATCCCAGCTATGTTGGGGTCGGCTTCTAATCAAACCGGAGGCAAATAAATACCAGTTTTTTACATGGAGCGACAGCCCATCTGACCTCTACAACCCAGTTACTGGATAACACGATACCCCTTGGGAAGACGTCAAAGAGACTAACAAAAAAAATAAAAGAATTCGAGGTCCGCGTATAACAAAGCTTATCATGGCGGAAGATATTTCACCTTTATACCCACTTATGAGCGAAAATCTGTCAACCTTGCCTACGATATACTTATATCTTTTGATAGATGACATAGGTACGACGTTTATCGATAAAGTGGCACTACTCTAAGGAAAAATATGTGATTTGGACATAATTGATTACATGCCAGTAACTATAATATGCTATCGCAGGGCAAATACCTCATCTCATTTATTTATTTTGATGAAGAGGTCTCTTGATGAGGGCTTGTGGATAATAACAGCCGCACGGATCGTTCAATCAGGTTAAGCTACGTTTGCCAACGTTGTTCCATGGACGGGTGACCATCTTTCCCTCCGTGTCTCGAAAGCCGTTGGTCCCGGCTATCATTCGTGGATCTTTGACAGCCGTTACAGGTCGTCAGAGGCACGATAGTCTGACAACCTGTCTTGCCAAGGGGTTTCGTATTACCCAGTAACTGGGTTGTACGTGGAGCCACTTCCTATCTGACCTCCGTCAGATAGGAAGTGGCTCCACGTACAATACTGGTATTCAGTTGCATCTGGTTAGACTGGAACCCGACCCCAACATAGTTGGGAAAAGGGTAGGCAGGTGATGAGGTTTCTAATAAATGTGAGATGCTCATGTTGTGTTCATTTAGGTTACCTACTTAGTTTTTCAAGAGATCAAAAGTTATTGATAAGTCATTCATCGATATTGTTAAACTATCTACCTAAATTTATCTAGCACACAGTTCTGTGTTTGTTTGTGCGATGTAACGTTATTGTGAATTTTTTGGTCACATCAGCCGCATGCAAGATGACCGCTCGGCAACAGTTTCCACACAATGGGTGCCTGAAGATGGACCGGCGGCGTCGCCGAGGTCGGCCCAGAAAGCGGTGAGAAATAGTAAACAAACGGCTCATTTATCAAATTAAATTTCAGTCGACAACATCGATCGATTTCTCACTAAATTTCAACTATATCCGACGAGAAAAACTCTAACATTTTTTTGTACTTGTATAATAAATCATTATAAATTTTAGTGTTAGTATTGTGTGATGTATTTAAGTATATTTTACTATATGTAAATAAAGGTCTATTTTTTAATAATGGTCTTTTTCGTCTTTTCGTGTCGATGGTTCTCATCCTCGTTGTTTTTTTTTATTATAAAGTTTGAACCCAGTATATGGCCACGTTGATTGCGGCATCATTGGCATTCATTACGTCATCCGAAGTGCACTCGCACTGGGTGTTAGATGGGTCAGTAATCCCGCACTTCGACAGTGTGTTAATAATGATTACGTATAGCAGTGGTGGCCCATTGCTAACGGCCGCGACCTACGAGTTGTAGGTCGTAAGTTCGAACCCAGACAGGCGCTTTAATTTGTGTAAATTTTTTCATCACCACTGCTCTCAAAACGGTGAAGGAAAACATCGTGAGGAAACCGACATGTCCTAGAATCAAAAATTCGAAGACATGTGACATCCGCCAACCCGCACTGGGCCCGCGTGGTGGATTACGGCCCACTCCCTCTCACAGAGAGGAGGCCTGTGTCCCAGCAGTGGGAACATTATTAGGCTGATTATGATGATGATATGATCGGTATTTTGCCACGTAGATACTTACCAATAAATTCAGGAGTTATCCATTGAGTCTGAAACAAATGCAAAACGTCAATTTTTATTTATGTGTCTGTAAATATTTACTTAATAAAAGCTAACATTTAAAATAATAATATGTACATTTGAGAAAATAAGCAAATGAATCATGGGGCATCAAAAAATTCGTCCCCATCGCTATCAACAGGAACAGTGCCCAAAAGGCTGGCAAATTATTTATTTATTTTCTTTAGACAACACCTAAGTCCGTTTTCAAAGAAAATATCCAATTTTGTAACATAATTTCAATTGAAAGATTTCAAACAAATCCCTACTCAAATGAAGATCAGAAAATATGAAGCTAGTTACCATTTCCAAAGCGTAAAAGGTAGGACCTATTGGACAATGACGGGCAAGAAACTATATTGGACATTCTTTTTTATTATATTTTACAAAAATATTAGTTACATCATTAATGTTGGATTTATAATTATATGTGAGAACGATGTAAAAAAAAAAGACGTGCGCGTTAAAAGCATCCAGATTACCTACAGCAAAATACATAGTAACAAAACAACAATCCAAAAATAAAATAATTAAAAATAATCCGAAGTAGCTAAGTGATGACCAGCCCCTACTGACGGCGCCCGTTCACGAATATGACGCATAGATCAGCATCATTCAGCTCAACCATTTTGAAGGGAGCTAAAATGATCCACACATACGCCACCGTCAGCGAGACATTTGACTGAGCATGACATACTATCAGCCGCTAGGGCACATTCAAGTCAATGAAAGACATTATTACCCGGTAAATGGTAGCACTACAGTACATAGAACTCACATTTGTGCTATGCAATTATACAGTACAAAGGAAATTGAGTTTATACAATGCAAAGATAGTCTTACAATCTTCAGCAGCTCCAACAGTATTTTCAAGTGGAAATCAATTAGTTGTGGTTGTTGAGCAGGACCAGGATTGATCCAGGCATTTTAATCAGCTATGTAATCCCCTAACTTATAATATGCCTACATAGTGTGCGTTTTATATAAGACTTGAATTTTGTCTCATTCCGTTGAAGAATGTGGGGAGGAACGAGTATTTTAATAAAACATTTTAAATAGTATAATATACCCTTTGTTCAGTAGTTCAGTTGAATTCTTTACTTGCATGAAATGCCTTTACCTCGTTCATAATACTTAGGTAAAGCATTTTTCATGTGCCCCTAAGTTTCAGGAATTCAGATAGAATATCTTTCCTTCTCCCAACGAAAATTATAAACGGGAAAGTTTGTGTGGATGGATGGATGTGTGTTTGTCACTCTTTTACGCGAAAACTACTAAACGGATTTGGATGAAATTTGGCACACAGGTAGTTTATAACCAGGATTAACATATAGAATACTTTTCATCCCGATATTCTGACGGGATCGAGGGGCCCGTGGCTAAATAACAGCCGCACAGGTCGATCGTTCAGGTTAAGCTACGCTTGCCGCGGTTGGTCCGTGGATGGGTGACCATCTTTACATACCGAGACCCCTCCGTGCATCGGAAAGCACGTTAAGCCGTTGGTCCCGGCTGTCATTCGTGGATCTTTGACAGTCGTTACGGGTAGTCAGAAGCCCGAAAGTCTGACAACCAGTCTTACCAAGGGGTATCGTATTACCCAGTAACTGGGTTGTGGAGGTCAGATAGGCAGTCGCTCCATGTAAAATACTGGTATTCAGCTGCATCCGGTTAGACTGGAAGCCGACCCCAACATAGTTGGGAAAAAAGGCTAGACAGATGATGATTCTGACGGGATCGAAACTTATGATGATGAAACTGCGGGGCACTGCATTCATAAAGCTAATACTTTCAATAAACAACAAAATTACAAACTCAGAACTAGCTCATCTCATTCCCCGCAAAGCACCGCGAATTCCTCGTCCGCATTCCTTTCAAGGAGTTCAAAACACAATGAAGTTCCATTACAAAAGTTTAAAGAAGCCGTGATACTGTTCATGTTTTCATTAAATAGCTTTTATGTTTTGCAATTGATTCGAATTTTAGCGCCGTCGCAGACTAGGCCACTGAGAAAGTAAATAAAAGTATAAACAGGGTGTACGGTTATTAATGGATAACCTCTTCAGGGGTCATTATGTACTTATCATTACTATGGGACCAAACCTGAAATCGTGAAAAAGGAATCAGCTGTTTTCTACATTTTGACGAGTTATGCGAAAATAAATGTAGGGAACGGCTGATTTTAATGAATAATACTCGTAAGTACAATGACCCCTTAAGAAGTTATCCATTAATTACCAGACACTCTGTTGGTCTTGCTCAATATAAAATCGCCTCTTAAGTCTAGTAAGAAAGGGCCCGTGGCTAAATAATATGATAATACGGCCCCCGAAAGTCCCGTAATCACACTAATAAAAGTTTGTGAGTGTGTTTGTATGTTTGTTGTTCTTCACGCACAAACGGCTGGACCGATTTTGATAAAGTTTGGCATGGAGGTAGCTGACACCCTGGATTAACACATATGATATTTTATACTTTTTATCCCGATATTCCCACGGGATCGACACTTATGCGGGTGAAACTGCGGGACGCAGCTAGTAATAGATAATGAACTGTGTTTCATTGTCTCCATCATAAGCAATTATTGGTACGAGTACTATCTATTCTGTAAATTGACCAAGTTTTAGATGTTCTGAAGTTTTAACTGCTTGGAGAACTTACAAATCGATTTGCTATCTAAACTGATCATTATACATCGGGGTTATGACCCTCGCGAGTTATGCCTAGCATACGGCTTATTTTAATTTAATTTAATATTTGAGTTGTTTTTTTTTTCATGCGTAATTTCAACATGACCTCAGACCCCAAGGCAGAGGGCTGTCAACAGTAAAGTGGAGCCGGTTTCGTAAACATGTGTGCACTTAGTGAGGTGTAGTTTGCCGCGGTTGGTCTGTGGATGGGTGACCATCTTTACATACCGAGACCCATCCGTGCCTCGGAAAGCACGTTAAGCTGTTGGTCCCGGCTGTCATTCGTGGATCTTTGACAGTCGTTACGGGTAGTCAGAAGCCTGAAAGTTTGATAACCAGTCTTACCAAGGGGTATCGTATTACCCAGTAACTGGGTTGTGGAGGTCAGATAGGCAGTCGCTCCATGTAAAATACTGAAATTCAGCTGCATCCGGTTAGACTGGAAGCCGACCCCAACATAGTTGGGAAAAGGCTGGGCAGATGACTCATTGCTCATTTATTACATTAAGGCGCAGATATAAGACTTCTAATGATTTTAAATTCAACATCACGTCTAATCGACCGGACTGATTTCATTGAAAAAAATAAATGTTATACTAGACCATTTGCTTCGTAATTTGATATGTGAATATTTGCAATTATATTTTTTTAACATAGTGTAATTTATTTGTAAAGTAATGTCTACTGCGGACATAAAAACGATAATCACGCAAACACTATCGGGTGTATTTTCATAAAACTTTCACCATATAAAAGACAATGTAATTCCCCGAATTTTAGTATACGGTTTTTATTTGTTTGGTGTTTGATAAAACAACAATAGATGATTGTTTCATATTTTGCAATAAATTACCAGCGTTGTGTCATCGCGCTTCTCTTTCTTTTCTATGCAGTCCGATAGTGACCGCGTTTTAGGTCATGTAGTCGCCTTAAGACGGCGGCGCCGACCAAACGCCGACCGCCTAGTGGCGCCCTCATCGTTTGTTTGGTTTTTTTTTTCTTTTTTACTGTAAATCTCTCAAAACATACAACTAACATTGCATTACCTACATAATTCCCCCCTAACTTGGTTTCCAATGTATCCATCCAACGCACGGTAGAGCCCACTATAGTAGAAAATTAAGTTATCCACCCATGAGAGATGCATAGAGGTAGTAAAAGGGCTATATTGCTGGCATACGGGGTCTTTAATTGCGTTATGGATGACAATCAGGGCTTGCATGAGCTATATGGAGCTCTGTGTGCAGGGGCGAGGATGTTTAGCTCATGTTTCATCACTAATATTATAAAAAGCGAAAGTTTGTGAGTGTGTGTGTGTGTTTATATGTTTGAAACTTCTTCACGCTCAAACGGCTGGACTAATTTTGATAAGAAAGAAAGAAAGAAAGAAAGAAAATACGTTTATTTAGCACAGACTAAAAGACACACAATACACCAAATACATACATCAGATAAAAAATAAAATCAATAAAAGAAAAAAAAAAAGATACAAGAGATAAAATTTTGTATGAAGGTAGCCGACACCCTGGATTAATATATAGGCCACTTTTTATCCCGATATTCCCACGGAATCGACACTTATGCGGTGGAAACCGCGTGGCGCTGCTAGTGTTGCTTTGTTTGAGTTTTGAATGTGTTTTTAAATTTATTTTTCAGATTGCTCAGGGGTTGAGCTTTGACAGTTTTTACATAAAAAGAACATTTTTGTCATTCGCATTTTTTCCCGTCGCACCGCATCGCCTTCCCGCGCTATTAGTTTGTTTTGGCTTTCTTTCCGACTTTAATCTCCTATATTCCTAGCGTTCCTCTAGAATTATGCTACCAAATGCAAAAACATTGATAAGCCGACTGATAGCAAACGAAAAACACAAACAAACTCTTCAACTTTATTATTAGTATAGTACCTATATACAGGATGAAATTGAAAACATGAGACAAATCGAAATGGGAGATTGTACTCATCATTATGAACAACTTTTACTATGGGACCAAACATGAAATCGCGAAAAAAAAAAAACAGCTGTTCCCTACATTTTGACGAGTTATGCGAACATAAATGTAGGAAACGGCAGTTTTATTTTTGTTCATTTTAGTTGTTCATAATGATGAGTACCTACAATCTCCCATTTCGATTTGTCGCATGTATTCAATTTCAACCTGTATAGACACTAATATGACACAGGTACCTATATATGAACAAAGCCTTCAAGTTAAATAAATATTACAATAGGCAAAACGAGTATTTCCAATATTCATAAATAGCTAGAATTTCCGTTACATTTTCTTGCAAGACCTACAGAATAATTTCAAAAGGCTTACAAATAACCGGGCAAGAGCGAGTCGGACTCGCGCACCGAGGGTTCCGTAAAATCATGTTTTTAAATTTTCATCGGCGAGGCCTATATTCGTCAGAGTCTTAGGTCAGCGCTATCTCTCGACCGATAGTGGAACTAATGTAACTTTTGTTGATGATTTCTGAAAACGTGTGCTATTTAGAGACATCATTTTATTTTTTCTGTAATTTTTACATAAACTTGTATCACATAGAATAATTTCAGATTTTTCTCTTTGCGAACTTCGGAGATAAGGGGGGAACTGTATTCTTTTTAATTTTTCATCAAAACTCAAAAACAATGCGGTCTAAAAAAAAAAGAAAAAGTGTTTGAGAATGTGCAAACTGTGCTCTTTCATATGATACCCCGCATGCCTTAGTAGCCCCAGTTAGCATTTTTCAGACCCCCTTACAGCCCATGTTGCAAAAACAAAAAACGATTATTTCTTTCATATTTGCAAAATAGTCGGGTAAACGTCGTCTAAAACTATTCTAAATTTCAAGTTGATAACATTAGTAGTTCATGAGATATCCAACTGTAACAGACGGACAGACAGACAAAGTCTCACCATAAAGTTCCTTTTTACCATTGTGGTACGGAACCATAAAAAAGCAGGCATTGAATGATCTAAATTCGAAACCCTAAAAATAAGTGTGAGGACGAACAAATTCTTTGCAATATGGCGCCTAAAAATATATATGGGCGGTGCCCTACTCTCCATTAGGTTATTCATGTACCTATCACATCTGGTGCTGCTGTGTCCCAACCTTTTACTAGCAAAAAAATAAAGGTTTGTACTTTGGAACTGCGTATTGTGTTTCTTATTTATTTATTTTTGTTGCGAATTTTTGTTGTGTTGTTTTTTTTTTTGTTGCGAATGATATGGTTGGAAAGGGGTGCCTGCCTACCGAAATGACAACTAATAGAGAAGTATGGAAGAAAAAGACATGTTGCGCTGAACACTAATAAATTGGGATAAGGGCTGAAGAACGAGAGAATGGTGACTTTTTAATGCGAAATGGGCCTATAAAGGTATGAGGAATAGGGTGTAAAGTTCACTCATCCTCCATAGCAAAGGGAGAATCCTCCGACCAGACGGGTGTTGTGTCTGGCGGGCAACTGCCCGATGATTCATGTCGGGCCGTTGTATTTATGCGCGGAAAACTCTGCTTGCGAGATGCAGGATTTTGCGTGACGTCAGTATGACGCGTTGTTCGCATCTGGCGTTGTAGATACTGCTACAGGCCCGCTCATTACCTCGACCGCGCCTGATGGAAAGCGATGGATGAAGTCTACGATGGAACGAGCGTGTCTAGGAGATGCTTGTTCAATCCTGAGACAGACGCCAGCCGAGTCTTGTTTCTGCTATTTGGTGCGGAGACAAATCCAACAAATCGAATATCATAAATGTGTCCCAGCAGTGGGAACATCATAGGCTGATTATGCAGTAATGTTTTATTAAATCTATCAAAGAATAATAATGTACACGTACAGAGGCCAGCACATCAAACTACCCCAATCTGTCAAATTTCTTTGATAGATTTTCAACTTTATTACAAAGGAATAAGGTTCATATTCAATTGGGAAAATTTGACAGATTGGAGTAGCTTGATGTGCTGGCCTCTGTACATCGTTTCCGAAAAAGTATTTTATCCATCCGATCTGTTTTCTGCAAGGCAGAGCAGACATCATAATTTAATATTTAATAGCTGTATAACGAAGTATTTCTTATTTTTCTGATGGTATTAACAACGATGTTAAATATAATACTTAGCTATGTATTAAATACTACTACTTTCTTTAGTAATTTATTATTGTAGATTAATAAAATCTAAAGTTAACAGCATTAATCCATTACTGTTTTTTTTTTTTTATATAATTTATGTGTGAGCTAAAATATTAGTTTAAATAAATTTTGATAAGAATCGGTCCAGCCGTTCGTGAGTTATAAATGGTGTAACTAACCCGACTTTGTTTTATTAATACAAGCTTATTTGAAAATTAAGTTTGACCTTTTATCTAAGGTTCAGAGATCTCGTTAGCCGGCCACTAATTTAGACTCAGGCCTGAATCGAATTGAATAGAAAAAAAAAATGTTTATTTACATAGAATGTAGACTGCTACATAGAATTTCTAAATTGAAAAGCCTAATAATACTGGATGGCTTTATTCAAATTACGCATTTTGTACAATAATTATAACGCTATAATTTATGTACCCAATTTATTTGGCAAACATATAAAAATATACGTGTTTTGAATAAGGTTGAATACGTCAATGGGTATGTTACCCAAATATATAAGAAATGAAAAAAAAAACTCCATCTATTCACGAACTTAACAAGCAAAATGTTATTATAGTGTCAACGATTATTTAAATGATACATCCTTGAAACACATAAGTTTAGGTATATTAAGCAAAATGTAAAATTATTAAACATTTATTATTGTATAAAAGTGTGTTTAGAATAAGTTAACATTTAAAATAATAATATGTACATTTATATGAAAAAATAAGCAAAATAATCATCGGGCATCAAAATATTTGCCCAATTAAGAATTGAAGTCCTCTTCTCCACATCTTCATATTTCTTTTGCTGTGCCCGACAGGATCCATGATTGTTTCTTTTGGCAAATATTTACCACCTAAGCTTACATTGTGGAATGAAATAAAGAATTGAGTATTGAGTCTATCTTGTCAATAGTCGCTTCCCCGGCAAGACAAAACGAAGACGCGCTGAAAATGCCTGGAAGAGCTATTGGACCATGAAATATCTAATGAAGGGTGATCTTCCATTGTCCCTTAAGAGGAAACTCGTTGACGCATGCATACTTCTCATCCATCACGGGACTCGCAAAGGCTTTCATTGATCCCACTCTCAGACCAAAAAAAAAAACAAGACAGCGCTGAGAACGATACAGTGAGGTATGCCAAAACTACACCTCCGCTCTGAGCATACACACTCACACGCACACATTTACAATCAAACTACACCTCACTAAGTGCACACATGTTCACGAAACTGGCTTCACTTTACTGTTGATAGCCCTCTGCCTTGGTTTTTTATTTGGTCTGAGATCCTATCCTAGTAATAATATTATTATCGCGAAAGTTTGTGAGGATGGATGGATGGATGGATGTTTGTTACTCAATCACGCAAAAACTACTGAACGGTTTTGGATGAAATTCGGCACACAGATAGTTTATAACCAGGATTAACACAGAATAGTTTTTATCCCGATATTCCCACGGGATCGAAACTTATGCGGGTAGAAGCGCGGGGCGCTGCTAGTTTAATAATAATTTGGATAATAAAAATAACCTACTCATAAAGTTGGTAAGCGCTACTACAGGGCGTGAGGTCCTTCGAACATTTTTATGACTATTAAAATAATCCTAGTCATTCTGAAACCAATTTAATTAGCTCTACGTTAAAGTTGATATTTGTTTAAGTGGAAAATAACATCAATTGAAAACTAGAATTTCGAATATTATTATTGTTGTGTTGGTATTACTTACTACAGTACGTTAATAAGTGGACGATCGATAAACTTCAGAATCTTTTATTAGCTTTTAATGGTAGGAATGTCGGGTTCCTGTTTAATTAACGGATAGTTTTTTTAGAGTTCCGTTGAACACATTGAAAGAAGCGTCGGGGGTTCTGTCTGTTATGGCACTCTCGAATTTATTTTAAACTATTCATTGAGGTTACTGATACTGTTAGCCTATACCATCTCACTGCCTGGTCAAGGGCCTTTTAAGATAACTTACAGTAGTTACAGCTCTTTCAATCCGACGAGGTTGGCAGTGTGATTTTCAAATCCATCATCATAATCATCATCTGCCTAGCCTTTTCCCAACTATGTTGGGGTCGGCTTCCAGTCTGACCGGATGCAGCTGAATACCAGTATTTTACATGGAGCGACTGCCTATCTGACCTCCACAACCCAGTCACTGGGTAATACGATACCCCTTGGTAAGACTGGTTGTCAGACTTTCGGGCTTCTGACTACACGTAACGACTGTCAAAGATCCACGAATGACAGCCGGGACCAACGGGTTAACGTATTTTCCGAGGCACGGAGGCGTCTCGGTATGTAAAGATGGTCACCCATCCACAAACCAACCGCGGCAAGCGTAGCTTAACCTGACCGATCGACCTGTGCGGCTGTTAATATTTATTTGTGATTTTCAAATCCATTTAACTATAATAATACTATAATTACTGAAGAGTTTGTTTGTATATTTGAACGCGCTAATCTTTGAAACTGCCCGTCGGATTTGAAAATGCTCTTTTCACACATTATTTTAACTGAGCTTTTAGACTTTTGTTGAAAAAGTTCGTTTCACACATTATATTTATAGTATTAAGACATTTTATTGAAAATGCTCGTTTCTCACATTAAAATTATAGAGTTTTAAAACGTTTTGTTGAAAATGCTCTTTTTTTTTTTTTAACAATGGCGTCTCGCAGTTCATCCTTTATGAGGATGGCTACTGCTTAACCGGACTTTCCTGTGGATGCCTCGAATTAAGGCCTCCAGCCAGGGCATACAATAACTTAAAAACTAAGCGACAGCGCTAAGGGTAACCCCCTGCGGGGTTCGGACCTCGGCTCAGGGCGTCGCTGGAAGAGGACAGCAAGGGACTGGATCGGTATTATTATTAGTGTTTAGGGGCGAATTTAAAACTACAGGCTCAGCTGCGCGGGCTGGCTCGAGCAAGGGTCGGGGCGGGCACGGTGATGGTGCGGGACGTCGCGACGGGCCTCGGCGGCGAGGACGGAAGGACGGATGTCTGAGCTTGTGTTTGTGATGTCGTCTGAGAGTACTAGTGGCCTTACTGCTCTCCTGGAGGAGGGTAGTGGCGTCGTTGGGGATAGTGAGGGTATGCCTTGGTCGGCGAATCCTACTTATGCGGGAGGGAGTGTATCGGGAGGCCGCCGCAATCAGGGGATTGGGGTGCTTTATGGCAGAGTCAAAGAAGCGCTTGGAGAGGCGTTTCATGAACTGCTGGATGGTGGGGATTCTGAGATCTAGATGCAGATTCACATTTCGGACATAGAAGGGGGCTCCCGTGACCTTTCGGAGGAAACGGTTCTGGAGGGTTTGCATTTTATGCAGAAATCGCGGCTTGGCGTGTGCGAAGACTACGCAAGCATAGGTCATGATGGGACGGATGACCGCGGTGTAGAGGCGCAATTTGCACTTGAGTGACAATTTGCTGCGGGCAGTTATCATAGAGTGGAGCCTACCGAGAGCGAAAGAGGCGCGCGAACGCGCCGTCTTTATGTGCTCGTTGAAGGTGAGGTTGTGGTCTAGGATGACACCTAAGTATTTGGCTCGCTTTCCCCAGGGGATCGGCTTGCCATACATAGAGATCGGGCGCGGGAGGGGGGGGGTAGTTTGCGCGGTTTCGAGAAGATGACCGCCTGACTCTTATCGGGGTTGACCTCGATTCTCCATTTCCGGAACCAATCGCTCAAGGCGCTTGCGGAGGTTTGGAGGTTTCGAGCTATGGATGACTGGTTGACACCCGAACAGTAAATGGCAGTGTCGTCGGCGAAGAGCGCCAACTGTGCCTTTTTACTGTTCGGGATGTCACTAGTGAACAGGGTGAAAATGAGGGGAGATAGAACGGAACCCTGGGGGACTCCGGCGCGGATGGGGTGAGGGGGAGAGAGAGCGCCCTCGATACGGTAGCGGAAAGTGCGGTCCGACAGAAAATCTCGTAAGATGAGCACGAGACGGTCTGGCACACCTAGCAGGTACAGCTTATATAATAAGCCATTGTGCCAGACCTTGTCGAACGCCTTCGCTATATCGAAGAACAGGACGCCTGTCGAAGCACCTCGCTGAAAAGCAGCGCTAATGTGCTCGACTATGCGGTGGAGCTGGTGGATGCACGAATGCTTCGTGCGAAAACCGAACTGTTCGGGGGGGATGAGGCTCTTTGCTTCGGCATAGTCTTTGAGGCGCTTATAAATAAGCCTCTCGTAGACTTTACCGAAAACATTGAGCAGACTGATGGGTCGGTAGCTGGAGGGCTCAGACTTGGGCTTGCCTGGCTTAGGGATGCCTATGACTGTGGCTTCTTTCCACATTTGGGGGAAGATGTTGTTGCTCAGGGCGCCATTGAAGATGGCGGTCATGAGCAGTATGAGGGGGGCGGGGAGGAGTTTGTACACCCTATTGGTGATACCGTCCGAACCGGGGGCTTTGCGGGTTGCGAGCCCTTTTATGATGTCTTGAAAATGCTCGTTACACACATAATACTAAATGAGTTTTAAGACGTTTTGTTGAAAATGCTCGTTTCACACATTGTATTTACAGAGTTTTGAGACTTTTTGTTGGAAGCGCTCTTTATACACATTATATTAACTGAGTTTTAAGACCATTTATGAAAACGTGTCCAAAGAGTACAATCATCAACAATTTACCTACGATTGGTAATTAACACGGCTCGTATTAAATTGGAACTCGGCACTAGATTACTAACTTCTCAAATTAACTTCGATCGATCGAACTATAAATATTTTATAGGCATTTTACTACCCACGTAATTATTTAGAAACTGCGCCATATTTGTGGGGTTCGTGGCTCAACAGCCACGTGGAGACTTGTGAGGTCAATTTTCGGATGGGTGATAATAGTAGTAGCAGAGCTGTTTTTGTCGTCAAGCAAATCTTATCTGAAACTCATGAACATAGACTTCATCATCGCGTGAATGTCGAGGCGACCGAACTCCTTGACAACACTGAATTAATGCGTGTAGCGGTATCTACCAACGCCACATGCGAACAACGCGTCATACTGACGTCACGAGAAATCCTGCATCTCGCAAGCAGAGTTTACCACGCAACTAGCATAGATACAACGGCCCGAAATTAATCATCGGGCAGTTGCCCGCCAGACACAACTTAAGAGCGTTTACGCCGTACGGCATTTCATACAAACTTTCAAGCGATTGTTTTTCGGAATGAATGAACGGATTTTAATGAAACCTTATACGCATAAGCAGGATACAAAGGTCTAAAAAGTTAGCTGAGAACATTTTCGAAAAATTGTGTTACAGCCAAATTAGACCGATTTTAAAGTTTCCATAGAAACAGAGATTTCGAGTTATCTTTCTTTAAATAAGACATTTCGAAATAGTTCCCACCTAACTTTTTAGACCTTTGTATCCTGCTTATGCCTATGAAGTTTCATTAAAATCGGTTCATTCATTTCGAAAAACAACGGCTTGAAAGTTTGTATGAAATGCCGTACGGCGTAAACGCTCTTAAGTGAAACTCAAAGCCTCCAGCCAGGGGCTTATACTAACTACATTAAACTAAGCGACTACGCACTAAGGGCACCCCCTGTGGGTTACGAACCTCGGCTTAGGGCGTCGCTGGAGAGGACAGCAAGAAGGGACAGGCTGGATCACAATTATATTATTTAAGCTTGATGGAGCCGGCATTTCCTATCTGACTACTCTGAGAAGAAATGCCGAAACAAACTCAGAGGTCACAGTCGGGAATTTAGAGCTACTGGCTCAGCTGCGGCGCGGGCTGGCACTGCATCGGGCAAGGGTCGGGAGGGTGAGTTTACTTGGGGACGTCGCGAGGGACCTCGTCGGCGAGGTCGGAATGTCGGTCTCTTGTGTTTGTGTACTGTACTGGTTGACTTTTTGCTCTCCTGGAGGAGAGTTATAGGGTCATCTGGGTCGGATAAGTGAACAACTGTAGTGCAAGTGCTGAATTTTATAAAGAACACGTGAATCAAGCCTCTTCTACTTAAGATAAATAGTGAATAAGAAAGACGTTATTGGACGATTTCTTAATTTTATAGTTCTTACTTAGCAGTTTAAGTTATATTTAAACTAGCTGCGTCCAGCGCTTTCATCCGCATAAGTGTCGATCCCGTGGTAATATCGGGATAAAATGTATCTAGCCTATATTTTAATCCAGGGTGTCAGCTACCTCCGTACAAAATTTTACCAAAACTGGTCCAGCCGTTTGAGCGTGAAGAAGTAACAAACATATAAACACACTCACACACACACACACTTTCGCCTTTCTATTATGTTCTTAACTAACTTTTTAGATCTTTGTATCCTGCTTAGGGGTACGAAGTTTCATTAAAATCGGTTCATTAATTTCGAAAAACAAGGGCTTGAAAGTTTGTACGAAATACACATTCGAAATTATGAATGATGATGACTCTCAAACGTTGTTAATTTATTTCATTATGTCTGTTATTTAATACATATTATACATTGAAAGGAACCTCGTTCCAACCGGCTGTCCCACGACACGTCTCATATTTTTTTTTGTTGTTATATGTCATTAGGGTGACGACAAAAAAAAAATTTTAAGATATTCAGGAAAAATCGGAGAACATACAAAAAAAAAACATACATAAAGCAGAACATATTATTATAACCTCCTCCTATTTAGAAGTCGGTTAAAAATGAATTATTTCTAAAAACAACCACACTTAGATAACATAGCGACCTGTCATGTACAGACGCCAGCACATCAACCTACCCGAAACTGTAAAATTTTCCCGATCAACTTTGAACCTTAAAGTTTAGCGATAAAGTTGAAAATCTATCAAAGAAATTTGACAGATTGTAGTAGGTTGATGTGCTGGCGTCTGTACAAGCACTTAGTGAAACAGTTGACCTACTTGACAAAAATGTCTATAAATACGACGCACTTCCGGAAATTAAAGAAATGGAAACGTTTAAGGTGATAGGTATGATACGATAAAAAAACCGGCCAAGTGCGAGTTGGACTCGCACACGAAGGGTTCCGTACCACCATACAATATTTAACACTACATATAAAATAACGGCAAAAAATCACGTTTGTTGTATGGGAGCCCCCCTTAAATATTTATTTTATTCTGTTTTTAGTATTTGTTGTTATAGCGACAATAGAAATACACATTTTGTGAAAATTTCAACTGTCTAGCTATCACGGTTCATGAGATACAGCCTGGTGACAGATAGACAGACAGACGGACAGCGGAGTCTTAGTAATAGGGTCTCGTTTTTACCTTTTAACTGCTTTTAAAGGCATGTAAATAATAATCTTCAAATACACCTTGTACTTATTTGAAGATTTTTTTGATACATTAATGAACGTTTAATTATGATCACTGTTTTAAAATAAGACTTGAAAATATGAAAAAAAAAATTTTTGGTCTGAAAAAAAAATATTGTTACGGTTTAACAGATACACTGCTTTAAAAACCAACTTTTTGACCATTTTCAAGAAATCTCCGACTCAAGTTGTATGATATTTCCAAACTGTTCGCAAAGATATTCGCAATTCATGAAAAAGAAAAGTCTATTAATTCTTGGGAAATAGAGAGGTCTTCACCTTAACATAATTAAACTTTGTCTATTTTAGTTGGAGAAGTTTACTGTCTTCGATATAAGGGACCATACTAATAACGTTTAATTATTGTGAATGTGAGGACTATGTGGGTCATTTCTTTTTCCGATTTCCTTCTTAATTAGTTTTAATCATGATCTGGCAGTTAGAGTAATTTACGCGGCCTAACCAAATGTCCCTTCTTTGGTATTGTTCGTCGAATCGTTGAGCTCCTCAAGTTCTGAGTTGAGCTGTACGATTTTTGACAAATGCGTGCACTGACTGGACAGGTCCGCTCAATCTGTGTGGTTTCTTTCCTCAAAAAACCATTTCAGACACCAATCTACATGATCTTCACATGAGCTGACCAAGATTTAATCTGGACTTTAAAAGAGACTGTGACCTCTGAGTTTATTTCGGCCTTTCTTCTCAGAATAGTCAGATAGGAAACGCCGACCTCATCTACTTTAAAAAAAATATGATTGACGTGTAAAAGTGTTTGTACAAACCTACTTACAGAAGATAAATCATTTAAGTATGTACCCCTACCATTATTTCATTCATCTATCACATTTATGATTTAATTTAGACATCTGCGATCCAGGATGAAAGTAGCCTAAGTCCTTTTCTAGATCCCAGGCTACCTAGCCATTTTTGCGTGATTGAGTAACAAACATAATAAACATACAATTTACATTTGTTTCTGATGTTTGTTTAATACTTGTATTGTGTCTTTTGATGCACTGAATAAACGTTTTATCTATCTATCTATCTTACAAAAAGTAAAGCGCCTGTCTGGGTTCGAACCTACGACCTAACCGACCGACCGATCTACCGGTAAGTCGCGGCCGTTACTACTGGCCACCACTGCTCAAGTCCTGACATCAAGCAATGGACAAGATTGTTAAACTTTTATTGCTTAAATACGAGGCTTTTGGCTACTTTTTATGTGTGTATTTTATGTCTTTATTTGTAATGTGCGTTTCTGTGGAATTAACATTCTTTCTTTCATAAATAATAAAAAAAAAATTAAAAAAAAAAATTAAATAAATGCCCAAGGCTTTAAGTCCGCCTTTGTACAGTTTTTTTACTTGTGCATAAAGTTTTAATAAATAAATAAATAAATAAATAATAAGACGTGTCGTGCCGCAGACAAATAAAATGGGATAATGGTGAATATTTGATTATTTCGTCGGAAAAATACAAGCCCTCACACACCATGGAAGCAAAAATTGACCTTAAGGTGCCACTAGTCGATTATTTTTCCATACAAATTTCGGGAGAGTATTACTCTACTGTTTGACATTACGCATCCAAAGTTATACATGATATCGTTTTCTTTTTGTTTTTTTGTACGGAAACAGATTAGTACAATAAAAAGCCATTAAAAAGTTATGATCCAACAAATATTCGTTTTTCTTGCCATTTTTAACGTAATTTTGGGTGTAAATAAGTAATAAAAGAACTGTAAAATCTTTAAAACCAAGTCGGTACCGACAAAGCTCTGTTATCGAAGAGTTCAATAAACTTTATTTATAATTGATTTATGTAGTGGTTTTTTCATAAAACTCGATTTTCCAAAGTACTTTTCGTTTTTTAACGCGCCTATCAGTTCGGGACGGTGTTTCTGTGCGTGAGAACTAGACGTTGTGCGTGTAGACTAGCGTCTAACTGCTCATCACTGATACTAGCTCTGTCCGACACGAAGCCAGGTGAGACAGCGTGCTTTTTGGCCATGACCACCAGTGAGTTCGAGCTCGCGACTAGTTCCACTTTAAGGAAGTCCATTCGAGCGGAAAAATACAAGCCCTCACACACCATGCAAGCAAAAATCTACCTTAATGTTCATCTTTTCATTCCGTAAGTGTATTTGTTCACTAGGGATTGGTAACATTATTTATGTAATTCCTATGACGTTAGCCATTAAAAAAATAAGGTCATCGGTTGACTCCCTTTGGTCTCGTTAACTAATGTTAATATTACGTAATGAGGGATCAGTAACATACTAATTAGTTGCGTGTTTTCAAAATGGCGTTTTGTCATTATCAAAGTATGATGCAACTTGTTAAGTATAAAATTTAATCTTTTCGCACACAAAAAGGTACAAAGGCGGACTTATTAAAAAAAAAAAAACTATAATTATATAACTAGCCGTTTCCCAACTATGTTGGGGTCAGCTTCCAGTCTAACCGGATGCCGCTGAGTACCAGTATTTTATATAGAGCGACTGCCTATCTGACCTCCACAACCCAGTTACTGGGTAATACAAAACCCCTTGGTAAGACTGGTTGTCAGACTTTCGGGATCTTACCGACTCGTAACGACTGTCAAAGATCCACGAATGACAGCCGGGACCAACGGCTTAACGTGCTTTCCGAAGCACGGAGGGGTCTCAGTATGTAAAGATGGTCACTCATCCACAGACTAACTGCGGCAAGCATAGCTTAACCTGATCGATTGACCCGTGCGGCTGTTTTGACTTAGCTACAAGCCCCTGGAAGAGTGTCCCAGCAGTGAGAACATTATAGGCTGATTGATTGAAGAAGCGGTATCAGTATGACTTGTCCTTTATCAGGCTTCAAATTGCCTGATAACGAATGATCAAATAAGTGCCATGAACTGCCACAAATCGATATTGCATATGGCGATAAGATTAGTATCCTTATCAATAAGCGTCGATAATTTCGTTAACTTTTAAAAGTATAACATGTCTGGTACATTATTGAGCGGCTGTTGACCTTAACTCTCATGGCGGCACGAAATATACCTATGCGATGCTCGTTTTGCGTGCATGTGACGCATATTTTCCCCCAACTTATTGAATTTGTGTTTGTAGCAGTATCTACAACGCCACATGCGTACGCGTCAGTCGCGGCGACCAATTGCTGAAATCGAAATTATATTAAAAAATTAATGCCATAAAATTATTTGTCAGATATCAATTTCATGGATATTAAAAACATTTTTTTTCGTGTTTTATTTCATTGCAAAGTTCTCTGTCTATAAAAAAAATACCAGATACTTAAGGCGACTACATGGCGACTACCTAAAGCGCGGTCACTATCGGACTGCATAGAAAAGAAAGAGAAGCGCGGTGACACAACGCTGGTAATTTATTGCAAAATATGAAACAATCATCTATTGTTGATTTATCAAACACCAAACAAATAAAAACCGTATACTAAAATTCGGGGAATTAAATTGTCTTTTATATGGTGAAAGTTTTATGAAAATACACCCGATTATATAGTGTTTGCGTGATTATCGTTTTTATGTCCGCGGTAGACATTACTTTACAAATTAATTACACTATGTTAAAAAATATAATTGCAAATATTCACATATCAAATTACGAAGCAAATGGTCTAGTATAACATTTATTTTTTTCAAAAAAATCAGTTCGTTCGATTAGACGTGATGTTGAATTTAAAATCATTAGAAGTCGTATATCTGCGCCTTAAGTATCTATTATGTAACTACTTGTTTATCAAACTAAGAGAGAGCAACGGTTCATCGTCCTCTCCCGGCTGGAAGGGTTCTCGTTGAGTAAATACTCATTCATCCACGGAGTGACTGCGGTAAACAAAGCGTAGGCCGAACGCAAAAGACCAATTTCGTCGGTAACCGATTTTTGTATACGACAAGTAGATTATTCACTAAGGAGTTATAGCAGTGTCTTAATGTTGTGGGCGCTATTCTGATAAATGATAAATAAGACTAAATCTTATGAAGTGAGGTGAGAACTTATTGGTCAACCTGTACATAAAGGACAGATAAAAAAAAAACGATTAATGTTTCTTCCAAACGATTTTCTCAGTTGACGTTCCAAATTCAAATCACATTCATGACCAGCGGGTCATTATGAAATTCAGTACAATATCAATGCCCGGCTGGAGCCTAGGGCTTAAATGACTTGCTTTAGGGTTAGGTTTGATTGACATATAATTTGACGTTAGCGAGCGGGGTGGTGTGAAAAAAAAATAATGGTTGTCTGTAAAGTTGGTTTACGGACGACAATTTTACGTGATAACGTTATAAGAGATAGATGTGTCACAAGCCGAACGCTTAGGCCGATCGTGCCTCTCTATCGCACTCTCGCTTGCACGCAGCACAGGCGGAACGTGACACTAAGTCATGCTCTTTCGTGCGTGCAGCCGGCGTTCATCTATTTATAAGACGTTATCACGACAAAAAATTAAAAAAAAAGAAAAATTAAATTAATAAATTTTTACGCTCAAAAGTGTTTTTAACACGTTGACTGCCAGACAACAGACACAATAGAAAATCTATTGTTCGCGGTCACCGGTGACCGCGTTGGCAGTCAATGCCTTAAGTGAAAGAAATAAATAAAAGCAAGAAAGTTTTCTTAAAGGTAAAGTTTTTAAGGTTTGAAGATCCGTGGCATACCTACTGTCCTCTTTTGAAAATGGCGCTTATGACCTATATTAATCGATAGCTGACATCAATGCAAACAGAAGATCACACCCCGTAATGTGTCACGTTTCAGAGATATTAACGTGCAAAGATGATGATTGAGTCACGTGATCAACTTTCGACGTTAATGTCTCGGTAACGTGACACATTAATTTAATTAATGAAACCCTAGTTAATTAAATTATTTTAATCTAATATTATAAAGGCGAAAGTTTGTGTGAGTGCGTGTATGAGTTTATGTGTTTGTTACTTCTTCACGCTCAAACGGCTGGACCAATTTTAATAAAATTGTGTATGGAGGTAGCTGACACCCTGGATTAACATATAGGCTACTTTTTATCCTGATATTCCCACGGGATCGACACTTATGCGCGTGAAACCGCGGGGCGCAGCTAGTGTTAAAATATGCAAGAGTTCGTTTGGAAAATAAGACCTTCGTTCGATGTCTTTGTAGGCGGCGAGATAGGGAACTCTAAAATATTTTTATCGTGAATTTATGTTAGGTATTAAAGTTAGTTTGTAAACATAACATCTCGCCTGTATTTCCTCAAAGGGTTAGATAGAAGTGTACATATCTTAGTACACCCACATTACACCGACGGTGATTCGTAGCAGTCAATAATTTTTTTTTCCTCATGTACTTCCTCCATCATGGGGGTGACAAAGGGACATGAAACCACCGCGGTGTTCCACCTCTGCCTATGGCCGGGGGTGCCGGATTCGCATAAGCATTTACCGCTCCCCCGACAGGCCTCCACCCGCTGTGACAGGCCTCCACCAGCTGTGACAGACCTCCACCAGTTGTGACAGGCCTCCACTAGCTGTGACAGGCCTCCACCAGCTGTGACAGGCCTCCACCCGCTGTGACAGGCCTCCACCAGCTGTATCAGTCAACGATTTTGTAAGAGTTTAAAAATGACAGAGTCCGCTCCGATAGCGACAAGAGACGCCATTACGAATAATATTCGCACTCCGCAATTAGCACTAAGAATACAGGGGAAATTATCGTAACTTAAAGAACGTTCACAGTCTGATGTCAGTCTTAATCTGTCAAAAATACCTCTAATTTCCCCAAATATTTGTGACAAGTTTTTGACATTGATTGTCGCTGAGATGAGATTGCGACTAGATTTTGAACGTTTTAACTACGAGAATTGGCCTTCAGTTCTTTGTATTTTTTTCTAATTTTAAATGTTTTAATCATCATCATTTCAGCCGAAAGACGTCCACTGCTGGACATAGGCCTCCCTCAAGCACCTCCACTTTGACCGGTTCTGAACTTCTCGCATCCCACGGAGTCATGCGGTATTCATCAGGTCATAGGTCCACCTTATGGGAGACCTTCCAACGCTACATCTTCGGCGATCGCCAAATGATTGATTTATAAAATGGCGTTCTGTAGTTTCAGTCTACCCCTTGTGGTAAAAACCCGGGAGCTTATGTATGTCTACGCCATAATATGTCATTCACACGCCAGTCCCGAAGTTTCTTCGATGTTATGACGTATAAAACATATTTTATTGTTACCCGTCTCTTTTCCGACGCTTCCCAGTATTTTATAAGTTTATGATCCGTACCGACTAGCCGAAATGATTTGAAGGGTTCATACATTCTTTATGGGTGAATACGATGGTACGTAGATGGACTGTTACAACAGAAAATAAAGGGGATTGAAGATATTATATACTTCTGGAGCTTACTTAGACCTTGTTGCACAGATGTTTGAAATAATCCCTCTGAAAGTATAAAGTAATCAAACAAACAAGATGTAAGCAAGTTGGAAAAATATGGATGTCACGTGATCAACTTTGCACGTTAATATCTCAGAAACGTGACACTTTATAAGGTTTGGTCTAATTATGTTTTCTGTTTGCATTGATGTCGGCTTTCGATTTATATAGACTTCATGAGAAAGACATTTTGAAAAAAAAAACAATATGGCGGACAGGTAGTTAATATGCCATGGATTTTCAAACTCCTTTGTAATGACAATCAAGTCATCTACGTAGTGTCTACGTGGCTATATCGCAACGTCTTCGTGTAGTGTCAAAAAAACTTTCGGTTCAAAAAGTAGTAGAACGGAAAACATTTCTAGTGCCTGACCGCAAAAAAACAAATAAAAACCTTTGGTTTTCAATTGAAATACCTCACCGAAGTTCGTTTGATAAATTCCGCGTGAACGGTTAACAAAAGCGGTAAAAAAAGTTGGGCAAAAAAGTATTTTTATAGGAATACGAACTCTTTGGACTGAATTCGATGAAAAGCGTATTCGTTTGCCGTTTGTTTTAAAAATAACCACTGTTTCGCGCCGTTTATACGACTTGACAAAACATGAAGATTTCTTTTACAAATTATGTATTTAAAAAAAAACAGAATGTCCTTTAAGAAGCCAAAAGGCTCCTATCTCAGCATGATGCTGCAACATTTAAAAAATAAATGCCGCAGCGCTGGTATTCCGAGAGGGCCCGCTGTGATGTCACGGGCAGTTACAGAAATAAAATAGATGATAGATAAAATATTAGCAAATAAAATAAAATATTCATTTCTAATCCGTGCCAGACGTAACCTCATTACCTACCTTGAGTGTCAGTGGCACTCTGAGGCATTGCTGTGACAAGCAAAAGGTCCCACCCTCCGGCAAAAATAAATAAATTAATGTACTATACCTACACATAGACCTTCTAGGATACATTCTTTAAGTAACGCGATATTCCTTGATAAAACTGTTTATTAAACTTTCGGACTTCACGTTACGACTGTCAAAGATCCAGAAATGACAGCCTGGAACCAATGGTATGTAACCGGCTAACCGCGGAAAGCGTAACTTAACCTGACTGATCTGCCCGTGCGCCTGTTATTGTGTTAGCCACAAGCCCATCTTAGCCCAAGATAATGTACATACATGTCATCATCTGCCTAGCCTTTTCCCAACTATGTTGGGGTCGGCTGCCAGTCTAACCGGATGCAGCTGAATACCAGTATTTTACATGGAGCGACTGCCTATCTGACCTCCACAACCCAGTTACTGGGTAATACGATACCCCTTGGTAAGACGGGTTGCCATACTTTCGGGGTTCTGACTACCCGTAACGACTGTCAAAGATCCACGAATGACAGCGGGGACTAACGGCTTAACGTGCTTTCCGAGGCACGGAGGGGTCTCGGTATGTAAAGATGGTCACCCATCCACAGACCAACCGCGGCAAGCGTAGCTTAACCTGACCGATCGGCCTGTGCGGCTGTTAATATTTTGCCACGGGCCCCTCAAGATATGTACATACATGTATGCGGGTTAAATACAGATCCTCCTTTTTTTGAAGTCAAAAGCGAATTCGGTTTGAAACCTTATTCGAAAGCCGAAAATGTTGCAAAAAAAAAAATATCCCCTCTTATTTCCATGTTTTTGAAGTCGTTTCCATGTCACTTTGTGGCTTTGTGGCTGAGAACCTATTGTTGGCTTGTTTGTAAATCAGTGTTAGCATAATTAGAGTCAGTGACGTCACCCGCTCGAGGGAACCGTCGCCAAGGGAACGTGGGGCCTTGAGCGATCTGAATTTTCTCGCTCCCTTTTCGCAGTATCACTATCGAAAAGAAATTAGATCTGTACTTCAATTTATTATTATCAAAGGACACAGTATAAATAATATACGGTAGCACGGCATCAGATCATATATTGGCTTCAGTACAATAAGTACCTATGGTTCTGAACCAGAGTTGATATTTTTCGTAGGTAAATAAAAAATGCTGTTCCATAAATTTTGACCGCATAGGTATTGCACTTTTATATGAAACCGCATTTTTAGCGTTCCGTACCTCCAAAGAAAAAACGGAACCCTTTTAAGATCACTTCGTTGTCCGTCTGCCTGCCCGTCAGTCAAGACCTTTTTTTTCAGGAACGCGTGGACTTATTACTTGGAATTAATATCAAATACTCACTGCAATCCCTTGAAGCAGTGAATAAACCAAACTTCTAAGTCAACGCAATCAAAAGGTACTTCCCGTTGACCTAGAATCATGTTTGGCAAGAAGCAATTTAATGTAGCACAAGTAAAGGAAAAAATCCGAAAACCGTAAATTTGTAGTTAAATAACTAAAAAAAAAACTATTTACATACCTAAAAATTTGTACGGAGCCCTCGGTGCGCGAGTACGACTCGCACTTGACCGGTTTTTTTGATAACTTACATAATAATAAATTTCTAAGCCCCTAGCTTTCGGCCGCACGGTTCGCCGAGGCCAGTTTCCTGGATGGCCATTGACTTGATACCAAGACCCCAAAACATCTCAGATAGCACGTCAAGCCGTAGGTCCCAGCTATCATTCGTAGATCTATGACAGCCATATTCATTTATTAATATTTTGTGAACACAGGTTACAATTATGTTTTATAAAAATGTTTGGTCCATCGGTCCATCCTATATTCCGCCGAAAGGCATTCAAAATAGTGACGCTGAAATGTCGCTAAAGTCAAATTTAAATCCATACTAATATTATAAATTCGAAAGTAACTCTGTCTGTCTGTCTGTATGTTATCTTTTTACGCCTAAACCACTGAACAGATTTCGATAAAATTTATCTCTATCCTATGTCCTTACATAGTTTATATCGACATACCTCGCGGGCGAAGCCGCGGGCAGAAGCTAGTTAATTATAAAAGCACAAAATCTCATAAAGTACAATGTCAGCAAATAACATGAATGAAATAGTAAAAAAATGACACGGAAAAGAAAATAAAATGTCAGCAGTATTACAATTATCAAACTTAAATTAATTTTAAGTAAGTAGTACAAAAAGTCACAGAAAAAAATAACGTTGTTACGAGTAGTCAAGAGTTCCAAAAGTATGACAACCAATCTTATCAATCAAGTACGTGTCGGACCACGCACAGTGAAGGGTTTCGTAGTCGGGATGAACATACACATGCACATTAGGGTTAAATGGCTGTGTGTCAATTCGACAGACAGACAAGTTAAAATTATAAGGGTTCTCTGAAACTGCCAATTGGATTTGCAAATTTTTTTTTACATTTTATAGCCCAATTCTTGAGGAAGGCTATAGGCTATTTAGCATCACGCTATGACCCTAAGGAGCCGAGCAAAAGTCAGACAGAAAGCTAAGTGAATACGAAGTAAAAGCGCGGGCAGGCGATGCGATGCGACGGGGTGGGTCGGTGGAGTGAGAAATTTCACGCGGACGAAGTCGCGGGCAGAAGCCAGTTTTAAATAAACAGGAAAAGATTTAAATTATCTACAGAGGTTCTAGGAACGCAGAGCGCAAAGGTACTCGACTGAAGACTCTTTTAAACGAGACGAAACTTCAGTCCATCGGTGTCAGGCAGGACCATTACTGTTATCGATTTTTCAACAGAGAGAATTGTGGCTAAGTAATTTTATTTTATTTTTATTATTAGCAGTCAAAATAATAACAGCTTGGCTAAATAATAACAGCCGCACAGGTCGATCGATCAGGTTAAGCTACGCTTGCCGCGGTTGGTCTGTAGATGGGTGACCATCTTTACATCCTGAGACCCTCCGTGCCTCGGAAAGCACATTAAGCCGTTGGTCCCGGCTGTCATTCGTGGATCTTTGACAGTCGTTACGGGTAGTCAGAAGCCCGAAAGTCTCACCACCAGTCTTAACAAGGGTTATCGTATTACCCAGTAACTGGGTTGTGGAGGTCAGATAGGCAGTCGCTTCATGTAAAATACTGGTATTCAGCTGCATCAGGTTACACTGGAGGCAGATGATGATGAAATGATAGCAGTCAAGTCATCATCATTTGCCTAGCCTTTTCCCAACTATGTTGGGGTCGGCTTCCAGTCTAACCAGATGCAGCTGAATACCCGCTTTTCCATGGAGCGATTGCCTATCTGACCTCCATAATCCAGTTATTCGTTAACTCGATACCGCTCGGTAAGACGGGTTGGATTTCGAAAGTCGATGATTCGATTTTTGTTCTATGGAACACGGTGTGTCGATAATTCAGTTGTAGGATGTTTTACTCCATCAATGCTTTATTGGACTGGTTGTCAGTATTTCGGGTTTCTGAATTTCTGCGTAAGAAATCGAGTCGTTTAATGTAGGAACTGTGTTAAACCACAGTCAACTCAGAATAATCTACTTGAACAGACATTTTCATTTTGAAAGTTCAATTGAAGAGGTCGGTCTATATGAAAAAACTTCCCGACTTGACTGCCACAAGTTACTTCGAGTTTCCTGTGAATTAGACACATTGGCGTGGACTCGAAATGAGGTAACGTTTTGATACAGTTTTTAACTTTACGTACTTGTGGCGACATCTATATCGCCACATGTGAATTAAACACCAGACGCGAAATCCTGCATCGCGCAAGCGGAGTTTACCGCACAATTAGCATATATAGAACGTCCTGACATCAATCGTCGGGCAGCTCACCACACATGACACCTCTGGTTGGAGGATCCTCCCTTTTCTATAGACAATGAGTGAACTTCACACCATGTTCCTCATACCGCTATCTGGATATGGATTTCGATTAAAAGAAAGGAGCAAGGAGGTTTTATTGCATTTTTCCATTAGGAATTTCTTAGTAACCCACAGATTGTGCCCAAGCAATGGCAATATGCTCACCCCCCGCTATTACATGGGCGAAATGTTCTAAACAACTCTGCCTACCTCTTCGAGGAGCAAGCGTAATGTAATGTATGATGAATATTGGATTGGATTATAATGTTGCATGTATTTGATAGCTACTTCATTCAGTATG
Organism: Gortyna flavago; assembly: GCA_963669345.1. NCBI lineage: Eukaryota > Metazoa > Arthropoda > Insecta > Lepidoptera > Noctuidae > Gortyna > Gortyna flavago. Next base: position 1,779,421 of record OY770155.1, on the reverse strand, counting down.
TGCATAATTTAGCGAGTCGCTGTGCTGCTTACTATAGTCAATAATGAATCATAGATGAATACCACACCCTAGCGACACGAATACCGGCTTTGGTCGTGTTCTATGATAAACTGCATAAATTCAAAAATAAAATATACTTTCTTCATTTAGCGTTGCTTCTAGTTTTTTTTTTTTTTTTTTTTTTTATTTGAAATGGATTCGCTCTTGACTCTAGTCTAGGTCAGAGGTGACAGAGACAGAGTCGACGATGGAGTGAGCTTACCCAAAAGAAAACATTAACATTTGAAAACGCTTAGTTCGAATTTGTGGAATAGCAACTTGGTAGGGATGGTAACTTGATAGTATATTATTATTACTGTTTTTTTGTTAGATATATCACTAATGTCATGATTTTGAGCATGTATACATTTTAATTGTTCTTTCTTTTTATCATGTAGCCAATTAATTGCAAGTGCTATGTACGCCGTTATTGTCATATACATCAGAGAAAATGCTCCTAACTATGTACCAAGTATATTAAATGTATGGGATGTGGCAGTATTTCATTAAATAAATAAATAAATAGTCTGTTCCGATATCATAATCAGCCTATAATGTTCCCACTTTTGGAACACAGACCTCGTCTCGGTGATTGGGTCGTAATCCACCACGTGGGCCCAGTGGGGGTTGGAAGATGTCACATGTCTTCGAATTTTTGGTTCTAGGACACGGTTTGCTCACGATGTTTTCCTTCACCGTTTTGAGAGCAGTGGTGATGAAATATATTTACACAAAGTAAAGCGCTTGTCTGGCTTCGAACCTGCGACCTACAACTCGTAAGTTGCGGCCGTTACCACTGGGCCCCTACTGCTCTCTTTATCGTCTCTGCGTACTATAATTCGTTCCAAATGTATTTAATAAAAGTGTAAACAAACCCCGTCCAGGTTAAATTTTCACGCAATCAGTCACTAAAAGGAAAAGTAACACATTCATATGCCAAATCACCCGTCAAATAAAAATATCTTTAAGTAGATTTAAAAATAAGAATTTCTGGTTTAACAAAAGTTAATTTCAGAACGATTAGTACCATTGGAAAATTTATAAACATTATAAATGTTGCGCAAACTGAACATATTGAGAGTAATTTTTCTGAAAACACATAATATAATAAGTATTTGTTCACATATATTTGGAAACTTAATTGTTTTAATAACACTTTGTAATTAGACTGGCAGACGTCTGCAAATTTCAGAAAGTTTTCCTTCTTCATAACAAGTTTAAAATTATAATTTCAGGTTAAATTAAAGTTTAATCATTCTGAAATTTCAGAATATTGAAAAAGTCATAAAAATTGTTAAAGTTTTAGAGCAAACTGAACTTTCTGGGTGGGTATTAGTTATTTTTCCAAAAACACATACTTGTTTACATTATTGAAAACTAGATTGTAAACGCAGAATGTTAGTACCTATGGAAGACGAAAAAACCTTCAGAAAGTTTCACGCCTCTTAACAGGATAAAAGCCTTTATCCTTTCGTATAACAATGTTATCACGTAAGTAATTTTCTCTATTACTTTTCACCTAGGGGATAGTAAATATTTGACCTTGAGAGGACCTCGTGTTGATCTTGTGTTGACCTTGTGTTGACCGTAGCACTAATTAGGGTAACATTGTGTGAGTTTCATAGCTTTATTTATTTTGTCCTTTAGAATTAAGTTATTTACGCGTTGTGGTGTTTGTGAGGGACAAGCGAATTATGTTATGTTTTAAACGTTAGCAATTCTGTACAATGTGTTTTGAAGGCATTAATATAATGACGGGTTGATAGCAATAGGCTCGCTCTCCATTACATGAGAGTTAAGGCGCCTCGAAAACCTACTGAAAAACTACGAAAGTGATGCAATTATTTTTGAAACGCAAAAGAAGAGAGATGGCTATAATGTGCGTGCGCTCGGAATAAAACGACGTATGCGCCAAAACGAATTTTTTCCTTTTTTAACAATTAAATTTAAAACTACTTTGAGTAAACTTTGATATGTGATGGTTCTCTGTGTTTAAAAGAAATATTAATTGAATCGTGTATTCCTTTTACATGATACTAGACCAAAGAGTCAAAAATCATATAATACCAAAATGTTAAATCCTCCGTGGTTAAATCCCTAATCAAGTTACAAAAAATTGAAAAACCACATTTTTTTCAACATAGCCCTTTAATGTACGAGTACTCGAGAGAGAGACTCGTATGGTCATCCATCCATGAACCGACCGCGGTAAGCGTAACTTACCCTTAGATCGACGCGTGCCGCTTTCTTTTAGCCGCGAGCCCCCCACGAGAACACCAACATGACGTTATAATGCTGGTGACTCAAGCTATACTCAGACTTTTAATTAGCTGCAGTAAAATGACATTTCGGACTGCGTTTACAGTGCATGTCAAATAAGTTTCGTTTGTTACATTATTCTGTACTAGAAAAACAAGATTTGGTTGATGGCCGCGAAAAAACAAAAAAACGCCGATTTCAGTCATTTAAGTAACACATAAGCTAATTAAAAGTCTGGTCTATAAGTATAATTACACCTACCCGCAATTTTACTATCCATAATCGTTTGGCAGTTTTGCAATGCGCTGCATCGCTTTTGTCGCCGCTTGAACAAGCTGACATCGCTTTAAAGCGGCCAAGCGGCTGTCGGGTCGATAGCACGATGTCGATGTGTTATTAAAACAGCCTTTTATACTGTTGGCTCGATTTAATACTATTTGTTGTTACTTTATGGAAGCTTGTGTGAATTGTTTTACGATGATTAAACGATTAGTTTTCATTGATCGTGACTTTTTTGGGGTTCCGAAGGCAAACGGCAAAAACAGAATCCTTATAATTTCGTCATGTTCGTCTGTCTGGTCGGTCCGTGGATGGATGACCTGACCATCTTTCTTCACATACCAAGACTCCTCCGTGCCTCGGAAAGTACGTTAAGCCGTTGGTCCCGGCTGTCATTCGTAGGTCTTTGACAGTCGTTACGGGTAGTCAGAAGCCCGAAAGTCTGACAACCAGTCTTACCAAGGGGTATCACATTACCCAGTAACTGGGTTGTGGAGGTCAGATAGTCAGTCGCTCCATGTAAAATACTGGTATTCAGCTGCATCCGGTTAGACTGGAAGCCGACCTCAACATAGTTGGGAAAAGGCTAGGCAGATCATGATAAAGACACAGTCAGTCTGACGTACCTACTGCGTGCATCTCAAATAGCATCACACAATCTCCTGTCACTTTCAGCGTTTATTGTTCAGAACTGAAATAGTCATAAAATCCCCGGACAACACTAAAGTTTACGACTAAACTCCTTTTAAAGGCAAAGATTAGGTTTGCACACAAAGTAGGTACAATTTGAGGTAAAATACAAAGGTAACCTTTTTCCCTCGCGTTGACCTACTATTGGTCGCGAGAGCTACTGTTGAGCATGAGGTCCTGGGCCCGCTTCCCGAGTCGTTGAAAGTGTTATTGGGTTTCAATTCTTGAGTCGTTCAAAGTGTGAGGTTTTTCCATCTGGAATGTCTCAGTAGATGTCTGGAAAGCGGATTTGTGGTTGGTTGATGGCAATTGGCTCGGCCGCCATTACTATGGACTTAAACATAACTATGGGTATTGTTAATATCTGTCTTAAGAGCGTTTAAGACGTACGGAATTTCATATAAACTTTCAAGCCCTTGTTTTTCGAAATGAATGAACCGATTTAAATGAAACTTCGTATGCATAAGCAGGATACAAAAGTAGAATTTCAATATTGTAAGCCATCTGATCCACACCCAATTACGGAGTAACATCGATATTCTAAATAGGACCGCTGTAAGATAGCAAGAGTACATGTAATGCCGAACATCCATCCATAGTTTCCCCCTTACTAATAAACGTATTATATTAGACGAATAGTTACAAACCGATTTCTCTCTTTCAGTCACCAGTAATTTGACTTTCGAAAGAAGAAGACAAAGCGTTGTGTAATTATACAGACGCCATACAACGTTTATTAGTAAGAGGGTTGATAATAAAGCTAAAGAGTTTGTTAATCTCTGAAACTCCATATTCTGCCTGCCTTTTCCCAACTATGTTGGGGTCGGCTTCCAGTCTAACCTGATGCAGCTGAATACCGGTATTTTACATGGAGCGACTGCCTATCTGACCTCCACAACCCAGTTAATGGGTAATACGATACTCCTTGGTGAGACTGGTTGTTAGAGTTTCGGGCTTCTGACTACCCGTTACGACTGTCAAAGATCTACGAATGACAGCCGGGACCATCTGAGGCACGGAGGGGTCTTGGTATATAAAGATGGTCACCTACACATGGACCAACCGCGGCAAGCGTAAGCGGGCCCAGTAAGATTTGAAAAAATATTTTTATCAGCATAATGCCAAGACCTTATACGAGACAAAGCCAGACTCAAACTCAAAGCATTTATTTCAATTAAACCATTTACAGGCACTTTTGAATTGTCAATAAGTCGGTCAGTCAGAAAATATGAAGCTAGTTGCCCATTCCAAAGCGTAGGTACCTATGGAGAAGAACGGCCAAGAAACTCCATGGACACTCTTTTAAATTATATTTTTACAAAAATATTAGTTACATCATTAATGTTGAATTTATAATTATATGTGAGAACGATGTAATCAAATAAAAAAGACGTACGTGTTAAGAGCGTCCAGAGTACAGCAAATAGTACTTAACAAAACAACAATCCAAAAATAAAATAATTAAAAATAAGCCGAGGCAGCCAATTGATGACCAGCCCCAACTGACGGCGCCCGTTCACGAACATGACGCATAGATCAGCACCATTCAGCTCAACCATTTTAGAGGGAGCTAAATGATCCAACACACACGCCACCGTCAGCGAGACATTTTAGTGAGCATGACATACTATCAGCCGCCAGGGCACATTCAAGTCAATGAAAGACATCATTACCCGGTAAATGGTAGCTCACATAGAACTCACATCTGTGCTATGAAATTATTTTTATACAATGCAAATATAGTCCCACAATCTTCAGCAGCTCCAACAGTATGTTCAAGTGTTAATCAATTAGTTGTGGTTGTGGAGCAGGACCAGCATTGCCACCAGAGCCCCAGTGCTGGTTTTTAGCGACAGCTGGCGTTGACGTGATGACGTCAACCGGTGCAGCAAACAATACCACGATAAGCAAGTTTAAATAATAACAAAAACATCTGTATTTCCATGATTTTATTTTATTTTATTTACTATCTGACTATTAATACATAAGCCACCAAGTCAATGAACTTACACTACACATTCAAATATCAACCTTAACTCTATAATACAAAGTTGGATTTCAAGCGCATAGTTTTCAAGTGGACAAAACTAAGTGAATAAGCACTTTCAAGTGTTTCAGATAAGGTTTAAATTAGTTTGGGAATTATTATTTCTTTGTAAAGTTTGCGAAATGGTTGTCACGCGATTTAGCGATAGGAAAGCTTAGTACGTGTTCTCACGCGCGATTTCTGTTTATAGGGAAAGTTCATATCTATTATGAATAATCTTGTAAGGGAGCGAAAGGAAGTTGCAGTGGTTACCCAATGGTAACGGCCGCGACTTTAGAAGGCAAATTCCCGTAATTAAAAACGTTCAAAATCTAGTCGCAGTCTCATCTCGGCGACAAACAAATGTCAACAACTTGTCAAAATGTACGGAACTTAGTGGTATTTTGAAAAAATAAAAACATAGGGACACAGTATATATCCTTCTTATTCAGTTTTTGAAATATCATTTAAATTGGTCCAATATTGGAGGAAAAATAGGCGAAAACCAAACCTCGAATTATAACTTTTTAAAAGGCTTTTTCAAGTCTCTCCGACCGCATTTCCTCTTAAGAGTTGTAGGTCATGGGTTCGGACCCTGATAGACGCATTATTTTCTGAAAATTATTTGGTCACTAGTGCTCTCATAACGGTGACGGAAAACATCGTGAGGAAACCGGCATAAGACATGTGACACAGAGAGGATTTATATTAATCCATACTAATATTATAAATTCGAAAGTAACTCTGTCTGTCTGTATGTTACCTTTTTACGCCTAAGCTACTGAACGGATTTCGTTTAAATTTGGCAGAGAGATAGATTGCATCTCGGGGAAGGACATAAGCTAGTTTTATTTATGAAAAGTTAAATTTTAAACTGTTCTTCTGTAAAGTTAGCCTTAAATTTTGCTCAGTTACTAAGCCAATTTTGCCTTTCAAACAGTCCAAACAGCTTAAAGCGGTTTGTTCTGTAACTTTTAACAAGCCATTTTCATAAGTCGTGAATTTTATCTATCTAAATAAACACGAAGTTCGATAAAAACTTACATATTTTTTACCTCGTTCTACATGAAACCACATGGTTCAAATTTCATTGCAACAAAAATTTTCATCCCGACCTTTCCCTTCCTATCATTCCGAAATCGACTAAATTCCAAGAAAGTTAAGGTTGAGATTGCAATGTTATTATGACCAGTGTTTATACTAAAATTTTTAATATATCCCCCGACTCCTGTTTTCGTAAAATAAATGAATAAATATTCTGTAAAGATATGCTTTTGTATAATTAAATATGCGAAAAACGCTGTGGGCCGAACGATAATTTGTTTGGAAAATTCGCGGTACAAACAAAGAATTTTATTAAATTCTTAAAGAAACTCCGAGTCCTTGTTCAAGGTTAGTCAAGTACCCGGTCACAAATATGAGGGCTACACACATGTTCGCATGGCTAAATAATAAGCTACGCTTGCCGCGGTCAGTCCATAGATGGGACCATCCGTTACATATCGAGGCCCCTCCGTGCCTCGGAAAGCTCGTTAGGCCGTTGGTTATGGCTCTCATTTGTAGATCTTTGACAGTAGTCAGAAGCCAATAATCTGACGACCACTCCAGATTATTAATAATCGGCGGCGGCGCGTGAGTCGTTGCCCGGAATGTTACCAGTTCATTTAAGTTCATACCTTTCGATGCATTCGTATTCATGTTCCATCTTTTTGTAATGTATGTTTTATTTGTTATTTTGATTGGTGTTTTTATTTATATCTAATTGTATGCTGCACTGGCTGACGTCATCATGTCAACGCCTGCTGTCGCTGAAAACCAGTGCTCTGTCTCGTATAGGGTCTTAGCATTATGCTGAGCGATGGCCGTTTTGCGTAGATGTGACGCATGTTTTCTCCCAAATTGTTATTTTGTTTTTTTTTTTTTTTTGATGCGTCATATTTGCCGTAAATACAAGAGCCCGAGGGCCCGTGGCTAAATAATAACAGCCGCACAGGTTGATCGACCAGGTTAAGCTACGCTTGCCGATGTTGGTCTGTGGATTGGTGACCATCTTTACGTACCGAGACCCCTCCGTGTCACATTAAGCCGTTGGTCCCGGCTGTCATTCGTGGATCTTTGACAGTCGTTACGGGTAGTCCGAAGCCCGAAAGTCTGACAACCAGTCTTACCAAGGGGTATCGTATTACCCAGTAACTGAGTTGTGGAGGAGAGATAGGCAGTCGCTCCAAGTAAATTACTGGTCATCATAATCAGGCTATAATGTTCCAACTGTTGGGACACAGGCCTCCTCTCTGTGAGAGGGAGTGAGCCGTAATCCACCACGCGGGCCCAGTGCGGGTTGATAGATGTCACATATCTTTGAAATTTTTGTTCTAGGACATGCCGATTTCCTCACGATGTTTTTCTGGTAAATAAAAATGGAAATTACTGGTATTTTACTGCATCTGGATTGACTGGATATCGAGCCTATAAATCGCATACTGGTGCCGATTCCCTTGTTCACAAATTAAACTAAACTTAAGTTCAGTGCGTCTTTTTCTTTCTATTTCATTAAGAAAAGGACAAAAGAAAAAAGTATAACGTAAACGCACCTAATAACGACCCGTTAAAATCCGCGTTCATTACCGCCCTATTCAGAAAACTATCATTTTTATGTCATGTATTAAAGCTACACAATTGGTTGCTTTAAAAAAAATGTAGATGTATTTGTATTGCAAATGTTCATCTCTTGTTTCTGTGCGTAACTCGACGATTTAAATAATAATTGCTCAGTTCGTCCGTGGACGCCGAACTTAGTGCATTTCCCATAGTGTGGCATTCCCGATGGCGTAAGTACTCTTGTTTCTTTTTTAGCAGAAGATTATATCGTCAAGCATTTTAATGTAACTTCTAGTTCTTTTGATGCATTTTTGATACTTTCAGGAACACAAGTAATGATTCATTTTAATGAGATACTATTTTATTTTGCTTAACTTTCAATATAAAAAATAGGCGGTAATTAGGAACAAAAATCACAATTTTATTCCTATTGTCGACCCATGTCGCTGATAAGTACTTGTTGTATCTTTTGTTTGCCATGATTTTTGTTAAAATGCTTAAATTAATAGGCAGGAGGCTATACTAACTCAGTTCCTTAGTATGTTAACTTACATTTGAGCTATTAACGCCTTATATTCAAGAGCTTTAGTAGCCGTATACACTAACTGTTCTTATGTAAATATTTTGATGAATAAAGGAGGTATAATTTTTAAATAGTGTATTTTTATAGTTGAAATATCATTATTATTAAATATTTTCAGCAACCGCACCACTTAAAATCATATACATGTACAAAAATCACATGTATTTACACAATTCATACACATTTCCTTGGGTCGGAAATAGGTTTTACGATTTCCTTTAAGAAAACCTATTACCGATCTACTTGTACATTTACGACGGACCCCCTTTTTTTAAGGATGGGAAATCATCAAATGACCCCTCCCGCTCTGGGTGGAGCGGTAGGGAGTGTCAGACTCTTACTGACTAAAACCCATCCGTGTTCCTTCCTTAGCCCTTTATATTCCGGGGTAGCGGTAACCCTTTCGGACAATCCCGCTGCCCCGGCAGGCTTCGGCCCTGACGGGCCCCTCCTTCGATGCTGACATCTCTTTGAGGCGCGCATGGAACACATACGCGCCGTCCGGCACGGGCCTGGTCCTGATCGGACGGCGAGTTCGCTAGCATGACTGCATCGCAGAAGGAGGTGATTGCCTCCCACTCCCTCTCGCCCCGGACCATGGCTTGGACCAGGGCCGGACGCTAGAGGTCTCTCTATGAGGACACGGCGGAGCTCTGCCCAAGCGGACAGACCCCCACCGTATGCTCCACCGTGTCCTCTGGGCGATCCTCGCAATGGTGACACCCGGGCGTTTTCTCCCGCCTGATGATGCGCAGGAACCTACCGAAACATTCGTGTCCGGTGAGGACCTGCGTCAGGCGGTAGGTGAGGACGCCTTGACGCCTCTCTAGCCACTCTTCAAAAAGGGGCTTTATCGCCACTATCGTGGCGTGCCCTGCGCTGGGTTGCGACAGTCGCTCTTTCCATGTCGCCATGAGATCGCGCCGGAGGTCCGTCCGTTCCGCAGCGAATTGCCGCGGAAGCGGGTTTTTCCCCCGGCGTAGTGCATCCGCGTGTCACTCATACAGGCGCGCGAGGACTATCGCCTCCAGATCCCATGGCGGGCGTCCGACAAGGAGGCTTGCCGCCTCGCCCGAGATCGTGCGGTACCCCCGTATAAGCCGTATGGCTACCACCTTTTGGGGCACGTTCAAATAGTGGGCGGCTCGTAGCCGCAGTGAACGCGCCCACACCGGGGCCCCATATACGGCCATGGACCGCACGACCCCCGCGTAAAGCCTCCGGTAGGAGGCGTTTGGCCCCCTCAGGTTGGGCAAGAGCCACTTGAAAGCGGCCCCGGCCCGTTCCAGTTTGGGGGCCAAATGTCGGAAATGCTCGACGAAATTCCACCGGATGTCGAGGACGAGACCCAGGTATTTCATCGTTGTCTCGACGCCGATGTGAACCCCTCCTACCGTTACTTGGGATCCCGATGGTGGCCCGTTCCGAAGCCCATGAAAGGACATGGCTTCGGACTTATGCAGAGCCACCTCGAGACCCAACTGCCGGATCCTCTCCACGACTATCGCAACCCCGCGTGTCATCGCGTCGGCTGCCGCCTGATGCGACCTCCCCTGCGCCAGGACCAGCGTGTCGTCAGCGTAGCAAACCACGCTGACGCCATCAGGGAGGTCGGCCCTACTACTCGACGGAGGTCGGCACTCGGTGATACCGGAGTGCCTCCCCAATGCAGCTCCAGGGCAAGGTGTTAAACGCATTGGCGATGTCGAGTGACACCGCCACGACAACCCCACCCCGGGACACCGCGTCCCCCGTCGTGAGGGCTCTCACACGCATGATGGCGTCCACCGTCGAGCGCCCCTTGCGGAAGCCAAACTGGCTATCCGCAAGATCCGGCCCCGTCCTCACCAGGTGCCCGACGAGGCGGCCCGCAATCACTCTTTCAAAGAGCTTGCCGACCTCATCGAGCAGCACGATGGGCCGGTATGCAGACGGAGAGACCGCAGGGCGCCCTGGCTTCCGAATGAGGACCAGCTTCCCCGTCTTCCAACGGAGTGGAACCTGGCCTCTCTCCATACATGCGCTTAAGAGCGCCTCCAGTCGGGGTTCGAGAGACCTCGAAGCCAGGGCCCAGGCTTTACCTGGCAAGCCGTCGGGCCCTGGGGCGGTATTTTTGGCCTTCAGCCTACCTACCGCCACTCTCAGATCTACCCCGGTCACTTCAGGGATGTCGTCGTCGTCCGCGTGATCCACTTCGGACACCGCAATTGGCGGAGCCATGGGCGGGGGAGTATGCTCCGCCCGTGAAGGGAACAGAGCGCTCACTACCACCTCCACCAGCTGGGGGCGGAGACTCTGCGTCAGCGGGGGGGCCCAGGTGCGGAGTTTACTCTTGTATAATACCAAATGCCCCCATTGGTTATATATTATAGTAGTTATAATCAATGCTGGCCTTTGGTAATTTGTTAAACATAATTCGTATAACAGCGTTAAATCAATAAAAAATATCATATTTGATATTTTTTATTGATTTAACGCTGTTAAGAATATACTATTATAAGAATACATATAATTGCTAAGTGTTGATAGCATTCTGTACTGTGTTGGAGCATTTATATAAACAGTTCAATATACACGGGCATTTTTATTTAACTTTAACGGTTCCATTTATTTAGTGGTCGGTATTAGGTGTCACATAAACGGTATTAGGCACACACCCGATATTTTGAGTCGGTAATAGGGACATGACCCTTTTCCTTTTATTTAATTTTTAATTTTTTAAGTAATTTTTTGATTGTGTGTTCTTATACATAACTAAAAAAATCGATAATTTCAGTACTTGAAAAATTTTTTTTATTGAAGCCACATATTAAGAATGTGCTTAATTTTTGGATATCAATCTGAACTCCGCTTAAACTGGCGGTAATGGGTGCGTTTACGTTAGTCCTGTCAAATTAATGAGCGCTTGACGTACACGTCTAAACTTGTATGGAGTAGTTTCAGGCTAATCTGTCAAAAATACCTCTGAAATCCCTACATTTTGACAAGTTTTTGACAGCTGAGATGAGATTGCGACTAGATTTTAAACGTTTTTAATGACGAGAAATAGCCTTCAGATATTGAACCCACAAACATTGCGCTCAAAATTTCTTCCTTAAACCTACTTATAATCACTACATTTCCTCGTCTAAAGCGATAATACCACAGAGCATGTAACACTTTGATAATACCACGCGTATAATTAAACCTGTTTCATCACGACTAAGCAAGCAAGCATCCGTGTAAATATTTACCCTTTCATAGAAAGGCACTCACACACGCATGCCCAATGTGCTTAGTACGGGACCTGATCAAAGACTCCAAAGATATTGTTCACTGAATATGATTTGTAGAGATTATACTATAATTGAGTCCCTTTAAATTAACTTTTTATTTTATTTGCTATATTTTACATATATCTATTTTATTATTTACTAGTGTGATAAGTAGCCTATGTCCTTCTCCAGGTCAAGGTCTACCCATGTGCCAAATTTCATCCAAATCCGTTCAGCCGTTTTAGCGTGAAAGCGTAACAAACAAACTTACTTTTTGCATTTATAATATTATATAGTTACACACATCAGAATACCAGCCAAAGAGTCACAGAGCACTTTTATAATAAATATTCCAGCGCTGCGACATTTATTTTTTGACTGTCACCGCCCGGACCGTTTGGGGCCGTTACCACTGGGCCACCACTGCTGCCGGACATAAATTCAGTCTCCAGGCTGCTTTTACACATTACCTGACCCAGGGATCAAGTGCCTATGGAGTTTCTTGTCCGTTCTTCTCCATAACACCTTGTTACGCTTTGAAATGAGCTATGGCATATTTGAATGACACGGAGGGGTCTTGGTATGTGATGATAGTCACCCATCCCCGGACCAACCGCGGCAAGCGTAGATTAACCTGATCGATCGACCCGTGCGGCTGTTAAGCCATAAGCTCCTCCTGCGAACACATCTAACAGGTGAAACCCAACTGAACGGCAACGCTTAATAAAAACATTTTATTTAACAACATAAATAAAATATAACTCGTCATTCACTGCTTTTGTATTTGGAAAATTCAACATTCCCGACTATTAAAATAAATTACTGAAATGGATATTGTTGAGTTAATAAACACAAGAGGTAGTGCTAACAATAGTGTTGCTATTAAAATAATTTTACCGGCGTCTATATCCTTCAAACCAGAACAAAGCTAGACACCTTTTTTATCCGATCCGAGGTTTAAGGATGATTTCCACCAAAGGGGCTCGCATCGCATCGGATCAGAAAGGATACGAACGGTCGCATACGATCGGCTCCGTACCGTGTTCAATTTTTTTTAAATGGTTGAAGTTGACGTAGTATTGTTGGCTAATGCATTAGAAGAAGAAAAAAATCATAAAGTACAAGAGGAAAAGAAAAATTTGGACGACAGCCGAAAGGATTCGATCGGATACGATGACAGGCGAACGGAGCCGATCGCGTGTCGCAGCATAATTTCGGCTACAATCGCGTCTCGCGGAAGACGCTCGCGTTCAAGCTGCTGTGCGCGGCTTGCTAATATAGACTTTTAATACTGTATATGTCACAGCCAGACAGGCTGTCTTTTAACTCAACGGCGACCGTTCAACTAACGAACTGAATGATATTCAATTATAGTTTAGGTTGGAAGTCTGTAACCAATCACGCGCGAGCCGAATTGGTCGCAGTATATAAGCTATTGCACCCCGACCAAATGGGTTAGGTTAGGTTAGAACTGTGATGCCGCCTGAAGTGGTGATGAGGTGGCGCAGAGAGGCCCAGACTGCCATCATGAGGCAATGGGCGGAGAGGCTGGAGACTCCCAGTGCCGGTCACTGGACTGTTGGGGCTATCCAGCCAATCCTAGTGCAGTGGGTACGGAGGCGACACGGCACGTTGTCCTTCCGTTTAGTGCAGGTATTGTCAGGGCATGGCTGTTTTGGCAAATACCTGCATACAGTGGCAAGACGGGAGGCGAGTCCCGTATGTCACCACTGCGGTTGCAGCCAGGACGAGGCCCTGCACACTCTCGAGCAGTGCCCTGCCTGGGAGACGCAGCGCCGTGTTCTGACGGCAGAAATTGGGGAAGACCTGTCGCTTTCGGCTGTTGTCAGGGCAATGGTCGGCAGTGAAAGGGCATGAGAGGCGGTTGCGTCTTTCTGTGAGGACGTAATCTCGCAGAAGGAAGCGGCGGAGCGGGTCAGGGAGGCAGATTCTCTCGCTGACCCGATTCGCCGCAGGAGGGCAGGACGGCGCAGACGGCGAAATGCGGACTTGATGCCGCCATAAGAGGGGCCAGTGGATGATAGATCGGGGAGTCTATCGTCGACGCTGCACGGTCCCTCGAGTTGTGGTGATGGCCCAGTGCACCCGGACATGCCGAAGTAGCATGGAGCCCGGAAGCGGGCCAAAAAAAAAAGAAGAAGCCCAGAAGTGGGCCACGCTGGATGGGTCACGAAAGTCATACGTAGCAGTTCTCGCGGCCCACCCATCAAGGCGAAAGTAGGAGCACAGGCGGAGTTTTTAGTGGGTGCAAGCCCCACATAACGTCATCTCCCCGGACGGCGTGGTAAGCGATAGGCATTTTCTTCGCCAAAAAAAAAAAAAGGTTAGAACTGTGATCAACCGCGTGCGAGCCGAGAGAGCGAAGCGAGGCGAGCACTACTTCTAAAGGCCAGGCCGTTAACTAAACGGCTAATTTAACCAGTTGGCTGCGACTTGAACACGATTTAATATTGTTTAAAAAATTTAAATTCCGTTGTCATCTGACATTATGCTGAGCTGAGGCCCTTTTGGCATTATCAGCATTTTTTTGCTGTAATGCCAATAATCGCATTTTTTTTTCTTTCTTTTCTATGTATTTTTGAATGTTTTAATATAATTTATATCCTATAAGCTATTGATCCTCCTTGCTTCCTTATCCTATGATGCTATCAAACACAAAAAAAAATTTCAGATCCGGCTGGTAATTTCAAAAATAGCGCGTTCAAATAAACTCATGAGATTTATTATTTATATAAGTTAATAATATGGATATGGATTTCCTTGATAATATAAAGCAGTTTGCATGCACACCAACTTCCTTTGTCGACTAGCGTTCCCTGAATAAACACCTGATTTTCTGGCTTAATTCTTAGCACCCTTCTAATAAACGTTGTATAGCGTCTGTATAGTTACACAACGCTTTGTCTTCTTCTTTCGAAAGTCAAATTACTGACGACTGAAAGAGAGAAATCGGTGTGTAACTATTCATCTAATATAATACGTTTATTATTAAGGGGGTAAATCTATTTATATATACTGGATTTATCATGAGACGGATCAAGGGGGCAATCCAAGCTCCGCTCACGCATAATAAGAACCATGATTGAATCGAATAGAAGCTACCTTAAAATATTATAGAGGTATGAGAAACTGGGTGTAAAGTTCACTCATCTTCCATAGAAAAGGGAGGATCCTCCGACCAGACGGGTGTTGTGTCTGGCGGGCAACTGCCCGATGATTCATGTCGGGCCGTTGTATCTATGCTAGTTGCGCGGTAAACTCTGCTTGCGAGATGCAGGATTTCTCGTGACGTCAGTATGACGCGTTATTCGCATGTGGTGTTGTAGATACCTCTATAATACAATCAAACCTCCTGGCCTTTTCCCAACTATGTTGGCGTCAGCTTCCAGTCTAACTGTATTTAGCTGAATACCATTATTTTACACGGAGGGACTGCCTATCTGACCTCAACAACCCAGTTACTGGGTAATACAATACCCCTTGGTAAGACTATTGGTCAGAATTTCGGGCTTCTGACGACCCGTAACGACTGTCAAAGATCCACGAATGACAGCCGGGACCAACGGCTTAACGTGCTTTCCGAGGCACGGAGGGGTCTTGGAATGTAAAGATGGTCACCCATACACGGACCAACAGCGGCAAGTGTAGCTTGACCTGATCGATCGACTTGTGTAGCTGTTATTATTTGCCCTCGGAAAGCTGGCTGTACACATCTGCCGCATGTCAGATGCTCAATGGGCCAAACTTACGACACAATGGGTCCCGCTTTTTGGCAACTTTACTAATAATATAAATACGAAAGTAACTTTTTCTGTTTGATATCTTTACACGCCTTAACAGCTGAACAAATGTTTGATTTTAAAAGTATCCTGTGTCTGACATTTTTGCTAAACTAGGCCTTTTTGGCGCAGCCGTGAGGCACAGAGATTTATACTTTTTATTTGATCTTTATTTTTTGTTTTTATCTGATGTATGTGTCAGAGGGGCGATTCTCGTAATTTTAAACGTTCAAAACACAAATGTCAGAAAATTTTCAAAATGTAGGGGAATTAAAGGTATTTTTGACAGATTAAGACTGCGATCACACTGCGAACTTTCTTAAAATTACGAGAATTGCCATTCTGATCTAAGTCTCAATCTGTCAAAAATATCTCTAATTAATAATAAAAACATTTTTGAAAACTTTTTGACATAGATTGTCGCTGAGATGAGATTGCGACTAGATTTTGATTTAGATTTAGATTTGCAGCATAATGCTGAGCGATAGCCGTTTTGCGTGAATGTGACGCATGTTTCCCCCCTACCTTTTATTATTTTTTGTGTTTGTTTGTCGTCAGAAGCCCGAAAGTCTGACAACCAGTCTTCCCAAGCGGTATCGCATTACCCAGTAACTGGTTTGTGGAGGTCAGATAGGCAGTCGCTCCATGTAAAATAGTGGTATTTAGATGCATCCCGTTAGATTAGAAGCTGACCAACATAGTTGGGAAAAGGCTAGGAAGATGATGACTCATATATTTGTTTACATTTTTACAATCAATAATTTGTGTATCTACATTCTATGCAAATAAGTATATTATACTACTAGCTGCGCCACGTGGTTTCACCCGCATAAGTGTCGATCCCGTGAGAATATCGGGATAAAAAGTAGCCTATATGTTAATCCAGGGTGTCAGCTAAAGCCTGCCGGGGCAGCGGGATTGTCCGAAAGGGTTACCGCTACCCCGGAACATAAAGGGCTAAGGAAGGAACACGGATGGGTTTTAGTCAGTAAGAGTCTGATACCACCGCTCCAGAGGGGTCAATTGATGATTTCCCTACCTTAAAAAGAAAAGGGTATCAGCTAAGTCCATACAAAATTTTATCAAAATTGGTCCAGCCGTTTGAGCGTGAAGAAGTAACAAACACACACACTCACAAACTATCGCCTTTATAATATTACAGTGGGATTCTATTCCATACATTACTGAAACCTGTAAATAAAAATAAGTACCTACATCGCTACCTTACCCCTTTCACGGCTCGCCAACAAAACTCTTTACCGTATCAAATATCTTTCAACAAAACGATCTCTACGTAGTCTCTACGTAGAGTGGCGTCTACAAAATACGGCTCTACGTGACGCCATTACCAGAGGTTTTAAATAAAACCTTATGTACTATATTTTCTTAACGGAATTGCTTTTTCAGATCTACACTGCACGTAGAGCGGTGATGTAGAGCGAACGTATTTTTTGCTTTATTTCAGACCCAATCTTACCAAGGGTAACTGGATTGTAGAGGTCAGATAGTCGCTCCATGTAAAATACTGGTATTCAGCTGAATCCGGTTAGACTGGAAGCCGACCCCAACATAGATATTTGCAAAAAATAGGGGAAAACTCTAGCAAAGCTAAGGAAAATAACTGTTTACCACATTGACTACCAACTCAATTTGTCCGCATATTCAAATTACAACTGTCATTTTTTGACAGTTTTATGAAATGATTGACGTAGGGTGTCAAATTGATAATCAATTAATTTGCCTTACTGTACTAAAAATAGCTTATTAAGGTCAAAAATAAGGTCTTAAAGACCTTAAAACAAACCAGTAGCGCTAACCCTGACGAAAGCTATGAATATTTACAAGCTAAGCTGAATTAAATTTAAATGTAATAAGATGCTACGGCGTAGCTGCTACGGCGTAGACCTGCTACGAAGATCACCAAGCCATTATTACGAAGTAGTAATAATTAATTTAATATATGTACGTTGATTAATGTTTACATAATTGCTCTAAATGGTTATTAATTATGTTGCTGAGGTTTAGAATAAGATGGGTGACCAGTCCACAGAATTATATGTTATGCATGTAAATGTGTGTCAACTGATAAAATCATCATCTGATTCCAATCTTCATCTGATGAATCATCTTAGGAGGCCATATCAGAAAAAATAGGTTAAATAGGCCATCCATCATAATTTCGACCGGAACAATGTTGCTTACCTAATTAAAAAGTCTATGACTGCACGAGAATGTAAAATATAAATAGTTAGCGCCCCGCGGGTTCACCCGCATTAGTCTCGATCCCGTGGAAATATCTGGATAAAAAGTATCCTATGTCCTAATCTAGGTCATGGTCTCCCTATTTGCCAAATTCCATCCAAATCTGTTCAGCCGTTTTAGCGTGAGACACGCTTTCACTATAACAGGGCTATACAAACAAAAAAAACTTAATTTCCTCTTTATAATATTAAATAAAATAAAAAAAAACAATCACGAATTCCTTTTGTAATATCCTCTGAACCTGTGCTTATGCAAATAAATGATTTGATTTGAATAAAAATAAATTCCATTTTCTTTTACATCAAATTCTTATTCAACAAGTGTTTCTCAAATCTAGATAAGAATGTTGTTTCATTTAAGAGCACTTATACCTTGCTGAGCTGAGATTGGCATTTTCTTTTGGGTGTTATTTAAGGCAGCTTCTTTAAGATGTAATTCTCGACTTCAAATATATATAGTTGTCATCGGCACAATGATGGATGACTCATCGCTTCGGCTCGCTACGTGTCTCCGCTTGGGGGCGCACCTTGTATTGCTCCGCATCGATGTCACTGCGGTGAAGCTGTCGACAGTCTCGGACACCATGGCCTGTCTTTCTGCAGGAGCGCAGGCCGCATAGCACGGCACGCCAGCATCAGCGATATTATTCGTCGAGCTGTTGTCACCGCCGTTGTCACGTGAGTGGAGACCGCGAATCGGTAAACGTAAGGTGGGACGCCCTCAGGCTAGGTGGAGCGACGATCTTCGCAGGATGGCTGGTAGCAGCTGGATGAGAGTTGCCGAAAATCGAGTTGAATGGCGTACAATAGGAGAGGCCTACGTCCAGCAGTGGACTGATGTAGGCTGATGATGATGATGATACTTTATATTTCGATATTCTTACTGGATCGAGACTTAGAGTGAAACCGCGAATCATTGCTAGTTTTGATGATAAATTTCTCGAAAGTATTTTTAGTAGGTTGATTTTCGATTAACTTTGAACAGCCTAAAACAACAGTAGTTTGTTGGTTTTGGCAATCCTTTGTTTTAAACTGAGACTGTTAGAAAACAGTTTTAGTTTAAAAAAAATAAACCTAGAACACGTTATTCTTAACGTGTTCTTTACTAACAAGTATATATTACTATCAATTGAGAAAACAATGAGTTGTAAAAGTGGAAATTAAATGGGCATATTACAAAGAAAAACATCTGAATTTGTAACGACTTTTAAAAGATTACTTCTAAAATTATATCAGTAGATTTTTACTGTTTTAATTAAATATTTATGTAGATTTTATAAAGTTATAAAAAAACTACTTTTTATCCGATTTTTACATGAGATTTCTTATAAATTTATGTCAATATATTCTGTAGTAGAACATTTAGTTACATTTTTCGCAACATAAATACGTATTCAAAGTGCAAAAAACTACCACTTTTTTTTTCAGAGAAAACACTTTCCTAAACCAATATTCGAAAAATGATTTTGTTTTTATCTATTATCAAAAAACAACACACGACAAATATCTAAAATTCTTTCCAAAGTTATTTCAGAAAACATTTCACCTCCACGTACAAAGAAAAACGGATAAAAACGGATCACATACCTACACCTTTTATCTAAAAAAACAAAACGGGAAAATATCCATAGACAACGGAGCTCAATGACCTTGAAAAAGCTTACCTTTGGCTCGTAGCTTTAGAATAAAAAAAAACTGCACTTGTCACTCACTCGCGAAAGAGGTGTAAGTCTTTATTAAATTTTTTAATTAGTTATGGTACGTTTGTATATTGTTTTTTTGTTTTATTATTTTATTTGCGGGCAGGGATGCGACCGCTCGCGTCGCGCTCGCCAAATCGACTGAGCCAGTAAGGGTTTGTGACGTTTATGTATACTCGGGGAGTGTAGGTATGTTTTTGACGCCGCTTGTGAAAGAGGCGTAAGAGGGAAAATTGGGTTTTAAATTTTTGGAGGGGAATGTGTGAAAGTTTAATGAGATATTTGGGGTAGATGCTGTGGGGCAAAAAGGGTTGGTGAGAATGTTATTTTTATAGCTTTATAATTAGGCGTTTAATTATGTTTTTTTTTTAAGATAAGGGAATTGAGACATGGACAGAGAGAGGTGAAAAGAGCGTGGGGGGCTTTTGTCCAGCAGTGGGAATTCAATAGATAATTATTGATTTGATTATCTCACTTGTGGTATGCTTATAAAAATAAAATAACTTTAGCTAATCTGCATACGCAACTTATTTGCCAAATATGAGTTTATGGAAAAATAACTTTAAATCCTACACATTAAAGTTCAGTTTACGCTATAACTTTAAGCATTTGTATAACTTTTTCAATAGTGCTAATCACTCTGAAATCAACTTTATTACCGTACAACAAAGTTGATATCTGTTTAATTTTAAATAATATTAATTTGAAACATAAGTTTGAATAGACTTTACATGTTCGATTCTGCTTATTTTGTTTATTTCCACTGGATTGGAGTTGCGCATGACTGGTCGAAGTGGAGGTGCTTGGGGGAGGCCTATGTCCAGCAGTGGACGTCTTTCGCCTGGAATGATGATGATGATGATGACCAGTTCTATGCAGCCTCACAAGGAGCGTCCTTGGTTTTGATGTTATAGCTGACTGAGTAAAAATGAGGGGCTTGTGACTATTGGCCCGTCGCTGGGTGATCATCTTTGCATACCAAGACCCCTCCGTGTCTGGGTAAACACGCCGGCTGTCATTCCTATATCTTTGACAGTCGTTACGGGTCGTCAGAAGCCTGAAAGTCTGACAACCAGTCTTACTAAGGGGTTTCGTATGACCCAGTAGCTGGGTTGTGGTTGTGCTGTACACGAGTATTTTACTTGGAGCGACTGCCTATCTTACCTCGACAACCCAGTAATAATAACCACAAACCTGGGTGATACAATACCCCTTGGTAAGACTGACAAGAAGTCCTATAGTAATTGACAGATGTGGGGGGTGAGTGAAGAAGATAGAAATTTACACATTGCTGTGTAAATACGTAAGTAGATTGGACGTATTAAAAATGTAAAAAACTGTTGCCCAATGGAAAAAAACCTGGCGTTTATTTTCCCTCATAGATATACTTATATCAATTTACATAACATAACATAATCAGCATAGGCTGAATAGGCAAAGGAGGCCTGTGTCCCAGCAGTGGGAACATCATAGGATGTTCCCACTGCTGGGACACAGGCCTCCTCTCTGTGAGAGGGAGTGGTAATCCACCACACGGGCACAGTGCGGGTTGGTAGATGTCACATGTCTTCGAATTTTTGGTTCTAGGGCATGCCGGTTTCCTCACGATGTTTTCCTTCACCGTTTGGAGAGCAATGGTGATGAAATTACACAAAGTAAAGCGCCTATCTGGGTTCGAACCTACGACCTACAACTCGTAAGTCGCGGCTGTTTTCACTGGGCCACCACTGCTCTCAATAACAATTTAACTAAGCCATATTTATTATTATTATTTATTATCCGCCGTTTCTGTCTCACTGCAGGGCAAAGGCCTCCCTTCCCTCCTTCCACTTATCCCTATCCAGTGCTGATATACGCCAATCCTTGTGGAAAGAGTCGAGTTCGTCCCGCCATCTCAATCAGGGCGTGTTGCGTTGCCGTTTGCTGCTGTGACGTCACGGATGTCAATCAGTCAATAAGCTCTCTGTTTACTTCTCGCGAAATAAAATAAAAATCAAGTCTGTTTTGCCAAAGTTTATTGTGGGAATACATGTATAAGTGCAACTTACAAGTAACAATATTTTCCGGTGTGTACGTGCTGTGTTAAATAAAATAAACTTAAAAAACTTTTTATCGATCCCCAAAAAAGTTAAAGTACCTGACACCCGAAGGAAAACAAACAGTGTTTAGTTCGTAAACGGGAATCAGTCTGTGACCAATCACTAGTGTGTGCGCACCTTTACTCCGATACTGTACTCAGCTTATGGTGTCTATCCGTCCCATAAACCCCGTGAAAACCACCATATACGTGTTTCTCAAAACAGCGCCATCTGTTGCTTTATTGGTGTACTACTTGGTCTGATCGATAACACAAAATATTGTCAACAAGTTTACCATGGCTAAGTGCGGTGGCTGTGGCAAGTTTCTGTCGTCGACAGAGGCCGCAAATTGCTGCAAATGTAGGTCTTGGTACCACCGAGCATGCGTTGGTATCCAGCATACCGGCCCATTAACGACCCCCTGGCACTGTCCTGAGTGTAATAAGAACCTGGTGAGGGACAACCAGGCTGAAACACCGGTTAGGGCGCGTACACCAGCGCTAGCTGGACACGAGGAAAGCCTAGTTAATCTGATGGACACCAGCCCCATAAACAGTACAGCCCTAGATACCACACAGGAGCTCACTTTGGACATCCTCAGGGCAGAGCTAGGCCTTTTTAGGGAGGAATTTTTGAAGACGGTGCGAAGTGAATTTCAGCTGCTCCGTGATGATCTGTCCGAGCTAAGATCTTCGCTAAACGCAACTAACGATAGGATGAGTAATCTGGAGGAGAGAGTAGCTGTGTTAGAAACAAAACACGCTCAGCCCCAAGCATCGTCGGAGGTAAATGACTTAATATTACAATTGCGGAGTGATATTAATGACCGAGACCAGGAGCTGCTCGCAAACGATATCCAGATCACGAACATACCCGAGACCAGTGGTGAAAATCCAATTCACACGGCGTTATTAGTTGCGTCTAAGATTGGCGTTAAAATAAAAGCTCACGACATAGTGAGCGCCGAACGTGTTGGTGGTAGGCGAATCAACGCGACGCAGGCGACGGCGCCTGTGGAGACCCGCCCCCGCTTCCTCGTCGTGCGCCTCGCGCGCCGCGATTTGCGTGACGAGCTTCTTGAGGGTGCACGAGTGCGTCGCGGCATTACTACTGCGGACCTGGATTTGCCGGGCCCTGCAATGCGCTTTTACGTGAACGAGCGCCTTACAAAGGTGAACCGGGAGTTGTTTCGGAGCGCTCGTGAAGCCGGTAGTCGCCTGGGTTGGCAATTTGTATGGTCGAAACGTGGCCGTATTCTCGCCCGTTACAAACCCGGAGACGCCACTTGCCAAATCCGTTGTGAAGCTGACTTACAGCGCGCCTTCGGTCCGGCATCGACACCGGGCGGCGAAAATAGCGCAGTATTATAGATTTACTTTTTTGTTTTTTATTTTTTGTTGTGTTACACCGATTATTAATTGTCTAATTAAGGTCATTCTTTCTTATACTGTTATGCTGATTTTTAAAGTAAGTTTAAATGTAGTAAGTGTCAATTTTTCAAAAATAATATTAAGTTTGTGTTGCTACTTCCTGCTTACCTATATATTGGTAGGTGTGTGCCTCGCGGCGCGCCTCAGTCTACTGTACGTAAACCAGTTTTATAACACTACACCCATTTATCTACACTTATTTATTACAAAACTTTTTTTCCAATTTACATACATATTATTTACAAATCTTTCTATCACTAAATATCATTTTTATTTTAATACATTCACTATTTACATATTTGCTATTGGACTAAGATTAATAATGATAAATGAAATTAGTTTTGAAACTCTTGAATGTGCACTGTTAATATCGTTATTGCTACATCTCGGAATTATTTTATATTATTATAATGACGACTAAAGGAGACAAGTTTCTGAAAGTTGGTTTTCTTAATGCTGGATCATTGGGTACAGGTCATGATGATCTGATTGGTGCACTCGATAGGCATTGTTTCGACGTTATGGCCATTAATGAAACTTGGTTGCGTCCGGGTGAGGAGGGGCGCGCTCCGGTGGTGCCGGGCTACCGTCTGCGTCACACGCCGCGGCCAGCTAGTGTGCGCTCTGGTCGTGGTGGGGGCGTCGGCTTTTATCTGCGGCGGGGACTGAGCGCGCGAACTTGGACTAGCGCAGCCGATCCCAGGTTCGAATCGGTCGAACAAATGTGGCTAACGCTGTCAATGAACGGCAAAAAAATTGCAATAGGTACGGCGTACCGGCCGCCATGGCTTGACCTTATTCTTTTCCTGGACGCTATAACGGATACGCTTAGCTCACTGGGATGTTGCGACCATTGCATATTGCTGGGGGATTTCAATGTGAATTTGCTGGACACAGGCTGCATAAAAACAAAAAAAACAAACGAATTTCTGAATAGCCTCAGTCTTACTCAATTAATTACCTCTCCTACTCACTTCACAGCCTCCAGTGAAACTCTCATCGATCTCCTGTGTACCGACCTTAGAGCAAGACACACGTCAGTGGAGTCTTTTGGATCATTTAACGGTCATTCTGTCATAGTTGGGGAATTTCACGTAAAACGTGACAAGTTTAAACCATACGTAATTAAATTTAGGCCACTTAAAAATGTTTACATGGATAGCTTTAATATGGACTTGTTGCTTTTATGTCTTGAAAGCATTTCCTCGTTTGACAATGTAAATGACATGGTGCATGCATTTAATTCTCGCATAATTTCACTGTTCGATGTTCACGCGCCAATCAAAACATGTACGGTCAAGGAAAAGTCTTATCCGTGGATAACCGATACGATTAAACTCATGATGCGTTTACGGGACGAAGCATTAACTTGTTCCAGGAAAACTAAATCAGGTTCTAAAAAAGAATACTACAAAGAGTTAAAGTCCCTTGTGTTAAGTTCTCTGTACAACGAAAAAGTTGCGTTTTTCAAGCATAATATAAATAATAAAATAAAGAACCCTAAACTATTATGGAAAAATCTTAAATCCACATTATCACCCTATAAGCCCAGACAAGACCTTCCGTCGCATTTTACAGATCCAAATTTAATTAATAATACCTTTTTGATGGTTCCCGGTAACCCCGTTGCAAGCACGACACTTATGACTTATTTTGAGAACCATAGGCATGGTGAAGCAATTTTCTCTATCAGTCCTGTGGAACAGAACGACATCTCTCGTATTATATCCAACCTTAAAAGTAACGCCGAAGGTTATGATAACATTACCCTTGGTATGTTAAACATGATTCTGCCATACGCACTAAGTACTGTAACTGACATTATAAACTGCTCAATAGTGACGTCAACATTCCCTGACCAATGGAAAATTGCTTCAGTTAGGCCCTTACCAAAAAATGACAATCCAATTGAGGTAAAAGACCTTCGCCCTATTAGCATTTTACCGTGTCTGTCTAAAGTGTTAGAGAAAGTCGTCAGCCACCAGTTAACGCATTTTCTGGAACAAACTAACGTGTTGCCGGACTTACAGTCTGGTTTCAGGAAACAGCGCAGTACTGCCACTGCCTTATTAGATGTGACTGATAATCTTCTATCAGCCCAAGATAAGGGAATGTGTTCATTGTTGGTGTTGCTTGATTTTTCCCGGGCTTTTGACGCAATAAATATTCCGTTATTACTGTCGAAGCTCATTTACTACGGTTTTGACCCTAGCGCTACGCAATGGTTCCGCAGCTACCTTAGTGATAGGAAACAACTTGTGGATCTACGTTTGGGTGACGGCACTGCTCTTACATCGACTATTGCTTCCATTGAAAGAGGGGTTCCGCAGGGATCTATATTAGGCCCAATTATATTTATTTTATACTGTGCAGATATAATTAAATGCCTCCAAAAATGCAAGTATCATATTTACGCTGATGACGTCCAATTATACATATCCTTTAGACCAGAGGAATATGATACTGCCGTTAAAGATCTAAACGAAGACCTTCGTAGAATCGCTGCCTGGTCTGAAGAGAATTGCCTGTCGTTAAACCCAACCAAAACGAAATACATAGTATTTGGCACAAGGCAGCAACTAGCTAAATTACCAGCAACGTTTCACCTGGAGCTAATGGGCGAACCAATTGACAGAGTCTATGAGGCGCGGAACCTTGGTCTTATTATGGACAAAGACCTTCGTTTCGAAAAACATGTAGCCGACTCGGTAAGAAACTGCTTTTACCGCCTGAAAGTTCTGTACAAGATTAGGCCGTACTTATCCGAATCACTACGGGAGCAGCTAGTTGAAACCCTGGTTTTGTCCAGGCTAAACTACGCTGATACAGTCTATGGCCCGCGCCTACTGGCTCGTACAGATCGGCTCATTCAGAGGGTTCAAAACGCTTGTGCTCGGTTTTGTTATAAAATTCCTCCCAGAAGCCACGTGACTCCATTTTTAAATAAACACTTCACATTAAAAATGAAATCGAGACGCAAACTACACTTGGCATGCCTTCTGTTTGGTGTAGTTAAATGCCAGAAACCGGACTACCTGTACGACAAGTTAAATTGGATAGCCAGTAGACGTGAATGTGGGAGAAGGCAATGCTCGCAACAACTCTCGACCCAGTCACATAGTACAGCCGCTTTTAGAGGTAGCTTCCGTTACGCGGCTTCCAAAATATGGAATAACTTACCACCACCAATCAGAGAAATTGCCACCATAGACGCTTTTAGACGACGCTTACGGCAGTACCTCATAGAGGCGCAAAGGAAGTTAGATATGGTCGCTCTAAATGTTTCAATTATATGATGTATGTACCCACTTGTGTATGTGTCAGTGTTTCTGTCAGTGAGTGTTGCACGGTAATGTATATAATTTGTTATAATACTATACAGTCTCATTGCTGGGAATTTGCTTTTGTTCTTGCTCTTGCAGTCGCTCCGTTCGGTTAACTGGCTGGTGTCCTCTGTATCTATCCTCCGTCCGATACGCACAAATTTGGTCCGGTGATTGTTGTGGTTACGTTGACCGCGGCACTGCTGCGTCCCATTCGCGGATGTGAGACCTGTAAAATGCATAATAAACAAATTAAAACGTAATACCTTTCAACTTATGCGTCGCTGAAACATGTTTGCTTTTTTCAACGTACCCGATGTTGCCTGGCCTACTTGCACACGAATGAGACGTATGATGTCGGGATGACACCACTTTTCACCCATCCTTCACCTAGCCCCGGCAGTGGACGAACCTCTGGGCCATGTTTTGATTTGACATCCATAAGACTGTAGAAAGAAGGCGGTAAATTAAAAGTGGGTAGTTGCTTTCACATTTCACATTACCAATTTTTCAGCAAATAATATTATAATCGACCAGCGCTTACCTTTTTCGTCCTTAAATGTTTTTCGTTTATTTGTGCATGTTTTTACTCCATTACCACTTCCGAGAATAATGTTTAGCTGACTTATTCATATATCCATCGTATTGGGTTAATCCCATTGCAAACCATAGCTAAGACAAGTTTAAAATACACAAGTTGCAAACTGTCCGTAAACAGACCGCCGCGCTCGGCTGCTTGCAGCGTATTGTGCGATGAAATGCGCGGATAAATTAATTATGACGATGTGTTGGAACGTGGAAGTCTGGCATCGACTAAACAGGTTTTGGTCTTACATGCGGCCGTCTCATTTGTTCATTTGTTCATTAATTTATCAGTATTTTATTTTTAGTTTTATTTTTTGTTATTCTTGGAATGTTTTACAATTCACACTATTTATGTTTTTTTTTTTTTTTTGTATGACATATTATTTATTCTATTCAAGTATGCATACACTCGACGCGTTGCAGCTAAAACTGATTTACTTTCGTCACCTCACACACACATCAGGTCCAGTTGAAAACCAGCGTCAGGCACTAGTTGTCTGGCATTTTTGCTGAACTGGGCCTATTTGGCGCAGCCGAGAGGCACACTCTCCTGCAAATTTCTTTTATTGATTTTATTTTTTATCTGATGTATGTATTTGGTGTATTGTGTGTCTTTTAGTCTGTGCTAAATAAACGTATTTTCTTTCTTCTTTTCTTTCTGTGTGGGACCCATTGTGTGGTTACTTTAGCCCATAGCTCCTCCGGCATGCAACAGATATGACCAGCCCAGTTCCATTTTAGTTTGGCAGCCATCTGACCGAAATCGGCAATTTGAGTTTTAGAACGCAGTATCGAGTTCCTTATACGATCAGAAGAATTTTCATAAATTGATAATAATCAATTCAAAGACTCCACAAATATATTATATTAATAAATAAAGTCCTCCAGACTGTGTTTCAGCTACGGCGCAAGAGATATCATACTGCAGGCGTGTGCGCGCAGACACAGGTGCACTCCCTCTTCCCTCACTCTCAAAGTCCGATGGGAAAGCAATCCGAGACGACCGGAGAGAGATCTGAAGGCCAATTCTCGTAATTTAAAACGTTCAAAGTCTAGTCGCAATCTCATCTCGGCGACAAACAAATGTCAAAAACTTGTCAAAATGTAGGGAAATTAACGGTATTTTCGACAGATTGAGACTGAGATCAGACTGTGAACGTTCTTAAAATTACGAGAATTGCCCCTCTGGAGCACAAATATTTATCCTCTTATAAAAATTATGCTGACGCGTTGTCAAAACTCTATAAAAAAAACTGTTTCGACAAAACATTTTTTTCTGCAAACAAAACTGTTTTTACTGCCGTATGCACTGTCACAATGACGTTAACAGTACACAACCAACTCAAAACAAACTCATAACCACCCACTTTTAAACCACAATCGGGTAACACAAAAAATTGAAAATCAAACTTATGCCACTTTCGCTACCGAAGCTAAAGCGTCCCCACAAGCATACCTATGTACGTACGTTATCCGTTGTTATACTTTAACCGTCTGTTTTAAGTTTCGCCTGGTTATAAGCAACGTTAAGCAGGTAGACTCGGCTATTAGCTTTTGCTGTGTAGCTTGTAAAAGAGAGTGAATGTATTTAAACAGCATCCCCTTCTATGTCCGAAATCTGAATCTACATCTAGATCTCAGAATCCCCACCGTCCAGCAGTTCATGAAACGCCTCTCTCAGCGCTTCTTTGACACTGCCATAAAGCACCCCAATCCCCTGATTGCGGCGGCCTCCAAATACACTCCCTCCCGTAAAAGTAGGATTCGCCGACCAAGGCATACTCTCACTCCCCGACGACGCCACTACCCTCCTCCAGGAGAGCAGTAAGGCCACCAGTACTCTCAGACAGTACAAGTCCCGACATCCGTCCTCGCCGTCGAGGCCTCTCGCGGCACCCCGCTTCATGTCCGCCCCGACCCTCGCTCCATCCAGCCCGCGCCGCTGAGCCTTTAGTTTTAAATTCACCCCTAATTAATACCGATCCAGCTTGTCCCTTGCTGTCCTCTTCCAGCGACGCCCTAAGCCGAGGTCCGAACCCCGTGGGGGGTGCCCTTAGCGCAGTCGCTTAGTTTTAAGTTTTTTAGCCCTGGCTGGAGGCCTTAAGGGGACTACATGACCTAAAGCGCGGTCACTATCGGACTGCATAGAAAAGAAAGAGAAGCGCGATGACACAACGCTGGTAATTTATTGCAAAATATGAAGAAAAATTTATTTACAAAAAATCTCTTGTATGAACTAAAAAATTAAAACCGTTGCTTGTAGAATAATCTGACAAAAATCAGAATGATTGTATGTACTTATATTAGTATGGTTTTTATTATAAAAAAAAACATGATTTTTTTCTACCATAATAAATTAATAATAATATCCTTGGACATTTCACACAACGCCATTTAGTCCCAAGCTAAGCAACCTAATACTTGTGTTATGGTAACGAGATGGCTGATAAACTACTTACATACATTTTTTTTTTGTAAATACATACATATTATATTTAGATAAAACACCCAGACCCGGAACAAATACTTTTAGGTCGTACAAATATTTGTTCCGTGCGGGAATCGAACCCGGGACATATCAAATTAGTTGTATTATATTTTCAACACACTATCTACCTAGCATATATCCTGAAGAATATCATATATTTTTCTGATTTTGTTTACTGTAGTCGATCATATATTTTTAGGCATAATATAACTTGCGTTTTTTGCGTTTAGGTCCTGTAGTCCCCTTGACAACGTTTTTATGTCAGTGTTTAACCATAAAGGTTTTACACACCAACGCTTTAAAAGTCGAGCCGAGCTGTGTAAGTATCACACTCTTAAATGGAAATGGTGGTATTTTATCGGCATTTTAATTTTATACACCTGGTTTAAACCTGTAATGATAGTGTTATGGGAGATTTTGATAAATAAATAAATATTTATTATGCGCGTGAGGGGCCCGTAGCTAAATAATAACAGCCGCACAGGTCGATCGGTCAGGTTAAGCTACGCTTGCCGCGGTTGGTCTGTGCATGGGTGACCATCTTTACATACCGAGACCCCTCCGTGCCTCGGAAAGCACGTAAAGCTGTTGGTCCCGGCTGTCCATCATGATCTCTTTGACCGTCGTTACGGGTAGTCAGAAGCCAGAAAGTCTGACAACCAGTCTTAACAGGGGGTATCGTAATACCAAGTAACTGGGTTGTGGAGGTCAGATAAGCAGTCGCTCTATGTAAAATACTGGTATTCAGCTGCATCGGGTTAGACTGTAAGCTGACCCCAACATAGTTGGGAAAAGGCTAGGCAGATGATGATGATAATATGCGCGATAGTCGATTAGGGGTGAGGCATATTTAACGTAACAAGGTTATTAATTTCTTTCTTCCTCATTAAAGAATGACCCTTGCTAAACAGAGAACCGGCTGTCATTTGTGGATCTTTGACAGTCGTAACAGGTAGCCCGAAATTCTAACAACTAATCTTACCTAAGTATATTACCCAGTAACTGGGTTGTGGAGGTCAGATAGGCAGTCGCTTCATGTAAAATACTTGTAGTTAGATATCCCTCGGTAAGACTGGTCAGACTTTATGAGCTGCTGACAACCCGTAACGACTGTCAGAGATCCACGAATGACAGCCGGGACCAACGGCTTAACGTGCTTTTCGAAGCACAGGGGCGTCTCGGCACATGGTCACCTATCCACGGACTGATCTGAGCAAGCGAAGCTTATCTTCGATCGACTTGTGTGGCTTTTATCATTTAGCCACGAGCCCCTCTATAGTCACGAGAACTTCTTTTCCACGAGCCCATCTTCAGCCACTACCCCCTCTTTAGCCACTAGCCCCTCTTTAGCCACGAGCCCCTCTTTGGCCACGAGCCCCTCTTTTCCACTAGCCCGTCTTTAGTCACGAGCCCTTCTTTAGCCACGAGCGCCTCTTTGGCCACGAGCCCCTCTTTTCCACTAGCCCGTCTTTAGTCACGAGCCCCTCTTTAGCCACTAGCCTCTCTTTAGCCACGAGCGCCTCTTTAGCCACTAGCCCCTCTTTAGCCACGAGCCTCTCTTTAGCCACTAATGAAAGCCGTCAGTCAGATAGAACATTATCGAATCAAAGAGCAAAATCGATAAAAATCCTTGCGACCGAGACCTCAATATGTTAAAAACTTCATTCTCAATTACAAAAAAGCTTGAAAATTCTCTAACCGAGTGGGATCAGAATCTAATTACCGTGAGGACCTCGTCCATACCAGTGGAGGTAGCAGTGAAAATTATCTATAAAATACCGCTGTTACCGCGAGCTACCGGAGTGGAGCGTTTTAATGGCCGAGTGAACTGGCCTATACATGTTTTATTTTTATTCATTAAGAAAGAAAATAAATTTATTTTCGGTAAACATGAACACACAAAAAAAAAATATAAGAAAAGGTTGAAGGAAACATGCGTCAAATCCATGTAAAACAGCTATCGCTCGGAATTAATAATTACAAAGCCTCAGCGCTGGTTTTCAGCGGCCGCCGGCGCTGACGTATGCCGTTGCCCGGTGCAGCAAACAATTATTAGGACACTGTACCGGTGCAGAACATAATTTAATTTAAATGTGATTCATCACTAGTTTTCACTCGCGACTGCGTCCGCGTGAAATTTCTTGATCTTCCCTACCCACCCTGTGGCATCGCAACGTCTGCCCTCGCTATTATTATTATTATTCATTTATTCATTCAAGTTACAAAGCCTCATAAATAATATACAAAATTCAATACAATCACAAATACATTAAAAATAATACTCCAAACATTAAATCAGCAAAGATTCTTCAAAACATCAAGCTGCTGGAACGGTGTGTTTAAACGATGGAGTAAACTTGCCTTGTGTATGAATGTAGGTGGACTAGAATATGCGGTGAAAATTACCTTTAAAATACTGGAAAGGAGCGTTTGAAATGGTGAGTCAGCTCTCCTGAGGCGGCTTGGCTGGTAAAATGGCTTCAGGGTGCTTACCCTCTAATATAATTCCGATAGATCGACATTGGAATTGTCAGTCAAACGTCAAGGATTGGCTGGACTCACTGAGTCTAGCCAATCCTTGACGTTTAACTCAACCAACTGACGTTTGAACAATGTCGATCTATCAGAATTATATTCGAGGGTAAGCACCCTGGTATGGGTTATTAAATGTTTAATATCTTGTGCATAAAATTAAGTTCCTTTCGTGTTTCTTTGTGTAAATAATTCTATCACGGCTGCTCTCAAAAACGGTGAAGGAAAACATCGTGTCGGCGGCATGTTTTAGAACCAAAAATTCGAAGACATGTGACATTCACCAACCCGCACTGGGCACACGTTGTGGATTTGGCCCACTCCCTCTCAAAGAAAGAAGAGGCCTGTGTCCCAGCAGTGGGAACATTATAGGCTAATTATGCTACCTCATCATCATCTGCCTAGCCTTTTCCCGACTATGTTGGGATCGGCTTCCAGTCTAACTAGATGCAGCTGAATACCAGTATTTTACATGGAGCGACAGCCTATCTGACCTCCACAACCCAGTTACTGGATAATACGATACCCCTTGGTAAGACTGGTTGTCAGACTTTCGGGCTACTGACGACCCGTAACGACTGTCAAAGATCCACGAATGACAGCCGGGACCAATAACGTGCTTTCCTGTTGTGCGAATACGCTTTGGGGGATAGTCAGTTCGAAACCTATAATTTGAACCTAGTGATATACTTGTTATTATTGCCTGTTGTGGTTGCCTTGTGAATAAATAATAATAATAATCATAGCCACATTAAAAAATTCGTCCGCATCGCTGTCAACAGGAACAGGGCCCAAAAGGCTGGCAGCATTGCCACGTTGTATGACGATGCTAATTCTTTGGCCAAGAAATAGGCCAGCCCTCTGGTAATACTTTTGTTGTTTTAATATTTTACTTTATTTTTTTTTTTCACAGGTCTCCTCTCACAGAGAGGGAACATTATAGGCTGATTATGTTATGTTATTTGTTGTTATAGTGGCTATGGTTAATACACACTGTGACTATTACGATTCAAAAGATACAGCCCTGTGACAGACGGACGGACGGATACCGGAACCTTAGTAAAAGGGTCCCGTTAATTTCACCAAACATATGGAAGTGTACTAAAGTGTGTAAGTAAACTGTTTAAAAAGTATTTTTTATTAATGTTTAATTAATGTCAACATTTTGTTCTATCACATATTGGTTTATTACGCTGTGGCTACGGCGTAGCTGGTGTAACAGGTTTAATATCGCATTCATTCTTTTACGTTCCCGGCACTGCTTGACTTGTTCATCATCATCTGCCTAGCCTTTTCCCAACTATGTTGGGGTCGGCTTCCAGTCTAACTAGATGCAGCTGAATACCAGTATTTTACATGGAGCGACAGCCTATCTGACCTCCACAACCCAGTTACTGGATAATACGATACCCCTTGGTAAGACTGGTTGTCAGACTTTCGGGCTACTGACGACCCGTAACGACTGTCAAAGATCCACGAATGACAGCCGGGACCAATAACGTGCTTTCCTGTTGTGCGAATACGCTTTGGGGGATAGTCAGTTCGAAACCTATAATTTGAACCTAGTGATATACTTGTTATTATTGCCTGTTGTGGTTGCCTTGTGAATAAATAATAATAATAATCATAGCCACATTAAAAAATTCGTCCGCATCGCTGTCAACAGGAACAGGGCCCAAAAGGCTGGCAGCATTGCCACGTTGTACGACGATGCTAATTCTTTGGCCAAGAAATAGGCCAGCCCTCTGGTAATACTTTTGTTGTTTTAATATTTTACTTTTTTTTTTTTTTCACCGTACTCCTCTCACAGAGAGGGAACATTATAGGCTGATTATGTTATGTTATTTGTTGTTATAGTGGCTATGGTTAATACACACTGTGACTATTACGATTCAAAAGATACAGCCCTGTGACAGACGGACGGACGGATACCGGAACCTTAGTAAAAGGGTCCCGTTAATTTCACCAAACATATGGAAGTGTACTAAAGTGTGTAAGTAAACTGTTTAAAAAGTATTTTTTATTAATGTTTAATTAATGTCAACATTTTGTTCTATCACATATTGGTTTATTACGCTGTGGCACTGCTTGACTCGTTCATCATCATCTGCCTAGCCTTTTCCCAACTATGTTGGGGTCGGCTTCCAGTCTAACCGGATGCAGCTGAATACCAGTATTTTACATGAAGCGACTGCCTATCTGACCTCCACAACCCAGTTACTGGGTAATACGATACCCCTTGGTAAGACTGGTTGTCAGACTTTCGGGCTTCTGACTACCCGTAACGACTGTCAAAGATCCACGAATGACAGCCGGGACCAACGGCTTAACGTGCTTTCCGAGGCACGGAGGGGTCTCGATATGTAAAGATGGTCACCCATCCACAGACCAACCGCGGCAAGCGTAGCTTAACCTGACCGATCGACCTGTGCGGCTGTTATTATTTAGCCACGGTCCCCACTGCTTGACTCGTTCATATGGTGTTTTATTAGTACCGTTCAATTGCTCTTGGGAAGCTCTTCATTTTGAATTGGTTTTTTGACGCGTATAGACCGACATTATATATTTTTGATATTATTTTAACACATTATATTCATTGTCACTATTTTTTAAACTAATGTTTTGTATACAATTGACAGATTTGGACAAGAGCTGAGGATTGAAACTTAAATGAATGTTAACTATATGTGAAATCACTAACTATTAACTGAAACAACTTTATGTATAGTTTAACAATTTATAATATTTTCACTCAATATAATAAAGACTATGTTAAAACATGAATCGACTGCCTCTTACAAAGGTCTTCAAAAAAGTGCCCTATAAAATCTTAATATAACAATGGTCGCAACGCAACGCTGCTCTTGTTTATGTTCCCATGCTGAATTTGGAGCCTATCATATCGATGTTTACGTCTGGCGGCTCAGGATACACAGCAGCGCACTCATCTCGGAGCCACCATGCCGCTCCGGTGAGGTCACTCTTAACTTTGTAAAGAGAGCGCGGCGATCGCCAACACGGCCGTCCTACCAGGTGCCTGTCCCATCAGGTACCACACGAGTTCAGATAAAGTGCTGAAACACAAATTATTAATCATTTATCAGTTGCACAAGCATTGATTGTGTACCTATCAAATGTTCTCAATTATAACTGTCATCTTTCATTACACATTATTTCAACTGTGTATCCGAGGGTAGGCTTCAATAATGATAGATCATGTGCGCTTAAAGCGACATTGTATTAACAATCGGGTTTGACAACTTGCACTCAAAGGGCCTATAACCTCACTTAAGCGTACCAAGTTTGTCCCCTTTCGACTTGCACTCAAAGGGCCTTTAGCCACACTTAAGCGTACCAAGTTCATCCCAGATTCCAGAACCACTTGCACTCAAAGGGATTTTCCACACTTGAGCGTTCCAAGTTCGTTCTCCATTTGCATCTACCACTCGACCTTTAATGTGTAATTTACGATGATCATCATCTGCCTAGCCTTTTCCCAACTATGTTGGGGTCGGCTAATTTACGATATGGAACATTTATAATTACTTAAAGCATTTTATCTTGACTCGCACATACGCTTACGACAAATTTCAAATTACCTTCATCGCCAACACGGGCAAAAACGGTTTAAGTTATAACATAATGTTTAATTCATCTCTCAATCATTAATATGTACCTATCCATGGTTAATCATCAATATGTATCCATGGTTTCATGGTCTCAGTAGCGGTTACGCCTTCTTAGTGCTCCTTTCACTGCCTTTTACATACGTCACCAATCATCATCATTCTCCAATAACTTCTTCACTTGAACGGGGCCTTTGTAAACAGGTACCAACTTCCGACTTTGCCCGTGCTTTTGCACGGTTTGTATCAAAACGTTGTTTTTGTGATTCCGCATTGGACTTAATATTTGTCTCTGTCCTCTCACGCAATAGTTACATTCAACCTATGCCCGTTCCCAATCTCCGGAGCCAAATTATTATTATAAGTGCGTAATCTGTATCCGAGAAAAACTTCACTAGGAATAGTTTTTGTTGCCTTGTGAACTGTACTGTTTATACCTTGTTGTAAGGCTTTAACGTACTGATCCCACCTATCGTCTGTATCGTTAGCATAGTCTGTATCGTTAGTTTTGTTAAAACGCTCAACCTGGCCATTAGAACGAGGCATACCGGTTGCAATAGTGTGTACTTAAACGTGTTTCTTTTCGTACAATACTGTTCATAATTATTTGAAGTAAAGCATGTCGCGGCGCCTGTTACGATTCTTTGAGGATTTCCGAATGTCTTTAGAAATAATTTCTAATTCTTTAATTACACAAGTCTATTTGGTTGTTCGAACCACCAAAATAATTTCAAATTATGTAGCAGCATCTACGATGACCAATTTTTTTTTTTTTTTTTTTGGCTTTAGTCGTAACAAAAGGTCCTACATGATCAATATGAAGGGCGTGAAAACGCTGTGCGTACTTCTCCTTCCTTTAGACCGCCTTTATTCTTAAAATATATCCAATTTAAGCAGTTTTTAATATATTTCTATATGATAATTATGTCGCATTTTATGGAACCAATATTTGCCACCTAGGACAACATATCTGTTAAAAATATCTTTATTTTCATCGGCCTCTCCTGATTCTATAATTGCCCGATTACGTTGTAACTCTATCTTTTAGTTGTACCGAAAGCAAACCGCTTCCGTTATTGACATAATGATCGCGGTTTCTGATTTTTCTCCGGACTGCATAGGGTTACGACTCTGGTCGTCTACGTGCTGCATTAGCGTGCCTTGTCAGTGAACGATATCGAACGAGAATTCTTGTGTGGACAAAACCCAACGCACAATCCGGTGAATATTCTTTTTTTTTATGCGTAACGTACGGCCACTATTTTAAAAGATGTTCCGTTTATGTATAATCGGAACTTATGAAGCGCACTAACAATCGTCAATAACTCCAGTTCAAACAAGTGATACTTTTTCTCGTCTCCCGTAGTTTGTCTACTATAATGGACTAGTTTTTCACCTTCGTCGCTGATTTGCATAAGTATACCAGCGACACCGTTTCTACTAGCATCCGTATATAATACGTTATCTTTATTCGGGTCAAAAACGGTTAGAACGCTTTCCGACGTTAAATTGTTTTTTAACGATTGAAATGTGTCTTCATCAACCTTACCCCATTCCCAGACAGAGCCCTTCTTCAACAACTTTGAAAGTGGAGCAGTGATCATAGCGCAGCTCTTAATAAATTTCCTAAAGTAGCTTACAAGGCCAAGAAACTGTCGAAGATGGTGTACTGTTTTGGGAGTGGTGTAATTTCGAATAGCCTCCAGTTTGGGCTGATTTGACATCACACAATCACCACATTTATTTTTTATTTTTAAAGTGTTATTAATTCATTCTGATGGAAATCGCTATCAACCTCAAAATTACTAATTGTGTTACAACACTCTGTCAATGTATTCGCATACTCAAATTTGAATTTGTCAGCCCGCTCTATCACGTTTCTTCTTATCAATATTTCACATCAGGTTGTCGATTACATAGAAATCAACCTGAATCAAACACACCGAATCGGCTTTCAGATTAGCCCTTATCTTGTGAGTTACAAATTTAGAACTTTTTTTTTTTTTGAGAAACCTTGCAACAAAACTGGATGCGGGATCCGATTCAGAAATCAATGAACAACTGCTTCCCGTATCAATGAATGCTTCTTGATGCAGATTATTAATAAGTACATATTATTGTTTTCACAAATTTATTTCGCGGGTCATGGATTGACTGACTACCTATGTTTTAGAAAACTTATTTAAAATTATACCTATTGCAAATAGATTTATTCCGGTCTGAAAATGATTATGATTATGAAACACATTTTGTTTCTTGTGTCTCTGGTCTAACCGAGTTCTTTTTATGGTAGCATGTCGATTCTAAATGACCTCGCCTGCCACAATAATCACATTTATTTGCATCACACTGACTTCGTTTATAATTACCACCACACAGATAACACTTGATCTGCCTCCGACCCTGTACCTGGCCCACGTGTTGATTATTGCTAGCAGATGCGGCTTGATCCACTACTTTCGCTGAGGGCATAGTCTCTGATATCGTGGTAGCAGACATCTGATTCTGGCTGGTCAGTTTCGTCTGGCCATCGCGATCGCGTGCGTTTGTGCCTATCTGTTTCGCGCTCTTTGATGTATACGTTCGACCATGTAGGAAACTAGCTAAACTGTCGCATGTCACAAAATTATTCGCTTCAATCGATGCGCCTATACCGCTGTCTCCTATATTGCCGACAATAATAGAAATAATATCTTGTTCCGAAAATTCCAAAGATAAACGATCTATTTTACATTTTTGTTCAAAATAAAACTCATAAAGAGACTGATTTTCTAACGGCCTTTTGTTAATAATATCTTTTAAAAGATCATACATATTCCGACGGATTTGAAAACTGGAAGCCAACTTACGAGTCCAGTCCTTCCATTTCCACGTAGGCCAATGATTATCCGATCGTAACAGTGAGTCATACCACACTTTTGCGGAACCCTTTAATTTGTTGAGAGCTTGATAACGGGTCATTTCATCAGTCCATGTAAAAGTTTGAGCGTAGGACCTGATAATACTAAGCCAAGCGTTCACATCATCTCTCAGCGGATCGAACTCTGGTATAATGTTATTCAATGTACTCACAGTTGAGGTATCAGCCTTACGTGATACCTGTTTTCTGTGTCTCGGCGCAGGTGACGGAGTCCTGGCACTACTACTGCTGCTAGAACTTGAACTTGAACGTGTGCGTTTTTTAGGTTTTAGGCGTTTATTACGCTTACTTTGTTTACCCATAGCTGTGTGTGGGTATCGCGTTCCACTTCTGATGTTAACTATATGTGTGCTTAAATCACTAACTATTAACTGAAACAACTTTATGTATAGTTTAACAATTTATAATATTTTCACTCAATATAATAAAGACTATGTTAAAACATGAATCGACTGCCTCTTACAAAGGTCTTCAAAAAAGTGCCCTATAAAATCTTAATATAACAATGGTCGCAACGCAACGCTGCTCTTGTTTATGTTCCCATGCTGAATTTGGAGCCTATCATATCGATGTTTACGTCTGGCGGCTCAGGATACACAGCAGCGCACTCATCTCGGAGCCACCATGCCGCTCCGGTGAGGTCACTCTTAACTTTGTAAAGAGAGCGCGGCGATCGCCAACATGAACGTTGTAGCTTTTCCGAGTCGAAAGTTATATTAAGTGGAAATCTCGATACGTAGCAAAATGACCTCAAAATGGCGGCGCTTCCCCCTCCACCGCGCGCGATTCCTCACAGGCCTAACTTAGTGTAATGAATTCTTTGATCCTTTAGCTATCCAATGGCGTAATTGAATTTAGGATGGAGATGATAGATATGAAGCTGCAACACCAAACTGTATCCCCCGATTTTGTTATCATTGGTTTTTTGACTTGCCTCCCACTTTCCACAGAGGGAGGAAAGTAAAAAAAAAAACAATTTTAAAGACGTATTTACGTCAAAATATGTAGTCTTCAATATTCTGGTACGGAATCTTTCATATATGAGTCCGATTCGCACTTGGCCGCTGTTGTAAAACTTAACCAAAGCTTTCTATCTATAATTTGTTTACAATTCATCAAAATGAATAAACAAACAATCTCGTCTAAGCGCTCCTCCATCCTATAATCATTATTCAACAGACATTACTCACCTTAACAAACAATTAAAAAAAAATACGTCTCAACCTTGGCAGCACTACTCGAGTTTCTAAACCAATCCACTGTCCAATCTAAACGCGCCACCACTCCGCAGTTTTTGGGTCAACAGTGAGCCGCTAAGATCTCGTTTAAAATGTTTGTACGGAACCAGAAATACTAATCAGTTCGTGTGATGCTAAGTTTTATTAGCTGAAAAGAAAGAAAAAAATATTATTTTGCACAAACTAAACTCACATTTATTAAAAAATATCCATCCTAATCCATACTATCCATACTGATATTATAAATTCGAAAGTAACTCTGTCTGTCTGTATGTTACCTTTTCACGCCTAAACCACTGAACGGATTTCGATAAAACTTGGCAGAGAGATAGATTACATCCCGGGGAAGGACAAAGAATAGTTTTTATCGACATACCTCACGGGCGAAGCCGCGGACGGAAGCTAGTATTTACATACAAAGTAGCCAGAAGCCTTGTATTTCAGCAATAAAAGTTTGTCAATTTTATACATTGCGTGATGTCAGGATGGAGGGGCCCGTGGTTAAATAATAACAGCCGCACAGGTCGATCGATCAGGTTAAGCTACCCTTGCCGCGGTTGGTCTGTGGATGGGTGACCATCTTTAGGTACCAAAACCTCGGAAAGCACGTTAAGCCGTTGGTCCCGGCTGTCATTCGTGGATCTTTGACAGTCGTTACGGTTAGTCAGAAGCCCGAAAGTCTGGCAACCAGTCTTACCAAGGGGTATCGTATTACCCAGTAACTGAGTTGTGGAGGTCAGATAGGTAGTCGCTCCATGTAAAATACTGGTATTCAGCTGCATCCAGTTAGACTGGAAGCCAACACCAATATAGTTGGGAAAAGGCTAGGCAGATGATGACTTTAGACGTATGAAATGAATAACCTCATCGGAGTTGAAAACCAACTCGAGGATGATCTTCCGTATTTATTCTAGCACTTGTATAATATGATAATATAAACACACTTTTACTATAATTTACGTAATATCACACCACAAGTTAGTATAGGTAATGAAAACGGATTTAGTTCTCTTGGGAGCATCTCCTGTATACAAATTTCTGACATAAAAGTCTTCAGGTTACAAAAGCTTTGCATCACGATCTACACATGCTGTACAAAGATTTGCTAGTGGCATAGAGTTGCGCCACTTCGCGCAGACAAGCCATGGAGTCTACGTCGAAGATGGCGCACCGACGGCTCAGATATTCGTGTCGTCGGAGTATGCATTCCAGTGCCGTTTTGTGGAAATAAACTAGCATAAATAAACATTTGACAGCTACAACTAGCAACTCAACGTTTAGCCCTTGTTTTTCGAAATGAATGCACCGATTTTAATAAAACTTCATACGCATAAGCAGGATACAAAGTTCTAAAAAGTTAGTTAAGAATATTTTCAAAATGTTTTATGTAAAAAAGGATAACTGCAAATCTCTGTTTCTGTGGAAAATTTAAAATTGGTCTAATTAGGCTGTAACACTTTTATCAAAAATGTTCTTAAGTAACTTTTTTTTTATCCGGCTTATGTGTACGAAGTTTCATTAAAATCGTTTCATTAATTTCGAAAAATAATGGCTTGAAAGTTTGTATGAAATGCCATACGTCGTCATGCTCTGAAGCCTTTAGAACTGAAGCCTTGAAAAAATTATGATGATAGATTGTTAGTATCCCACTCCAAAATTATAAAATTGTAAGTTCGAGGAAGCTATACCACCATGCCCACCTTCTTAGGCTGTCACAAAGAGCTCGATTACTACGCAATAGCATAATCAGCCTATAATGTTCCCACTGCTGGGACACAGGCCTCATCTCTTCGAGAGGAAGTGGGCTGTAATACACACTGTTGGTAGATGTCTTCGAATTTTTGGTTCTAGGACATGCCGGTTTCCACACGATGTTTTCCTTCACCGTTTTGAGAGCAGTGCTGATGAAATTATTTGACTTACAGCTCGTAAGTCCTTGGCCACCACTGCTCTCTATGAAATACTACTGTGCAATACAAATTGGTACGGTCAGCAACAAAAGTCGATTAACACTTGAGTTTTTTTAAATCTTAATTATTGAAAAAAATATTTGTTTAAAATTGCAGCAGAAGCAAATTTAGAATAAAAAGTCTTTGTTGTTATGTGAAAGCTAATAAGCAGTTTATTGAAAAAAAAAATGTTGTCAATTTAATAACATGTAAATCAAAATCAAAAGTCATTTATTCAAACTAGGCTGAGAATCAGCACTTTTCGAACGTCAAAATTACAAAAGACAGTCCCCCAAAACGCCCGCCCTTCACCACTTCCTAGTGCTTTCGCTGGGGAGAAGAAGTGGCGCAACAAACTCCCCAGCATGCAGCAGCAAATATGACAGTGTTAATCGACTTTTGTGGCTAACTGTACCAATTCCAAAATAATTACGTAAAAGCTCATTAATGAAGGCTCTTTTAACGCAAAACAAATCTCTCTCTGACGTAAATCATTGACATACTCGTAAATAATTATGCTCAACTAATTCATTTGAAATATGATTAGGCCTTGCATGGGAAATATAAATTAAATCATCAACTCCTACATATTACACATGCGTTTTGATTAGTGTGTAAATGTATTAGTAAAGGTTGTCTTCCATTGAGGCGTAACGAACGGACTACCCTACGATTATTCTATAGCCATATTAGCACGGATTATGAGAATAGTTCGTATCGTGGAAGACGTGGTTTATACGTATTTTATCCCGGCTGGAGGCTTTACTTATAAGGCATCCACAGAATAGCCTGGTTAAGCAGCCGACAACCTACGTTGACCTGCGAAAAATCATTAAAAAAAAATTGCCATTTATAAAAAGGCAATTTAGGTGACTGCCCAGGGTGCGATTCGTGATTTTACAAACAAACATCTACCTATTATTTTCCCATGCTTGTTATGGTCAGCTTCAAGTCTTACCAAATGCGGCCGTATATTCGTTTTTGTCATTTTAAATTGCCTAAATATATATAATTTACCGTTGATTTCCTCATGGTCCATTAGCTCAACCTTCCTGTTAATTAATAAACTAGGTAACACTAATATTGTACGCCAGATTCTTCTCCATTAAGTGATATTAAAGCCTAATTTTTCCAAGGTCAACTTCAAAGCGTTCCAGCTAAAGCACTAGGAAGTGGTGAAGCCCGCAATACACCGTTTTGGGGGCGCCTATCTTATGTAATTTTGGCGTTCAAAACTTGCTGATTCTCAGCCTAATTTAAATACTATGGCTTTAGATTGTTTTACATATTTAATACAACGGCAACCTGAGAGTTACAGTTTAAAATATTGTGTCTATCATTTCATCGAAACAGCAACGCTTGAAGGCAGAAATTGGTACAGTAGCACTCCCACGGACATGCATTCACAACGCTCCGCTTCTCAGCCTAAAATACTCAATTTCTGCATCATTATACACAGTAACCCTCTCCTTACTGTAACCTATATATGTAACAACCGTTAACAGATTACGCCGCGATGTACGCAAGGCTTAACCCTCCACCTGCTGCGGTGCCCAAAGTGGTCAGACCACCGTGAAATCTCGACAGATCATGTTCAATGAATTTGTCTTTTCAAGTCTTTGATCAGTGAGAGTCCTGTGCAGTGAGCATGAGAGGGTTATGTTGTAGATGGGGTGTGTTTTGCTGTTGCGTGACCACTCATGTGAAATTGTGTATGGGAACCTATCGAGAATTGATTGCTAGTTTTCAGGTGTTAGATGAAAAGGAATGAGATGAGAATTTGTGATTTTCAAAGGAGTTTGTTTTTTTGCCTTTTAAGTTCTAACTAAACTTACTGATGTGCCTTTAGTGTGGGACGCAACGTGCGTCGATACTATTGCGCCATCCTATCTTCCTGGCTTGGCATGCTGTGCTGGCGCTGCTGCTGCGGCTGCGGAAAACCTCAAGCGGCGAAAATAATAAGAACCTTATCGGAAATTATACACACATACAGCACTGAGCCGTCAGGTCCGGGCACCTGTCACAAGTGTCAAAGCACCTTTATTTTCTTTAGTCGTGACTTAATGATGAATGAACGAAGGAAACGAACGATGATCGACATCATATAATAATAATATCCTTGGACATTTCACACAACGCCATTTAGTCCCAAGCTAAGCAACCTAATGCTTGTGTTATGGTACCGAGATGGCTGATAAACTACTTATATACATTTTTTTTTTGTAAATACATACATATTATAGATAAAACACCCATAATTTTTATTAATTGTCAAAATGGAAGACCTCTTGTCAAAGTGGTGCCAACTGAAGGCCAATTCTCGTAATTTAAAACGTTCAAAATCTAGTCGTATATAGTCTCATCTCGGCGACAAACAAATGTCAAAAACTTGTC
Source organism: Gortyna flavago (assembly GCA_963669345.1). Taxonomy (NCBI): domain Eukaryota; kingdom Metazoa; phylum Arthropoda; class Insecta; order Lepidoptera; family Noctuidae; genus Gortyna; species Gortyna flavago. The sequence continues at coordinate 1,735,369 of OY770155.1, read as the reverse complement.
AAAATGTAGGGACATAAGAGGTATTTTTGACAGATTGAGACTGAGATCAGACTGTGAATGTTCTTAAAATTACGTGAATTACCCCTCTGGTGTCGTGAAATTTTATGAATCATTCATCCTCATTGACATTGACAATAGAAATTAATCCGTCATTATTATGCCCTTACAATACCCGTAGGAATACATTCTGAAAACTAATCGATCAAAAAACCTTGCAATTAAAGTAGTGTCCATCCATCATGGTAAATTCGGTTACAACTTGGTTGTATGACAGGAGATGATGCAATACTTTTGTTAGTTTTAGTATGTTTACGGGCTAGATAGAGGGGCTCGTGGCTAAATAATTACAGCCGTGGCCTGTGCAGGTCGATAGATCAGGGTAAGCTACGCCTGCCGCAGTTGGTCTGTGTATGGTTGACTAGTCTGTTTTGATTTTGTTTAACTAGTTTATTATGTTCTAATCAGTGCAACTTACACACACATACATACACACACACACAACACACATTCACATAGTCTTTTATTTCAATTTGTTTGTTAGTTATGACAATGATTGGTGTGCATGCAGTCCTATTGTTACACTTTACTCCGATTTTTTGCTTTTGTTTAAATCGATTCTATTAGTGTATACAACTGTGGCCATCTTTACATCGAGACATGAAAGCACGTTAAGCCGTTGGTCCCGGCTGTCATTCGTGGATCTTTGACAGTCGTTACGGGTAGTCAGTAGCTCGAAAGTCTGACAACCAGTCTTACCAAGGGGTATCGTATTACCCAGTAACTGGGTTGTGGAGGTCAGATAGGCAGTCGCTCCTTGTAAAATACTGGTATTCAGCTGCATCCGGTTAGACTGGAAGCCGACCCCAATGTAGTTGCGAAAAGGCAGAAGTAATGGAAAAACCCAATTAGTTTTTGCCCGATCTGGGAATCGAACCCATGACTCAAAAGACTGGCAGCATTGTTGCCACGTTATATGGCATTATTTTTGTAACAAATGATTTTAAGCCAACAGTAGAACGGTGGACGATTTCTTAATTTTATAGTTAATTAGCAGTTCTCCCTGGCTGGTCGATACTTCACGTGACCAGAGGGCTGGTCATTCTTTGGCCAAAGAATTAGCATTGCCATTCAACGTGGCAATGCTGCCAGTCTTCTGCCGGTCGATTATGTTAGAATGTCACCGTGAGAAGTTAAGTGAAGTGAGCTGTCATTCCATCTGATGCTGTAGGGATTGACACTAACGACAGCTCACTTCACCTAAGTTATCACAGTGAGATTTTTACAGAATAGCACTACTGGAGGCCTACCATGATCTATTTAAAAACGATTCAATAACAAGACATTTCAGTTTAGGTTCTTAAACTGCATCGTTCACAGTCGTACCATGACGTCCAATACGCACAGCGGCAATAGGATCGTTGAAAGTGAATGAGCGTTAAGAGCTCGTGGTAGGTATCCAGATGGCACGGCCTAAATTGAATCGTTAAACTGACGTCATGGTACGAATTAGCAGAACAGTTCAGTTTAGGTCCTAAAGTGGATCGCGTTAAGAGCTCGTGGTAGGTATGCTTAGCGCGTTTCTGGATGACAGCGATGCGGACGAGTACTTCGACGCCTAAGTGTCCTTTGTTTTTGTATTTATTTGTTTAGTAAGTTAGTCATTTGAATATCTAGTGTAAATAGTTTAAACACAAAATATAAAAGTTCTTTTAGCAGTTTAATTTTAAATCTTGAACTTTAAGGTCCCAAAGCACGCAGCCCACACAATCTAAAGATTCGGTTGAATTAGTATGTAGGTATTTCTTGCAACCTCTGTGACTGATGTCATTTCATATTTCTGTTTGCATAATTTGTTACAACAAAATTTTTAAAAATTTCGTTTCTTTTTTAATCTTTATACATTTCGTTTTTACCTTAGGTTATCACTATATTTGAGAATGTTGGTTCACCTGTTATTGGCAATTGTATAAGCACATAACTGTTAGGTACCTACTGTTATTTGATATTTAGTTTAAAGAAGCTATTGGTGTACCTTTATAAATAAATAAACTATATTTAAATTGCTTACTAGCTAATAGGCTTTATTATAATGTGAGTATTGTGGGACAGGATTCGTAGTCCTGACAACAAATGTTTCTTTCGAAAAGACTGGCTCAAACGGCAGGCACCTAACCACTTTATATGAAATGTTTATTTCTGTATGGGCTGATTTATCAACAGTCTGATAAATTTTATCTGAAATATGACAATTTGACATATTTTATATACAAAAGCTTTCAAACCGCCATATTTATTCCTCAAATAAAAGTAATCTGACTATTGAATAAACCGGCCAAGTGCGAGTTGGACTCGCACACGAAGGGTTCCGTACCACTATACAATATTTACACTACACATAAAATAACGGCAAAAAATCACGTTTGTTGTATGGGAGTCCCCCTTAAATATTTATTTTATTCTGTTTTTAGTATTTGTTGTTATAGTGGCAACAGAAATACACATTCAGTGAAAATTTCAACTGTCTAGCCATCACGGTGAGATACAGCCTGGTGACAGACGGACGGACGGACGGACAGTGGAGTCTTGGTAATAGGGTCCCGTTTTTACCCTTAATCTTTGGGTACGGAACCCTGAAAATCTGAACCCTGAAATTTAAGACTCTTTTACACGCCAATATTTTGTTGGTGACTTTTTTTTTTGTTATGATTACATCAAAGACTGTGCTTTCTAAAAGTTGGCAACGTCGGTCGTAAGTAGCTGTGACATTCGCTATTTATATTAATTTATCAATATCACTAAATTAAATTATGAAAAATAGCTCAGTAATGCATTAAATTACTGATTGAAGTATTTTATAGCTTCTATGTGCGAGGTTGTTAACTTCCTAAATGCACCTTCTTGATTGGTGTACCCAGACGTGGGCTGTACGTCATTCGGTTCACCGAAGTAAGCTTAAACTAAGTACTATTTAGTTCATCAACATGTTTCCTCTTTACTAAGTTAACGAAGTGAATACCTATAAACACTAGCTAAGTCCTCCTTTGTAAAATTAAAAACTTATTCAACCGTAAAGACGATCAAAGAGTCCCTTGTCTATGCTCGATTGAAAGTATAAGCCGATTAGTCTATGGTCGCCCGGCTGACCAATCATTAGTCGAGCTTGCATGTTCTTTATTTAAAATTAAAATTACCGTACGATGTTAGCCAGTCGATGCTTGCATGTCACTGAGTGCACACGCTTCTGATCAAGGAGTTGGAAAATCTCTCGCTCTATTAAAAATAATGTGAAGGGGTTTTTATAATAATAATTAGCTTTGTTTATTCAGGTTGAATTTCCGACCTAATTGCTTTCTTGTATTGACTTTTTTATGGTTCAGATAAAAGGAATTCCCTTTTTCTGGAAGGCTGTAGGTTATTTTTTGAAGTGAAAACTTCTTGAGGCACCTTGAGAATTTTTTGAGATGGGAAAAAACCATTGGACTCGCTACACTGTTACCGTCACCGCGCTGTCCTCGGGATGTAGTCGGTTTTAATGTATATCCGATACGTCAGTGAGTGATGGCAAAGTATTCTGTTTCTGTTTTGTTTTCACTTCTGTCGGCACTCCTGGACTGCCAATGTTTTTTATTGTTTTTCGAATGCCTCGTTGGTAGGAAGCGCTACTGCTCAACTTGAAGTTCTCTTATTGATTCCCTAGGCGGGTATAGTGATACTGAGTTTTTCCATCGGGAATTTTTCAGTAGCAACCCAGGGTCCGGACTTGTACCCGGTTGAAGGCAATAGGCTTGCCCCCTATTCCATGGGACTTAAGCATAACTGGCAAAATATGGGTGGACTATGTAGGCATAGTTCTGACTAATCCTTAAGATCTTTTACGCCGTACGGCTTTTGATACAAACTTTCAAGCCCTTGTTTTTCGAAATGAATGAACCGATTTTAATGAAACTTCATACGCATAAGCAAGATTCAAAGATCTAAAAAGTTATTTAAGAACATTTTCGAAAAACAGTGTTACAGCCAAATTAGACCGATTTTAAAGTTTCCATAGAAGCAGAGATTTCCAGTTTTCTTTTTTTACATAAGATATTTCGAAAATGGATACAAAGGTCTAAAAGTTAGTTAAGAATAACTAACTTTTAGACCTTTGTTTCCTGCTTATGCTTATGAAGTTTCATTAAAATCGGTTCATTCATTTCGAAAAACAAGGGCTTGAAAGTTTGTATGAAATGCCGTACGACGTAAACGCTCTTAAAGGAATTTTGTTGTCTTTCTCGATAGGCATTTGATTTAATTAACTCTTGAACTGGAACATTATAAATAAAACAAAATTAATATTTAAAAAATATAATTTAATTATTAAATTATTGTTAAAATTACATCATAATTCTATATTATATACATTCTAAGTTATTATTTCAAAATGTTACTGAATTCTACAGCAACATTTTCTGTGATAAAGTATCGTCTGGAAGCAGTGACGTCTTAAAAGTAACAAAAGTACCTACTTTAAATATAATATTATAATTATAATCTTACCTACAAAAGCGAGCAGTAAATAATACCGAAAAATATAAATGCTAGAATAAAATCGATTAAATTATTATTAAATCGAATAAGTTTTCTTTTAGAGAAGCCGCGAATACTCGCTATTATTCGTTATTCGGCATTACTCGACATTTTCTTGTTATTCTTCGAATACCAAATAATAGCTACTATTATTCGACATTCGACGAATAGTTAAAATTTAAATGAAAAGAAAACTATATAGGTACGTAGACTTAAAAACCACCAAAAAATTATTTTTTAACAAAAAACACTTAGTCTTTATTATTTTCATTAATATAAAAAATATGACAAAAATCAGTCATATTATGTTTAAGTTAATTAGTTAGGCTTTTTAATGAAATAAATAAATATTTTTTTAATTCCTTTTTTTCTGTCGATTAATAATAGCGAGTAATTCCACTATTCGCCATGGGGAATAGCGATTAATCGGTATTCGACTATTCGCTATAACAACTATTCGCGGCATCTCTAGTTTCTTGTAGAAAAGAAATCCTTTCGAAATAAAAAATATTTAGTATCAAAAGAGCTCTTAGTTTGAAGCATTTATTTATTACATTAATTCTTATATTTTAAACCCAATTCCTGTAATAAAACAACCGTTAAAAGTTCAAAATAATCGCTGGTTACTGAGAGCCAATACAAGTTAATTATATAGTGATGAGATTTTCCTTCATTCTTCATTTACGTACATACATGTACAGACGCCAGCACATCAACCTACCCGAAACTGTTAAATTTTCCCAATCAACTTTAAACCTTATGCTTTAGCGATAAAGTTGAAAATCTATCAAAGAAATTTGACAGATTGTAGTAGCTTGATGTGCTGGCGTCTGTACCATAGTCTGAAAAAATTATGATTATTGTTATAAATCTCATGTCTACTTACTGACTGGTTATACTGTTATTTTAATCAATTTAATCACAATTGATAGCAGTGTATGCACTGATTAAAAATGTGGTCAAGCCTTTAAAAACCGTTAGTATCAATTTTACCAAAATTGACAAATTTTACAGGCAAAATTGGCTTAATTTTTTTCATAGTACATTTACTATTGATATCACATACGATCCGTAATTTTAAATACAGAAACCGGGTATAATTACTTTATAATAAAAACCTAGCATTCATTAAAAATATGCCTGTTAGTACACATACCACAAACCGTGTCTAAATATACATGGGGAACTAATGTGACTAATTCGTCTTTATTATAATAAACTTGGAGATCCGTGAAACGGGATACAATTTTCACGGTATTCCGGATATGGGTGATCCTGTAAGAAAAAGGGAAAAAGATAAGAAATTACGAAAAGAATTTCCGACTTAAGTATCTCTTGATGATTAGGTATACTTATTTGACGGGGATGTTCACAGACAAATCTCATTACTTTCGTCTCAAGCAATAATATTAATCTTTTGGTCAATTATTTTTATTCTATCAGTGAACTCAGCAGACTTACGTACGACTGATATACAACATAGCCTAATAGCATAATAAGCCTATAACTTTCTCACTGGTGGGACACAGACCTCCTATCTTTAAGAGGGAGTGGGCTGTAATCCACCACGTGGGCTCTGTGTCTTCGTAGGTGTCACATGTCTTCAAGTTTTTGGTTCTAGGACATGCCGGTTTCCTCACGATGTTTTCCTTCACCGTTTTGACAACATAGGTCTTTCCCAAACTGCGCCACAACATCTGGGTCCGGTCACCTTTCTAAGATAGTTAAAGTCAAACTCAAAATCAAAGTCAAATATCTTTATTGTGAGACAGTGGTTACAAAGTTGTTATTGAATTATTTTGGTTAGTTTATTTTGTTAGTTAGTTCATCTACTCAGTTGCTAAGTATTTTCATTTCTAGTTTATTAAGGTACAGTTCTATAAAAACAGTCTGAATGATTGCTGCTCTAGTGATGCAGAAATAACAAAAGCGCCTGTCACGTTCACCCAGCGTCGCGTCGATATTAAAATGTCTTACTATTTTTATAACAAAGTCAAGGCTGTCTTGCATAGGGCATTATTATGATAATGCCCTATGCAAGACAGCCTTAAACTGAAAAATTAATATTGTAGTTTCTATTGTCTTTTTCATTTACTTAAATCTATCTAAATAAGTAAAATATGTTTTGTAACTGCATTTTCTACTCCTATGTTTAATGCTTGCCGTGGCAGCCTTTAATTAAGGCTACACTATAAAATGTCAAAACAATATAGGTGTTTTAACATGTATGTTTGGTGTATGCTTTGTTGTTTTTTTTTTTATTTATTTATCTATTTTTTTATAACAAGTCTATGATATAAAAATAACAAATTTAAATCCTAACTTAACTAAAACTATACAAAAACTAAAATATAGCGTCGAAAAATTCATCCTCATCACTGTCGACTGGTAATGTACCCAAAAGACTTGCCAGTCTTTTGGGCATTACCACGTTGTATGGCAATGCTTAACCTTTGGCCGAGGTAAAAGCCAGCCCTTGGATCACGGGAAGTGTCAACCAGCCGTTTTGAAATTTATCTATTTAAGGACACTTAAATAGATAAATAAATAAAAAGATGGTCACGACCCTCAGAACGGAGACTGATTGAGCGTCGACATCGACGCGCAACCCTGGATTCAGTACAAAACCACATAATTATTATATGCAATAAATTAATTATACAACATACATGTTATCGCTTTTTCTGACGAAAAAAAACAAATAACGAAATCGGTCGCGGTCGGTCGATGAGTTTATGTTGGCACCAACTTAAATGTATTAAATGTACTTCTGAATAAATAAATAAATTAATAATGCGTTGCGTTGAAACAATATTAGCTGTTCCCTACATTTTGACGAGTTATGCAAACATAATTGTAGGGAACAGCGGTATTTTTCAACATTGTCAAAAACTTGTCTAAAATGTAGGGAAATTAGAGGTATTTTTGACAGATTGAGACTGAGATCAGACTGTGAATCTCTAGTGTGTTTGTGTGTAGTGTGTTTTCTCTGTGTGTTTTCTAGGAAACGTTAGCTTAAGACACAGAAAACCGCGAAAATATCTAGACTTTTTACAATCGAAATCGTCAACACGTATTATGTAAGAGTTGTGATCAATCAATATATACACTTTGACATTGATGAATTTTATATATACAATGACATGAATATTTAGGTACGTTGTAAAGTAGTTTTTATTTAATTGTTGTGAATGTGAGGACTATGTGGTTCATTTCTTTTTTCTGTTTTCCTTCTTAGTTAGTTTTAATCATGATCTGGCAGTTTGAGTCATTTACGCGGCCTACCCAAATGTTCTTTCTTTGGTATTGTTCGTCGAATCGTTGAGCTCCTCAACTTCTGAGTTGAGCTGCACGATTTTTGACAAATGCGTGATCTGACTGGACAGGTCCGCTCAATCTGTGTAGTTCTTTCGTCAAAAGATCATTTCAGACACCAATCTACATGGTCTTTGCATGATCTGACCAAGATTTTGTTTGGACTTTAGAAAAGACTGTGACCTCTGAGTTTGTTTCGGCCTTTCTTCTCAGAATAGTCAGATAGGAAACGCCGACCTCATCTAGTTTAAAAAAAATATGATTAACGTGTAAAAGTGTTTGTACAAATCTACTTACAGAAAATTAATCATTTATTATTTATCGTAATGGTTGTTCCTTCTCTGTACAGTCATACCTACACGTACGCCCGGTTGCAAGTACTACACACGTGGATACCTACCACGAGCTCTTAATGCGATCCACTTTAGGACCTAAACTGAACTATTCTTCTAATTCGTACCATGACATCAGTTTAACGATTCAATTTAGGCCGTGCCATCTGGATACCTACCACGAGCTTTTAACGCTCATTCACTTTCAACGATCCAAATGCCGCTGAGCGTACTGGACGTCATGGTACGACTGTGATCGATGCAGTTTAAGAACCTAACCTAGAATGTCTTGCTTTTGAATCGTTTTTAAATAGATCATGCTAGGGGGCCTCCTGACCTCTCAGTCTCCAACATTCCAAATTATTAAGCTGATTACTTACCAAAAGTGATTACCAGCGTGGCTGGTATCTACCACCGGCTTCTCGTCGTCCTGTGACTTCACCAGAACATAGAAGCCTCCGGTGTAGACTTTGACACCGTCTTTAACTTTAATCACTGCAAATCTGGAAGAAAAATTTTGGTTAAAGATCTCTCACAATGTTGTGCTCTTTATGTCAAAAAAGTATTTTAAACTATTGGAAAGATTCCAAAACTTTTTTAAGTTCGAATTTCGAAACTTGTCAAATACTTTGGTAGCTTTTTTAAATGTCGTCATTATGTATGCTTTTCAAATTAGATAATCTACTCAATTGAAAGACTTACAGAATCCAGAAGGCCAATTCTCGTAATTTAAAACGTTCAAAATCTAGTCGCAGTATCATCTCGGCGACAAACAAATGTCAAAAACTTTTCAAAAGTGTAGCATTAATAGAGGTATTTTTGACAGAGTGAGACTGAGATCAGGAGAACGTTCTTAAAATTACCAGGAATGCCCCTCTGATATGTTTGTGTTTTTCTGTTTTTACCGCGTCAAAAGATAAAAATTTAATTAAATTGCGGACGCAATGTGGGCGGTCACCAGATTTCTAGAAAACGGTAGCTTAAGACATGAAAAACGCGAAAATATACAATCGAAATCAAGAAAAGTAAGAGTTGTGACCAATGCTTGTTCCTTCTCTGTACAAGAAGAAGCTTTTACTCTACATGGGAACCAATACAGGCGGATACTATAATCCAAACTAATAAATCCACACTTAATATTATAAATTCAAAAGTAACTCTGTCTGTATGTAACATTTTCACACCTAAATCACTGAACGGATATCGATAAAATTTGGCGGAAAGATAGATTGCATCCCGGGGTTCCTTCACCACAGGATAGTTTTTATCGACATATCTCGCGGGCGAAGCCGCGGGCGGAAGCTGGTAAAAAATAAAAGAGAGTTTTTTTTTTTTAATGTTTGTTTCGCTATCACGCTAAAACCGCTAAACGGATTTGGATGCCACGAAATTTGGCACGTTGGTAAACCATGTCCTGGAGAAGGATATAGGCTACTTTTTATCCTGGATCGCAGACAAAGTCGCGGGCAACCGCTAGTTATACATACTTCGGTTCTTCAGTGCAATCAGCTAGAACCACATTCTCGACGCAGTCTGATGTCATGATATGCTCTGCGCCTCCAAACAGCATCTGTACCAGGTTCTCTTGCACGCGGCATTCACCTAGAAGGAAATACAGCTTAGTATTGCTTAAGTAACCATAAAAAAGACATCGCTTTCTTAAGGGAGCGCCGATCCACTAGTGGCGCCCTCATCGTTTGTTTGGTTATTTCTTTTATTTTAGAATGAAAATGCAGAAAATAAGCACGTTAAGTTGTGCTCCACAAGATTATTCGTTAATATTATTATAAACTGTAGTTTTACATTGTTTAGGCTAAGTTATACTAACATTATATGGATTTATATCTGAAATAAATATTTGAATTTGAATTATTTGAATTTAGTTTTATTATTATCCTTAAAACGGATAATAGTGGCCACTACTTTCTATTTTTATGATTATAATAAAACTAAACAATGTAAAACTACCGTTTATAATAATATTAACGAATAATCTTGTGAAGCACAACTTAACGTGCTTATTTTCTGCATTTACATTCTAAAATAAAAGAAATAATCAAACAAACGATGAGAGCGCCACTGCGCGGTCGGCGTTTGCTCAACGCCGTCTTAAGAATAGGGCCCTGAATGGACAATATAAAACAATATGATTGTGTTAAAATGTGCCTTTTCCCAACTAAGTTGGGGTTGGCTTCCAGTCTAACCGGATGCAGTTGAATACCAGTATTTTACATGGAGCGACTGCCTATCTGACCTGCACAATCCAGTTACTAGGAAATACGATACCCCTTGGTAAGACTGGTTGTCAGACTACCCGTAACGACTGTCAAAGATCCACGAATGACAGCCGGGACCAACAGCTTAACGTGCTTTCCTATAATATTGGTAGACTTACCAACTTTACTTAAACATACGTAAAGAAACCCTTTGTCAGTTTGAAAATCAATTTAAAAAAGTATTTTTGTTTTTTGCCACCATGTTTATCAAAATAAATTAAAAAAGGATACGTACGATATAATCCTAACGTCTTCATGATCTGCATATCAGTCCAGCTGTCCAGTAACCAAGCAAAGTTATCTGATTTGAATTGCATCTCAGCACCCTTGTTGACACTAACGGACGCAAGTCCGTTTCTCTCCTAAATAATACAAAATACATTAAAATTTTTCACGCTAACTCAGACTTTCAAGGACGTGTTTCAAATAAAACCGCCCAAGTGCGAGTTGGGGCTCGCACACAAAGGGTTCCGTACCACCATACAATATTTAACACTACATATAAAATAACGGCATAAAAATCACGTTTGTTGTATGGGAGCCCCCCTTCAATATTTATTTTATTCTTTTTTTTTGTATTTATTGTTATAGCGGCAACATAAATACATCATCTGTGAAAATGTCAACTGTCTAACTATCACGGCTCATGAGATACAGCCTGGTGACAGACGAACAGCGGACTCTTAATAATAGAGTCCCGTTTTACCCTTTCGATACGGAACCCTAAAAAAGAAGAAAAAAACACTTGTATTCTAATCAAACTTTGTCCATGGGCCCATCTTAGCTGCTTACCTTTATAACTGCAGTCATGTTCAGCGGCTCCTTGCTGTAACTCCTCACCAGTTGTCCGAGTGCCGTCTGCGTTACTATGTCTGATTCCAAGATGCCCATTTCTGATAGCTGCAGTAGAAAAGTTAAACTATAAGCTTTACAATAACACTTATGTCTTCTGGCCGTACTGCGACTTAGGTTTGAAACGCTCGCCTTTAAAGGCAAGCTGAGGGATCACCTAAAAATCATCATAACTTTTCTGCCCATATCCCAGTTTATTTGGGGTCGGAACAACATAGAAATAAAATACGTTTATCTGCGGTGAACATGACGCAAAAAAATAACATAAACATAAAATAAAAAAAAGGTAAGGGGAAACATGCGTCACATTCACGCAAAATGGCTATCGCTCAGCATTATGCTGCGACCCTATGCAAGACAGAGCCCTGTTTTTACCCTTTGAGTACGGAACCCTAAAAATTATGAGGAAGACTCCCCGACCAGGGTAATAAATTTTTTTTCGCTAACTGTGTGCTTTGGGTCCAACTTTGCATGAAACATATTATGACTGCCTACTTTTACTAGACTAGTTAAATATAATATTATGTAAGATATAAATATTTGGGATGCATGAAGAAGCCTCCTCGTGTAGCGCAGTTTGTTCCGCCAGTTACTCAACTGAACGCTCGCGCATCCTGGACAGTCACACCCAACACCTTATTTGACTGGCCAAGTCATACCTTGCGGTAGTTGGGCTAACGCCCGCCTTGTTTGCGACCACCCTCCCACCGGAGACGGGCGTCAAGCAGCCTGCTGTGTTTCGTCGATGCGTGGAAGTTCCAGTGCCTTAGGCATCTTCTGGGCACGTTCGTTCCATCATAGACCTCATCCATCGCTTTCCATCAGGCGTGATCAAGGTCAAGAGCGGACCCATTAAGCAATAAAAAAAAAATATTTATGTACAATCAAAATACTCACATTGCTCCCAAAAATCTTAACCTCAAAATATCTTTCGAGTTTCCCGTACAGGTTCTGCGGCACCCCTTTGTATTTCAACGTCAGTTCGGAAGCGGGTCCGGACTCGAAGCAGTCAGTCTTGTTCCCTGAGTAAGTCAAGGTCAGATGGCCTTCGTATGATGCTGGATGAATGGAAATGTCCTGGTCTGAGGCCGCGTGGCTGATATCTTGTTCTCGGAGGCAGATCTAGGAAGAAAATTGCGTTTAAGATTTAGTTTGATACCTAATGGCGTGACCGCTTGGTGGGTTAGATTTAAAGGTACCCAATCCTAGGTTACGTACGCACTGTAAGGTGGGTTACTTAGCGCCCTAGAGCCTAGTGACTTAATGGGATATGTTGAAATTTTTTTTTTCTTTTTTTTATTTCGTGTAACTTGTTAAGTATGTGGAATAGGGATTTAACGTTTTGGTATATGTTTTTTGACTTTTTGGTCTAGTATCATGTAAAAGGAATACACGATTCAATAATTTTTTTGCTCGATACAAAAAAATTGCAAAGTTATATCAATTTTTTTTTACTTTTTTCGACATCACGGCGTAACGCTTAAAAGTTATTCAATGGAATTTACTTTAAAACATAGAGAATTATCATATCAAAGTTTACTCAAAGTAGTTTAAAATTGAAAATTTTTTTGCTCAAAAAGTAATAAATTCGTTTTGGCACATACGTTGTTTTATTCCGAGCGCACGCACACTAGGTGACTCGCTAATTCGCTAGGGTCAAATCTGCGTTCGCGATTTATTTGCACAAAAATGTAAACAAATATGAGTCATCATCTGCCTAGCCAAATCCTTTAATTCCAACACAATAAAGTTCAGTTTACGCGATAACTTCAAACGTTTTTATAAACTTAATTGTCATTGAAATAAAGTTTATATTTGTTTAACTTGAAATATGGTGGTGGTTTCAAACCCATTATGGACGAATGTCTCTTTTATCGTTCTCTATTATATTTAGAAATAAATTATTGATAAATACATAATTATGAAAGCTGAAAGCAAAACAAGCTGAAGCAGTCTTACCAAGGGGTATCGTATTACCCAGTAACTGGGTTGTGGAGGTCAGATAGGCAGTCGCTCCTTGTAAAATACTGGTATTCAGCTGCATCCGGTTAGGCTGGAAGCCGACCCCAACATAGTTGGGAAAAGGCTAGGCAGATGATGACATAATTATGAAAGCTATACAGGATGAAATTGAATAGGCGCGCCCAATGAAAATAATAATATTCAACGTGTTATTAAGTAAATTTAGAGCATGTCATTAATAACAGTACACACAGGTAAAAAAATACGAATATGATGTTTTAAGATTGTTGTGTTTTGCGAATGTGGTGTTTTAAGATCATGATATTTTTTGAGAATATGATATATAATGGCTGTCGCAGCCAACTGGTTAAATTAGCCGTTCAGTTAACCGCCTAACCTTTTAACTAAACTGCGGCCGTTCAACTAACGGCCTGAATGATTTTCAATTACAGTTTAGGTTGGCAGTCTTGTAACCAATCACGCGCGAGCCGAATTGGTCGCAGTAACTAAGCCAGGGCACCAGGACCAAATGGGTTAGGTTAGGTTAGAACTGTGATCAACCGCGTGCGAGCCGAGAGAGCGAAAGCGAGGCGATCACTACTTTCTATGACGATTATTACACGATTATTTTCAAGAATTTAGATTTGGGAAATGAAAATTTCTAATGATTATGTAACAGTACGGAACCTTCTACTTCGAGTTGGCGCAAGTTTTCGATTTCATCCTGTATTCTTAAAGACACAGTGATAAATGATAAAATGATTTTATATTTGTAAGTAGGTTTGCACAAACACTTTTACACGTCAATCATATTTTTTTTTAAACTAGATAAGGTCGGCGTTTCCTATCTGACTACTCTGAGAAGAAAGGCCGAAACAAACTCAGAGGTCACAGTCTCTTTTAAAGTCCAGACATAATCTTGGTCAGGTTATATGAAGACCATGTAGATCGATGTCTGAGATGGTCTTTTGAGGAAAGAACAACACAGATTGAGAGGACCTGTCCAGTCAGTGCACGCATTTGTCAGTGACATTTATTTGCGCAATATACATATTTTGTCTTCTCTCACACCTCAGTTTCCGCTATATCAAAATGATTTCCCACGTCTGCAAACCTTAACACACATACCCTTACTTTGTGAATCGTCAAGTAAAAGGTAAATGTTGTAAAAAGGTATGTCACATAATATCAACGACTGTTACATGAACTTCCTTTTACCCCTCCACTCACGCCATGTTCCCAAAGGGGTAGGCAGAAACTAAGGAACGGCACGTGCCACAATTTTCCTACTACGGCCGCTGGATGCGAGTACTATGACGTATGATGGACGAAGACTTTATAGACATGTCTGAAGTACTGTTAGAGGGGTTTATGAAAGTGCTGTTAACTTTATACGTTAACTTTATGATTTTATATTTTCTCTTGAATGTGTATGTGTGTGGCAAGGTGGTGGTGGGTGGGGTGGGTTATCGACGCCCAACTAGAAAGCCAATTCTCGTGTTTAAGAGCGTTTACGACGTACGGCATTGAATACAAACTTTCAAGCCCTTGTTTTTCGAAATGAATGAACCGATTTTAATGAAACTTCGTACGCATAACCAGGATACAAAGTTTTTAAAAGAATGAAGTGTAAAAAGTAGCCTATATGTTAATCCAGGGTCTCGGCTACCTCCATACAAAATGTTATCAAAATTGGTCCAGCCGTTTGAGCGTGAAGAAGTAACAAACATATAAACACACACACACAAACTGTCGCCTTTATAATATTAGTGTGAAGAACAATGGTATGTATTATATGTCATTGGATTCAATATGAATGAGGCTATTTTTTAGGTAAATAAAAAAATAGGGTCATCGCTTTAGATTTTGAAATAATATTTTTTGAATTTTTAAATTGGCGTAATGTTAACAAACATTAAAAAAAAAATATTTATTGAAAAAAATAAAAGTCATTTAAAGTTACGAAACAAGCTGTGTAATTTTGCCTGTTTTGTCCCCTTGACGATACAATCATTAGTCTAATAGCGGTCTATAGAATTTTTTTGCGTACGAGTCGTGTATAAGTTGCGAGATAAAAAGTGTTCTGGGACATTCTGAATTTAAAACGGGAAACCCGGGTCAGGTGGAACTTACCGTCCATTCCTTTCTTGTGACATTGTCGATACTTGGTTGTAAACCATGAACAGTTAGCTGCAAGTTAGCGTTGCCTCCCGTAGTCTCAACCTTGGTGACAGCTTCCATCTCGAAGAACACTTTCTTTGTCTCTTCTTGACTGAAACCAAATAAATTTTTATAATTTTCACACTTCACTTTAGAGGGGCCCGTGGCTAAATAATAACAGCCGCACAGGTCGATCGATCAGGTTAAGCTACGCTTGCCGCGGTTGGTCTGTGGATGGGTGACCATCTTTACATATCGAGACCCCTCCGTGCCTTGGAAAGCACGTTAAGCCGTTGGTCCCGGCTGTCATTTGTGGATCTTTGACAGTCGTTACGGGTAGTCAGAAGCCCGAAAGCCTGACAACCAGTCTTACCAAGGGGTATCGTATTACCCAGTAACTGGGTTGTGGAGGTCAGATAGGCAGTCGCTCCATGTAAAATACTGTTATTCAGCTGCATCCGGTTAGACTGGAAGCCGACCCGAACATGGTTGGGAATGGGCTAGGTAGATGATGAATTTTCATAGTTTACCAAGGACAGTAATAAAAGTTTCGACAAAAAAATAAGAATTGTACTTAGGTACTCAAAATATTAAATCATCCTGAATAAAAATGAAAAATAGACCGAATGAGATACTGAAATCTTCGAAAAATAAACACGACTATCTATTGCTATATTACTTTTCTACCAGCATATTTATATACCTAGGTAAAGGTATTTGTATTCTATTTCGCTCGCTCTTGCATCCTTTGTCGACGGAGCCCCGTGTATATATTTAATAATTATTTTGCCAAAACCTCTGTTGTCGGTAACTTAACTTTTTAGTTCAGTAATTTATTCGGAAGTTTAGTTTTTTTATTCGAAGATCAATTTTTTTTAGTCAACCACAGATCGCTGGAGATTAATTTGTTTTTCGAAACCATTATTATTTCCCCTTTTACTACATCTACGGGGTCAAATCGAATTGACTAGCGAAACTCTGCAGATTTGATTGGTATCTAAACTCGATGAAATAAAATGATTTTTGGTTGTTTTTAGGGTTCCGTACCTCAAAAGGAAAAAACGGAACCCTTATAGGATCACTCGTGTGTCTGTCTGTCTTATGGACCGATTAAGTTGAAATTTGGTACACATATGAATCTCTGTGACCCAAACATAGACGTGTAACGTAAATAAATGAGTTTTGAAAATGGGAGTCATTTTTGAGGGGTAAACAGACAATTAAAAAAAAAGTTTCGCAATCTGTACCGTGTGACATATCATAATGAAAGGACTTACCGTGAGGATCTCAAATATTTTTTTTCATAATTTTAAAATAAATTGTATTAAAGTTATTTAAGACAATAGACGGAAATTTACCATTCCCCCCCCCCCGTATCTCCGAAACTACTGAGCCTAAAATTCTGAAAAAAATACAGAAAATAGTTCTATACCTATAGATTACAGGAAAATTAATAAGAAGTCTATGATCTTGAAACAACATGGTAAAACTCTCAATATTGTGCATACAAACTTACATTTTCAGTTGGAATGTATGGGAGAACATGTTTTTCAACTACAATGTTAAGTTTGTTCTTGGGATAAATTCATTCCAACTACGGAACCCTTCATTGTGCGTGGTCCGACACGTACTTGGCCGGTTTTTTTTTTGGGGCCAGCGACCGCTGGTCGCTATCTGAGCCCTAATTCACTATGACCACTCAATGATTCTTTACTTCGAAACCACGTCAATTCCTTAGCTAATCACGCCAACTTCACGTTCATAGAGAATATTGGCTCAGAATCGGGGCCCTTGACATTTTCGAAAAATAGTGTTACAGTCAAAAAACCGATTTTAAATTTTCCATAGAAACAGAGATTCCAGTTACATATCTTATTAAATAAGACATTTCGAACATATTCTTAACAAACTTTTTAGACCTTTGTATCCCGCTTATGCGTACAAAGTTTCATTGAAATCGGTTCATTCATTTCGAAAAACAAGGACTTGAAAGTTTTTATGAAATGCCGTAAGTCGTAAATGCTCCTAACTTACCTAAAATAATTAACCAACATCGAAACATCTAACTTTGAGGTATCCTCATCAACGCTCATCTTGTTGACCTGGACCTTGAGCCGTAGGACGTCATTCGCCGTCTTCATCAGATGCTGTGGCGGCAGGATCAGACCACAGGACCCTGAGGGGGGGGAGGTGAACAGGAGTATGCTGTTCAAGATTATCAGGGATGGCTGGATTGAGGTCAGGAAGCTGAAATGTAGAGGCAAAGTTTTTAGATCAATCCATTTATATTCCAATAAATGTGGTCTTACGATGATCATTTAGATATGTTTGTTGTCAAACATCTTCCAACTATTTTAAGAGCATCATTTAACTCATTGACAGGCATTTTCGTCATCATGAACATTATTGTAGGCTGCAAAAGCATACTTACTCATAATGATTATTTTTCGATGTAAACAGCTTGTCCAATACTTCAGCTCCAGTCATCGGTCTCTCACAGTCGAAGAACACACTTTTGTCATCAACATTCTGTAAGAAAACAAGTTATTATTTAACCATTTGACCGCCACAGTCATGTACAGATGACAAAACAAATTGTGCCCAGCACGCGTCGGTTCGACTACATGACAGACTTTGACGTGATGTGGCGGTTAGTAATAGAGCTCTTTCAACAAAGCAGACAGCTAGCCTTGCCAAGGGGTATCGTATTACACAGTAACTGGGTTGTAGAGGTCAGGTAGGCAGTCGCTCCATGTAAAATACTGGTATTCAGCTGCATCCAAAATCAAAGTCATTTATTCAAACTAGGCAGAGAATCAGCCCTTTTCGAACGTCAAAATTACATATGACAGTCCCCTAAAATACCCGCCCTTCACCACTTCCTAGTGCTTTCGCTGGGGAGAAGAAGTGGCGCAACAAACTCCCCAGCAGCACAGCTGTCTGTTCAGTTAGAAAAACTTGCTTCTGTACAATAGTAAGTCATCATCTGCCTAGCCTTTTCCCAACAATGTTGGGGTCGGCTTCCAGTTTAACCAGATGCAGCTGAATGCCAGTATTTTACATGGATCGACTGCCTGTCTGACTTGATCTCTTTTATCATTGCCTATTTTTATCCATATTAAAATAATAATAAAGGGTCAAAAGGTTAAGTTATATGCGAATACATTAATTTCAAGCCCGTCAAATTTTTTTAATTAAAACCTTTTCACATTCCTGTCGTTGGTATGACAACGCGTAGGTGGGTAAACTTTATAGCAACTTTCTGGTAAGGTGCAAGCAAAAATAGCCCTTAAGATGTTAAAATTTGCTATAAATAGGTAGTGCTATGTTCAGAAAAGTTCACTTGATTCCTCCACTTGAACCTCACTCAATTGAGCACACACAATTCGAAAGCGAACTCAATTGTTTTTTAACCGACTTCTAAAAAGGAGGAGGTCCTCAATTTGGATGTTTTTTTTTATTTTTTATTATTGTTCAGGCATAACTCCGACATTTATAGACGGATTTGCAAAATGATTTTTTTAATAGTTAAGGTATGCCTCATGGGTAGCCCCATATAACTTTTATTAAATTCGCTTGAGTAGTTTTTGAGGTAGCTTCAATAATACGATTTTTTTCCACGTAATTTATTTAAAAATTTCTGTCACTGATATTTAGATAGCAAGTAGTGTTATATGAATTTGTGTGGGGTATGTACAACGTTTTTTTTTTGTATCTATGTTTTTCTTTTCTTTTCTCACCATTCTGATGTTTTTTAATACTTGTATTGTGTCTTTTGTTGCACTGAATAAACGTTTTATTTATCTATCCTTTAACACGCAACGCCTCGCGCGCCTCTGGCTGACGTCATAGCCAGAGGCGATTTTTTTCTTGTTGGATATGACGCTACGCCCACAGACGGTTAATTTTACGTAGTCAAAACCGACAAACCGCCTATACCCGTGTAAATTTGCGTACATTACTGAGAAGCCACGTGATCCAGTATCGTATTGCACTTACTTAAACTTTTCTAGTGTAAAGCCAAAAAAAAAATTTTTATTTGACAATAGCAAAAAACAAATTTATTTTCCTTCACGCCAATAGCGTGGTTATTTTATATGAAAATGTTTAGTGTCATTTTCAGAATATCAACTTCACCTCAGTTTCAGCGAAAGTGTTATAAACATTCGCATTCTAATGTCAGTTTCTCACCCGTATTCACAAACATTACTATGAGGTCTCACAGAGCGCGCGGACGCACCTGCACTTAATTATGCCTAAAAGTGTTTTTCATGGCTCCGATTGTTTACAATAAGTTGCCTAAAAGTTGGAAGGAGCTTAATAATGTACACTTGAAAAGAAAACTGAAGACACATTTAGTAAATAAAGCTTATTTTAACATTAACGAGTTCCTAGAGGAAAGATTTGTATTGACATAGCTTATTTGTTTGTTAATTTACAATGGAATAGTTTAATTCTTTTTGAATATTTTTATTATTTTTTGTTGTTGACATGATTATTCTATAACAGTCTTAATAACTTATTTTTGTTTTTTTAATGTTCTGTTTGATTTTTGTTCTTTTAAATTTTTTACAATATTTTTATTAGACTTTATTTGCTTGATTTATTGTTATTTTAAGAGAATGTTTTAATTAATTAACATTTCTTGACTTTTGCACGTCATATCGTGTGGCAAACATGCCTGTGCCTAATAATGTTGTTACCATCTTGCATGCACGTAAATATTTTCTTGTATGTAGGTATGACACACGTTTAAGCAAATAAATATTATCTTATCTTATCTCATCTTATGGAACGCTTTGAGAAATGCCTTACTTCGCATAGTACCTATTGCTACTTAGACAAGTATTATTAGCGAATATGGGTGTCAATTTCTCACGTAGATACAATTTATTACAAAACTTTTTGACATTGATTGTTTAGGTTTTGAGCTTAATTAAATATGGGAAATGGACTTCAAATATTTTTTCCCGTGGAATAAAATTAACGTCTGCAAGTTTAGGGGTGGAAAATCTGTTAACACTTTGCGGGACACTTAACGCCCCTCGACGTAATGACAATAAAACTTCTATTGTGTCTCGTTCAGCGTCCTTCAATGTATCAATACAAAAATATACCTCGTTTATCAAGATAATTATCTTGCGTTGGAAAATCAGGCCTTTGTCAACTAAGAATTTGGTTATTGTAGCAAACTCACCGCTACGCTATTGTCACCAGCAGTGACAGTGGCTGTAGTCTTCAAAGAGGAAGTTTCTACAGCAATCTGTGCGCGAGAGTGCATAGCTACACCACCTTGCTGTGCACCAGGGTTCGGCCATGTTAGTCTGAAAAACATTCAAGATATCTATCAACGTAAAATCAGTCATATACAGGCTGGCAGGGTCATTCATCAAAACACCACAACCACCCAAACACCAGCTCAGACTTTGCCGGGATCAACGGCTTAACGTGCTTTCCGAGGCACGGGGTATGTAAAGATGGTCACCCATCCATGGACTTTCCGCGGCAAGCATAGCTGAACCTGATCGATCGACCCTATACGGAAAAAGAAGAAATAAAAACCGGCCAAGTGCGAGTTTCACTCCCACACTAAGGGTTCCGTACCACCACATAATATTTAACACTACATATAAAATAACGGCAAAAAATCAAAATCAAAATCAAAAGTCATTTATTCAAACTAGGCTGAGAATCAGCACTTTTCGAACGTCAAAATTACATAAGACAGTCCCCCAAAACGCCCGCCCTTCACCACTTCCTAGTGCTTTCGCTGGGGAGAAGAAGTGGCGCAACAAACTCCCCAGCAGCACAGCTGTCTGTTCAGTTATAAAATACTCGACTGTATACAAAACTAGATCTGCAAAGTATCTAATTAACATTACAGGACACAGAACATTCAATAAAATTATTTGCCATATGTTAGCTAGCCACGCCAATATACCAACAAATACCATAAAAATCTATACGTACTCAAGCTAAAATAAAAATACTAAATCAAAAGAAATAAAATAAAAATAAAAACTACCTAAATAAAAGCCTCCAGGTATAAAGGGCGTGACAACTTACATATTTATGCAATGCTGGGTTCTGTTCACATAGCTGTCACCTGAAGGCACAAATGATAGACCAGGACCATCAAAGTAAAAATTAATAAACAAGTTAGGTATTACTAATAACAACAATAAAACCATGGTCAGCAAGACGACCAGTCACCACAAGCAGCACCCGTTCACGAGCATAACGCAAAGATCAGCCATTACCCCCCTCGCCATATTTGAGGGAAGGAGGCAACCCGACCCCCGACGCTACCGCAAGCAGTGACATCTAAGGGAGCATGACGAACTTGCTGCCGGTTACTCAGGCAAGAATAAAATGATCAATCATAGAGGTCGCTAGCTAATCACTTATTGCAATCAACTCATTACAAAACATTGAAATGAATTGATTATGTCAATAATAAATTAAAATAAAATTAAACTGAATTTACTTATACAGTAAACAAAAAAAAAAAAAGAAAAAACAATTACATGAACTCATATAACCTGTCAGTAAGCTAATTCTGGAGAAAGAACATAAACATTGTCTTGAGTTAATCAGGCCGACCAACTATTCTTATCGTTATCGTAATGACGTTTGTTGTATGGGAGCCCCCTTAAATATTTGTTTTATTCTGTTTTTAGTATTCGCTGTTATAGCGGCAACAGAAATACACATTCTGTGAAAATTTCAACTGTCTAGCTATCACGGTTCATGAGATACCGACTGGTGACAGACAGACAGACGGACAGTGTAATCTTAGTAATAGGGTATCATTTTTACCCTTTGGGTACATAATATACATAATTAGCCTAGTTATAATGTTCCCACTGTTGGGACACAGGCCTCCTCCCTGTGAGAGGGAATGGGCCTTAATCCACCACGCGGGCCCAGCAGTGCGGGTTGGTAGATGTCACATGTCTTCGAATTTTTTGGTTCTAGGACATGCTAGTTTCCTCACGATATTTTCCTTCACCGTTTTGAGAGCAGTGGTGATGAAATTACACAAAGTAAAGCGCCTGTCTGGGTTCGAACCTACGACGTACAACTCGAAAGTCGCGGCCGTTACCACTGGGCCACTGCTCCTTTGGGTACAAAACCCTAATAAAAAGCAGTAGAATTCTATACTTACTCTAAAGACTGGTCAGTATTTGAGAACGAGACGTTAAACTTCATCGGCAGGTGAGCAACTAAGGACTGCTGGATGCGAGCGGAGTGATGTGACTGCACCAGCGGTCCGTCTGTCGATAGTGTCGTTACAGATGTGCCTTGGTATCTGTAGCATAGAGGAAACATTTTAATAGGGAAATCTACAGGAAGAAAGAATCATAATAAAAAGTACTCTGTGGAAAGAGTTATGACTGAACTAGCTTCCGCCCGCGGCTTCACTCGCGAGGTATGTCGATAAAAACTATCCTATGACCTTCCCCTGGATACAATCTATTTCTCTGCCACATTTTATCGAAATCCGTTTAGTGGTTTAGGCATGCAAAGGTCACATACAGACTGACAGAGTTACTTTCGAATTTATAATATTAGTATGGATAATATACTAGCTGCGCCTGGCGGTTTCACCCGCATAAGTGTCGATGCCGTGACCCGTGGGAATATCGGGATAAAAAGTAGCCTATATGTTAATCCAGGGTGTCAGCTACCTCCATACAAATTTTAAAATTTTATCAAAATTGGTCCAGCCGTTTGAGAGTGAAGAAGTAACAAACATATAAACACACACACACACACTCACAAACTTTCGCCTTTAAAATATTTGTGTTATTCGTTTAGATAAAGGAAAACTTGCAATAATTTCTATGTAAAATCTACTTGTATTTAGAGAGAGAGAGACATCATTTATAGCCTTAAGGCGGAGACTGACTTGTACCGTTTGTTTGTAATGTATAATTCGAGGCGGTCTTGTTACAATACGGCGACTCTTACGAACTCTTGGCTCAAGTGTGCTCCATCCATTTTGGATCATAATGTCAGACGTAGAGGTTGTGTGTGCTTCATTGCGACGTGCACTGACTTGTAATGTAACACTCAAAGGGATTCGCGAAAAAACCGAAAGTCGCGTGGAGCACGCGGCGCTCGCCGCGAATGATACATTACAAACTAACGTTACAAGTCAGTCTTTGGTTTCTGTTACACGAACGCGATACATTACACCAAAATGTTACAAGTCAATCTCCTCTTTTAGGGGTAGGCTGCACTGCTAATCAACCATACATGCAACGCTTACCTAATATGAAGATCATTCTTCCACGTCTCATCCTGAGAAGATGGCGCCGTCAAATTACCTCTTATTGAAGTAAACGATAATATTGTAGACTGCAGTCGTATTGGCGTTCCTGGTGACAGACACAAAACAAATAAAATGTAAGCTTACTCATGTAGCAAATGATCCAAGGGGCTAAATAATAACAGCCGCACAGGTCGATCGATCAGTGTGATCTTTACATACCGAAACCCCTCCGTGCCCCGAAAATCACGTAGTCGTAGTCAGAAGTCCGAAAGTCTGACCACCAGTCTTAACAAGTGGTATCGTATTACCCACTGGGTTGTGGAGGTCAGATAGGTATTCGCTCCATGTAGAATGCTGGTATTCAGCTACATCCGATTAGACTGGAAGCCTACTCCAACATAGTTGGGAAAAGGCTAGGCAGATCGCGGGCCTGCGGACGGCGAGTAATGGGTAGCTCGCCGTCCGATCAGGACCAGGCCCGTGCCGGACGGCGCGTATGTGTTCCACGCGCGCCTCAAAGAGATGTCAGCATCAAAGGAGGGGCCCGTTAGGGCCGAAGCCTGCCGGGGCAGCGGGATTGTCCGAAAGGGTTACCGCTGCCCCGGAACATAAAGGGCTAAGGAAGGAACACGGATGGGTTTTAGTCAGTAAGAGTCTGACACTCCCTTCCGCTCCACCCAGAGCGGGAGGGGTCATTGGATGATTTCCCATCCTTAAAAAAAAAAAAAAAAAAAGGCTAGGCAGATGATGACTCATGGAGCATGTGATGCCAGAAACCAGTTATTTTTTTATGTTATTGGCTAGCACTCAAGCAGACACCCTATTTGATTGAAAGTTATCACCGCTGCATACATCTGCAGTACCGGTGTTAACACAAGGTTTTATACTATTTGACAAAACTCGAATGTCAGACTTTGATGTAAATAGTTAAATACTCCTGCGCCATCCTATCTTCCTGGCTCGGCGTACTCAAGATTCAAGATTCTTTTTGTTTTTTTTTGTTTTTACTGTACTGCTGCGGCTGCTGAAAACCTCAAGCGGCGTAAGCATACCAAGTAACCTTATCAGCAATTATATTTTCGGACCGTTCGGGGTATTATATTATCTGTGGTTCGGGGTCGAAACCCTCCGTGGAGTCTGAGTGAGTTCATGGTATCTTTATGGAAATCTCGAAACGGCTGCACTTCCCGTGACCCAAGGGCTGACCTTTTACCTTGGTCAAAGGCTAAGCATTGACATACAACGTGGCAATGCCGCCAGTCTCTTGGGTACATTACCAGTCGACAGCGATGCGGACGAATTTTTCGACGCCATAATTTATTTTGTTGAATAGAGTACCTGTCAGATTTGTGGCGTCATCAACAGCGCCACATGCGAACTACGCATCAGAATGACTACACGCGAAGTTCTGCATCGCGCAAGTAAAGTTTACCGTGCAACTATAGCATATATACAACGTCCCTACATCAATCGCAGTCGATAGCCTGGAGGATCCTCCCGTTTCTATGGAGGATGAGTGAATTTTACACCCTGTTCCTCATGCCTTTAAAAGATAACCAGAATAGCTTACCCATCCCGCTTGGTATGTTAACATCAGTCTGGAAGGGGTAGTACACTATTTGCTGGTTGACATGGCTTCCAAACCGTAAGAAGTCTTCTATGTAAGCCACTGAAACAGAAATCATTACAACTTTTTGTCAAGTGCACCCGCTTATCGACCCTTGAAGGTCAACTGTCAGAAAAAATATGGGAATTTCCTTTCTGTTTTAAGATAAAAAGAATAAAACTGCAAACCAGTAACAAATAACAATTAAAATTTAAAAGTATAGGTACTTACAGTCTTCCCCGCTACCGGTTTCAAACCGGGACTGATTCATGTGTGTTGCGAAGACCGTCTTATCATGTATCTTGATAACCACATCTATATGAACCTGAGCAAACAAACATTGATTGTGATTACCATCATCCTAGACCTCTAGACGTGTGAAATCCCAAGTTAGTTAGGGTACGATTTCAATACATTCAAGTGCTGCTGAATTTATTCGTTCAACATCTGCGAAGCCTTTTCCCAACTATGTTGGGGTCGGCTTCCAGTCTAACCGGATGCAGCTGAATACCAGCATTTCACATGAAGCGACTGCCTATCTGACCTCCACAACCCAGTTCCTGGGTAATACGATACCCCTTGGTAAGACTGGTTGTCAGACTTTCGGGCTACTGACTACCCGTAACGACTGTCAAAGATCCACGAATGACAGCCGGGACCAACGGCTTAACGTGCTTTCCGAGGCACGGAGGTCTTGGTATGTCAAGATGCTGAATTTATTCATTCCTGAGTATTATATTAACAATCGATGTACCGAAACCAGCCAAACAAACTACAAAAATGATTGTATGAATGACAGGAGAGAGATCAGGCGAGTTGTTACTGAGAAATTCTTAATAGAAAAACCCAATGACACTTCGCTCGATCTGCCGGTCGATTCTGTTAGAATCTCACCGTGAGAAGTTAGGTGAAGTGAGCTGTCATTCCACTTATTGCTAGGATTGACACTATTGACAGCTCACTTTAAGCTCACTTCACCTATGTTTTCACGGTGAGATTTTTTCACAAAATAGCACTACTGGGTATCGAACTACGCTTAGCAATTGGTCTAGTGGTTTACACCAGCAATACTGCCAAAGCAATAGAGTTTCTTCTATACTTCATACGTCAGTTAGAGGTACCAAGGAATGACTATGACGTCATCATCAGCAGCCTATAGCAGTCCACTGCTGGAGATAGGCCTCTCCTATTGTACGCCGTTCAACTCGATTTTCGACTAGTAGTAAAAATAAATACCTTCTCAGGCACCTTCACAGCCCAAGCTTTCATCTTCTTCAGGACTTGGATCAGGTCTTCAATCTTTAGGTTATTTTCGTTGAAGTTGTTGAATTTCTTGAACAGGCTTGTGGCTACACCTTGCATTACAACGAAGATCTGGAACAGCCGTGAAAGTAATTCGGTAAGTCAGTGCTCGGAGTCGGTCGGGCTGGTCCACGAATTCAGGGTCGCTCAGTGCGCTATGGAACGAGTTATGCTCGGAGTCTCTTTGAAGGATAATCAGGAATGAAATTATTCGGAAAAGAACCGGAGTTACCGACATAGCTTGTAGAGTAAGCAAACTGAAGTGGCAGTGGGCTGGCCATGTCTGTCGAAGGACCGATGGCCGGTGGAGCAGATGAGTCCTGGAGTGGAGACCGCGTATCGGCAAGCGTAATGTGAGACGCCCCTCAGCTAGATGGACGTCCACCTTATGAAGGTGGCTGGGACGGACTGGATGCGGAAGGTGGAGGACAGGGTGCGCCACAGCACCCCACAGCTGCAATAGGCTGAGTTGATTGAAGTCAGTGATCTCGGATTTTATCAAAAGACTCTAGGTCAGAAAAACATGTTCTCAAAAACGGTGAAGTGTGTGTGATTTTGGTGAAGAAAAACATCGTGAGGAAACTGGCATGTTCTAAAACCAAAAGTTTGACGACATGTGACATCTACCAACCCGCACTGGGCCCGCGTGGTAGCAGTATTTCATCCCACGCCCTCTCACACAGAGAAGGCCTGTGTTCCAGCAGTGGGGACTTTTCTTTTTTCTTTAACATATACTGTCCCACTGCTGGGCAAAGGCCTCCCCCATTTCCTTCCAAATTTCCTTAAGCTGTGCTTTTTCCGTCCAGTCGGTCAGGAACGAGTCTAAATCGTCACGCCAGCGTTTCTTAGGCCTGCTTCGGTCACGACGGCCGTCTTCAGGCACATTATATAGACTGTTTATGCGTATGCTCACTAGTTCACTGCAGTGCAAACAAGAAACTACTGAAGCTGCCAAACTCACATCAGTCTTAAAAGGCCTTCTTCCACCAGTGCACAGCCTAGCCCCAATAAAGTTCGGCAGCACTCCCTCGGAGTCACCCACACTGAAGACCTGGAGAGAAGCAGCGCTGTCCTCTTCTTGGGCGCTGATAATGTAGTTGTTGGTAGCCCAGTACAGAGGGTCTGGGTTCGAGACCTGGTTGACAATGAAGGGGACGTAGAAGGAACTGGAGAGGAAAAAATACAAAATAAAAATGAGTCATTAATCTTCCCACTGATGCGACTCAAGTCTATCTGTGTATATTCTATAAATTTTATTCAGAAGAAAAAAAGAGTCGTCATCTGCCTAGCCTTTTCCCAACTATGTTGGGGTCAGCTTCCAATCTAACCAGATGCAGCTGAATACCAGTATTTTACATGGAGCGACTGCCTATCTGACCTCCACAACCCAGTTACTGAGCAATACGATACCTCTTGGTAAGACTGGTTGTCAGATTTTCAAGCTTCTGACTACCCGTAACAACTGTCAAAGATCCACGAATGACAGCCGGGACCTTCCCGAGGCACGGAGGGGTATCGGTATGTAAAGATGGTCACCCGTCCACAGGCAAGCGTAGCTATACCTGATTAATCGACCTGTGCGGCTGTTTTTATTTAGCCAGGTACCCCTATCACTCTCTATAAAGAGTATAGCTTAGAATGTAGCGTTACGCTTTAATGGCGACATTAATTTAACAAACGTATAGGGTTTCGGCTTTTCGTTTTATAAACATACTAGCTTCCGCCCGCGGCTTCGCCCGCGAGGTATGTCGATTAAAAACTTTCCTATGTCCTTCCCCGGGATGCAATCTATCTCTCTGCAAAATTTATCGAAATCCGTTCAGTGGTTTATACCTCGCGGGCGACGCCGCGGGCGGAAGCTAGTTTGTTATAATATATTTTAAGTTTTATGTTATTGAAGTTTTATTTCATTTTAATGGTTGGTGTAATGGCTCAATTCCGATGAATCGAGCCCTTGCACCCGAATTCCGACGAATGGAATTCGTTTCAGTAAGATTTTTAAAAAAATTCTCACAGTTCTTCGTCTAATTATTGAATACTTATACTTTCTTATTAACTACTAGCAATGCCCCACGGATTCACCCGCACAAGTTTCGATGCCGTGGGAATATAATCCGATGTATTAATCCTGGTTATGAACTATCTGTGTGCCAAATTTCATCCAAATCCGTTTAGTAGTTTTTGCGTGAAGCAATGGCTTGAAAGTTTGTATGAAATACCGTACAGCGTAAACGCTCATGTTTGTAACTGCATAGCCTCTATAAATTAATAAAACTATTTGATCGTTTGACGGGTAATTAAAAAAAACTTACGTGGTCCTATATCCCGAAAAGTACTTATTAGCTTCCAAATTCTTTATAGTCGCAAACCAGAATCGTTTCAGCTGGCTGTTGACACAGCTTCTGATGTAATTATGTATGAACATGAAGTCTGACTCTCGAACGTTGGACGAACCTAGGAAGGTGTGGAGAGCTATGATTCTTAGCTGTATGCTCTCTGTGTCGTTTGTTATTATTGGTAGTGTCGTTTCTAATATCTGAAACAGGAATAATACATTTTTACTTGGTTACTTTCAAAACAATGTATGTTCCGCAGATATAGATAGACCTAGATAACGCAAGTATCACGATCTGTATGAAAACGTGCCATTTTTGACTACCTGCTATGACGTCACAAGCATTATTTAGTGATGGGAAAATCAAATCGATTCAAAGACGCCGCCGCGTGCGGCACCCGTCTCGGTTTCCGCACTTAGTCCTTCAGTGGACCATTGTGCGTGGGCCATGGCGGCCGATGGTGGTTATTCCAACCAGCCCACCTCCCTCCAGAAGCTGATTAGGTCTCCTGGTCTTTTGAGAACATCTGTGTACGATGTAGGTGTCCCGAGGGTTTGTGTGCTGATCTGGGTGACGCCTGTGCACTCAAAGAGCACATGCGCATTGGTTTTATCAGCCTCCATGCAAGCTCTGCACAGGGGGCTGTCCGTTATGCCTATTGTGCGTACACACACGTTTTTCTGCATGTGTTGTATCGACTGTATAGAGGTGACCAGACTTGCGCAAAAAGTTTCGTAATTCTTAAGAGGAAAGCGGTCGGAGAAACTTTTGAAAAATCCTAATTAAAAAGTCATAATTCGAGGTTCGGCTCTCGCCTATTTCCTCCTCCAATATTGGACCAATTTAAAAGAGATTTCATGAACTGAATAAGAAGGATATATACTGTGTCCTTAAGTTTTTCTTTTTTCATTAATAGTTGTCAAATTTTTACACTAGGCCTTTGTTGACATCGGCAACTTTGAGCATTTATGAGGGTTCCAGTGCTTATAAAAATAATGTATTATCAAAGAGGAAAACATAGGGATATACAAGTAGTTAATATTTATCATTAGCAGCGCCCCACAGTTTCACCCGCATAAGTTTCGATCCCTTAGTAATATCGGGAAAAAAATATCCTATGTCCTTTCCCGGGACATAAACTATCTCTATACCAAATTTCATCTAAATCGGTTCAGCGGTTTTAGCGTGAAGGGGTAACAAACAGACAGACACATAGTCGCATTTATAATATTGGTATGGATAATATAGTATGGACTCTGTAAAAAATAATTGCTTTATGGTCATTAACCAGCATTTCCTCTTAATCCTTAAAACAATCAAAGGTCGATGTCGCATCCAGTATCCCGCATGATATTTGGTATCTTAACCTACGACATGCCCAGCTAAATTAAAAGTAAATACCGTATAAGGATCCTCAGTCTTCGGACTACCAGCCAGGGCTGCCCACAGCCTCTCGTGTTTATCTCTCGTTGTGTCAGTATGTATGATCCTCGTGTAGGACTCGGCTGAATACCCTATGTTGCACAGACCTTGGAGCCAGATCATTCTGTCTAGGTATTGGGGACAATCTAAAAAAGAAGAAATTGTTTTTTACATCTGTAAAGATTGACGCCTCAGGAGGATGGTTGAGGAAGGCCAAATAAAAATATAAATAAAGCAAATAAGTTTATTTGGCCCAGGCTAAAAAAAAAAAAAACGTACGACACACAAAAATAAAACAGAAAAAAGTTACTTAAAATAGTATTGTGAGGCCCAGTTCAGCATAAATGTCAGAAAACGAATGCTTTTTTTATGGATGGGAAATCATCAATTGAGGTCCCGCTGTGGGTTGAGTGAGAGGGAGTGTCAGACTTTTACTCAAAGTCAAAGTCAAAGCATTTATTTCAAATAGGCACATAAAAGGCACTTTTCAACGTCAAAAATTACAATGAAATAGAATTGATTCTAGTCGCCCCTTCCAAAAGGTAGTTTTCGTATGGAGAAGAATGGGCAAGAAACTCCACCGTTACTCTTTTAAAATGTTTTAAAATATTTTGCATACATTAATTATATAATAAAATAATATGTGAAGACGATGCACCTAAAATAAAATTACTATACCACAATAGGTAAAACAATTAAAAATGAAACCATGACATATAAATTAATAATCTGATAGATACATGGTGCTCACTGACTTAAACTTATCCATGTTCCTTCTTTGCCCTTTGCGTTCCGGGGCCACGGTAACTCTTTCGAACAATCCCGCGACCCGGAGACAACTAATGCCTGACGCTGGTTTTCAACTGGACCCTATGTCACGAGGACGTCTAACGGATGTCAATCAGTTTCATGACGTGTGTAAATATTAAAAACAAAAATGGATGGTCCCGTTTTTACCGTTTGGGTGTGGAACCCTAAAAACCAAAACGTTTGTCAACTCACCACTGTACATCCGAAAATATTTCACGACAATATTATCAAAATAATCCTGCTTGACTTGCGAAGTCTCCATGGTCTTGTGCAACAGCGTCGCGAAGCTGAGTATCCCAGCATGTCTGATGTCATGGGGGAAGTCCAGCCCCAGCTTGCTGAGGACCTCCAACTCCTCGAGGAGAGCCTGGTTCGGAGCTGCCACGTTGAATGGCAGCTTTCTTATGAGGGAAAGGAGGGCTGCGTCTTCTACTTTTTCCTAAAAAAGTAGATAGGCTTACAAAACTTAAAGGTGTTTTAGAATACGAATCGATAGAACTTTATACCTAATTCTTTTATATTTTACTAGCTGCGCCCCGCGGTTTCACCCGCGTAAGTGTCAATCCCGTGGGAATGTCGGGATAAAAAGTAGCCTATATGCAGTAAGTCCAGGGTGTCAGGTGCCAGCTACCTTCATAAATTTTTTTATCAAAATTTGTCCAGCCGTTTGAGCGTGAAGAAGTAACAAACACTCTCAAACTTTCGCCTTTATAATATTAGTGTGATTTACTTTGCTCAAATAAATAAAATAACTATATACAATTCTATCGATTGGTATTCTAAAAAATCTCAACCATTTATGCAAAAGTGGGTCAGCTAATTGCTATATCTGACTGTACAAAATTACTTACAGACATAAAATCATTTAAGTAAATCTTGCCATTAGATCCCCAGTAACATCAATGACCAATAATAAATACTAACCTTCTCCTCCAGCACCAAGTATTTGATGAACCTCACACAGGCGTCACTCCTGGCATGAGGCAGTACCTCGATGAAGATGTTCCTGGCTGTCTCCAGCTCATAGCTGGTGCCCAGGACCAGGTCATCGAACAGCCTTATCAGGGTTTCATGGTTTAGTCTTGAAATGGTGCTGAAAGGGACAGTAATAAATAAGTTGTTTTATTTTTTTTAACATGTATTAACATCGTGCTTGTAGTTCTCGATAGATTAGGCAGAAGTGCAATTAAATGTAACTACACAAAAACAGTAATGTTGTCCCGCATGTAATAGAGGGCGAGCATATTGCGATCAACTGCCACAAATCTAAACCTTGGGCAGCGATAAGAACTTCCTAAAGGAAAAATTCAATGAAACTTTGCCCGAACCAACGATCGACCCCAGGGGGTCTAAAAAGGCCAAGGGACAAGGTTACTTCTGGCGTATTCTATTGTCGACCGCTTCACTTACGAACAGGTGAGATACTGATATAACCAAAGTATTTAAAACGAAATGAATTTTGTATTCAACATTGTGTTAACTTACTTCAAAAGATCAATGAAATCTAAACTGTGTATGAGTGAGGCATTTCTCACTATGTTGTCGGCGTCAATTCCTTTTCTGGCAATCTTCAGTAGTATCTGTAAATACACCATTATTTATTAGAAACTAGTGGACCCCACGGACGCTGCACACGTAGCTTAACCAACACTATCTCTAGTCTACTGTCCAAAGATCTTTCTTGAGTGCCTAGCCTTTTCCCAACGATGTTGGGGTCGATTTCCAGTGTAACCAGTTGCAGCTAAGCAGTATTTTACATGGAGCGACTGCCTATCTGACCTCCTCAACTCAGATAATTAATTGACTTTGACTTTGTTTTCTAGAGAAAGCATTCACAAAAACAGACGAAGTCCTTGAGAACAACGAGCTGATGTGCTGTCGCACCACTGATGGTCGACATATCGTACTGTCGCCCTAGCATTTGTGGACATAGCCCTGGCATTTGTTGACATATTGTACTGTCGCCCTAGCATCTGTCGGAATATTGTACTGTCGCCCTAGCATTTGTCGACATATTGTACTGTCGCCTTAGCATTTCTCGACATAGCACTAACATTTGTCGACATATTGTACTGTCGCCCTAGCATGTGTCGACATATTGTACTGTCGCCCTAGCATGTGTCGACATATTGTACAGTCGCCCTAGCATTTTTCGACATAGCCCTAGCATTTGTCGACATATTGTACTGTCGCCCTAGCATTTGTCGACATATTGTACTGTCGCCCTAGCATTTGTTGACATATTGTACTGTCGCCCTAGCATTTGTCGACATATTGTACTTTCGCCCTAGCATTTGTCGCGTCTTTGTTTGTCGCAGCTTTAATGCGTAGGTAGTCTTGATACAAACCTCATACGTAGTTTTCTTCAAAAAAGCTTGACTGAGATTCCTGATACCATTGGAAGGGTCTCTAAAGTCACTGGCCACGTACTGTATGGTCGTTTGAAGTAGGTTTATCTTCTCTACGCCCTTGACTGCTACGTCGTGATCATATGCAAGGGATAAGCTGAAAAGAATAGAAGATGGTGGGACGCCGTCAGGCTAGCTGGAGCAACGATCTTCGCAGGATGGCTGGTAGCAGCTGGATGAGAGTTGCCAATAATCGAGCTAAGTGGCGTGCAATTGCAGAGGCCTATGTCCAGCAGTGGACTGCTGTAGGCTGATGATGATGATAATGAAGATGATGATGGAAGTTGAAGTAAGCATTAGAAACGTAAGCTCCTATAACGTATTCAAAGTAAAAATCTTAAGCATGTTGTATATATGAAGCAATATTAGCAAAATCCTTCAAAATGATTCAGATTGCGATTGATATTGTGTTACTCAATAAATGAGGGTGCAGAATTAGATTCTAGAGAGAGATCTATAGTCGAACTTATTAGATTAGATTAAATTAGATACATTCTATAGTCGAACTTTTAATTAGCTGCATTAAAATGACAGCATATGTGTTACTTAAATGACTGAAATTGGCGTCTTTTTGTTTTTTCGGGGCCATCAACCAAATCTTGTTTTTCTAGTACAGAATAGTGTAACAAACGAAACTTATTTTGACATGCATATCTCTAAACGCAGTCCAAAATGAGTTATTTTGAAGTGTCATTTTATTGCAGCTAATTAAAAGTCGGAGTATAAGTCGAATGTGACGACATTTTGTTCCGATTGCTAAAATTCAATTGACTTACTCAGTGTTCACAGCTAAAATGTGGTCATGTGTTTTATACTGATAACTTCCTCTCAGCTCCACTGAACTCAGTCCCTTGTAATCGTCGAGTTCATACGTTCTCTCTGCTGACGATACAGAGTCTATCTGGAAAATTAAATTATTTCTTTAGCCATAATCATAACCAGTTAATAAAAAAAAAACCTAACTTAACGAAGAATTGCACAAAGAATAAGCATTGC
Source organism: Gortyna flavago (assembly GCA_963669345.1). Taxonomy (NCBI): domain Eukaryota; kingdom Metazoa; phylum Arthropoda; class Insecta; order Lepidoptera; family Noctuidae; genus Gortyna; species Gortyna flavago. The sequence continues at coordinate 1,700,748 of OY770155.1, read as the reverse complement.
CATCCAACGTGGCAATGCTGCTGCCTTTTGGGCACTTATCCCATTGACAGCGATGCGGACGAATTTTTTGATGCCCAATGAGTTCCTGTCTTTTTATTTTCCTTTTTTTTTATTAAACACTTGTATATAGTATAATATAAATATATTTTAGAACACAATATGGTTAATGAAATAAAAATATTTAATGCTAACTTAACTAAAAGTATACAGAAACTAAAATATAGAGTCGAAAAATTCATCCGCGTCGTTGTCGACTGGTAATGTACACAAGAGACTGGCGGCATTACCACGTTGTATGGCAATGCTTAACCTTTGGCCAAGGTAAAAGCCAGCCCTTGGGTCACGGGAAGTGTCAAGTTAGGATTAAATTAGGATTTTATTTTGTTTTTTTTATTAATTAGTTATCTACCAACCCGCACTGGGCCCGCGTGGTGGATTACGGCCCACTCCCTCTCACCGAGAGGAGGCCTGTGTCCCAGCAGTGGGAACATTATAGGCTGATTATGTTTTGTATGTAAAAAATAATTAGTTAGGTATTATTTATTATTTGCTTATTTTACTATTTCAATAAATATGTTATTTTGCCATAATCAACAGATCAGGGGGCCTAAAAAGGCCACTTTGGCAGATTCATATCACGCAATTCATTTGTTTGACAGTTTCACACCTATATATCCCTGAAGGGTTAGGCAGAGGTGTACCTATAGCATTTCACGAATCTCCAAAAAACTGTCATACAGATGAAATTGTGTGTTATGAATTGTTTAATGATTCTGCCAAAGTGGCTTTTTTAGGCCCCCAGTAATCTATCATTAAAATAAAAATAAGTACTCAAGAACAAATAGGGACCTAGTTCTTTAATCTCCAGTGACGTTAGGTCACTCTGATGCTACGGCAAAATTGTCGAGATAAAGCGAACTCCACTTCACGTGCTCGCTCTAACACGCCGCTAGAGGTCTCGCGAGAAAGAGATCATCTCAACAGAGAGCGCGCGAAGTGTAGTTCGCAACGTTGAACAGAGCGAGACGTTGAGCGGTGTGTGTCGCGAGTGCACCCGTAGCGTTAGAGATCACGACTTTGTGACCCCCAAAACGTCATACCCCAAAAACTGGGAGCTAAAACCTGGTGCCTTCTTTAGGTACATTAAAACTTCTAGTGCTACGTAAATTTTTAAGGTGAATTCAACTTCAATACAATAAATAAGAACAAATTAGTACTTAATAGATATGACTGTTGTAGATTAAAATAAATTTCAAGATGAGGTGTCAAATGCGTAAGTTCGTGCAGTGGTGAAATCTAAATCGGGGAACTAAAAAAGTGGACTGAAATGACTGGATACTCACCACAGCTCTTCCAGAGTATGCTGATGACCAAGGCACAGAAGCCCAGCTGTTTCGACTCCTGGCAGTAGGCACCTTGAGACTGGTGTACTTCTTGATGATGTTGCCTTTCGAGAGGTAAATCATCGCGCATATATCGTCGAGACATGGCTGGAAGAAGTGGAATATTTTATATTGAAATAAGTTTTATATAATGTCTATATTTATTCGTATATGTACTAGAACAGAGACCCCGCCGTCGCATAACCAAAAACCCCACAGAGAGTACGCCTACAGTTTCATCAGAGGAAAACATTATAGACTGATTATGTAAAAAATCACACATTTTATTGGTGTAGTGGTATCTACAAACGCCACATGCGAACTACGCATCATACTGACGTCACACAAAATCCTGAATCTCGCAAGTAGAGTTTACCGACCCGACATGAATCATCGGGGAATTGCCCGCCAGACAACACCCGTCTGGTCGGAGGATCCTTTCTTTTCTATATAGGATGAGTGAACTTTACACCCTGTTCCTCATACCTCTATACTTTTGACCCCGAACATGAACGTCAGCGCAGCCTTCGTGCAAATACTTCAGCGTGACGTCATCAACATCACTCCCGCAAGCTTTAGCAGCGAGTCAGCCAGCCAGCACCCACGGCTTCAACGGGTATCCTGACGACCAGCATGCAGCGTCCGCGCATACGTTCATCAGTTAAAACAACTCTACTAACCTCATTCACAGAGTAGGTTCCAGTGTTCTTAGTCAGTTGGAAGTTGATAGATATAGCTCGCTTCAGATTCACAGACCAGGCAGGCTCTTGATGGCCCACGTATATTGACTCGATGTAGCCGTTTTCCTGAAAAATTAAACATATTTTGTTACTTTAAATTATTTAAGGCAAAAACACCCCGTCCCTCTGTGGTTGTGTTCAAAAGGATGGGCTGTAAATAGGCAATAGGTACTCGTAACAGCGTTTTCCTATTCTCCAATGGCACGCTGATGCTCCGTTAATCGCTGATTGCAGAAATTTATGGTAGTTTTGGATTAAGTATACTGGAAAAGTCCACCAAACTTTAACGAAACTGCCACAAGTGTGTATCATCAGTTGTACGTCGTTTAGTACGTCTGACGCATCGCATGACGCATTATTCAGGATACAGGCGCAGCCTAGTTTGGGGACCGCAGTAAAGATCCAAATGATTATGGCTAACAGCTACAGACCGACATTAAGTTAAGTTCATTATAAAGTAATACTTGTAACATTGGTTCAATAAAGTAAAGACTAGGTACGTTGAAGACAAGGTAGTTTGGCAATAATTCCTTCTGCACATGTGGCTTCCCTGGCATTTCACACACACACTTTGCACTTCATTAACGGCATAACTACGTTAAATGTCTAACGATAATTATTATTATTTTTTTTTTTACAAACTTCTCTGACATAATTATTCTTTTTATTATTTGACATTATATACAGACAATTCTAATTTCAACTCTATAATAGTGGTTGTAATAGCAATCATATCATTTTTAATAGATTTTTATGTTTTATTTATCCTTTTGATAGATTCTTTTGTATTTTGTAAATGTGAGGACTTTGTAGGCCTTGACTTTAGATCTGTAGACATTTTTTATTTTATCAAGTACCTGGTACTTGTTGACAGGCCTACGCTGTCCTCCCATACCTATTGTAATTTGAAAACATTGTAGAAGCCTATTATTTTTAAAAGAGTAACCGTGGAGTTTCTTGGCGGTTCTTCTCCATAGGAAACGACCAATCGGAACCGTGCACCTAGCTTCTGACGTTTCATAAGTGCCCATGTAGGTTTATGTGAAATAAAATATTTTGATTTTGAACCCTGGGATGTCAGCTGCGCTATGTTACTTTCCTCGTTATCTGTCATTCAATATCTGTCATTTCATTATCTCTGTCATTAACTAATCTTTATACATTGCACATACATTAAACACAGGTACCTGATACTTCTTGGAGAAGGAGGCGTCGGGTTGGCAATCGCCTTGGCGCCTAACACGCCGAAACCCGCTTACCAAACTAGGTAGGCGGACCTTTGGGGTCGCGGGCGCACAGAGTGGGGACTCTGACCGCCCACTAAGTGACCCCAGGGAAGACGGTGCACAGTGCACAGTGGTCACGTGCTGCAGTGCATAGCGAGGCTCAGGGGAATCCCCTTTACAATCTCCCCAGGGATGTGCCTTACAGGCGTTGCACGGGGGGTTCCGGAATTGGTCTTTTAAGAGGAACCGTGACCACCCCTATGTGCTGATGGTGATCACCGGAGTGGTTTTATTTATATAAAAATCCCACACTCCCCGACCTCCTTCCCCAGAGGTCGGGAGCCTTATGAAAGTTTGCACGCGACAAAAAGAAAAAACTACCTGATACTCCAACTCCCAAGGTTCTTGCAAGACTTTATCATCAGATGTTTCCAAATCACGTACAGAACCGTCGTTGGTACAACATACTGTTTTCTGAAAATTAAGAAACCATAATAATTATTATACCTAGTCAATCAAGTATCTTGACTTGGCTCGCGAGGCTGTCGACATGTAGGATGTGGACTCAGCGATCATTGTGCCGATAGTCGTGACAGCCAATGGGTTAATAATAGCCAAGAGCCTCGACCAGCACCTAAGGAGGCTCTCGTTGGGCAGCTGGATCAAGGGCTTGATTCAGAAAGCGGTACTTCTGGACACGGCCCGGATTGTTAGGAGGTTCCACTCTCTGGAGCCCTGACCACCCGTAGCTTGGACTCTGTTCCCGATACCGGTGGGCTACTATTTTTTTATATTTTTAAATGTTTTTTTTATATTCTAATATTTAAAAATATAATTTATGTATAAATAAAGAATTAGAGGACATAATTTTATCGCGGACTAGTTGATCGACGAGGTTGCACTTGCCTCAAACGATAGATATGTTTTCATACGCAACCATACTGGATTGGCAAACAAAAATCGTAAACAGTCACTATTGTGGGGGGTTATGGAAGGCCGAAAGCCAGTAATTCTGATCAAAACTTAATTTAATCTCCCTAAGTCCCAAACTTGTAATTCGTATAAAAAAAAATCATATATTTTTGTGCAACTATGCGGTTAGCGATTTATTTTCGTTGGATCCCTCTTATGAATCCCATTTTTTAGGTATTAACATTGAATCCCATGTTATAACAAACCTACTTAGGTTGATCAAAAACCTAATACGTGGCTATGAGTACGCGATGTCTCACTGAATCACCTTAACAACATAGCCAGTTTAGGCAATCGTTCAATATTTTGACATCAAAATGTATCACTAATATTCGCCAAAAATTACATCAATAAATGTTATCCTCACCTCCAGCTCATCCAACGACAACCTGGCCTTCGTAAAGTTGTCATACACCTGGATATGCAGGTTCCCCTCCAGCTGCCAGTACGTGGTGCTCTTCCGAGGGTTCCAGGTCCCGGTAGACACGTTACTCTTCAGTACGAATACGTACTCTCTGTGTTCTTGAGGAAAAAGCAGCTTAAGACCGGTGTTGAGAGTGTTCGAGGCGGTTATGGATGCTGGAAAGTGAAAGATTAATGTATTTCCTTTCTATCTTTAAACAGAAAGTATTTACCTATTGTGACTAGTACAGAAAGATCACAGAGTAAACTAAAGGGAAAGTGTTAATGATGGAAACGATGACGCAACAGAGTTGAGCAGAGGTATGTAACGCAACCTTTTTTTCCTGGGGAATGAAATAAAATCTTCCACTCTGGGCGGAGGGCCTGTCAGACTTTTATTACTGACTAAAACCCATCCCTGTTCCTTCAGTTGCCTGTGCCAGGGGGCCACGGTAACTCTTTCGAACAACGCACGACCCTGGCAGGCAACGGCCCTAGCGAACCCCATCAGTTAGTGCTGACATCTCTTTGAGGCGCACGTGGAACACAACGCACGAGCTGCCCATTGCTCGCCGTCCGCAAGCCCGCGCCAACGGCAGCCGGGAATCGGCTCTCGACTCCCGGACGTCCAGGACGTCTCCTGCGGAGGGCTCGAGCGGAGGGAGGTGAGGGCTCAAAGATTGCCTCTCCCTCCCGCATTCCGCCTCCTACTTCACGAGCATTACTGCTTCGCAGAAGGAGATGACGGCTTCCCATGCACTCTCGCTCCGTACCATGGCCTGGACCAGGGCAGGACGCGAGAGATCGCCGCCGCCGAATATAGCACACCCTCATTTCACTAGTTGTGTAGTCATTCATCTACAGTCCATCAGACGAGAGAATGCTTTCTTGACACGTGTCAGTTTCATACAAACGATTACGTGTTGGCGAATGCATGAAGAAGCCTCGTCGTGCAGCGCAGTTTGTTCCGCCAGTTACTCAACTGGACGCTCGCGCTCGGCGCATCCTGGGCAGTCACACCCAACACCTTATTTGACTGCCAATTCTTCCCTTGCGGTGGTAGAGTTAACGCCCGCCTGGTTTGCGATCACCCTCCCACCGGAGTCCGGCGTCAAGCAGCCTGCTGTGTTTCATCGATGCGTGAGAGTTCCAGCGCCCAGCATCTTCTGGGCACGCTCGTTACATCATAGACCTCATCCATCGCTTTCCATCAGGCGTGATCGAGGTCAAGATCCCATTTAGCAATAAAATATATATTAGCTATTAAAATTGTCGCACTGACAGGTTTCAGGAACGCATTTTACGCATTCTCTCGATGGCCGAACTCAGAGGCTTCGGGTTGCTGCTGAGAAATTTCTAATGGAAAAATCCGATTACGCGTTACCTGGCTGGGTATCGAACCCAGGACCCACCAGGACTCCATGGTCAGCAGTCGTGCTTGTGCTTGAAACTACTGAATGAATGAATGATCTAAGATTTAATTTCAAGTCTAGTTTTCTTGTGGATGCCAGGCTTTTTATAATTATTACATAACATAATCAGCTTATAATGTTCCCACTGCTGGGACACAGGCCTCCTCTCAGTGAGAGGGAGTGGGCCGTAATCTACCACGCGGGCCGAGTGCGGGTTGGTAGATGTCACATGTCGTCGAACTTTTGGTTCTAGGACATAATTATTACTTCATCATTATCTGCCTAGCGTTTTCCCAACTATGTTGGGGTTGGCTTCCAGTCAGCTGAATACCAGTATTTTACAAGGATTTTTTTTTTTTTGGGGGAATGATGGGTTTTTTTTTATGTTTTTTTATAATTATTACTTACCAATCAAAATAAAGAAGATCTTACAATACATTTTGTGGTTACTCTGAAAGAAAAACAAGATTGTTTACAAAACATATTGCTTAACTAGTTTCAGCGCGCGACTTCACCCGCGTGAATTTGGGAAATTATCCAACGGGAATCTGGTAACGGGACAACAAGTAGCCTATGGTACTCCTTATAACATCAGCTATATGGCAATACATAACCAGCCTATAATGTTCCCACTGCTGGGACACAGGCCTCCTCTCTATGAGAGGGAATGGGCCGTAATCCACCACGCTGACCCAGTGCGGGTTGTTAGATGTCACATGTCTTCGAAGTTGTATTGCTGATTCTAATGATTATAATTCTGTAAAGCGATAGGTTATTGTTACGGTCGCGAATCGTATTGTAATCAGCCATACAACCTGACACTGACCTGCAAATTGCTCCCCGTCATTGTATTCATATTGTACTGGACCATAACTGTGAACCTTCTGGCTACGAATTAAAGGTCAAAATTCCAAAATTTACTGATGTTTTTTTACGAAAACAATTTTGTCATGTTATACTCGTAAAACGTGAAGAGTCGACCAACCGCTTGGCGATGTCTCGAGAAACTAAGTGGACACTCGGGCCCCATGGCCCTAGTGTTTCAACCCCAAACGGCTCAAACATATAAGTTCCAAAGAGATTGTAGTATTTGCGCCGTTTGAGGTTTTCCGCACCTGCAGCAGCCGCCCCAGCACAGCTCACCGTGCTTGGAAGATGGGATGGCGCAAGGGTGTCGACAAACGTTGCATCCCACACCAAGGGCCTACCTACCTTCCAAGACATTATGGTCATTCCGTCTGGTCTCTTCCCATCGTCGCGTGCCAAGCCATTGGGTTCTAAATCAGCTGGCACCCCGACGGTGACAAGAGGTGACGATGATGTCATGTCCTTCACGTGACCAGAGGGCTGGCCTATTTTTTGGCCAAAGAATCAGCATTGCCATACAACGTGGCAATGCTACCAGCCTTTTGGGCACGTTTCCTGTTGACAGCGATGCGGACGAATTTTTTGATGCCCTTTGATTACTTCCCCTCCCCTTTTTATGTACCTGTACTTTTTTTTTTACTTATAAAACAACTTTAAATACACCTACGTCCACTGTACCGTTGCATGCGCAAAGAAATTCACATCAAAATAAAAGTCCCAGTAATTATTTTTGTGCAATGTTAGTTTAATGTACAGACGCCAGCACATCAACCTACTACAATCTGTCAAATTTCTTTGATAGATTTTCAACTTTATCGCTAAAGCATAAGGTTCAAAGTTGATTGGGAAAATTTGACAGTTTCGGGTAGGTTGATGTGCTGGCGTCTGTACCTACAGAACGCGTTGGTGACGACTCTGTAATGAGTCTTTTTACAACCTATAGGTAGCCAATTTTGTAGTTGAAGTCGAGCTGAAGATGGTGACATCTCGTGCTAACACAAAATAAGAAGTAAACTACATACACAACAGCGGTCACCGACCCCCATATCCAGCGTCATATCCTATTTTGGGCGATACCTAATTCCAGCACTTTACTTTGAAACTTGACACTAAAATAACGAGTGCACTTACATTAGTTTCACTTTCACACTGAGTTTAACACTCTCACTGCAGGAGCTATTATTATTAATAATAATAAATATTATTAATCATTATTATTATATCACAGTCCGCTGTGTAATGTGTTCGAACATCGCCACTTAAATGACTCTGACTTCGCAGTGGTGGGAAAAGTGGCATAAGTGTTAAATTGGGATTTTTATTCCTCTCTGTTCTTCCTAATCACTTACAGTACAAGTGTGCAACATTCCGCTAGTGTTTTGGTTTTGTCGATACGCAGTAATTACTTAGATATTAGTGGTTAAATAATGTGTATCAAAAAACTAAAACACTAGCGGAAATAACTAGCGATAACCACTAGGGATTAGTAAGAAGAGTGGGGCGTTTGTTTAAAAGTTGGTATTATTCAATGTTAAGTTTAAGAGCGTTTACGCCGTACGGCATTTCATACAAACTTTCAAGCCCTTGTTTTTCGAAATGAATGAACCGATTTAAATGAAATGTCATACGCATAAGCAGGATACAAAGGTCTAAAAACTTATATAAGAATATTTTTTTAATGTCAAAAAGATTACTGGAAATCTCTGTTCCTATGGAAACTTTAAAATCGGTCTAATTTGACTGTAACACTATTTTTCGAAAATTTTCTTAAATAACTTTTTAGACCTTTGTATCCTGCCTATGCGTATGAAATTTGAAAAGTGGAAGGAGGGAAGGGAGGCCTTTGCCCTGCAGTGGGACAACACAGGCTTATAATAATAATAATAATAGCAGCCAGCCCCGTACATTTTAGACTTTCGCTGTAATAATAACAAATGCTCAAGATTTTTATTTCCCTTAAGAAAATTGTTTTTTTTTTTCTGGCTAGCTCTTTAATTTTTGGGTAAGTATAAAATGCTCGACACTTGAATCCTTTGATGTCCATAAAACACCAAAAACAAAAAAAAACCATAACATCAGGAACAAAAAATAAATCCACATTTTTTTCAATTCCGCACATACGCCATTTCCCTACAAATTCTCTTATCAAACCGCGTTGATAAGTCACTTGACCTATAACCCTCGTAATGAAAGACTCATTAAGATCCATCCAGCATACCCTGACCCCTCACATCTCATAGTTCTACCTCCATTCCGAACTAATTACTTGAAACATGGGAAGGGGTAAAGCTCAAGATATTTTTGCCACACTACAGTACAATTTCTTGAAGTTGTATTGCAAGGACGCTTTAAAAGAAAAAAATACTTACGGTTTTTTTCTTGAGCATAATCAGCATGGATAAAAGGACACAGTGGATCGCTAGGTAACGACGCAGCTGACGAGCTGGCCAGAAGGGCATCGAGCATGCCAGTCTGTGGACAGGAACCTATCGTGCCCATCCCCTTCAACCAACTACGCAGGTGGCTACAGGAGTACACCCACACACAAGCAGAAAGCTGGTGGACGTCGTCACCAGGCTGCAGGCAGTCCAAGGAAGCAGCAGCTAAGCAAGCAAGCTAAGCAGTCGCTTACTACGATTGGACCGGAAAGGCCTGCGTCTGATGACGGGGACCATCACGGGACACGGCTCGTTAAACAAACACTTTCACACTATAGGCATAACGTACAGCCCCCTGTGCAGAGCTTGCATGGAGGCTGATGAAACCATTGCGCATGTGCTCTTTGAGTGCACGGGCGTGACCCAGATCAGGACACACACCCTCGGGACACCAGATCGTACACAGATGTTCTCAAATGACCAGGAGACCTAATCAGCTTCTGGAGGGAGGTGGGCTGGTTGGAATAACCACCAACGGCCGCCATGGCCCACGCACTATGGTCCACTGAAGGACTAAGTGCGGAAACCAAACCAAAAACATAGAACATAGAACATAGAGCGTAATCAGCCATTATTGTTCCCACTGCTGGGACACAGGCCTCCTCTTTGTAAAAGGGAGGGGGCCATAATCCACCACGCAGCCCACTGCGGATTAATAGATATCACACGTCTTCGAATTTTTGGTTCTAGGACATGCCGGTTTCCTCACGATGTTTTCGTTCACCGTTTTCACGTCTGTTTTTGTCCTGCTGAATGATGGAGTTACCGAAATTAGCTTGCAGAGTAAGTGAGCTGAAGTGGAGAGTGCGTATCGGCAAGCGTCGTGTGTCCAGCTAGATGGACGGACGACCTAAAAGAGGTGGCTGGGACAGACTGGATGCGGAAGGCGGAGGACAGGGTGTTGTGGCCCAGCCTGGGAGAGGCCTATGTCCAGCAGTGGAATGCGATGAGTTGATTAAAAGTGCCTGCCTAAGTTCGAACCCACGACCTACAAATCATAAGTCGGGACCTTTATTTACCGTTATTTGGGTACTTGCATTTCTAGTAACGTTTTGCAAAATCATAATAATGCCAAAAAAAAGAAAATATAACGTAACGGTTTTAGTCAGTAAGAGTCTGACACTCCCTTCCGCTCCACCCAGAGTGGGAGGGGTCATTTGATGATTTCCCATCCTTAAAAAAAAAGCACATCATGCATTACTTATTTGTGTTGAGCGCTTACTTGAAATTAGATGAGTTCTGAGACTCACCGAATATAATTATGTTTTCAGACAAATTCTAAATTAAAAACATTTATTTTTTTTGTTAACCTATTTTGTGTCCCACTGCTAGGCAAAGGCCTCCCCTTTTTTCTTCCAAACCTCCCTGTCTTGTGCGATCTCTGGCCATGTTTGCCCTGCAAATGATATTAGATCGTCACACCACCTTCGCCTTGGTCTACCTCGACGGTGATGTCCTGCCTCAGGCGTCCAGTGAGTGACGATCTTTGCCCATCTCTCCGGGTGCATTCGTAAGACATGTCCGGCCCACTTCCACTTCAGCCTGGCTGTTTTTTCTCCCAGGTCCGCTACTTGAGTTATAGAGCGCAGCGTGGTGTTTCTAACTCGATCTGTACGCTTAACACCTAATATGCTGCGCTCCATTGCCCGTTGACAAATCTTGAGTTTGGACTTCTGTTGTTCAGTAAGTGACCAACTTTGTGCACCGTAGGTTAGGATGGGCAGGATGCACATGTCGATGAGTTTCCTTTTTAATGATATAGGAAGACTGCCTTTTAATTAAAAACATAATTCAAATTAAAATCACATGCAATCAAGTGCAATTATAGGTAGATCACTCCTCACATTGCTCGCAGAACAGATGGCCGATGGGGCCGAAAGGTTCAGGAGTGGCGACCGCGTACCGGAAGAAGTAGCGTTGGAAGGCCTCCCACAAGGTAGACCGACCTTGTGAAGGCCGCAGGAACTCGTTGGATGCGAGAAGCACAAAACCGGTCGAAGTTTATAACTTTGTGATTTCTCATATACAGTTTTGAAAAATTGTACATAGATTCTTTACATAAAAATACTAGACACGTGTTTCGGGTTTCGCATAAGTATACTAAAAATAATGTTGTATTTTTAAGATAAAACAACCCCACTGCCGTCACGCGTTTTTCCCCTCCACCGATGCAGATAATCACATTGGGGTTTAAAAGCTTAAAAATAGGTCAAATAAGGGTTGAAAAACTTATTTTAAAAGCATTTCACCCCAATCGATTATTTATTTAAGGATATGCAACCCTTTTTTTTGAGTTAATGAAGCTCAAGGGTAGTTTTGTGCAGTTAAGCAAGTGGACCCAGTTTAGAGGACGGATGGGTGGGTTTTTAGAACAGTAGCATTTTCGGTTGGTTTTTACGCTCGTGTGACTGTGTTTATTTTGAGTAGATTATAGTAGCTTCGGGTAAAAATATGGTTTGTTAATTTTTAACAACTTTTTGGTTATTTGTAGTTTTAAAAAGAGGGTTGTTATAGGTTTTTGAAAATACAAAAAAAACTCATCTATGGTGGAATTTTAGCAAAATAGACAATATAGAAGCTATACAGTTTCACAACTACTTAGGTACCTACCCCTTTAAAATGATAAATGATTTTATTTCTGTAAGTAGGTTTGTAAAATATATTCAACACATTAAATATTAGATTTTTTTTTTGCATTTTGAATATATTTATAATAATTTGACATAATAATATTTACAATCATTTATATAATAACTATTTACAATCTATTGACATAATATTTATCATAGGTTATTGATTTGAAATTCATTATTTATTATTTTTAGCTGTAATAAATTTATTAATATACTACATTCAAACACAATGCGAATTGTTAATGAATAAAATAAAATAAAAATAAATAAATAAACATTTTTACTCGTCAATCTTATTTTTAAACTAGATGAGGTCGGCGTTTCCTATCTGACTACTCTGAGAAGAAAGGCCGAAACAAACTCAGAGGTCACAGTCTCTTTTAAAGTCCAGACATAATCTTGGTCAGGTTATATGAAGACCATGTAGATCGATGTCTGAGATGGTCTTTTGAGGAAAGAACAACACAGATTGAGAGGACCTGTCATCATCTGCATAGCCTTTTCCCAACTATGTTGGGGTCGGCTTCCAGTCTAACCGGATGCAGCTGAATACCAGTATTTTACATGGAGTGACTGCCTATCTGACCTCCACAACCCAGTTACTGGGTAATACGATACCCCTTGGTAAGACTGGTTGTCAGACTTTCGGGTTTGCAGATATACGACTTCTAATGATTTTAAATTCAACATCACGTCTAATCGACCGGACTGATTTCTTTGAAAAAAATAAATGTTATACTAGACCGTTTGCTTCGTAATTTGATATGTGAATATTAGCAATTATATTTTTTTAACATAGTGTAATTAATTTGTAAAGTAATGTCTACCGCGGACATAAAAACGATAATCACGCAAACACTATCGGGTGTATTTTCATAAAACTTTCACCATATAAAAGACAATTTAATTCCCCGAATTTTAGTAAGTACGGTTTTTATTTGTTTGGTGTTTGATAAATCAACAATAGATGATTGTTTCATATTTTGCAATAAATTACCAGCGTTGTGTCATCGCGCTTCTCTTTCTTTTCTATGCAGTCCGATAGTGACCGCGTTTTAGGTCATGTAGTCTCCTTAAGATCCGCGAATGACAGCCGGGACCAACTGCTTAACGTGCTTTCCGAGGCACCGAGGTATCTCGGAATGAATTAAAGATGGTCACCCATTCACAGACCAACCGCAGCAAGCGTAGCTTAACCTGATCGATCGACCTGTGCGACTGTTATTATTTAGCGCATTTGTCAGTAATCGTGCAGCTCAACTCTGAATTTAAGGAGCTCAACGATTCGACGAACAATACCAAAGAAAGGACTTAAAGGTTTTTGTTTTTACGAGTTTACATAAATCGGTGGTTCGAATAATTCACCCGTATAAAACAGTACCCTCATATTAGTCTTTTTTCTAAAAGAAAATCAAACAAAAAAAAAAAACAAACACACAAAAACAAATATTTATTCCTCAATTTTCATTATTGCACCTACCGTTGTTTGTCTCTGCATCACCCAAAGTTTGACTGGTAGAAAATGCCTATGGCATTAAGTCCGCCTCTGTACATTTTTGTGCTAGAAGTATTAAATAAATAATAAATAAATAATAAACAAAAATGCCTTTATTACACAATCGGTTGTGTACTCGTTTTTTGATAAATAAGATTTAAACAATTTCGGCTTTTCACATTCAGATCGTTGCTCCAGAGCTGCTGAAATACAAGAAGATACAAAACAAGGCCATGTATCGGCGACTACGAATGAAGAACCGATTGCAGAGAAATAAATTCGAAACATAAAGAAATTTAATAAAACTGGCCTGGATACCTACCACGAGCTCTCAACGCTCATTCACTTTCAACGATCCAAATGCCGCTGAGCGCATTGGACGTCATGGTACGACTGTGAGCGATGCAGTTTAAGAACCTAAACTGAAATGTCTTGCTTTTGAATCGTTTTTAAATAGATCATGGTAGGCCTCCTGATCGAATAACCAGATAACTATTTTTTTCTATGTTTTTTTTTTATGAAAGATGTTTATGAAAATAAATATGTAAACTAACAAAGCTAAACTCCCTTATTACAACACAAGTTTCTTTAGATCAGGTTTAATCCACCAAGCTAGTTTTTGAATTAAAACCTAACTGTTATAGAAATGAAGTTCAGGGTGAAATTGAAAACATGCGACAAATCGAAATGGGAGATTGTACTCATCAATATGAACAACTTTTACTAAGTATGGGACCAAACCTGAAATCGCGAAAAAAAAATCAGCTGTTCCCTACATTTTGACGAGTTATGCGAACATAGGTAAATGTAGGAAACAGCTGATTTTTTTTTCGCGATTTCAGGTTTGGTCCCATAGTAAAAGTTGTTCATATTGATGAGTACAATCTCCCATTTCGATTTGTCGCATGTATTCAATTTCAACCTGTATTCCCGCGTGGTGGATTACGGCCCACTCCCTCTCGAAAAGAGGAGGCCTGTGTCCCAGCAGTGGGAACATTCTTCTTCTTAGCGTGTCATCACGGGAGGCAGTCACCTCCTTCTGCGAAGCAGTCATGCTAGCGAAGGAGGTGGCGGGATGGGCGAGGGAGAGAGCTGAGAGAGCCGCCCGTCCCAGCCGCCGCGGTAGACGCTCCGGGCGTCGGGAGCCGCGTGACGACTCCCGGCCACCGTAGGCGCGGGCCTGCGGACGGCGAGTAATGGGTAGCTCGCCGTCCGATCAGGACCAGGCCCGTGCCGGACGGCGCGTATGTGTTCCACGCGCGCCTCAAAGAGATGTCAGCATCGAAGGAGGGGCCCGTCAGGGCCGAAGCCTGCCGGGGCAGCGGGATTGTCCGAAAGGGTTACCGCTGCCCCGGAACATAAAGGGCTAAGGAAGGAACACGGATGGGTTTTAGTCAGTAAGAGTCTGACACTCCCTTCCGCTCCACCCAGAGCGGGAGGGGCCATTTGATGATTTCCCATCCTTAAAAAAAAAAAAAAAAAGCGTGTCATCACCAGCGTCCATCAGTTCCTGTAACGTGCAGCTGACAGGACACGCAGGACACGATGTTATGTGTCCCATCGTTTGTGGAACATTGAAAGCTGATTATGTATACAAAAAGACAGCTTGGTTCGATGCTACGTTTTCATTTTAATACTACAAACTTTGCTTAAGGGTAATTTTTCCAAACGTCAGATAATTTTATCTGAGGAATTATTTTGATGGGCCGATAATGGCCGTCTTCACACCGCGACAATAACAATGCACCGACACGTGTTTATCGTATCGTGAACTCGGACGACAACGATATCGTCCGCCGACATCGATATGTGACACGATGTATATATATATATAGATGTAATATATGTAAATATTTACAGCACTTTTTAAATTCAAGTTCGCTGCTGTGACCCCTGTGTAAACAAATCGGTATAACTTTTAAACTAAACGATCTAACACGATGAAACAAACTCAGTAATGGCTGGATGTAACAGGGCGTCCTCATAAAATAACAATGAGGAATAAAGTGTTTTTATAACAAAAATCAGATACTTTTTCATCAATTTTTACAATAATTGTAAAATTTCTCAATAAATGCCTCGATTACCTACCCTTTTTTATTCTCCATCGTATCAGCTTTCTATAAAAGTAAAAACACCAAGCTTATAACTCAATCACAACATTCCCTATCAACTTAGAGAAAGGCCTTGCACTCGGCTACATACGTAGTAGGTACAGTACTTGAGCAGGTAAAACCATTTTTTTTACATTATTTAAAATATTTTTTCCGTCGATAAAATGAAGGTTAGTTTCTCTCATTTCGATATGTGCACGTTATGAAGACATACAACATTATCTTTAGTATATGCGAAACCTGAATATAGTTTGTTCAGAATAAGTAACTGAATCGATTTCAATAATTTTTACACCATGTTATATTTTGTCCCAAAAATATTTAATCACTAGTTAATTACAATAAAATCGCCGTACAGTTAGGTACCTACTGCCAAACTATTGTCAATGAGCGTACGATGCTGGAGGAGCATAAAACATGGTCACTCCGCGCCGCGCCGCGTGGTGAGCATGTTTTTGAACGGACAACCAGGTAACATAACAAGCTTATAACTTTGTGATTTCTCATGATACAGTTTTGAAATTTTGTACATAGATTCTTTACATAAAAATACTAGACACGTGTTTCGGGTTTCGCATATACTAAAAATAATGTTGTATAATCAATGTCGGCGACGATACCAGTTCGTTGATAACAACAATACAGTTTGAAAGCGGTTAGATAGTAATTGTATGGAACTACCAGTCCGAGGATATCGTGTTGTTATCGTTATCATCCAATGTGAAAACGGCCTATGGATTATGCCGATCAGCCGATGAGCCGACTAGCTATAGGCGCTATACTATGGGATAGATATATCTACTGCGTATATCTATACGCAGTTTAATTTGTTGTCGTATTGTCGTCTCCACGTAGTACTTTTTTTTTTTTTAAAGGATGGGAAATCATCAAATGACCCCTCCCGCTCTGGGTGGAGCGGAAGGGAGCGTCAGACTCTTAATGACTAAAACCCATCCGTGTTCCTTCCTTAGCCCTTTATGTTCCGGGGCAGCGGTAACCCTTTCGGACAATCCCGCTGCCCCGGCAGGCTTCGGCCCTATCGGGCCCCTTCTTACATGCTGACATCTCTTTGAGGCGCACGTGGAACACATACGCGCCGTCCGGCACGGGCCTGGTCCTGATCGGACGGCGAGCTACCCATTACTCGCCGTCCGCAGGCCCGCGCCTACGGTGGCCGGGAGTCGTCACGCGGCTCCCGATGCCCGGGGCGTCTACCGCGGCGGCTGGGACGGGCGGCTCTCTCCGCTCTCTCCCTCGCCCATCCCGCCACCTCCTTCGCTAGCATGACTGCTTCGCAGAAGGAGGTGACTGCCTCCCACTCCCTCTCGCCCCGGGCCATGGCTTGGACCAGGGCCGGGCGCGAGAGGTCGCCGCCGCTGCCGATCGCCTCTACGAGGACACGGCGGTGCTCTGCCCAAGCGGGACAGACCTCCACCGTATGCTCCACCGTGTCCTCTGGGCGATCCTCGCAATGGTGATCCACGTAGTACTTACGAATGATACTTTGAGGTTTACCGAAAAAATCAAAAGGTCGTCGGTCTTTTGATTTTGTTGCGCAGCAAAAAAGTTGCTCCAACATTGCTACAACCGTAGTTGAAGCATGAATGTTTCTATTAAATAAAACCGCAGCGATATCGTTATATATATTTTATTAATAATTAATAATAATAAAATCAAAATGCAATACTAAACATTTTATTATTACTTAGGTACAATCACAACTCAACTGTGTTATTAAAACTAGCCTTTGCTTTTCGTTACTTTTAAAAGTATTAAATAATAAAAAAACAAAAAGGCGCCGCACCATAAAACGTTTAAACTAGAGCTTTGGCAGAAATTAGGGACTAAAATGTCTTCATAGAACCGTCTTTTAGTCGAATGCCAAAATATAAGATAAGAAAATGGGTCCATACATTAAATGTACATAAAATACTTTTAATTCACTCAATGTATGCAAAACTTTCAACTTTTCAACGTACTTACAGACATTCCAATACTTTACATTTTACATAAATACTTAAAAATTACGTATAAAATATTTTAAACGTACCTACAGTATATTTATCTAGCGATGTTTAACAGTTTTTAAAATATATTTCTTAATATAAATTTTCAATCTAGGCCATGTCTTAAATGTATAGTATGACAAATGTACACAAAAAAGTACCGATAACATTCGCGGATTTATAACGTGTGGAGTATACGAGTATATTTTCATTACAGATACAAAGCTGAATTGGTAAGTATTTCAATGTAACTAAAGACAATGTGTACATTTCTAGGTCATACTATACATTCGATTTTAGGACATAATTTGGCAGTATTATAAAATTCTCACAGTTCCATAATGCATGTTATCATGTTAATTTATCCTATACATTTACTTGTCAAATCTGCTAAAATTGAATCAATCAGAAAAGGCAACATTTTAAAACCACTCCCTCTGATTTGCTACCTTTACCTTCACATTAATAACACATCCCATGCCGATTTCGGCTACGGCGACTGTTTCTAACGCAATAGGTTACGAGCATATGCTCTGATGTAGCTAATGTGTTAAGATAGATTTATCTTGGCTGTGAAAGTACGTGCACAGTGCGGACGCGTTAGAATATGATAATGGTATTGTACTTCGAGAAAGAGATCAATGGTCGAATCCGACTCGGCTGGGCAGCGTTCGGGAAACTACGCAATATCTTCTCGTCCCACATACCGCAGTGTCTCAAGATGACAGTCTTTGACCAGTGCGTGTTGCCAGTGATTACATGTGGCACTGAAACGTGGTCGCTCACAATGGGCCTTATTAGAAGGCTAAAAGTCACCCAAAGGGCAATGGAGAGGGCTATGTTTGGAGTTTCCCTGCGTGATCGAATCAGAAATGAGGAGATTCGCAGGAGAACCAAGGTAACCGTAATCGATATAGCCCGAAAAATTGCCAAACTTAAGTGGCAGTGGGCAGGGCACATTGCTCGCAGAATAGATGGTCGATGGGGCCGAAAGTTTCTGGAGTGGCGACCGCGTACCGAAAGACGTAGCGTTAGAAGGCCTCCCACAAGGTGGACCGACGACCTTGTGAAGCCCGCAGGAACCCGTTGGATGCGAGAAGTACAGAACCGGTCGAAGGTGCTTGGGGGAGGCCTATGTCCAGCACTGGACGTATTTCGGCTGAAATGATGATTGTAGGTGGAGGGTATCTTGAGGTTGTCGCCTGCAGTCTTCAAACGCATAAACATTTTGTTACATTACCTTACATTTAAAGGTAACTAAATCACATCAGTAGATGTTAAGTTTCAAACTTGAACCCTTGTGTTAAACAGATAACTTTTTAAAGCTACTTCGGATAACATGCATCAAGGACTGTTTTCCATTTTTATATAAATCATAGCCACATTCACATTTCTTGCTGCAAATGACATATAATCGTCAAAATAGCCTCCACAAATACGCGATACGTAAATGAACGCCTGGCGCACCAAGGACAGTAAGCCCCACTACCACCTAGCTGACTGGTTAACATTTTTACCAAGACATGAGTTATTCTCTTGTCGATTGATGTGACGATCGCTAGGAACGTCCTATGTCCAGCAAAGGATTTCTTTCGGCTGAAATGACGATGAGCTATTAACAGCTATTCTCATAAAATGTAACTATACATTGGAAGGCGTGTCACAAGGTGAACCTATGACCCTGTGAAGGCCGCAGGAATCTGCTAGATGTGAGAAGCACAGAACTGGTCGAAGTGGCAGTGCTTGGGGGAGTCCTATGTCAAGCAGTCGACCTCTTTCTGCTGAAATTATGATGAAGTTGATGACACTTCGTATCGATAGCAGAAAAGAAAATGACCACATAATTTCAAAAACATGTCACTTGCAGCTGTCAATGCATTTAGCCACTATACCAACATTAAAACAGATACGTAAACTATATACATTAATTAAATAAGAACACAGTTTTATTTGTATTTACTTTGTCTTAAAATTATAACTAACATAGCTACTGTCGTATCATTTTTCTTATAAATTCGTTGCCGGTTCAAATACAGCTAATAGCTATTTTTACTGACATTCGGAGGAAATGAATGTATATATTTTGTCATGTAACTCATGTACAGATTGATTTTAATAATTATCTATATATTTTTTGGGACAGGCCGTTAATTAACTATTAAATGTACACATTCACCAATGAATGTATGTATTTTGGCCAAACATTTTTTGGCCTGTATTAACTTTATTTGTTAAGGAATCTAAATAAATATCTAACCCAAGTTTTCTTCATGACAGTTGACCCGCTTCTAAGTAGAAAATTACATCGCAAAATGATCATAGTTTTCATCCTTCAGATTGGTAATTTTTATTCCAGCAACCATTGTACAGACGCCAGCACATCAAGCTACCCGAAACTGTCAAATTCAACTGTCAAAATTCCCAATCAACTTTGAACCTTATGCTTCAGCAATAAAGTTGAAAATCCATTAAAGAAATTTGAAATTTAAACGATGTTGGTCGCATGGAGAAAGTGGTTCAGCCAGATGGTCTGTACCTGTACCATACCCTTTAATTTGACCACACGTTTCTGATGCATGCTGTAGAATTAACAACAATTTCTTCTAATAATGATAAAAAGTACCATACTGCAGACGAAAAACTATGAAATTTCACAACAAAAAGAGGTCTTACAAACAACAACGCACACTGAAAACCTTTATTAAAAACATCACTCAAGCAAATAACATATTCCGCTTTTTTGTAAAATTCTCATCATAAAAACTTAGGTGAAGAGAGCTTAAAGTGAACTGTCGTTTCAGCTGGACCCCGACCCCGAGCCTCGGAAAGCACCTTAAGCCGTTGGTCCCGGCTGTCATCCACTTAACATGATAGTCAATAAATTAGAAGCCCGAATGTCTGACAACCAGTAACCAAGGGTTACCGTGTTACCCAGTAACAGAGGGGCAATTCTCATAATTTTAAGAACGTTCACAGTCTGATCTCAGTCTCAATCTGTCAAAAATACCTCTAATCTCCCTACATTTTGACAAGTTTTTGACGTTTCTTTGTCGCCGAAATGAGACTGCGACTAGATTTTGAACATTTTAAATTATGAGAATTGGCCTTCAGGTTTCTGCTGGAGGTCAGATAGACGCTCCCTGTAAAATCCTAGAATTCAGCTGCATCCGGTTAGACTGGAAGCCGATCCCAACACATTTGGGAAAAGACAGGCACATTGACTGATTGCTAGTGATTCGACACTACTGACAGCTCACTTCGGGCTCACGTCACCTAAATGTTCACGACCGGCTTTTAAAGTTCAAGTCACACTGCACTCACAGAGTTTATTTTTCATTTTATTTCTTGACTTCTACAAGTCACTTTTCTAGGCCATTTTTATAGTTAAAACCAAGTGCTTTTTATGATAGGCTACGCAACTATTTGCACGTGTTTCTTCTCCCGAGGTTCCTTTAAAACGTAGGAAGTCGTTCTTCTTAGAGAGCCGACAGAATCTGGAAAAATTATTAAAACAGTTCATTCATTGTCCTAATCTAAAGAAAAGGTTGTGTCTACTGTAAAGTTTTAGAGATGAATGCTCCACAAATCACTAAATAGCTTTGTTTATCGGTAAACGAATTTAAAACATCATTCTTTATCTGTCAATTGTTTGAAAATGCGAGAGACAGAATGATGATTTTAATATGTTTAGCGCTAAACGCATTTAGTGATGATATGCCGGTTTTCATCACCACAGTAAAACAGCCGCAAATTCTATATATGATACACGAATGGAACAATATCTCTATAGCAAACCGACTGGTCAAATCTGGACATGAGTCTAAATAATTTGGTGTTACCCACAATACCGCGTCAGGTCGCATCTGTCTCTCATGAGGAAATACCTGTCTTTTAGATTTTTAAGTAAAGCTATATTAAAATTCTTTTTATAGTGGTATCGTGGCGTGTTGAAATGTCATCTGCAAGCGTAGCATGACCTCTTCTATCTCTGTTCCACGAAGAGGAAGTGGCATTTATTTTTTTATTCAGTCGCGGCAACGGTCTGCAGATTTTTTTCTACAATATGTCACTGTATTTCGTTTCTTTTGTTTCTACGGTAATCATGCTATGCGTGCTGATGTAAATCAAATCTATACATTTAATATTGGAGGACGATGTACTCCATCGCCGTGTATCACGTCAAATGCATAGATGTTATCAAAATAGTGCGGGCCCTAGTGTAGTCCCCTGCGGCACACTCACTGTGGAGCGCGTGCGGGCGCGCGGCGCGGGCGGGGCGCGCGGGGGACGCGGGCGCGGAGGCGGGGCCGCGCCCGCCGCGCCGCTACGACCAGCGCAGCTCCTTCAGCTCCACGCTGCTGCTGCGGGAGTGCTGGAAACATTTGGTTAATGAAGTCAAAAGCTTGGCTGAGGACATTGGGATTGTTCCTAAATTACCCTGATTAAAGATTCATCTTCCAAATGATGATAAATTTATGAGATTATAGACGGATATAACCGTAAAATGTGACTTATCAAATCGTAATAACAAAGAATATTGACCTGTTGATTTTCAGTTTTAGGGTTTTTTTTTTGTCTAAATTTCAAAATATGATGACGTTATGTTTATCGATACCGAACTTTAAAAGAAAGTTATAATTTTTACTTGATTTGGTCCGATCTGTTTTCTTTTATTACCTGGTATCTAGAAGTAGCTGGAGGCACGTGTGTGGCTGGAGAGCACCTGGAACACCCAGGTCTTAGCACTGTCCTGGTTGAGGAACCACCCCGCATAGCTGTTCTTAACTCCTGCAGAAATATTGTTGAAGATCATGGTTATTCCATTGTTGTCGGATGGCTTACCATCATCCATTGAAGAGTTACCTATACTTAAATGCTCGATTTTATATAATTCACATTTATCGTCACATAATCAACTATAGCAATATGTAGTCTAAGTTGATTTTTGATTGACCGTTTGTAACAAAAATGTAGTTATTCTGAATGTTTTGTGACATTGAGTTTATGCTCCTAACATTATAGTTATATGTATCTGAGATTCTGAATTCAACTTCATCAGATCCTGACAAAATAAGTTCGGAATTTAGGTACCTAATATTCGACGCCTCACTTTATTTGTCACCCATTGTCATTCCATTTTTTTCAGATTCTAATTCTGGTGATCTTTACAAACATAATTTTTTTTAATCAACCATTGACACAGTTGATTAATTCTGTTCGAAACTCGAAGTTAATCCTAGGGTTCTAATAACATATTCGATAAATTCAATGATCACACAAATATTTTGTAGGCGTAAATTTGTGAGTATGTTTGTGTGTTTGTTTTTTTTTTATTTGACATGCTTGACAGCATACTGATCAGAGACTTGACCAGAGCCTCAAAACCGGTAGATGGGTCCTTGCTTACCTGTCCCATTTCACTACAAAGTGACTGTCTTCCTTGAGTTGCATTCTTCTTAGTGTTCCAACAGAACTCTAATATCGCCACCACTATCGCTAGAGCGAGGCCGCATAGCAGGGTTACAAATACACCTCCTAGAAAGAAAATTATATTTATACATATGTATTTAGTGAGTTTTCCTCTCCCTAAGTACTCAAACATACAAGCGACACACTTTGACGACAGAGGAAACTGCATCCGCCGACGCGTCGACTCGTCTATTTGATTACGATGCTCAAATACACGAGCGATATTATTGTCGCCAGCTGCCGCTGACACGCATCGCGGTGCAGTTGCCTCTGTTGCCTACACGTGTTACTCGCGTGTATGCACACTTAGGCTGATTTACTTTTATAAAGTATTTAATAATCTAGCGTTCGACCCCGTGACATTGGATCGGCCTTCAGCCAATTACGAGCTGGTCAATTTCACGATCTGTCTAATGTCGCTATAATGTTACTGGATTCCAACGCTGGATTGAATGATGATACGGGATCAATTTAAATCAGCCTTTATGAAGGTAAACCCATATCTACCACAAAAAAAAACACACAAAAGTCTAAGGCTCAATTTACACCGCCGCGGAACGGAGTGGAATCGAGTTTTCATAATAGCAAAATGAACTTTACGTCAATTGTCTAACGTCTTTACATTCCAAGACCCTTCCGTGGCTCGAAAAGCACGTTAAGCCGTTGGTTCCGGCTGTCATTCGTGGATCTTTGACAGTCGTTACGGGTCGTCAGAAGCCCGGAAATCTGACAACCAGTTTTACCAAGGGGTATCGTATTACCCAGCAACTGGGTTGTGGAGGTCAGATAGGCAGTCGCTCCATGTAATAAAGTACTGGTATTCAGCTGCATCCAGTTAGACTGGAAGCTGACCCCAACTTAGTTGGGAAAAGGCAGGCAGATGATGATTTCTAACGTACAAACTATATACGAGCTTGTTACTGCAGGAATTCCCGAGAATGCGCGATAATTCTCCAGAAGATGCGCGACCTGTGCTTATATATCTAATTTATGCGTTAAGTACTTTATTGACAAAAAGTTTATAATGTTTTGTACAAAAAAAATCGCTTCCATTCCGTTCTGCGGCGCTGTAAATTGAGCCTAAGTCTAGCGACACATCTACAGAAAATACGCAAGTTCAAAGAAGGAAGGCGTGCTTACGCCTCACAAAGGTTTTTAAGCTACCAGCTACAGATAAGGCCGACATTATATCGCATTTTGGCGTGCATAAAACTTAGCTGAGCAGAATTTCGGCGACGTAATTATCATCATGTTGTGCCATAGCAACTGAAGACGCCTTTACTAAGCGTACAATTAGCAGCCGAGTTACGAAGACGTAATTTCGGCAGGTGTGTCGCTACACTAGCGCAGGTGAATAGGTGATGTACTTCTTGGCAAAATATATCGACCGCATCATCGCTTACCATCTGGTGAGACAGCGGTCAAACGTGAGCCTGTACGATAAAAATAAACTTAAAAGTGCAACTAAAGGTAGGTACAGACGCCAGCACATCAAGATACCCGAAATTGAACCTTATTCTTTAGCAATAAAGTTGGAAATCTATTAAATTAATTTGACAGATTGTATTAGCTTGATGTGATGGCATCTGCACAATAATTACGAAAGAGATGGCAGACTGCAGAAAGCAGCGGCATTGCCGCTCAACCGCAATGACACTACCAGTTTTTATGTGTCTCTATAAAAACGTTTAACTGCCCCCTAGATCTCATGGTCGCAAACACGACTGCAGCTGAGCGTTGGGCCCTGAGTTCGATTCCCGGGTCAAGCAAAGTGTTGTTGAGTTTTTTCATTAGAAATTTCTTAGTAAAAGCCCGGAGGTCGGTGCCCAACTATGTTAGGGTCAGCTTCCAGTCCAACCGGATGCAGCTGAATACCAGTATTTTACATGGAACGACCGCCTATCTGACCTCCACAACCCTGTTACTGGGTAAGACTGGCTGTCAGATTTTCAAGCTCCTGACGACACGTAACGACTGCCGAGGCACGGAAGGGTCTCGGTATGTAAAGATGGTCATCCATCCACAGACAATCGCGGCAAGCGTAGCTTAACCTGATCGATCGACCTCTGCTAGCCATGGGCCCCTCATGACGAAGAAGGCGAAGACCAACGAACATGACGATGAAGAAAAAGAATATTACTTGACGTGTTAAAGTACTTTTGTGAACTGTTTTACATAATCAGCCTCTATATTGTTCCCACTACTGGGACACAGGCCTCCTCTCTGTGAGAGGGAGAGGGCCGTAATCCACCACGCGGGCCCAGTACAGAATTTTTGGTCCAAGACATGCCGGTTTCCTCACGATGTTTTCCTTCACCGTTTTGAGAGCAGTTGTGATGAAATTATTTACACGAAGTAATGTGCCTGTCTGGGTTCAAACTCACGACCCACCACTACTCTTCAACCGGTTTACGAAATAAATATCCATACTTAAAATTATAAATTCGAAAGTAACTCTGTCTGTCTGTCTGTATGTTACTTTTTCACGCCTAAACCACTGAACGGATTTCGAAAAAAAATTAAAAGGCAGAGAGATAGATTGCATCCCGGGGAAGAAAATAGGATAGTTTTTATCGACATACATCGCGGGCGAAGCCGCGGGCGGAAGCTAGTCATCTATAATTTAAAATTCAAAGTCCTGACTGACTGATATAAGTCTACACCGCTGGTCCTAGAAACATGAAATTTGGAAGGTGTGTTCTTTGTGAAGAGTAGGTTTCCACTAAGAAAGGTTTTTTCGAAATTCCACCCCTAAGAGGGTAAATGGGGGGAGTCGCGGGCAGAAGCTAGTTAATTTATCAACTTACCGATGTTCT
Organism: Gortyna flavago; assembly: GCA_963669345.1. Classification (NCBI taxonomy): domain Eukaryota; kingdom Metazoa; phylum Arthropoda; class Insecta; order Lepidoptera; family Noctuidae; genus Gortyna; species Gortyna flavago. The sequence goes on along the minus strand of OY770155.1, from coordinate 1,674,776 downwards.
GGACTCCCAGAGGATTTGCTTTACTGTCCTTGCCTTCCCTGTTGCATACATCTCCTGTATTCTTCCACCACTTATCGTAAAGAATCTGGATGACCCCCTTCTCTTGAAGTTCTAGGATAGCGAGGGATATCTTGTCTCGCCAGGGACTGCCTTTCCATGTCGCTATGCCGTAACCCTGAGGAGAGGATCAGTAAAGTGGTCTTTAAGGTTCCATACCCAAAGGGTAAAGCCTAAAGACTCCGCTGTCCGTCTGTCACCAGGCTGTATCTCATGAACCGTGATAGTTAGACGGTTGAAATTTTCACAAATGATGTATTACTGTTGCCGCTATAACAACAAATATTTGAGGGAGCTCCCATACAACAAACGTGACTTTTTTGCTCGTTTTTGCTCGATATTAATAACGGCAGCAGGTAGACGCTAGAAATTATTTTATTTAGTATTTTTATTTTAGCTTGAGTACGTATAGATTTTTATGGTATTTGTTGGTATATTGGCGTGGCTAGCTAACATATGGCAAATAATTTTATCGAATGTTCTGTGTCCTGTAATGTTAATTAGATACTTTGCAGGTCTAGTTTTGTATACAGTCGAGTATTTTATAACTGAACAGACAGCTGTGCTGCTGGGGAGTTTGTTGCGCCACTTCTTCTCCCCAGCGAAAGCACTAGGAAGTGGTGAAGGGCGGGCTTTTTGGGGGACTGTCTTATGTAATTTTGACGTTCGAAAAGTGCTGATTCTCAGCCTAGTTTGAATAAATGACTTTTGATTTTGATTTTTTGATTTTGAAATATTTACAGAATATTTAGTTATATATTACATTCACTTTAGAAATAAATAATTAAATTAAAATAAAACAAATGTTTAAGGGGGGCTCCCATACAACAAACATAATTTTTTTGCAATTTATAAAGACAAAGTAGGTATAAAATTATAAATTAATAAAATTTTGACTACAAGACTACCAATTAAATATTGTTATGAATTTTATTGTCCTAAAATTACCATAAAGTATGCGCATGCCGTCCGTGATACAGGTTTATCCTAGTACAGAGGTCAGCACATCAAGCTACCCCAATCTGTCAAATTTTCACAATTGAATATGAACCTTATTCCTTTGTAATAAAGTTGAAAATCTATCAAAGAAATTTGACAGATTGGGGTAACTAGATGTGCTGGCCTCTGTACAAGCATCTAACATTAGTATACCTTTGTAAATAATTTCTAAGACTTTATGTAATAATTTTACCAATTTTAATGCTGAATAAAATATTTATTTATTTATTTTAGATTTTTTATTTCGGTTTAAAGACATTTATTTCTCAAGAAAAGAACATTACGGTTCACTTACATATTGAGAAATGTATAGAAATATATATTAAAAGTAGATACAGTCTCTGTGATCACATACAAAAATTGTACAAACAACATAGTTATAAGATTTAATAGGTGACAATCAGGTGTTAGTACTTTGTCCTAATGTATTCTTCTAGGGCTTTTTTAAATGTGTAACATCTGTTACTATTAAACACATCATCAGGTATTTCATTATAAAGTTTTGCTCCCTCGTATAGTATATTTTTCCTACCATAGTTCGTTCTAGGTTTTCTTAATTCTATTTTGTCTCGTCGTCTTGCGTTATATGTGTAAGTTTTCTTTTTAAAGTTAAGTTGCGAATGTGTGTCTTGTGTTATGATTTTATTTATTAGAATGCATGTTTTAAGTGTATAAAGTTGGTTAATTTTAAGTATTTTGGTATCATTGTAGATTTTGGTGGTTGGTGTAAGGTAGTTGTAGTTGTAGAGCGTTTTTATTGCTTTATTTTGTAGTATTTGTATATCCTGGATTATCGATTTTGCTGCAGTTCCCCATATCTCAATGAGATATTTAAACTCCAAAAAGAGCAATAAATGGTTACTTTATTCATGTGCTGACTATAAGCAGCTTGGGCAATTTATGTCAACATAACAGGTACAGTTGCATTGTTTGCACCATATCAAATTGCTGAAAATGTCCGGCGAGGACTCCTCACTCCCTCCCCGTAAAAGGAGGTAGGTACCTTTCCTTAGAGTCCAGCAGTCCCCCAATCTGCATCAGGTTACAGTCCCTCTGAAGTCTATGGTGGACTCCATAAGGAACGCGTAATTCCCCGCGACGACTCTCTTCACTCCCTCCTCAAAGGAGGACAGCATTTCCCCTAAAGTAGCTACCTTACCTAGAGTCTAACAGTCCTCCAATCTACGTCAGGTTACAGTCTCTCTTTATAGACTAAATGAGAAACGCGTAGTTCCCCGCGAGGACTCTCCTCACTCCCTCCTCAAAGGAGGAGACCAGCGCACTACAACAGTAGCTTCCTTACCTTAGAATCTAACAGTCCCCCAATCTGCGTCAGGTTACAGTCCCTCTGCACTCTATGGTCTAGCATGGTAGACTCCATGAGGAATGCGTAGTTCCCCGCTAGGACTCTCCTCACTCCCTCCTCGTAGGAGGAGACCAGCGCAGGGGGAGAGGTGCCTGACATGTGCACCCACATTTTTTGGTAGATGTCTATGTTGGAGTCCTGGAAAGGAATGATAAAAACTTGATTGCTAAAAGATAATTTTTAGACTGTAGATATTTTTTTTTTATAAAAGTACGAAATCGGTCGCGAAAAAAAAACAGCTATTCCCTATGTTTATGATAAATGATAAACGACTTATTTTCTGTAAGTAGGTTTGTACACACACTTTTACACGTCAATCATATTTTTTTAAACTAGATGAGGGCGGCGTTTCCTATCTGACTATTCTGAGAAGAAAGGCCGAAACAAACTCAGAGGTCACAGTCTCTTTTAAAGTACAGACAAATCATGGTCAGATCATGTGAAGACCATGTAGATTGGTGTCTGAAATGGTCTTTTGGGGAAAGAACCACACAGATTGAGCGGACCCGTCCAGTCAGTGCACGTATTTGTCTAAAATCGTGCAGCTCAACTCAGAACTTGAGGAGCTCAACGATTCGACGAACAATACCAAAGAAAGGACATGTTCGCATAACTCGTCAAAATGTAGGGAACAGCTGATTTTTTTTCGCGACAGATATCGTAAATTTTTTGTTTAACATCAGAATAGGAGGTAACAAGTATGTGGTATAATTTATGGCATATATGTGGTTTCCATACTTTATTTAATCGAACAGTAACAAAAATGATTCAAATACCGTTTCAGACATCATCAGCTGCCTAGCCTTTTCCCAACTATGTTGGGGTCGGCTTCCAGTCTAACCGGATGCAGCTGAATACCAGTATTTTACATGGAGCGACTGCCTATCTGACCTCCACAGCCCAGTTACTAGGTAATACGATACCCCTTGGTAAGACTGGTTGTCAGACTTTCGGGCTTCTGACTACCCGTAACGACTGTCAAAGATCCACGAATGACAGCCGGGACCAACGGCTTAACGTGCTTTCCGAGGCACGGAGGGTCTTGGTATGTAAAGATGGTCACCCATCCACATACCAACCGCGGCAAGCATAGCTTAACCTGATCGATCGACCTGTGCGGCTGTTATTATTTAGCCACGGACCCCTCCCTCCTCTTTCGTTTCAGACGTAAGATGATTTTTAATAATATTGATCGATTTGCTTAAAGATGTACTTACCCGAAAGAAGGACATGGTAGACCCTCCATTTAGCGTACCGTACTGTATGCTGTTCTGTGCGGCCAAGTCTGCCGCGCTCTGTATCGGCAGCACAGTTCGCTCCACCGTGAGGAAGGCGGCCAGGTTCGCCGTGTACGAGGAGAGAATGATCAGGGTGAAGAACCACCAGATTCCTCCCACTATTCTGGTTGAGGTTGCCTGAAAAGGGAATTTTTAAGGTTATTTTATGAGTGTGTGCCCGGATACGCTTGTCGCGTTTGGTCTGTGGATGAGTGACCATCTTTACATACCAAGACCCCTCCGTGCCTCGGAAAGCACGTTAAGCCGTTGGTCCCGGCTGTCATTCGTGGATCTTAGACAGGGGTTACGGGTTGTAGGGTACCTTGCATTCCGAAAAAAAGTGCTGTTCCCGACGAAAACAACAATAATGTTATTATGATAATAGATGGCGCCACGTTTATTGTTGTTTTCCTCGGGAACAGCACTTTTTTTCGGTATGAAAGATACCCTATGTCCGTTTCTGTACACCTGACAACGTATATGCAAAATTTTAGGATGATCGGTTCAGTGGTTTAGGCGTAAAAAGGTAACAAACAAACAAACTTTCGCATCCTAACTTTGTTTGTTTGTTTGTTACACTTTTACGCTAAAACGGCTGAACGGATTTGGATTAAATTTGGCACATAGGTACACCATGACCTGGTAAAGGACATTGGCTGCTTTTCATCCTGGATCGCAGACGAAGTCGCGGAAAACAGCTAGTAATATTATAAATGTCAAAGTTTATAAAGATGTTTGGATGTTTGTTACTCAATCACGCAAAAACTACTGAACGGATTTGAACGTAATTTGGTACACAATTTATAACCAGAATTAACACATAGGATACTTTTTATCCCGAAATTCCCACGGGATCGAAACTAACGCGGGTGAAACGGCGAGGCACTGTTAGTAACTTGACAAATTATCTAACCTTAGGATTAAGTCCAGACCCTTGCCTCAGGAAGGTCCCTGTGATGAACCAGAAGGAGTTGCACACGCTGAACTGGTTCGTCAAAAGTTTGGTCTCATGGCCGCATACGTGAGTGCTTGTGGACCTAGAAAGCGAAGAATTAGCAGAGTAAGTTACAATCGTTGGATGTGCTGAGCTCACATCATATGGACCTTGACTACCAAAAACGTTTTTTTTTTGAGGTGAAATCTTCTTCAGGCACCTTGGGCATTTTTTCAGATGGGGAAAAAATTATTGAACTCGCGCCACTGTTACCGTAAGCGACACCGCTTCGGATGTGTTCGGCTGTCCTCGGGATGTACTCGGTTTTAATAAATATCCGATATTTCAGTGAGTGATGGCAAAGTATTCTGTTTGTTGTTTGTTTTCACTTCTGTCGGCACTCCTGGAGTGCCACTGTTTTTTTTTTTTGTAAGCCTATGCTGTCCGTCCCACTGCTGGGCAAAGGTCTCCCACCAAATCCTTCCAGAAACTCTTTTCCCGCGCCACCACGAGCCAGTCCTCGTGGTACGCGTCCAGGTCATCTCGCCATCTCTTTCTGGGCCGGCCTCAGCGGCGTCGTCCATCTTCAGGCACCCACCCATTGTGTGAAGATTTTTGCCCAGCGGTCATCGTGCATGTGGCGGATGTGACCCGATCAGTCCCATTTGAGCCAGGCAGCCTTCTTTCCTGCATCCAAGATGCCCGTTTAGGAACGCAGCGTGGTGTTCCGAATTCTGTCCTGCCTTTTAACACCCAGAATGCTGCGTTCCATCGCTCTTTGGCAAGTCCAAGGCGGAACTGCGACCAGAAGGCCAATTCTCGTAATTTAAAACGTTCAAAATCTAGTCGCAGTCTCATCTCGGCGACTAACAAATGTCAAACACTTGTCAAAATGTAGGGAAATTAGAGGCATTTTTGACAGATTGAGACAGATCAGTAGGCCAATTCTCGTAATTTAAAACGTTCAAAATCTAGTCGCAGTCTCATCTCAGCGACAAACAAATGTCAAAAACTTGTCAAAATGTACTGAAATTTGAGACATTTTTGACAGATTGAGACTGAGATCAGACTGTGAACGTTCTTAAAATTACCAGAATTGCCCCTCAGACTGTGAACGTTCTTAAAATTACGAGAATTGCCCCTCAGGTCTGAGCACGGTAGGTTAGGACGTGCAGGATACACCTGTGGATGAGTTTGCGCTCCAGGAAGATCGGTAGATCACCCTTCATTAGCATGGACCAGTTTCATGGACCAGTAGCTTTTCCAGGCGTTCTCGATTCGGTGATCAATCTCCCTTTCCTGCCTGCTTTCGATAAAAACTAACTGGCTCTGACAGAAGACTGTAGTCGCAAAATCGATCGCAGAAGCTTCTGCCAAGATTTGGACGTTTAGAGTAAAATACACAAAGTTACAATACTTTTTTTAGACGCTGTGGCTACTGGCCGTTGTTCACAAAGAATTTGTGTAAATCAGCATTTAAACATATCTTATTTAACTTGATCAAGAATTCGAGTAAGTTGTGAAAACCTATCTGTTTAAAGTTAGATCTTTCAAAATCTGGGGGCATGGTAGTGCCCCCGCCAAGTCGAGCAAAAAAACGGCACGGCCTTACCATCCATTGACAAAAAGGTTGACTTGGCAATCGCACTAAACAATCTAATTTAATATAATTGTATTACTTGTGAGACACATTGTGTTTTTTATGCGATGGACAAGTCAATCTATATATTTAACACACAGAAGATTTTTAATATTGATATGGTCACTATAAGATGTTGTTAAGTTAGCTAATTATTTAATAACTTAAGACAGAAGGTCCCTTAAGAAGGGACTGAATAAATTAACCGACTTGGTATTACGTGGATCTCACAGCTTTTTACGGTAGAAAAACTGAGATGCGAGACTTGTCTTTTTTTACAAGTTAAGTGTTTTTTGTGAGGTGTGTGGAATTGTAGAGGACATGCATCACTTGTTGATGGAATGTGTTCGCTTTGAGGCTGATAGGAGTAAGTTATTCGGGGCTTTGAAGTTGAACAAGAACGATATAGGTACATTCCATCAAATACTATCCAAGCCGAGCTCTGAAGATGCGAGAAAGTTGTTCGACTTTATGGCCCTGACATATTAATCTCATTAGTTTGATGTATACTTGTATTAGGTTACGATGGGACTGACATACGCTGTGCGTTATAAAAGTCCCTAAAACTTAAAGAATTAAAAAAAAAAAAAATTTTTTTTGATGGCATCATTATTATTTTGAGGGTACTTACCATTCATATGGAGAAAATCGTGCCATCACAAAAAGAGTAAAAGACACTAGTATGTAGGCAGCTAACACGTACAGCCAGATCTCAATAGCGAGCGGGTTCAAGAAGCTGAACAGACGAGTCGGCTGTGATGTTGGCACCTGGAACAGAGTAATTAACTAGTAATCTTAAATGAAGATGTTCCTGTGCAGATATTTAGTAGAGTAAGAAATAGAAAGGCCTAACCCAGGGGTAGGACAGAATTGCTTATTAAAATATAAGACTAGCTGCTGCCCGCGAATTCGTTCGCGTGAAATCCTAACTAATCCTAACTTCCTGACTAATATTATAAATGCGACAGTATGTTCGTTAGTTTGTTACCTTTTCACGCCTAAACCACTGAACCGATCATCCTGAAATTTTGCATTATACATTGTCAGGTGTACAGAAACGGACATAGGGTATCTTTCATCCCGAAAAAAAGTGCTGTTCCCGAGGAAAACAACAATACACGTGGCGCCATCTATTATCATAATAACATTATTGTTGTTTTCCTCGGGTACAGCACTTTTTTTAGGGATAAAAGGTACCCTATGTCCGTTTTAATACACCTGACAACGTATATGCAAAATTTCAGGATGATCGGTTCAGTGGTTTAGGCGTGAAAAGGTAACAAACAAACAAACTTATTTGTAGGTCGTAGGTTCGAACCCAGACAGGCGCTTTACTTTGTGTAAATTATTTCATCACCATTGCTCTCCAAACGGTGAAGGAAAACATCGTGAGGAAACCGGCATGTCCTAGAACCAAAAATTCGAAGACATGTGACATCTACCAACCCACACTGGGGCCGCGTGGTGGATTGTGGCCTACTCCCTCTCACAGAGAGGAGGCCTGTGTCCCAGCAGTGGGAATATTATAGGCTGATTAAGTAAGAAAAGTATTTTAGAAGTTACAGACCTTAAAAAGTATGCCGATACCCAGGTTCATGAAAGGCTTGGTGAAGTCTATGACAGCTTCCCGCGCGTAATTGATGGTCATTGAGGCAACCGCTATGTCCGCTTTCTGAAAAAAAAAATTAATTTTATTCTAAGAATACCAGCTTTCCACTATCTGATAAAAAGTCAAAGTCAAAGCATTTGTTTCAAATAGGCACATAAAAGGCACTTTTGAACGTCAAAAATTACAATGAAACAGAATTGATTCTAGTCGCCCCTTCCAAAAGGTAGTTTTCGTATGGAGAAGAATGGGCAAGAAACTCCACCGTTACTCTTTTAAAATGTTTTACAATATTTTGCATACATTCATTATATAATAAATAAATTGTGAAGACGATGCACCTAAAATAAAATTACTATACCACGATAGGTAAAAGAATTAAAAATGAAACCATGACATATAAATTAATTATCTGATAGATACATGGTGCTCACAAATATGATAAAAGTAAACGATTTTCATAAAAAAAAAAAATAGAAAAAAAAAAAAACAATCGGTTCATTTATTTCGAAAAACAGGGGCTTGAAAGTTTGTATGAAATGCCGTAAGTACGTCGATACTTACCCTATCCATCAGCTCCCTCACAATCCCGTTCCAATGACCTGTATCGGGGTCCCTGGCTCCATACATGTTATCTGGCACCAATCGTAGCCGGTAGTGAAACCCTGCCCTGGCCGCCACTCGAGCCAGCAAATCTATACAGAACCCCTCAAAGCGAGCGTTCCCTTGCAAGTTCCAACCTTCTTTTACCATTACATAGGGTTTTTCCTGGAGAAAATTTAAATATTTTAATTAAAGAGTGAAGTATTAAACTTGTTAATCAAAACCACTATAAATATATTCTTTTAACACAAACAAATGAAAACCTTTTATCCGTAATGCGACTAAGTACTTAAATAATTATGCTGATAAAAGTACTTAAATACAGTTTCTTTTGATTTGCTACAAAATCCACCACAGTTCCATTTCCAGGAATTGAGTTTTTTTAAATCGTAAAAAACAAGCATGTGCTAAAACCACAGATATAGATATACCTAGATAACGCAAGAGCAACTACTACGCGTGCCAAAAATGGCACCAGCTTACGTACAAACCACTTTCTGTGTACTGCCGATCGATTCTGTTAGAATCTCAATCAAGTTAGGTGAAGTGAGCTGTCATTCTATCTTATGCTAGGGAGTGACACTAATGGCAGCTCACTTCACCTGAGTTATCATGGTGAGATTTTTACAGAATAGCACTACAACACGCGTCCGTCGGAGGATCCTCCCTTTTCTATGGAGGATCAGTGAGCTTTACACCCTGTTCCTCATAACTCTTACTATACTTCACTTATTACAATTACTAACTCTTCTATAAATACTAACTTCAACAGTAACCACAGTCAGTGTCACATTTGGCGGAGGATCCCTTGTATAAGCTGCAGGGTCTGTGATCTCCAGACCTTCGCTCGGAGTCCAGTGCCCTGAGACCACCATGCCACCTTTCTCACCACCTGTCAGCCTCATCAGCTGAAGGTGGAAGTTCGTTCTGACTCCGTTTTTAAATTCTATGGGGCCTGTCAGGCCGTGAGCTTGAATCTGTAAAAAATTTAAACCATAGTCGTTTTGCTCTTATTAATAAGGAATTTTGTTGAATCTAAAACAATATGTGTTAATTTTAATATATTTATAGTTAGAGAACCTGAAGGCCAATTCTCGTAACGTTCAAAATCTAGTCGCAGTCTCATCAGTTAGTTAGTTTTAATCATGATCTGGCAGTTTGAGTAATTTACGCGGCCTACCCAAATGTCCTTTCTTTAGTATTGTTCGTCGAATCGTTGAGCTCCTCAACTTCTGAGTTGAGCTGTACGATTTTTGACAAATGCGTGCACTGACTGGACAGGTCCGCTCAATCTGTGTGGTTCTTTCCTCAAAAGACCATTTCAGACACCAATCTACATGGTCTTCACATGATCTGACCAAGATTTGTCTGGACTTTAAAAGAGACTGTGACCTCTGAGTTTGTTTCGGCCTTTCTTCTCAGAATAGTCAGATAGGAAACGCCGACCTCATCTAGTTTAAAAAAATATGATTGACGTGTAAAAGTGTTTGTACAAACCTACTTACAGAAATAAATCATTTCTCATTTATCATCTCGGCGACACACAAATGTCAAAAATGTAGGTAAATTAGAGGTATTTTTGACAGGTTGTGACTGAGATCAGACTGTGAACGTACTTAAAATTACGAGAATTGCCCCTCTGAGATGCCTTAGAACTCAAAATTCTTCTATGACTGAAAAGTTAACTAACGGTACTTGTAAGGCACTTTCAACTCTGAATTCGATGACAACAGTTTTAATATTTATTTATTTCTCATTTTAAATCAAGTAAAATGGCTGACACAGACGTCATCATCATCTGCCTAACCTTTTCCCAACTACATTGGGGTTGGCTTGCAGTCTAACCGGATGAATACCACTATTTTACATGGAGCGACTGCCTATCTGATCTCCACAACCCAGTTACTGGGTAATACGATACCCCTTGGTAAGACTGGTTGTCAGACATTCGGGCTTCTGACGACCCGTAACGACTGTCAAAGATCCACGAATGACAGCCGGGACTAACGGCTTAACGTGCTTTCCGAGACACGGAGGGGTCTTGGAATGTAAAGATGATCACCCATCCACAGACCAACCGCGGCAAGCGTAGCTTAACCTGACCGATCGACCTGTGCGGCTGTTAATATTTAGCCACGGGCCCCTCTCATGTAATTGATAAATATCTTGTCTTGCTGCACATTAGCAAAGGCATCTGATACACCAAGAGTTTTTAGGATTCTTTCGCTAAATGGCAAAAACGGAACCCTTATAATTTTATCATAGATGTCTGTCCGTACTTGAGGCTAAATAATAACAGCCGCACGGGTTGATCGATCAGGTTAAGCTACGCTTGCCGCGGTTGGTCTGTGGATGGGTGATCATCTTTACATTCCAAGACCCCTCCATGTAAAATACTGGTATTCAGCTGCATCCGGTTAGACTGGAAACCGACCCCAACATAGTTGGGAAAAGGCTAAGCAGATGATGACTTTAAAACAGTTACATATTTACCCCCTTATTATTATTAGGATTTCGATAAAATTTGGCAGAGAGATAGATTTCATCCCGGGGAAGGACATAGGATAGTTTTTATCGACATACCTCGCGGGCGAAGCCGCGGGCGGAAGCTAGTTTGATATAATACGTTTATTAGTAAGGGGGGTAAAGTACTTACCGTATTAATATTGTCAATTATAGTTTTTCCATGATTCCATGGTACGTCCTTGTCACAGGAGACGTTCCCAGGGTGGAAGTCTTCAGTTATAGCTAAGGCTTGGCAAAGTAACTGTACTGCATCATAAAGAAGAGCTGGTTCTGTCTGTAAGAGAAAATAATTTTTATGACTACGCTTTGGAATGGGCAACTAGCTTCATCTTTCTGACTGACCGACTTCTTGACAATTCAAAAGTGCTTGTAATTGGTTTATTTGAAAGAAATGCTTTGAGTTTGAGTTTGATGAGATTCATTTACGACGTACGGCATGTCATACAAACTTTCAAGCCCTTGTTTTTCGAAATGAATGAACCGATTTTAATGAAACTTCGTACGCATAAGCAGGATACAAAGGTCTAAAAAGTTACTTAAGAACATTTTCAAAATGTCTTATTTAAAAAAAGATAACTGGAAATCTGTTTCTATGGAAAATTTAAAGTCGGTCTAATTTGGCTGTGACACAATTTTTCGAAAATGTTTAGACCTTTGTATCCTGCTTATGCGTATTAAGTTTCATTAAAATCGGTTCATTCATTTCGAAAAACAAGGGCTTGAAAGTTTGTATGACATGCCGTGCGTCGTAAACGCTCTTAAGGCGCTACCTTGAAAATCTCAAGAAAGTGATGCAATTACTTTTGAAACGCAAAAGAAGAGTGATGGCTATAATGTGCATGCGCTCGGAATAAAACGACGTATGTGCCAAAACGAATTTACTCCTTTTTTAACAAACTAAATGAATTAAATTTAAAACTACTTTGAGTAAACTTTAATACGATAATTCTCTGTGTTTTAAAGTAAATTCCATTGAATAACTCTTAAGCGTTACGCCGTGATGTCGAAAAAAGTAAAAAAATACTTATAACTTTGCAATTTTTTTGTATCGAGACAAATTCATTGAATCGTGTATTCCTTTTACACGATACTAGATCAAAGAGTCAAAATCATAAACCAAAATGTTAAGGCGACTACATGAACTAAAGCGCGGTCACTATCGGACTGCATAGAATAGAAAGAGATGCGCGATGACACAACGATGGTAATTTATTGCAAAATATGAAACAATCATCTATTGTTGATTTATCAAACACAAAACAAATAAAAACCGTATACTAAAATTCGGGGAATTAAATTGTCTTTTATATGGTGAAAGTTTTATGAAAATACACCCGATAGTGTTAGCGTGATTATCGTTTTTATGTCCGCGGTAGACATTACTTTACAAATTAATTACACTATGTTAAAAAAATATAATTGCAAATATTCACATATCAAATTACGAAGCAAATGGTCTAGTATAACATTTATTTTTTTTCAAAGAAATCAGTTCGGTCTTTTAGATGTGATGTTGAATTTAAAATCATTAGAAGTCGTATATCTGCGACTTAAATTCCTATTCCACATACTTAACAAGTTACACGAAATAGAAAAACCACATTTTCTTCAACATAATATCACCTTAATGTGTCCCCCGCTGATGATGGACGCTCCTATAGGATGGAACTTCTCCATCACTTGTAAGGACTCCTTCACTTTGTCGGAGTCTCGATCTACCAGCCTCCAGCCACTCATGTTGACTCTGTTGTAGTAGAAGTCTTCCATATCGAAGAGTTCAAAGTCCTGGAAATAACAGACCAGCTTCTAGTTTTTAGGGTTCCGTACCCAAAAGATATAAACGGGATCCTATTACTAAGACTATCCGTTTATCTGTCTTTCTGTCACCAGGCTGTATCTCATGAACCGTGATAGCTAGACAGTTGTTATTTTCACAGAATGTGTATTTCTGTTGCCGCTATAACAACAAATAAAATAAAATAAATATTTAAGGGGGGCTCCCATACAACAAACGTGATTTTTTATATGTAGTGGTAAATATTGAATTGTGGTACGGAACCCTTCGTGTCTGTCCAATTTTTTTTTTCACAATTTGGCGGATAAAACGTAAACTATCGAAATTAATACGTTATATTGCAAGCAGTATGAAACAATTCACAATTTATCGACAAATGATTATAAATGAACGGTGTTCACAAACGGTGACTGATATAAAGACAAATTAACATCAAAACTACTTACAAATGACGTAAAAACATAGTGGTAATCCTCATTATTCATCTGCAGTTGAAGAATCTGTAACACAAAGAAACAAAAAAAATATCATCAATTGTTAATACAACATGAAACGTTTATTTTCTCTTGACTGTACTTACATAGTTGACAAAAAGAGTAACCTATACTCGGACTTTTAATTAGCTGCAGTAAAATGACAGCCTATGTGTTACTTAAATGACTGAAATTGGCGTCTTTTTGTTTTTTCGCGCCCGTCAACCAACAAACCACAAACAGCCAGTCGATTCTGTTAGAATATCACCGTGAGAAGTTAGGTGAAGTGAGCTGTCATTCCATCTAATGCTGGGGATTTACACTAATGACAGCTGACTCTTCACCCGAGTTAACACGGTGAGATTTTTACAGAATATCACTACAGAATACTTTGCCATCACTCAGTAACATATCAGATATACATTAAAACCAAGGACAGCCGAACACATCCGAAGCGGTGTCGGTTACGGTAACAGTAGTGCGAGTTCAATGGTTTTTTCCCATCTCAAAAAATGCCCAACGCGCCTAAAGAAGTTTTCACTTCAAAGATATGCCAAAAGATACTTACAGCCCTCGCCAGCTGCCTCACCCTCTTAGGGTCAGTATCCACCACGATGTGCTCAATTTGCTGCGCCTTCAGCAGAGCGAGCCCTCGTCGGTACTCCTTGGCGTCGCGGCATCTCACCGCGTACATGTCCCGTCCATCTTTACCTATGTCCATGATGTTTAGTTCTCCTGAAAACACGAAAATCACGTAAATTAGCATCACTTTTAAGCCTACTCCTCTACTCTATTCCTGGTCGCTCAGCGTGCTATGGAGCGGGATATGCTTAAAGTTTCTGATGCCATACGCTGAAAAGTTATAACGCACAAAGTAAAACTAAATATTGGCAGTAAGTGGAAAGATGAATATTTTTGCCTGTATACCAAATAGCTTGTTCGACTGTACATATCAAATTAGAATAATAATAATTAGAAAAATATAATGTGAGTATATGTACCAGAAACCATTACTAACTTAAAATCTGACCTATTTGGAATCTGACGGTTACTCCGGTTCTTTTCCAAATAACTTCATTCCTGATTTTATTAAAATAAAATTATTGACTACTCAGCACACTCACACCATTGTTTAAAAGTAGTTGCAAGTTAGCTGCCTGTATACCAAATAGCTTGTTCGACCGTACTTTTTCTCACAAATCCAATTTGACTATTGACGCACTTCTTTTTCTTTATTTAGGCTTTGCGTTGTACTACCTAGTGTATAACTCTGTCGTCTCGAGCAGCGCACGCGCGGGGTACGGCGGAGGGAGGACACTTGCCTACCGACCGCCGTGGAGAGAAGACGCGGACGCTTGCTGCGAGCCGATATCAGTGTAATTTGGTGTTACTTGTTCTTTCATTATATTAACCTCTGAGTCTTAGTGTACGGTCGAACAAGCTATTTGGTATACAGGCAGCTAACTTGCAACTACTTTTAAACAATGGTGTGAGTGTGCTGAGTAGTAAATTATTTTACACCGCTCTATTAAGGATGCCATAAGCTGAAAAAGTTATAACGCACAAAATAAAACTAAATATTTTTGCATGTATACCAAATAGCTTGTTCGACTGTACATTACACCACCTTTTATCAAGTAGGTATGGTGATTATCAGTTGGATCTTAAGAAGCCATCGAATAGGTTTTTGTTCAAGAGGGAATCTTTTGGAGTACCCAGCCACTGAGAGGAGGCCTGTGTCCCAGCAGTGGGTGGAGTAGTTGATAATGCTGATGCTGTACCCAGCCACTGTGATTGCGAACTCACCGTATCCATAATCCTCGTAGATGACTCCCATCCTGGTCCAGTTCAAGTACGAGAGGAACTCTGCGAAGGCCTTCGTGAGCAGATCCTTCGGCGGATACAGGTTTATTGTGAATGTGTGGTTGGCTGGAAATACAGATAAAACATAGCCAAGTGTTACGTCAATTTATAATAAAAAAAACCGGCCAAATGCGAGTTGGACTGGCACACGAAGGGTTCCGTAGCATCATACAATATTTAACACTACATATAAAATACGGGAAAAAAATCACGTTTGTTTTACGGGAGCCCCCCTTAAATATTTATTTTGTTCTGTTTTTAGTATTTGTTGTTATAGCGGCAACTGAAATACACATTCTATGAAAATTTCAACTGTCTAGCTATCACGCTTCATGAGATACAGCCTGGTGACAGACGGATAGATAGTGGAGTCTTAGTAATAGGGTCCCGTTATTACCCTTTCGGTACGGAACCCTAAAAACAAAGTGAGATTTTTCATTGCGGGTCACAGAGATCGAAATGTTGCTTTATTTTCGCGGTTATAAACACCACATAAACACCACACCATCCACAGACCAACGACTGTGCGACTGTAATTATTTAGACTACTGAATTAATTAATAAATAGATAGATAGTTATAATCATGAACTTACAATTCTCCGGCGCAAATGGTCCAACAGTCAAGTGCGGAGCATGCAAACTCGTGCTCATGTGGTCGAGAGTGTTCCCCAGCAGTGGACCCACGCCGCTGAACAGTGCGACTGCCCCCGACTGTATCTGAGTACAGGCTGTAACAAACATAACATAAAATCGTCGGCATCACCCCGCATTCTTATTTTACACAGGTGCACTAAACCTACATTAATTCGCCACTATCATAATCATAATCAGCCTATGATATTCCCACTGCTGGGACACAGGCCTCCTCTGTGTGGGTTGGTAGATGTCACATGTCTTTCGAATTTTTGCTTCTAGGACATGCCGGTTTCCTCAAGATGTTTTCCTTCACCGTTTGAAGAGCAGTGGTAATGAAATAATTTACATAAAGTAAGCGCCTGTCTGGGTTTGAACCTATGACCTACAACTCGTAAGTTACCACTGGGCCATCACTGCTCTGATATGTTTTTATTATTTCGCCACTAATATAATTATTTTTATTATAGCATCTATTCAAAAAGAGCAAGTGCATTCTTCGTAAACAAGGACTAAAATAGCTATTTAATCCCTAGGGACTAAAAGTAATTTGAATTTGGAATGTGGAAATTGTTAGTAAAAGTTCCAATCACCAAAGAGATCAATTACGAACATTGTATGAACAAGTAACAGGCTGTATGATAAAGTAAAAAAATATTGGGAAAAAATAAAAAACGCGCGAAAACCATTCTTCCTTTGAGAAAGAAATAAACTTACTATTCTTACTCAAAAGTTGCGCTTACTTATTTTTTTATAGAGGGTGATAAAAAGTAGAGTGTCCACCTCGGGAGCAACACTATTTTAAGCTCGAGTGACGCTCTCACCTTCAAAATAGCTGTTTGCTCCCTTGGCAAACAATCTAGTATTAAGTCCCATGAACTGGGAGCAAGTCTACTGTCATTCATCCGTAAATCCACACTCCGATCTGTTATTGCGAATTTCCTGACAGAAAAGCTCAGGTCGGGCAGCCACCTGGGCATTGAACCCTGGACACCACGCAATTCTTATAAACAACACTGTAAATGATTGCTACCAGCTGTTTTTTTTTTTATTAATAAATGGGCTCTTGACCTCGATCACGCCTGATGGAAAGCGATGGATGAGGTCTATGATAGAACGAGCGTGCTCAGAAGATGCCTAAGGCACTGGAACTCTCACGCATCGACGAAACACAGCAGGCTGTTTGACGCCGGACTCCGGTGGGAGGGTGGTTGTGAACCAGGCGGGCGTTAGCCCTACCACCGCAAGGGAAGAATTGGCTAGTCATATAAGGTGTTGGGTGTGACTGTCCAGGATACGCCGAGTGCTCGGTTCAGTTGAGTAACTGGCGGAACAAACTGCGCTACACGAGGAGGCTTCTTCATAAATTCCAAAAAATTTAATGATCAAAATCGATTGCTTACTTAACTTGGAAGTTTTTCTAAAAGTACAATTAGATATAGCTTCCACCAAAATCGAGCACTTGGCTTCTTTGAAAACTTGGCTCTATTTATTGCTGTTTAGCATTGCGCTCCGAATTATCATTTAAAAAATGTATTCAGATATCTGGTAGAAAGTTATGAAAATCATACTGCAATCGTAACAATAAAACCCTCACTTCTCATTTACCCATTCAACTCATAAAATTACATTTTCAACCCTTCATTTTTTTAAACGCCACGCAAGACCAACCGCAATATCCACGTTATTTTCCGCAAAAAGTTTTTATTTGAATGTGCACTATTTACGTTCGCCGCATTCCATTTTTGCGTGAAGTATCCTTGACTCGTCATATCCGGAATAGCGGTTAGCCGCCATATTACATTCCGGTTACAATTTGAAATGTCGAGTGAGAATTTTGCAGGGTAATTTGAAAAGCGATTTCCGATTTGGTTTTAGTATTTCCCTAGTTTTAATTTTTTTATTGATGAAGACCGTTTAGATTGGTGTCTGAAATTGTCTTTTGAGGAAACAACTACACAGATTGAGTGGATACGTCCCATCAGTGCACGCTTTTGTCAGTAATCATGCAGCTCAACTCAGGACATAAGGAGCTCAACGATTCGCCGAATATTATGAAAGAAATGACATCCTGGGTAGGCCGCATAAATTACTCAAATTTCCAGACCATTATTAAAACTTACGAGTTATTCCGGTCTGATTCCCTAAGCCCCTCCTCCACCCCCCCCCCTTCTTCCTCGATCCCCTGCTAGTTCTTCTTCTGTTTTAATCTCTTTCTTATCCAACTTTCTCATTCCGAGTTATTCCGTGAGTAAAAAAATAACAAAAAAAAACCGGCCAAGTACGTGTCGGACCACGCACAATGAAGGGTTCCGTAGTTGGAATGAATTTATCCCAAGAACAAACTTAACATTGTAGTTGAAAAACATGTTCTCTCATACATTC
The DNA here is from genome assembly GCA_963669345.1 of Gortyna flavago. NCBI lineage: Eukaryota > Metazoa > Arthropoda > Insecta > Lepidoptera > Noctuidae > Gortyna > Gortyna flavago. The sequence continues at coordinate 1,656,619 of OY770155.1, read as the reverse complement.
CAACTGAAAATGTAAGTTTGTACGCACAATATTGAGAGATTTACCATGTTGTTTCAAGATCATAGATTTCTTATTAATTTTCCTGTAATCTATAGGTATAGAACTATTTTCTGTATTTTTTTCAAAATTTTAGGCTCAGTAGTTTCGGAGATAAGGGGGGGGGGAATGGTAAATTTCCGTCTATTGTCTTAAATAACTTTAATAAAATTTACTTTCAAATTATGAAAAAAAAATATTTGAGATCCTCACGGTACGCCCTTTCATTTGATATGTCACACGGTACAGATTGCGAAACTTTTTTTTTAAATTGTCTATTTACCCCTCAAAAATGACTCCCATTATCAAAACTCATTTATTTACGTTACACGTCTGTGTTTGGGTCACAGAGATTCATATGTGTACCAAATTTCAACTTAATCGGTCCATAAGATTCGGAGCAAATTGGCTGTGACAGACGGACAGACAGACAGACAGACAGACAGACAGACACACGAGTGATCCTATAAGGGTTCCGTTTTTTCCTTTTGAGGTACGGAACCCTAACAAATTCATGACATTGTTAGATAAAATTAATTAATGATTGATGAATGATTGTGGTTGGTTGTTTGTATAAAAAATTCGGAAATAATATTGGTTAGATCATTTGAGGACGAAATACCATTTCAGACATCAATCTGTTGAGATTGGTGTCTGAAATAGTCTTTTGTAATTACCTTTCTTAAAAGTCTTGAAGGTATCTCTGGCAGGCGTATATTGTATATCATAGACGAGGGTGCTATTGGGTAGCAGACTCCTCTCCTTGTTGATCCTGTAGACTGCGTACTTGAAGGCCAGCTCCGTGCTGCCTCCCCTGGCGTCCTCTGTGAAGACTGCGCCTGAAATTGATGTAAAAATATATTTATTGTTCAGCGGGGAATTGTGTAACCCATTTATAACGGCAATCAAGCGCAATGACTTTCATATTACACACAATTCAGCCACGTGCATTGCGTTATTTACGTTTTTGAGCAGAAGAATTTTTCAAACCTATGGAGCAGTGGATGTTAGAATGAATTAATTGAAGAATTACGCCGCAGCAAAACTATTGTATCTACTATTTAGCCCAGTGAGCATTCTCACTGGGCTAAATAGTAGATATAATAGTTTAGAAACTTGCATATCTCTTAATCCAGTCCGAAATGAGTTATTAAGAAGTGTCATTTTACTGCAGTTAGTTAAAATTCGGAGTATAATGGCTGCAAGTTTCCAGTCGTACAAGTTCAGGAAGAGACCACCATTTTTGAAAAAAAAAAATTATAATCACCGTAAAGTTCATTCTGCTGCGATTGTGCGCGTTGATACTTGCTCTGGACTGTTAAGACTTTGACAACCCTAAGATACTGATTTAAAAATCCGTAATGATACCCAACATTCTTTAAATTATTTATAAATATGCTGAACTGAATCCAATAATAGCCAAATTTTTTCTTGAGATTGGAAAGAAGCAGTGTTGTACTTACCAATCTTAACCACCGGAGACAGCGCAGCAACAGCATTCAGCATGAGCACGATCCAGCGCCATCCCGGCCACATCGTGCCTCATCATCAGCCCTTGACGATATCCTCACCACCTGGAGACAAATGACAACAATTACGATAGACCAGCTACACAGTGCCTGAGCTCATCCAAGGGATAAGCCGTTGCAACACCATTGTGTTTAGTGAAAGTGTTTTATCAATTTTTATTTCATCGATCGCATAGTGCCTTGAAGACGATGATTTTAGATTGGTTGTTATGGGAATATATTGTTGTAGTCTTCCTGTTTCGTTTATGCTGTCATAAAGTCACTAATTTTCTTAAAAGTGACTAGCGATAAACTGATAAACACCAATGTTGCGATTCTAGGGTTAGTTGATTACCCGAATACCTTTGATACGGTCAGTCACGACTTCCTGTTGGCCATTCTGTCCTATCTTATGGTCTCTCCCGAGATATTGGAATGGTTCTCTTCTTATATTCAGAAACTTCAGCTGTCAGTTTGCGTGGGGAGTCCTCATCGAATTACTGTGATTTGAAAGCCAGCGTTCCACAAGGTGGCATTCTTTCTCCACTTCTATTTTTATTTTTACTAGACACGAGCTTTTCCTCGTGACTGCGTCCGCTTGAAAGAAACATATTCGCATTCGGCATTATTGTAGTAGCTTTTTATCAGAGAAAGAATTTTTGTAACCGGATCGGGTTTTTGAGATTACCTACCTCAAAAAATTAATTTACCTCCTTATAATATTAAGTTTAAGATAGGTTATAACCCTATATATCTTATATCTACATATTTTATTATTTATTTATTTCTCTAACTGCCCGTGACATCACAGCGGGTCCTATCAGAATACCACCGCTGCGACATTTTTTTTTTAAATGTCGCAGCATCATGTTGAGATAGGAGCCAATTGGCCTCGTATCGGACTTTCTGTTTCATTTTTCTTTTTGTTATTTTTTTTTTATATAATTTGGTTTTTATTTATGGCTGTTTAGTTTAGTTTGTCATCTTCCTGTACGAGTCACAATAAATACTTTTTCCTTATTTCTTCTAATTTTTTTTTATATCGGCACGAACTATATGAGAATAGCTTATTCCATCATAATAATAAAACCGGACATTTAAATATAGCCGCTCATGCGAGGTTAAATGCACCCCTTTTAATGGTGCTTAGCTACGCGTGGTGGGTTCAAAAAAAATATTAAGAGGGCCTTTTCATGATATGAACATGCCTGAACACATCATTAAAACGAACTGAAAACAAAAGTATCTTCATTAATCTGCTCAAATAATAATTGTGTAGGTAATATAAAAAATCGGCAAACGTAAGGTAGGTAAGCCCTCAGGCTAGGTGGAGCGACGATCTTCGCAGGATAGCTGGTAGAAGCTAAATGAGAGTTGCCGAGGATCGAGCTAAATGGCGTGCTATTGGAGAAGCCTATGTCCAACAGTTGACTGCTGTAGACTGATGATGATAATGATAAATCATTATCTTACTTTGCGAAGATCATCGTTCCACCTAACTTAAGCGTGTCCAACCTTACGTTAGCCGATTCGCGGTCTCCACTCAAGAACACCTCTACCCCAACGGTCATCATAAAATAAATAAAAATAAAATAAATTTGTTTTATTGCAGGCAATATACCCATATACAATTACAATTTACAATTTGACAGTGAAACAAATAAAATAAAAATAAAATAATAATAAAATTCAAATTCAAATTCAAAACGTAGAGGTATGTATAGGTACCCACAGTCTTCAAAAATACATTAAAAAAATTATTTCGTCATTTTTTGTTCCCGTTTAGGTGAACAGAGATCCATTGCATAAATATAGGGCTTGCTAGGTTGTCCGAGACAACCCTCAAAATGCTGTTACAGCGTCTCAAAGTTCGCCAAAAAGACGCGACCCTCGACCTCATGATGGCGTAAAAGTCCGGGACCCTCGCTTCGGCAAACATACTCTAGGCACTGCAGTATCTTGGCAGTTTCATTAGGGTTCGTTAAGCATCATTGTACTGAACCCTAAATGAACCGTACACCTTTTTTGTGAAGTTGCACCAGGGTTGGCAGGTGTACATTGACAAGCAATAAGCTCTGAACAGAGTGTTCTTTACCTCTTTGGTGCACTTCACAAATTTGCGCTATATTGATTATATTTAAATGAAGTCTCTGAATGCAGAAGTAAGACACACAATAAAGCCGACCCAATATATTAATATGACCACATCATAGCGGCAGCAATACATTCAGTCCCCAACAGAATACCAAGTACATTCGTGAAATAACTCCAGTCGTATATGTGACGTTGTTCCCACCTTATGTCCACATATTACGAGTAGATTTGTGTGTACCTATATGTAGAATTGTGCGCACACACGGTTGAGTAGTTCGGTTCACGAAGGAAGACGGCTAAGATCAAAAATAATATATAAAGTACTAGCTTCCGCCCGCGCCTGCGAGGTATGTCGATGAAAACTATCCTATGTCCTTCCCCGGGATGCAATCTATCTCTCTGCCAAATTTTATCGAAATCCGTTCAGTGGTTTAGGCGTGAAAAGGTAACATACAGACAGACAGACAAACAGACAGACAGACAGAGTTACTTTCGAATTTATAATATTATAGTATAAGTATATGGAATAGCAGCGCCCCGCGGTTTCAGTGTCGATCCGATGACAAATTCCTTATGAAAACAGTGCGTTGAACCTGATGTCAAGTCGCTTGTAGTGCGTGTTCCGACACATCATGTCGAGAAGTTGTTCAAGAAAGAGTTCTGGCCGAAGGGTGTTGTGTGCCGCCGGTTTCGTGGCCGGCTACATGACACCAGTCAGCGAAACACGACGCAGACACTTCGTGTATGTCAGTGTTAATTTTTACTGTAATTATAATGCTGTATGTATTTATAGTATTTTTAAGTTACTTATATTAATATTGTATTGTATATGTTTATATGGGCCCTTGATGCCTGAAATAAATGGATAAATAAAAATAATAATAAAAAGGCAATTAAACACAGGAACCTCTCGCTTTGCGCCACCACTTTCGACCACTACACCAAAGAGACGAAACAATACATTTCAGAAACAAAAGACTCCTTTCCCTAAAAATCAAAGACACTTCTAAAATCGCTCGCATAAAAAAACGCGCAAATCGCGCAAACGAAGCCATCGCGTAAATCGATCGCTCTTAGCGACAAGACCACCCATTATGTCACCCTTTGTAAAATTTATATATTTATGTCTATAATTTATAATGGTGTTCATAGCAAAGAGTATTCTATTGTATTCTAAAATTTGTAAAAGGTGTCCGGTTCCACTTTTTCCTTCTCCGCACAAAAAAAAAACCTCAAGATTACTCTTAAACCAACCGCTCTTAAAAAGGAAGGGCCCTCGATCTCTATTAATAAACACCCTTCAATGTATAAGAGTCGGCCAGGAAACGAGTAAAATCAAATTAATTATTTCCCACCACGGACGTCCGCCCCTCGCGACAGATGTTGCAAAATGAAGAAAGGAAAGTTGGCGGCGGGGTTGTTACGGATCGTTTCTTGTTTTTTTTTTTTTGTTACGGCTATGCGCGCACTACGATTTTCATTCAGTTATAAAATCGAAAACACAAGAATTTTTCAAACGAATTCTCAAGGGATTTTTTTCCGCAGTGCGCAGACTCTAGTACATTTCTATTGTTCACAGATTGACGAGTTTTCTTCGCAACGCTTAAAATTCGTAGTGCGCGCTCAGCCTAAGGCGCGGTAAGAAGCAATTTTCTTGATAACTGACTATAGCACATCACGGCTACAAATAAGGTTCAAAACCGCGATGCGTTTGATGTCAATCGAATCGATTGACGGCCAAAATAAAATGAATTTTGCAGTTATAATTAAATTAAAAAATAAATGCATGACTCAGCGGAATAATTTTTAGATATTTCTTTAGTTGATTAAATTTACTTTTATTTTACGCACAAAATTTTGAGAATTATCTTTACACCGTAAGAATTATTATGGTGTCCTATGTTTCGGCAGCGCACCGCCTTAATATAATATATCTTCTTCTGTACAGAAAATCACTGGCGATATTATCAAGCTTATAATAAATAGGAAAATCATTGTCATTTGTCATCATTAATCGCACATTTACAGCTATTTATCATAAGTTTTTCAATGGACAGGGCAATTTTTTTTTTTTTATTTGAAATGGGTTTGCTCTTGACTCTAGTCTAGATCAGAGGTGACAGAGACAAAGTCGACGATGGAGTTGAGCTTACCCAGAAGAAGCCTATTCACTCTAACTTTGAAGAGATTCGGGTTGTAAGCGCTCGGAAACACAGACGCCCGTAGAGAGTTCCACTCTTTTGCTGTGCGCATTAAAAAATACATTTGAAAACGCTTATTAGTAGCTTGTTATCAAAAGTTCCAAATCTGAGCTGTCGAACTTTCTTGTCAGTATGTCCCAATCAACATAATCGAGGGTCGTCGCTTGCATATTTCCACGCGACAACGGGGGACCCCCATTCTCGACAATAGCGGATTAATATTTATATCCCCTCAAGGATAATAGGCGTAACTCCAGTTAATGGTATATGAATCTCTTGGTGCGTGTAATATAATCTTGTGTTTAGTTATGAGTTTATGCCTGCTAGACATGTCGTTCTTGTGGCTAAATAATAACAGCCGCACGGGTCGCCTGCGCTGCTAAATGCTGTACATGTTAGAGATGTTACGAAGTCGTTTTAATGGAACCGGAATCGAAGGTTTTAAATTTGATTGATCGGAATCGGTACCGGAATTGGAACCGGAATTGGAACCGGAATCGGAACCGGAACCGGAAACGGAAAGATGTGTTTAGGGGCCTTCCTTCTACTTTCTTCTAACATCCACAAACAAAACAATAAACTGAGACTTCGAGCGCGCCTCCAAACAAGTTAAAAATTGTTTGTAGGCGCTCTAGTCACAAGTATCGCTGCGTTTCGAACATCGGTATAACTCCAATTCAAAATTATCGGAACCGAAATCGGAATAAGTGTAAAATTAATCGGAAGTTCCGACTTTTCGGAATCGGAACCGAAACTCAATAACATCCCTGATACATGCGTATCGCCGCTCCTGGAACCTGCTTTGTATTCCTCTGTTATCTGTGTCTTATTAATTATTTGTATGACCTACATTTTTCCGGGTCTGGGTCTTTGTGCATGTGAGATTTGTGTCTCTAAACGCACTCACAAATACATGAGAAATTCCTATCGTAGAGGAAATGTGATTCTGTAAAATGCGTCAGAACATTGTTCAACTTGGCAGCTTGTGACAACATCTCTGTTCGAACTTCGGAATTACGATCAAATATGTGAGTAAAGGGTAGTAGTGGCCCAGTGGCCTCGACTTACGATTTGTAGGTCTAGGTTTGAACCCAGGCAAGCGCTTTACTTTGTCTAAATAACTTGTTGCTGCTATTTGAGGATTGAGGCCGGTGAAAATAACTGCAAACTTTTATGATAAAATAACTGGTGTATTAAATAAAATTACAGCCTTTTGGTTTTTGCATGAGCACGAGCACGTTATGATATGAAATTTTCGTCCATATTACGTCACTTCCTTTTTGTCCACTCGCAGACCACAAACACTAAACTTGTTTTCTTCTGATTGGCCGACTAGCCGGCGCTTGATCGCGGCCTGGCCAATCGCAGCAGTCGATTAGAGATTTCGTTTTAGTTGACCGTAGACAACGTAGTGAGTGTAGTGACGTGAAGTTAGTACAATACAGAATAATGCGGCAACATAACTTCATCACCACGACTCTCAAATCGATAAAGGTAAACATCGTAAGAAAACGGAATATCCTAGTTTTTTTTTTTTAAGACATTTGACATCTACCAACCCGCACTGGGCCCGCGTGGTGGACTACGGCCAACTCCCCTCACAGAGGAGGCCTGTGTCCCAGCAGTGGGAACACTATAGCCCATAACCATTAGCCATCAGCATAGCTATTCACAACCATTCAACAGGCTTTCGAGTCAAAAATTACACTTTTCCGGTTACTTGATTTGCCTTGTCTCTGACCGCAGATAGCCGTTGGAAGGGTCGTCTATTTGGTTTGAACTGTCAATGTTTTTGGGTTTCAGATTTCTGAACAGGGTATAGAGGACTCCTTCGATAACATCGATTGATGTTCAATTCGGCATTGAAGCGTATCTAATGGTTAGGATGCTGAAGCATCTGGGGGCCTAAAAAGGCCACTTTGGCAGAATCATATCACGCAATTCACCTGTTTGACAGTTTCACACCTATATATCCCTGAAGGGTTTGGCAGAGGTGTACCTATAGCATTTTACGAATCTCCATACAAAACTGTCATACAGATGAAATTGCGTGATATGAATTGTTTTATGATTCTGCCAAAGTGGCCTTTTTAGGCGTCGCGTCGTGATTATTACAATAGGTAATCTCATGCTCATTCACTATTTATATGTTAGAGGGATTGCTTTCCGCACTTAGTCCTTCAGTGGACCATTGTGAGTGGGCCATGGCGGCCGTCGGTGGTTATTCCAACCAGCCCACCTCCCTCCAGAAGTTGATTAAGTCTCCTGGTCTGTTGAGAACATCTGTGTAAGATCTGGGTGTCCCGAGGGTTTCTCTCCTAATCTGAGTGACGCCTGTGAATTCAAAGAGCACATGCGCAACGTTTCCTTCAGCCTCCATGGAAGCACTGCATAGAGGACTGTCCGTTATGGTTATTGTGTGGAAGTTTTTGTTTAGCGAGCAGTGTCCCGTGATGGTCCCCGTCAACAAGCGCAGGCCGTTCCTGTTCAGGCATAGTAAACGTCTGGTTAGCCTAGCCTGTATCTTATACTCATTCACTATAGGCAATTTAAAATACAATTCCTTTTTCTCAACCGGGTAAAAATCACTTCACATTAATATATTACAAAGGCGAAAGTTTGTGAGTGCGTATGTTTGTTACTTCTTCACGCACAACCGGCTGGACCGATTTAGATGAAATTAGGCACACAGATAGTTTATAACCAGGATCAACACATTGAATACTTATCTCGATATTTTTAGAGGATCAAAACTTATGCGGGTGAAACCGCGGGGCACTGCTAGTAAATCATAAAGAAATCTCAGGATACGAGTATCTAAGTATCAAAAACTTCAATATTACCTTTTTCTCCCATCATAAAGCGGAAACTTGCATAAATAAGTTAAGTGGCTTTAAGCTCTACTAGTAAAAACTTTTCTGCTGCAATTAGCTTCTTTAGAAACCTTTTATAAAATCGGTTCATTCATTTCGAAAAACAATGGCTTGAAAGTTTGTATGAAATGCCGTAATACGTCGTAAACGCTCTTAACAAAGATTGTAGGTAATCTTGAAACATTTACATCAACTGCGATTCGAACATTGGAAGACAAAATTAGTTTTGTTAAATTATAACAAAATTCAAGTTTGCCAGTTACGATATTGAATGGTAATACGGTCTGATTTAAATAAACAAAGTTTTAATAACTTTGGGATTGCGAAGATTATTCCTAGATAGAAGGGGCTCGTGGCTAAATGGTAACAGCCTCACAGGTTGATTGAAGGCTTAGCTACGTTTGCTGCGGTTTTCGTGGATGGCTGACAATCAATAATAAATAGGTACTTAATAGCCTTACGAACGATTTTGGTCACGGTGGTCAATCTCAACGGAGATTAGCCAGGTACGCAGGAGATATAGTGAACAATTGTGTGCGCAAACACAGGAGCACTCTCTGTTCTTTTACTCTCATAGTCCGATGGGACGGCAATCCGATATGACCGGGGAGAGATCAGGCGCAGGACCAACGGCTTTACGTGCTTTCCGAGTCACGAGTGTATTAAACCGCCAACTTCCAAATAAAAATACTATATACATAGTCTAATAAAAAAACATAGACTCCGCGCCACGCATATCGAAAGTGAAGCACAGTAAGTGGGCCGCTTGTACAAACACGCCTCACGCTCACATTTACATCATAGTATGCCGACCGGCCGCCATTACGTGACACGACAGCGTCAATCGTCAATCACGCACACATAGATCGGTACGGTGCTTCACTTTCGAAATGATAGACCTTTGTATCCTGCAGCGTATGAAGTTTCATTAAAATTGGTTCATTCATTTCGAAAAACAAGGGCTTGAAAGTTTGTATGAAATGCCGTACGGCGTAAACGCTCTTAATAGAATTTACGTCTTTTTTCATGCTGATACCGAGAATACATTGAACGCCCCTCGTATATTATTATTTTGATATAATGTTTAATAATATAACAATAGCAGCCTGTTATTGTCCCACTGTTGGGCAAAGGTCACTTCTGGTATAGAGAAGGCAGAGCGGAGCATTGATCACCACGCTTGCTCAAGATCACCATTTGCCTCGCCAGTATCAGTTCGCTTTCCAATCGACGGCGGTCACTTGAGTGAGGTTACAAGTGAAGGGCAATTCTCGTAATTTTAAGAACGTTCAGTCTGAACTCAGTCTCAATCTGTCAAAAATACCTCTAAAATCACTTCATTTTTGACAAGTTTTTGACATTGACTAGGACTGTCGCTGAGATGAGATTGCGACTATATTTTGAACGGTTTTTATTACGGCCTTGAAGTTTAGCACTACTATGTGACATTCATCAACCCGCACTGTGTCCGCATGGTGGCTTACAGCCCACTCCTCACAGAAAGGGGGCCTCTGTCCCAGCAGCGGGAAAAGATAGATTATGCTTACAGCCTACAACTAAAATCAAAATCAATTACGAGCAAAACAGCGAGTATTCGTTAGTCTACAAAATAAAAGTAAGTGAGTAATTTAATACTGTACAGGTTGTTATAAGGCTTCCGGGCCAAATTGTGAAATAGGCAAGCTAAGTAACAGGGCAGAGTTCAAATGTAAACCATGGTTTGACGGAGGGTTTAACACCGTTTTAACCGACTTCCAAAACTGAAGGAGGTCCTCGCCGTCCTTGAGTTTGTTGAGTACCTTTTGGCGGTGTTTAAGGATAATAATTTTATAAAGGACTATCAGAGCCCCGCGACTTCAGCAGCATAAGTATCGATCCCGTGGGAATATCAGGATAAAAAGTATCCTATGTATTATTCTAATGGAACTATAAGCTATATTACTGTAAAGTTTCATCAAAATCCGTTTAGTCGTTTTTGCGTGAAAGAGTAACAAACATCCATTCATCCTCACAAACTTTCCCGTTTATAATATTAAGTAGGAATTAGACAGACATGATTTTTGGAAAGAAGTTGCATTTCGCTCGTAATACCTACACTGCACGACTCATTACCCGTGGTCCCGGTAGGTCAACCCATTACCGGGTCCATGAGTGCTTTTCATTCCCCGTGGTCCCATGGCATTTGGCATTAGGGATTGTTCCCTATCTATATAGGCAGAAGACTATGTCGATAGAAAATTAATTACAACTATGGAACCTACGATTAAATACAAATCCATAATAACAGCAGCACACTTGGCGAAGAAAAAGTGTAACATTTTGACCGTCACGAGTCTCAGCACTTCTTTTGCGTAAAATAAAGTGTCGTGAAGGTCAAAATGTCACACGATATAGCTAGCTCTCATTCGCCAAGGGTGAAAAAGCCAAAGAAACTTAATTCCATTCGGGTGTTCCACGACAACTCTCGTTTAACACGGTTTTCAAACGACTTTCCAAATTGAAGGAGGTTCTTACCATCCTTCAGTTCGTAGAGTAACTTTTGTGGGAATTTAAGAATCATGTTTTATAGGATTTAACATAAAAATTCAAATTTGGGTCACGATTTTCTTGGCGACGAGCTTAATAAGAAAAGACAAAAAGTTTATTAGGACAGTTCGTGAAATTCAAAATACAAATTAAAAAAAAATGTGGGGTTCCAGCGAGCTAGCTAAATATAATAAGTGTCTGCGTCAGGGTGACTGTACCAAGAGAGATTTTGAAAGTTTGAGCAATACAAAGATTTTGTATCTATTTTGTACAGAGGCCAGCACATCAAGTTACCCCAATCTGTCAAATTTTCCTAATTGAATATGAACCTTATTCCTTTGTAGTAAAGTTGAAAATCTATCAAAGAAATTTGACAGATTGGGGTAACTTGATGTGCTGGCCTCTGTACATTAAATAATTTAGCCTTATTAGAAGGCTAAAAGTCACCCAAAGGGCTATGGAGAGGGCTATGCTTGGAGTTTCCCTGCGTGTTCGAATCAGAAATGAGGAGATTCGCAGGAGGACCAAGGTAACCGACATAGCCAGAAGAATTGCCAAACTTAAGTGGCAGTGGGCAGGGCACATTGCTCTCAGAACAGATGGCCTAAAAGGTTCTGGATTGGCGACCGCGTACCGGAAAACGTAGCGTTGGAAGGCCTCCTACAAGGTGGACCGACGACCTTGTGAAGGCCGCAGGAACCCGTTGGATGCGAGAAGCACAGAACCGGTCGAAGTGGAAGTGCTTGGGGGAGGCCTATGTCCAGCAGTGGACGTCTTTCGGCTGAAATGATGAAATAATTGGTACCTCTCTAAAGAAAAAAACTATTAGGAGAAAAGTGGTCAGCCAGCAGCCATTCCGACTTCAGAATAGCTGGTCCACGTCGGTTTGACATAGTTTTAGGTGTTATGACTTGTTCATCTTTTCGTAAAAATTTAGAAAAACATATGTTGAGGCATATGTTTTTCTTAGACTTCGATAGGCCAAAAAAAATACGCAGATGCAGCCACGTAAATATCAGATGCGGTAAAACACGGTAATACATACGTTGATGTTATTTATGTATCTGGCGAGAAAGCTATAGATTTTTGGTAAGTCCACTAAAGCCCAAACAAACCTGTGAGAAAATGGAAACAGGATATGTAAGGAAAACATTGACGCAGACACGTTACGTGGATTTATCGAAATTGCCAGATCACGTTACAGAATAGCCATTATTCACGAACATTATTATCTTTTTTTTATTAATATTTATAAAGAGAAACCATACCACCACCACCTCCAACCAACCAACCAAACCACATAAACTACATAAACCACCACCACCACCACCAACCAACCAACCACATCCACCACCAACCAACCACAATCAACTATATCTCTACATGTATATCTGTAATTTATATAAAAGGGGTAAATAAAATAACCTTCATATCTGCATTCCCCAAAATGTCAGGCAGAAGTGCACCTTATACGTATATCACCCACATTGGGCCAGTTATGCAGAAACAGGGGCGAGCCCATTTGCCATCTCGTCGATATCTAGGTATCATCACCTGGACTCAAATCCAGACGAGCTTCTGGAAAAATGGCAATTCTACCTTTTTTTTTTTTGTAGATAAAAATTCGACATAATTACTTTTAATGGAAAAACACACCATTTTTTTCCTGGCTTTTAGGCGCTACCTCGAAAATGTAAAATCCTCGAAAACCTACTGAGGGCGCATTCGACCAAACTTTTATACCTAGAATAAATCTTATCCTGAGAATAATTATTGAATTTTTGACAGTTAGTCCAAACTAGAACTGTCAGTCGTCAATTTTATTCCAAGAATAAAAGTTATCTGACTTTGGTAAAATCAGCCCTAAGCGAGCGAAAGTGATGCAATTACTTTTGAAACGTAAAAGAAGAGTGATGGCTATAATGTGCGTACGCTCGGAATAAAACGACGTTTTTTAGTCGGATTGACCAAATGACCGATTAATTCGTTCGTATTATTTCGTAACGTAACAAATTGCAAAGTTTTTTCGCTATAGATATTTTTTTTTTGATTGAAGAGTAATTGTATAATTGTAAAAAATGGAAAATTATTCATGTGAGACCTGTGCTGGCGAAGTGTGTTTAAATAGGTAAATTAAAATCGGGCGCGTTTTTTTTTGCATGGGTATGCAAAAAAAAACGCGCCCGATTTTCTCTGTGCACGCCACTGGGTCCAAGCTACCCGTGGTTAGGGCTCCAGAGACAGGAACCTTCTCACAATCCGAGCCATATCGAGGAGTACTGCCTTCTGAATCAGGCCCTTGATCCAACCGCCTAACGAGAGCCTCGATAGATGTTGATCGAGGCTTTCGGCCATCAGGCCATTGGCCGATACGACACGCGGCACAATTTATATTATTAGATGTAAATTTAACATCCGCGCGTGACATTAAATGTATATTTTGTAGACAAAGCAAATAAAAATGTCAGCCTTGACACATCCAGTGCTGGCATTTGGGTACGCAGCCAAAAACAAATCTTCCGTTCTAAATAAAAGCCTCTCCTGTTTTGTCCTGGAATAACCAATTTTTTTTAAATGTCCATTTTTGTGCGATTTTTTATGTACAACAACCCGCGTAAAGTTAGTACTGTGTGTAAATATGAACATACTAGCTGCGCCCCGCGGTTTCACCCGCATAAGTTTCGATCACGTGGTAATTTCGGGATAAAAGGTAGCCTATATGTTAAACCAGGGTGTCAGCTACCTCCATACAAAATTTTATCAAAATTGGTCCACCCGTTTGAGCATGAAGCAGTAACAAACCTATTTATAATATTAGTGTGTTAGAAAGCTTAAGAGTTTGTTTGTTTGAACGCGCTAATCTCTGAAACTGCCCGTCGGATTTGAAAAATTATTTTTGCATTTGATAGCTTAATTCTTGACGAATTTTTAGTTTCAACATCACGCTACAACTCTTAGGAGACGAGCAAAAATTAAAAAAAGTAAGAAAGAACGCAAAGCGGAAACGAATCAGTACCTCGGGCAGGCAACGCGATGCGACGGGATGGGTCGGGGGAACAAATAAACTGAACTTTATTGTGTAGGAATTAATGTTATTTTTCTATAAACTCATAACATTTTTGGCAAATAAATCGCGAATGCAGTTTAGGTATTTTCACGCAGACGAAGTCGCGAGCAACAGCTAGTATGATCATAATATTAAAACATACACGTCAATTATATCTGTAGTCATTTTGAACTCGATTAAAAATAATTTATTGCCTCGACTGCTTATCGTTCCGGCGCGTAGCCTTGCTGCTACGCGCGTAGCCGTGTTGCTACGCGGATAGCCTTGTTGCTACGCGGATAGCCGTGTTGCTCGCGGGTAGCCGTGTTGCTACGCGGATAGCCGTGTTGCTACGCGGGTAGCCATGTTGCTACGCGGATAGCCGTGTTACTACGCGGGTAGCCGTGTTACTACGCGGGTAGGCGTGTTGCTACGCGGGTAGCCACGTAGCTACGCGGGTAGCCATGTAGCTACGCGGGTAGCCTTGTTGCTACGCGGATAGCCGTGTTGCTCGCGGGTAGCCGTGTTGCTACGCGGATAGCCGTGTTGCTACGTGCGTAGCCAAGCGTCTACACGCGTTTTTGTTTGTCATTTAAAGGGCAGTTTTATAAAGTTAGACTGAGCTAGATCGAGCAATGTTTAAAGTGTACGTGACTGTATTCTCAAAGGTGTCGGCAGGTGTATTAGTACACCCACATTTTGTCAGATATGTCTCATTTAGTAGGGGCTAAGTCTATTTCATCACCTGACACAAATTCAGACTCTGATTTCTTACTAACAATGGAAAACCCAATGCTGCCCAGCCCGAGGAGTTAAACGGCCACTGGATGAAGCAGTTCTAACTACGGCGTTCATCCCGAACATCTCGGTATCGAAAATTTCGAGAGTATCGACGACTTTTTGGTATTTTCGAGACTCGATTATGATATTTTCGGACTCGGAAATAACGAGACTTTTGAGACCGAAGTCACATAATTGGTAGTATCAAATAATCTACTAAACAAACAGTATTTTTTTTATTCTGGTTACATGGCAACACTGTAGACTAGAGCTTAGTATAATCTGTAAAGATTGAATTATCTTGTCATGCTTGCTTATATGTCTAAGCTCACATCAATCACCAAACCATTTAATGTGCCAACCTTTCCATAATAAACCCCCAAAAATCATAAATATGAAACGTAGTCTCGAAAGTCTCGTTTTTTCCGGGAATTTCGAGACCGCATCGAGCTTAAATTTTTTTTCCCGGGTCTACCGACCCGTAACGACTGTTAAAGATGATCCACGAATGACAGCCGCGACTAACGGCATAACGTGCTTTCCGAGGCACGGAGGGTTCTTGGTATGTAAAGATGGTCACCCATTCACGGATCAACCACGACAAGGGTAGTTTAACCCAAACAATCGAACCGTGCGGCTGTTATTACTTAGTTACAAGTCCCTCCTCATATAATATTGCCCCTCTACAGGTAAACACCTCTCACAGAAAATGAGCTCACATCAATCACCTGACCGTTTATTCGCCAAACCCACAACCTTTCCATAATAAATACTCGCTCCCAAAAATCTTAATCCACGAGTGAATTATGGGATTTGGCTCGAGAAAGTAAAGTTCGTTGAATAAATTTAAATTTCAATATGGCCGCGCATTTTGGACGTTATTGCGTGGAATGTACAAGTATGTATTTTGTGGAGAAACGTTGGTTTCTTATATCGAAGGCGTTGGGTTGAAGTGGGATAATTTATAGGCTCGAATTATTACTTAAGTATGTAGATTTGTTATTTTAGCTTTTGTCGTCATCACGGAGCCCATATAAACAACCTGTAATGTTCCCACTGCTGGAGAGAGTGGGCCATAATACAACACGCGGGCCCATTGCGGATTGGTGGAAGTCACCCTATTATTATTTCATAATACACATATAAATTATATTTTCAAATATTAGAATATAAAAAAACATTTAAAAATATAAAAAATAGTAGCCCACTGGTATCGGGAACAGGGTCCAAGCTACCGGTGGTCAGGGCTCCAGAGAGAGGAACCTCCTAATGCGGGCTGTGTCCAGAAGTACTGCTTTCTGAATCAAGCCATTGATCCAGCTGCCCAACGAGAGCCTCCTCAGGTGTTGGTCGAGGCTCTTGGCTATTAGCCCATTGGCTGTCACGACTATCGGCACAGTGGTCGCTGAGTCCACACCCCACATGTCGACAACCTCGCGAGCTAAGTCAAGATACTTGATACTTTAATATTATTATTATTCTGAAGCCTGTGTTGTCCCACTGAAGAGCAAAAGCCTCCCTTCCCTCTTTCCACTTTTCTCAGTCTACTGCGATTGTGGGCCAATCCTTTAAGAAGGAGTCCAGCTCATACCGCCATCTCTTTCTGATGTCACATATCTTAGAATTTTCGAAGACATGTGCTGCTGGCCCAGTAGTAAAGGCCGTGACTTACGAGTTGTAAAACGTAGGTTCGAAACAAGACAGGCGCTTTTCTATACGCAAAATTATTTCATCACCTTTGCTCTCAAAACGGTGAGGGAAAACATCGTGAGGAAACCGGCATGTCCTAGAACCAAAAATTCAAAGACATGTGACGTCTAACAACCCGCACTGGGCCCGCGTGGTGGATTATGGCCCACTCCCTCTTACTGAGAAGAGGTCTGTGTCCCAGCAGTGGGAACATTATAGACTGATTATGCGCAGTTAGAAGCTGATCATTGCTGACTTCCAAACAAAGTTGAGGTCAGCTTCCAATGTTACCAGTTTCTGCTGAATTTCATGATAAACCTGAAGAGACTGCCTCAGTTGAGCTCCTGAATTTCTGTGTTCAAAGTTGAGGTCAGTTTATAATCTTACCGGGTTCTGCTGAATTTCATGATAAACCTGAAAAGACTGCCTCTGTTGAGCTCTTCAAGTTCTGTGTTCACGATTACGGCAAATGCTTGCACCGACTGAAATGGTCCACTCAAATCTTTGTGGTACTTTCTTCAAATGTAATCTGACCAAGATTGTATCTGGATTTTAAAAGGGAGACTGTGACCTCGAAGTGTTTGTTGTTGGCCTTTCTTCTCAGAGTAGTCAGATACGCGACACCGACCTCATCTAGATTACCTTTTTAATAATATGACGTGTGAAAGCGATACTGATGTCCTATTTATAGAATAAACAATTTCATTTCATTTCTGTCACACTTTCGGGACTCTATGGCACTTCTTCTCATTGATGATCGAATAATTAATATCCGTACTAATCCATACTAATATTATAAATTCGAAAGTAACTCTGTCTGTTTGTCTGTCTGTTACCTTTTCACGCGTCAACCACTGAACGGATTTCGATGAAACTTGGCAGAGAGATAGATTGCATCCCGGGGAAGGACATAGGATATTTTTTATCAACATACCTAGCGGGCGAAGCCGCGGGCGGAAGCTCGTATTATTTAACAAATGCGAAAGTGTGTTTTAGGCGTGAAAAGGTAACATACAGAATGTTACCTTTTCACGCCTAAATCTGTTCAGCGGTTTAAGCGTGAAGAGGTAACAGACAGACAGAGTTACTTTCGAATTTATAATATTAGTAAGGATAATTTATTTAGGTACATAAAGGTTTTGTAGTACAAGAGGGACTTACAAAACGTGGTGTAGGTACAATTATTTGTTGGTGAATTGAGAGGTTAACAAATTATCGAGGGTCGTATACGGAATCCTCAAAGATAATGGACGAAGAATGTTTGAAAATCGCTTTCAAGGTCACATTTTCCTGACTGAAAAACTTATTAGGCAATTGTATACCTAGGTACTACGCTTTGGAATGGGCAACTAGCTTCATATTTCCGACTGACCGACTCCTTGACAATTCATAAATGGCTGTAAATTGTTTATTTGAAATAAATGCTTTGAGTTTTAGTTTTATAACCTGTAAAAAAAAAACAATAGAAAAACGACAGAAAAAATAAATAAAAACTTTGACATTAATTACCTATGTTTTTAAAATACAAATCAAAATTATAGCGCCGCGCCGCACAAATAGAATATTCACTTCTTTCTGTTTTCTCTTTCTCATAACTTACAAAAAAATCCTGAGAAAAAAACAACAAATGCAATAATAAACTATTGTATTCCTGTTACATATTAATTAACAGTACTACAGCGACCAATCTAGTCAAACGCGATAATTATACCTCCGTCCCGTTCTCTCAACTTAACAACTCATTTCAGTACAAAATTAACCTTATTGTCATCAAGAATTTACTAGTACGTTTTCATGTCCTCCTAGTACAACTTCAAGGAAAATTCATTTTCAACAATTTTTGAACCTTATTGTTGCGAATTAAAGACGCTATATCTAATTTTCTTTCGCATTTTTTACCATTACTAAAATGTTTTAACCTAGAATGATAGATAGATTCTATTGTAAACACACAATGGCTTCTTCGCTGATTTTTGACATTAACTTCTAAGCCAGACATATTATAGCTCATTATTTTCGTAAAAAACATGTTAGAACACAATTTTAACTGAAATACGTACCATTAAAACATCTATCCACCTCCAAAATGACATAAAACCATTAGTTTTTGCAATCACAATTATATTTAAGAAGAATTTCACTAAAACTTAGAACGAACTCATATAATCTCACTTCCATTGTCCATTATAGTGTCTTTAAAAAAAAAACTCTAAATAATTTTCGCGCGAACACCGTTCGAATGCATCTTGGTTTTTTTTACAAAGACATGAACGCATTCAGCCTATTTTTTACGCGGCTGATGTCAACCGTTATAAGGAACTTACTGATTATTTCATAGCCTAGAACCTATACACAGTTATGTAAAACAACTTAATTGTATGTGTACAGACGATTCTAAGCCTTACAATCGTGTGTTTAAGTTTACTTTTCTGTGAAATCAAGAATGGGGTTGCGACATCTTCACCTCACCCCTCTTTTATATGACTAGGGGTGTGCAATCGATTTTTTTTGAGTTACCGTTTCGTTTTGCGTTGATTGTCGTTGAATCTAAGAACAACTTGCAACGTATTCACCACTGGTTTCAAATAGTTATTCTGAAGCCCGCAATTTCTAATCGACTTTTTATTTAAATCTGCTATAAAGTCGCAATTAGTAGATAAAATAAAAATATACTTAGGTAACGTGTTTTATGCTTATCCTAGTTACACATGAAAACCTATCATTAGCCCAACAATACTTTAATACACTTACATCCTTATTAATTGACGTTGTATAGCGTCTGTATACACAACGCTTTGTCTTCTTCTTTCGAAAGTCAAATTACTGACGGTTGAAAGAGAGAAATCGGTGTGTAACTATTCATCTGATATAGTACGTTTATTAGTAAGGGGGATACTCTGTTGATTGCTTAAATAAAGAAAAGAAAAATAAAATAAAAAGTGAAAAACAGCAAATTCGATTTTGATTCTAATCACCAAACCTTGATTAAGCTTGTAGTTTTTTAAATAATATATTTCGACTTTGACAATAACGTTACTGAAACAAAGTAACGATTACTAGTCCAAATAGCGGTTAAACGGTAACAGTTTTTTTCTAGGCACATCACTAAACTACCCCTGGACAATGTTGCCAGCTTCCAAAACAAATATTCTGCTAATTGTTATGTTGTAATAAAATAAAAATATATTTATTAACCACAATTACTGTAAATTCTGTTCTCGAATTTGCTTCTTTTAGAATATTAAAAATAAAACAATAATTTTGTAAATATTTGCTGGGTAGATTAAATAGCATTCTTCAAGACAGAAAAATCTCAACAACGACGACGACTCATCAACAACGACGATTGAAAAATCATAACAACGACGCAGATCGATAATGAAAGATTAAGCTGAGCTTACCACGGCCAATCTTTGGATGGGTGACAAATTTCCCAAATTTTTTATCAGTATTTTTTTTATTGTGGTGTTAGTAATTATTTTAAATAAGTACGTTTGTTTATATTTCTTTATGTTTATCTAAGAAACGATGCATGGACTGTGTGAATGATGATATGGTTACAAAGGGGGTGACTACCGAGATGACGACTAATAGAGAAGTATGGAAGAAAAATACATGTTGCGCCGGCCATAAATAAATTATTTATATAAGGTCATGAGAATGCAGCTGAATACCAGTATTTTACATGGAGCAACTGCTTATCTGACCTCCACAACCCAGTTACTGGGTAATACAATACCCCTTGGTAAGACTGGTTGTCAGATTTTCGGGCTTCAGACGACCCGTAACGACTGTCAAAGATCCATGAATGACAGCCGGGACAAATGGCTTAACGTGGTTTTCGAGGCACGGATGGGTCTTGCTATTTAAAGATGGTCACCCATCCGCGGACCAACCGCGGCAAGCGATCGACCCGTGCGGCTGTTATTACTTAGCCACAAGCCCCTCTCAGAATGATATTGATGATGATTGTATATTTAAGCGATTAAAGTCGCGGTATATGCCGAACAAAAGAAAATAAAATTTGCATTAAAAAGAGGAAAAATAAAATAATATTCGTAGGTAATGAAGGCCCCCTAATGAGGCGGTTCACTAAGACGTTATAATTACACTAATTAACACTGAGTTTCGCAAATTTTCTGTAGAAATTTTGTTTGAAAACGTTATCTTGGTACTTAAATAAAGTTATTTTGCAAGTTCATACTTCCGATTCTTCATAGTTTCCTGCTATTGTAAAAAAGGTTGGTTTCTAAAATAATAGTCACGACGTTAAGTTGTGCTTGCTGCGGTCAAACTGTGGATGAGTGACTATTAATTACACTGAATATTGACGACCGGGGTGTTTCAAGTACCTGACGGCCGTGCTTGGGACAGTCTCCCACGTTTTTGACGTATGTTTTATTCCGCTGGCTACACACGTCACCACGCACCCCTGAATGCGTTTGTGTTGGTGGTACAACCCGCCAGGGGGGACCTCGGAGAGATGGGCGGTGAAGAGGCGGAGAAATAAAATTGCACTATTTTCTTGAATTCTTGCTTTGCAGATTTCGGCTTGTTCTTCCTATTGTTGCCTCTTCGACGGCTGAGCTGCGACTGACTACGGCCGTTTTTTTTTTTTTTTATAAATGGCATCTCGCAGTTCATCCTTTATGAGGATGGCTACTGCTTAACCGGACTTTCCTGTGGATGCCTCGAATTAAGGCCTCCAGCCAGGGCATATAATAACTTAAAAACTAAGCGACAGCGCTAAGGGTAACCCCCTGCGGGGTTCGGACCTCGGCTCAGGGCGTCGCTGGAAGAGGACAGCAAGGGACAGGCTGGATCGGTATTATTATTAGTGTTTAGGGGCGAATTTAAAACTACAGGCTCAGCTGCGCGGGCTGGCTCGAGCAAGGGTCGGGGCGGGCACGGTGATGGTGCGGGACGTCGCGACGGGCCTCGGCGGCGAGGACGGAAGGACGGATGTCTGAGCTTGTGTTTGTGTTGTCGACTAAGAGTACTCGTGGCCTTACTGCTCTCCTGGAGGAGGGTAGTGGCGTCGTCGGGGATAGTGAGGGTATGCCTTGGTCGGCGAATCCTACTTATGCGGGAGGGAGTGTATCGGGAGGCCGCCGCAATCAGGGGATTGGGGTGCTTTATGGCAGAGTCAAAGAAGCGCTTGGAGAGGCGTTTCATGAACTGCTGGATGGTGGGGAGTCTGAGATCTAAATGCAGATTCACATTTCGGACATAGAAGGGGGCTCCCGTGACCTTTCGGAGGAAACGGTTCTGGAGGGTTTGCATTTTATGCAGAAATCGCGGCTTGGCGTGTGCGAAGACTACGCAAGCATAGGTCATGATGGGACGGATGACCGCGGTGTAGAGGCGCAATTTGCACTTGAGTGACAATTTGCTGCGGGCAGTTATCATGGAGTGGAGCCTACCGAGAGCGAAAGAGGCGCGCGAACGCGCCGTCTTTATGTGCTCGTTGAAGGTGAGGTTGTGGTCTAGGATGACACCTAAGTATTTGGCTCGCTTTCCCCAGGGGATCGGCTTGCCATACATAGAGATCGGGCGCGGGAGGGGGGGGGGTAGTTTGCGCGGTTTCGAGAAGATGATCGCCTGACTCTTATCGGGGTTGACCTCGATTCTCCATTTCCGGAACCAATCGCTCAAGGCGCTTGCGGAGGTTTGGAGGTTTCGAGCTATGGATGACTGGTTGACACCCGAACAGTATATGGCAGTGTCGTCGGCGAAGAGCGCCAACTGTGCCTTTTTACTGTTCGGGATGTCACTAGTGAACAGGGTGAAAATGAGGGGAGACAGAACGGAACCCTGGGGGACTCCGGCGCGGATGGGGTGAGGGGGAGAGAGAGCGCCCTCGATACGGTAGCGGAAAGTGCGGTCCGACAGAAAATCTCGTAAGATGAGCACGAGACGGTCTGGCACACCTAGCAGGTACAGCTTATATAATAAGCCATTGTGCCAGACCTTGTCGAACGCCTTCGCTATATCGAAGAACAGGACGCCTGTCGAAGCACCTCGCTGAAAGGCAGCGCTAATGTGCTCGACTATGCGGTGGAGCTGGTGGATGCACGAATGCTTCGTGCGAAAACCGAACTGTTCGGGGGGGATGAGGCTCTTTGCTTCGGCATAGTCTTTGAGGCGCTTATAAATAAGCCTCTCGTAGACTTTGCCGAAAACATTGAGCAGACTGATGGGGCGGTAGCTGGAGGGCTCAGACTTGGGCTTGCCTGGCTTAGGGATGCCTATGACTGTGGCTTCTTTCCACATTTGGGGGAAGATGTTGTTGCTCAGGGCGCCATTGAAGATGGCGGTCATGAGCAGTATGAGGGGGGCGGGGAGGAGTTTGTACACCCTATTGGTGATACCGTCCGAACCGGGGGCTTTGCGGGTTGCGAGCCCTTTTATGATGTCTTGCACTTCGTCGGGAGTGACGGGAGGCAGAGGATCATCAGGGTCTTCGACTGGCGGGAGGGAGGCTCTCCGTTCGACTTCAGCGTTCACCTCGTCGAGGTGCGCTCTGTCTACTGGTTGAGAGCTGGGAGTGCATTGAGCCTCTAGGCTGTCGGCTAGGCATTCGGCCTTTTCGAGGTTTTCGAAAACGACCGTTTTGTCGGGGCGTGTGAGGGGAGGAACTGTGGCCTCTTCAGAGGAGCGGAGCTTCCTCTGGAGTTGCCAGAAGGCGTGGTGGGTGGGCTCGAGTTCGCCGATCAACTTATCCCATCCCTCGGAGCGCCACTCCCCTATGCGTTTCTTTACAGCACGCTGTAAATGGCGCATGTGGGATTTGTTCGCGTCACAGGGAAAAGAGTCGTAGGCACGAATGGCAGCGTTCTTCTCGGTCACCAGTTCACGTACGTCATCGGGCAGTTTCCAGCGATGGTCTTCCATCACTGGAACTTCCCGTGAGCAATCCGTCAGTACGGATTGAACGTGCTCTGTGAACGAGTCGATCGCCCCAGTCGTGTCTGCGACTGAGATAATTTGCTCGGGGATGGAGTCTAGGTGGGGAGACGTGGTGGATTTCAGTCTTTCGCTTACTTTCCTCCAGTCGGTGACTATTTTGGTCGGGGGGGGCTGGTTGGGGTCGTGCGGGGGGCCCGAATAGGGGGCCAGGTGCAAGATGACCGGGCGGTGGTCAGAATTAAGCTCTTGTACCGTCTCGATAGACTGCAAACGGAGGTTTACATTCTTGAGAAGCGCTACATCGAGAACGTCAGGAAGTTGGGCAGGGTCGCCCGGGAAATGAGTGGGATACATCGGAGCGATGATATCGAAATTGAGGGAGTCGCCTAGTTTGAACACGATCCTACCTCTGGTAGAGGTCGTGCTGCTATTCCAAGCGGGATGTTTGGCATTGAGATCCCCCGCCATGATGACGGAGTCACTCATACCGAAGAGGGTAGTGAAATCGGTAGTGAGAAAGATGGGATCCTCCGCACCATTGGTGGGCGGGATATAGGCGGAGATGATGGTGATTGCGGGGTGACCGGTCATGCCGAGCCGACAGATAGAGATCTCTAGCTGAGAGATAAGGGCGGGCGGGTCTATCGGGATGCAATGGAGGGACTTCCTATAGTAGATGAGGGTACCGCCCTTGTGACAGCGAGACCTGTCATTGCGAACTATCTTGTAGTTGGCAATGTTCGGGTTCCGCAGATGGGGCTTCAGGAAGGTTTCCTGGACTAAGAGGACATCGAGCTGGTGATCGCGGAGGAACGCGGCGATCTCATCGCGTTGATTTTTAATGCCGTTTGCATTAAAAAACCCTAGTCTAAGTGATCGGGGTTTGGTAACGCTCATTCTTTGTAAAGCCATTGGAGCTTTTTAGAAGTTGAGGGTTTGCATGACTTGCGTAATCTGGGGATACGCATTGAAAATCTCGGCGATGCGCCGAGGATTGCCGTTACAGGCTTGGATTTCCGCTGCCATGGCATTTGCGGGGGCAATAAAAGCTGCGTAAGCACCGATTATTACCTCCATGCTGCTAGGCTGGGGGCGGGAGGCGGGGGTCGGGGGGGACCTACTGGGACCAGCGGGAGCCCTGGGCGCGGCGGCGGGAAGGGCTACCGGTGGGGCTACTGGGACCGAGGGGCCTACTGATGGCGCGGGGATGACAGTTGCCATCAGCGCTGGGATAGTCGGGGGTGGGGGGGGCACCGAAGCTGCGGGAGCTTTGAGGTGGTTGAGGTTCGCCCATGGGGAGGGCCTTTGGGGACTGAGCCTATCGGGCATCTGGGAGGAAGGGATCGGGATCCTCACAGAGGGGCTTTCCCTTTGCTGACGGTCGCTCGCGCGCTTCGTCAGTTTGGGAGAAGAAGACTTGGGAGCCTTGGGGCAGCCACGGTAGTTAGCCGGGTGCCCGGATTGGCCGCAAAGAACGCAGCTCGGTGGCTCTGTGCACTGAGAGCGGTCTTTGGGGCGGGGACAGTCTGACGTGCCGTGGGCACCTAGACACTTGACGCATCTAGGTGTCGCGTAGCAGTGGGATTGGGAATGGCCATACAATTGGCACCTGTGGCATTGTCCGATGAGGTTGGACTTCCTGGGTTTCTCGATAGAGATACCCGAGAGGGAGCAGACTGATTTCACCTTGAAGATGGGGTGATGTCCTTCAGTAGGGTCGCAGATGACCAGGACCATGTCGTAGACTAGGCCCTTCCATGCTTTGTGCAAGCGATGGACTGCTGAGACGGGGATGCCTTGTGAAGCAAGGTCTTCTTTGATCTCCTCGGTGGGGATTTCTTTGGGGACGCGCCTGATGATTACGCGGGTGGGGACTTCCTCCGGAAGGGAGTACGTATGGAAGGAGTAAGCCCTTGTCTGGAGGAGACGGGTAAGGTCCCTGTAGTCCGAGGACGAGGCGACCGTTACCTTAATACCCTGTTGGGTTGAGCGGGCGTTCGTGTAGTTGATCTTTTGATCAACACACGCTTTGGAGATTTCTGTCCATTTGGACTTATCCTGGACATAGATGGGGGGCGGGGGTCGTGGCTTCTTTGCGTTCGAAGCGGGAGGGGTAGCCGAGAGGCTAGACGCGGGATTGGCCTGCGGTGCGGCGGGGGTTGGGGTGGGGGGGCGGGGGTTAGAGGGGATTACCGCGACCGACTTTTTGGCCTTGTTGGCGTGAGAGGAGGCGTTCTTCTTTCTCTTGCCACCCTTTCCGACGACTATATAGTCGTCTTCCGAGGAGGACGAAGAGTCAGAGAGGGCTTCCTCTGAGTCGGATTGAGATTGGGGTACGGACGTGTCCATACTCTCTGGAGTATCAGCTGCGGTAGCGGCTGGCACGGAAGGTGCGGGATCGGGGACTGGCACGGACGGTGCGGGTTTCGGGGCGGACACGGAGGGAGCGGGTGATGGGGCTGGCACAGAGGGTGCGGGTTTTGGGGCGGGCACAGAGGGTGCGGGTTTAGGGGCTGGCACGGATGGTGCGGGTTTTGGGGCTGGCACGGAGGGTGCGGGTTTTGGGGCTGACGCGGGGGGTGCGGGTTTGGGGGCTGGCACGGAGGGTGCGGGTTTGGGGGCTGGCACGGAAGGTGCTGGTTTGGGGGCGGCGGCTGGCACAGAAGGTGCAGGCGAGGGGGCTGGCACGGAGGGTGCGGGAGGGGAGGCGGCGGCGGCCTCGGGGATTTCGCCTGAGTTTGGCGGAAAGAGGGGGCTGACTAGCGCGTCGCTAAAGTCAATGTCGATGACCGAACCGGGAGGGCGTCTAAAATTTATAAGACGTTGGGCATACTGGTTAACGAAAGAGGGGTCCTTGAAGAGGACCTCTTTAACGAACGCCAATATGACCGCGTCTGCCATGATCGGGAAGGGGGCGGGGAGAGGGAAGAACCATAGGGGGCGTGAATCCCTAACAACCTAGCACCCCGGGTGGATGGGCCCGGGGGTGTGAGATCCTACCCTCCCTGTCGGGTGTGAGACAGGGAGGTGAGTACCTGAAGTGAGCCCTAAGCTTGTGACCCGTCGCCGATCTTATTGTGCGAACGGGGCCCTAACCAGTCTGTGCGATGGGTGTAGAGACACCCTAGACCGGCTTCTAGTACGAAGGGATTGACACACCCAACCGTACTAGACGCGAGCTGTGGACAAGGGATTAGTTACGAAGCTAGAGCTGACTAGGAGCCACCCCCAAGGCCAAGCTTCTAGCTCCCGATTCCAATTGACAGCCTCGCCCTGATGGGGCTCGGCGGGTGAGATTGGGGCAACACCCCCTTGGCTTCGTTGGCACCGTGAGGTATCCACCAAGGACCACGAAACTGTGGTTTTTACCCGGAAGGGGCCAAAAACCTCGACGACACGTGTGATGACGAATCTATCTTAAAGAAACAACTTCTATCAACCACGCCTTGAAAAAGGCGGCTATTGACAGGGTGCGGGCGTAGTCCGGAGACTACTGAGCTCGTTACGGCTAGCGTAGCGAGAACAGGCGGCGGCGGGGCGGCGAGGCGGTGGGGGCGTGCAGCGAGCGAGAGCGGGCAGCACGACCGTCCACGGCGAGCGTCGAACGGCGAGTGAATGGCTGACTACGGCCGGCAAATGGCGCTTAATTTATACTCGGCTACGTTACCTTATCGGGAACCGCGCATTTTGAGCCCTTTTGCACGCTATTTTTCATCAAGCCGAAATCTGTTAAGCCCTGATTTTTATTATATTTTCACCTTATTTCTATACAATTTCCACTGTAAATATTTCCTTACACAGTCCCTGTTGCCAATCAAACCTTATTTACTACTTAATTATAAACAATAAAAATTTCTCAGAACAAAAACAGCAAAAATTATCAGTTGACACATTTTCACTATACAAAATCCCTTATAATTCCTAAACTAATGGTCCGATTTTTATAATTCGAACGATATAATTAGTTTTACAACTAGACCTTTCCATTTAAACAAAAATTATTTAAATTTGATCATAAATAAAAAAGTGAGTTTTCAAGTTACGTAAATATGCTTGAACGAGATTACACTTATAAGAAATCCTTTCGAAAACAGTCTTATTAGTTTAGAATACAAAAACTAATAACAATTATAAACTAGATTACTAATTAGAAACAGAAATAATATGAAATAATTCTCTTTAAGGTTTTTAAACTAGTAAATCAAAGTTTCTACATTACTTTTTGCATAGCGGTCTGGCCACTACTTGCGCCCTGGTGCTCAGATAGGGTCTCGTCGCCGACACTGAACATTATTATTTATGAATACAGGATCAAATTAAATTATATTTAAACACGATAAAATTAAATATAAAAAGATTTGATGTTTTTACTTAGGGGTCAACGACCGCTTGTTTCTTGAAGTACGAGTTGAGAAAACGTGTTTTATCGTTTTTGATATCGATAAGTCACGATTGTGAAATTTCCACAAAAAAAACTATTTTTATTATTAAACTGATATTTTAAGTAAATACATTAACAGAGGTCGAAGACCCCATAGAAAAAATTAAAAAAATATTTTATTTTATGATGTTTAGATATCCAAACACATCACGTCTGCGGAGTTTCGCTAGCTAATTTAATTTGACCCAGTCACCCGGTATAGATAGTGCCATCCACGAAGACGCGTCTCACTCTTCTCACTAAGATTATCGCTAGTGGTTATCGCTAGTTAATTCCGCTAGTGTTTTAGTTTTTTGATATGTAAACTAATTATACTCCGACTTTTAATTAGCTGCAGTAAAATGACACTTCTTAATAACTCATTTCAGACTGCGTTTACAGATATGCATGTCAAATAAGTTTCGTTTGTTACACTATTCTGTACTAGAAAAACAAGATTTGGTTGATGGCCGCGAAAAAACAAAAATACGCCAATTTCAGTCATTTAAGTAACACATAAGCTGTCATTTTACTGCAGCTAATTAAAAGTCCGGCTGTAGTAATTACCCACTAATAAGTAATTACTGTGTATCTGTCGCAGCCAACTGGTTAAATTAGCCGTTCAGTTAACTGCCTGGCCTTTAGAAGTAGTGCTCGCCTCGCTTCCTCCCTCGGCTCGAACGCGGTTGATCACAGTTCTAACCTAACCTAACCCACTTGGTCGGGGTGCAACCAATTCGGCTCGCGCGTGATTGGTTACAGACTTCCAACCTAAACTGTAATTGAATATCATTCAGGCCGTTAGTTGAACGGCCGCCGTTTAGTTGAAAGGCTAGGCAGTTAACTGAACGGCTAATTTAACCAGTTGGCTGCGACATATCGACAAAACTAAAACAATAGCTGAATGTTGCGTTGTGTTGTGTTGTTGTTGTAAACGATTAGGAAAAAGAGTGTGGCGCGTCTGCGTGGATGGAGTTATACTATACACGTCGCGCGAATGCACCCGGAGAGATGGGCAAAGATCGTCACTCACTGGACGCCTGATAGAGGACGTCACCATCGAGGTAGACCACGGCGAAGGTGGTGTGACGATCGGACGAGGTTCGCAGGGTCAACATGGCCAAAGATCGCTCGAGACAGGGAGGTTCGGAAGGAAAAGGGGAGCCTTTTGCCCAGCAGTGGGACACAAAATAGTATACTATACGGGATCGCGGCATAATAATAACAGTCGTACGCGTTGATCAAAGGTTAAGCTACGCTTGCCAAGGTTGGTCTGTGGATTAGTGACCGGTAGATCGGCAAGCCTCTAACACAATAAGACTGTTTATTAAAAGTAAACTTCGATGGGAGACACTTAAATTCCTCTTAGTAAAATAAACCGGCCAAGTGCGAAGACTCGCACACGAAGGGTTCCGTCCCACCATACAATATTTAACACTATAAGTACATCCATATTAATATTATAAATTCTTTTACTTTTTCACGCCAAAACCTCTGAACGTATTTCAATAAAATTTGGCAGAGAGTTAGATTGCATCCCGAGGAAGGACATAGCATAGTTTTTATCGACATACCTCGCGGGCGAAGCCGCGGTCAGAAGC
Source organism: Gortyna flavago (assembly GCA_963669345.1). NCBI lineage: Eukaryota > Metazoa > Arthropoda > Insecta > Lepidoptera > Noctuidae > Gortyna > Gortyna flavago. The sequence continues at coordinate 1,626,936 of OY770155.1, read as the reverse complement.
TAGTATAAAATAACGGCAAAAAAATCACGTCTGTTGTATGGTAGCCCCCCGTAAATATTTATTTTATTCTGTTTTTAGTATTTGTTGCTATAGCGGCAACAGAAATACACATTCTTTGAAAATTTCAACTGTCTAGCTATCACGGTTCATGAGACACAGCCTGGTGACAGACGGACAGCGGAGTTTTAGTAATAGGGTCCCGTTTTACCCTTTGATTACGGAACCCTAAAAATACTCTGGAAACACTCAATTTATTAGTTTGAGAAACAATATTGAAACGAGAAGGCTTTTTAATGTAGAAAGCTGCAATGAGTAATTGAGGAAATGGAGTTAAAATAATACTTTAAGATCAAATAATAGCTAAACCTCTGGCTTCGTTCATACTTATTTCATTCGGAAAACTCTTGGCTACGACGTAGCTGCCTTTGCGTCACAAATACGTCATCGTAGCAAATATGATGACAATTGGCTACGTCGTAGCAGATACGACGACTTCTTAGCTACGCCGTAGCAGATGCGACGACTTCTTAGCTACGCCGTAGCAGATGCGACGACTTCTTAGCTACGCCGTAGCAGAAGTGACGCCATCTTAGCTACCCTGTAGCAAACGTGATGAAATGCTTGCTACATCGTAGCAAACATAATGACGTGCTTGCTACGTCGTAGATGGCTGTAGCATAAATGTGATGACATCGTTTTTGACACACCGCGCACCGATTTGACATCGGCTTTGCGCTAGAAGACGTGATGTCATCTTAGAACTGGGCTAATTCAGTTATTACACGTATTATTCGGTCCGTTTAGCATCTACCCTCGCTAAATCACATCCGGGTCGGCTCGCCCCTTTCGAGATAAGCCAAGCGGCTTTTTTCCGAACTTACATCTACATTGATCTGTCTCATCTACACTGATCTAAGCGTCATGTTCGTGAACGGGCGCCGTCAGTTGGGGCTGGTCATCAATTGGCTGCCTCGGCTTATTTTTAATTATTTTATTTTTGGATTGTTGTTTTGTTAAGTACTATTTGCTGTACTCTGGACGCTCTTAACACGTACGTCTTTTTTATTTGATTACATCGTTCTCACATATAATTATAAATTCAACATTAATGATGTAAGTTATATTTTTGTAAAAATATAATTTAAAAGAGTGTCCATGGAGTTTCTTGCCCGTTCTTCTCCATAGGTACCTACGCTTTGGAATGGGCAACTAGCTTCATATTTTCTGACTGACCGACTTCTTGACAATTCAAAAGTGCCTGTAAATGGTTTAATTGAAATAAATGCTTTGAGTTTGAGTTTGACATTTTTGATTTCGCCGCCCGGCTGTGCCAAATCATGCCATCCCGAACAAGTTTGTAACACGCCTTTCTACTTTCTTTTCAATTCACTTAAGTAATTAAGCTCTCTAAAACTCGTTATCTTTGTGATATAACTGTTACTGTTAGCCTGCATCATTCCAGTGCTGAACTCTACCCATGACTTCCAGCTCTTTCGATCCAGAGCGAAAGTGGACCACCAGTCGTATTTTTTTCTCCAGCTCGTCCCGCCAGCTTCTAATGGGTCCGCTGCGACGCCTTCTGGCTTCTGGCTGTTTAATGCCAATTAGAAAACACAATACAGGTTGAAATTGAATACATGCGACAAATCGAAATGGGAGATTGTACTCATCATTATGAACAACTTTTACTATGGGACCAAACACGAAATCGCGAAAAAAAAATCTGCTGTTCCCTACATTTATGTTCGCATAACTCGTCAAAATGTAGGGAACAGCTGGTTTTTTTTTTTCGCGATTTCAGGTTACAATCTCCCATTTCGATTTGTCGCATGTTTTCAATGTCACCCTGTATAACAAAGGTCCATGTGAATAATGAGATTGAAGTTGATTCTTCCGGAAAATTACAAAGTAAATACCTAAATACTCATTATAAAAACGTAATAAAAATAAAGTACTCACTCCAAATGAAAAATCTTTTTATCTAAACAGAACACCCTCATATTTGCCCGTAAGCCGGACATTATAAAATTATGAGTCTGACCTCTAATGTCAAATTAATTTCAACGAACTGCTAGAGTCTGTCCGAGGAAGTCCCGCGGCAATAAGTGGAACTAATTATTATTAGATGGTGGAGCAGCCGAGTCCTGGAGTGGAGACCGCGTATCGGCAAGCGTAGTTTGGGACGCCCCCCAGCTAGATGGACGGACGACCTAAGAAGGTGGCTGGGCCCTCAGACCAAATAAAAATCCAAGACAGAGGGCTGTCAACAGTAAAGTGAAGCCGGTTTGGTAAACATGTGTGCACTTAGTGAGGTGCAGTTTGATTGTAAATGATTATAAATGTGTGCGTGTGAGCGTGTATGCACAGAGCGGGGGTGTAGTTTTGGCATGCTTCACACTGTATCGTTCTCAATGCTCTGTCTTGGTTTTTTATTTGGTCATACTCCTTTGGTCACACTTCTCATCTGCCTAACCTTATCCCAACTATGTTGGAGTCGGCTTCCAGTCTAACCGGATGCAGCTGAATACCAACATTTTACATGGAGCGACTAGCAATTATTTTTATTTATGTATCCCTAAATATTTACATACGAGTACTATAAGCTAACATTTAAAATAATAATATGTACTTTTATATGAAAAAATAAACAAAAGAATCATAGGGCATCAAAAAATTCGTCCGCATCGCTGTCAACAGGAACAGTGCCCAAAAGGCTGGCAGCATTGCCACGTTGTATGGCGATGCTAATTAAATAGGCCAGCCCTCTGGTCACGTGAAGAGTCGAGTAACCGCTTGGCGATATCTCGAAAAACCAAGTGAGCACTCGGACCCCATGGCCCTAATGTTTAAACCCCAAACGGCTCGAACATGTAACTCCCAATCAGGTTGGAATATTATCGCCGTTTGAGCGACTAATTGCTTTGTTCTCACACACTATTGTCTACATTTCTTTTTTATTTCTCCTTAGATACCTTTGTACTCAATACTAATATGTCGAAGGTACCTGTATCTGTATCCATTTTACTACGTGAAATAAAATAAATACAAGGCCTTTATTGCTTCCATGTCAAATTGACCGCGAAGGGGCTCGTTGCTAAGAAATAACAGCCACACGGGTCGATCGATTAAGCTACGTTTACCGCGGTCGGTTCGTGGATGAGTGAACATCCATTGCACATAAATCAACACCCCTCCGAGTTGATATGTGTGTCATAGCACACATATCAACTCGGAAAGGGATCGTCACTATATCGCCTTCCGCCTCGCCGTCAAACAGGCGTCAACCTAACGTAAGCACGTAACCAAAGCGGATCAGCAGCTCCGATACGTCGACTCGGCTACGGCTAGGCGACGCCGCGCTTACGGCTCGCCGACCGCTGGTTGATGGTGCTGTAGGCAGGCCGCGGGGTGGTTTAAGGAGCAAGGGTGGACGAAGAGACATAACCACTCACATGACCCCCCATTACATTACGGAGAGACGTAAGTGCGGGGACGACGAGCCGTAAGCGCGGGAACTGCAAGTTGACCACGTAACGCACCGCAGTGAGCTTGTCCCGAGGCGAGGCGATTACGTTACGATTCTGATTAGTGTGCGTTGCAGTAGGGAATATCATACAAAGAATACTGAATGGCTCGAGTTGATACGGTGATGATCCCTTTCCGAGTTGTTAAGTGTGTCAGTCAGTCAGAAACCCAAAACTCTAACAACCAGTATTACCAAGGTGTATCGTCTTACCCAGTAACTGAATTGTGGAAACAAGATAGGCAGTCGCTCCAAGCAAAATACTGGTATTCAGCTCTCCATCCGATTAGACTTAATGCTTCCAGTCTCAACCCCAACATAATCCCACCATCAACACAACAACATAATCTCAACATAATCGGGAAAAAACTAGGCGGATTGATTCCGTCGTACGCACAGTGGCGAAACTGGGCGAAACGAAACTCTGTTGGTTTGAGTATTTCAGCACTTTGGAGCATTTATTATGTTGAAAGTTTATTAAAAATTCAATTAATCATTATTTATATTTTTTGGACAAAAATCAAAAACGAAATTGGATCTAAAAACAATTTGTGCAGTTTTTTATATAGGTTTGTTCCGTTGATAATTTTCCGTATATACAAAGTACTCTTTGGTTGATAATCAAAAGTACGTGACCTGAAACGCAACTGTCACTTGAGTGAGGATTTGAGGAATATTTGTGTCAAAATAACCTAAAAAGTTCATGATATTATTTTCGTAAAATTACGAAACTATTTTGCATTTAAAATAAATAAAACTGCTACCAAGCATTTAATTTATAGACCAGTGAACGTATAAATTTGCTACAAAATGAATATAGCCCGTAAACTCTGTACAATTCGCCCTAATTATGTCAGCGGAAATCTTTACCGAAAATTCCGCTTTTCTGCAATAAATTACGATAACTCCGCAGCAACACAGCCTCAAGTCAAAGAAGAGAAGTTCGACTTTGAAGACCTAAACGTTCTAGAACGAACTGAGCGCCGCAAAGCAAAAATCGAGCCATTTATGAAAGACGTTTTCACATCAATCTTCAACCATGAAATGCTTGCTTACCCGGAGATTTTAAACAAAGAGGAGACTGAATCTCTGGATAAAAGAATCGACGCTATTACTTACGTGTTTGCTGACACGAAAAAAACAAAAGAAGATCGCAAAAACATACTCAAAAACACTAAAATGTATGCAGCTCCAGTAAGCCTGACTCGAAATGGTCTTGCTTCGAATGTTACTGAAAGTTTGAGGTATCTAGAGGCTATAGCGGGTGATTTCCAACTTGGAAAAGAGATTAGTGACCACTGGGTAGGGTTACAAGTGCTGCAAAACGGTCTAGCTCAAGAGCAATACTCTATGATCATTGATGACTTAATTTCTGGAGATAATCCTATTTCTCTCGGTATTAAGGAGCGTATTGCTGAGAGGATCTCACAGGCTGATTTTAGGACTTCTGCTGACATGGATGGACAAGGTATTTTAATCATTATATAAACCAAATCGCATATTGAAAGAATGAAAAATCTTTTATTTGAGGACACACACAGGAAGTCATCATCTGCCTAGCCTTTTCCCAACTATGTAGGGGTAGGCTTCCAGTCTAACTGAATGCCAATACCAGTATTTTACATGGACGGACTACCTATCTGACCTCCACAACCCATTTACTGGGTAATACAATACCCCTTGGTAAGACTGGTTGTCAGACTTTGGGGCTTCTGACGACCCATAACGACTGTGAAAGATCCACGAATGACAGCCGGGACCAACGGCTTAACTTGCTTTCCGAGGCATGGAGCAGTTTTGGTATGTAAAGATGGACACCAATCCACGGACCAACCGCGGCAAGCGTAGCTTACCCTGATCGATCGACCCGTGCTGCTGTTATTACTTAGCCACAAGCCCCTCCTTAGCCACAAACCCATCCAATTAAAATAAAATTATAAAAACAAATATGTTTCATCTTATTTCATTACTTTCCAGGAATATGGCGCATCAATGGTGAGAAAGTTTGCCGCTACTCAAACGGCTACATCCTAGTGCTGTCCACCATTGAAGCATCTCGATTGAAGGCATTCCTCGTACATCCTGATGCTGCGGGAGTCAGTTCTAATGGTACTTTTGTCACATTCATGAATACTCCTGGTGAGTTGAAATGTTACCTACATTGAAACTTATTTTTAATGCGTCTAGAATGTTAAGAAATATATATAATTTACTAGCAGCGCCCTGCGGTTTCAGCCGCGTGAGTTTCGATCCCGTGGGAATATGAGGATCAAAAGTATCCTATGTCCTTTCCTGGGACTATTATCTCTATACCAAAGTCCATCTAAATGGGTTCAGCGGTTCATTTATAATATTAGCATAGATTCAGGAAGTCATAAAAATGGTATAGGTAAAGTTACCAAACTGTATGATTGGACGACATTATTGACAACTTTACGTATATTTCAGTAATATATTGATAAATGTGTAGTTTATGATATTTACCAAAATCATTAAATTAAATCTCGTTTTGTGAAAAATTTTAAGGCAGGTAAAGATGCCACAAAAAGTCTTCTTGGCCTGTCAACATCTAAGTTTTATAAAACTCGTAATTTTCAACATACCGTTCAAACTCAAAGCATTTATTTCAATTAAACCATTTACAGGCACTTTTGAATTGTCAAGAAGTCGGTCAGTCAGAAAATATGAAGCTAGTTGCCCATTCCAAAGCATAGGTACCTATGGAGAAGAACGGGCAAGAAACTCCATGGACACTCTATTAAATTATATTTTACAAAAATATTAGTTACATCATTAATGTTGAATTTATAATTATACAGGTTGAAATTGAATACATGCGACAAATCGAAATGGGAGATTGTACTCATCATTATGAACAACTTTTACTATGGGACCAAACATGAAATCGCGAAAAAAAAAATAGCTGTTCCCTACATTTTGACGAGTTATGCGAACATAAATGTAGGAAACAGCTGATTTTTTTTCGCGATTTCAGGTTTGTTCCCATAGTAAAAGTTGTTCATAATGATGAGTACAATCTCCCATTTCGATTTGTCGCATGTTTTAAATTTCATCCTGTATGTGAGAACGATGTAATAAAATAAAAAAGCGTGTTAAAAGCGTCCAGAGTACAGCAAATAGTACTTAACAAAACAACAATCCAAAAATAAAATAATTAAAAATAAGCCGAGGCAGCCAAGTGATGACCAGCCCCAACTGACGGCCATTTCATTTGAAAATAAATAAGTAACTGTTTTTGACACAAAATAAAATGGTAAAGTCGTTGTGAAGCGAATTGAAAATAAGGACAGAACAAGTACCTATTTTATCACAACCATACTAATATTATAAATTCGAAAGTGTGTCTGTCTGTCTGTCTGTTACCTCTTCACGCTTAAACCGCTGAACCCATTTAGATGAAATTTGGTATAGAGATAGTTTGAGTCCCGGGAAAGGACATAGGTAAATTTTTTTATTCCGATATTCCCACGGGATCAAGACTTTGCGGGTGAAACCGCGGGGCGCAGCTAGTTCTATTATAAGTCTAAACGCGAATACTTATAATTGGCTTTCTGTCGACTATTGTTTCCTTTTTTTGTTGTTTTTGACGTGATAACATCTTATAAATGGATGAACGCCGGCTGCACGCACGAAAAAGCATGACTCATTGTCACGTTCCGCCTGAGCCGAGCGTGCAAGCGAGAGCGCGGAACAAGCGACAGAGAGGCACGATCGGCCTAAGCGTTCGGCTTGTGACGCATCTATCTCTTATGACGTTATCACGTAAAATTATCGTCCGTAAACCGAATTTACAGACAACCAATTTTTTTTAGCTGTAATTTAGCCATGCTGTAATAAATAAATAAATAAACTCTTTGCCCAACCTGGGATTCGAAGCCACCTGCCACGCTCAGTGATCGCGCTTGGAACCACGAGACCAACGGGCTATTTACAAAATTTATATTCGAACCAGTATTTATCTTGTTTTTTCAGCCACCCCACTAGATGTGATCTCCGAAGTGAACTTGGCCCACATACTCGGACTCTCACGGCTGTATGCAGCTGTACTGTCCCGTTGTCAACTGACTGCTGCCATCCGCAGCGTTGTGGAGTACACGAGACCCAGGGCTTTTGCTGGTAAGTTAGTCATCATCATCATTTCAGCCGAAAGACGTCCACTGCTGGACATAGGCCTCCCCACAACACCTCCACTTCGACCGGTTCTGTGCTTCTCGCATCCAACGGGTTCCTGCAGCCTTCACAAGGTCGTCGGTCCACCTTGTGGGAGGCCTTCCAACGCTACGTCTTCCGGTACGCGGTCGCCACTCCCGAACTTTTCGGCCCCATCGGCCATTGCTCTGCGCGCAATGCCCACTGCCACTTAAGTTTGGCAATTCTTCGGGCTATATCGGTTACCTTGGTTCTCTTGCGGATCTCTTCATTTCTGATTCGCAGGGAAACTCCAAGCATAGCCCTCTCCATTGCCCTTTGAGTGACTTTTAGCCTTCTAATAAGGCCCATTGTGAGAGACCACGTTTCAGTGCCATATGTCATCACTGGCAACATGCACTGGGTAAGTTAGTAATGCTATTTACTGGGCAACTTAAGTATACAGGCTGATAGAGAAATCGACGCGGAACTATAGATAATACATTATTCTAAATACATTCAAAGTTCATCATCATCTGCCTAGCCTTTACCCAACTATGTTGGGGTCGGCTTCCAGTCTAACCGGATGCAGCTGAATACCAGTATTTTACATGGAGCGACTGCCTATCTGACCTCCACAACCCAGTTACTGGGTAATACGATACCCCTTGGTAAGACTGGTTGTCAGGCTTTCGGGCTTCTGACTACCCGTAACGACTGTCAAAGATCCACAAATGACAGCCGGGACCAACGGCTTAACGTGCTTTCCGAGGCACGGAGGGGTCTCGATATGTAAAGATGGTCACCCATCCACAGAGCAACCGCGGCAAGCTTAGCATAACCTGATCGATTGACCTGTGCGGCTGTTATTATTTAGCCACGGGCCCCTCAAAATACATAACTTTGAAATCCATTCAAAGTTATGTTTCAAATTAATATTATTTCAAGTTAAACAAATCTCAACTTTATTTTAATGGGAATTAAGTTGATTTCAGAGTGACTAGTACTATTGAAAAAATAAAATGTTTGAAGTTGTAAAGTAAAATAATAATTTGTGTAATTTATTCCACCACCACTGTTCTCTATTAATTGTTCTCCCAAACTTTAATACAATTTTTTTCTCAGGCAAACCCCTCGCGGAGTTGTCAACGATACAAGCAACAGTAGGTAACGCGCTCATAGACGTATACGCGTGTGAAAGCGCTGAGTATTTTACTGCGGGTTTGTTAGACGGGTATATGGACCCTGATGCTGAACTGGAAGTGGCTATGTGCAGGTGAGTAGTAGATTCACAACGCATGTGTGCGTAATGAGACGGCCGTCAAACAAAAACTTACAACTACATACAAACTCCTTCGTAAGGATGTCACTACACACATTGAAACAGTAATTTGGAGGCGCGCCATGTTATCGTAGTTTATCTCTACCTCTTCACGCTTAAACCGCTGAACCGATTTAGATGAAATTTTGTATAGAGATAGTTTGAGTCCCGGGAAAGGACATAGGATACTTTTTATCCCGATATTCCCACGGGTTCGAGACTTATGCGGGTGAAACCGCGGGGCGCAGTGTATATAGTGTATCAAATGTCCTAATCCCGGTCATTGTCTACCCATGTGCCAAATTTCATCCAAATCCGTTCAGCCGTTTTAGTGTGAAAGCGTAACAAACATACATACAAATAATCAAATATTTTCTCTTTATAATATTAGTATAGACTTTAGACAAACCGCTATTGAGGAAATAACTTAAAACCTACTCTGCAGAGATCGCTGGTATTCATTAAGAGCGTTTACGACGTACGGCATTTCATACAAACTTTCAAGCCCTTGTTTTTCGAATTGAATGAACCGATTTTAAGCAGGATACAAAGGTCTAGTGAAGAACATTTTCGAAATGTCTTATTAAAAAAAAAAAATATAACTGGAAATCTCTGTTTCTATAGAAAATTTAAAATCGGTCTAATTTGGCTGTAACACTATTTTTCGAAAATGTTCTTAAATAACTTTATAGACCTTTGTATCCTGCTTATGCGTACGAAGTTTCATTAAAATCGGTTCATTCATTACGAAAAACAAGGGCTTGAAAGTTTGTATGAAATGCCGTACGTCGTAAACGCTCTTAACAATTAGTATAATTTCCTGTTTGCCCACAGAAACTTCATCACCAACCACGGACTAACCACAATGCTACAGCTACTATCTATCCCAGCTCTGGACAAAGAAGAAGAATGCAAACGTTTGTTAGACGATATGAGGCATTTAGCCACGAGGGGAGAGAGTTTAGACAGTGTTAATATGTTTATAGGTAAGTTAACTTAACTACACTCGATACCCTTCCCTAACCAGTGGCGTGCACTCCATACATGCAAATAAGCTCTGCATACCCTGTAGTCCCATACATACAGTCATGCCCATCTAAATGATAAATAACTATAATGAAAGAAAAAACATGGTAATTTAGCTTCGCGCCATCTATAACTTTTTGTGGAACTAACTGGTCGGAGCGAACACCCGCCACCCGCGCAGGCAGCACTCCCGTGAGCAAAAGCAATACTACGCCTTGCTTATTCTTCATACAACGCATCTCGTGTAGTACACACCAAAAATGTGACTGTGTGCGTCAAAATGTGTGCGCGTGTTGGAGTTTTAGAAGCATAGCTTACATTGCAAACCGTTCAAATTGAGAACCCGTAAAAGCACCGCTTAATTGTTGATTGCAGAGGGTAGACTTTTTTTTTGGATTGACAAAATGACCGTCTAATTAGTTCGTATTAGTTCGTAACGTAATAAATTGCAAAGTTTTTTTCGGCATAATTTTTTTCTTGGCGCTATACGCTAATGATTGACGAGTAATTATTTAGTAAGTCTATTGTAAAAAATGGAAAATTATACATGTGAGACCTGTGCTGGCGGCAAAGTGTGTTTAAATAGTAAATTAAAATCAGCCACGATTTTTTTGTGCATACCCTACCCTGTCTGAAATCTCTGTGCACGCCACTGTCCCTAACGAACGTGTCGAAAATCAATCAATGTTAACGTAGGAGTCTAAACGCTGTCCTAAACGCTGTTCACAAGTCCAAAACCCGGAAATATTGTCAGTTGAAATCAAATAGACGACCGGTATTCTTACGACAGCTGTTTTCTGTTGGAGCAAGCCAAATCAGGTTATCGAAATATGTAATTTTCGAAACGATACCCTGACGGATGGTTGTGAATATCTATGCAGGAAGACATGAAAAAAAAATTTGGGTACACTCACACTTGTATAGACATACATACACAAACACACATACACACTGAGAGCTGCTAAATCTACCTATATAAAATTCAAAGTCCTGACTGACTGATATAGCAACGCACAGCCTAAACCACTGGTCCTAGAGACATGAAATTTGGAGGGTGTGTTCTTTGTGAAGAGTAGGTATCCACTAAGAAAGTGTTTTTCGAAACCCCTAAGAGGGTGAATGGGGGGATAGTGAAATTTCACGCGAACGAAGTCGCGGGCAGATGCTAGTTAATTATTTTATTTTTACTTTCGTTTTATATTTATCATCGTTAAGTTATCACTCAAGGGAAGAGCGAAACGGCTCCGTCACAAGTACTTTTGTAACTTACTGGAGCTGTCTCAATGTATGTATGACACAATGTTTAAGTATTTTTTTTTTAGTTTTCGAAAAACCGCTATAGGATCAGTTTACAGTTGCTATATAATCTGGCCCTACCGAATTACTCGGCAAAACCAGTATTCTTCGTCTATCCTGCTTACGACTTTAAACAAGGTTTTTTTTTTTTATATGCCTTAACTCTAGGGTATTCAGAATGAGACCATAATATCAACGAATCAACTGGCATTTGAATTATTTTTCAATTAAGTATAATTTTTTGTTTTAATTTTTTATACAAAATAATTCGACAGAGTCACGATTATTAATATAAAACACCCTTATGTGAAATATGACGTCGCATTTTCTTACTTGTATTTATCAATCGTCATACGAGAGACAATTTTTTTTTTATGTCAAAAATTGTCGCCGTAACTATGCATTTTTGAACTTTTTGTTTTATCTGTACTTATTGAATATAACCATAGAGTTATGATATCAAAAAAACACGTTGTATAATGACTGATAGATCATCATCATCTGCCTAGTCTTTTCCCAACTATATTGGGGTCGGCTTACAGTCTAACCGGATGTAGCTGAATACCAGTATTTTACATGAAGCGCCTGCCTATCTGACCTCCACAACCCAGCTACTGGGTGATACGATACCCCTTGGTAAGACTGTTTGTCAGACTGGGGCTTCTCATAAAGATCCACGAATGACAGCCGAGACCAACGTGCTCTCCGAGGCACGGAGGGATCTCGGTATGTAAAGATGGTCACCCATCCACAGACCAACCACGGCAAGCGTAGCTTAACCTGATCGATCGACCTGTGCGGCTGTAATTATTTAGCCACGGGCCCGAAAAAATGTCAAAATGCATACAACAGCTATTTTTTTTTAATAATCGGGCAAAAATTTTAACTCAGGCTGGTTCAAGATAATGGTAACAGGTTGTCCGTCCATGTACAGAGGCCAGCACATCAAGTCACCCCAATCTGTCAAATTTCTTTGATAGATTTTCAACTTTATTACAAAGGAATAAGGTTCATATTCATTTGGGAAAAATTGACAGATTGGGGTAGCTTGATGTGCTGGCCTCTGTACCACCCTGTATAGTTAAAATAACACCTCCAAACATTTTCAGCTCTCAACGGCATCCACCACGCTGGTAAAGTGATGGCCAATGAAGTGAAGCAGATAAGGAACCCGCTGATGCATCCCGCGTTCATCTTTAAGAAGGTTCTAGCCAACAGACATCAGGTAAGCAGTGTTCAATTTTTAGCAGTTCTTTGTGTGTTATATGTTCAAGAAAATGTTGTTAAGATTCGTTCAGGCATAAATCTGAAGAGACTGATTTATTATTTTGTGTTTGTGTTCTTTTTTGCGTCATGTTCACCGCAAATAAACGTATTTTCTTTCTTTCTTTTCTTTATTGATTGTTTGTTTGTTTGAAAGCGCTAATCTCTGGAACTACCGGTCGGGAGACAAATTCTTTTTGAATTTCGTAGCCAAATTATCGATTAAGGTGATAGGCTTTACATAACATCACGCTGCGATCCTAAGGAACCGGACAAAAATTAAAAAAAATGTGGAATAAACTGTCGAAAATGAAGTAATATCACAGGCGGGCGATGCGATGCTAAAGGATATATTTTATGCTAAAACAAGAAATTTCACGCGCACAAAGTCACGGTCAGAAGCTAGTCTCAACATAATCAACAAATTAAACCTAGCAGCGCTCTCCATTTTAGCAACAATTTACAGAAAATATTTCTTTATTTACAGGAAAAAGATGACCCAAAACTGAATCTCTATTTATCAGAACACCTCCACCCATCTCTAAAACAGCCTTCAGAACAGCTAGAGTACTGTGTGCTCCGCATGAGATTCGCGTGTGAGACCCTTATGGCAAGACATGGCGTTAAAGTGGCCGAAGCTTACACGTAAGTTTGGTGAAGTGGTTATTTTTTGGCAAAGTGGTTATTTGCGAACAAAGTGGGGATTAGTGTTAGGTATTTATGTGAAGACATGGGGGTAAAGTGCGTACAGCTTATAAGTAAGTTTGGCGAAGTGGTTATATATTTAGGGGCTGGTGGCTACGTTACAGCCGCTAGCCGCAGTCCCGTCTGTCATTTGTAGATCTTTGTCAGTCTTGAAGGAGCAGTCAGAAGTCCGAATGTCTGACAACCAGTCTTACCAAGGAGTATCATGTTACCCAGCAACTGGGTTGTAGACATCAGGCAGTCGCTTCATGTAAAATACTAGTATTCAGCCGCATTCGGTTAATCCGGCGTGATTTTGATGGTTTTGGCGAGATGGTGTAATTTTTTGATCAAGTGGTGATGCTGGTTTTGATAGATTTTTTTTAATAATTTATTGTTTTTTTAACAGGGAATTGAGCAGACTGGCTGAGGCAGCGACAGAAATTTTAGTGATGACCGCAGTTTTGGCAAGAGCTTCAAGGTATTATTGCCATTAAAAGTCCAGGTTTTCTCACGATTGAAAAAGTGAAATTGTTACAGTCTTGCAGTGTTGTTGTGTATTGTTACTTTTGAACCGACTTCCAAAAAGGAAGATGCTATATGTTCGGCTTTATGTATGTTTTTGCCCATTTTTCCGTCAATTGTGGACCGATTACAATTTTTTTTTTACTGAAAAATTTTCCATAAATTATTACATAAAATAACATTATCAGCCTATAATGTTCCCACTGCTGGGACACAGGCGTCCTCTCTGTGAGAGGGAGTGGGCCGTAATCCACCACGCGGGCCCAGTGCGGGTTGGTAGATGTTACATGTCTTCGAATTTTTGGTTCTAGGACATGCCGGTTACCTCACGATGTTTTTCCTTCACCGTTTGGAGAGCAGCGGTGATCAAAATACTTAAATTTTATCCACTTTCAATTTTATTTATTTTTTATTCGTTTTTTTTTTTTCACAGATCTTACTGCATCGGGCTTCGTAACGCAGAAACCGAGATGAAACTCGCGGCGTGCTTCGTCGAGAGAACAAGAGATAGGGTTAGGAAACTCATCAAAGATATAGACGACGGACAATATCTGAACCTGGACCACTTCACCGTGCAGTTTGGGAGGAAGATGCTGGATTCTAACACTAGTTTAGTTGAGAAGCCCACTGCTAGAACGTTCTGGTAGGATCTTGGATAGTTTTAAAGCCTGTGTAGACGTTTTTTTTTTTACAAGCTGGTAAGGGTTACTCCCGCGCATCGACGGCTCCGTACATTGCTTCTTGCCAAATTTCATGATTCTAGGTCAACGAGAAGTACCCTATAGGTTTTGATTTCGGAACATAAACGCCCGTATCTTTTGATTGCGTTGACTTAGAAGTTTTATTTTTTCACTGCTTCAAGGGATTGCAGCCCTGAGTATTTGATATTAATTTCAACTTGATAACTCCACGCGTTCTTGAGAAAAAGGGTCTTGACTGACGGACAACGAAGTGATCTTATAAGTTTTTCGTTTTGAGGTGCGGAACCCTAAAAAGTTCCAAGTGTCTGTTGCTCTTCTAAACTCCGCAATGAATAGTGATTTGATAATTAATTCCGGAAGGGCTATGTGTGTTTTAAGTACGGACAGACTGAGTTGGTGAAACTATATTATGGGGTTACTTGTTTTACAACGGAATCCTAAAAACCGGCCAAATATGGGTCCCACTCGCGCACAAAGGGTTCCGTCCAGTATAAACTAAAAACATTTCGAGGTTTTTCCTTGTATTTGGTTTTTTTTATTATTTGCCATAATAGTGAATCCTAAAACCGAGGCATATTTTCTGCTAAATGTATCGCGTGGGTTCTACTTGTAAAAAAGTCGTATGCGCAGGCGTTTATTTTGCAATGTATGTATGTATGATTTAAAAAATATAATTATGGCAAGATCGTTGACATTTTGAGAAAGCCATCTTTTATCTACGGGAACCATTTTATGAAAATTCTAGAGTACAAGATTACTTATGCAAGATGGTTGTTTTAAGAATGATTAGTTTGTTATATTATTGTTACTTTTAATTTGTAAATAAAACTAGTTTAATAATTTTTTAAATTGTTTTATTTTATTCTAATATTTCTAGTAAACATTTAAATCTACAAAACTAGGCATAACTAATTAATTACAAAGAAACCCCCCTTCTAAAATAATCTACAATTTACTTAATTATTAAAACGTGCAATACCTATAATATCTATTTAGGTGAATTAAGCAAAATCTATCTATGAGAAGAAAAATTGTTAATAAAAATTTCAATTAAAAAAACTAAATCGTTTTATTTGAAATTTTCTCAGAAATAGTGTCTTTGATTTAATCGTTTTTTTTTTTTGGGCACATGAAAACCACATGGACTTATAAAAAAAAAACATCTAATGCCTTTTCGTAGTCAATAAAAAAACAACCAAGTACTAAAAAAGTCTAATGACACCAACTTAAGGATGATTTCCACGAAACGGCTCGCATCGCATCGGATCGATCGATATATAGACTTTAAATACTGTGTACAAGATTTAATATCGTTTAAGGGTCGGTACATATCTAACGGAAAATACGTCGGGCGTAACTTCGATTGCGTCTATTTATTCTCTCGACACACTAACGCATCATCGGTTGAATGTGAAAGGTTGAATGTTTTAACATACGCGCACGGCGCAACCCACCACGGGACCACGGCGCTCACCCGCGTCTCCCTCGCCCCGCCCGCCCCCCGCCCGCCCCCCGCTGTCGTCGTCGCCTCCGAGCCGCACGCGCCTCCGCGCAGGCCCACAGCTCACGTCCCGCGCCACTTGCCCGCGCGCGTCCGGGGAAGACACACGCGCACCCCGTAACGAACGCCATACTTGTCGGGATTGGGGACTATAGTGTAATTTTATTGTATTATACCAGTTTCATTTTAATACTGTCCACTATTTTATTCCGCAAGGATCCATACTTAACAGAACAATGCCCCATTAGTAGATAGGTCAAAATTATTTCCGGATTTTTTTTTAATCAGATCTCATCAATAGTTAATCATACGTTCAAAATACAAGCATTCATGATTAATTATTAATAATCAAATCAAATCACTTTTTAAATTTTATGCGTCAACAAGTAGGATATGTCCTCATAGCAAGATCTTCTCTTGCAATATCCCAAAAATCGTCTGTTTTGAGTTAAGTCAGTATTCCATTAAGCATGCGTATAATTGTCTGTTCTGGCGTTACTCGACGCATTTTCCGTCAGATATGTACATACCCTAAAGATTGTAAAATCCGTTCCGATACGATGCAATGCGAGCCTTTTGATGGAAATCATCCCTTACTCCATCTAATCGCCTAAGGCCTATAATCCTTAGGAAACACGCTAATATAAGAAACCCCCTTTTCAGCAACAGGTTTGAAACTGTCCCCAATAGTGACAGTTTTAGCAACGTTACCCTTCCCACCTTTGCCTCGTCTTCTCAATTTAGCCATAGACTCGGCCACTTTCGTTCCTAAAGCCGATTTGGACTCGAAAGCGACCTTCTTCGGCTTCGAGTTGAATGCTTGGACTTTATTTTTTTCCTTGCGTTTGTAGTAGAATACTTCCCAGACGAGCGTTATCATTGCTAGTCCTAAACCGAATAGAGTTGCTATGAAAACTCCGCCTGGAAACATAAATAAAAAATTTGGAAAATATATAAATAAGTGCACGACTCTCATTTGATCGTATAAAAAACCATAGATAAGGATATTATATTAGTTAGTTTTGTATTAATTACTAGCTTCCGCCCGCGGCTTCGCCCGCGAGGTATGTCAATAAAAACTATCATATGTCCTTCCCCGGGATGCAATCTATCTCTCTGCCAAATTTTATCGAAATCCGTTCAGTGGTTTAGGCGTGATAAGGTAACATACAGACAGACAGAGTTACTTTCGAATTTATAATATTAGTACCTATGGATTATTAAACTACTTTGAATAAAAGAGCTTTTTCAATAGGGTTCCTCCTATGGCTGAAACGAATCTGCAATTAATTGATTTTTTCGCAAGCTTTAACAATGTTTTCAGGTTTCACACTTGACTGACGAGTTTTTTTTTTTTTTATAAATAGGTATTCTGATGTTTTTTTCGTTTTTACTGCATTAAATCAATTTTTGAAATGTACAGAATTAATCTCCATTAAATTATCTAAACAATGGTATTTAAATTAAGTAGGATCTGTGTACTAGCAAAAGTATAACAATAAAAACTGTTGCAGAAAGGAGGCAAAAAAAAAATCTATCGTAAAGCACTCTCTAATGCTTCGAATTATGAGTCGTGCAAAAACATCCCGCTTGTATTTCTCTAAGGTATAGGCAGACATGTATAGTCCACCCATATTTAGTCAGGTCCATGTTATAGGCGGAGAGCCTATTACAACTTTCTGGGATCAAACTCTTGGCTTGTTACAGAGAATTTTCTTTTTTTTTAAATGCTCAGTAAAACCCGAATAGAACTCAGTAATGTCCGACTCTAGAATCGATTCCACGCCTTCCCAATTACAGCAGCCCCACCAGCAACTATAACCCAGACGTGAAACCCAGGACTTCACGTTCAGCAGTCACGCTTATGTCTATTTGACCAGCCGGAAAAAAAAACTACTAAACTTTGCACCACCCCAAGTACTATAATAATTAATGAAACAAGGAAGGCTGTAAAAAACATAGATAGTTAAGTATTGGCATATTTACCTAAACTCTCCAGAGTAATGCCCTCAGATTCATCAGCATCCGGGCAAGCTTGCCTAACAGATTCGTTCCAGTATCTGCAAAAGAATAACAAAGATATTAGACTTGACGAGTTACAGTTACGTTTGGTCCAAAATCGATAAATATGTTGAAACTAGCTGCGCCCCGCGGTTTCACCCGCATAAGTGTCGATCCCGTGGTAATATCGGGATGAAAAGTATCTAGCCTATATGTTAATCCAGGGTGTCAGCTACCTCCATACAAAATTTTATCAAAATTGGTCCAGCCGTTTGAGCGTGAAGAAGTAACAAACATATAAACACACACACAAACTTTGGCCTTTATAAAATTTGTGTAAAGTGAGATAACTTTTGAACAAGCAGAGGGGCCCGTGGCTAAGTAACAACACCCGCACAGGTTAAGCTACGCTTGCCGCGGTTAGTCCGTGGATGGGTGACCATCTTGACATACCTACCGAGACCCCTCAGTGCCTCGGAAAGCAACGCTAAGCCGTTGGTCCCGGCTGTCATTCGTGGATCTTGGATCCAACAGACTGTTCCATTCTTTTCGGAATCCTCATTCCTCACTTTCCAGTGGAGGACTTCACACTCCATTCAAAAACAGAAGAACCTCTCTTCCTCGTACTCACTTAGAAGCCAGCTGTTCAAGGAACCGTTCCTTCTGCAGTTCTAACAGGGCTCTGGACAGGTCCTCCTG
This sequence comes from Gortyna flavago, assembly GCA_963669345.1. NCBI lineage: Eukaryota > Metazoa > Arthropoda > Insecta > Lepidoptera > Noctuidae > Gortyna > Gortyna flavago. The sequence continues at coordinate 1,608,247 of OY770155.1, read as the reverse complement.
TAGCCTGGAGCCCTGTTGCACCGCTATGGCGTACGGCTGCTCAGCGAAGACTTCTCCTACATCAGTTAGGTTGCAGTTTCTGATAACCTCGTATCTGAAAGTAAAGACATACGTCAATCAATCAAACGGTCTTCATTGTTCGTTCTTCTAGTATGTTATTATTTTTGTATTCTTTGTTATATAATAACATTTTAATGTCATGACTTTGAGCATGTATAATATCTCGCAGCCAACTGGTTAAATTAGCCGTTCAGTTAACCGCCTAGCCTTTTAACTAAACGGCGGCCGTTCAACTAACGGCCTGAATGATATTCAATTACAGTTTAGGTTGGAAAGTCTGTTACCAATCACGAGCGAACCGAATTGGTCGCAGTAACTAAGCCAGGGCACCCCGACCAAATGGGTTAGGTTAGGTTAGAACTGTGATCAAGCGCGTGCGAGCCGAGAGAGCGAAGCGAGGCGAGCACTACTTCTAAAGGCCAGGCGTTTAAGTAAACGGCTAATTTAACCAGTTGGCTGCGACATAAATATTTAAATTATTGTTCTATCTTTTTATCACGTAACCAATTAATTGCAAGTGCTATGTACGCCGTTATTGTCATATCCATCAGAGAAAATGCTCCTAACAATGTACCAAGTTTGTTAAATGTATGTGATGTGGCAGTATTTCATTAAATAAATAAATCTACTTCGAAACTACAAATTTTTTTTTACGGACTCTCCCGCCAGACCACCACTAAGTTAATTTTTGCTTGCACTCAAAAAATAGAAGCGCTCCTAGTAAGCGCGCCAAGGTCAAATAGTTCGTCCGTAAAATTCACAAAATTAGTACAAGTGATGCGTCACTAAGCTGCGCAGTGCAGGAGGCCTACCATGATCTATTTAAAAACGATTCAAAAGCAAGACATTTCAGTTTAGGTTCTTAAACTGCATCGTTCACAGTCGTACCATGACGTCCAATACACTCAGCGGCATTTGGATCGTTGAAAGTGAATGAACGTTAAGAGCTCGTGGTAGGTATCCAGATGGCACGGCCTAAATTGAATCGTTAAACTGTCGTCATGGTACGAATTAGCAGAACAGTTCAGTTTAGGTCCTAAAGTGGATCGCGTTAAGAGCTCGTGGTAGGTATGCTGGTTGCAACTAATTGCGTGATCTCTTTCCTAATAAGCGAAAACTTTAAGGGGGTGTGGCTTGGCGCCGCCGCAGGATTTAGGCGAATTTTTTTTTTAAGTGATCAGGCGGAAAAAGTCGCAGTGGTACATTAATAGTTAGTCCTTAATAGTGTTACTCAAATTATTCGGAGGAACCGCGTAAGAATACTACCAACTTGGTTTTGCCTAGTAAGCACAGCCCGAATCAAACTTTATGGCGACTCTGAAGTGCGCTACTCGCTGCGCAGTACCTCACCCCTCACCCCCGCTGACACGTAAATTTGTTACTGCGCAGCGACTCGCCTCCTGTTGCGAGCCGCCATAAAAAGTTTGAATCGGACTGTAATTCTTGTTTTCGCTGTAGTTGAGTTTCATAATTTTTCTTTATTAGGATCAGTGACATCATGTAGATTTTTGTTTAAAAAATCTTACTTAATTTCAGCAGAATCATGTATGAAGGCGAAGTCAGCATCAGTATGTTCATTAACTTTATGGAACCCTGTCTTAGCATCAGGAACGGGTTCTAGAACAAAATAAATGGGTGTAAAATAAATGTTAACCTGCCTACCTCATAAACTATGTGCCTTTTATCGATTCCATAGTCTTATCCAAATCAGGTGACCTTTATTATTAACTCACCCCCATTTTTTACTGAGTCACCCCAACTCCGGTCAAATATTAGACAGGAAATATGGTAACGAAACTGACCAAGGTACAGACACCAGCACGTCAAGCTACCCGAAACTGTCAAATTATCCCAATCAACTTTGAACCTTATGCTTTGACGATAAAGTTGAAAATCTATTAAAGAAGTTTGACAGATTGTAGTAGATTGATGTGCTGGCGTCTGTACATTGTACGTAGTAGGTATAGGGCCATTCAAGTATTACGTTAGCACTACAGGGGGGCGAGGGGGTCTTTGCTTTGCTTATTTTTGATGACATGGGGGATAAATACTGCTGACAGTAGGTATTAATTTTTTTACTTTTCGAGTTTAAAAAAAAAATGTCGATGGCAACCCTACTTGTCTATACTTGAAAAAGAAACGCATACAACTGCTGCTCATGAATCAAAGAACACATTGAAAAATGCATGTACCAATGTTTACGTAAGAATAGGAGGGGGGAGTAAGAGCTTTTCTTACTTTTTCTGACGAGGGGGAGGGAGGGGATAATCATTGCAAAAAATCTGCTTACGTAATACTTGAACGGCCCCCCTATCGTTAATCGTGAAGCAGCGTTGTATAATCTCACCAGAAGCATTGATAGCCAGTAGGATATGTCCGTACTGTTCCCTGATCGGATAGTCCCACACTCTGTACTGTGCCTGATCTGATGTGGCGTTGAGCGTAATTTCCTTCCATACTCTGGAAAATTAGGTCAATACATTATGCTTTATTAAATTTAATCGTTCCTATTCAAACTCTATGTGCTTGGCCAGACTGCAAGTGGCAGCGCGAGGCGCGGAGCGGTGCGGGTGCGGGAACGCGCGCAATCTGCCTGTCTGCAGTCGAGCGCGGCTGCGTACTGCGTGTTGTCGTGTACAGTGTTTGTCAAAATATAATAAGGATGAAGAAGACTTATTTTTACTATAAAAAAGCTCGAATTAGTTTGAGAACCACGGTCCCTGCGCGGGCCGCCCGCGCACCCACTGCGGTCACTTGTATGAACGAGCTATGGCGTGAGTTGCCCGCGCGCTCCCCGCGCCGAGCAGCCCGCGTGCCCACTATAGACACTCAAATGAAGTTCTTATGTTTGAGTACGCGCGCCGCGCCCCGCCCGCTCTGCGCTTGCGCTGCCTGTCTGACCAAGCACTATGTTTAACCTGGCTTGTTAACAGTGACGTGCGGCCTAATGGATATTACTTGTAAGTTACCTGTACAGCGTATCTTCAGCAAACTTCATATTGATAAAGTACTGATGCACTGAGGAACCTTCCACCACCGTGTAGTTGATCCTCGATTGACGAGCCAGCTGCTCCAGTGAAGATACTGGCGTCTGTTTGTCAAATATAACAAATATCAATACACACAGTTCCGGTTCAATTCAAAGTTCAAGCCAGCGTCTTGGCTCTGTGTTCGTATCCATCGGAGCTGTGAAGCTGTGAAGGCTCGGACAGCACGCCCAGCCCCTCCGAGTACGATCCGTAAACAAGATCATACAAAATATAGGTGTGTAAAGGTATGCCCGTTCCTCACGTGACACTAAGTCCGGAAGACCCAGAACCTGGTATGTGTGTGGATCCATCCCTGGAGTGGATTTTGGTTAAATAACAGCCATGAGAATTAAGATTAATCTGACGCAGTCAACCCGATGATGAGTCACGATTGAGAGTCACCGTGCTACGGAAAACACGTTACAGGCTCTCGCCCACAGGCGCGTTATTATCGGTCGATAATATCGGATGCGTGCCGTGTCCTTGCCACACAGGCTCTGCGTTTTTATCGTCCGATATTTCTTACGTGTGCGCATAACCTACGCTATAGGCCCCCGTCCGCACTACAGTTAAAAGGCGTGTGATATATCGATCGATACTGAATCAGTTTCGGTTGTCACACGGGACAGTAAACTGTTCATAAAATGATAAAATAATAAAATCTTCATATCGGTACTGCCTTGAACCTAGGTCGTGGAGGTCAGATAGAAGTGACTCCTTGTAAAAAAAAAAAAGAACGTGAGAATGCAGCCGCTTGGCTGCAGTCCTGCACTTTTGAATGATGATTTAAGAAAGTCCCATAATACCTGCATCCTTTCCACAGTTAGAAACGCAGCTAAATTAGCGGTGAAGGTAGCCAACATGAGCACCACGAATAACCAATAAGCAGCCACCAAAGTTCTTCCTGATAATGCCTTGGGCGCTTCGCCCCCGCCTTGGGGTGTAAACGAAGTTAGGGCGAACCAAAAACTTTCTTTTAGCGTAAATTCTCTGTAAAATTTATTGTGGGTTCGTTATTTTGTCAATAGTCAGGACAGTCTTATGAGTCTGTAATGTCATGTTGTCATAAATTATTTGAAAAAAAATCTTTTAGTGTGAATTCCCTGTAGAGTTGATGTTTTTGGGTTTTTACTTTCGAGGTCAAAAAGTCAACGCACTTTGAAAAAGTTTTGAATTCTTGTAAAAATTGATATTATTATTTTTTTAGTTTCCAGGAAAGTCTGAATACCTAAACACAAAATATAATTATAACTGTATGGCAGTTTAATTTATTAATTTTTAACAAATAGTTCTGTTCGGTAGTGGTCTGAGTTTGTTTCGGCCTTTCTTCTCAAAGTAGTCAGATAGGAAACGCCGACCTCATCTAGTTTTATAAAAAATGTTATTGACGTGTAAACCTACTTACAAAAATAAAATCATTTATCATTCTTCTCCATACGAAAACTACCTTTTGGAAGGGGCGACTAGAATCAATTCTATTTCATTGTAATTTTTGACGTTCAAAAGTGCCTTTCATGTGCCTATTTGAAATAAATGCTTTGACTTTGACTTTGTTAATTTAATTTTACTTATTTTGTGTAAAAGTTGTAACAGTCAATGCGCAGTCGAAAAAACCATAGTTTTCATATGCTTTTTTTTACCCTTACAGGAAATAAGAGATTTTAATTAAAAAATACAAAAACGCCATGCCATTACAGGTTTTCTAACACACAAAAAAAAAACCAGTCGGCAAAATCTAAAAAAAATCGCGACTAACCTGCACGGATACGGATAGGCGGCAGGATTGTTCCTAGCTGAGTAAGGTGAATACTTATCTAGCAGCCAGATCATGAACCCAGTTAATACTAATGCTGCCACGATACTCAGCCACACTTCTGTGCGCAGTACCGTCATGAATTTAAAAAGGGATGTCTTTCTGATGGGTCTTCGGATCACTGCAATAGAAAATTGTCTTTATAGTAGGCTATTTTAGAGTTATAAATGCAAGATTGTTTGTTTGTTACGCATTCACTCTAAAACGGCTGAACGGATTTGGATGAAATGAGGCACGTTAGTAGACCATGACCTGGATTAGGACATATCTCCCCTCTCCCTATCTCTCTCTCTCTCTCTCCCGCCTCTCCTATATCTCTCACTCCCCCTCTCCCTATCTCTCACTCCCTCCCCCTCCTTATCTCTCGCTCTCTCCCCCTCTCACTACCTCTCCCCCTCTCCCTATCTCCCTCTATCTCTCTCCCCCTCTCCCTATCTCCCTCTCTCTATCAGTCTCCCTCTCCCTACCTTCCTCTCTCTCTCTCCCTCTCTGTCCCCCTCTCTCTCCCTCCCTCTCTCTCTCTCTTCTTACCTATCAGTATGCCAGTCTGTTCAAAGTAAGGAGCCACGAAGTCAATCACCTCTTCTCTCTCAGCAGTCATTGTTAACGCTGCTATTGCCATATCCGTTTCCTGTAATAAACCATAGTTACAGTCCGATTCAAACTTAATGGCGGCTCTGAAGTGCGCTACTCGCTGCGCAGTACCTCACCTCTCACCCCCGCTGACAGGTGACTGCTACTGCGCAGCGACTCGCCTCATGTTCCGAGTCGCTAGAAAGTTTACTTTGTAATTAAGGTGAAAGTTGAGGAAAACTCTCAAAAAGGTCAAATATTAATTAATAAATCCCGCAATCCATATTATCATTTCCTTTTGACAGTCCTTACGGGTAATCAGAAGCCCGAAGTCTGACAACCAGTCTCACCAAGGGGTTATCGTATTACGCAGTAGCTGGGTTGTGTAGCTCAGATAGGCGATCACTCCATGTTAAATACTGGTATTCAGCTGCATCCGGTTAGACTGGAAGCCGACCCCAACATAGTTGGGAATAGGCTAGCTCGTAACTAGACTAAAGAATTGATAATTACCCCTCTCATGAGATCTCCAACGACACCGTCCCATGTCCCATTTGGAAGCTTTCTTCCGAAATCTCCAGCCTTTGGAGAAACGATCTCATAATCGAATGACATTGTCTGGAAAAAGAATATTAGTTAAGAGCGTTTACGACGTACTGCATTTCAAACTGTCAAGCCCTCGTTTTTCGAAATGAATGAACCGATTTTAATGAAACTTCGTAAGCATAAGCAGGATACAAAGGTCTAAAAAGTTGGTACATAAAAAGAACATTTTCGAAATGTCTTATTTAAAAAAAGATAGGTAACTGTAAATCTGTTTCTCTATAAAATTTAAAATCGGTCTAATTTGGCTGTACAAATATTTTTCGAGACCTTTGTATCCTTGATCTGCCTGTCCGCAGTCGAGCGCGGCTGCGTTCTGCGTGTTGTCGTGTCCAGTGTTTGTCAAAATATAATATGGACGAAGAAGACTTATTTTTACTAGAAAAATACTTGAACTAGTTTGAAAACCCGCGCACCCACTGCGGCCACTTGTATGAACGAGCTGTGGCGTGAGTAACCCGCGCGCTCCCCGCGCCTAACGCCCGCGCCGCTCCCCGCGCCCGCGTGCCCACTATATGGACACTCAAATGAAGTTCTTATGTTTAAGTACGCCGCGCCGTGCCCGGCCCGCGCTCACGCTGACAGTCTGGCCAAGCACTTCGTTTAATTTAAGTTTTTTTTTTATGGTTATCAATTCCTTACCTCAGCCAATCTAGCGATGAGATCGACGCAATACCCATCGTACATCGGTTGTCCTTCTTCGTCATACATCTGTTCACCAGTGTTAGGATCTACCTTCATCAGGGTCCAGGGTACAGCCTGTCAATGAATCATTCACACAAATATTATAAAGGCGAAAGTTTGTGAGTGTGTGTGTTTATATGTTTGTTACTTCTTCACGCTCATACGGCTGGACCAATTTTGATAAAATTTTATATGGAGGTAGCTGACACCCTGGATTAACACATAGAATACGTTTTATCCCGATATTCGGCTTATTAGGCTGAGAATCAGCACCTTTTCTGCCTCTAAAAGTCACATCTCCCATCATTGTGTAGATGCTTGATGCTAACTGATGACTTACCGGTGCAGTACCAATCCTGAAGAACATCTTCAAAGGTTCCAGTTCAACTCCCGGTAACAGTTTGTATTCTTCACCAGCAGACCAAGTGGCTATGGTCTGCTGACCTTCGTCTGGCTTGTAGGTGGATAGGATGAAGCGAGAGCGGAGGAAGAGACCAGACCTGGCAGAGAGAAGATATTTAATAGCTCTTAGGGTTTGCCTCGCATCACACTGGCGTCACGCGAAATCCTGCATCGCGCAAGCAGAGTTTACCGCGCAACTTGCACGAAAAAGAATCAGCTGTTTAACACAAAAGTTCAATACCTACTAGACCAAAATGTATGAAACAGCAGATTTTTTTTTCGTGATCTGCGTTGGTCCCATAATGATAATTGTTCATATTCATGGGTAGAACATCCTGTAAAAATTTCGAGACGGTAATAAAAATCATCCGGTATACAACGTCCCGACATCAATCGTCAGGCAGTTGCCCGCCAGACAACACCCGTCTGGTCGGAGGATCCTCGCTTTTGTATACATATAGTATGGGTGAACTGTACAATGTACACCATGTTCCTCATCATTGCGTACCATCACGTACAAACGTAATAACGTGCATCGTTCTTACATATAATTATAAATTCAACATTAATGATGTAACTAATATTTTTGTAAAAATATAATTTAAAAGAGTGTCCATGGAGTTTCTTGCCCGTTCTTCTCCATAGGTACCTACGCTTTGGAATGGGCAACTAGCTTCATATTTTCTGACTGACCGACTTCTTGACAATTCAAGAGTGCCTGTAAATGGTTTAGTTTGAGTTAACTGCTTACCTATCTGCATCCCAGAAGAACAGCGTCTCGTTACTCATCTCAGAGTCCTCAGTGAACTGCCTGAACAGCCGCTCTCTGGTGCTGTTCATGATAGGTATAGTGTCGTCGCAGTCGATCGTAGTTGTGGTCACAGGAAGGTCCCTGTCCAGCTTCGAGTAGGCCTCTGATATGTACTGGATTAACGCGTTGAGGATCTGTTGCTTCCTCTGTAAATGTTATTGTTGATTGATATTGGTGATCTTGAGAGAAATTAAAACTGAAACTGCAGGAGAATACTCAAGAATAAGAATAGCTGAAATAATGGCTAGAAAAACCAGAAGTTACGTTGCCAAATGGCCCGTATCATCAATTCCAGATAAATTCCGGTAACCTTTTCATCATCATCTGCCTAGCCTTTTCCCAACTATGTTGGGGTTGGCTTTTAGTCTAACCGGATGCAGCTGAATACCAGTATTTGACATGGAGCGACTGCCTATCTGACCTCCACAGCCCAGTTACTGGGTAATACGATACCCCTTGGTAAGACTGGTTGTCAGACTTTCGGGCTTCTGACTACCCGTAACGACTGTCAAAGATCCACGAATGACAGCCGGGACCAACGGCTTAACGTGCTTTCCGAGGCACGGAGGGGACACGGTATGTAAAGATGGTCACCCATCTACAGACCAACCGCGGCAAGTAGCTTAACCTGATCGATCGACCTGTGCTGCTGTTATTATGTAGCCACGTTGTTAATTTAGACGAAATAATACCTGTAAATCCGAAGGACAGGTACAGTCTTCCCTCTTCATGAGCTTGCAGCATTCCACCTGGTCTGCCTGGAGTGTCACTGTGGGTAACACCAACTGACTCACATCTGGGGTTGAGTAGTCAGTCATGATCAAGTTCCAGCGATAGCTTCGACGTACTAGCTTCTCTTTTACGGCCTAGTAGTTAAGGGTTAAAAACTGTGCCATGATATAGTAGCCAGAGGCCGCAATAAAAAAAACCTACCTAATGCGTATAAAATCCGAACTCCCACTTTAAACGCGTGAAAACCGCGGTAAATCTTTTCACAGTCAGCCCGCGTCCTAACCAAAGCGTTCGTCGCGTAAACACGTGACCGTCGCGTTCATTTTGTTCGGCGAACCCGAACGCGTGGTTGCACCGCTTACTGATTTTTCGAACAAAAAAGTGACATATGAGTGATGTGACGATCGCATATTCGTGCGACCGTTTGCTGTGGTTAGGACGCGGGATCAGGGCGTATGAAGCCCAGTTTCGTTTCTGAAGTGTTATAAGTATTTTCTTTTTATATGCAACGCTTACCTAATTTTTTATTCGCTATAAAAAACTTTATAAACTAGCAAACGCAACTCAAAACATTTCTTTTTTTAATTATTTTCCTCAACAAAATATTGGCAGTAGCATCGCGTCGGTTCTTAAAATCGTGAAGTTACGAATATCCAGATTTTCTTAAAAAGGGATTATGTTGGCATTAATCAATCAATCAACTCAGCCGATTGCAGTCCACTGCTGGACATAGGCCTGCCAGGCTGCTCCACAACACCCTGTCCTCCGCCTTCCGCATCCAGTCTGTCCCAGCCAACTTCTTTAGGTCGTCCGTCCATCTAGCTGGGGGGCGTCCCACACTACGCTTGCCGATACGCGGTCTCCATTCCAGGAATCGTCTGCTCCATTGGGCATCGGTCCTTCGACAGACATGGCCAGCCCACTGCCACTTCAGTTTGGTTACTCTGCAAGCTATATTAGTAACTCCGGTTCTTTTCCGGATAAATTAATTCCTGATAGGCATTTGTATGTCATAAACTTACCCTTCTGTAAGTATCCATGACAAACCCATTCTCCCCAACAATGATATAGAAGCTAGGTTCAGGTCTCATGGTCTTCAGCGATTTGGCAGAGTCTCTAGTTAAGCCAGCGTGCACCCAGACCCTGATGTTGGAGACTCCAAGCAACTCGTAAAGGGTTCTGTCTACATCTGTAAATAGGGGAAAATGATTAAGAGATACCTATTTTTTTTTCAGTTCATCCATCCATGCATAAATAACTGACTTCAAAAAGGAGATAATGCAATAGAGAAGGTATTATTTTATCTACTTAATAAAATTCATAAATTCATTCATTGACAAACAGCGCAGCCTAACTGCTAAGTCCAGAAGCAGACGGTAACATAACAAGCTTACTTATAACTTTGTGATTTCTCATGATACAGTTTTGAAATTTTGTACATAGATTCTTTACATAAAAATACTAGACACGTGTTTTGGGTTTCGCATATACTAAAAATAATGTTGTATAGAGGCGAACAATCATTCCCATATTTGTTCGAAATCCACGTCGTCATCGTTAGCCTAAAGTATCAAAGCATATGATACGCCCAGTTAATACACAAGCAGTTTTTCTTTTCCTTTGGTAAGACATCGAACTTTTCTAACGTCGAAATCGCGTCATATCGTCTGCCTACCCTTTTCCCAGATGCCTTTAACCAGATGCAGGCTAAATACAAATATTTTACAAGGAGCGACTCAAAAAAAAAAACTCAAAGCATTTATTTAGCACTTTTGAATTGTCAAAGAGTCGGTCATGCAGTTAGTCAAAAAGTTGAAGATAGCTGCCCATTCCAAAACGTAGATCTCTATGAAGAAGAACAGGCAAAAAACTCCAAGCTTTTAAATCAAGATATTACAAAATCCTAACTAGCACCCTATCTGACCCAAAGCCCTGTTACTGGACCCCAGTGGCGGATTTACACATTTGCCGCCAGTAGGCTATTCAAATTTTGCCGCTCCTATCGACCTCTACAATAATGTCCCATGTCTTTTGTATACTGCTTCGACACGCTTAATTCCATCGCTTTTTCTACAAAATACTTAAAATGTTCTCGTTCAGCTAAGAAAAACTAGCAAAGAGATTTGTAAAGATGCCTGTATTTGAGCATTCACTTCGTTTATTCTTTCCAAAAAAACATGGTAGGTACATACATATTAATCTTTTTAATTTTAGTAAGACATTAAAAAAATGTTAGCCCCAAATCTGCCGCCCTAAGCTCCAGCCTACTCAGCCTGTTGGTAAATCCGCCACTGCTGGACCCCCCTAATGTCGAAACCTATCTGCCCCTTTTTTCCTAAGTCCCAGGACTTACCACTCTCACTCTCCAATATAATAGCGGCATCAGTAGCATTTCTAGACTCCAGATGGTCATCAAGCGCCTTCACAAGCTGCTGGGACCCTAACAAGGTCCTGATGAGTGGTAGCCCTGTTTCCGAAGCCAGGTCTTCAGCCATTGTCCATGGAGACCAGGAGAGATCGATTATCATGGAGACTCTTTTGGATACTGCTGAGCATACTGTAGAGTAAATGAGTATCTAAGCAATGATTAAAATGAAATTCTAGGTTGCCTAGAATTTCATTTATTTTATATTGAATATTGAACAAAACTGTGGTCATAACAGAAGTCCTCTTCTTAATATCAAAAACAGTCAAGCATGCGATATTAATATTTCATGGCAAATTATCAAAACAGAGCTCTTAGGTCGCGTCCTAACCAAAACGGCCGTCGCGCGAACACGCAATCGTCGATGAATTTATCATACCCGCCTGATGAATCATGCCGCACGTAATGGCAAATTCGCGCGACAGTCGCTTTCGGTTAGGTTGCAAGGTTACGCCCGCGTCCTAACCAAAGCGATCGGTCACGCGAACCCCAACGAGTCGCCGCGTCGCCAGAGGGCGTGTTCGGGTTTTCCGAACAAAATAGTGACAAATAATCTCGTATTCGCGCGACTAGCGATAATTGCTTAATTGATTATGATACGGCCTTTATTGGTTCAATTTTGTATCCGTCTATCTGTTACACAAAGATAAGTTTGAGCGCCAAATTAAAGATTGAAGAATTCAATTAGCAATATGACCAAAACGCTAGCAAATCCCTTCTTCATTCCGATTAAAGATAGATAGAATACTCTCTATTATGCACACCATATAAATTAGAGACATAAATATAGAAACTGTACAAAGGGGGACACAGTGGGCGGTCATATCGCTAAGAGCGATCTTTTAAAGACAACCTTTGGATGGATTTAAAAGGGGAAGGACAGACAAATACTGTAGGTAGTCTGTGGTGTACCATTAATGCTCAGTTCCTATAAACAAAAACGAATCGTTTTGCTTACCAATGGTAGCATTTTTGATTGCCAAACTGGGCATATAATATAGATTTGTAAACTAATTTTACCTGTGATAGCTACTTCCAAATGGGAGGGTCTACTATGCAAAGCTATGTGGTCATTGCTTCATTATTAGTAAAGATATAAGAGTTTTAATTTTAACCAATAACAGTCCGTAAATTCTAGGAATCGGCCATTACAATACATACATAAAGTAAAAAATACTCACGTATCCTATAACTCTCATCTTCCTGCTCTCTGTCCAAAGGGACAATCGCATCATCAACTTTAACATCAGGCCTCACATTTTCAGTTATTTTCAGAGCTTTGCCGATGTTATGCGTTAAATCTTGTTCTTGAGCCTCGACTATGAATACTGCAAGAAATAATTATGATTATAATCTATTTATTTTACTTATAGGGTCAAATTAAATTTGCTAACTAAACTCCGCAGACGTGATAGTAATCGGATATCTAAACAAAATATAACACAAAAAAAATTGGATGATGATTTATTTTGGGAGTCAACGACCGCAGGTAGCGTTGTTACAATGAAGTTTGGCTGAGAAAATCTGTTTTTGTGTTTAGATATCGATATACACATCACGTCTGTGGGGTGTACAGAAACAAAAACATATTTCTGAACTAATATTTCAAGCATACGGTCGTCGACCTCAAAATAAATTATCATGAAATATTTTTTTTTTTGTTTTATCATGTTTAAATACTGATTGCCATCACAGCTGCGGAGTTTCGCTATCTAATTTAATTTAACCCTAATCAAAATGAAATGCTGTTCTTTGATAAAAAAGAAAAAAAAAGAGGACTTTGTAGGCCTTTTAGACTTTAGATCTGTATATGGTTTTTTATATTATCAAGTACCTGGTACTTGTTGACAGGCCTATGCAGTCCTCCCATACCTATTGTAACTTGAAAACATTGTAAAAACGCAAATATTATTAAAAGAGTAACCGTGGAGTTTCTTGCCGGTTCTTCTCCATAGGAAACGACCAATTGGAACCGTGCACCTAGCTTCTTTCATAAGTGCCCATGTAGGTTTATGTGAAATAAAATATTTTGATTTTGATTTTGAAATGCACTTCAGAACAGCTGGACCGATTGGGCAATTTTTTTTATAAAATGTTCGTATGTTTATAGTCCGATTATGGTTGTTACGGAAATAAAAATTTGATAAGTTTCCAGGATCACTCGAAAATTGAGGAAAACTGAAAGTTCATTTTCTACGAGAATGTTGTATAAATTATTGTTTGGACAGAACCATGTCTGCCATGTTGGATTACTTTTTAATCTATTTTACTACCTTTTTATCTCATTGGCACTTTTTTTTTTCGATTTTGTGTCTACTGACTTTAATGGCTGGACTTGTTTTTAATACAATAAAAAAAATTCTTACCAAATCGTAAACTCAGCTCCGAGATGACGCAGCCCAAATTGACAAGTAAGATCAATAAAAACAAATAATAAAACGACATTTTGATCTTTATATTTCCATTTTTGTTTTATGAACTGAAATCTTTTTAATAACCGCAAGATTTGCAGTTGTTGCAAGTTCTTATTTTATTAATTAAAATATTTGAAATGTATTCTTGGAGCAAATATGGTATGAGCAATGTTAGTAAGACGTAGAATATAATTCTTAATTTTTCTAACATTACTTTCAAGCCGCCATCTTGGATTATCAAACTCGTTTGAGTGGCTGTCTGGTTCTCTGTCGAAACAAGATGTTATTTCTACAAAATTAAACTGGTAGGTATGTCATTTAAAAACTATTTTTTTTTTCATCTTATATCCAGAACCAGAAAAAGAAATATCTCCTGATTTTATAACCAACTCCAAAAATGACGTTTTCAATGATTCGTCTGTTTATTCTTGCTTTTTGGAAGGCATGTCCTTGTCCTCAAACCTTTCTCTGTAAACTAACAACTTTCTTATAGAACTTAACCCATTAAAACTGCACCAAACTGAAAATTGTAAGTTATTACTAAACGATTTAGGTACGTCGAGGGGCGAGTAGGTAAATGCATTATGAATTATGATTGCCGTATAACTGGTTAGCAAGACAAATGATGGGTAAACAATAGGAAACATATTGTTAGACGGTATTTTAGGTCTTCGGTACAGTCGCGTACAAAAGGCTTATGAAGGGACCTAAACCGAAGTAGGTATCTACCTAGGTACCTAAGGTCTTAGGTACCTATTTGGGACAAGCTTAATATTTGCTTAATGAAACTAGCATCTTGTTACTTTATTTGCATGCCAATTTATGGCGAAATGTGTAATCGCACTAAAATAAATTGTAATATCTATCTGTCATCTTTTGTTCAACATTTACTCCAAATAAATGTCTTTGACTTTGACAAGAACGCCACAGTTCCCAACCACTGCAACTAGATAAAGTAGATAGGTATCTAGTATAAACCAAAATCTACAGTTGTGACCAACGGGAAAAACGTTGAGATTTTGAACCTCAAAGAAGGTGCGTACCTAACCAAACTTATTTTAAAAGGGGCTTTTACACTACCTCCTCAAAATTTAAGAATTAAGAAGCTTGCCAATCAGAAAGCTAGAAAAAAATCAAGTGATAACATATATTACTGACGCAATGTGCATGTGGTTATGTGGTACCTATGGAGACCTGGATTAGAGACCGCGTTACAGCAGGCGTAGCGTAGAACGCTCCCTGGCTTGATGGGATAGCATTTGTTCAACAGTGGACTGCTACTGGCTGAGTAGATCAATGTATGTACACACACCCCCGACTACTCCTTCGGGAAATACAGACTTGAAATACATAATTGTATATGGAACGCGAATCAGACTGCGGCGGTGTCGGGGTTTTTTTTTTTGAATAGGTAGACTAGCTTGCTCGTTGGGTTGCGAATGATACCAACCGGGAGGTACCTAGTCTTAAATATTCGATAACACTTCTGTGCGCAACGATACACACAATCAATTATTCACAGTAACTGTTTCACGTAACTCGCAGTGATTTCACGAGGGTGGGAATATGGACACGCGGCGTCTTGGACACGCATGTTTTTCTATAGGTACTTGCCGTATGTTATTATAGTGGATACTATCTACTAGAATCTACAAAACATCACTATAATAACATAGACGTGCTTGTTTACTGATCCTAGATTAACATAGAAAAATAAATCTTTGATGTCCAACATATTATACAGGCTCATAGACATCGGTGCGCAAAAATAGATTCAGTACATATTCATTTCTTTCTTTTAACCGACTTCAAAAAAAGGAGGAGGTTCTCAATTCGTCGGAATCTTTTTTTTTTTTTTTTTATTTATGTTCCCCGATTTCTCGAAGAACCCTGGACCGATTTGGAAAATTTTTCTTTCGTTTGAAAGGGTATACTTCCCAAGTGGTCCCATGATCATCAGGTCAGGATCTGATGATAGGATTCCAGGGAAATCGAGGGAAACCATCAAATTTTGTGGCAAACCTATAGCGATTTGGATATTTTTTAGAGTAACTTGAGCATTTGCTCTCGGAAATCATCATTAGGTAAAGTGGAGCTGATGATGAAGACCACAGACGGCCATCGGAACT
This sequence comes from Gortyna flavago, assembly GCA_963669345.1. NCBI lineage: Eukaryota > Metazoa > Arthropoda > Insecta > Lepidoptera > Noctuidae > Gortyna > Gortyna flavago. The sequence goes on along the minus strand of OY770155.1, from coordinate 1,592,572 downwards.
ACTCAATGATAAATATTTTACGGATTGCGATTCGATTACTTTAATATGGTGCTAAGCAATTTATGCTCGTCACAATGCTTATGGTGAATGGTTGTTGAGTTCTCATGGTTCTTACCAGGAGAACTCCTCAACAATTAACGTCCCAGGATTGGGAAAAGCAATATTTTGTAAAAGGTGATGAGCAGTTGACGTTAGGCTATTGTAACTTAGATAAATCACGAACTCTCTCACTAAAAAGTGAAAAATAAAAACATTTTACAAAAAAAAGAACCGACTTCCAAAAAAAACTACAAAGTGATAAATAACTTTAATTTCGGAAGTCGGTGTCAATAAACGAAAATGCAGAACCAACGACACCGACTTCCGAAATTAAAGTTATTTATCACTTTGTAGTTTTTTTTGGAAGTCGGTTCTTTTTTTTGTAAAAAAGTTTTTCTCTATACTGTTATAGTTTGAGTAACTTATGTTGCCTTCCGAAACGTCGTTTCTTTGGTATTGTTCGTCGAATCGTTGAGCTCCTTAAGTTTTGAGTTGAGCTGCACGATTTCTGACAAATGCGTGCACTGACTGGACAGGTCCTCTCTATCTGTGTGGTTCATTCCTCAAAAGACCATCTCAGACATCGATCTACATGGTCTTCATATAACCTGACCAAGATTATGTCTGGACTTTAAAAGAGACTGTGACCTCTGAGTTTGTTTCGGCCTTTCTTTTTAGAGTAGGCAGATAGGAAAAGCCGACCTCATCTAGTTTAAAAAAAAATATGATTGACGTGTAAAAGTGTTTGTGGAAACCTACTTACAAAAATAAAATCATTTAGCATTCTTAAAAAAATGCTGTTCCATACATTTTGACCGCGTAGTTAAGCATTGCACTTTTCTATGAAACAGCTGACAACAGACGAAAAATTTCAAAAAAAGTAAGGAGAACTGACTCTGTTGTGAAAAAGTGTTCGTCAAACTGCGTTAGGCCCGGACTCCACTGAAGCGGAGCTGAGTGGAGCGGAGCGGAGACGTGCAGGAATCGACCAATCACAATGGTTGAGTTCCTCATCGCGTCACACGTCTCGTCTGTGATTGCTCGATTACGTCTCCGCTCCGCTCCGCCCAGCTCCGCTTCAGTGGAGTCCGGGCCTTAAGGTCGTCCGTCCATCTAGCCGGGGGGCGTCCCACACTACGCTCGCCGATACGCGGTCTCCACTCCAGGACTCGTCTACTCCACTGGCCATCTGTGATTCGACAAACACGCCGCTTCAATTAGCCTACTCTGCAAGCTATGTCTGTAATACCCTGATTACACCTCCGGCTAGTGGCAAATGTCCTCGGCCGAGCGCTCGGTACATGTAAACACATTGCCGAGTGCTCGGCCGAGCAAGAGGCCGAGAGTCACTCGGACCCCGTTCTACTTACTAGGCTGAGTACCCACCCCTCCGCTTCCCCGCACTGTCTCGCTCGCTCACGCGGTGTATCTGAACACGCACTCTACTTGTACTTGTATTTTTTCCGATCCATATCAGCGTCACATGTCTTGACTGACTGTCTCGCCGTGTGCTCAAAAATACGTGTAAACACTCACTCGGTCATATCACTCTTTCGGCCGAGAGACATTTTACTCTCTCGCCGCTTTACTCGGTAGGTGTAACCAGGGTATAACTCCGGTTTCTTTCCGGATAATTTGATTAAAAAGTAAAATAAGACAAAAATTCCGTTCAGCGGAAATGAAATTGAGCATAAGGTTACTATTTTACAAATAAAACGAGCAATGTCTTTAATATATAATAACTATTTATGTATGTATATAAACATGACATCAATATGATAAGAAAAAAATATTCATTTATCTAAGTCACAAATTAAAGGAAATAATAATAATTATACCTTAACTGTAAACAAGATACAACCTCACGCTACATGTATTAATCAATCAATTAATATTATTAAACAAAAAAAATTAATAAGTAATCATAATAATTTTTAAAAACTTTTTTTTTTGCATTGTTGAAATCTATTTTGTGTTAACGCTAAATTCTTAAATTCTAATTAATTCAACGCTGCATAATATACAATGTTTGGGTCCGTTTAGTGTAAATAAAAAATAAAACAATAATTAAAAACAAAAATAAAATAAAAGTTGGAAAAATTTAAAAAAAACGTCGTCCAAAAGTTTGATTTTATTTACACATTTTTTTTTAATAAAAGAATTTTTTTTTCTGTATTTTTTTTTTGTCGAGATTCTTGATACCGATTTTAGAGGTGTCACTTTTGTGGGCACTAAATGAACCCAACTTTGCGCAGAACTATGGACAGGGCGGCGCCCCATATAACTTAAGAACTACCTCTCCGAAAAATCTCTAGTAAAATCTAATTTATACAGATTTCCACACACCCCAAAAGAAAAAAAAATACCTATGCTACATGAAAAATACCAGAATGAAAAAAAAAACTACAACACATCACTATCTCACGGTATAAAATTTTTCTGCATAAAAATCTCCACCTTGACTAGGGACGGGCAAAACTATCGATAGTTTCGAAAAATAAAAACTTGGTATCGGTTCTGGTATCGATCGATATTGATAATTTTGCGCGGCCCTAGCCCGCTATTACTAAACATAGTGGTTACCGCGCGACAATATCTGTAAATCGATATAATTTATTAAACATGAATAAATGCTTGTTCCGGAGTGAGAGGAATTTGTCGATACCACTGTTCCGTTGCAAAAATTCAATCGCATTTCGGAACATAAAAAAACTGACGCGATTTCGTGTTTGGGATACTAGATGGTGATATCTTTTTTTATCGATTTTTTTTTTAAACTAGCCTTAAATGCGAAACGATTTTAATTTCTTAAGACTTTTAATAAAAATATCGATAACGGTAAAATGGGTATTGAAAGCAGTTCGTAGATTTTAATAAATTTTTGCTAAACGGCGGGTAAAGACCCTCGATTTTTTATGCCTGAATCACACATAACAAAATACTTTCACAACAGTGTCATTTAAATTAACCATTAAATAGGAAAAAAGCGGCGATTCTGGGCAATACATAAAAGGTCAGCCATACTAGTTTACCAATATTGAAACTCGAAAACTTTGGAAGTTCAGTTCAACCTACTTTGACAGGTCTAACATTATTCTATCGCTTTCTTACTGTATCTGCTAGAAAGAGACGCCGCTACTTTCAGTTGCTGGGGAGTTTGTTGCGCTATTTCTTCCCAGCTAGAGCTCTAGGAAGTGGTGAAGGGTGGGCGTGTCGGGGGACTGTCATGTCGTAAGTAACTTTGACGTTCGAAAATCGCTGATTCTCAGCCTATAAATGACTTCTTTACTCACTTTTTTCTTACTTTATATGCTAGAAAGAGACACCGCTATTTTTAGTACTACTATTATCCCAAACACGATACCGACAGACGCACCGATATCCTGATTAACTTTTAATAAAAACGCGTCCTTATAAATAAAAAAAAAATACAAATCTAGGAACATTAAGAGCTTAAAAACAAAATAATGCTAAATAATTAATTTACCATTTTTTTCTTTAAAACGTGGAAGATAAATTGAAGTTTTTAGCGAAGAAGTGGTGTAACCCTGAGTTTTTTTTACTTCATTTTGCAACAAACATCGGAGTAAATGTACAACCCACAAGAGTTAACTTTTGACTTCGCTCAGATGACGTAAGCGCGAGGTACTGAGGCGTCGATGGCGAGCGGTTACAGCGCGGGGGTCGGGATGGGCCGCTCGGGTCTCAAGTTAACTCTTGCGGGTTGTATTATCAATACACTGTCTCATTTCTATCGGAAGGCCCTGTCTCTTGTGATGCAGTTTTTCAACTATGACACGATACAGGCGACCTTTTCCAAGTAAAGTACTGTTCTCCAAATACCGAGTAGGTAATCTTTTAGTTAAAATCATGATTTTTGAAGACCTGCGAAAACCAAACACACGCGGAAAACGTGTTACATGGTACAGTCATCAGTGGTAACAATTTGAAATTGACAGCGCCCTTTATGTCGTAGCAGTAAGGGCGACTTTTGTAGTTATTCAATGATATTATAATTTCATTTAAAATTGTTCATCGTTCTTTTTTGACCGAAATTTCTTAAGTATCAGTAAAAAACCCGAAGTTACACCACTTCAGCACCAAATATCTCAACTTTAATACATATCAACGCACTTGGACATTTAAAAATCGGTGCGTTTTGTCGTTTTCTTAAATTAAAAAACAAAAAGGCTTCGGCTGCTTCGACAAATGGAGCTAAACGATATTTTGGTTCAACATGTTCGCGAGAAGCTAGTCTTAAACGTAGTTCTTTTGTTGGCAAAGGGCCGAGAACCCACCCAACCATTACATATCGAGACCCCTCCGTGCCTCAGAAAGCACGTTAAGCCGTTGGTCCCGGCTGTCATTCTTAGACCTTTGACAGTCGCTACGGGTAGTCAGAAGCCCAGTCTGACAACCACTCTTACCAAGGGGTATCGTGTTACCCAGTAACTGGGTTATGGAGCTCCGCAAGGCAGTCGCTCCATGTAAAATTCTGGTATTCCGCTGCATCCGGTTAGACTGGGAGCCGACTCCAACATAGTTGGGAAAAGGCTAGGCAGATTGATTTTTGGTTGAGAATCCACCTGATGGTAATTGGTTGCCACCATCTATAGACCTTCAACAGGCTATTCCGATGCGTTTCCAACCTTTATATAGGCTTACGTCATTTTACAGTGTATCAGGTTCAACGAGGGACATACTTTAAGGGAGTGTAGGACCCATGAAAATGAACAACTTAGAGACAAAAAAACCAGCCGCTCTGTACATTTATGTTCGCATAACTGGGCAAAATGTAGGGAACAGCTGTTTTTTTTTGTTTTTCATAATTTTTGTCCGCCCCATATTAAAAGTTGTTCATTTTTATGAGTACTACACTCCCTCAAAGTATGTCCCTCGTTAAACCTGACACACTGTATAGATACTCGGTCAGGTGGAAGGAAAACGCGGTCAAGCCATTGACAAGATGGTCAGACGCGATCAAGAAGGCTGTTGAACGCAGCATTTACCGAGCGGTCCACATAACAGACCGCATAACTTTGAGACGCGTCGTATGTGGTCGCGATCCTCAGCATCGAGGAAAAGACAAAGAAGAAATTATCGGCCTTATTACAAAACAAGGTTTATCTTTAGAACCAGGTTTAAACCATCGAGCGATTTTTAAGTTTCAAACTATATTCCGACAAAATTTAAGTTCTTATTACAAAAACTGACGTTAAACCCGAGTCTAAGTTGTCAATTTTGCATTAAGAACTTTACGTTTTGTTGAATAATGTTTTAAATACAGTAACTCGAAAGCTTAGGCTAGATCTAAACTTATAACTCGTTTTTTAATAAGACGGTATAAGTTTCAAGTCCTTATCTAGAATCTCTATAGAATAATTTTTCTTCTCTAATAATATACTTAGCTAGACTCGCACTTCCTTAGCAGAAATTTTGGAAAAATCTACGTAGATGTTTTATAGTTCAGCCCACAATTTTTGATAATCAACCGAAGCCAACTTTACATTTAAGTTCATAGTCAAAAAATTAGTTTAAAAAATATAAGACCTTTATATTACTAGTACATACATAATAATTTTATTCGAAATAAAAAAATCTTTATATAACTTAATATTGTTAATACATAATACATCACTCGAACTGACGGTAGGCATGACAAAGTAAATACACAGGGTGTTTTAATGACGACAGAGTTAACTCAAAAATTGAATTGGGTAAGCCCTTTCAAGAATTGACATCGTCGAATTGAACACCCTGTATACAGAAGTGACACTTCTTACAGTAAAAGTCAGGTTTAATTACACACAGTATAGCGGCTGAAGGCAACAAAAATAGTTCTAAGTCTTCAGGGCTTCGTCAAAATCAAACAAAGAGTAGATTCTGTTTTTTTACACGGGAGATGTTTTACTTCTACACTATCTTCTAAGTTCTAGATGGAGCTTCAGAGCCTCCGTCCTCTGGCGGCACGGCAAGCCAAGAGATTTTCATGGCGACGATTAGTAATACAACTTAACAGTTTAACAATAAAATTGAAATTTCAATGATAAGGTCGTCGCTCATTACCTAAGGATACCGCGGCATCGATGCGATTAGTATGCATTTGCATGTAGTGTCGGAGGATCCCTGCTGTACCGTGCCGCCAGAGGGCGCAGGTATACGATGCTAAGTTGTACCGTAGCGGCCATCAGGCGTATAGTGAAATACCTTTCACTCAAAGTTGAAACTGTCTCTTCTGCAACTATTTACTTCGTCGAAACCGTCAGACAATAACAATAATGTCAAAACAAACTGACAGTTAAAAACAAAATGACGCCGATTCACATTATCTGTACAAACTAGACGTCAATTTTAATTGACTGACCAGTTCTTAAATGACAAATTCGTTACTGCCTGACAAATCACCGTCACGTTTATGACTTCGTCATTACCAAGTGCATTTAGGTGTTCTTTTTGACAGTTTCATTAAATGTCAGAAAAGTAGTTTTTTTTTGTTATGTAGCTGCGAACCGTGTGGGCCTAGGTTTGAGTCCCAGGATACCATTCTGGTCAAATTGTCGGAGGAGACATTTTAAAAACGTTATTTAAAATTATATTCTATTTTATTCTAATTTATGGTTTTAAGTACATACATTAGTACTCTATTATTACAGTAACTGTACAAGGTATGAAACTGTCAAAAGGAAAAGAAATTAATCGAAAAAATATACTACACCGGGCTAGATTAAAAATAATAAATAATTGTGCAAAGGAAAACGCCGAAGGAAAGGGTATTTAAAGAAAAATACATTTTTTACCATCAGACCGTCGGAACGCAAACAAAACGCACGCCAACCCACCAAAACATTAATTTTGAGATCATTAAACCTTTTAATTTTAAATAGTAAGTAACATAATTATCGAATTTGATTTTAAATATTCACTAGTTATAAAATGCTAAAGGCATTTTTAAATTTTGTATAAAAATTTCGAAACGAATATTCATTGGTTTCGGAAACCACTACCAGCTTGGCATCGACAAAATCCGATACCCAAAAAACTTGGTATCCAAAACACCGATACCAAAAGAAAAATGATACCGAAAATTCCCAACACTAAAAATGATATCAAAATCCCGAAACCAAAAAACATCGCGCGTTGATACCAAAATTCGGTACCAAAAAATTACCGATACCAAAATTTTCGGATACACTAACAAAAAACTGTTTTTTCGGCAAGTCGGCGGCGCGTATGTAATTTTGAAATAAAAACCGTTCACTGCATAAAATAGTCTGGATGCTCCGGGTCCTTCTCGAATCTCTTCGCCTCCTCCTGCATGCTCTCTTTTATTTTTAATATCGCTGCCGATTCCGTTTGGTCGTTTTGGTCGCCGCCAGGGCCACCGAAACCTGGTTTTTAAAAATAAACTATTTATGACTGTCGATTGTTGATACTGTACATTTTTGTGCGATTGTAAACCGTATTACAGCATAGCTACTCACAACCATCCGACAGGCTATCTTAACGAAAATTACTCATTTCGATAACCAGATTCACATTGCCCCCGACAACAAACAGCTGTCGTAAGAATAGCGGTTGTCTATTTGAATTATACTGACAACATTTTCGGAGTTTGGACTTGTGAACAGCGTCCAAAGGACTCCTTTTTTTTTAAGGATGGTAAATCATTAAATGACCCCTCTCGCTCTGGGTGGAGCGGAAGGGAGTGTCAAACTCTTACTGACTAAAACCCATCCGTGTTCCTTCCTTAGCCCTTTATGTCCCGGGGTGGCGGTAACCCTTTCGGACAATCCCGCTGCCCCGGCAGGCTTCGGCCCTGTCGGGCCCCTCCTAACCTGACGGGCCTCTCCTGTCCAAAGGACTCCTACGATATCGTTGATTGATGTTCGATACGGTACAGAAGCGTATCGAATGGTTGTGAATAACTATGCAGGTCTACAACTGCTGGTTATATTTACAAGAGAATGGGTGCTAGCAGAAAAACACGGGTTCCAGGTAAACCCGGTACCGATCAGTGCAGGTAAAATTGTACCAGCAGTGGAAGCATTACAGGTTGCTTAATAACTATACTGCCAGCAATCCCACTGCTGGGCAGGCATGGCAAGGCATGAACATTAATCACCACGCTTGCTCAAGACGGGTAATTGCGGTTTCAGACATACATCTGTAAGTCCAGGTTTCTTCACGATGTTTTCCTTCACCGATGTGAGAAGTTCCAAGATATACTCAGAGAGTACATGTGAATTTGTGAATTGAAAAAATCACGACATTCATATTCATTCATCATTCATAGGTTACTTATGCACCACATCATGCTGGCTGAGCCTAGTGAAAATAGGGGTGTTGCCAATGTACAGGTTGAGGAAATAATTAAGAGCGTTTACGCCGTACGTCATTTCATACAAACTTCCAAGTCCTTGTTTTTCGAAATGAATGAACCGATTTTAATGAAACTTTATACGCATAAGCAGGATACAAAGGTCTAAAAAGTTAGTTAAGAACATTTTCGATAAATAGTGTTAGAGCCAAATTAAACCGATTTAAAATATTCCATAAAAACATAGATTTCCAGTTATATTTTTTTAAATAAGACATTTCAAAAATGTTCTTAACTAACTTTTTAGACTTTTGTATCCTGCATGCGTACGAAGTTTGATTAAAATCGGTTCATTCATTTCAAAAAAAAAAAGGGCTAGAAAGTTTGTATGAAATGCCGTACGGCGTAAACGCTCTTAAGAGTTCGGAGCTACCAATTCCCATACAGTGTCTATTTCGAAACTATTTTTCTAAATTCGTGCTAGACCTACAGAAAGGTGCTAAAAGCAAAATTTTCTAATACTTACTTAAGTTGTAGTCTCCCATCCCTGATCCCGAGTCCTCCCGAGGAGTGCCGGGCCCTCCCCCTCCCACGCCCCCCGGCGAAGACTTCATGCCGTCGACTCCTCCCAGTCCTGAGACAATAGACCTGGAGGTTACCTTTATCATCACGTCATTGTACTAATAAAAACGGATTCGGGTAAACTATAGAGACCATTTCAGACACCAATCTACATGGTCTTCACATGATCTGACCAAGATTTTGTCTGGACTTTAAAAGAGACTGTGACCTCTGAGTTTGTTTCGGCCTTTCTTCTCAAAATAGTCAGATAGGAAACGCCGACCTAATCTAGTTTAAAAAAATATGATTGACGTTTAAAAGTGTTTGTACACACGGCTACACATCAAGCTATACATAACCAGTATAAGCTGACTTCTGATTGTACGAAAAACTAATACAATGCGAGTTCAACTCAAACTGGAAATGTATAGCTTGATGTGTAGCCGTGTGTACAAACATACTTACAGAAAATAAATAATTTATCATATTTTATATAACAGGAACTTGAAACGTTACTCGAAAGAACGTTACCAAACGGAACGAAATCTTAAACTGTTCACTCAAAATATTATCAATTTCGGTTACGTTATTAATTTCGATTCTCAAGTTTACCAGTTTCATAACTTATAAGATGACGAAAAAGTATGAAGAATAACGTTACAAATGAATCGGTAACGTTTAACCAGTAACGTTATAACAAGCGGATAAGCTTAATGTTACTGATACCTATAACGTTACTTCTAAATATTGTTCTACGAAAATTATATTCTTTAACGTTTTTGTTTTGTAACGTTATTGGTGTTTTTAGTTTTAGTATCGTTACAAATTTTGGAACGTTATACGATAACATTAGTGGTAACGGAACGAAATTCATTTCGTTTTCAAGTCCCTGCTATAAAAAGCCATTGGCTCGACAAAGTCAACCAAGTTATGGAATCAGGCATTACTTTGCGGAAATTCAAGACAGTATAATGCTACTTATGTAAAAAATATTTCGGTTCAATTCCGCTAGATCCAGTATCATAACTGTGTAACACACTATCAATAACAATCTAAATCATTTTGAAGGATATTGGTAATCCATTGCTTCATATGTTCGAAAAATTTGTCTGCTCAACAACGTAAATAACGCAATGAATATTGATAAAATTAAAGCCATTGCTACTGATAGTCTGTTACGAAATCACCTCGCCAGTTTCCGAATTGAGAATTTGTCAAATTCATCATTACTAAGGGCCTTTTATTGTTATGCGTGTTTGCGCCCGCGTGCAGGCCAGGCACGCATGCGTGCTGCGGGCCGCACGCAGAGCATTATTTTCGCCACGCCGCCACAGTATTGTGCGTGTCGCCAGGAAGAGACCTCGTGTCAAAATGACATTTTCATATTGATCATACAACGTGCGTGCGACCCGCTTGACAGTAAAAACAACACTGACTGTCAAGGTTCGCCACACGCACACGAGCGGCACGCATCCGTGCGAGCCACCCACGATCCGCGTGCGTGTGGCGCGCATGACAATAAAAACATGTATGATACGATAGGTTGCGGGCAGCACGCATGCGGGCCTGGCCTGCACGCGGGCGCAAACACGCATGACAATAAAAAGGCCCTTAAAGTATCAACTTCATGTAGACCGCGAAGTTCAAAATTCCTAACACTTTTTTAAAAATAATATTGTTTTTTGCAGGGTTTCTCCTTATGTTATGCTTAAGTTGATTTTGACAACTCAGAAACCGGGTGATTGTCAAGTAAGTTAATTTTAGAAAAGTTCGGCTCAAGATATCGAACCAATAAATTAAGAAAAACGTCAGAAACTAGGCATAATGACGGATGGGGAATAACGCTAACTTTCTCGGAAGATTCTAATTTCGAGTAAGTTAGAACGAAATTATACCTTTTTAAATAGACTTAACGTTAAAAACCTGTCATGGCATGTCACAATTATCTTGCACGCAGGTATAACGCCACACAATCCAATATATTGGCAACATTTATAAAAGATTTTTTATCATTTTGTTTGTATTTCTATGTAACGTAATGCTTGAGTGCAAATTACTTGCAAAATGGAAACCTCAGTAAAGCGAAGATGAAAAGCGTTTCGTTTTTAAATGATTCTTTAATGTAAAAAACATGCACGGACAACCGTTATGTTCCTATAATTTTGTCATTTTTGTCACGAAATTATTTTTAGTATAAATTCTAGGTTCTAACTTGCTTCATTCTCATTCATCAAATTATGCACTATTAAAAATGTCGACTATAATGCTTCATATAGATTATGTCGAAAATTAAGCGTCTGTAACATACTGGGCGTTCAAGGCTTGAGCTCCATTCCCAAGAAGAGCGATGCGGCCATAGCGAAGACTGTCATGAAAATAATGACAGTGGCAAAGATTTAAATCGTTAGATTCGCCTTACCGTGTCAAAAGATAGTCGCGTTTCGTTTTGACGCCTCGGACACAATGATTTGACTTGATTATCATGAAAACGCTATTTAATAATGTGTGAGTTCACTCGTCTCAGTATGGGCAGTTTTTCGCGTGATTAAGTACGGTGAGAGCAAATCTAGCGATTTAAATCTTTGGCGCTTGACTTAGTGGCAAATACTGGTGTAAATGACATGATTTCATTACTGCTGCTGTTATAATATGACGAAACCGTTTTCAAAGGCTTAGACTGAAAAAAGGACAGCTTTCTTTGTCCTAATCTTCCTTGTCTCTGGATCTGTCATAATTTGACAATGGCAAAAATGCAATGAGCCGGCAACGCATATTGCAAATATATTTGTTTTTAATTAAGGCAACATTATTTGCTCGCACTGACATTTAAAGCAAAACAGACAATAGAGATGGGACACCCAAACAAAAGTGGTATTTTCTGGTATCGATTTATACCAACACCCAAACAAAACTGCGATTTTCTGGTATCGATTTAAACCAGCTGATACCAATATGTTTGACAAAGAAATAAAGCAGGGCTCTGACACGCCGCTTTCAAAGCGCGTTATAAAACATAATAAAAGCAAATCATTTTTAGCATCTTCGACTAATAAAGCGACACGAAACGGCGCCGCACACCCACCGCAACCAAACTCATTTACCAAAGACTTTTTGTTATTTCTTTGTTTTTTATTTTTCACGCAAGTGTCAGAGCCCTTATGGCTTCTGTACACATCTGGTAACGTTGGTGCATACGCACATTTGATATTTATTCACTGTGAGAGGACATTTGTGCATTTATTTTCTATACATGTAACACTTCAACACAGACAGCCGAATAGGGTATTTAACAGTTCAGTGAGTTTTTAAATTAAATTAAAAAAAAAAACATAAGTCACAGTTAAAATAAATTGATTAAATATCTCAAAATGGTGAAGTTCCAAGTTTTTTAAAGTCTATACTAGACAGAGCCAGCACTACTGCGATCTGACTTCACAAGACAGGAACGCCATATCAACTTCGAACTATTCAGTATAATGACCGTTTTGGGTGACAAGGATAGCAGACTGTGAGTAGCTTCTCCATATTTCCACCAAATTTATTATAACTTTTTCACAAATCGTCCTTCTAGTAACATCTTTAAAATAATTATTAATCCAAGTTTATTTTTAATAGTAGTCAAATACCCTATTGTTTAGTCCAACATGGGCCATCGTGTACAGGAGCCATCAAATCGACACAGGCGATCGAGGATTTGTTTTATGTGTGCATAAAACAGTCCTTTTTGAGTCCAGAGGCCCACCTTCACTGGCGGGCGGCTGCGGGAGGTGCTGGGGCGCCGGTCCGTGCTCGCCGGGGAGAGGGAACTCCGCCCCCAATGCTCCAGCGCCCACCGGCTTCATCAGAGTGTACAAGTTGTCTCCCCCTGCCGCGCATACATTATGCGTGACTTTTGGTCGAAACCGGTTTTTTTGTGGTATCAGTTTTTTTGTGTGGTAGGTATATTTTTCGTGTCATAGACAAAATCATTTTTTTATTTTGTTTATTTGGGTTTGTGTGTGATTTTTTTTATATTGAAATAAAGATGGCAAGCGAAAATAATAAAAAATGCGATGGTAAATTGATTTACATTTTTATTAAGCAAAAAAAAATTAAATAATAAACTAAGGAAACAATTTTGTCTATGAGAAGGTAACTAAAAACTACAATACACATTTTTTTATTAATTTGAAACTGGAATTACAAGTCAGAAAAATAATGTTTATTTTTTTACTTTAAAAAAAATGTTTCAACTAAAGGTAATGACTTCTAATAATAGTTTCTACTTCTCAAATAAAAAATATTACTATTTCTATTTTATTTTCCATTTGAGAAACAACTTAAAAACTAAAGAAGAATCTATACAGACAACAGAATAAAAAAAAAAAACAAATTACAAAAAAAGATACAAAAGCGTTGTACAGAGGTGAACCAAGCGTGAATGAACCAAGGTTATGCGAGAATGAAGCAAGCGAAACGGAAAGAAAGATAAGTACATGGTTTTTATAAAAAAAAAAAATTGTGAGTGAGATGGATCTTTTGGTCAGTTTTTAAGATCGCATCGGATGAAGATGAGCGTACATTGACTTTTAATTATGCATAGTGCAAGTTAGTTTTACCTTTACTGGCAGCAGAACTCGATGTTTTAACGCTAAAATTGGGTGAATAAACTGCCCTACATAATTTTCATTCGTTTTATGATGTCACTTTATAAAAAAAAACATTTCTTAAATCTTTTTAAATATCACATCTTTTTTCATAAAAAAATAAATAAAACAAAGTTTATATTATTAATGTAGTCTCATCTTCTAACAGTTTTAAATTAAAAACTAGTGCGACATTTAAATACCTTAAAACCTGCAAACTTCGTAAATTCTTGTTAAAAAATAAATTATAATTTTACTGGTTAGAATGTGGGTGAGTTTTCATCGATTTTTACTGAAAAATAATGTGGCAGATGGGATTGCTGGCGAAAATAGTATGACATCTTTTTTTACAAAAAAAGATAAATATGTCAATCAACTTTCTTGCGGGGACGGTTAACACATGAAGCGTCTTATGCGGGTATCAAGTTTTTCTTTTAACACTAAAACGAAACTAGTCAAAAATAAAATTTAAAAAATTCATCGTTTAATTTTTTTCTGATCGTTTCTATATGTAAGTATAAATCTAATATTAAATTAATTGATTTCAATTAATAACTAATTTTAAAAATCCGTTTGTAGTACCTTAATAATTTAGAATTTTATCCATCACCCTTAATATAAAATAATAATCTCATTAATTTTATACTAAGGCCTACTTGCACCACAAATCACTAAATGCGTTAAAACTCCAAATATTATTTAAAACATCGTACTATCTCTTTCGTCTTCAAACGATTGATAGAAACAGAACGATATTTTTAAACACGTTTAAAGGGTAAGCGCGAAGGAAACCCTCGAAATTCGAATTTTTTTGCGTTTAGGTCAGTGCTAGGTTTTACCTTGAACATAATATGATACGCGAGCGTAAAAAGTATGTATTTACAGAATTATAATCATTAAAATCATCAACACAACTGTCAATTAATGATTATGTCATGAAATATCTATCATGGGTATTATTTATGATTATAATTTTGTATTCATATTTGTTACAGTCGCGAATCATATTTAAATCAACATAAAACATGACACTGTCCTGCAAATAGTAAAAAACGTAAGGAAATTTATATTTCACGGGCTGCGCTGGCGCAGCTAGCGCATGGGATAACACTAAACGCACTTAGGGTGAATTTCACTATTATAACTGAACGCAAGTGTCAGTGTCATCACTGTTGTGGAATATTGACACTGACAGCTCTTGAACGCGGTTTAGTTGTGCTGATCGCGTTCAGTTCCATCGGTGAAATTCGCCATATGTGATTTATGGTGCAAACAAGCCTAAAGGTCTTAAAAACAACTACCTACCTACCTACAAAAAAAAAACTTGAAACCGCTGAACCCTTACCCCGCCACCTTCGCCCAGTCGTGAAACTCACCGGAATTTGACGAATCTTGCGGGCTGGGCATGATCGGTGTCGGCGGCCCTGGGGGCCCGTTGCTGCCGGGCGGGGCCCCGTACGCGCCGGGCGACCCACCGGAGTAGTTCAGCGGGGCCGCCCCGCCACCCCCGCCGCCGCCGCTGCCGCCGGCCCAAGCGCCTCGTGGACCCATACCCATTGGTGGCATACCTAGATGAGATAAATTTTTCAAACTACTGTATGATGCGAAGTGACAGAAAACCAGAGATACAGCAGTATAAGGGGCCATCTATAAATTAAGTCATACGTGTACAATATCGGCACAAGGTGCCTTAAAGCCTTAAAAAAAATTTACTACAGTATACACGAATTTATTGAAGATAAAATGTTAAAATAGAGTTCGAAATATATATCTGTGTGTTAATTATAATATGTAATCTTTTAAGTATAAATCTAGATATAAGTTTAATTAATATAAAATACCTATTTTAACTGTGAAAGTTCCTAATCTCCGTGATATTAGATAATAGAAACTCACTACAATATTATTAGTTTTAAGTTATCTTGCTGCGCCCTAAGAGGGTCATGTATTCACTAGTGTAAGCCTCGCTTGTATTTGTGGTTGTGTAGATTGCGCATTAAATAAATAAAGCCTGTGATACTCGAGTAAAACACAGTACCTCAGAACGAGACAATTTTATTCATTTAAACCCGAGCCTTATATATCCTGCAGTGTAAAGAAACCATACCGCGATCAAATTCGATCCCAACGCCATCTATCGAGCTATCAAGTAGTGTTTAACGAAATATTGATTATGTTTGTGGGATAGCGTGGGGATCGATCGCACATTTATTAATATTATTTTTACATTGAACATACGAATTTCATGAGTTTTGGAGTCCGTCCTCGAGGCAGGTACTTTTGTGGCTTTTAAAAATTGTATATTTTGAGATCCAAATAACATAGAGATACGACGGAAAAATGTAAAGAATCACGAATAGAAAAATGTAGTTGTCATAACTCAAATCAGCAAAAAAATTAGAAAAATGAGATAAGACTTTTAGTCATGCGAGCGACGATTTGTGTGACCCCCTGATGTAACATCACAAATTTTACGAAATTTAATTTTCTAAATAAAATTACTGTTTTTTTTTTGGCTAAATTGAATCAAATCATATAATTTAGAGTTGTCCACCATCTCCCTCCCCCTTAACGTGAGATGTAATTTATCTATGTCAGTTTCTCAGCATACATTAACAGTTATTGCTGTCTTCAAAAGACAATATGTCTAATTTACAGGGTTCCGTATCCAAAGGGTAAAAACGGAACCTTATTATTAAGACCCCACTGTCCGTCCGTCCGTCCGTCTGTCACCTGGCTGTATCTCATGAACCGTGATAGCTAGACAGTTGAAATGTTCACAGAATGTGTATTTCTGTTGCTGCTATAACAACAAATACTAAAAACAGAATAAAATAAATATTTAAAGGGGGCCTCCCATACAACAAACGTGATTTTATATGTAGTGTTAAATATTAAATGGTGGTACGGAACACGGCCGGTTTTTATTTTTATTCAAGAGGAACAACAAACAGCTTCAATATAAAACACAGAAACAACAAAATAATACACAAAACATAATTATAGAAACTATTGCAGCCCACAACGCTGTTCACAGATTAAACTATAGGATACAATACATTGGAAATAATCGCTAGTGTTACAAGTATTTTTTTTTCTAACTTATTAAAAAATGTTTTGATAGCTATTATAATATAAAAATGGAATTATTTCAATGTAGGATATTGTGTCCTTTTTAATTATAAGAGTGGCTTACAAGCAGGCAGCTCACCTGATGGTAATGGACATCTGCAATACGAGAGACATCGCGGGAGCGTTGACTACCTTCCATAGAGAGGACTCTAAATCAGTTTTTTTTTTTTATTTTTTTTTTTTCGTTCGTTTCCTTTTTATTCAATCAATCGTTTCATAGAAATACTAATCTTATTTTGGCGGTCAATAAAATCAATACTGTGCGCAAATATTCATCCCAACTACGGAACCGTTCTCTGTGCGTGGTTAGACGCGCACTACACCAATTTATTTTATCTAAGTACTTAAATATTTGTGTGTGCCTCCGTACATACAGGGACCCACTTAGTCACATACCTGGTCCCTGTGGCGGAGGGCCGCGCATACCGGCGGCGTAGGCCCCGGGGCTCATGGGGCCCATGCCGGGCCGCGGCGGCGTCATGCGCGGCCCGCCTAGCACCCCGCCGCCGCCGCGCTCCAGAGAGTTGCCCATCATTCCCTGACCTGTAAAAAATAGGTTATAGAATGCAGACTAGAATCAAAAAGTTATAAAATAAAGAAATACTACAACTAGCTGACCCCGCAAACGTGGTATTGCAATTAAAAAAAATTCACACACAAAATTTCATAAGAATCGGTCAAGCCGTTTCGGAGGAGTTTTTTTTACAAACACCGTGACACGAGAAGATAATTTTATTTATATCCCTTATTTCCAAACGAAACATCCTTTAGCACAAGCATAATCACCATATAATGTTCCCACTGCTGGGACACAGGCCTCCTCTCGGTGAGAAGGAGTTTGCTGTAATCTACCACGCGATACCAATAGGGTTAGTAGATGTGGTTGGCAGATGTCGTTGGTAAATGTCGTTGGTAGATGGTGAATTTGTAGTTCTAGGCAGGGACTTGAAAACGAAATGAATTTCGTTCCGTTACCACTAATGTTATCGCATTACGTTCCAAAATTTGTAACGATACTAAAACCTAAAAACACCAATAACGTTACAAAACAAAAACGTTGTAGAATATAATTTTCGTAGAACAATATTATGAGTAACGTTATCAGTAACATTAAGCTTATCCGTTTATAATAAAGTAAAACGTTAAAGATAAATTTTAACGTTATACTTCATACTTTTTCGTCATCTTATAAGACATGAAGCTGGCAAAGTTGAGTATCGAAATTAATAACGTTATTATATCGTTATACTAATAACGATATATTGATTATATTGTTAGTGAACAGTTTAAGATTTCGTTCCGTTTCTCAGTATCGTTATAGCCAAGGAATTAATTTTGTTACGATCGTGTCGCCTGGTGGACCGGAACAAATTATCGGTACCAGAACTACGCGTAACGTTATTTTGAGTAACGTTTCAATTCCCTGGTTCTAGGATATGCCAGTTTCCTCACGTTTTCCTTCACCGTTTTGAGAGCAGTAAAATAACCTAAATTGGACAAAATCTAAATACCTACCTTTGTATTCAAATTATAATTATATCATATCCCTATGTATTTTACTGTGTGTACATAAATAATAAAATAAAAAAATAATTTATCAAAAATGCTTACCTGGAGGCCCATTAAAATCGTTGCCCATTCCCATCCTGACAGCTCCACGGGGTCCTCCTCCCGAGTACCACGGTCCTATAAACGGTTGTCCAGTGCCCATTAGCTGTGGTTGTGGTCCGTGAGGCGACGGCTGAGATCCGGGGTGCGGCGCGGGGGGTGACGGTCGTAGCGGAGAGTTGGGGAAGAATCCGGGTGGCATTCCACCGCCACCCATGCCTGGAAACGGTTACAAATTGATTTGAAAACACCAGCTTCCAGTCTAACCGGATGAAGCTGAATAGTAGTATTTTACATGGAGCTACTGCCTATCTGACCTTCATAACCCAGTAGCTGAGTAACAATACCCTTTGGCGAGACTGTTTGTCCGACTTTTATTTAATTAATTCAGGCGATGCAGGCCCATTATAGATACCTTAACCTAAACATACATAATTATTTTTATTATAAAAATAGTACTTCACTAGCTAACTCTTGTGCAGTTCTGTGGTACAGTCAGGTACTGCAATTAGTTTAAATGGTTGAGATTTTTTAGAATACAAATCAATAGAATTTTATAATTCTTTTATATTTTATTTTTATTTGAGTTAAGTAAATAAAACATAAAAGAATTATAAATAGGAAATTATTATATATAACATGCTTCGGGGCACAAAGTAGCCTATATGTTACTCCATAACAACAGCTATCTACCAGTGAAACTCCCGTCAAAATCGGTCCAACAGTTTCGGAGATTAGCCGGAATAAACAGACACATGGACATAGACAAAAATTTAAAAAAATGTGTTTTTGTCATGAGTAGTGTAATTACTTTACTATGCATTTAATAAAAGCTGTTATTTTGATATTAAAAACAGACAATTCAATTTTATTTCTTTGTACAGATATAGATGGGCACTATTGCTTAGTGGTTATGATAGAACTTTCAAATCCACATCACACTAATATTACGAAAAGTGTGTGTGTGTTTTTATGTTTGTTAGTTCTTCATACTCTAGCGGCTGGACCAATTTTAATGAAATTTTGTATGGAGGTAGCTGACACGATGGATTAACATATAGACTAGAGAGAGATACTTTTAATCCCGATAATCCCACGAGATCGAAACTTATGCGGGTGAAACCGCAGGGCGCTGCTAGTTAATGATAAAACATAGTGCAACTCTTGATTTTTGAATGCCTATTTAAGTTAATCTCATATCATTTTTTTTGAATGGTTTGTAAGAGGAAAGATCAGGTATTCTTTAGTCTAGTATTAAGATAACCTGATCAAATTCTTCATCTGATTTTTAGAAACTGAGGACTTATCCTCTTTGTTTGTAAAGTTAAACTAAACTAGATGGAAAGAAGGTTCAGAGAAAAGAGAACTATTAACGACAGATTGGAAAATTAAGTAGAGAACATCATATTCATACTGTACTATGGGGAACAACTTTTTTTTTTTTTTTGCTGTATTGGCCTGGTCTTGACAGTCAATCACGCCTGATGGAAAACAATGGATGAGGTATATGACGGAACAAGCTTGCCCAGAAAATGCCTATTCTCTCTTGCTTCGAAAACAGACAGGTTAAATGTGGAAGGGAACACAGACGCGCCGGCGGAGTGTTCCATTATTTAGGTATTTTTTTTTTATGTATATCTATAAGATCTGTTATGATTATACATTGTGACTTGTTTAAATGTTATGAAACCCCTATGACAGAATAAATATTATTGGTTTGTGCAAGACATATTTGCTGGC
Source organism: Gortyna flavago (assembly GCA_963669345.1). Classification (NCBI taxonomy): domain Eukaryota; kingdom Metazoa; phylum Arthropoda; class Insecta; order Lepidoptera; family Noctuidae; genus Gortyna; species Gortyna flavago. The sequence goes on along the minus strand of OY770155.1, from coordinate 1,572,550 downwards.
AATTTGAGCCATATGTTGTTTCAATATGTGATGGCTAAAAGTAATTTATACTGTCTTGAAAATGTTGTTTCATAATAATTTTCAGTGTTCAACCCAGATGTTACTGAAACTATGTTTTCCAAACTTTGTTTTTTTGCCCTTTAAAAAGGCCAGTCTTAATATAGGGGTTGTATGCATGTCGTACATATGCGTTCTAGGTCTTTTAACCTTTTGAATGCCCTTGTCACATATATGTGACAAACGAAATCTTACCCTGAATGCCAACATCAAAATATATGACAAAATACACTAATACACGTCCATATTATGAAATAAATAATTTAATCATTATTTTTGTGTGATTTTATTTATATAATTTAAAAGTTTAAGCTTCCGTCTATATTGTATTGCATGAAACTAATATAAATAAACCACCCATATTGAGATATTTGTTTTTTTAAAAGCAGATTTGACAGAAAATGTGGCCTGGCATCAGGGGTACGGAGATACGTTGTTACTCTGGCATTCAAAAGGTTAAAATGTCAATTGCAGTATCTGGGTTAAGATTAAACCCAAATAAACCTAGATAGTATATATTCTGATTTTATTTATTTATTTTTCCTTATTATTAGAATTAACACATTGACTGCCACCGCTGTCACACGGTGTCCGCAAACAATAGATTTTCTATTGTGTCTGTTGTCTGGCAGTCAACATGTTAATATTATCTTTTTGTATGCACATGTTTCTGTGACTAATAAACCTATTTTTCTTTCTTTCAAATAATGTAAAAACCTAACTAATAAAAAGTAAAAGTTTAGTTATTTTTTCTTTTCACCATAGAAATGATGAAATTAGAAAGTGCACTTTCTATTTTTCTGTACAGCGTTATAAGTACAATATTATGTAGGCATTTTTTATGTTAACACTTGTCTTTCAAAACATTGAGTAGAATGATATTTTTTTGTTTCATTATGCAGTACTAGTAGAAAATACATTTCACAGCAATAAATGTGGAGTGAAATTTTGGTGTTTCGGTCATCAGATCTTGTTGTCAAGTCAGCGCTCCTCATCAACAACAAGTTACAAATGTCACAAAACTGTGATATCTATGTTATCAATGGCTTGCATTTGTTTATATAGTAACTGAGACAAGGACAGGCGCCCCATCTCATGCATGCCTAATTTGTGGGTTAGATTTACCTGCTAAAAAAACACCTCAAAATTACAACAAAACATGAATAAAACGTGAAAAATTATCTTAGAACTGTTACAGTTAGCTAAATATAAACTTAAGAATCAGGAAATCCATGTTTTATTAGCGCCAGAGATAAGAGAAACGTTGGCCTAAAAACACGTATTAAAAAACAAATATTACAGTTGTAGGCGCGATTATTCGCGTATTTAGCACACGTACCGTCGTTAGGCGGCGCCGGACCGGCGTTGTGGCCGATACCGTTGACTCCATAACCAGAATTGACAAAACCATAGTCGTGGAAAGCCTTGGCTTCGGAGGAGTGCTCACAAGTGTCTCGTCGCTCTGGCGCGGCACAGTACAGGTCCCAGAACACGCACCACCACGAGTGGAGGAACCCTGGCGGCTCGCCCAGTGTTATATTCTTCTCCCATCGTATTTCAGATAGAAATGTTTGCGCCGCTTTGGTCGCACCGACATGAAGCAAGTATTCGTACACATAGAGCGCCAATTTCTCGCGAGCCTGAGCGTCCGAAGGCACCGTAGAGCCCTTGCCCTTGGCATACATATCGACTGGAAGCCGACTTTTATGATGATATTGTTTATTATTTACATTAACGCTTTATATCAATAAATTCAACTACACAAAATGTCATTGATCGATGGCGACATTTGGCGTCTGTGGCATAGAGAAATTGGTTTGTTCTCGGCGTGCAGGTAGCTGTCATAAAATAATTGTTAATAGGTTAGTACAGATTATAATTTTTTGTCTATAGATAAAAACTAAAGTTCACTACGCAGTAGCAAAGAATGAATATTTAATAAGAAAATTATTGTTGTGTTTAAAATGCTTACATGTTATACGTTTGAGAGCATAAAAACTATTCCTGACCCTGACCGTACAAAGCATTTTTCAAGTTCCAGTTTTATGAACATCGCTTCCGACATCAAAAAAGAGAAGTTACGAATACGAAGATACGACCAATACGTATGTATGTACAGACAATTTCTTTGATAGATTTTCAACTTTATCGCTAAAGGTTAAGGTTCAAAGTTGATGGGCAAAATTTGACAGTTTCGGGTAGGTTGATGTGCTGGCGTCTGTACCTTCTATTCCATTCGTAACGCTCTATAATAATATTAGTATTAATTTGAAAGATTATTTTCATAAATAAGAGGGTTTTGAAATACAAAGGTACAGACGCCAGCACATCAAGCTACCCGAAATTGTAAGATGTTCAAAATCAACTTTGAACCTTATACTTTAGCGATAAAGTTGAAAATCCAATAAAGAAATTTGACAGATTGTAGTAGCTTGATGTGCTGGCGTTTTTATGTACAGAGGCCAGCACATCAAGCTACTCCAATCTGTCAAATTTTTACAATTGAATATGAACCTTATTCCTTTGTACTAAAGTTGAAAATCTATCAAAGAAATTTTACTAATTGGGGTAGCTTGATGTGCTGGCCTCTGTACATACAAACGCTACATACAATGGAACTCTAAAAAATCAATTGTGGACAGGAGATGAAGAACGATATTATTACCACCTTCTTATAGACTGTTTTGGAGATAAGGTGAGCAGTCAAAAATGCTGACAGCAAAACACTCACGCGTTCTGCAATCGTGTGCTCGGGCATTGTTTACAAAGTTCTTTCTCTGAAAAGGTTTTAGGAAGTCGGTGCTATCGCTAGTCGATTAAATTAATGGTTTACTGAACACAATAGTTTCTGAAATAGTCAACATTAGTCACGTTTTCTCTATGTAATAGAGCAATTTTTCGTTCTCCAATTTGCTTAATTTCAAATTAAAACAAGCCTTTTCCCTCTTTGTTCGAAATTCATGACATTCCCGTGCCGTAGCATTAAAACTGCTAGATGCTACTCTTGGCTGTCGGGGGAAAATTGGATCGCTGAAACGCCTGTGCCTGTTTATTAGAACTGTTTTCATAATGCTAATAGTGTTCTGTGTATGTATGTACCAAAACGATAATTATCTTTCATTAGCACCACTACTGTAACGTCTGTGAACTGTGATCGAGTCTTTAAAACATTTCCAGTGACTCAGTGAGCCACGTTTGCGATACGATTCGCTCAATTAGTATTCAGGTCTTCTTCTTCTCATCGTTATACAATGCTTTTGAAGATGCTTTCAGGACCCCATTTCCTTTCCTAGCTCAGTATTTACTGTAACACATTGCTGAACACAGATAGGTTTCTGATAATTTAAACAAAAAAATTTTTACTAATCTTGAGGACCATAGACACTAATTTAATTATTTCATAACTTATTTATTCCCTGCGACGCTTTTGATTACCAGACGAAAACATACTGGAACTCTAGCAATGTCTCAGCTTGTCTATTCCTTTTTCCTTTTCGTGCGGCCGTGTCACCGCGTGGTTCACAGCCGTGTTTCAGTAAGAAACATACAAAATGGCAATCCGCCCTGTATACAGGCCGACAATCGTCAAAAAGAGGACGAAAAGATTTATCCGCCATCAATCGGATCGCTATGACAAACTCAAGCGTAACTGGCGTAAACCCAGAGGTAAGTACGCGTGTGCGGGATTGTCGCCTAAGATAACCTTATTTTGACTATTATTTTGTCAATTATTTTTATTTGTAGTGTATTTATGAGCTAATTCAGGCTATTCCAGAGTGTAAAACGTGTTATAGTAAAAATTACTAACTTTATAGATGAGGTTATGATTTGACGAAAGCGAGGGATAATTTTGATGAATCCTTCAAACTCCTTGGTACAAGAGTGAACAAAAAAGAAATATTACAAAAGAGGTTGACACTCTATGAATTAAATGAAATAAAAAACTAAAAGGGTTATCTAATAGCTGAATCTTTGACAACATTGCTCTTTGTAAACACACCTTGATTCTGAATTATAACCTTATAATTTTCTGTAATTTATTGTTTACACTGTAAACTAATTATGAAACTTTAGCAGACTACATTGCTTTATTTAGTTTAATTTTGATTAGGTAGTTTCATTAAAATGTGGGTGACAAACCGACGTATTTTTAACATATTTTTTTACATACGCAAGGGCACTCTGTGTTATGCATTCCATATGATAATTACAATTTGTTACCTTGCTAGATTAACTTCTACCATATCCTATTCCATGTAGCTTGCATGTGGCTACCTGGTCATAGTGGTAGATACATGTCTGACATTGATCTAACTATGGCCTGTTTGACCGATTCTGGATAAATTCCAGTTAACTTGTCTAGCAGATAATTTACATTCTATTTCTAATTTATCTGGTGGAAAGTCCTGAAAAAGACAGTGAGAAAGGTTCCATAATGATAAAATTTTATTATTTGCTTTAAAAAACTAATCAACAAGTTCCAATGGTCACATTATACCATTTGTTATTAAAATCATCAATGCTCCCCGAATGACCCTATGGGCGATTCTCGTAATTTTAAGAATGTTCACAATCCGATCTCTGTCTCAATCTGTCAAAAATACCTTCAATTTCCCTACATTTTGTCAAGTTTTTGACATTAATTTGTCTGTAGCTGAGAGTCAACTAGATTTTGAATGGTTTAAATAATTGGCCTTCTTGTCTACGTAACAGTCAGCTGACCCAACTTTCCCCACTTACAGGTATTGACAACAGGGTACGCAGGCGTTTCAAGGGTCAGTACTTGATGCCCAACATCGGTTACGGTTCAAACAAGAAGACCCGTCACATGCTACCCAATGGTTTCCGCAAGGTATGTATCATAATATTCTTTTTAAACTTTAGGTACTTAAAACTTGAATTTATTCACAATTTTACCTGAAAATGGTGATGAGATCTATGATGAATAACACTTATTTAACAGAGATTACATTAACAATAACAATGGGCTGGTCCTGATCCTGATGTCAGTCTCTTGCCACTATCCCTATTTATTTGAGGACAGCGCAACATGAGAATATTATTGAATATTTTATCATAACTCTGTAAGCTATTGTTTGCCACACCTTTTGATTGCCACAGTCATGTATAGATGACACACCAAAATGTGCCCAGCACGGCTTGGTTCGACTACATGACAGACTTTGACACTGTGTCCAAGGATATTAAACTTTATGACGGTTCTGAAGTGCACTGGTCATTGCGCAGTACCTCTCTCCTAACCCCCACCGACACTCGAATTTGTTAACGCAGTGTCTCACCTCATGTTATGAGTCCCCACAAAGTTGGATTGTATTCCAATTTAAATGTACACACGGCTACACATCAAGCTATAAATTTCCAGTTTTAGCTGACCTCGCATTGTATAGGTTTTTCGCACAATCAGAAGTCAGCGTATATTGGTTTTGTATGGCTTGATGTGTAGCCGTGCGTACATACCATGACAAAGTTTATCACAATTGGTCCAGCGGTTTGAGCATGAAGAAGTAACAAACATATAAACACATACACACTCACAAACTGATATTAGAAAAATATTATTGCAAGGGCACTCTGTGTTATTCATTCTATATGATAATTACAATTTGTTACCTTGCTAGATTAAATTCTACCAAATCCTATTCCATGTAGCTTGCATGTGGCTACCTGGTCATAGTGGTAAAGACATTTTACTTTCCAATACTGAAATGGCACTCAACTTCAAGACATTGTTAAAAGTCTTTCTGTCTCCACAGTACACCTTAAAAGGATAGAGAAAGCATGGGACTTAGGCCAAGATCTGTAAATGTTACTTTTATTTACTTGGCACTGTCAAACTACAAATGAAAGGAAGAGATGGGAAAATGTCTTAAGTAAATGTACTAAGTAACATTTATAGATCTTGTGGGTTGACTCGATGCAGTCGCGGTCATAGAACGTGCGAGAAGGACAGAAGTATTACTGATACTGTTAGCCTGCATCATCCCACTGCTGGGCAAAGGCCTCTCCCCATGACTTCCAGTTCTTTCGATCCAGGGCTGAAGTGGGCCACTGGTCGTTTGTTTTGTCCAGCTCGTCCCGCCATCTTTTACGGGGTCTGCCGCGACGTCTTCTAGCTGTGTCAGGGCTCCACGTGGTGGTTATTTTGGCCCACAGCTCATTGGGCATACGGCAGACGTGGCCAGCCCAGTCCCATTTCAGCTTAGCGGCTATTTGAGCAACGTCAGTAATTTGTGTTTTGGAACGCAGTGTGGTGTTGCGAATATGGTCTGTCAATTTGACGCCTAGAATACTGCGCTCCATTGCACGTTGGCAAACCTTGAGTTTGGACTTTTGTATGTTTGTCAAAGACCAAGTCTGGGATCCATAGGTCAGAATGGGAAGAATGCACATGTCCATAATTTTTCTTTACTACAGAATTTCTTAAAACCTCTGGAGTCTCGTGTCGTTTTGCTCCCACATTGAAAGTCCACTACTGCCTCAAACGTTGTCGCCTACTAGACGCTTGTACAGAAAATAATGTTTAAATAATTAATCCGCCATTTTCCTCAGGTGCTGGTCCACAATGTGCGTGAGCTCGAGATCCTGATGATGCAGAACAGGAAGTACTGCGCAGAGATCGCCCACGGAGTCTCGTCAAAGAAACGCAAGACCATCGTTGAACGCGCACAGCAACTCAGCATCAGGGTGACCAACTCGGCAGCCCGTCTTCGTAGCCAGGAGAACGAATAAACTAAGGATAATTATTAAAAAGTTTAAAAAAAAATGCTTTTTTTTACCTTATTTTAGTATAGATTGGGGACCTCTCAGGCTACTTTACCACCGGCTGTAAGGGGTTACGGACGGGGTTGCCTTATAACGTCGACCTGGCGGGTCAATAACTGCGGGATATGAGGATGATACATTGTCTTCTAGGACTTGTCAGAGCGGTCGTGGTCCTCATTTAGTTCTTGTCGTAGGAGCTGATGTGATTCGCCTCACGATTTCTCGCCACCTACTCCATGGGTGTTTTTTGTGTGCAGTCATACACGGTATCACGGACCCACTGCAGACTTCTTTCAGCTTGTCTATCGATGCTTTAGTTATCGACATAAGTCCACCAAATCAGTATCTAGTTGCCCTTGTTGGATTCGGGTTATATTGCACTCTCGCGACTGCGTAGAGATATGCCAGTGCCACACGTTCGAGAACATTCGCTCCACACCACATTACAATATAATTTGCTCCACACTGACAACGGGCCGGCAGGGGGGCAGTTGAGAAGCATATGGCAGACTTCCAAAATCAAGTCTGTCCTGTCAGATCCCTCTGTTGCTTGCCCTAGAGCAGAAAATATTCGTGAGGATTTTCACAGGTTTTCACCAACAAGGCCCTAGACTGGCTAGGAGAGGCTTGGCTCGTCTACCTTCCGGTTAGGGGTCAAACTGTATGAAGGGCGTCGGGCAATTCCCGTAATTTTAAGAACGTCAGTCTCAATCTGTCAAAATTACTGGTTTCCCTACATTTTTTACATAGATTGTCGCTTAGATGAGATTGCAACTAGATTTTGAACGTTTTTATACAAAATTGGCCTTCAGCTGTGGCGCCCCACGAATCCCACGATTGTAACCACCGTTATGGCAGATCGGGTTGGGCAAGCTAAATAAGAACCGTCGTCAAGGTCGTTCATTGTCCATGACGTCACGCTGGATCTTTTGGCGCTCGAATTACGCTACTTATCAGGCGGATGCCGCATGCTGTTGGTAAACTGTAAATCGGATCTAAAGCCGCCATCTTGTTTTGTACATTTCACCTACCTATTTAAACTGATATAATAGGTGAAATGTAGGTACAAAACAAGAAGATGGCGGTGATGGGATGAGACGGGATTTTAGTCACGCGCCGAAAGAACCGTTAACTACCTACTAGAACCGTTTTTACTTGGCAGAGCTGCCTGCTGACCTGCCAAGCCGTGTCATGGGGAAGTACGATGCTTACTGCTTACCTTAGAAACTAAACAAGGGTCCTTAGAGGGTGTGGTGTCACCCCTCGACAGGCATCCTGAACATGGAAAGTTTACATAGCTTTGTCTAGGGAAGTCTGACGGTTTATGCCAAGTAGAGCTATTGTAAGTACCTACGTAGGTACAGTGTGTATACCTACCTATAAACGGGGTGAATAAGGATGCAGCGGAGAATCGGGACGAAACTTTAAAATGGATTTTAACGTTGAAATAATATAGTTTGCTGCCAAAAAGGGCACTTAATCGTTAATTTTAAGATCCCTTTTAAAGTTTCGTCCGGTCCCGATTCATCTCTGCATCTCTATCCACCCTGTTTGACAGTACCTACACAGGTAAGTACGCGCTAAATTAGGTTAAAAAATTACTATTAAATTAGCCGTCGTCAAGTTAGTGTTGCTGAAAACTAGCATATGAACATACCTATGCAGTTATAATGACGTCCAGTCGTCGACGAATGTTAGTGCTTAGGTAGGTACCTAAGGGCACGCCACGATAGTGGCGGTAAGGCCCCTCTTTGAGGAGTGACTAAAGAGGCGTCACGCCGTCCTCACCTACCGCCTGACGCAGGTCCTCACCGGACACGGATGTTTCGGGAGGTTCCTGCACATCATCAGGCGGGAGGAAACGCCCAGGTGTCACTACTGCGAGGATCGCCCAGAGGACACGGTGGAGGTCTGTCCCGCTTGGACCGTGTCGTCGTAGAGGCGATCGGCAGCGGCGGCGACCTCTCGCGTCCGGCCCTGGTTTAAGCCATGGTCCGGGGCGAGAGGGAGCGGGAGGCAGTCACCTCCTTCTGCGAAGCAGTCATGCTAGCGAAGGAGGTGGCGGGATGGGCGAGGGAGAGAGCCGCCCGTCCCAGCCGCCGCGCCGCGGGAGACGCTCCGGGTGTCGGGAGCCGCGTGACGACTCCCGGCCACCGTAGGCGCGGGCCTGCGGACGGCGAGTAATGGGTAGCTCGCCGTCCGATCAGGACCAGGCCCGTGCTGGACGGCGCGTATGTGTTCCACGCGCGCCTCAAAGAGATGTCAGCATCGAAGGAGAGGCCCGTCAGGGCCGAAGCCTGCCGGGGCAACGGGATTGTCCGAAAGGGTTACCGCTACCCCGGAACACAAAGGGCTAAGGAATGAACACGGATGGGTTTTAGTCAGTAAGAGCCTGACACTCCCGCTCCACCCAGAGCGGGAGGGTTCATTTGATGATTTCCCTCTCATAAAAAAAAGTAGGTACCTAGCTATCCTACGACAACCTACCTGAGTTCCGTTTTTGCCATTTAACTACGGAACTAACATGTAAGGTAAGCTATTCGTCCTGGCACTAAATGCCAACTTCAACATATTTGGGAAAAAAGGTTGATCTAGTTTAGTTGTGTGCTAATATCTCCATTAGTGAGCCTATATGTACAGAGGCCAGCACATCAAGTTACCCCAATCTGTCAAATTTCTTTGATAGATTTTCAACTTTATCGCTAAAATATAAGGTTCAAAGTTGATTGCGAAATTTTGACAGTTTCGGGTAGGTTGATGTGCTGGCGCCTGTACAATGTTTTGAAAATTACGTAATCAGCAACAATAAAGCGCTGTGCGTGTTTCTGTGTCGCGTGCCCTGTGCTAATATTTTGTGCTTCGGCCGTGTCACTGGAGGAACGGAGTTAGGCGGTAGTGCACCAAGAACTACCTATTGTTTTGTTTGTATTTATTTAATTGTTTTTTGAGTTTAGTTCAAATCACTTTTATGCATGACTAGCTAAAGGCTTAGGATCGTTCCTTAATTAAATATCCATAGGAATCTATAAAAGAAAATGTGACATCTTTGATATTAAATTTTAACTTCTATTTCTGTAGGAAACCTTTGCTCCGCATTGCATCATTGTTATTTTCTTGCGTTATTTTTTACTGGAGTTTACAACCTATGGTTGGAAAATTCACCCTTTTCAGTTGCCTTCACATCAAGCGGGCCTCATCATAAAATTAAATTGAATTTGTATCTTGCCGATGGAAATGTGCAAAGTTCTTTTTTATGCTTTATTTATATTTTAGGCCTATTTTTTTGTGCCTTATTTATATTTAAGGTTAAACCCGTTTATTTACAAGTAATGGCCAGGTCCACACAAACTCAATAATTTCCTGGTTAATATAGCATAACATCGTCCATAATGGCAGATCATTGGCAAAGCTGGGTTTATGATAATATTTTTTTATGATACACGCCTCTTCGTACCAAGTACGGCTTGTTAGAGATACAGGATGTTCACATTACGAAGTTTAACATTATTGAAAATTATATTTTCGAGCCGGGTTGAAACCCTCGGGCCGTGGGGTCCGAGTGCTCATATTCTTTTTAAGGAAATTTCGAAACGGTTGGTTGACACTTCCCGTGATCCAAGGGCTGGCTTTTACCTTGGCCAGAGGATAAGCATTGCCATACAAAGTGGTAATGCCGCCAGTCTCTTGGGTACATTAGGTACCAGTCGAAAGCGATGCGGATGAATTTTTCGACGCTATATTTTAGATTCTGTATAGTTTTAGATAAGTTAGGATTTAATTTTGTTATTTTTATTAATAAGTTAGGTATTAGTTACTATTTGCTTATTTTACTGATTTACTTTAAAATTACCTTATTGAGAGTGTCGTCTTAGGGGCGGATGCTTTTAGCTGGAAAAAACTTGTTGTTACTATCTCAGACCAATTAAAAAACCAAGACTGAGGGCTGTCAACAGTAAAGTGAAGCCGGTTTCGTAAACATGTGTGCACTTAATGAGGTGTAGTTTGATTGAAAATGGTTGTAAATGTGTGCGTGTGAACGTGTATGCACAGAGCGGAGGTGTAGTTTTGGCATGCTTCACTGTATCGTTCTCAGCGCTCTGTCTTGGTTTTTTATTTGGTCTGAGGTTTACTATACGTAGTTACACCTCTGCCCACAGAGTAGAATAAATTAACTGCCTAACCCTTCAGGAATTACAAGCGTAATGTTATGTCAGGTACCATCGAGGAAACTTACATCGATATACAGCGTACCTAAGGGCTATTCTTGCTTGCAGCGCTCTGCCGCTATAGTAACGGTTGCTAACAGATGTGGTCATCGTGTGCACGGGATTTTGTTTTCAAATTGGGCAGACGTAACTTTCCTCGATGGTACCTCCATTTTTAGGAACTCTTTATTTTTTTTTCTTTGACCTTTATTAACAATTTCCTCTGCTGTATCGTGAATGTGCAGACAAACCCGACTCGGAACATTAGCTATCTGTAGACATAAAAAAAAAAAACATTTCGGCATTCGAACTCGTGACCGCTACGGATTGGGTAGCAAGCATCATTGCTCCAGCATAGCTATTCACAACCACTCTAGGTACGCTTCCGTAGCGTATCGAACATCAATCAAAGTTATCGTAGGAGTCCTCTAAACGCTGTTCACAAGTCCAAAACCCGAAAATGTCAGTTTAAATCAAATAGACGACCGCTATACTTCCGACAGCTCTTTGCAGTCGGTGGCAAAGGCGAATCAGGTTATCGAAATGTGTCATTTTCGAAACGATAGCCTTTCGGATGGTTGTGAATAGCTATGCAGCTCAAAAAGATAGTTAATTTCTTTGAATTGTGTCATAAGTTAGCTGATGTATTCTGCCATCCCACTTTGTCTAATAAATATGCGTTATTAAATGTTCGTTTACTAAAGAAAATTTCAGCTAGTTTACAGTTCTAAACAAGCCTAAGTTACCTAATAAATACGGCTTCACCTGCCTGTCTGACTGACTTTTAATTAGCTGCAGTAAAATGACACTTGTTAATAACTCATTTCGGACTACGTTTAGAGATATGCATGTCAAATAAGTTTCGTTTGTTACACTTTTCTGTACTAGAAAAACAAGATTTGGTTGATGGCCGCGAAAAAACAAATAGACGCCAATTTCAGTCGTTTAAGTAACACATAACCTGTAATTTTGCTGCAACTAATTAGATATATTAAAAAGAAAATTGTTGTAGAAAATGAAACATCCTATACCTCTATATCTGACAACTCTTGGACATCATGCAAATAATTCTGCAGAATTCGGTCAAAATTGAAACGAAAACAGTGAGGTTTAAACGTGTATGGTGGTTGGGAAGTGTAAAGTTCAGTGTTTTTTGTTCAATATGCAGCAGGAAGGCACATAATTTGGCGGTACGCGTAGTAATTACAGGTATTTAGCTCTCTTTACACTTTTTAGCTGCAATTTTCTTTTTGTTTTTGTTTTTTTACTTGTTGTATAATAAATATGTTGTGTTGGGTGCCTTTTAGTCTGTGCTAAATAAATGTAAGTACCTAATTATTGTCTTTCTTTCTGTTTTTGAAGTTAGCTACTTAGATTAATTTGTTGTGAAGTCTCACATTTTAAGTCTACTTTTATGCTTGATTGTTGTTATTTCATCACGTGACAAACAATGTTTTTATATCAAACAATGATCACGTTTTTGATCGGCGCCGTCATAATGGTTTAATTGAAATAATGCTTTGAGTTCTGTTACAGAACTCAAAGCAAGGTCTTCTCATACAGAACTTCTGTATGAGAAGACCTTTGCTCTGTATGAGTGTAGTGTCAGTTTCTGATGACTGAAATTATTGTCATAGTTTACAGATGGAGTCAGTCTAAAAGTTAGTAAAGATGGTGCATCCAGGGAAGCAGCGGAGTACCCACCACACCGTCAGGTTTACCGGCGATGATCTCATGCCCAAATATAAGCCTATCGTCAGTGTAAGTATTCTGATTCCTGTTTCAGTAGGTATGTGGTATTCATTTTATCTTAATACCTAAGTAAGAAGGAGCACTAGGAAGTGGTGAAGGTCGGGCGTTTTGGAGGACTGTAGTTTGAATAAATGACTTATAATTTGAATACTTATTGAATACTAGCTTCCGCCCGCGGCTTCGCCCGCGAGGTATGTCGATAAAAACTATCCTATGTCCTTCCCCGGGATGCAATCTATCTCTCTGGCAAATTTTATAGAAATCCGTTCAGTGGTTTAGGCGTGAAAAGGTAACATACAGAAAGACAGACAGACTTACTTACTTTCGAATTTATAATATTAGTATGGATAGGAAGAGTTCTCTACACAAAGTTAGGTGAGTCTGTCACCTCATGCATGGTAAGCCCTCACCTCGTTCTGCGAAGCGGTAATGCTTGCGAAAGAGGTCAAGGAGGAGGCAGAACGAGTGAGGGAGAGGCAATCTTTGCGCCCTCACGTCCCTAGTCGCCACAGGAGACGCTCTGGGCGTCGGGAGTCGACAGCCGATGTCACCGTAGGCGCTTGCGGACGGCGAGCATTCGAGCCATTGCTCGAACAGGCAGCTACAGCAGCAGCAGCAGCGGCAGCTGTACAGTACATTTACTGTACAGCTGTTTCTTTTTTAGGTATAATTGAACTTTTGTATTAAACAGCAGATGTTTTTTTTTCGCTGTAAAAATTTTGATGGTGATAAAAAAAAATCCTGTATAATTCGTCAATACAAGAGATGAAGAACAAAATACGTTCGCCAGGGCATCTGCCATTCTTAGCGATTGCGTGGGACAGATTTACATCTTTAATAAATAAGTATTTAACCTACTTCATATAGCCCATTGCCCTACTTTGAAAAAGACAGTTCCTTAACATGACAAACTCACTATAACGATTCCATTGCATGTCTGCACGCAAACTTGACAAACGAAAAACTATTAAAAAACTTCTTCCTAATTTATTGCAGTGTTTTGTCATCTTTTTTGGCTTTTGTAAAGGCAGTGCATTGATCGCCATGCCGGTTTTGAAGATGAAGTTTTGGTTAAAACCCAATTTTAAGATTGTTAAACAATACGTTGGTATTAAGGTAAATTACATGTTAACGATTGCGGCCATATTAATTTTGTAGTCAAGTGAGAGTGGTTTTGACTGTGCAAATATTACCTACTAAGTTTCTGATGTTTTTACAAGCTTTGAGAGTTTACATTCCGCCGTGTGGTGATTTTATTTCATTGAGTATCGATCTCATCATCTGCCTAGCCTTTTCCTAACTATCTATGTTGGGGTCGACTTTCAGTCTAACCGGATGCACCTGAATACCAGTATTTTACATGGAGCGACCGCCTATCTGAGGTCTACAACCCATTTACTGGGTAGGTAATACGATACCGGTAAGACTGGTTATCAGACTTTTGGGCTTCTGACTAAACGTAACGACTGTCAAAGATCCACGAATGACAGCCGGTACCAACGGCTTAACGTGCTTTCCGAGGCACGGAGGGGTCTCGGTATGTAAAGATGGTCACCCATCGACAGACCATCCGCGGCAGTCATTATTTAGCCACGTGCCCCTCTCAGTACTTAGGTAAGTATCGATCTAAATTAATAACTGGTCTGGAAAATCGTGATACCTAAGTGTAAACCATGGCAGTACTAAGCTCACCTTACACCTAATTTAATCTACTCAGTGTTCTTCCCAGGACTCTACGGACTCCCCGAATTATGTCAGTTCCCAGTCCTACCCGGGGCAAGACTCGGGCGCTCCAAGTCCTGATGCTTGCAACTTCCACCCGGCGGCGCAAAGATACCGGCTGAACGAACAGCGTAAGTAATTTACAGACTAAAACCCCTTTTACCCTACAAGATATTTAGGGCCTGATATTTAGGTACCTAATGTGTTTTTTTAATAGGTTCCCTAAATATCGCGTTTTGTCCTAAATACCCAAATAATATACAGAAAAAAATATAAAGTAGGAATCAAAGAAAAAGATTTCTTTTTCTTTAAACGGTCGGAGTATTTTGCTGGGAGCATATAAATTGCAACCATGATAAAAGATGGCAACGCTGATTTTTTGTCCAAAATAAATGCCAGTCTGGGTATTAAGTATTAGAACATAGTTTCGACGAAACAACGTTTGTTTTTGAGAGGATCGTTTACCATAATATGACACCACACCAGTAGGTATACCCCGAAGGTTTCGAATAGCGATATTGCACCAGTTATGTTTAAGTTTTTTGTAATCGGGGGGACTGGCGAAACTATCACCATCAACAAGCCAGGAATCCAGCTCCGTGCTGCTACTGAGAAATTCTTAACGCAAAAGCCCTCTGACCCCCGGGGATCGAATCCAGGAACACTTGTTCAGCAATCGTCGCAACTATTACATCAGCGAGGTAGTGATCCACTGACAGTCTCCGTCTAATGTTCTCGGTGCTTCTCCTCCAGGTATCAAACTCTTGACCTCGATCAACCAAATAGTGCAACAACGAGCTGAACTAGAGTCCAACCGCGTGACTCTGTCCAACCTTCTGGATGAACTCAGGAGGAAGCTCAAGAGACGGATAGATGAATGTCACATCGAGAAAAAGGAGCGGATGAAAGTGAGTAGATACGTTTTCGTCCTAACCTATTTTCCACTACGTTGGAGTCGGCAATTCTAGTGTAACCAGAGGCAGCTGAATTTAAAAAAAATAAAAATTCGTGGAGCGACAAACCTATCAGACGTCCACAACCTAGTTACTGGGTTATAACACTTACTGGTGGTGAGAATTTCGGGCGACAGATGAATCCAACGACTCAACATGCTTTCAGAGGCTTGGAGGGGAAATGAATGGCCACCCATTCAAGGATCATCCGCGGCAAGCGTAAGCAAGTTTTGATTGTACAAGAAGTCGTTTTAACAGTAATTTAAGCACGTGAAAGTCGCAACAAACCGAAAACCTTTAAATTTTTTCACACTGCAAGGAGATTCATGAAATGTCTTCTCGTTTCAGAATCTAAAACAAGCAAACCAAAGGCTAGAGAAGGAGAAGTTCAACTTAGTGTCAGAGATCGAACACCTGAAGAGACACTTGGAGAAAGAGGAAGCTCATCATTTGCAGCATGCGAGGTCTGCGGTCGCTCAGGTAGGGAACGGAATAGTACAGAGTATAGGTAAATACTGGGTTACGATACCATGTCGTGAAGTTCTTGGAATCCAGCAGTAGTAACGCCATGGCAGCCGGATAAACATACCTAATCAAAATGTAATAAACTGCCATAAGCATACCAATAATTTTAATGAAATCAGTATTTTTATGCGAAATCCTAAATATTTTATATCCTTCTCAGAGTTTGGTGACCTATACTATCGAAAAACGCCATTCGTCGCCACAAATATGGAGGTTTTGCCCGTTCTTCTCCATACGCTCTGTTGTCACGTTGTATGGCAATGCTGATTCATTGGCCGAAAAATAGGCCAGCCCTCTGGTCACGTGAAGAGTCGACCAACCGCTTGGCGATGTCTTGAAATAGAAAAAGAAAATGCTTTAAGTTTCAGTTTCAATGCGCGTTTTCTCTATGTGAGAAGCAGCAATAGTTAGTCGAGAAGTGGGATGGTTTAAGGTTGATTTAAATGATTGCGGTGGTGTTTGACTTATGTTTCCAGGCTATTCAAGGAGTGGTGACGAAGTGTCCAGTTCCCGACAGCTTCTTCAATCAGTGTTCGATGGCAGATCTCCCGAACGTGGTCAGTAGGAATGTCGCTAAGAACGCACCTTCTAGGAATGTAAGTTTTTACCTTTAAGATCCGCCAGGACTATAAGGACTAGGTAGGTAGGGAACAGCGACTTGACAAGTTGCCAGTTATCCTATGATCAACAATTATTATTTAACATTTTTTTCAAAAGTGACGTAGAAAAGCAGCTAAAAAGGCAGCTAGAAAGCCAGATTCCAGCTTAAAAGTTGGTTGTTTATATTTTGTTTTAAAATTCCTTTTCTAAAATACGTGAATGTGGTTTCAAAACTGCTTTTAGGACTGTGAAGGAAACCACCAAGCTATTTTTATAGTTAGCAATTTCAACACGCAATGTGCAAGCGTGTTGTTTTAAAACACTAAAGTCCTCTGAATGGGAAGTAAAGGCCTGGCTAATTTAGTATTAATTAATTTTGTAGTTGATTTTAGGGCTGTTTTTGCACGTAAATAAGCTTGTGTGTGAGTGCACCCGAAGAACACAATTAGAGGACGAATTCCTATTGTGTGGAAATATTTCTTTTGATTTAGGTAGGTAGGTAGATAAGTAGAATAGAGTATAGTAAAGTAAATATATTTTTTGTCGTCTAGGCTGATAATAAGCTGGCTGCTGCACGCCTGATGCGTGACATAGCCGAGCTGCGGCAACGTGTAGCGCAAGTTGAACAAAGACTTGCTAATGAGCTGAGGGTGGGTATAAAGACTACGTGTTTGAGTATAGTCGGACTTTTAATTAGCTGCAGTAAAATGACAGCTTATGTGTTACTTAAATGACTGAAATCGGCATCTTTTTGTTTTTTCGCGGCCATCAACCAAATCTTGTTTTTCTAGTACAGAATAGTGTAACAAACGAAACTTAGGTATTTGACACGCATATAATATCTCTAAACGCAGTCCGAAATGAAGAACTGTCATTTTACTGCAGCTAATTAAAAGTCGGAGTATAGTTTATGCGGCCCTCAGACCAAATAAAAACCAAGACAGAGGGCTGTCAACAGTAAAGTGAAGCCGGTTTCGTAAACATGTGTGCACTTAGTGAGGTGTAGTTTGATTGTAAATGGTTGTAAATGTGTGCGTGTGAGCGTGTATGGCACAGAACGAAGGTATAGTTTTGGCATGCTTCACTGTATCGTTCTCAGCGCTCTGTCTTGGTTTTTTATTTGGTCTGAGATGCGGTCTACCCAAATGAGCTTTCTTTGGTATTGTTCATCGAATCATTGAGCTCCTTAACACGTTGAACGCCAAGCAACAGACACAATAGAAAATCTATTGTTCGCGGTCACCGGTGACCGCGTTGGCAGTCAACGTGTTAAGTTCTGAGTTGAGCTGTACGATTTCTGACAAATGCGTGCACTGACTGGATAGAATCTTTCTTTTTCTTTCTGTCCTAGGATTTTTCTTTAATAGACCATTTCAGACACCAATCCACATGGTCTTCACATGATCTGACCAAGATTATGTCTGGACTTCACTAACTTCAAGACCATAACACAACCAGTCCATTTCCAGCGCAAGAGACAAGCCGAGCTTGACATCATTCGCCTGAGGAAGGAGCTCTCCAGCACCAAGAGTTTCGTGGCTTCCCTGCGGCTGCCTCCCCCACCCATGAGGAAACAATGCTCCAAGTTTGCGTAGTTCAAATAAAGGCAAATGTTGTGATGATGGCATTTGGGAGTTTTATTTACAAAATAAATTTAAAAAATATCTATTTATTGCAGACTAATTACATTTACGAAATTGTTAGTAACAAAGGTCTTAAAACTGTGAGTCAATACAAAAATAATAAAACATATTCAGACTCTCAAAATTCAAATATTAAGATCATAAAACCACCGATGTCCAAAAAATCATGTCAAAAAAAAACTCATACCTAGTATAGCGTCATCTCGTCACATGGCTCTGGATGTATCTCCCCAGCACTGCAGTCTGGCCTCTCAGAAACCGTTGGCGCTCCCTTGACTCCGGCACATCAAACTTTTTTCTTACGCATAATGGCAATTCTTATGCTATCCTTAAATCGACTGTTGGTCAATCCCTTAACGGAATGACAGCTACAATGAATGAACAAACGAGCCAATGCGAGCCAAGAGAGTGTCCTTCGTTAGCCCTTGTCGCTGCGATATAACTTAATTTATACATTTTATTTATCATAGGTCATGGATTACCTAACTAAAGAGATTGTCCTTGCATTGGCTATTAGAGGGGGTACCACGGGTCAAATAATTTGCCCATGGTTACCACTTTGTCCCCCTTGGGGGTTCCACGGGCAAAAATATTTGTTCGTGGTAGGTACCCCAAGTGGGACTAGACTGGGGACCCCGGGCAAGTACAGGCGACATGTGGAGAATTCTCGTGAGCAATGTGAACAGTTAGCGATCCATTACTATATGTATATTACTAGCTTCTGCCCGCGACTTCGTCCGCGTGAAACACACCCTTGAAAATTCATGTCTATAGGACCAGCAATATCAGTCAGTCAGGACTTTGAATTTTATTTAACAGATTTTCCACATTACACGTATTGTATCTATATCTACTGTTTGATTCGTAATTGATCGTAAGTTTGGGTAGAATCGATCCTCAATATCTACCTTGTTTTTAAAAGCTTCTGTCAAACCCTTCGTCAAATTATAACATACTAGCTTCCGCCCGCGGCTTCGCCCGCGAGGTATGTCGATAAAAACTATCCTATGTCCTTCCCCGGGATGCAATCTATCTCTCTGCCAAATTTTATCGAAATCCGTTCAGTGGTTTAGGCGTGAAAAGGTAACATACAGACAGACAGACAGATACTTTCGAATTTATAATATTTGTATGGATATGCAAAACTTTTGACCGAGAAAGTTGATATAGGTAGTCAGTCGCATCCTCGTTGCATAGCTAGCTATTCACGATCATACAACTAAATACCGAATGGAACGTGAACAAATATTTGGACACTCACAAATAGCTGGCGCGTTTACCTACCTATAAATATTTCCTTGACATATCTATGGCCCCATCTGAAAAACTGCCTAATGAAGGTACGTTTAGGTAAAAATAATGACACAAAATATGAACTTCCATATTTATTTTCATAACATAAATCAATCAGCAACTCTTTAACCTTTCAATCAGCTGGTGGTAGACTCAACATGGTGCTTGGTGCCGTGCGCAGCCAAAGCCTTCTTGTTCTTGAAGATGAGGAGGCACTCGTCACACTGGTGCAGACCAGAGTGCTCTAGGAGATGTTCTTGGAGTTTCTCGTATGTTTCCATGTCTTGGTTGCAGACTGAGGGACGACAAAAAGAAAAATTACGTTAGGTAATAAGGTAGATGGATCTTTGACAGTCGTTACGGGTAGTCAGAAGCCCGAAAGTCTGACAACCAGTCTTACCAAGGGGTATCGTATTACCCAGTAACTGGGGTGTGGAGGTCAGATAGGCAGTCGCTCCATGTAAAATACTGGTATTCAGCTGCAACCGATTAGACTGGAAGCCGAGCCCAACATAGTTGGGAAAAGGCAAGCAGATGATGAAGAGTTGTGATTCAGGAATTTTGTATTTTTGGTACCACTTATAGACCTAATGAAAACTTACTTTCGCGTATGCAAGGCATGTCATTCAGCCTTTTGCAAAATCGTTGAAGCTAAAGGCTAAACGCGGATTGCTACAAAGTTCCAAACTGACAACCAAGTCTTTGTTTTGTTCAACGAATTCGTTGTATATAGCCCAATTTTTTAGGAAGGCTATAGGCTATTAAACATCACGCTACGACACTCGAGCCGAGCTTAAGAAAACATTAAGTAACGGCGTGGGCGTGCGCTATGCAATGCGGACGTGATGCAGACGAATTCGCGGGCAAAAGTTATTCTAAACGCAACTTCTGACGTACCACTACAGATATTATCAAGACTATCTCCATGTGAGTTCCTGACATGCTGCGCTAGATGCCTAGCCAGCGCATACTTCTTGGGACACTGGCTACATTGGTACTTCTGCAATCTTGGCTTCGTCACCTCGTACGTAAAGGCCTTTCTTGGTTGCTGTGGGGTCCTGGAAAGAAGGTGGAATTAGTAGGTCACGGTGGGTCGGGTGATAATGATCTATGCGTCATGTTCGTGAACGGGCGCCGTCAGTTGGGACTGGTCATCACTTGGCTGCCTCGGCTTATTTTTAATTATTTTACTTTTGGATTATTGTTTTGTTAAGTACTATTTGCTGTACTCTGGACACTTTAACGCGTACGTATATTTTTTTTTACATCGTTCTCACATATAATTATAAATTCAACATTAATGACGTAACTAATATTTTTGTGAAATATAATTTAAAAGAGTGTCCATGGAGTTTCTTGCTCGTTCTTCTCCATAGGTACCTACGCTTTGGAATGGGCAACTAGCTTCATATTTTCTGACTGACCTATTGACAATTCAAAAGTGCCTGTAAATGGTTTAATTGAAATAAATGCTTTGAGTTTGAGTTTGAATGACTAAAGAGGGATTTTACTAGGTATGTGCAAGAAAAGTATTTGGGTCTTAACAATATGACTTCATTTCTATTGCTTAGCTCATGAATGTAGGTATCTACAACGCCACATGCAAACAATTCATCATACTGACGTCACGCAAAATCCTGCAATAATTTGGCGGCCAATAATTGATTTATGCAGTTTTTTCATAAAACTCGATTTTCTAAAGCACTTTTCGATTTTTTACGCGCCTATCAGTTCAGAACGGTGTTTCTGTGCGTGAGAACTAGACGTTGTGCATGTAGACTAGCGTCTAACTGCTCATCACTGATACTAGCTCTGTCAGACACGAAGCCAGGTGAGACAGCGTGCTTTTTGGCCATGACCACTAGTGTCGAGTTCCGAGCTCGCGACTAGTTTACCCTTAACTTACTTTTTCTTCTCCTCCTCCCCTTTCATCTTCCCCCGCAAGTCAGCTTTAGCATGCAAGCCAAGGTGATCAGCCATCATATTGCTTGGCATCACAATATTGCACTTTCTACATACAGATCCTTTCATATCTCCGTTCTTCTTGCAGCGCGAACAAATGAATGTCTTGTTGCTGTCGGTAGCAATAAGTAGCATTGGATACCTGGAGAAAAATACCACAATATCACGTCTGTATTCACCTGTAATATTACCGTCACCTGGGCACAAGTTTTCCCTCCCAAGGGGGATTTTTAGGGAGGAATTCTAGTTTTTTTTTTTAAATATAAATTCCACTTATCCCCCTCAGGTTCTAGGAAATGCCGGTTTCCTCACGATGTTTACCTTCACGGTTTTGAGAGCAGTGGTGATGAAATAATTTACACAAAATAAAGCCGTTACCACTGGGCCACCACTGCAGTGGTGGCACTGAAGTACCTACAATAGTACAGACGCCAGCACATCAACCTACCCGAAAATGTAAAGTTGTACTTGTAACCAGAGCACAGTAACGACGACTCTTGGCAAAATTTTTGAGTGAGAGATGATGATCTGCGAGTGCGGAGTGTGTAAGGCCCCGTTCACACAGCGACGATCAGTAGTACCAACGTTATATAACTGTTTAATTTTGGGATCACATGGCAGTTTCATACTGCATTTGTTTTTAACTGTTGGGATGTTGACGTGTGTTCTCAACTTTTTACCGAAAAAAACCGTACCGATCATCTCCGTGTGAACGGGGTCTAACCCGACGGAGAAAGTTTCATACAAACGCGAAATGATAGATTATAGGTACCCATACTACTACCCACAAAGCGCGGCAGTACAGGAGGCCAATTCGAACGTTCAAAATCAAATCGCAACAATCAAAAACTTGTCAAAAATTTAAGTAGGTAGGTAGGTATGTAAATTGATCGTATTTTTTACAGATTGGGACTGAGATTATAGATTGCGAACGCTCTATAAAATACGGGAATTGCCCCTCAGAAGCGTAGCCTCTGTGGGGGTTACTCTGTGCGCGACGATCGTGCTAATTCGGAATCACGCAGAGTCGATGATTACGGAAACTCAGACCAAATAAATAACCAAGACAGAGGGCTGTCAACAGTAAAGTGAAGCCGGTTTCGTAAACATGTGTGCACTTAGTGAGGTGTAGTTTGATTGTAAATGTGTGCGTGTGAGTGTGTATATGCACAGAGCGGAGGTGTAGTTTTGGCATGCTTCACTGTATCGTTCTCAGCGCTCTGTCTTGGTTTTTTTATTTGGTCAGAGATTCACTGATTCAATTGTATTTAAAGGTTGGAAAGAGCCATACCTTTGCTTGCAAATATCACATGGAATGTTGGTCCTTTTGGCTTTAACCTCACCACCTCCTCCAGCGAGCGTCCTCTTGCGATCCTCCCTCTTTTTTACCAGTTCAAAAGGCTTTTTAGGAAGTTCATCCTTTTCAGACTTGGTCGAGAGTTTCACGTCTTTTTTCACGCAGTGGCTCGATTTTAGAGTGGCAAGGCTTGATGAAACTGGAAATAAAAATGCAATAATTTATCTCATGTACAGACGCCAGCACATCAAGCCACCCGAAACTGTCAAATTTTCCCAATCAACCTTGAACCTAACGTTTCAGCGATAAAGTTGAAAATCTATTAAAGAAATTTGACAGATTGTAGTTGATGTGCTGGCGTCTATACGTCAAAAGTTAGCCGTAACATGCCAGCGATAATTTGCTTGATTCGTTTTCTCCTCTACCGATCATTATTAATTCTCCTGACTGTTATATTGTTTATATACCTATTTTACATCTTTGTATTAGTATTTATTCCTGTATTTTCTTAATATTGTGCAATTGTGCCCCGGAAAGCATGTCAAGCAGTTGATTTAGGGAGTCTTCGTAGATCTTTGACAGTCGTTACGGGCAGTCAGAAACCCAAACGTCAAACAACCAGTCTAAGGAAGAATTTTTACCTGGATTAATAAATTAATAATAGTAGTATCTAGATTGGGAGGCCTTTGCCCAGCAGTGGGACAATAAGGTATGTTGGGTTAAGTTCGGCGCTGGGGTAAGACCGTACGAATCAAATTTCCAGATAATTTGGCAATAGGTATTTGGCCAAGTTTACCGCAACTACTTTATAAGTCTTAATCCATACTTATATGGTAGTTGAGGTAAAGTTGGCCGAATATTGAAAATTATCTGGAAATTTGATTCGTACGGTCTTACCCCAGCGCCTAATAAAAATTAATAAAGTAAGTAACCATACAAAAACTGTCAAACGTGTGACGTCTATATAAAACGACGCCGCAATATGTTCATTAAAAAACAAAATAAAAAAAAAACGGAATTTGATCTAAGTACAGATAACGAAGTCCGTTCGGCTTTGATTGTAGTAGTGACGTATCCTGACAAGCGCGCTTGTATACGTATTACACGAAACCAGCACAGTACAATATTTCCTACAGTAGCGCGACGAATGTACTTGCGCAGAGCAACGGAGGGGAACTCGCGGGGGTCGGGCGGCGCGGGCTGCGTACCGCAAACACGCTTAGTTTGCGGTACCGAGCGCGAAGGGCAGTGTTTTTGTGTAGGTAATAATTTTATTATACTTACATAATTATTCTATAATGGTGCGCACAAACTGTTCTGTGTATGGATGTAAATCGACATCGAAATCCCAGAAGGACTTAAAGTTTCATAGATTTCCCAGCGACGAGAGGTAGGTTTTTTCATTTGTGAAGAATTTAAATTTATTATTTTTTATTAATTATTTATTAATCACAATCTCAATTTGTACAAGAATAGAATAGACAGTGACCCCCAAACTAGACATTTGCCTGTATCTTGGGTGTCAGAGTTGCGATATTGTCAATCACAGCCATGTTCATGTTTTCCTCATTCTTTTCTTATCAGACTGTTCATCCGAATGCGAATACATTACGTAGTTAAATTTTATGATAGACAATTAAGGACATCCAAAAATAAAGTGTCACGTAAATATTTAGCAGTGCATTCTAAGTAAATATATATATATGAATAAATAATTACATTAGACTTAATAATCACAATTATTTTGAATGTACATAATAATAAATGATTACATCATAATAGTTTTATTTCCCATTTGGTGACAACCCTAGCATATTTGCATGTGACAGCGTAAGTACTCTACACTGGCGGCGGCATCGCGCGACATCAAAGGCGTTGAGCTACTGTAGGAAATATTGTAATACTGTGACGACACTGAGCGCCAAAGAGTATAATAATAATACGGGAGCTGAGCCCCGATATATTAGGTACTCTATGAGCTGAGCGCTCTCGAGGTTACGCACACAAAACAATGTGCATGTGCACGCTTGACAACATTCATAGCCAAACGGACTTCGTGACATAGAACATCTGTATCTAAAATAATATTAATAACTAAAACTTATTTTTTACGATCCAACTGATTTCAAATTCACAAGACACAAATCGGGAACCATTCCGGAACTTTTGAATAGGTTTGTAAGATGTGTTTGCGAAGAACGTCAAACTCAATCGTGGAAAAAAATTTAAAGTTGGCAATGCTTATCATTATAATTTTACTGTTCATAATTCAGTAAAATATCATAGCTATTAAATACTTAAAATAAGCATTAAAAACAAAATTTCCTTTAGAAATTATTAAAAAAAATCGTAGCTTGATTCGTAAACGTCATCTTTGAACGGGAAAATAACCGAATGAACTGTCAAACAAGTAAAAAACCATTCACGGAATTATTTTCTTTTCCGAAACTATCGGAAAATTCACGGTGATTCGGAAAGGAAGAGAAATATGGCCGTAATTAAAATTTAATAATGTCTTATAGTGCCATTTTATGCAATTGTCATGATATTTAAACATAATTTGATGAACCTAACTTAAAAATGCAATTTTACAGAAGAGGTTAAGGACATCACTCGTTCAGAGGGAGATATTATTCGCATTTATGCACGCACACGAAGACTTAGCCCGGAACCAACTCACAGGCCGAAATGCAGAAAAAATAAAGCAAGTCTTGTTGAAACAGTTGGCTCAGCAGCTTAATTCGACGGGTACTGGGGTCGTAAAAACCCCAAACAAATGGCTAAAAGTAGGTAAATTCTTAATAAAAACCCGACCATGAAGATTAGCGTGGATGAATAGGGCTCACTCGACTCTTAATCGTGTCGGAATCCATGTTCTTATTCGGAAACCTACATCGTATGTATTCCGAATAATAACGTACAGACGCCAGCACATCAACCTACTACAATCTGTCAAATTTCTTTGATAGATTTTCAACTTTATCGCTAAAGTATAAGGTTCAAAGTTGATTGGGAAAATTTTACAGTTTCGGGTAGGTTGATGTGCTGGCGTCTGTACCTATTACGACACGAGAAGTCTTTCGTCGGATATTTTCCGTTCTTTCAAATGGAATGTTTTTTTTTTTATAATGATGTCTTTTTTTCTATTATAATCTAGTGCTGGCAGGATTGGAAGACAGATGTTAAGGCAAAATACTCAAGAATCAAGACTTTTGAGAATACAAAGTTCAATAAGGATGAAGAAGTTCACGTGCCGAGCCCGCTTTCCGAGTTGGAGGAAAAACTTCTACAATTTTTAGATGTCGACGTAGTAGAGGAAGATTTAAATGAACGACAGGTACGTAAAAAGGAATGTTCGACTTTTTCCCCATGAAAAACATCGAAAATTCGAAATCTCGACTCGACATGATAAAATTACGCAATAAAAATAATACCACAAAGTTCATAGAGTAAAACAGAATTTATAAAAGAAAGACTGCCAATGTGCGTTTTGTTCGCCGCGTGCATAATAATAAATGCCAATTAACAAAAAAAAAAAAAAACTCAAATATAGAACAAAGGATCTTTTGGCGCGTGACCAAAATTGAAAGTAACGCCGCCTTGCAATTTCTCAACAGCGCCCCCTGTCAATGTCATACAAGCGCCAAAAGATCCTTGGAGCACTGTACCTGTATTAAATTAACCATTCTATTTTTAATATTTTTGCAGAAACGGGTGTCATTCTCTCAGCGAGAACTGATGTTAGAAATTATGGAGGCACACAAAGAAGTGGCCCTAAACCTACTACTCGGCCCGGATCGAACAGCAAATAAAAGAGTCTTGTTAAATGAGTTAGCCGAGGAACTTAATGCGTTGGGGCCTGCTATTAAGACACCGGAGAGATGGTTCAAAGTAGGTAGCTGTTAATTTAATTTATTACTATCCAGAGTAATAGCTTAATAGACTTACAACGTAAATGCCAGTCATTTTAACTCAACAACGTTCATTGCGTTATTAACATAGTTTAGCAGACGAATTTTTCAAACATATGAAGCAATGTATTAGCAAATTAATTTTTGTATTTACAAATAAAAATCTTGTTTTCCTTTTAGTGTTGGCAGGATTGGAAGTCAGATGTTAAGGCAAAAGACCTCAAAATCAAGATATTTAACCAAAAAAAGGCCAATACAGATGATGATGTAACCCCTCCATGCCCACTTTCTTACCTGGAGGAAAAGCTGCTAAAATTCCTTAATGGGGACCAAGTTGAATATAAAGTTAAAGTAGTAAATGAAGCAGAGATACCGAAAGATGTAAGCAAAAGCAGACTAAACTATATATATGGTTGGTGGTGTGGTTGTGTGTGGTTTTTATCTAGGTGTATGTTTGTTTATTTTTTTTACTGTTTCTTTGTCTGCTTAAATACATACGTATGACAAAAAAACACATAGCACTGTCTCATTCTTATGTGTGTATTTATTAGTCCGACTACAGCCGTCTTCACTTAGGTATTTAGAGTGTTGCCTCCACTTTTATCTATAAGCTTCTTGCGTTCGACACGCACGCCAAGTGCTTAATGTTGCCAATTTGAAATAAAGTATTATTATTTTTATCATATTTGCAGAAAAGGGCATCACTTGCACAGCGAGAAATGATGTTCGCATTTATGCAGGCACACGAGGATTTAGGGAAAAACCAAATAACAGGCCCAAATGCAACGAAAATGAAAAAAGTCTTGTTAAATAAGTTGACAAAGCAACTTAATGCGTCGGGGCCCGCTACCAAGTCGCCGGAAAAATGGCTCAGAGTACGTATTTCCATCATGTATTATCCTGTAACACGGAGCAAGGAACAATGAAACACAAACTATTTCAATTCAGCACTAGTTTCTTGACCGGGGCATCGTAGAAATCAGCTGTTTCCAATTAAAATGTACCAAAAATTTCAATGCTGGTGGGTCTACAACCATTTACTGAATTCTTGGTAACCGTTTGTGCGTCGGTCGATGAACCTTACACCGTCTGTATAATTGCGCTGCGTGACGTTCAGTTGACAAAATAATGGTCCAGCGGCAACGGTCATTTTTTTTATGGCATCTCGCAGTTCATCCTATGAGGATGTCTACTGCTTAATAGGAGGACTTGCCTGTGGATGCACGGTAACGATCCCAACTTACGAGTTATTAATAGGTCGTTGGTTCGTACCCAGGCAGGCATGCACCGGACTTTAAGCAATTTATTAAAGTAGAGGGGCTATTTTTTAAATAGATTATCTGTATGGTCTAAAGGTGGTGAGACGATGTGATAATGTTAGCAGGGCCAACATGGCCAGAGATCGCACAAGACGGAGGTTTGAAAGGATCAAGGGGAACGCCTTTGCCCAGCTGTGGCACAAAATATAAGCTAACAAATAAAAAAACCTATACGGTCTACTTTTTACAAAATTAAAAGAATAGACAGATACTCTTTATTATGTACAGAGGCCAGCACATCAAGTTACCCCAATCGGTCAATTTTTTTTTATAGATTTTCAACTTTATTACAAAGGAATAAGGTTCATATTCAATTGGGAAAATTTGACAGATTGAGGTAACTTGATGTGCTGGCCTCTGTACTACATTATGGATTCAAGATATAAATTTAGAATTTTTACAAGGGCATTAGTATGTGCTAATTATGATATTATTAATATTATGATCATCCTCTTATTTCAGTGCTGGCAAGATTGGAAGTCAGACACTAAGGCAAAATGGCAAAAACTCAACAATTTCAAACAAACAGAGGCCATCATGCATGATTATGTTCGTAGCCCTTGCCCACTTACCCCAATGGAGCAAAAAATCGTTGATTTTCTTGGTTTTGGCAAAATTGAGGGTACAGATGAATCAGAGGTAAGCAAAGACATTGCTTTAATCCGATAAGGCTCTCTATGAACGTGGTTAATAAGAGAACTATAGTTGTACAAGGATCTTTTGAAGTGAGGCCAAAATCGGCACATGTTTACCAACAGCGCCCTCCTGTCAATGTCATTCAAGTGTCAAAATATTTTTTTGCTGTGTAACATGAACTAAGCTGGATTTTGACAGATGTTTGACATCTCTCAGTAAATGATACTAGTTCTCTTTTTTTATTACCTTGTCCGATTAAATGTTTGAGATTTTTATAAACATTAGCCATTGATATTAAAAAAAAAAACATGAAAAATCTTGATTTGCGTTGATAAATCACTGGATATATTATTATTATTATGCGACGTGCACAATTTCTTTAATTCATATGAGTTTTCTTATGGAAATCTATTATAACCGTAAAATCATGACGTACACATGGCTAGACATCAAGCTATACATTTCCAGTTTTAGCTGACCTCGCATTGTATAGGTTTTTCGTACAATCAGAATTCAGCTTATACTGTTTATGTATAACTTGATGTGTAGCCGTGTGTACACCTATATTCTCAATGTCAAGTCGAGTATATTGACAAAATGTTGACAAGCACCACACAGTAAAATGTCAGTTGAATTCTATAAATTAACGTGGATGCACTGCTTTTCAAAAAGGCGAAAAAACTTCTGTCGAATCCAAAACATTTCATGTTGTGTTTTTCACCACGTTCACTTAGATCCGTGTCACACTGTAAAGTTAACACTGTGTTTCATTCGAGACACGCTAAGTCACAAAATAACAACTGCAATATACTCTTTTGATTGAAAAAAACATCTAAACTCAATAAAAAAATGAAAATTCTATTTCTAAATATGTATATTCTCGATTACGCCGCAAAAGAATCGATAGAAACGAAACGCATTCATAGACAGTAGAGATTTTAAAACCTTCGACTCGACATCACTCGTGATGACTCATTACGTGCGACATTTTATCTACAAATTATGTCGTATTCTAGTTTCCAATGTCGAATTTCGACATTAAGTATATTGTGATTTTTGATTTATGTGTTTGTGTTGTGTTATAGAAACTTTGTCCTGTAGTATGACAATAGACATACGGGTTCGAGATTATCTCTAAAATCGACATTAGCTATTTCACAAAAAAAAAAAGATTAAAAAGACTTCTAAATATTATTTATTAAATTTAAAAACATAAAAAAGAGGATGTAAAAGAATCCATCTTTCTTATTGGAAAAAGTGGAAAAAAAAAATGATTTCGCTCACATTAGGCGGGAAATAAAAAAAATAAATAAGTGTGTTGAACATCAAAAAAGGAACACATACATTGGAAAAGTCGTTCTCCAATTATAAGCGTACTTACATACTCAGAGAATTGTTCTGTTGAAATAATATCGTATTATTTATTTATGAGTGTGCCTAACCCAACACCAGTTGGGAACACCCAACTATGCTTCCTGTCTAACCGGATGCAAGTAACTGCTAAATACCAGTATTTTACATGGAGCGACTGCCTATCTGACCTCCACAAAGTCCACAACCCAGTAACAGGGTACGAGTGTTAAATACAGCTAAAAACCATATCTAAAAATAATAATGGAGGCGCTAAAGCAAAAGAAAGTCTACCCGTCGGTTCAGCAGAAGCTGCGTCTTCAAGAACTCGTTCAAGCCGACTTAGAACTGCGCTATGCAAAATTCACAGACACTTTCACTAAAAAAGAGTCTGAGAGACGCTGGAAGGCTATTGGAGATAAATTGAACAGCATGCCCGGCTGTATCAAGTCTTGGAGTGGATGGCGGAAAGTAAACAAATATGTTTTTATTTTACTTAGCTATATTATTCATTGAGATACGAAGCATGGAGATATTCTACTATAGAAATAATAGTTATACAAATAATCTATCATATCGACACACACATGTCAAAAAGCGTTCTGTTTCTTTTTAACTAATCAAGAGCTGCATATGAAAAAGAGAGACATCTATATGTTTGTCAAGTACTAAAAGCAACACTTTTGTGTGGCGTCTAAATCATGTCTATGCGTGACCGGTCGCCATGTTGAGTGCCGAGTTTTATGAATTGGTTTGTGGTAGATGTGCTGTCAAACGGTTGATTGTTAAAAAATATTTTTGTTGTACAGACGCCAGCACATCAACCTACCCGAAACTGTCACATATTCCCAATCAACTTTGAACCTTATGCTTTAGCGATAAAGTTGAAAATCTATCAAAGAAATTTGACAGATTGTAGTAGGTTGATGTGCTGGCGTCTGTACGTCTAGAAACTAGGTATTTTGGAGTCCATTAATAAGAAAAACATGTCCTCGTGTTGTCTAAAACAGTGTGGTGCGAGAAAAAACAAAAACAATCTTACGAAAGCCGGCCATCTTAAGTGCCCGATTTTTTGTACGTATACACGCAATTTTGTTGGTATGCCCAATCCTTATTAAGTCATCATATTAATACACTAGCGCTGTCTCGCACGGTTTTTACCACATATATAGATAGACCTAGATAACTAAAGGCCTATTCAAACCTAAGCGGTATTCCTCTGCCCAGAGGACACGGTGGAGCACACGGTGGAGGTCTGTCTCGCTTGGGCAGAGCACCGCCGTGTCCTCGTAGAGGCGATCGGCAGCGGCGGCGACCTCTCGCGCCCGGCCCTGGTCCAAGCCATGGTCCGGAGCGAGAGGGAGTGGGAGGCAGTCACCTCCTTCTGCGAAGCAGTCATGCTAGCGAAGGAGGTGGCGGGATGGGCGAGGGAGAGAGCGGAGAGAGCCGCCCGTCCCAGCCGCCGCGGTAGACGCCCCGGGCGTCGGGAGCCGCGTGACGACTCCCGGCCACCGTAGGCGCGGGCCTGCGGACGGCGAGTAATGGGTAGCTCGCCGTCCGATCAGGACCAGGCCCGTGCCGGACGGCTCGTATGTGTTCCATGCGCGCCTCAAAGAGATGTCAGCAGATAAGGAGGGGCCCGTCAGGGCCGAAGCCTGCCGGGGCAGCGGGATTGTCCGAAAGGGTTACCGTTGCCCCGGAATATAAAGGGCTAAGGAAGGAACACGGATGGGTTTTAGTCAGTAAGAGTCTGACACTCCCTTCCGCTCCACCCAGAGCGGGAGGGGTCATTTGAAGATTTCCCATCCTTAAAAAAAAAAAAAGCGGTATTCCTCTTCACGCTGAATCGATTTAGATGAAGAGTCCCGAGGATAGTTTTTATCCCGATATTCCCACGAGATCGACACTTATGCGGGTGAAACCGCAGGGCACTGCTTGTGCTATAATATGCTCTAGGTATGCCAGGCTACATATCTTCAATCCTCTCTTTGTGAAGTCTACGCCATCTGTTTGTCGCACCTTTTTTACTGAAATTGTCAGTTGAAATATAGCAGGATACGTGTAAATACCTTATATAAGACGCCAGCACATCAAGCTACCCGAAACAGTCAAATTTTCCCAATCAACTTTGAACCTAATGCTTTAGCGATAAAGTTGAAAATCTATTAAAGAAATATTATAATACCCCCCACATTTTACCCGTAGAATATATTATATTGCCTTTTTTTTCAGACGTGGCAAGACAAAAAAAGCATAATGAAGAAGCGAGCATTGACTAACCCAGAACAAGCTGCAGACTTCCCAGCTATACTGCCACCGACTCAAACAAATATGACTGTCCCGGAGACACCTGCACCAGGCCCTTCTAGTACTCAAGAGTCCGGAGTGACTATTGAAGGTAATTTAGATCCCAAAACGGTAAAGGAAAACATCGTGAGCGCCCCGTATTTCTTACCATGAGTCTTAGGCCCACAGAACATAATACTCAGAGGAGCTTAGGCCGCATTCCGAATTGGCTATAATCGCTCACAGCACTCAAATCGTCTCACATGCGTTCCGAATTAGATATTACGATTATGACAGCTGAGAGCTGTCAAAAATTCGAAACGCTCGTGAACGCGCATACAGTGCTTACTCAATGTCTAAACGATATTACTGCAGTATTTCTTTGTATAAACACCACATTTCTTCAGTTCTTCTTCTTTGCTTAGATGGCGACTGTCAGCCAGAAACTTAATTTTGAAAATGCCACGTTAGTTTAATTTAAAGATATGATGCAATTCAAAAGAAAACACACACTGACACATACTCATCCTCACACACACATACACTGTCATTTTTGACAGCGCTCACGGTGATATAATTACAACAAGGCATGGTCGGCGTTATCGTAAGATGGCGCATGTCATGACGTCATCTATGACGATTCACGGGACATCGTTATCGCGCTCACGTTGATTCGGTACGGGTTTCAGCACGCTCAAATCGATTACATCGATTATTTTCCCAATTCGGAACGCATCCTTAGATAGCCACGCACTTCCGACTTCGGTCAATTTCGACTATAGTCGGACTTTTAAACTGCAGTAAAATTGGCGTCTTAGTTATGTTCTTTCGCGGCCATCAACTAAATCTTGTTTTTCTAGTAGGTATAGTATAGAATAGTGTAACAAACGAAACTTATTTGACATGCATATCTCTAAACGCAGTCCGAAATGAGTTATTAAGAAGTGTCATTTTACTGCAGCTAATTAAAAGTCGGAGTACCTATAGGGTTTTAGATAGGCACCATGCCTACGCGCGTAGTTGGTAGAGATACGCCAAGTCTATACTATCTAAAATTTCACATAAGTACGTAGTCAACCAATCTGCCTCAGCCTTTTCCCCACTTTGTTGGGGTCGGCTTTCAATCTAACCGACTTCCTAATTGCGTAAATCACTATCAATCACAATCTGAATCATTTTGAAAGACATTGCTTATCCATTGCTTCATAAAATATGTTCGAAACATTTGTCTGCTCAACAACGTAGGTAAACAATGCAATGAATGTCTTTGAACCTTGTATATAGTTATCTGTGCTTTGAACTGTCAAAATGCTACTGATAATGTGTTACGCAATATTATCCTTCTGACCTTTTTTTTAAGATTATTATTAAGTGTATTTTTATGTGTTGCAGACATCTTTCAAGCAAGTGGTTCTACAGTAAAAGTGGAGCTGGATAACCTAGACACCTCCGATTCTGATGATCCCCTGAACTTTGAAGAGTATTTGGTATCTAATCCAGCTACTCCTGAGCCAGAACCGGAACCAGAAATCGAGCAGCCAAGTTAGTACCTATTTAGATACGAGTAGCAAACGCGCGGAGTACTTAAACATAACGTAAATTCGAACGATTACAAAATTTAAAACGCTCGTTCCGCACAGAACATTACTTCTTTATATATACTTTATTGTACAGTCAACAAAAGAGATAAGCGTGCAGGATCGTCGGATATAGTTAAAGTTTAGTAAGAAACCGATGGATGTTCTCGAATGAAATTAATTTGTATTAATAGAAAACAAACAGCTCATTTAGCAAATTAAATTTCAGTCGACAACATCCATCGGTTTTTTACAAAACTTCAACTATATCCGACGATCCTGCATACTTATCTCTTTTGCTGACTGTACATCAGAAAATACATAACAAAAAATACTATTATTAATACAAAACATACAGTGGGCGGGCTTATCGTTTTCTGCGATTTCAGCCAGGCAATCTTGGAATGGACAGTGATTGCGAGGATATCAAAAATGGGATGGGGTACTTACCAAGTTCTAAGACTTTATTCATATCCATTGATGTGTATTAAATTAGGAAGATTGGCCACTCACTAACAACACGTAAACATTAAATGGACTAGAAACACTTACATCTAAACACACCCACACAACCACATTTCCCGATGTCGTGCGTCATGTGCTCAACAGCCGAAATACAGAGACATATTACGCGGGCTGTAGCGGGAACGAGATGGCAATAATTGTCACTGTTACGTACCCATGCCACTTGCGCTGCCGCTTGCGCTGACATAGACAAGGACAGAGATAGGAGCCGGCGCTGTTGTGCAAGCGAAAACGCGTTAGCCGCCGAATCGTGGCCGAATGTTTACGATTATGAATGGCATGTGGCGCCCTCATCGTTGGTTTGGTTATTTATTTTATTTTAGAATGAAAATGCATAAAATAAGCCCGTTAAGTTGTGCTTCACAAGATTATACGTTAATATTATTTTAAACGGTAGTTTTACATTGTTTAGTTTTATTATAATCATTAAAACGGAAAATAGTGGCCATTATACTGTTAGTAATAACATTAACGTATAATCTTGTGGAGCACCAAAATAAAGTGGAGCAAGTATGACCGGTTGCCCCACAAGTCGGTTATTGTTGATGAGAGCATAGAAAATACACGAGCATACCAATAGCATAGAACGTACACGCCTTTACGCAGAATTTTTAACGATGATCGTTTCACACCGATTCCAGTCGGTTGTTGTCGTATAAAATCGGTCACCGACAAAAATCGGCCGTCCGATCTATTTTTGCTTTGAAAGACTCCCGTTTTCGTAAACCTAGTTCCAAAAATTTAACAGCCGTTTACAACATTACTATAAACATTTTATTTTTACAGGAAAAACAGCTAGAGACAGATCAAGAAGACGTTTCAGAAGAGTGTCGCGAAGACCTTTAACTCACTCTAGGCTAGACGTTATAAACCATATAACGGTGAACGAAGTAAAGAAGGCTTTAATACAGAAGAACGAAATCAAAAAGCAGTTCTATGAGCAGTATATGGCGGAGATACGGAAGCAAACCCAAGCTCTTGTTAGTATAGCAAAGAGTTTGGCGAATAATAGATAAATAAGGGCCACAGTTATGTTAGCCAGCGACTTTGAAATCCGGCCTTCTGGCGTTTGTCCACCGCAGCCGTTACCGGGACGTCACCAAGAAACGAGATTTACACCTGTATTCACAAATATACTTGTCTACGTAAAGTAGGAATACTATGCGAAATAAGGAGGCATTTCTCAATGCGTTCCATAAGAATCACTCAGGACTTTTCTTTTACATTAATTTAAGGAAAGAGCTAAATTTTTGTTTTTTTTTTTAACATTATTTTCAGGTTTGTCTTAGAGCCGTGTTGCTAAGATTATTTCTTTTGTAAAACCGGCTGTAGGTAGGTGTACAGCTCAGTCATACATTCGTTAAGCTTATTTAAGATTAGCATCAAAACTTACAGAAGTTGAATTCCGCAAGCAAATCTTAACAAGAAAAGAGAGCTTACCGCGATTTTTTACACGATAAGAATTGCAAGTTCTGCAAATGTTGCTTATGTAAATTTCACATTAGATATGTTTTTAAAATACACTCGGATTCTGAAAGTTTAAATGAAATCTGCTGTTAAATCTCATATGAACTTTATGACTGGTTGTATTTTAGATTCTTCATCAACTTATTAAAACAGATGACAGCTTAGGAGATTTCACAACAGATCTTCTAATCAAAGACTGGATCTCGACCAGAATCCGAGAGTTAATAGGAAAAGTATAGATTAAATAAGAAATTGTTATAAAATAATAAAGATTTCCATTCTGTTATAATGAATATTTTGTTAAAATGCCAAAGGAGGTAGGTACAGCCCGATTCAAACTTAATGGCGGCTCTGAAGTGTGCTACTCGCTGCGCAGTACCTCACCCCTCATCCTCGCTGACAGGTGAATTTGTTAGTGTGCAGCGACTCCCCCTCATATGCAGCCGCCATAAAGTTTGAATCAGGCACAGTACGGAAACGTCAAGTTACGGGCTATGACTAATCCGTATCACCAACACACGGTCGTCCGACCTAAGACTAAAGGACACCACGATTTGACAGTTATCCCTACTCCCGCGATAAATCCCGATGTGTTTTTACCCGTCCGAATAAGTTAATTAATCGGGTGTAGGGTTCACTCCGAAGACAAGCACTACTATCGGACGGGCACGTAGGCCGTATCTTCGTTGACGGACTAAGAGAGTAGACACTGCTGCACTGTTGCGACGATTTGGTGCTCTGTGAGCCAGATGATGCTAAAATTTGCTTGTTTTGTCCGCTTAACAGTCGGAGACAGAATAATAATTGTTATTGTCTAATGTGATACGTCGAAGAAGCGCAGAAGATTGGTTACCTATTAATAAATAGTTAAATACATTTTTTTAACAGTCAATTTTTATTTGTATTTACCCTGATAGGACAAATACTGCAGTAGAATCATTAGAATGTTTAAAGTCGTATGGACAATGTATGTGTAGTTTTGATAAAAAGAGGTACAGCCTCAAACTTTATGGCGGCTCTGAAGTGTGTTACTCGCTGCGCGTAGTACCTCACCCTTCAACCCCGCTCACACGTAAGTTTGTTACTGCGCAGCGATTCACCTCATGTTCCGTGCCACTGCTACAAAGTTTTAATCAAGCTGTACCTACTGTCACTCATTTTCAGAAAATCATTGAAGCTATGCATGAGCTAACGCTTTAGCGCTTTATGACGCCACTCCACAGTAGCTCACCGCTAAACTACGCATGTGTACTTTAGCTTCACTTTGTAAGAAAATGTAGACGGTATCGTCCACTGCGACCCACGACCACGCTAAGTACGGGTGCGTGGCTGACAAACAAATGAACCGCCACCGTAAACCTCTCCATGCACATCCTACATAGCAGACTAGCAGTGGACGGTAGACTAGAGTTGGTCTTGAATTTTATTTCACCGGTAAGAGTTATATTAGTTAAGGCACCTTAGGCTGCCCGCACACGTCCTACAAAAAGTCGGTCTAAATAATATAGGGCGAAATAACCTGACCGATTGTAGGACCTGCAAAAAGTATGCCGTGTGCGAGCGCGCTTATACTTAAAATACTTACGGTCGCTACCCGGGTTGTCAAATGCCGCGTGGACGAGTGCACGAAACCGCTCCGTGGTCCTCAATGCGCGAACACACCACTCGCATATCATGCAGTCTGATGGAGTTACCTGATCAAAACAGAACTCTTTGAACGACAAAATTATTGACAGACAGTAAGACAGTCCCCAACGCCCGCCCTTCAGAACTTCTTAGTACTTCAGCTGGGAAAAAGAAGTTGAAAAAAACATTTTTCTTTTGCTGTTGGGCTCGCTCTTGATCTCTATATCAAGAGCGACCCCATTCAGCAATAAAAAAACCTCATCCATCGCTTTCCATCAGGCGTCATCGATCACGCCTGATGAAAAGCGATAGATGAGGTCTGCTGATGGAACGAGCGTACCCAGAAGATGCCTAAGGCACTGAAACTCCCACGGTCTGACACGAAATCAATCATCACGAAAGACAACATAACTTACACCTCCACAATCATGTGTGTACGGAAGGTATAACAGCTCTTCCTGACTACATTTAACTGATAAATTATGGAATACATTACGGCCGACAAGAGAATGCGTTATTGACACTTGTCAGTTTCATACAAACGAATACTTGTTTTGCGAATTTGATCTTTAGTAGCTCCTACAATAGTAGCACTGACAGGTGTCAGGGACGCATTCTCGCAACGGCCAAACTGGAGTACTTAGATATAAGACCATAATTTTTAACTTTAGGGCAGGCAGCTGGGCACGCCTATGTAAACATCACAATGATGTGTCCTGGAACGTCTACCCAGAAAGGGCTAGCAGCGAACGGAAAAAGACTTTCTAAGGGGAACCGGTTCAATTCAGAGCCAGTTTGTGATTGGGAAACTGAAAGGAATTGTGTGATCCGATTTTCGTCGAATACTACTACTACACAAATGAACCTGTACTATCACAAAAATTTACATTATCGGTCGATATTTAATCCAACAAAAATTAGTCACCAAGATAAATCGGCCACCGACAAAAAACGGCCTGCTATAAACAACCTAAACCGACTTTGTCTCTTACCTTAACTCCAAAACAGTCAGTAAGAAGGTGGTCATATCTTTCTTCGACCCCCTCCCAAACATAAGTGTCTCCGAAGTAACGCAGGTTATTGTCTCCGCCACAGAGGCGGCAGCAGCGCCCTGGAACCCCATCACCATCGCCGGATGCATTCGCGTGGATTTGGTGGGGATCCTAGATCAAATTGCTGATTAGATGGTCCATGGTCAGAGATCGCTTAGAATCAAGTTTGGAACGAAAAAGGGGAGGCCTTTGTCTAGCATTGGGACAGAACGAAGGCTAACAAAAAAAAAAAAAAATTGGCTCATGAACATAATCAGCCTATAATGTGAAAGTGGAACGGTATCCACCACGTGGGCCGAGTGCGTAGTGGTTAGATGGCCCATTTTTGCAAATCCTTGACGTGAAATATTAATTTACATGATCGAAGTTCATGTTCTTTTTTATGTTTTTGCATGGCAAACAAGCTGACGGCCCACCTGAGGACCATTATACGCACGACTACACATCAAGCAACACAAAACCAGTACCTAACCCCAGTAACTTCTGATTGTATGAAAAACCTATACCTACAATGCGAGGTCAGCTAGCACTGGAAATGTATGTATGTGTGTGTGTTTGTGTGTATGTAATTTATGTAAAGGCTTGATGTGTAGCCGTGTGTACACAACTACACCCAAGTTTTTCTTGCCGTGATAAACTACGGTTTTGTCGCAGTCTGTAAGCACGGTCGTCAGTGTTTTATGGATCCCTATGGAAGTTTGTTGCCGTGTCATCAACACGGCAACGCATAGTACCTAGTATTTCCCCGGACAAAGCGCCGGCTTTTCGGCGGCCTATCGCAGTCCGATCCTCGACTTAGGCCTCCGTAACACTTTATTATAGTGTTCTTTCATAATTTTGAATTTACCAGAACAAAAATGGGCAAAAGTCAGCAGGCATTGGTGACCGATGACCTACAAGTAAACATAACTAAATGCGTATGAAGGGACGGTACTTACATCGTTGAACAATTCATGTAATTTTTGAGACGTATACAAGACATTCATTTTAGGCTTACGTCTAGGAAATACAGGTCGGAAAAAAATGGTGGTAAAGTATTTGAAATAAACACATAATTTTGCCAACTTTTGACTGTAATTTAAGCACTACTCTAGAAAATAAAACACTTTTAATAAATCGCCAACCATTGTTCAGCAACTTAATTCAAATATGGCTCCATTTTTAAAAAGTCATGTGACACGTTCACAATAATGAAATGTTGCCAAGTACTTCAAATAAAGGCACGGCATTATGATAAAAAGTTTGTTCAACAGCAGCGAATGGAATGGAACGTCCATCATTCGTTTTCGATGCGTTTTCGTGACTTTTGACAATTTGCCACAGAGTACTTTTTGATAGACTGACAATTTGCTGTCAGTTGGTCAATTTGTCATCAACGGGCGCGTTCCGAATTGAGGAAATAATTGATGTAATCGATTTGAGCGTGCTAAAACCCGTACCGAATTGGCGTGAGCGCGATAACGATGTCCCGTGAATCGTCATAGATGACGTCATGGCATGCGCCATCTTGCGATAACGCCGACCATGCCTCGTATCAATATCACCGTGAGCGCTGTCAAAAATGACAGTGTGTGTGTGTGTGAGGATGAGGATGTGTCAGTGTGTGTTTTGTTTTGAGCTGCACCATATCTTTTTAATAACGTGGCATTTTCGAAATTGTGCTTCTGGCTGACAGTCGCCACCTAAACAAAGAAAAGGAAGAAACGTGTGGTGTTTTTATGAAGAAATACTGCTGTAATATCTTTTTGACACCGAGTAAGCACTGTGAGCGCGCTAACGAGTGTTCCGAATTGTTGACAGCTCTCAGCTGTCATAATCGTGATATCCATTATGGAACGCATGTGAGACGATTTGAGTGCTGTGAGCGATATTGGCCAATTCGGAAGGCGGCCAACATACTATACAAAGGGCGCGTTCCGAATTGAGGACATAATCGATGTAATCGATTTGAGCGTGCTAAAACCCGTACCGAATTGGCGTGAGCGCGATAACGATGTCCCGTGAATCGTCATAGATGACGTCATGGCATGCGCCATCTTGCGATAACGCCGACCATGCCTCGTACAAATATCACCGTGAGCGCTGTCAAAAATGACAGTGTGTGTGTGTGTGAGGATGAGGATGTGTCAGTGTGTGTTTTGTTTTGAGTTGCACCATATCTTTTTAATAACGTGGCATTTTCGAAATTGTGCTTCTGGCTGACAGTCGCCACATAAACAAAGAAAAGGAAGAAACGTGTGGTGTTTTTATGAAGAAATACTGCTGTAATATCTTTTTGACACCGAGTAAGCACTGTGAGCGCGCTAACGAGTGTTCCGAATTGTTGACAGCTCTCAGCTGTCATAATCGTGATATCCATTATGGAACGCATGTGAGACGATTTGAGTGCTGTGAGCGATATTTGGCCAATTCGGAAAGCGGCCCGAGTAAGCACTGTGAGCGCGCTAACGAGTGTTCCGAATTGTTGACAGCTCTCAGCTGTCATAATCGTGATATCCGTTATGGAACGCATGTGAGACGATTTGAGTGCTGTGAGCGATATTGGCCAATTCGGAAGGCGGCCAAAAGTACTCTGTGGTCATCAACGCTACTTGCAAGTTGTTTACAAAAATATTGTGTTACCAATTATATCGCTTCAATTCTATAGAAAAAGCAGTAAAATCTGTGATTTCTAGCAAATAAATATCTTACAAACTATAAAATGTTAAGTCACCACCGAAGAATTAACTAAACCAAAACAAAAGATTACCACTGAGTAACCTCCAAAAAAATTATCAAAAATGGGTGGAAAAGCAGAGAAAGGTACTCCAAAGTACATCGCAAACAAGATCAAAGCTAAAGGCTTGCAGAAACTGCGATGGTACTGCCAAATGTGTCAGAAACAGTGTCGAGATGAGAATGGTTTTAAATGTCATACTATGTCGGAGTCCCATCAAAGGCAGCTCCTATTATTCGCTGATAAT
Source organism: Gortyna flavago (assembly GCA_963669345.1). Lineage (NCBI taxonomy): Eukaryota > Metazoa > Arthropoda > Insecta > Lepidoptera > Noctuidae > Gortyna > Gortyna flavago. Next base: position 1,531,046 of record OY770155.1, on the reverse strand, counting down.
GCCAATAAGTACATCGACGAGTTCTCCAAGGAGTTTGCTGATGGATATTTGGAACTCCTTCATCGTCAGTTTGGCACTAAAAGAGTTAATGCCAATAAGGTGTACCAGGAGTATATTTCTCATAGGTAAGTTGGTTTTTGATATTATTTTGTTGTCTTAGAATGTAATGGACTATTTTGTCCGCTTATAGAGATGTTATAAGAGATAGCTTATTCTTATTTATTAATTTCCAAACAACTTTTACATTGTATTGAAAATGTTAAACACTACAAATCCAAAAACAAAAAGGTACTGATTACAGAATAAGTAAGGGGTCCCATGAGGTAATATGCTCTAAATCTACCTACATGCCCATTTCTTTGTATTTTTTAAAGAATCAAGGAATTGCAGATTTTTTTCAGATACTTAAGTACTGTTTTCTTGTAAAAACTAGCAAAAAGCTTTTTTATTTTTTCATGTAAATCTTGAATACAAGTAATACAACTGATTTATTATGAAGACTTTTTTAAACCCAATCGCACTAAGTTTGTCGGCCATGGAATGCGCACCCCATCCCTCAATTGGCCTACCGCACTGCCAAATCAATCTCAGTACCGAAATCAATTTCATTGCAAGCGCTTGTAATTATTACTTACTAGCTGCGCCCCGCGGTTTCACCTGCATAAGTGTCGATCCCGTGTAAATATCGGGATAAAAAGTAGCCTATATGTTAATCTAGGGTGTCAGCTACCTCTATACAAAATTTTATAAAAATTGCTCCAGCCATTTGAGCATGAAGGAGTAACAATTATATAAAGACACACACACACACACACACACACACACTCACAAACTTACGCCTATATAATATTAGTGTGATTCGGCATCTTAATATTCTTCAGTTTACTCATGATATTTATTAGTTATGCTAACAGTCAGCGGTAAACTTATTGCAAACGGGTTGCACTTTCTTCACTTCTAACAGCCAAACCCAATTTTACCTATCTATCACCGGTTTTGGCATACTGGAGGTAGAAAAACCCATTTATCTCTGGTTTTAACGTTCCAATAATCTATATCAGTAGCAATCGATCAATACGTTATTGCGTTCAGCTGAAAAATTGCCATGACATGCAGTGGACTAAAATGGTGATCTCGCCATTATTACGTATGACACTCATAAGGCATTTTAACTTTAATATAAGAACTTAACCTAGGAGCGGCTTGTGGCTAAGTAATATCAGCCGCACGGGTCGATCGATCAGGTTAAGGTACGCTTGTCGCGGTTGGTCCGTGGATGGGTGACCATCTTTACATACCAAGACCCCTCTGTGCCTCGGAAAGCACGTTAAGCTTTTGGTCCCGGCAGTCATTTGTGGATCTTTAAGAGTCGTTATGGGTCATCAGAAGCCCGAAAATCTGACATACAGTCTTACCAAGGGGTATCGTATTATCCAGTAACTGGGTTGTGGAGGTCAGATAGCGATAGGCAGTCGGACCATGTAAAATACTGGTACTCAGCTGCATCCGGTTAGACTGGAAGCCGACCCCAACGTAGTTGGGAAAAGGCTAGGCAGATGATGATAAGACCTTAACCTAAATTTAACATATTAGTACTACTTCCCTTTCCTATTTCTAAAGCTCAATTTCCATTCCAGAGATCATCTCCACATGAACGCTACTCAATGGGAGACTCTCACGGAGTTCGTCAAATGGCTGGGTCGTGAAGGGAAGTGTGTAGTCGACGAGACCGAGAAGGGATGGTTTGTGGCATATATTGATAGAGATCCGGCTGCTATTGCTGCGCTGGAGGCTAAGGCTAAGAAAGAGAAGATGGATAAGGATGATCAGGTAAACAGCTTGAGTTTAAATTAAACTCTAACTTAAAGCACTCATTTCAATATTAAACAAATTAAAGGCACTTTTGAATTTTCAAGGAGTTAGAAAGCCAATTCCGGTAATTAAAAATGTTCAAAATCTAGTTGCAATCTCATTTCAGTGACAATCAATGTCAAAAAATTTAGGGAAATTACGGGTATTTTTGACATATTGAGACTCATACAGAGATATCAGAAATAATTTTTACTGACTTAAAAAAAATGAGGTTATCAATTTCGACACGTATGTATGTAATATTATTGGAACTGCAATATATTCACATATGACAATCTACTGAGCTTCCAAAAAAATATACAAAATTTTATAGATGTATGTGTATGTATGTATGTTTGTCTACGCATTTCTCTGCAACTACATTTTAATCGGATCGTGACCGTTTTTTTTTATTGGCTTACATTTAATTCAGCTTAGGGAACAGTGCAAGTTTCATCAAAATCGATTCATTAATTTTCAAGATATGGATTAATACGTGTAAGTGTGACGGCCTGGCTTATTGATACGAGCTATGGGTGTAGTGTCAAAGGGAAAACATCTCAAAACCTTAGTCAAATTCTAGTGCAAAACTCAAAATTATGAAATAACTTTAATTTCTGATGTTCTAAGTCAATGCAATCAAAAGATACGGGCGTTTATGTTCCGTTTATGCCGTATATTTTGACACTCGCAAGGGAATCAAAACCTATAGAGTACTTCCCGTTGACCTAGAATCATGAAATTTGGCAAGAAGCACAAGTACACAAGTAAAGTAAAAAATCTGAAAACCGTAAATTTGTAGTTACATACCTACAAATTTGTACGGAACCCTCGGTGCGCGAGTCCGACTCGCACTTTACCGGTCTTTTTTACTTTCCAAGGGGACCCCAAATTATTGTGTGCCCAAGGGCCCCGGCCTGCCCTAAGACGGCGTTGCATATTGCTAATCTATGTGTATAGTTTCCGGCCTGCCACTCATCATCCGTTTAAGTTTGTTTCGGCATTTCTTCTCTCTCAGGGATCAGTAAGCTTGACAATAGATTAGAATAATTTATTTCAAATAATTAAAATCCATATCTTGTTAATATCTTGTTAGTATGTAACAGCAGATTTTTTTTTTCGTGACTTCAGAGTTGGTCCCATAGTGAAAGTAGTTCATATTCATGGGTAGAACGCCCTCTAAAAATTTGTATGGTGATAAAAAAATCTTCCTGTATATTAGCAACAATATTACTTAGCTTACAATTATTATTTTTTTATTTATTTATTAATTATGTTAGTACTTATACTGTAGACTACTTATACAAAACCATTCACTACCCTTACCCTCTGTTTTTGTATGGGGCAGTCAAATCGAGCAGCAATGACTTCCAGAAAAATCTTCTTCTTTCTTGCAATGCCAGCGCCATCTAGTTTTAAAATATTAACCAAAAACTTTACATGTAAAAGTGTCTTTAAACTTCACTTACAGAAATAAACAATCATTTCATTTAATCACATTTCTTCATCAGCATAATTTATTTTGTCCCACAGGAGAGAATGCTGGACTTCATTCAGAAACAAGTGGAACGTGGAAAGAAGCAGACCTCAGAGGAGGGACCTTCTTACTCTGAGTTCAAACGCGAGAGCAGTCAGGAAAAAGTTGTGCTGAGTTTGAAGAGGAAGGCCGAGGGTAGGAACCCAGTTATTCAGATAAATATCGACACTACAAACAGGCTCTTTGGTGCCGTTCTCTCAGCAGTAGATGAATATGAATGTACAGTAGGCTAAAAAACAATCCTGTTTTACACTATTAATAACATCTAAACTAAGATATTAAACATCTTTTTTTTATTATTACTTTTTTTAGCTTTCGATATTTTGTTACGGGCCAGCATGGGTTTTGGTTTGAGAGCCGCGACTTACGAGTTGTAGGTCGTAGGTTCGAACCCAGACAGGCGCTTTACTTTGTGTCAATTATTTCATCACCACTGCTCTTAAAACGGTGAAGGAAAATATCGTGAGGAAACCGGCATGTCCTAGAATCAAAAATTCGAAGACATGTGACATCTACCAACACGCACTGGGCCCGCGTGGTGGATTACGGCCCACTCCCTTCCACAGAGAGGATGCCTGTGTCACAGCAGTGAGAACATTATAGGCTGATTATGATATGGGTTTCCTTAAAAAGCGGTGCCATCATATAACGGCGGTGTTTGGCGTTACTTATGGTATCAAAAACGATCCGCGTTACATATTGGCGGCCCTTATTATGACGGCACCGCTTGCTTTAAAAAAAACCCCAAACCTTAGTACATATCCATATCAGTTTAAAAACCAAATTCAGTTTTTTGTGTTATACAGAAAAGAAACCAGACACATTACCAGCGTCGGCACTAAAACTAAAAGGCAAAGAAGAGCCTTCTAAAAAGCAGAAGATTACAGAAGAAAGTAAGATTAAACAATCAGCTCTGGATGACATTATGAGGATGCAAGAGCGAGCTAAGGAAAAGGCTAACAGGTGAGAATGTAAATAACTTCACGCCTCTTTTACCCAAGGGGGTAGACAGAGGGTGTAAAGGTGGAGGAGGGTGTGGGGTAAAGCCACTGTGCTAGCGCTTCACTTTGTGTAAATTATTTCATCACTACCCCAAAACGGTGACATATGACATCGAATTCGAAGACATATGACATCTACCAACCCGCACTGGGCCCGCGTGGTGGATTATGGCCCGCTCCCTCTCACAGAGAGGAGGCCTGTGACCCATCAGTGGGAACATTATAGGCAGATAATGCTGCATAGGCACAAATATAGCTGTGGGCTACTGCTGAAAATTGTCTCATGACATGATTGAACTCAGGACCTCACATTCAGCAATTGCGTTTATAAACAACGGCTTAGGCTATATTATGATTTATAGAATGGCAATACTACAGTGTACGTCTTTCACACCCTGGACAGTCACTCTTTTAACTGGCAATTTTTTTTTTTTTTGTTTATTTTGTAATCGTTTGTAAAGTTTTATCAGATTTTTAGGTATTAGTCCACAAATGAAAATCTAAAGTTCACAGTGTTCACGCAGAACGGTTGTATATTTTAAACAAAGTTATTAACGATTACACATCAAGAGTGGGAAGAACCGTAACACTAGACAGTGGGATAGGATTATGAAATAATATAAGTAGATCAGAACACCAGAAAGCAATGCAGAGATAATTTTAGAAAATGTCAGATAGATTTGATTTACAAGCGTAAGTGCGAGTTAGCTAAGCTTCAGGCAAGCAAGCGCGTGGGCACTCACGCGCTTGCTTGCAATGGCGGACAATGGACTCCGCGCCATAGATAAAATACTAAATGTCTGTTGCGCGCAGTGTTGCCAACTCGACTGTGTTTTTTTTTTTTTTAATAACTTTCATAATCTTTATATATCTTTTCAGGAAGGACTACTGGATTTGTGAAGACATAATAGTGAAGATAACAACCAAGTCTTTAGGAGATAAGTACTATAAGAAGAAGGCGATTGTAGAAAAAGTTGTTGACAAGTACTGCGCTCATGTGAAGTTGACTGACGATAACACTAGACTTAAACTCGATCAGGTGAGTTAACCAAACCACACGTACTCCATTATTGATAATACACACGTTTATAATGCACTAGCTTTTGTCCAAAACTTCATCTTCATCATCTGCCAAGCCTTTTTCCCAACTATGTTGGGGTCGGCTTCCAGTCTAACCGGATACAGCTGAATACCAGTGTTTTACATGGAGCGACTGCCTATCTGACCTCCACAACTCAGTTACTGGGTAATACGATACCCTTTGGTAAGACTGGTTGTCAGACTTTCGGGCTTCTGACGACCTGTAACAACTGTCAAAGATCCACGAATGACAGCCGGGACCAACGGCTTAACGTGCTTTCCGAGGCACGGAGGGGTCTTGGTATATGAAGATGGTCACCCATCCACGGACCAACCGCGGCAAGTGCCCAAGACTTCGTCTGCGTAAATGTCTAGCAGATCTGGGAGCGTCGTGTGACGGGTTGTTGAGCTCCCTAATATAGGGTTGAGCTTCACGTTGACGGATGCATGCATGTCGTCTGTTGCGACAAGTCAAAACTGCAATGGCTCTTTCTTCAAAAGGCCCTTCCAGACATAGCCCTGCATTGTTAGACTCACATAAAATCCTAATCACACTATAATAATATTATAAAGGCGAAAGTTTGTGAGTGTGTTTACATGTTTGTTACTTCTTCACGCTAAAACTACAGAACGGATGTGGATGAAATTTGGCACACAGATAGTTTATAACCAGGATTAACACATAGGATACTTTTTATCCCGATATTCCCACGGGATCGACACTTATGCGGGTGAAAACGCGGGGCGCAGCTAATAATATAATGTTTGGACCTTAAAAGAGACCATGACCTCTAAGTTTGTTTCGGCATGTCTTCTCAGGAATCAATCAGCTAGAAAATGCCGGCGCCATCTAGTTTTAGAATATTAACCAACAAAATATTGAAGTGTAAATGTGTTTTATAAGATCTACTTACAGAAATAAACATTTCATTTCATTAAAAAGCATCTTAATTTTATCTACATTACTAGCTGCGCCCCGCGGTTTCACCCGCATAAGTTTCGATATCGAATATCGGGATAAAAAGTATCCTATGTGTCAATCCGGGTTATAAATTATCTGTGTACCAAATTTCATCCAAATCCGTTCCCGTAGGAATATCGGGATAAAAAGCAGTCTATAAGTTAATCCAGGGTGTCATCTACCTCCATACAAAATTTTATCAAAATTGGTCCAGCCGTTTGACCGTGAAGAAATAACAAACACATAAACACACACACACACTCACAAACTTTCGCCTTTATTTAGTCCGACATAAAAATGACAGTAGATCTGTTGTTTCAGAATCATTTAGAAACAGTGATACCGTCAACGGGCCGCACCGTCCGGTTCGTGAACGGCGCGTACCGTGGAGCTACCGGACAACTCAGAAGCTTGGATATAGACCGCTATTGTTGTGACGTTGAGGTAAGCAATGCATTTGATTTTGCCATTTTCAGTCGTACAAATGTCGTAGAAGGAGATATAATTCTTCGTATAGAAGTGAGTGTCTTGCTGTAAATATGATCAAAACCGCGTCAACAGTTTAAGGCGTATGACACGCCCTGTTTTGCTTGTGTTTTTCTTGTATTTCCTGTGCAGTGTACCCGATAAATGATGAACTTTTGTACAAACTTTTACCCCCCCCCCCCCTTCCACTTCACACCTTTAGGTGATTAGTCGCCCTCCAGTCTAACCGAATGCAGCTGAATACAAATATTGTACATGGAGCAACTGCCTATCTGACCTCCTTCAATTGCTTTACAATATATCACTATAATGGTGGCGGTTGAATGGTTACCAACGATGACATTTAGGAATTTATTTACTACTTCCAGCTTCCGCCCGCGGCATCGCCCGCGTGGTATGTCGATAAAAACTATCCTATGTCCTTCACCGGGATGCAATCTATCTCTCTGCCAAATTTTAACGAAATCCGTTCAGTGGTTTAGGCGTGAAAAGGTAACATACAGACAGACAGACAGAGTTACTTTCGAATTTATAATATTAGTATGGATTAGTATTGAGTACAAAGGTACTGCTTATTTCTTAAGAAATTTCTTCCAGCAGACCTTTTCTTTATCTGTACTTGAAAATATTAAAACTGTACCAAAAGGAGTTCTTTCAAAAAACAAGTTAAAAAAATTAACTGCTGTGTTGTGAACATCGCGTCCTTTAATAATAAAATTATTTTGTTTGTTTCAGATTTCTGAAGGGCCGCTAACCGGCCGCGTGGTCAAAGGTGTCCAATATGAGGATATCAGCAAACTAGCGTCATGACACCATCATCTACTGTCATCTTCACTTAGTTAAAATATTTTAATAGTTATTATTAATGAATTGTAATATTAATAAACTTTTTAGTTTTTTAAGGATTTGTGTGTTTTATTAACTGACCCACCCACTATGCCATACCCATTATGTAACACATCACGTCTGTCATGTTTGAAGGGCCAGGCAGTGGTGTAAACATAATTAACGCCACTATTCACGAAAGAGTACGCAAAGGTTTCTCCAGCTATCAGCTATGTTCTGGATAATATCGCGCACTAGATTTTCAACTCTCAGTGTTGAACCGAGCGTTGAGAATCGAACAGAGCGCATCCCAGATTGTCAAAAAAATACATTGTTCGATTTTCAACTCTCGGCGGTAAGCAGAGCGTTGAAAATCAAGTGCGGGAAGAAAAACCGCGGGGAAAACGTGCCCGAGCTGCCTGGACTTTGTTCCATGTAGCAGGAGCTAGTCTGTTGCCATCAAAACGTGCACTGAGCGCCAAGGACTTGAAATGAAGTCAAAGAATGACGTCATGAAACAAATAGAAATGTACCTTTTTTATTTGAAGTTGGTTTGCTCTCGACTCTTGTCTAGGTCAGAGGTGACAGAGAATGTCGATGTATGTGATATTGGCAATGAAGGTCAGATTCCAAGTAGGTCAGATTCCAACTAGGTCAGATTCAGTCAACAAAAGAGATAAGTATGCAGGATCGTCGGATATAGTTGAAGTTTAGTAAGAAACCGATGGATGTTGTCGACTGAAATTTTATTTGATAAATGAGCTGTTTGTTTTCTGTAAACAAAAATAAATTTTATTCGATTATTCGAGAACATAGTAGTTTAGTTTCTTACTAAACTTCAACTATATTCGAAGATCCTGCATACTTATCTCTTTTGTTGACTGTACCTCATTTGCTCTAATAGTTATGTATTTCTTTTTTTCATACTTCTTTGTTGCACATTTTCAAAAAAAGTTTGCATTTATACTTATGTTAGGATCCTCCTGTGCTCATGGCCCTCCGGGCCCCGGGGCCCCTTCTGGCTGGGGGCCCGTGGCATTTTGCCCCAATGCCACCCTATAGTTACGCCACTGAGCACGGTATATGCCTGTCGCAGACGAATTGTCGAGTTCGCGGTTTTACAAAACCGCTAGCCGTTTTACAAAACGGCACAATTAATTTGGTAAAAAATTAATTAATTTGCAGTTATTTTTTTGGGTCATCAACCTCAAGTAGTGTAGTCACTTAACATATCAGTACAAAAAACAGATTTTCTCATCTCATATTTCAAGCAACACACACACTACCAGCGGTCGTTGAACCCCACAAAAATACATAAAAAATATATTTTATCGTGTTTAAATATCGAATAACCATCACGTTGTAATTTAATTTGACCCTGTTTATGTTAGTCGCGCAGTAAACTCTGCTTGCGCGATGCAGGATTTTGCGTGACATCAGTATGATGCGTAGTGATGTTGCGCATTTGGCGATGGAGATGCCGCCACAGTCTAAGGCAGGATTTATAATGAATAAAACTGCATAAGTAAGCATCAAAAATCATTATATTGTTCTAAATATATACTTTTATAACATGCTTTCTACAATATAAACCACACATTATTTCTTACATAATATTCTTATTGATAAATAAGTTTATTTATTTATGTTTAAATTTTAAAAATATACTTTGTATATAGTTATTTTGAGGCACTATGGTTATTAACTGTAGGTAATATACCCAATAAAGTTAGGAATAACAGGGATTAAATAAATGATATATTTTTATTTAAACATTATAAAAAAAAGTGTATGAAGGAAGTTTTGTCCCATTTTATAACAATTTAAAGGCACTTCTAAAGGAAGATTTTATCTGGTCATTTCTTATTTTTTATTAACATACATATGCCCTTTTCACACGGATTCATTTGTTATATAGACTACTTATTTCAATTTAAATAATAATGCATGAAAAAGTTATACCACTATTTAATCAATTTTGAATAAAACAAAGTTAATTTGAATTAAAACAAAATGAAAACAGAGGTTTAAAAATAAAAACATACCAAAGTTTCTGTAAAAAAAATCATTTATTTACGAAATCATCGAAATAAATGCTTAAAATTAAAATGTTTTAAAATACATAGAATAGAAACTTTAATAATATTGTAATAATTACATTTGACATACCGTGATGCGTGCGATTTTAACGTTAATATAAAATATAAATGGCTAACAAATATTGCCATGCCAAAAAATTATAAGTACATTAAACAACTGACAACACACATTGAAACCACGGGCGTTATTTTTTTATCTGATGTTATTGGATGGCAACATAGCCTTACAAAAGTGACCACGCGCTAGAAAGAGACAAAGCGACTGTCCGGCCTATACCCGTCTGAACTTACATGCAGCACACGATACACTCCTCTAGTGACGTAGACCAATCAGAATTCTAGAAAGACACAACTGCAGACCGCACATCCACTTGGATTCTCGTACTTTTCGTTTTGTATTCACTGCAAAACCGATTACGAAACGCTCAGTTCATTCTCTATGTCTATGATGTCGCACAAGCAGTCGTCCAACCTGATGGTAGGTGGTCACCGCTGCGTATGGACGTCTGCAAGACCGGAGGCATCACAGATGCGTTGCCATCCCAGAGACAGCTGGAATGTCTCATGTTTCTGTAACTACAGCGGCATACATACCATGTCACCCATTTAGACTGGGCAGCTCATAAAGGCTAGGATGTTATATTTTATTAGCTGACCCTGCAAACGCTGTTTTGCAAAAAAAAATAGTTTACGTCCTATTCTCAGACCTACTGAATGTACACACAAAATTTCATAAGAATCGGTCGAGCCGTTTCGGAGGAGTTTTGTTACAAACACTGTGACACGATAATTTTATATATTAGATTTATAATGTTATAATAACAGCAATTTGTGGTATCAACGTGTTTTGCTTATAAGCATAAAGATTAAAGACGGCATTATATATTTTTTAAATGACAATTAATGAATAATATCTTATTAAATTATTTTTAGATCCAGTATTAGTGTAACACACAATATGGAAAGGTGTCAATAAAAAACGTAGAAATATAAAATAAAAAATAATTTAAGGGTAGTTTGGAAAAATATCGGTGTTGCCATCTTTAACCAAAATGCATTAAAAAAATCAACAAAATCTAAATTCTAAAAGCTACTTTTGTTAATACACAAAATGCTTCGATTATAAAATCTATTAAAAATATTTAATATTATTAAAATACTATTATTATAATAATAATTTTGTTTCATGCATCTAGGTATTTTTATCTGTGCGATACTTTTTTTTAAATCTATTGATGAAAAAGGCACAATTATATTCTGCCTAATACAAGAGAATTATATTTTTTAAAAGTAGTTTAAAAATTGTAAATAGCACAGTTTATATATATTTATTATTATTTAAAAGTTTAAAAATCAGCTTAATGTCAAAAATATGATTTATTGTTTATTTTTTAAAGTTAAAAAATAATTACAGGTTTACCCCGGTTTCTAGCAGCTTGATCAGTGAATTTGCTATCAAATCTCTTGTACATTTATTTTAACTCCGATATTTTGCATCACTGTCAAAACCATAGTGATCTTTATTTTCTTTATAATAAGGTTGCTATTGAGTTTCTACTGTCGGAAATAAAATATCTGTGAAAGACTGTAAGCTGTTCATTAGTTAAGTAAATAGTAACAACTAATAGTATGACAGATTTGATGTTTAGGGTTTAGTCCTAGTACACAATGGATTTTCAAATTCAAACCACTGCTTAACGCCGAGAGTTGAAAATCCAACACATGTATTTTTTTTCCACTCTCCACTCTGCAATTGGATTCTCGATTCTCCGGTCAACGCCGAGAGTTGAAACACAAGTGCGGGAAAAAAATCGCCAGTGAGAACCTGGGCTTACTGCCATACTCAGAGTCATCACTCAAAGTTAATGACAGATTATTTTAAAATTACATCTCTGAGTGCGGGGGTTAGAAACCGGGATATAAGTTATACTTACCTACGTATCGCACAGGTAATGTTTTAACTTTAAGTTAATTTGTATAAAAACCTCATACAAACTTTCACACGGAAGGCACAATGATCAGCTACGTTTTTTTTTTAAATTAAATAGTAATATTACTTATAAACTAAAATATTACTTTAAATCAGTTGGATTTTTGATATAACTCAGCATTATAAAGATGTCAAAAAATGAGCCTATAAAACATATTTAATTACAAGACTGGTAAAATTATTTTAAAATGTCATGAAAATTACGTATGATAAAAATGAATGTATGTCAAAATTATACATTAAAAAAAATTGATAAAAAGGTTGTTTTTGTGCAGACTCACTCCGCAGTCTTTACAAACAATCATCTGCCTGCATCACTATGTTGGGGTCGGCTTCCAGTCTAACCGGATGCAGCTGAATAGCGGTATTTTTACATGAAGCTACTGTCTAACTCAACTTCACAACCCAGTTACAGGGCAGCACGGTACCCCTTGTTAGGACTGGTTGTCAGACATTTTAATCATACTGAATTAAAATCAAAATTCCATCTAATAATTTCGTTAACAATTTCTTATAAGTATCCGAAAACGATTTTAGTATTTTCTTGTCTGTAAAACGTTTGTACCTACTCATAAGAAAAATATTTATTTGAAAACGTTGTTTTTTTTTGCAACTCTTCTTAAAATTGCATTTTCAGCCGTAAGGAAGACGTAATATTATTGTTTGATAAAAAAAAATACAGGTATACAGCTCTGGCAACACCGAGGCGAATCCTGCGCAGGATGCGGAACGCGACTGCGCGCTTCATTTGCTTTAACTATATGGAAGTCACGAGACTAATTGTGTCAGTTTAAACACCTCTATAGAAGTTAGTTGACATAATAAGCGCGAGAGAATTTAGTCTCTCATCCTGCGCGGGATTCGCCTCAGTTTAACTAGAGCTTAACAACAACCAAATCATACACGGTGGTAGAATCAAACATCGAATTTCAATACATGATTCTGGACCCCGAATTTTTTGTCGGTTAAACGCCGCGTTGACCCAAAGGTCACACCCGGCTCCAACCGTCAAGCCCCGCCGTAACGAATAGAACACACCCGATTCACGCGGCTTAAACCTCTATTATTACTGTTAAATATGGTCTCATTTGCCTGTTTTGTCCCCTTGACGATACAATAATTAGTCTACTAGAGGTCCATAGATTTTTTTTGTGTACGGGTCGTGTATAAGTGGCGAGACCCGCTGCGCGCAGAAATAAAGTGTTCGGGGACATTTTAGACGGTGTCACGAGAAAACCCGGTTATTTTAGTGGATATGATTGAAATAGACTTCGGGAGTCCCGTTTAAGTTTGAAATATTCATGAATAAGGAAGACTTGTATTTCGATTAATATTATAATTATTTAACATTTTTGACTCGATTTGTAAGAAAAAATAAAATGTTTCTTTAGTAATATATTTTTTGTTTTTCGCTTACTTTTCTAATATTTTAGTTTATTTATAATAAGTTTCTTGTTTTTATTTGATACTTTTACGTAAAATTCTTTTTGCATTGTTGTTTGAAGCCGATTTTGTAAAATTTGCCTATATAAAAAAGTAGGATAAACACATTTAGATATTTTTGACCTTAAATCCATCAAACATAGCTTAGTGTCCTTAACACTGGATTTAAGAAATATGTAGGTATTTAGCTCTTACGTTTTTTGTAAATCAATTTAGACTTGGCAAAAACTTTAACAAACGATATATTACCTGGCAACTTGCTTTTAACTGCCAAAATGTCTGCAATTTTCCCACTTTTTGTTCATGTCAAAAACATTACCCTCTTTCTGGGGTAGTCGGGTAAAAATAGCGCTCATTGCATAACTTTTAGCGGACTTAAACTTATGAAGTGGCTGCCATATTGCCTCCATTTTTGCCAAGCTATACAGGTTCAAATTAAATTATCTAGCGAAACTCCGCAGACGTGATAGGTTTCGCTAGCCAATTTCATTTGATCCTGTTTACGTATTTTTGCCAGAGACAGATATGTTTCATCTACAATTATACAGGCTAATTGTTTAATAAGAAGAGTTTGTTACAACATTTACTTCTTCAAAAGTTTCTCTTCCTCGGGGCTGGGCGACTCCTTGTCAGACTTAAAGGTGGCGTTGGTGTGAGGACTGGCCGATGTTGGTACAAACTGAAAGAAAAGAGGTTTTATGTTAGAATAAAAATTTGAAAATTTCTCTCAGCCGCCATCTTGGATTTTCATATTGGCCTCACTATTATCATAAGCATCCTCGAGTTTTACATAACGGTGTTGTTTTACAAAACCACTAGCGTTTTTGTAAAACAGCGGATTCAACAATCCATCTGCGACAAATATATGTACAGACGCCAGCACATCAAGCAACTACAATCTGTCAAATTTATTTAATACATTTTCAACTTTATCGCTACAGAATAAGATTAAAAGTTGACTGGGAAAATTTGACAGTTTAGGGTAGCATGATGTGCTGGCATCGGCATGCTGTACATCGGGCTAATATTTATTTATTTGCACAAAGAACACACAGTTACATGAAACCAGAATAGGTTCAATGCATTAGCGAGATGCAATGTTACTGATCAAAAATGTAAGCTTCAGGAGTCTCAGGACTCTTTAAGCTACCTTGGGATCGAACCTTTCAACAGTCATGCTTGCGACCTCTAGACCAACAAAGCAGTTTATATTTTACTTATTAATATAGTAAGAAAAACCGTTACCATTTTCAGTATTTAATTTTAGGAACATCCGTATTAAACTAGCAGCGTGGAAAATAGAAAATATTCACTTAAATAAGAATCAACAACATATCATCAAGCCTCTACTCCTCGATGGGGTGGACAGCCAAAGGCTGGCCATACACGGACTGCTCCAGCAGTAAGCCAGGGATCAACATACAGGGACTGCTTGTGCAGTCAAATTCAATCGCTTGAAGCTGCCATTGATACCTGCCTGCTTGCTGCAGCAGTCGGCATCAACTGCTCTGCGGTTTTTATATGCCGGCTTTAAGGGCGTTTACGCCGTACGGCTTTTCATACAAACTTTCAAGCCCTTGTTTTTCGAAATGAATGAACCGATTTTAATGAAACTTCGTACGCATAAACAGGATATAACGGTCTAACAAGTTACTTAACAACATTTTCGAAAAAAATTGTTACAGCCAAATTAGACCGATTTTAAAGTTTCCATAGAAACAGAGATTTCCAGTTATCCATTTTTCATCGTTTCGAAAAACAAGGGCAAGTTTGTATGAAAAGCGCACGGCGTAAACGCTCTTAGAATAGTAACAATTTATTTTCTAAATATAGCCTTGCTGAGAAAAGCCAAACTTCCTATTAGTAGGTGTATGTTATTTCAGACTAGCTTCCGCCCGCTGCTTCGCCCGCGAGGTATGTCGATAAAAACTATGCTATGTCCTTCCCCGGGATGCAATCTATCTCTCTGCCAAATTTCATCGAAATCCGTTCAGTGGTTTAGGCGTGAAAAGGTAACATACAGACAGACAGAGTTACTTTCGAATCTACATATTATACAGGGTGAAATTGAAAACATGCGACAAATCCAAATGGGAGATTATACTCATCATTAAGAGCCATTTCACGTTTTCGCGCGAATTTCCAAGATTTTAGTCGCCTAATTTACCGTCTTAGGTAATACTCTAACATTGTTGAACACATGTAAAAAAAAGACCAATCTTTCGTATTGATACTTCATGTAACACATTTACAAAAACTTGTTTGTTTACTTTGTGGTGATTAATCTCCCACAACTAGTTTACTGAAAAATCATCGCACAGTCAATTTCAGATTCCTATATCTATCATTAATATTTATATATTTGACAAAAAAAAAATACAGAAAGCATCAGACATATAATTTTGTCGACACATAATGTAATAGAATATCGATTACTAATAACACTAATTAGTAAAAAAATAAAGTCTAAGGGCAATTTTTACGTTTTATATCGCTATTTTGGCTAGGTTTTTTGATTTGAATAAGGCGTAATTACATTTAAAAAATCATGTCAAAATAAAGTATGTTCTTTAAAAAAACTAATTCTGAAATTTTATTAAAATCCCTTCATTTAATTAGACATAATATCGTTATTGACATCACTCTATTTAGAATAAATTACAATGCATCGGCGGGCACCGATTAGTACGGCGCGAGCGCCCATCGACGAAGGATCTATGCCAATTTTTCCCGCGTCCCGATTTTCGAGCGCACTTATCGTGAACGCATTATTATACTACGAGTACAACATTTTGATCCTCTTCGCATTTTTTTTTCATAAGGTAAGTGTTTTGCTTATTATCAATTAAAGTGTTACTTTAGTAGGTAGTTTGTAGAATAATTATAATATATTTTTGTGTTATTAGTTTTAGCAATGGGGCGTAAAGAATGTGTCAAAAATTGTGACATTGTGTCAAAAAAAGGAAAAATAAAAATTCTGCAGCCTTAGAGAAAGCAACAGAAGCGAGGTAGATATTTTATTTTTATTTGCAACTCATATACACAGTAATCGATCACATTATCGAAATGGACTA
Source organism: Gortyna flavago (assembly GCA_963669345.1). Lineage (NCBI taxonomy): Eukaryota > Metazoa > Arthropoda > Insecta > Lepidoptera > Noctuidae > Gortyna > Gortyna flavago. Next base: position 1,514,699 of record OY770155.1, on the reverse strand, counting down.
TAGATCCGTAATTACAATTTTAATAATTCTAAAAACAATATTGATTATTTTAATAATCATTTAATTATTATTGAATAAAAAATTTTTTAAGTAATTGTAGATATCGAAACTTGACAGCTATTTTGTTTTCATTTTAGAATGAGAAGTCGTGTGAATCGAGTAGAGGAGGATAGTACCTTTAGAAGAGACGACGTGCCGGGTACAAGTGAAAAATCAGATTCGACAATAGAAATTGTATTTATTTATTTTTATTCAGACTCGATCGTTAATATTTTTAGTACTTACTTTTATATTTCTTACAAATTTCAATTAGATGTTTTAATGTTTTTAGAACGATCACATTGTTGATGGCTGGCGTATAATTGATTTTCAATACTTTTGGAATCAATTAATAAATATAAGTGAACACAGAGAGAAGTTCGGCTGCAATTGAACTATTTGAAAATAGAAAAAGAGAAACAGTTGGGTCCCATGTCTAAATTTGACTTGAAGTGTATGATGTGTGGATCTAGCTTTGTTCTATAAACTACGGAGACTGAAACAACTGAACGATCAAGACTCGACCTTAATGCAGGAGCGGTATCAGGTGCAGTCATTACGGGAATTGGTCTCTCAAACTTAAATGAGATCAGTGCATCGATGGATTTGCCAACAATCCCATTTCGATTATACAGTCAAACACATGATGCTATTTTCGACATGTGGAAAACTGCTGCTGAAATGACAATGTTAAATGATGCCAAACAGGAAATTAAAGCGGCAGTATCTCGTGGCGATGTTAGCAATTCGGACCAATGATAGCGGTCGAAGCGGATGCTTGTTGGGGCAAACGCTCTTACAAAAATAATTATTATGTTATAAATATATTAATATATAATGTCTGATTGTTTACCTGTTCAATTTTATTATACACTTATACATAACATATATTTGTGTTTTTTTATTAGTCTAGCAAGTTAGTAGACTGAATAAATAAAATCACTTTTTTTCATAAGTCTCTAACAAAGGTGCATTACAATCATGACGGCTCAAGATTGTTTAGTCCGTCTCGACACTCGCGCTACACTGTTTGCATTGTGTATGTGTGGATAACTACGCACACATAAACAATGCTGCCGTCTTTTACCTAAACTCGAGCGTCAAACTTTTGTGAAATGGCTCTTATGAACAACTTTTACTATGGGACCAAACCTGAAATCGCGAAAACAGCTGTTCCTTACATTTTGACGAGTTATGCGAACATAAATGTAGGAACCAGCTGATTTTTTTTTGGCTGATGTATTCAATTTCAAAATGTATTAGTATGGATGGATAAGTTTAAGATAGATAGATAGAATACTCTTTATTATGCACACCATATAAATTACAGACATAAATATAGGAACTAAGTCCTATGTAATAGCGGGTAACAGTTAGTCGTGTACATAATGTATATATAGATGTAACACATACCACTTTCGCGTTGTCCCCGTGAGTTCTATCCTCTCTGATCTCTTCAATTCTGTTGTTCTCGCCCTCGCGAAGTAGCTGAAAGAAAACATAACGATTAGTGTTTTTACAACTTTTTATTAAGCGTCAATTAGCTGCACAAACATTTCTTTTTATTTATTTTTTTGTTTATTGATACTCTCCCGATTGCAATAAGCATCTTTACAAGTTTTTTAAGGCATATTCAAGAGTGTTTTAAAAATTAGTTACTAATTATAAAGCCAATTGGATGTAGATAACACTTGCTATACCGCATGATTTATTTATTTTTATTTTAAAGGGTTGTCTACCCATGAATATGAACAATTTTCACTGTGAGACCAACTCTGAAATCACGAAAAAAAATCTGCTGTTTCATACATTTTCGTCTAGTAGGTATTGAACTTTTGTATTAAACAGCTGTTTCTTTTTCGTGATTTCAGATTTGGTCCCATAGTGAAAGTTGCTCGTATTCATGGGTGGAACAGCCTGTAAAAATTTCGAAACAGTAAAAAAAATCATCCGGTATAATAAAACGATACAATAAAACGAGTGTAAATCTAATTAATTGCAATGTTCATAATCTCAGATAATTTACGTTCCATCGTCACTTAATCGATTTTCTATTTTAGTTAATTGTATTCTAAGTTCATTTCTGAGTGACCATTTTTTTTTGACAAAAAAGGTTAATAAATTTTTGGTTGCAATGGAATTTGAACTTTGTCAAGTATGAAATTCAGTTTCTTGTTCCATAACTTGAAAATTGTCTGAAATTCTTAATACAAATAAACGAACCGTCCAAAGTTTTTTTTTTTTGTGGTCATAATAATAAATCATGACATACCTTGTCGACTTCCGGCTCTATCTGCTCGTTGGTGCCGCCTCTGCCGAGAACTCCCTTCTCCATCAGCGTGGCGCGCTTGGCCGCTAAGTACATTGATCTGTTGGGGAAAATATAACAATAAGCTACTATATACTGATATATATACTCAGAATAAAGACCGGACTCTCTACGACCTGTCTCCGCAGAGTTTTGGACTTTTTCAGCCATATAGCGAGGAAAGATGGCAATCGTAATGAGGAGGACTGATTTGCCTCTGCCAAATTTTATCGAAACCCGTTCAGTGGTTTAGGCGTGAAAAGGTAACATACAGACAGACAGAGTTACTTTCGAATTTAAAATATTAGTATGGATAATAGACAACCTATAACTGCCCCACCCAGTAACTCTTACCAAAGGGTATCGTATTACCCAGTAACTCAGTTGTGGAGGTCAGATAGGTAGTCGCTCTATGTAAAATACTGGTATTCAGTTGCATCTGGTAAGACAGGTAACCGACCCATCATGTGGGCACAAAAAGGCTAAGCAATTTGGCATTGGTGATGAAATAAATTGGATAAAGTAAATTTCACCATTGTCATCCATGTTTTCTACGTGGTCAGGTAAATACTACGCCGATCGCGCAGTGGCGCCCTCATCATTTGTTTGGTTGTTTATTTTATTTTAGAATGAAAATACAGAAAATAAGCATGTTAAGTTGTGCTCCTCAATATTATTATAAGAGGTAGTTTTATATTGTTTAGTTTTATTATAATCAATAAAACGGATAATCATCAGCTGCCTAGTTTTCCCAACCATGTTGGGGTCGGCTTCCAGTCTAACCGGATGCAGCTGAATACCAGTATTTTACATGGAGCGACTGCCTATCTGACCTCCACAACCCAGTTACTGCGTAATACGATACCCCTTGGTAAGACTGGTTGTCAGACTTTCGGGCTTCTGACTACCCGTAACGACTGTCAAAGATCCACGAATGACAGCCGGGACCAACGGCTTAACGTGCTTTCCGAGGCACGGAGGGGTCTCGATATGTAAAGATGGTCACCCATCCACAAACCAACTGCGGCAAGCGTAGCTTAACCTGATCGATCGACTTGTGCGGCTGTTATTATTTAGCCACGGGCCCCTCTCAATCATTAAAACGGATAATAGTGGCGACTGTTGATAAACGACGAGGTGCCCGGTGGGCGTCGCAGTTCTGCTTACCTCTTGATGGTGAGGTAGTACAGCTCAGCGATGGCCTTCACGGAGTAGTCGGGCACGAAGGAGTGGCGCAGCATGGAGTCCATGTTGAGGTTCTGTAGAGAGCCCAGCGTTGTCGGCGCGGGCGCTTCAGCTGTGGGAGCAAAAGTTGTTGTAATTAAAATAATTATTTTATTTTAATGAACAGGGGGCCTAAAAAGGCCATTTTGGCAGAATCATAAAACAATTCATATCACGTAATTCATCTGTTTGACAGTTTCGCACCTATATATCCCTGAAGGGTTAGGCAGAGGTGTACCTGTAGCATTTTACGAATCTCCATACAAAACTGTCATACAGATGACATTGCGTGATATGAATTGTTTTATGATTCTGCCAGTGGCCTTTTCAGGCCCCTGTACTGACTGCGTTCGTCTAGTAAACTGAAAAATGCCTTAATAGAGGGGGTAACTAATAATTATTACGTCACCTGGATAAACACATGATATAACTGTGAACGTACCTATCACATTTTTTTACTTTCTATAACAAAATAAAAATATTTTATTTCACATAAACCTACATGGGCACTTATGAAACGTCAGAAGCTAGGTGCACGGTTCCAATTGGTCGTTTCCTATGGAGAAGAACCGGCAAGAAACTCCATGGTTACTCTTTTAAAAATAGTTGGTTTTTACAATGTTTTCAAATTACAATAGGTATGAGAGCATCTTATATCCTGTCTGTTTCAAAAAGATTTTAGGTCTGGAGGCCTACCATGATCTATTTAAAAACGATTGAAAAGCAAGACATTTCAGTTTAGGTTCTTAAACTGCATCGCTCACAGTCGTACCATGACGTCTAATACGCTCAGCGGCATTTGGATCGTTGAAAGTGAATGAGCGTTAAGAGCTCGTGGTAGGTATCCAGATGGCACGGCCTAAATTGAATCGTTAAACTGACGTCATGGTACGAATTAGAAGAACAGTTCAGTTTAGGTCCTAAAGTGAATCACGTTAAAATCTCGTGGTAGGTATCCTGAGCTCACCAAGTCCAACGTTCTGCGTGAGCGCCTGCACGCCGAAGTAAGTGAAGGGTCCGGCTTCGAACACCAGGTTCTCGCGCCCCACCGTCACCTCCACGCGGCCCTCCAGGATCAGCACGAAGTAGTCCACCTGGAACAAGCAGGGACCGTAAGATTTTGGACAAAAACAATCTCTTTGTGTTTCAGAATTAGTACGAAAATTCGCGCCACAGAGTATACAGGGGACAGAAGCAAAGGTAGTAAGTTCTGTACTGCCGTACGCTGGCAAAGATGAGTATCGAAATCAATAACTTTATAAGATCGTTATACTAATAACGATCAACTCAGCCTATCGCAGTCCGCTGCTGCACATAGGCCTCTCCCAGGCTGCGGCACAACACCCTGTCCTCAGCCTTCCGCATCCAGTCTGTCCCAGCCATCTTCTTTAGATCGTCTGTCCTTCTAGCTGGGGAGCGTCCCACACTCTGCTTACGCGGTCTCCACTCCAGGACTCGTCTGCTCCTTCGACCGACATGGCCAGCCCACTGCCACTTCAGTTTGCTTACTCTGCAAGCTATGTCGGTAATGTATATATTGATAATATTGTTAGTGAACAGTTTTTTCAGCAAGATTTCGTCCCGTTTTTCAGCATCGTAATAGCCAAGGAATTAATTTTTTTTATGATCCTGGTGGAACGGTAGACATTTTCGGTACAGCAACTACGCGTAACATTATTTTAAGTAACGTTTCAAGTTCCTTGTTTTTGTTAGGAAGAACATGTCCAGTGGCACAAAGGACGATTGCCTAGGTGGTCGAAATCAAACCCGCAATCCTGAACATGTCATGTAACCAGAGGGCAGGAACTGGACATGTTCTTTGTATGTGTATACTCACAGGCTTCCCCTCAGAGAAGACATATCTCTTGGGGTCGTTCTTGTCCTCGTCGCCGCGCAGCTTGATGTGCTGGATCACGTCCTGCTTCAGCAGACGCCGCAGCACTGTCTCCGAGATGTGCTCCACTCGGAATGGTTCGACGCCTGGGGGGAGAAAATAAGTTTATTAATATCTATTCAAACTTATGTTTCAAATTAATATTATTTCAAGTTAAACAAATATCAACTTTATTTTAATGGTTGTTAAGTTGATTTCAGAATGACTAGCACTATTGACAAAGTTATAAAAACGTTTGAAGTTGTAGTGTAAACTGTACTTTATTTTGTAGGAATTAAAGTTATTTTTTAATTAATTTTTAATTGTTTATATTTTTGACAAATAAATCGCGATTGCACGGTAGCTAGAAAATATATTATGGTCTTAAATTCTGAGTCTGAAACAATCTTCATACTTTGCCAAACTGTCTTTTTCAAGACCTAATTGAGAAATTTTGTGGGTAACGGCTGCACGGAGCGACAAAGCCAAGACTGATCAAGGATACAGACACTTACCAAAGTTGGTCCGTGGATGGATAACCATCCATTACATAGCGCGACCCTTCCGTGCCTCGGAAAGCACGTTAAGCCGTTGGTCCTGGCCATCAATCTTTGACATTCGTTACGTGTATTCAGAAGCCAGAAAGTCTGACAACAAGTGATACCGTGTTACCCAGTAACTCAGTTGTGGAGGTCAGATAGACAGTTGCTCCATGTAAAATACTGGTATTCAGCTACATCCGGTTAGACTGGAAGCCGACCCGAACATGGTTGGGTAAAGGCTAGGCAGAAGCTCATGATGGTATACATACTGGTGTTCAGGAACTGGAAGGTAGCGAGCACAAGTTGAGGAGAGACGTGCACCCTCTGGTGCTCGTGGTGACCTGCGAAGGCAGCTAGATCCTGGAACTTGTTCACTGGACGGGTCAAGCGTTTCTTGGTGCGGTTGTCACCTGGAAGAGAGGATAGCGTTAGAAACTGTTTGTGCTGATGAAAAAGAGTTGCGATGCCTTTTTTCATTTTGACAATTCGACAATATTCATTGCGTCGTTGACGATCAGACTTTTTCAACCATATGAAGTAATGGATTGAAAATTTCTTTCAAAATCTTTCAGATTGTGACAGAAAGTATGGGATGTTGTTCTACTAACTCCACTCTTCTAAAAGCTTGACTGATAGGGTCGGTTCACATCTGACCGAAATAAATCCATTTGTACAAAATTGTTTTATTTAAAAAAATTATTATGAATTTTTAAATTGAAAGTTTTCATTCTTTAACACAATTTACTACTTTGGAAACATCTAAGTAAATTTTTAGAGCCAATTGTACAGACGCCAGCACATCAAGGTACCCGAAACTGTAACATTTTCCCAATCAACTTTGAACCTTATGCTTCAGCGATAAAGTTAAAAATCTATTAGTACAAAAAGATTTATGAATGCATATTATATTTGATATTAAAGCATTAGTTTTTCAATAATCATACAAATATTTTCGGAATTCCCAGAGATAACCGCTTATCACTGAAACTTATTAAACATAAAAATAAAAACAGAGCATATACTTACTGAAGACATCAGTTTCATCCACAATTTCGGCTTGAATCATCTCTTCGATGACGTCCTCCAGGGTCACGAGACCAACGGTTTCATATACTGGGTCACCGTCCCCTTCTTCTATGCGTTGGACGAACGCCATGTGTCCTTTGTGACCTGGGAATAAATAAGACAATATTTTGTAAAAAAAAAAAAATGGCCGCGTCCCCCTCCTTCACGCACGAAGCGTCACAGTCCTCACTTGGCGTAATGAATTCTTTGATCCTTTAGCTATCCAATGGTGTAATTGAATTTAGGATGGAGATGATAGATATGAAGCTGCAACACCAAAATGTATCCCCCGATTTTGTTATCATGGTTTTTTTTTTATTGCCCCTATTATGGAAGCAATTTTAAAGACGTCAAAAAGTATTAACCTCTCACATGTTTGTTTGCCTAACTATCGAAACACCCCACGCGTCGGAGTAGTTGAATGGGCGCAGTAAAGTCATTGTTTTAACAATGACACTGTTGTGTACACTTGGTGTGCCGTTGACGTTTCGAGCACTTTCTATTATGTACACTTGACGCTTGAGGGGTTAAACAAATAACACCAAGCATCGGTCAGAGTGTCGTCTTAGGGGCGGATTTGTTAGAGTTGGAGTATACGCTTAGGGGCCGCTATGAGCAGTAAAGACCAAAAGAAAAAAAAAATGTTCTTTAACTTTCGCCTTTACAATATTAGTGCCTACATAAATAAACGATATATTCATGCATATACGATAAGTATTTGTCTGGTTACTCAATTATGCCAAAACAGCTAAACGGGATTTAGATAAAATGTTTCACTCAGGTAAACTGGAAAACGCATAACCATTTTATCCCAGCAGACACAAAATTCCAGACAGCGCCATTAAAACCCACAAAAAGCGAATTACATAACATAATTCAAACCAGGATAATCTTCATCGCTGAGCACTTAGTTACCTTCCCTGAAATAGCCGCCGAAAAATGTTCCGTTTAGCTCAAGGCTGAGCCATGATTCATTACCTACAGCGTATTTATTTTATTTAGATAATTTATTTGACGGATAGTACTACACGTGGGGATAACGGATTGGTCGGGAAAGCTGGTTAGAACATGTTGTATTTGGTTTTTGCGAGTTTTATCAAACTAATATTATAAAGGCGAAAGTTTGTGTGTGTTTATATGTTTGTTACTTCTTCACGCTCAAACGGCTGGACCAATTTTGATTAAATTTTGTATGGATGTAGCTGACACCCTGGATTAACATATAAGCTGCTTTTTCTCCCGATATTCCCACGGGATCGACACTTATGCTGATGAAATCCCGGAGCGCAGCTAGTTGTCTTATGAAAGTTTGGCCTGTACTGCAATTTTTTTATATGTATAAAATTCCAGAACAGATGGTGGAATGCTTTTAATAAATTATGTAACTATTAAATGGGAGAATTAACTAACGCACGAACGAATGAATGAATGAGCAAACAAGTGAGTGAATGATCTTCACTTATTGTGAACCGCAGCTAAAATCACGTATTGATACAAAATTCTATAATGACTGACCTGTGAATTGCTTCCACTTCGCATTGAAGCTAACATTTTTGAACACAAAGTTGCAAGCGTTCTAGCAAGATTCATTTTAGAACGAATGAGTGAATGAATGATTTATAGAGAGAATAAATGGATATATTTTTAAATATATGGGCAAAATCCTTTTTTTATGGTTCCGTACCCAAAGAGTAAGAACGGAACCGTATTACTAAGAATCCACTGTCCGTCCGTCCGTCCGTCTGTCACCAGGCTGTATCTCATGAACCATGATAGCTAGACAGTTGAAATTTTCACAGAATGTGTATTTCTGACTAAAAACAGAATAAAATAAATATTTAAGGGGGCTCCCATACAACAAACGTGATTTTTTTTGTCGTTTTTTTAAATATAGTGTTAAATATTGTATGGTGGTACGGAACCCTTCGTGTGAGAGTCCAACTCGCACTTGGCCGGTTTTAAATTAGATTACTCTTTAATAACTTGTTTTTATTTTTTTCACTGTGTTTAGTTTAGTAATAGTATCAAAGACTACACGAGTCACAATAAATATTTTTTCTTTCTTTCTGTCTCATTTCCTGCTTCCACCATGCTCAATTGACTTACCCTCCTTAAACTGCTTCAGCATGACATCTAGAGTGACGTCTTCGAACACAAAGTTGCAGGGGTTCTGGTAGTACTGGCAGAGCGTGCGCAGCGGCGTGTTGTCGTCAGGGTCCACGAACGCCAGGTCCTTGATGAACAGCACCGTGATGATGTTGCCGCGAGCGCCTTCGTACACTGGGATACGGGAGTAACCTGGAAATGTAAAATTGATTTTTAGTATTTGACTGAGATTTGGTATATTGTATCGGGGTGCGGAGTTGTCAGGGTATGGTGCAGAGGAGTCCATATAAGGGTGGTTGGACGAGCAGAATGCGAATAGCCGCGGAAAGAGTTAAATGACACATGTCCAGAAATGGGCTGCTATTCATCCATCGCGGGTGAAACCGCGGGGCGCAGCTAGTATTAGTATACTAGCTGCGCCCCGCGGTTTCACCCGCGTAAGTTTCGATTTAGGGGTATGAAAAATAGATAGTAGCCGATTTTCAGACCTACTGAATATACATATAAGATTTCATAAAAATCGGTCAAGCCGTTTCGGAGGAGTATGGTAACTAACATGGTGACACGAGAATCCATACTAATATTATAAATTCGAAAGTAACTCTGTCTGTCTGTCTGTATGTTACCTTTTCACGCCTAAACCACTGAACGGATTTCGATAAAATTTGGCAGAGAGATAGATTGCATCCCGGGGAAGGACATAGGACATGATAGGAGTTTTTATCGACATACCTCGCGGGCGAAGCCGCTGGCGGAAGCTAGTTGACATATACTATATTACTTTTGAAATCATTGCTGCTATTAGAAAGAAAGAAAATACATTTATTTAGCACAGACTAGAAGGCACACAATACATACATCAGTTAAATACAAATAATAAACATCAAAATAACAAAGGTGTAAAGTCCGACGTAAGAAATTAGCAGGAAAGTGTGCCTCACGGCTGCGCCAAATAGGCCCAGTTCAGCAAAGATGCCAGACAACTAGTGCCTGACGCTGGTTTTCAACTGGACCTGGTGTGTGAGGTGACGGATGTAAATCAGTTTTATACTGCAACGTGACGTGTGTATACATACATAAATAGATAAATAAAATAAACTAGTGTCAGATAAAACAATAACGAATATGTATAAATAAGTGTGATTATTGAGTAAACATTGCAAAAAATAAACAAAAAATACTAAAGTAAGAATACTATTACACAGTTCTTTAAATCTTGCCTAATTAGATATTCGAGATACAAATTTTGTTGTTATCCATGAAGATTACTGTTTGAGCGGAACTTCTACTAAGGTCATAGCACTAGTGCAGCTATGTGTGTTTTAGCTAGTAACGTTTTTCTTTTATTGATAAATTTTTCTTTTAAATTTCTTACTTAGGTATTTAAAAAAAGATATATATATGCTCTATGGAAGCATTAAAATCGGTCCAATTTGGCCGTAACACAATTTTTCGAAAATGTACTTAAGTAACTTTTTAGACCTTTGTATCCTGCTGCGTATGGAGTTTCATTAAAATCGGTTCATTCATTTCGAAAAACAACGGCTTGAAAGTTTTTATGAAAAGCCGTACGGCGTGAACGCTCTTAAAGGAAAAAAGAGTAAACAGTTACTCACCAGACTTAACAATTTCCGACATAGTCTCGAAGTCCAGGATGCTGTTAATGGGCAGCATGAAGCAATCCTTCAACTTGGTCATGACATCGCTGACCTTTTTTTTGCGCAAGTCTAGGGCTCCGGAGATGATGTTCACCTCCTCCCTGTCTAAGTCGTTCACGTGATCTGTTACCTATGGAGTTTTTGAGGTTTGGTAAGTATTCAAAAAAGTTTGGTAAAAAAAGTCAACGTGTATCTTCATACACTTACTTTTTCTTTTTCTATATTGGCAGGTGATATTTATGGTATTAAAAGATTTTTTTGACGACAATATCCGTCGGGCCATATAGTAAAACTGCCCACAGACGATATTAGCCCTTATTTTAAGTGAAAATAAAGATTTAAGCCGCGTGAATCGGCCGTACCACATGTAGTACGCTGGGGCTTTGGGGTATTAGCGATCGAGCGTAGCACATGTGGCACGCCCGGAAGGTGGCGAGTATGAGCTCCGGGAAAAGTTTAGGCCTTGTAGTAGAGAGTTTGGGGTGAAGAATGCTAAGCAGGCTGATAAAAGGAGTACATACCCTGACGAGCTCCTTTAGACGCTCCCTGTTGTAATGCGTGCCGATCTCTTCGCCTAAGAAGTAATCGAGCAGCTTGCTTGTCGGCCAGGCTAACGGGGCACAGATACCCATCACGATCTGAAACATAAAACGTTTATTTGTAAGGGACAGCATTTTTTTATTGCTGAATGGGCCCGCTTTCGGTATGTAATGTCTCGGTATGTAAAGAAGGTCTTGGTCACCGATCTACAGACCAACCGCGGCAAGCATAGCTTAACCTGATGCCCTGTGTTAGGCTGTTATTACGTAGTCACGGACCCCTCTTTATATGTCGACTCCTATACTATAATAACTTCTTTATCAACTCACCTTCATAATCCAGATACTCTTGGCACCAACAAACAGCCCATGCCTAGCACAGACAGCCTGCGGCGTAATTTCAGCAATAAACACAATAGCCAGCGTAGAACCGATGACAGCAACCAATCCAGACGTCAGATCATCCAGAATGACGGTGAAAGTACTGTTAACAGCCACGTTACTAAGCAAAATGGTACAAAGGAGATAGTTTCCATGAGCTCTGACGGGCATGATCGCTCTGGCGTACTTCCGTTCTTTCTCCGTTCCCGTGTTAGCAATGATCTTCAGCTCAGTTCTGTCCAAAGCCATAAGACCTAAGTTCAGACCAGAGAAGAGAGAAGCCAGGAGAAGTAGGACAATAATGAGGATTATGGAAGCCCAAAGAGGGAGAAGCTTGTTGTGGGTAGCCAGGACCTTCCATTTCTCGGGACCCTGGTGGATGAAGGCCCCTTTTTCAGAGTTTTTGGCACAGATGTAGAATCTGTAGTCTTCTAAAGGTGGGGGGGCTAGCATGTAGAGGAGGGCGGAGTCCGATTCGGCGTAGGATACCTGCGTAGAAAAAATTGGTTAGTTAATTTATCAAAAAAAGGCCTTGCCATTAAAGGACATCACCTGCCTAGCCTATTCCCAACTATGTTGGGGTCGGCTTCCAGTCTAACTGGATGACTGAATACCAGTATTTTACATGGAGCGACTGCTTATCTGATCTCTACAAGTTGTGGAGGTGACCACGAATGGTAACCGGGACCAACAGCTGTGCTTTCCGAGGCACGGAGGGGTCTTGATATCTGAAGATGGTCACCTATCCAGGGACCAAACGCGGCAACCGTAGCTTAACCAAATCGATCGACCCGTGCAGCTGTTATTACTTAGCCACAAGCCCCTCTTGTCATAAAAAGACAATCAAGAAAATGTAGGGATCATTTTGCGGGCTCTGCATTTACGTAAATCAACTTATTACCCTGATACTTACAGGTGCTTTACGGCAAGTCGAATTCCGAATATTGGGTGATGAAATTATTAATACAAAGTAAACCCACGACCAACAACTCGTAAGTCGGGGCCTTTACTACTGGGCCATCGCTGCTCTTAAAATAGAAAAGGCAAGGGTTGGGAGTGATGGAGTGCAGCGTTAGGGGCGTTATAGAACGAGGACTTAGAAAATTTTCGTATTTTTTTTTTAAACCAATGTGTAAAAACGGGACCCTATTACTGAGACTCCACTGTCCGTCTGTCTGTCACCAGGCTGTATCTCAGGAACCGTGATAGCTAGACAGTTGAAATTTTCACAGAATGTGTATTTCTGTTGCCGCTTTAACAACAAATACTAAAAACAGATTAAAATAAATATTTAAGGGGAGCTCCCATACAACAAACGTGATTCTTTTGCCGTTATTTTATATGTAGTGTTAAATATTGTATGGTGGTACGGAACCCTTCGTGTGCAAGTCCTCGCACTTAGCCGGTTGTTTTACATATTATCTTATGGTTTACAACTAAAGCAACAATTTCTTTCCAGAAAAGATTTTCATCCGAGCTACCATTTTGGAAATACAGAGCGTTTTATAAAAAAAAAAGCTCCTAACTTGGAAACGGTGCGTCGTAAGGCCATGCTTCTCAGAACCTAAATGGTTTCTATAGTCAAGATTAACCCGATACTGCAATAAAATTGGTAGATTTAAAAAGATAGAAAAAAAAAAACGTAAATTTTCTGTCCCCTAAAAATACGCCCCTAAGACGACCCACGACCAAGGCAAGCCAATAAATAAAACAAAAGAACTCACCCTGTACTCTTCTTTCAACAAATGATCGCAAGTATTACCATACTCCGCAGGCGTATGCGTGAACGATATAACAGTATCATTCGTAAAATTCTCCCCAAACAGCCTCAAGAAGAAATGAGTATCTCTCAAGACACTGGTAATCAACTCATCTACAATCTTGGGCTCCTTGTCGGACTCCTCAACTCTAAGACCCATCAATTTGACAGGTCCCGACGGAGGTGGAGCAACTTTAGGCCCTAAACTGGTTTCGGATGTATCAGTCGCATTAATAGTTCCATTTTCAGCAACGCCCGGCGTTTCTGGTGCAGCTGCCGGTCCATCTTTCACTACAATTGCAGGTGTGGTGGTTTCAGTTTCAGCTTGACGTCTAGATCTGCTCCGTGTTGGAGGGTAGGAATATGATTGGATGATGAGGTTGGCGAAATCTTCGTCATCTTGAATTTCGTTTTCGATTGGTCTGTAACAAAAATTGTTGGTGGTTAGAGATTTTGGTGTATAACAACACGTTTTTTTACAGCGAATTATCTATTACTCTAATATTATAAAGGCGACAGTTTGTGAGTGTATGTTTATATGCTTGTTACTTCTTCACGCTCAAACGGCGGGACCAATTTTCTAAAAATTTTGTGTGGAAGTAGCTGACACCCTGGATTAACATATAGGCTACTTTTATCCCGATATTCCCAGGGGATCGAAACTTACGCGGATGAAACCGCGGGGCGCAGCTGGTACTAAAGGATTTGTTTGTTTGAACGTGCTAATCTCTGATAGCCCGATTCTTGAGGAAGGTGCTACGTGCATGACCATAAATAAAGAGTCGAGTAAAAAGAAGAAAAAAGTCAAAAAGAAACGCCAAGGGGCCGTCTCCACGAGCGAGAGAATCGCGGCGAAATTATCGTCGTGTCACGTATTTCTATTAGGGCTTGCATTCGAATACTCGAATATTCGAATAATCAATTTTTTCAATTATTCGAATAGAAATTTTACGATATTCGAATATTCGACAGATTCCTAGAAAACAAAACTCAACAATCTGAGGGGCAATTCTCGTAATTTTAAGAACGGTCACAGTCTGATTTCAGTCTCAATCTGTCAAAAATACCTCTAATTTCCCTACATTTTGACAAGTTTTTGACATTTGTATGTCGCTGAGATGAGACTGCGACTAGATTTTGAACGTTTTAAATTACGAGAATTGGCCTTCAGATGTGCACACAAAATTCAACGTTCATGCACGCCGTCCAAACAAGGTAACGTCGTTCGACGCGCGGGCGTTACGAGTGTTACGACAGGGTTCGGCAACGATCGGGAAGTGTCGGGAACATCCGGAAGATGCGGCCGGCGCGCGGTCCGGCGGGTGGGGGTGGTTCGCCTTTGTGCATTGTGCATTTGTCTACCATTTGCACGCGTGTTTGGTTGTTACTATTTTGTGTTAGACGTTTTTATTTTGTTTAGTGTGCCCGTTGTTTTATTTAATGTATAGTTGTATACCCAACGACACTGCAGTGAATCAGTTACGTGCTTTAATGTAAGTAGCTCCTATAATTGCATTTCTGACTTGTGATAACGATTTTATTATAATAAGCATGACGAAAGATTTTGAAATCTTCTTCCGTAATTTAGGTACACATTTACTATTTACGAAAAAACCTTTATTTCGGTTATAAACTAAAGTTTAACGAGGTTTACAGAATATATTACGCAGAGACACCTTCGAATATTTTTCCATCTCCAGGAAACGACACGATTGCTAAAGTTATAACTGAGATTAACGACAGATACTTTAATCAAATACAAAACTTTGATGACAATGAAGATAGATCCTTAGTTGATCACCAGCAGCAGCAACAGCGACAAAATGAAGTAATTCAGGAAACTGCAATAAGCTTCAAGGAAGAACTACAAAAAAAGATCGACGAGACCGTTTTAGCAACTTCTTGTACATCTACCGCAAATTTATCATGCAGAGAAGAGTTGGAAACGTCAATCCTAATGCATATGGCGCTATTTGATAGAGGAGGTCCTAGACAAGTAAATTTGAGCCAAGCGTACGACTTTCTGCAGTGTATACCACCTACAAGTGTAGAGTGTGAAAAGGTGTTTTCTTCCAGCAAATATATTTGCAACCATCTAAGATGTGCCTTAAACGATGATTCCATGGATGCTCTAAGTTTCCTTAGGTCCCACTTCCAGGGAAAACGTTGAAGGACACGACAAAGGTATATGATAGGATTAAAAACGTACTGTAATTTTCTGTACTAAATGTACCGTGCTACTTAGATCTGATCTGATCGCGTGATTTATTATTTTTGTTATCACTAAGATTTAATGTTAAATTATCAATATCACACATTGACAATTTAATTAGTGTGACATTGACAATTTAACATTAAGAAAACGATTTTGCATCAAAGGTTTAATTGCGTTACTTACTTGTTATTGTTTTGATCGATTTTATTATATTATTACTATACTCATAACCGATTTTATAAGACTGTGTTGTGTTTGTGTCCAGAGTTGACAAACAAAACAAGATTAGTTTATTTTGAAAAATATTGTTTATTTTAAAACATTTTAAGCATTTGTTTCTAATTTTTGCGAATTTTATATTAGAATAACATTGTGGTGTATTAATATCAACAGTACAATATTAAGTTGACCATTAAAATTCTTCCAAAAAAAATACGTTGATTATTGTGTTAGCTATTTTATTTGAAGAAACTAGTTGATTATTTGCAGTTTAATGTTAGCTATTCTAATCCTTCGTGCTCTTCTAACAGAAAAACATGTTATTTTAATTGTTTTTGTAACACTGCGTTAGCTTTAACTAGTATTATTTTAATTTAGAGAATAAAGACTATTTAGAAATTAAAGGACATGATTTCTATAAAACTTATTTTTTTTATTTAATATTCGAACAATATTCGAATTATTCGAATATACGCCAAAAAAATATCGAATATTCGAATTGCAAAATTGTCGAATATTTGCAAGCCCTAATTTCTATACACTCTTAGAACGTGTCTTCCTCCACACGGCGATATCATCGCGGCGAAAATTTAATGGCACGGCGAGAATATCGCCGCGATTCTCTCGCCCTTGGAGATGGCGCCTAAAGCGAAAACTAATTAAGACAGGCAGATGATGATTCAGCCGTCGAATAGAACGGATCAAATCCATATATTTCTTTCTACGCTATCTGTAGTTTATTCGAGTAAACCTGCACTGTTCCATGAAGAGGGGGAAGCCGGACTGTGACTGATGCTGAACTGCCTGCTCGGGTTCGAACATTTCTAACCCATGGCCTACACAGCTCAGTAACGACCTTGAGTCCTATAATATTCGTGCTTGAAACAGATTACAATGATATAGATATAGTCAAACGATAGATAAATATTAATATCAATAGATTCGTGATTTGAGCTAATAAAGGCATGGTGTAAGCTTGGCGGTACCAACAAAGTTATTGTTTCTATGGTGTAAAGAGGAATTAAATAGAAACGATTTTGTAGGGCACTCAGACCAAATAAAAAACAAAGACAGAGCGCTAAGATTGCTGAGAACGATACAGTGAAGCATGCCAAAACTACACCTCCGCTCTGTGCATACACGCTCACACGCACACATTTACAACCATTTACAATTAAACTACACCTCACTAAGTGCACACATGTTTACGAAACCGGCTTCACTTTACTGTTGACAGCCCTCTGTCTTGGTTTTTTATTTGGTGCTTGAGCTATTGCGGTCTATAATTAAGCTCGGGTATGAAATTATCCGGAAAATTCTGTTCTGAGCCTCACTTCAAAATTTAACCCCCCCCCCCCCCCACACACCCCAAGGTTTCACTGAAATAATAGGTATGTAGCTTACAGAGTGAGCAAGCTGAAGAAGGAATTGGTAGGCCATGTTTGTCGATGGACCGACAGCCGTTGGAGTAGATGAGGCCTCGAGAGGAGACGGCCAAGCTAAATACCCAGACAGGCTTTCAAAGACCTGTGGAAACAAAGTGCTATATCGACGGCGAAGTGCCAATACCACCCAACGGAAATTTTTCGAGAAATTCACTTTTTTATCGTTTTGAATTTAAAGGCGTCATTAGCACGTTTTATTAAGTGTAATTTTAGTTGCATGCAACAGCAATAAATTAAAATGTGGAAACACCTCCCAACTAAACCAACGCGTTCATTTTGAATGTTTTTTTTCAGTTTGTGTAAATTTTTGACTGTCAGTTAGGTGTTATTGGTACTTCGCCGTCGATATGTAGTTTTCTTACTTACTAATTAAATAAGAGACGGCAAGTACCTGAACACTGTTTCCTCTTAATCCAATTGACACAAATGTTAAGGAAAACAATGATTGTGAATACAATCAACAACAACATTATATATTATCGAGTACAAACAAAGTGTTTCACTCAAATATAATCAATGTCAAGCTGTACGATTGCGGACAGAATAAGTGGAACAGCCGAGAGGTTAATCAATAAGTAAGTAAGGGTATAAAGCTTCGGCTAAATCTGCGCGTCAAGTACGCGGGACGCGGGACGCGAAGCGGGAGCACGATTTTATTTTTTGTCTGATCAATGCCCTAGATTTATGAGGAAAGTGGTGTGATGACTGGTACCTGGGACCTACCGAATTATTTTTTAGCTTTTAGTACATCGTTCTACATCATTTTTTTCATTAAAACCGTTTAACTTAAATTTTATTTTTACTTATTTTATTTTCAAGTTTTTCGTTATATTTCTTTACTTAATATATAGCATTCTATTTATTTGATTCAGTGCCTCATTATTACAAGGTCCTCGACACGATACGAAATCTTGACTTGGGTGGGAGATCCTTGCTTGAATCCCGATTCTAAGTTGACGAAGTTCTTTGTTTTGACTAAATGCCTAGATTAAAATTTTAATGCAAGTATAGACTGTCTAAACTCTATGATCTGCCATGCACTGTGTTCTACTTGTAAAGCCCTTTCATTTGATACCCATTACCCATAATGAAACAAATATGAAATCTCGCATTTTGTGTTAGCGGCCATCTTAGATTTGATTTTTTTTTTATATAGAGTACAGTATTCTACTAGTCAAGCCTTTTCATTTGGTACCCATATTGAGGGGGTTGTGAAAAAATATGTAATCCGCCATTTTGTAGCGGCGGCCATCTTGGATTTATAATGACACTGATTAAATTAAAGTCTGTTGTTATCAAAACTAAAGGTGTGTACCAAATATCAGATCAATCTGCCAACAGGAAGGGGGTAAAATTTTAAGTAGTAAAATTGACCCAAATAACAACATCAACAACAACAACAAACAAGGCCAGCTAAATAAAACCGTATTAAACATGTTGTATTTTTGTATAACTAACTCCAGGAATTACCTCGTGTTTCACATTACGCACAAATAAGAATAAATTACCAGCATATAGGTATAAACCAGGTACATTTTCCTCATGATTACTTTGTTATGGCTCGATCATAAATCGGTATTCTATCATTATTATCGCTTTCAATATAAATGATTGACAGTCCCGCGACGCAGAAGAACCATTATTTCGATGTGCCCCATAAGTTTATTATTTGGAGCATTCAAGGTTGTTGTTGTGTGTATTGAAATTGCTTTCTTAATTATCATGAAAGCTTCTGTCGTCTGAATGCCAACTATTTATTGCTTACAGCTGATCTATTCTGCAAAAAAAATACCGTTTACGCCGTACGGCATTTCATACAAACTTTCAAGCCCTTGTTTTTCGAAATGAATGCTAATGTTTATATTTTTTTTACAAAGTATTGAGACGTTTCTGGTCTGTGCTATTAAATATATTTTTTATCTTTATTTCTTTCTTTTCTTTTAGACAAAAGCTCTGACGTATTTTACACAAACTTCCTGAATCAATTCTAATAAATAATAAACTACAAGGCATTTTAAATTCCATTCAAATCTTAGGAATAAGTTTATGTTTATATTCGGCTAAAACATGTCAAAAATTTCTCTGTTTTGATATGTTTTTTACATTTCTGTGAAAATCTTAAAAACATGAAACAGCTGCTTTTTTTTTAAGGATGGGAAATCATCAAATGACCGCTCCCGCTCTGGGTGGAGCGGCAGGGAGTGTCAGACTCTTACTGACTAAAACCCATCCGTGTTCTTTCCTTAGCCCTTTATATTCCGGGGTAGCGGTAACCCTTTCGGACAATCCCGCTGCCCCGGCAGGCATGAAACAGCTGCTTCGCTTTTGCATGCCAAAGAAAAGAACAACAGTTATTGTCTTTGGTAATGCGGATTCTATAGTATTAGTATTTAAATTCAAAATCACCGCTTATTTGAAAAAAATACTTTAACTCCTACTCATAAGGTTCACTTCAACAAATATGACGTTTACAAGTCATTCTAAAATCAACTTTATTAATACCAACATCAAGTTTAAATTATATTTATTTACTTCAGTAAAAAAAACATCATTTACAAGCTGGGGTTTGAAGAGACTACTTTTTCAGGCTACTAAATCGATCGCAATTTTTAAAAAACCAATAAAACAACAAAAAACCCGCAACCAAAAATCGACATGCCCAATATTTCAGGCCGCCACTACACTAATCGTCGTCAGACGGCCACTATCAGCACAAATGAGGTCACCCTGTGTGTATGTTGAACACTTCGGCACTCCGAGCGAGTTAGTTTGGTAGCACTAACGATTTGGTGCGATAGGGAGCAAATATATCAAGTGGTTCGGTTATGTGATCTGTTCCAAAAGTATCTGACGAAATAGTAAACAAATGGATCAAAAAACGTACCCGTGGATGCCAACTTGTAGTCCCAATTACGAGTTGATAGCGGGCTACAAGAAAACGAAGTAGAAAAAAGAGATACGTTATAGGTGAAGCAGAGTGTACGCAATTTAGCGTCACCGACCCGAGCGTGACGGTTCAGTTTCGTTTAGTGTGCAAACACACGAACGACACGCGTCGACTCGACAACCGATACAACTGCTGCCGTCGAGAACATGCCACTCGTGTATTTGAGCACGGTACTCAGATACACGAGTGACAAGTTGTCGACATCTGCAATTGCCTCTGTCGGAAACGCATTTCGCTCTTGTGTATGAGCACTTACCGTTCAGAAAGAGCACAAAGTGCTCCTAAAGAACTCGCTAATAATTTTTTTGTTGTGTTCGGTATTGTCAGGATAAGTTTTGTATGAAAGAAAAAAAAAAAAGTTGGAAAAAAAAATTGCTCGCGTGCGAAGCTGGGGCGGGCCGCTAGTTGTAGATAAAACTTATATAAATACACATTATCATCATTTATTTACATTAAAACTTACATTATTAGCTCGCAATTTTTCTAGAGACTATTGTCTTTAATTATCTTGAAGTATTATTTATCATTGTAAATAAGAATAACACTGTAAAATCCGTGTTATGTAAATATTGTGTAAAAAGTGTGAGACAGCTTAAATGGCTAGACAATTACATTATGTGATTAAAATAGCGTATTGGTAATCGGCTCGTCCGTTTCGGAAATACGATGCCACAGACGGACAGAGGTTGCAAACTCTAACGAGGCATCATCATCGTCCACAACCGACTTCAACCACTGGTTATAGTGAGTACGTATTGGTATAAGGCTGTATTTGCTTGTGCCAATCTCCCGCAATAGCACCAATATCGTCTGAGTGACCATCTCGCAAAACCACGGGCAGTCACATATCATAATCAGCCTATAATGTTCCCACTGCTGAGACACAGGCCTCTCTGTGAGTGGAAGTAGGCCGTAATCTACCACACCGGCCCGTGCTGGTTTGACGAGACAGTCACTCAAAAATATTTATGTTCTCATTCGTAACTGATATCGGCTGTGAAAACCAGACCCACTCGTAAATTCCAGTACTTCAAAGAGTGATATGCAATCACACATTTGGCAATGAAATGATACCGTAGCACGTGATGATAACATACTAGATTGTATGATGAACGATGATGATTTTGTATTAGTAGAGACGATTTGGTAGAAAATGTTAATGTGTACTTATAAGTGATAAAATTATCCGGAAAAGAACCGGAGTTACCGACATAGCTTGCAGAGTAAGCAAACTGAAGTGGCAGTGGGCGGGCCATGTCTGTCGAAGGAGCAGACGAGTCCTGGAGTGGAGACCGCGTAAGCATAGTGTGGGACGCTCCCCAGCTAGAAGGACAGACGATCTAAAGAAGGTGGCTGGGACAGACTGGATGCGGAAGGCTGAGGACAGGGTGTTGTGGCGCAGCCTGGGAGATGCCTATGTGCAGCAGTGGACTGCGATAGGCTGAGTTGATTGATTGCTATAAGTGCAGTTCTGCTTGCCAACAGTAGCTGCTAAATTGGACTTTTGAAAATGGACTTGTCACCAGAACATGCAAGGTAATTGCATAACACACTAAAGTAACAATTTCATTTTTCAAGTATATATATCATAGTTCAACAACAACCATTGCGTTATTTACAGATTGAGCGAATTTTTCGAAAATATGAAGCAATGTATATCCTTCAAAATGATGTGTGTTACACCATAAGGTTGTTGTTCTAGGGTGAATTTCGAAGCGTATTGATGTGGATGTAATGCTTCATTTGAAAAAAAAAAAATAAACTTTGGCTCTTAATTTCTGGAAGCCTATTCTAGTTTCAGTGAATCGGCAGTCAAATAACAGGTTGGAAGATGTCACATGTCTTCGATTTTTTTGTTCAAGAATATGTAGGTTTCCTCAATATTTTGAGAGCAGCGGTGATGAAATAATTTACACAAAGTAAAGCGCTTGTCTGGGTTCGAACCTACGACAGGGCCACCACTGCTCATCGTCATCGTCAGCAGTGCCTTTGTTTGGGGAAATTAGAAGTTGTTCAAATCAATTGAGGAAAAAGCTAGGCAGATGTTGATGACCCATCAGCCTAGACTAGCCATCAGACTTTCGTCCTACTCTCATCACATCAGCATCACAGAATTCCCAGAATATCTTCCTAATAGCTTTTATCTTAAAATACTTGTGTAAACTGTCGTTTTTATTTACAATCTCGTCTAAAATTGTTATTTGGCAGTGTCTAGTGCTACTTTAAATTCTAGTGAGAGTGGGTCATGTTCACTAGTTTTTAAATAGATACAAAGGTGTGTTTAGTACATGTGCACTTAAATAGTTTAATTATTTCACGTTGATTTGGTGTCTCAAGACGAAATTCTGATCAGTGCGTGTTGCCAGTGATGACCTACGGCACTGAAACATGGTCGCTCACAATGGGCCTTATTAGAAGATTGACTCATCCAAAAGGCAATGGAGAGGGCTACGCTTGGAGTTTCCCTACGTGATCGAATCAGAAATGAAGAGATCAACAAGATAATCAAGGCAACCGACATAGCCAGAAGAATTTCCAAACTTAAGTGACAATGGGCAGGGCACATTCGCAGAACAGATGGCCGATGGGGCTGAAAGGTTCTGGGGTGGAAACCGCGTACCGGAAGATGTAGGCAGTCGCTCAGTATTCAACTGTATCTAATTAGACTGGAAGATAACCCCAACATAGTTGTAAAAACGATAGGCAGATCATGATCTCGTCTATACGATTATTTGAGGTATGCACATATAAACTACTTCCTGTCCCAACAATTTAAGACAAATTGATTGGCACGGTTCCAATACACGAAGTAAATAACACGTAAAATGTTAAATTAATTACCTGCCACTCAAATTGACGGGGTTCGTCTCGTAAGAAGCAGACTGGAGATACAGCCAGTATACGTTCACTTACGAACATTAAAAATAGCCTCCAGAAATGGCGGTATTTACGTAAAACGTTCACGCACCAATCTATGACACATTTTCAATCGAAGGGCAGTGTTAAACTTTTTGTTAGCATCATAGATTTCTGAACGCAGCCAGCTCTATTACCTATCATCAAAGTCTTATGTTCAACTTGCTTAAAAAATTTACTTCTTTGAAAAAGCGTGTGACGAGCAGATCAAATTATAAAACTCAATTAATAACAGGCTATTTGACAGTTTTTGAGAAACCAATTACCTAGTAATTTTCTTTGTGGTTTGTTTCCCTCAAATTATGAATATTTCAACGAAATATTAAACAGCCTAAAGCGAAGAAAGTACCATAATAAACCTTATCGGTAATTATATATTTTCGAGATTGGGGTTGAAACTTACGGGCTGTGGGGTCTGAGGCATGGTGGGGACCGGCCTCCGGTTGGTCCCGGCTGCCATTTGTAGATCTTTAAGCTAAGGCTAAGGGGACCAAGGGGTATCATATTACTCAGTAACTGGGTTGTAAAGGTCAGATAGGCAGGCGCTTCTTGTAAAAGTGTTTTACAAGGAGCGATTTCGTGGATCTGTTCTGCTGCATCCGAAGGCTAGGCTAGATGATTTCCAAAAACTTTGACGATGTAGTCTTTCCAGAAATTCTTTTCATTAACATAAAAAACAACCTTTACGAGGCACTCATTCTTAATTAAAAAGCCATTCTTTTAGTATTAGTACATCGCGTGACTATAAACATGAACCTTGGCGTAGAATTTGATCATTTCGGCAAGCTTTCAGGGAGGAGCTTCCGTAACAATGAACCTTTTATTATAAGTTTTATCTATGCTAATATTTTTATGGGCGGTTAGCCAATCATTTTTACCCCCTGTGGACAAAGTGCCTAGTTGCGATTTAGCGTAAAAGTTTCATGTTTGTGTACCATATAAATATAATCGATGGCTATAAGAGTAGGGGAAGACCAAAGAAACGATGGATGGACTGTGTGAACGATGATATGGTTAGAAAGGGGTTGACTACCGAGACGACGACTAATAGAGAAATATGAAAGCAATCGGTGAACATACATTAAAAAAAAAGCATACACTGCGTTTAGAGATAAATGCATTTCTTTTGTTACACTATTCTGTACTAGAAAAACAAGATTTGGATGACGGCCTCGAAAAAACAAAAAGACGCCAATTTCAGTCATTTAAGTAACACATAAGCTGTCATTTTACTGCAGCTAATTAAAAGTCCGACTATATTATAGTGCTTTTGTATGTTGCTTGCAGAATAATCTGACAAACAATCAGAATGATTGTATGTAATATTAGTATGGTTTTTATTGTAAAAATAAAGTTTTTCAGCTTCATGATTTTTTTCTAACGTACTTATCAAATATTTTTAACACACTATCTACCTAGCATATATCCTGAAGAATCTCATATATTATTCTGATTTTGTGTAGATCATAATACTTTTAGGCATTATAAAACTTGCGTTTTTGCGTTTAGGTCCTTTAATCCCCTTAAATTCACACGTGTTGTCAGCTATGTTATGGGTATTAAGAATATCTTTATTACCAACATACTCAACAATATTTCATGGAAACTTTACGAATGAGCTGATTTTGCATGCACATGTATGCATGGCTATCTCGATGGCCTAGTTTCCGAAAGCGCTAGTGCTGAGCATGAGGCCCTGGATTTGATTACCTAATCGGGCAAATTGTTATAGTAAGGAATTTCTTGGGAGGCTTCTGGCTAATTAACAACAGCCGCATGGGTCGATCGATCAGGTTAAGCTACCCTTGCCGCGGTTGGTCCGTGAATGGGTGACCATCTTTATGACTAAGACCCCTCCGTGCCTCGGAAAGCTTAACCTGATCAATCGACCACCATTTTAATTAAAGAAATAAATAAATTAATTAACAAAAGACGTGATTCATCTATACTCGTTTACAAAAATCCACACGAAACACACGAGTAATAACAAACGAAGGCCGCCATCTGTAAATGTCTCGGACAATTATCACCTTAGTTTCAGTACAGTATGAAGGTCAAAGTATTTTAGTTACCAACGGCGAAATTTTGGGAGTAAATGTAACGTTAGACTTCATCTTGTTGTATGTTTTCGTTGATATATTGGTATATTTACGTGTGCAAGCTGACATAATCTATACGAATATTTTAAAGAGTATATACAGGAATATTTTTTATTCAGTGCGCAAACTTTGACAAAATAAACTTTGATAAGTTTTATTAAACACCTATTTTTTATTTTGATATGTCTTAGTACAAAAAAATAAAGTTATCGATTACGAAAGATGTTTACTTTGAAACTGATTTTATGGCTACTAGCCGGCGCGTGGGGAAGCGTAACGCGCTTATGTACAGAAGCCAGCACATTCAACTTTGAACCTTATGCTTTAGCAATAAAGTTGAAAATCTATTAAAGAAAGACAGATTGTAGTAGCTTGGTGGTCTGTACCTACCTATCAGCTGTGCGCTCGTTCGATTTTCGTTCACAGGCTTAGGTAGGTATTTACGTGGGTTACAATTTAGTTACAGATCGCTCATTTTATCAGGTTCGAACTAGTTTTTATAAGATTAGGCCGGGATCTGAAGTTATTTGAAGAGTAATTCCAATTTTTCCTTCATACTTTCATGGGCTTAGGACCATCAAAATGCAGAAAATAGAGAATTTTTCAATTAAATTAAGGCACTTTTAAAAACTTAATGAAATAAAATTATTGACATTGCATAATGCATACTTGCATTAGAGCGTATTAAAAAAATTGGAATCAACTAAGTATTTACAACAATGTTCAATCAAAAATAACCTATTCGCTAAAATTGTTAATTAAAAATAATTGCTTACCCTACATGTCACTAATCACTGTATTTTAATAATTGTTCAAGATCCTTGTGCGTGATTCGGGGTCCTGAACTGACCGTGATCTAGCAGCCTTTGAGTGGCTGCTAAAATGGCCCTTTCATTAGGGACCGCGGGGTTAAGGATACCATGGGCTCGCATTCGAGGTACGCTCTCCGTCGCATACATTCTGCGAGCAGCTCGTAAACTTTCACCACTTAGTAAATACACTCGCACCATCTCATAAAACTCGCGGTTACTGAAGTCCGAGATCGTGACCTTTAGGTAAGTACGAGTTCGACACACTTGCTGCGCGGGGGTTGCACGGGAAAGCGATTGGACGCGAGGTCACGTTAGCGCATGCGATGATTGCGATGAGCAGACTGTCGAGTATCGGGGTCGGGAGTTCGGAACCCGGGCGCCCGCCGTGCCTGGCACAACTCTGCCGCCCGGGACTCCCCCGCTGCAACACCGCCACGTGTGACGTGCGCCGCCCGGCGCGCGCGCCCATTGTTATTATCTTGAATAGATAGTGTCCATATTTTGCTGATTTAGAGTCGGATAAAAAAGTGAAAAAAAGTTTTGAAAAAATTATGGAAATGTGTTCTATTACTGATACTGAACCACAAAAATTTTTTTGCGCACTCCTTAAAAAATATTCCTGTATATAAGAGTATCTATCCGTCGAATTTTAAAAATTATTTTTGCATTTGATAGCCTAATTCTTGTGGAAGGTTATGGGTTATTTAACATCGCGCTACGATCCTAAGGAGCCGAGCAAAAAGGGAAAAAAAAACTAAGCGAAAACGAAGTGAGCTCAGTTATCGAAGAGTTCAATAAACTTTATTTATAATTGATGTATGCAGTGGTTTTTTCATAAAACTCGATTTTCCAAAGCACTTTTCGAATTTTTTTACGCGCCTATCAGCTCGGAACGGTGTTTCTGTGCGTGAGAACTAGACTAGCGTGTAACTGCTCATCACTGATACTAGCTCTGTCAGACACGAAGGTGAGACAGCGTGCATTTTGGCCATGACCACCAGTGAGTTCGAGCTCGCGACTAGTTCGCTAGGTAGCCCGCGAAACTCAAACTCAAAGCATTTATTTCAATTAAACCATTTACAGGCACTTTTGAATTGTCAAGAAATGATTCGCGAGCGTAAGAAGTATGTATTTACGCTCGCAACAAGTATCAATAATCAAGAATCATATTATTTTGTGTTTCGTAGTGGTAATTATTAATTATTGTATAGAATCAAGTTCTTCTAACTGAACCGACAGCTGAGCTACTAAGGAATTTGTGGCGCCACTTCTTCCCAGCGAAAGCACTAGGAAGTGGTGAATACCAGGCGTTTTGGGGGACTGTCTTATGTAACATTGACGTTCAAGACACAGACCAAATGAAAAAACCAAGACAGAGGGCTGTCAACAGTAAAGTGAAGCCGGTTTCGTGAACATGTGTGCACTTAGTGAGGTGTAGTTTGATTGTAAATGTGTGCGTGTGAGCGTGTATGCACAGAGCGGAGCCGGAGGTGTAGTTTTGGCATACTTCACTGTATCGTTCTCACTTCTCAGCGACCTGTCTTAGTTTTTTATTTGGTCTTGTAATGCTAATTCTGACGTATTCCACATTGGGCACCCGCTTAAATAGCACCTGAGTGAATGTGTCGCTGTGTGTCAGGTGCATTCACTCAGGTGCCATTTAAGCGGGTGCCCAACGTGGAATACGTCCTAATTCTACGCCTAGTTAGAATAAATGAAGTTTGATTTTGATTTTTGTTTTGGGAGAGGAGGGGTAGCATTTTGAACACAGAAACGCTGCTTGGCGGACAGAAAGTTTGGCAGTATTGCCATAATGAAGATTTTTTTCAACAAAGCTTCATTCAATTAATCATCTACGCTGCTAACTCTTCAGCCATGACAAACAAAAAAAAACAACAAATGGTAACTGAATGACTACGGCAAAATCCAGTTTATTCTGGTTAAATTGATTAGTGGCTTTAATTTAACTGACGATGGAGGTCAAGGATTTGACGGATATATGGGTATGTAGACATTGTCATTACTGAAGGATGGTATCAGCCGCATTTGCCTCCTGATTCAGAATTTTACGAACACGATAACTCATTTTATGTTCTCTTCGCTTGGAAACCGTACCAACAGAAAAAAGGGGTACAGTGCAGCCATTTCCATATTAGCTATGCAATGGCCACGCCCAGATCCAATTTAAAAGCTAGAATACAAGAAAAAAAGTTCCAGAGCTGCACAGTTCAACAAATTAATACTGTTCCATCTGGCTGTGTATTTGGGTCAAGGATTTCTCAGCAAATAAACGCTAGGGGAGCGGTTGGCTGGTTTCATATAGATAAATTGAGGATTATTCCTTTTGAGCTAACTCCGGGATTTGTGTTCAGTAGACGGAGCACAATATATGTCATTGGATAATGCTCCCATAATCACGTTTTACATACAACCATACGTAAAAATCCTACCATTATTATTTATTTCAGGCTTCAGAGCGCGCTAGTGAAGTCCGTGAAATTTAAACTTTCTTTTTGCAATTTGCAGGTTATTATCAGGTTGTATATTGATCTAAATATGATTCGCAGCCCTATAAAACATTTATTTATAGATTAGAGAATTGTAAGCATATAATCATCAATACAACTCATATTACCGTTGAATGACTATTTAAAAAAATCGTGACATTTGAGGCCAATTCTAACTCAAGGAGTTGTTGTATTGCTGATTCTAATGATTATAATTCTGTAAAGTCATATTTGTTACGGTCGCGAATCATATTTTAATCAACATTATGGCCTGCACATTGCAAAAAACGTATGATAAAAATCATTTCGTGGGCTAAGAGCGTTTACGCCGTACGGCAGTTCATACAAACTTTCAAGTTCTTGTTTTTCGAAAGCAATGAAACTTCATACGCATAAGCAGGATACAAAGGTCTAAAAAGTTACTTAGGAACATTACTCTGATTTTATCCTTCAAAGACACTTCGAGCATAGCTCACTGAGCGACCTTGAATTTGTGGACCAGCCCGTCCGTCAGTGTCCACGTTTGGGCACCATATATCATGACGGGCAGGAAGCATTGGTTGAAGACCTTAGTCTTCAAACACTGCGGGATAGGCGACGAGAAGACTTGACGGAGTCTTCCAAATACTGCCCAACCCACTTGGATCCTTCTGTCAGCTTCTTTCTCAAAGTTGTGTTTACCGAGCTGGATTACTTGCCCTAGGTAGACATAATCCTTCACAGCTCTAGAAGCCCCTTCACTTTAGATTAAAGAAAAATCCAGACCAGTCCAGTAAATTAATAATACTAAGGGTTCTGTCTGTCCATTCGACCCAGGGCGTCTCACACAAATAAACGAATAATTGGCAAGAAAGGGGAGCGGTGGGTGACATCATGTTGGATAATGTTTGTTTTATCAACGCTAGCTCCTGGAGTTTACTTAGTAAAAGGGTCTATGAGGAATATTTTTTTGAAGATTAAGTTGCGTTAGCCCACTGTCTCGTGGCTTGTCCACGATATGAAATGTTTATGAAGCAGATTTTAACGTCTGGTCATTTTATACACTTTCTATTTCATGTCATTAATCCCATAACTCAAGAAGATATTAGAATAGAATCTTAATTATGTAGACCGTATAAATTACTTACATTTTGTTTAGTTTAGAGAACTCATAGCTCATCGTTTAGTGGCTTGAGGGAGTTCTGGGTATGAATGTCGATGGCTATAAGAGTAGGGGAAGGTCAAAGAAACGATGGTTCGACTGTGTGAAAGATTATATGGCTTGAAGGGGTAAATAAAATACTTAGAGGACGGCTGATAAAGCTTGTTTAAGCAGAGAAATGTTGCGCTGACACCAAATAATTTGGGTTAAGAGCAGGAGGATGATGACTGGCCAATCGGTTTTCAGCAGATTCATTGGTATGTTTCTCTCTTGCATCATAACCCAGACAGATATTGGTGTCAGAAAAAATATGTTTACACGTAAAATATCATGAATAACGTAAATATTTCACTTCCCACGCAGACATTAATCCTAAATGTGAGTATTTTTACATCTTACTTGATCTTAAACTCTGGAGATGCGTGTGAGCGAACGTACGGGCGAAATTTAAGAGAAAAAATACATAAAATTACTCTGTAGGAGACTGCTTCTCAGCTTCTGTCAGTTGAAAGATAAGAAAAGACTTTTTCAATGTATCACCATCAAATCTTCATTCCAGACAGTCTTATGAGACTGGCTGGAATCACCACTTTCCAGAAATCTTGATAGATCGTCCTACCATCTATAATTCGGTCTACCTCGGTTGCGAGTTTTGACTCTAAAAGCAGCTAATTTCCAAAATCTGAAGGCCAATTAATATAATTAAAAACGTTCAAGTCGCAATCTCACCTCAGCGATAGATAATCATTGTTAAAAACTTGTCAAAAAAATACCTCCAATTTCCCTAATTAGAGGTAATTTTGACAGATTAAGACTGAGGTTAGACTGTGAACGTGTGAACGTTCTTAAAATTACGAGAATTGTTCCTTGGATCTTATTTTACTTAGGTCCCATTCCGTAAATTGTTCCTTGGATGGTTTTACTTAGGTCCCATACGAGAAACATATGTTGGTCAAGCCAGTTTATGAAGTCTCAAAGTCAAAGCATTTATTTCAAATAGGCACATGAAAGGCACTTTTGAACGTCAAAAATTACAATGAAACAGAATTGATTCTAGTCGCCCCTTCCAAAAGGTAGTTTTCGTATGGAGAAGAATGGACAGGAAACTCCACCGTTACTCTGTCTACGCTTCTATTAGTCATGTCATGTCATTTAATTCGGAAATTGATAAGTTTAACTATCGTTACATACCTAATTGAACAAAGGTCCTTATGTCTGTTAAGGACTACCAAAGTTCGAACGGAACAGGCTGAGAACTGAGCAGTAAAAATTAAAAACACAAGACATCTTCTTGCCAACAAAAAAGACAATCTCAAACAAAACACCGGCTTAGCAGACAATAAAACATAATTTTGCATTCATAAACATAATTATTCCAAGTTTACGATGTGATAAACTTCCCGCCAATTCGGCCATCTTGGATTTTTTTACGTCAGTTGTAAATATGGCGCCCGGCATTCAGCCAGCTGTTACATAATGAGATTTATTTTAAGTAGCCGGTAACTGATGGCATCGTTTCGGGAGTCAGTTAGTGTTTATTAAGTATTAAAATTTGGAGATTTTAATGGATTACGTACGGGCAGGCACTCGTTATTTTAACTGTCCCAAGTTTTGCGTATTAGCTTCATTATCTCTGCGCTTTGTAATACTGGTATTCAGCTGCATCCGGTTAGACTGGAAGCCGACCCCAACATAGTTGGGAAAAGGCTAGGCAGATGATGATCTCTGCGCTTTGTCTGCCTGCTATTAGTCGCCATCGTCGCTATTCTCGTTTATCAACAGGAGTTGATAAATGTGATATGTATGACCCAACCACAAATATAAAAGCATGTAGGTACGGGGCAAACCGTGTCGTGATGACTGTGGTTAAGTACTAGGTTGTAGGTTTAAATCCAAGAAAGTACCAATGTACTTTCACGAATGTATCTTGGACATATCGCATGCTTAATGGAATACTGACTTAACTCAAAACAGACAATTTTTGGGAAAGCGCAAAGAAAATCTCGCTATGAGGACTTATCCTACTTGTTGACGCATAAAATCAAAACTGATTGGATTTGATTAGATTAATTAATCATGAATGCTTGAATTTCGAACGTATGAAGAGATCTGAGTAAAAAAAAAATCTTGAAATAATTCTGACTTATCTACTAATGACACACTGTTCCAGATATATCTTGGACGATTCCTAGAGTGGAGACCGCGTATGGTCAAGCGTAGTGTGGGACGCCCTGGCTGGGACAGTAGACTGGATGCAGAAGGCGGAGGACAGGGTGTTGTGGCGCAGTCTGAGAGACGCCTACGTCCAGCAGTGGACTGTGATAGGCTGAGTTGATTGACTGATTGATCTTGAACTTAGATTACTAACATTGATAAAGGAAAAACATCGTAAGTCTGAATTCGCCAACCTGTCTTGAGCAGACTTGGTGATAAATGCTCGTGCCTTCTCTGTACAAGGGGCCTTTACCCCTGCCGTGGAATAAAAATACGCTGGTATTGGCACTTTGCAATGGACAGTCAACCCCGCTACCAAACTTGCTGACGGCTAAATCTTCTTCTTACTGTATTACTACGGTATAATCGTTGACCTTTTGACCTTGAGAGAACAGAGGAAGAGAGATGTCACGACTCTTAGAATAGAAATTGCAACCTCGCTTATACGCAAGTGCTTTCAACTAGCCATTCCTCATTTACAATTTGGCGGATAACTGTTCTTTTAGCGGGACAGAAAAATATTTGAATGTAGTTAAAATTCTGTACGGGACAGAACTACGTAATTGCGAATACACGTCATGTTATGATCCATCCTCTAATATTATAAATGCGAAAATAAGTTTGTTTGGTTCGCTAAAACGGCTACAGGGATTTGGATGAAATTTGGCACATGTGTAGGCCATGACCTGCAGGACATATAAGCTACTTTTCATTCTGGATCGCAGACGATCTAATAATGTACCTATTGTGATAACTTGCATGCTCTGTATGTATGTCGCAGCCAACTGGTTAAATTAGCCGTTCAGTTAACCGCCTAGCCTTTTAACTAAACGGCGGCCGTTCAACTAACGGCCTGTATGATATTCAATTACAGTTTACGTTAGAAGTCTGTAACCAATCACGCGCGAGCCGAATTGCTCGCAGTAACTAAGCCAGGGCACCCCGACCAAATGGGTTAGGTTAGGTTAGAACTGTAATCAACCGCGTGCGAGCCGAGAGAGCGAAGCGAGGCGAGCACTACTTCTAAAGACCAGGCAGTTAACTAAACGGCTAATTTAACCAGTTGGCTGCGACATGTATACTCATGTTTCCACAAATAAAGAATCTTGAATCTCGACGAAGTCGCGGACAACGGCTAGTAAATAATAAAGATTAGATTTTTTGCATGTGTGTTAATAGAATGAGGAAAAAGTAAAAATAGTGTGCAAAACCACAATGAATTTGTTATGAATAATTGAAATGACAAAAACAACTTGACAGCGAAATTTTATCTATAAGTACTAAATACCACCAACAAGAAAAAGTGCCCGTAGTCCACCTAGGTGAACTAAGCAGGTGGACCACGACCGAATCCTGATAAAGAGGTACAGTTTGTGAGGTTGTAAGGGATAATCCCTAGAGCTACTGAACCGATTTTGAAAATTCTTTTACCAATAGAAAGCCGCATTATTTGTGACTGTCAGTCATAGAGTATATTTTATGTTAAAACAAGAAATTTTACGCGGACAAAGTCGCGGGCAGAAGTTAATTTGTTATATTACTCTTAAATAGACTAAAACGACATAGCTCACAGAATACGCTAGCTAAAGTGGCAATAGCCAGGCTTTATTAGCCGTGGAACCGAAAACCGTTGGAGAAGATGTGTGCTTGAGGTCTCCAACCTCGAATCGGTTAACGTAAGGTAGGACGCCCTCAGGCTAAGTGGAGTGACGATTTTCGCAAGGTGGCAGGTAGCAGCTGGATGAGATGGGGGTCGGGGTTACAAGAAATTTCACGAGAACGAAGTCGCGGGCAGAAGATAGTACAGACGCCAGCATATCAAGCTACTCGAAACTGTAAAATTTTCCCAATCAACCTTGAACCTAAAATGATAAAGAAATTTGACAGATAGTAGTGGTTTGATGTGCTGGCGTCTGTATATAATACCTATATACATACATATACTTCACCACAGTTAATGTAAAGTATTAATCATTCAGTCAATTCTATTATTACCGTGGGAGTAATCAGTTTTCCTTTTAAGTGACGTTGGTGACAAAAAACACCTACCTACTCATGTCATGTTTTCAAATAACCACTAGTTTTATTTAATGCTGATTCATTCAGATTGCTAAATAGTAACTTAAATACTCAAAGTATTTATTTCAATTAAACCATTTACAGGCACTTTTGAATTGTCAAAAAGTCGGTTATTTAATCAGAAAGTTGAAGCTAGTTGCCCATTTCAAAACGTAGATCTCTATGGAGAAGAACGGGCAAGAAACTAAAAGGACTAGAGTCATCATCACAAACTCCCCAAAAGGCCAATTCCTGTAATATAAAGTGTCCAACATTTTTTTAACAAGACGTGTCCATGGAGTTTCTTGCACGTAGTTCTTCATGGAAACCTATTACGTTTTGGAATGGGCAATAAATTCTCACATTTCCAGCTCATCTCCACTTAAAAAAATGTGTCACTTTAAAGATATCCTCATACATTAAAAGCAGCAGCCATAAAACATGACATATTTGTCGGAGATCGTTGAACAAACTGACATTAGCGATATGGCAGCGTTATCATTCGTTTGTTTTGATGACTCA
Organism: Gortyna flavago; assembly: GCA_963669345.1. Lineage (NCBI taxonomy): Eukaryota > Metazoa > Arthropoda > Insecta > Lepidoptera > Noctuidae > Gortyna > Gortyna flavago. The sequence goes on along the minus strand of OY770155.1, from coordinate 1,480,110 downwards.
TGTCTCTCTGACAAAGTTAAGTGAGACACTATAGATGATTGTAATCGCTTGTAGCAACAGTTTTCGCATTTTTCCATGCACGACCGTGTATTGATCACGTCTGCTTTATTGATTTTAATATGCTACATATACATTAACTCAAGGGGGCCCGTGGCTAAAAAATAACAGCCGCACAGGTCTATCGATCAGGTTGGTCCGCGGTTGGGTGACCATCTTTACATACCAAGAATCCTCCGTGGCTCGGAAAGCACGTTAAGAGCGTTTACGACGTACGGCATTTCATACAAACTTTCAAGCCCTTGTTTTTCGAAATTAATGAACCGATTTTAATGAAACTTCGTACGCATAAGCAGGATACAAAGGTCTAAAAAGTTAGGATCCATAGTGTCCATGGAGTTCTTCTCCATTAGAACCATCTGAGCTTTGGATTGGGTAACTAGCTTCATCTTTCTGACTGACCGACTTCTTGACACTTCAACGTGCCTGTAATTGCAATGCTTTGTTGCTTTTAGTTGTGTTTATCCACTTTCCATATCAATTTTCAAAAACGCTAGTCCATAAGCACAAAGAGACGTTATTTACTTGGCTAACACCATGTTTTAAAATTAATGGCTTTTATTTATACACAAGACATTCTTCCATTGAAGACTACGCTAGTTGAATCTACAATGTATGTAACTTTGTGAACTCGCTGTCGTTGCCAAAATATTCAGCCAGTGACGTCATTGTTTTGATCAACACTTTACAAGGTACATTGTCCTCAATTAAACCGTATGGTAACGTTAATCATCTCAATTGGAGGAGGGGAATGGTTTTTTGTTTGTTTCATAACAGGTTTGATGCTGCTTTGAAGATGATGTTTGTAACCATCATCGGTCTCCATACCCTTATTCCTAATCTATGTATTTAGGGTTGGCGTATCGCTTCTTTTTCTTCCATACTTCTCTCGTGGCTAAATAATAACAGCCGCACAGGTCGATCGATCAGGTTAAGCTACGCTTGCTGCGTTTGGACTGTGGATGGGTGACCATGTTTACATACCGAGACCTCTCCGTGTCTCGGAAAGCACGTTAAGCCGTTAGTCCCGGCTGTCATTCGTGGATCTTTGACAGTCGTAACGGGTCGTCAGAAGCCCCAAAAGTCTGACAACCAGTCTTATCACGGGGTATCGCATTACACAGTAACTGGGCTGTGGAGGTCAGATGGGCAGTCGCTTTATATAAAACACTGGTATTCAGCATTTAGCTGGTTGGACTGGAAGCCAACCCAAACATAGTTGGGAAAGGGCCAGGCAGATGACGAAGCTATAAAACTTATAAAAGTCGAGAGAATCATGCGTGGCATTCACATACATTAGCGCAATCCTAATTAGTTTCATTCACTGTGTGAACTGTGTCATACATAGCCGTTATTGATTATTCGGATTAAGATTCTTGTTCTTATGTAAATGATAATATTTAAGTGATAAACACACAACTATCAAAATGATGGATGGGGTAATCAGATTATAGATGATAAGCAATGATGTTATATATGTCGCAGCCAACTGGTTAAATTAGCCGTTCAGTTAACTGCCTGGTCTTTAGAAGAAGTGCTCGCCTCGCTTCGCTCTCTCGGCTCGCACGCGGTTGATCACAGTTCTAATCTAACCTAACCCATTTGGTCGGGGTGCCCTGGCTTAGTTACTGCGACCAATTCGGCTCGCGCGTGATTGGTTACAAACTTCCAACCTAAACTGTAATTGAATATTATTCAGGCCGTTAGTTGAACGGCCGCCGTTTAGTTAAAAAGCTAGGCGGTTAACTGAACGGCTAATTTAACCAGTTGGCTGCGACATATATATAATACTGATGATAAGTCAATCATTGCGAATAAAAGAAGTACGTAATCTCTACATGAGCTCCGATATTAAGTGAGTACACATAACATACATTAATTAAAGCACCAGTCAAAACATTGGTCACCCAGTAACTGGGTTGTGGAGGTCAGATAAGCAGTCGCTCCATGTAAAATAGAGGTCTTGGTTTTTTATGTAAAGACAGAGGTCTTGGTTTTTTATTTGGTCTGAGATTAGTATGGATAGTAAGTAGGTATGGATGATCATCCACAGTCCGACTTCACCAACTGCCGGGCATAAACCTTCCTTTTCTTGTGCCAGCCTCATCCAGGTTTTGCCCGCGAAGGCATCCATACTGCCCATCTTACCGATAGTCGCCTATAATGTAAGTCGCAATTTTTTTTTTTGTTTTCAGAGCAAAACACTTTTGGTCAGTGGCCGAAATACCTAACAAATTCGAGAAGGCCGAAACACGAGCGGTTTTTACGAAACAAATGACGAAAGACATAAACGTCCTAGTAAATACATCGAAAGTGAAAACAAAAAACTGTGCGCTGACGTAATAACCTCAAAAATTGGCACAAAACATTATGTGTGATATGACTACATCATGAATGGTCGTTTTGACGTCAGACGAGGACCACTTGGCAACTGATGGCAATATCTCAGGCTATTAATGTTATGTGACCGATATTTGGGTTTATATGCTCTTAAATTCGTAGATATAAAGATGGCTGCTCTAGACACGTGATTACATGACCTGTCTAAACGCGCGATGTTCCTGTCATGGTTTAGACGCGTCTGTGGATTTGCGTGGGACTTGACAGTCCGTGAACTAAAAAGAGAGCATCTGGCATCCGCCATGACAGAAGATGAACTCCACAGAGTACTTTTTGATAGAGATGAACTCGATGTGACTGTGGAGAAATTAAGCGGTCGTTTGTGATGCATGTTAAAGCTAAAATGCTAAGATCAAGAAGTTGCTCACGATAACAAAGTATTTGTACATGTGGCAAAATATTTTGTGTGTTAACTCCTATGGTTTCTGTCCCAATGTGATTGGTGAATGCTGAATTGAGACAGTAGTAGTACTTAATAAAATTCGTGGCGTCGAAATTTCTTTGAGCTTCTGTCATGCAGGACCGCCGTTCAAAGCTGTCATTTTCTATACGTCATTCATACAAGTAAACGGTGACACGGTTGACAATGCCGTCTGTAGCAGTGGACGCCGAGGTGACTCCGTGTTCTGTGATAGCCAGTGTCTAGACGTGCGATGATTCTGTGATGCCATAGACGCGTCTGTAGATTTGCGTAGGAGTTGACTTGAAAAACGACAGTCTGAGAGCTAAAAAATAACAGTTGTGCACCTGGCAACGACACTGACAGTCAGACAACTTCGATGTAACTGTTCAGAGGCTACGTGATCGTCTGCGTTGATTATGTGATTGCTTAGACGCGTCTGTGGCAAAGCTTGCGACTTGACAGTCTGTGAATAAAAAAAATTGTGCATCTGGCATCCCCACTGACAGACTGACGACCTTGATGTGACTGTGGACAGAATAAGCGGCCGTCTGCCATGCATGCTAAAGTAAATGAATAATTGTCTAATACTAAAAATGTTAGAATAAATAAGTTGCTAACAATAACAAATTGTTTCTATGATCCCAGTGTGTGGAATCCAGTAGGCTGTGTCTTGCCGGTTCTTCTCCATAGGAACCTGCCCCGCTTTGGAATGCTTTATCTTTCTAACTGACCGACTCCTTGGCAATTCAAAAGTGCCCGTAAATGGTATGAATGAAATAAATGCTTTGAGTCAGAGTTGATTGAACTAAAAAGTAACCATAGTTACACCCATTTTCAAATGTTGGTAGGTATTAACAAACCATGTAATTTTTAGATTATTACTAGTTGCGCCCCGCGGTTTCACCCGCGTAAGTTTCGATTTAGGGGGATGAAAAATAGATGTTGGCCGATTCTCATAGATACCGGATAAGCACAAAAAATTTCATCAAAATCGGTCAAGCCGTTTCGGAGGAGTATGGCAACGAAAACTGTGACACGAGAATTTTATATATTAGATATCATTCAGCACGCTAGGAATCCTAGTATGGACAAGAATGCTTACGGAATTTTAATGACAATGTTTGGTTTAGTCACTTAGCTAAAATACAATAGGTATGAGAATATTATTAATATGAAGAAAATGGCATGGTTATTATGTGAATTGTTTGTCAGAGATGGTAATTCTGTTATACGTTTTATGAAAGGAAAATTGCTTATATTTGACGGCCCAAATGCAGCCTTGGCACAGCCAGCTTGGGACAAAAGTATAATAAAATTATTAACTCCTGATATAAAAAAAAACCATATTTCTGGCCGTAAAAGGCAGAACTGTAAAGTAAACCCACATTTCGCCAGATATTTGATTTTGATACCAAAATTCTAAAATATGCATAACGTAGCAATGCTGTTTGTATTAGATATTGCAACGCGTTTAATGCGCTTCAATATATTAATACCTAATATCCTACGTTCCGACTAAAACCAGATCCCCCAAGGTTACCACATGCACTGCAGGCCTGCAGCCATCGACAAACACCATAAAACCTGCTTTATTGTAAACTCTTACAATGTTTACATACGTCCGTCCCCTTCAAAAGCTTCAAACGTTATGAGAACATTGACTGTTGATCATTTAAATTTAGAACTTTCTTTTCGCATGCGCCGACACGGTCTATGCGAGTGATTTTTGTTGACGTAGAATCGGTAATAGACTTTTTTTAGTAGGATTAAAGTTTAAATTCATTTGTAAAGGGTTTTGTTTCTTTTTATTCGGCTTTTGTTTATCATGAGGTCGTGTTTATAATTAATATTAAATTATAAAATATTTCAGGATTTGGCACGCGAAGCAGTTGCTCTGCGTTATCTAGGTGTATCTACATATATCTGTAGTTTTAATATTATTAAGATAAATATCCACTAGCAATGACATCACAAAAATGCTTTTACCCAGAATCGAAAATAATATCGGTCAATAAGCCCATCCCATACTACGATTATCCTATTATCGCGTTAGTAGGCGTATCAGCTAATACATTATCAGTGGACAAATTAGTAGATACTTTTGGCTATCCATTACTTGTTTATACATAACATACATAATCAGCCTATAATGTTCCCACTGCTGGGACACAGGCCTCCTCTCTGTGAGAGGGAGTGGGCCGTAATCCACCACGCGGGCCCAGTGCGGGTTGGTAGATGTCACATGTCTTCGAATTTTTGGTTCTAGGACATGCCGGTTTCCTCACGATGTTTTCCTTCCGTTTGGAGAGCAATGGTGATGAAATAATTTACACAAAATAAGCACCTGTCTGGGTTCAAACCTACGACCTACAACTCGTAAGTCGCGGCCGTTACCACTGGTCCACCACTGCACTGCTCCACTGCTTGACGCCACAACTGCTTGATGGACATATTGTAAGTATGTCTGTATTGACATGGCATGGCCCTAAGAAATGTATTTAATTACTTGACTTATATTCTAAAAAACAATCAGAGTGTATGTATATGTCGCAGCCAACTGGTTAAATTAGCCGTTCAGTTAACTGCCTAGCCTTTCAACTAAACGGCGGCCGTTCAACTAACGGCCTGAATGATATTCAATTACAGTTTAGGTTGGAAGTCTGTAACCAATCACGCGCGAGCCGAATTGTTTGCAGTAATTAAGGCATTGCACCCCGACCAAGTGGGTTAGGTTAGGTTAGAACTGTGATCAACCGCGTTCGAGCCGAGGGAGGAAGCGCGTAAGCGAGGCGAACACTACTTCTAAAGGCCAGGCAGTTAACTGAACGGCTAATTTAACCAGTTGGCAGCGACATATACATACACTCTGATTGTTTTGTATGTATTATAAAATCTATTCTTTATTATCTGAATTTTTATCTAAAGCCGAATAAGCCGATAACGAAGGCCGAATTTAGAGGGTTTAGGTAATTGGTAGGTATTTCATAACCAGCCTTACCAAGGGGTATCGAGTTAGTTACCCACTTACTGGGTTGTGGAGGTAAGTTAGGAAGTCGCAGCATGTGGATAGACTGGAATCCGACCTCAACATAGTTGGAAAAAGGCTAGGCAGATTCAAGTGATTGGTTGGAAATGATGTCATCCATACTAATATTATAAATTCGAAAGTAACTCTGTCTGTTACATTTTCACGCCTAAACCACAGAACGGATTTCGATAAAATTTGGCAGATAGATAGATTTCATCCCGGGGAAGGACATAGGACAGTATTCAATGTAGTTTAATTATAATTAATAAAAAACTAACTAATCTATGGTTTTTTATAAGATGAAATGAGCATTATGACCGCACTTTTGGATTTTCCAAATTTTTCTCTATATCACCATACTTGCTGCGCCCCGCGGTTTCACCCGCTTAAGTTTCGACCCCGGGGGAATATCGGAATAAAAAGTAAGTAGTAAAGTAATCCAGGGTGTCAGCTACCTCCATACCAAATTTTATCAAAACTGGTCCAGCCGTTTGAGCGTGAAGAAGTAACAAACATATAAACACACACACACACAAACTTTCGCCTTTATATTATTAGTGTGATACTGTAAGTAGTAATTTAGAACCAAACTATTTTAATAGTTACATTGAGTAGGAGCAACAATAGCCAATTTTAGGGTGTTGAACCCTACGACCACTGGTTGGTTGCTTGGTTGCGCAACCAAGGCACTGGACCGTTACACCAATATAAATTGTATAATGAGGTATTGAGATGGCGCGAGCGTTAAAAAGTACGGAATCACCACGATAGATGTGGTTCTTTGGTGCTCAACAGGGCGAAAAATAAACTCCGGTTCGCAGGAAAAACTTAAGTTTTATTTTCTTCTTACAACTTAAATCATATTCTCTTCCGTCACCCATAGATAAAGAACTAAAATCGTCCATCGACCTTAATTTTTTTTTTTAACTCAGCCACAGACTACTACTTAACAAATTAAAGTAACTTACTAAAACTATTCACAATATTTGAAGTGACAAACTAACAAATCACTCCCACACTGATTTTATTTAGATTTTTAAATTAGCCCCTACGTAACTTGGCCACCAATATTATTCAGTTTTTTTTAGACACTGCCTCTTAATGACACGTACTTGCCTAGTTTCTTCTGCAGGTCAGTGATGTCCAGTAATATCCTTGGACTATAATATCCTTGGACATTTCACACAACACCATATACTCCCAAGCTAAGCAACTTAATGCTTGTGTTATGGTAACGAGATGGCTGATAAAACACTTTTTTTTTTTTTTGTTGTAAATACGTACATTTTATAGATAAAACACCCAGACCCGGAACAAATACTTGTAGGTCGTACAAATATTTGTTCCGTGCGGGAATCGAACCCGCGACATGCTGCGCAGCAGTCAATCGCTCAACCACTGCGCCAACCGTGTTGCCTAAATAGATAAATAACACACTCAGCCTAATGTTCCCACTGCTGGGAGTCGCTGGGACACAGACCGAGGAGGTCTAGTACGGTCTAGAGAACTTTATTTTATCAGTAGAAATGGCTTTCATTTTGACATCATTCATTACGTTATTTACGTTGTTGAGCAACAATTTTTTCAAACATATAGAGCAATGAATTAGCAATATCCTTCAATATGAGTCAGATTGAGACTTATAGTGTTACGCAATTTTGATGATCAGTTTCTAATATTTCAGTAGCTAAAGCCTGTCGTAGAACCAAAAATTCGCACAAGTGAGTGTAACATCTACCAACCCCCACTGGCCCCGCATGGTGGATTATGGGCTACTCCCTCTCGAAGAGATTAGGCCTATCTACCAGCAGATTATGCTATGCTATGTTAAAGCTTAGTGTTGTTCATTACGCCCACAATTTTAGATACCTCTATTTTAGTATACGTAACTTGCAGTCGACGACGGAAACCCCCGCTATTATCAGGAAATCGGGATCTGTTTTGAATATGCCTTTGGGGTATGAGTCATTCACGGGCTTTTTCCAAGTTTTCATATCAATTTGGGGTTAGCTTGCAGTCTAACCGGACCCTGATTTGTAATTCACACGGTTTGGACTCAATTCCAAACTAAGGCTGGTGTACATTCGTTAAGATTATTTCAATTTAGTATCGTATTTCTGAAACAGATGATTGCGATAAATATTTTTTCGGAAAAGTGTCTACTTTTTAAACCTTGACGAACTAGGTCTTGTCTAGGGTTTCTATTTTCTCATCTAGCGCTTCGTTTCCATTGTCATCATATCTACCTGCCTAGCCTTTTCCCGACCCAAGTTGGAGTCGGCTTCCAGTCTGAGCGGATGCAACTGAATCAATCACAACCTGGTTACCGGGTGACACGATACCCCTTGTAAGATTTGGGACGAGGTTGTCAGCTTTTCAGGTGGGGTTTTAGCATTATGCTGAGCGATGGCCGTTTTGCGTAGATGTGACGCTTGTTTTCTCACAAATTGTTTTTTTTTTATGCGTCGTGTTTGCCGCAAATAAACGTATTTTCTTTATTCTTTTTGGGCTTCTGACGACCCGTAACGACTGTCAAACTCATCGTGCTTTTTTTAATTTGAAATGGGTTTGTTCTTGACTCTAGTCTAGGTCAGAGGTGACAGACAGAGTCGACGATGGAGTGAGCTTACCCAGAAGAAGCCTATTCACTCTCAACTTTGAAGAGATTCGAGTTGTATGCGCTCGGAAACACAGACGCAGGTAGAGAGTTCCAGTCTTTTGCTGTGCGCATTAAAAAAGACATTTGAAAACGCTTAGTTCGAATTTGTGGAATAGCAACTTGGCAGGGATGGTAACTTGCAGTGCGTCTGGATGTCCGAAGGTAGAAGGGGGCCGGTGGAATGATGTCGTGGAGTTCTTGGGCACACTCACCGAAGTACAATCTGTAGAAGACTGATAAGCAGGCAACCTTGCGGCGATGAGCCAAGCTGTGAAGCTTGGCATCCACCAGTTTTACGTCACCAATGAACCTCTTAGCTCTGCGTTCCACCGAGTCAAGCGCGGCAAGTTGGTATTTCGCTGAGCCATCCCATCGTGCTTTCCGAAGCTCGGAGGGTCTTGGTATCAAATGGATGTTTACCCATCCATGGCCTAACCGTGGCAAGCGTAACTTAACCTTGATCGATCGACCCGTGCGTCTGTTACTTAGCCACGCACCGTCTTTTTTCCATTGTTATTCGATACTTAGTTCAAAGAAAGAAAATTCCATGCTGGAGAATACTTTGTTTACGTAATAAGATACTACGCAGGAATGTGAAATACCTTCCTGTTTAATTTACTCGTATTTTTTATTAGACTTTCTGTCGCCTGCGACTTTTTCCGCACGTGCATGATTTACAAACTGTTTCATAGTTTCAGGGGTGAAGTTTTGAACAATGCTTACTTGGCAGATGACTAATATAATATATTTTTGGAAGGAACTAAAAAATTTAGTTTTTAATCTTTATAATTTTGGATATTTCAGATGAATGTTTCGTAGATATTATGATTACCTTAGTAATCCTTGATTTCGTAATATTGTGTTTATTTATTGTCTCTCTTTTTAATAGTATGTGTTTTTATTTTATTTCTTTTTTATTTTACATTTTATTATAAAAAAATTGTGTGCCTACTACGATCCTGTGTTGGTCGAAATAAAGATTTATTATTATTAGCATGTTTTGAGTGTACAGATTCAGAAAGTTCCTCTTAAAATTGGTTGTTAAGTTAGAAACAGACCAGACAATGTTCTGCTTCTACCAGTCATAATTTGCCTTCTTTACTCCCTCGGGTAGTAGGACCCCAATATTGAAACGAGATTTGAACGGTTTTATGTATAATGTATTAGAATAAAAGGGTAATTATTACATGCCGAAGATAAACTGCGATGATGATGGGTAGGCTAGCTACCTTTATGTCAACTCAAAGTAAAACAAATGCATTCGAATAGACACGCCAGGCTGAAGGCATCGAGGTAAACCCCCAAACAGCCCGCGATGTATTGCAGTGTATCTTCGGCATGTAATTAAAAATCCCTTAGAATCCTGCCCATTACTTGTAGAGTATAGAAAACAGTCTCCCTAATTAAAATACTGACACCAGATCCTATTTTACTGGAAGCAGATTCCAACGAAAACAGCGGATTATGAAGCTAAAACCTATTCAAAATTGTCTCCCGCGAAAAAATCTAAGCGCACACACACAAGTAGATCATAACTCTTGGCAGTAGATCAGACGGGATGCCAGACAGACGCCAAAATAACCACAAGGTTAATATTAGATGAACCAATGTACTTTTTAGTTTCATTTGGTAGAAGGTGAACATGTGGCGTCTGTATTTTTTGTAGGATACGGTTAAGCCAGAATTAAGGGATAATAATCAATAGAGCAGTGCTGGCCCAGTAGTAATGTCCGCGACTTACGAGTTCGAATCCAGGCAGGCACTTTACTTTGTGTAAATACTAAATACATCACCACTGCTCTCAAAACGGTAAAGGACAACATCGTGACGTAACCGAACCAAAAATTCGAAGACATGTTACATCTCCACCAAACCGCACGGCCCGCGTGGTGGATTACGGTCTTCCCTCTCGCTTAGAGGAGGCCTGTGTCCCAATAGTGGGAACAGAATAGGCTGAATATGCTGATGCTGTAAAGGTACAAGTTCGTAGCCGACTGCAGACGACAGCAGCAGGCGACATGTCGCCGCGACACAAATGGTTCCTATGCATTTCTATAAAATACCTTCCGGTCAAATGGTTTAGTATGTTTAATTTTGGCGAGTTTCATATCAAGTTATTCGTAATCAAGCTAAAGGACCCGGGTCGTTCTTTAGCGAGCTAGTTTGCGTTTTTTTAATCATGCGTGGGCCTTTTAGGCTCACGAGGGGGGAACTGGAACGCTCCACATGCCATAAATGCAATGAGGTATGTGTCATCTCGCTCCAACTTTGACGTGTCTGACCGAACGGCGCGAACAGTCATGTTTACCGCAAATGAGTTTATTTTCTTTCTTTATTTCTAGTGATGTCATTATTACGGCGGGCGCTACACGTCAACGGGTGTGTATAATCGTGTTCTATTAATAAATCGTAGACTTTAGTTTATCTCTCATGTTTTGGCAACCAATAAATATTATGCCAGCCCTGCCAGATCTGATTTATTTACTTTTGCTTTCAAACCGGTCGTTCTCTTGTTTCGGCACGAGGACTATGAGAATAGCTCTCTTGCGGTAGTGGAAAGGATTAGCCTGTCAGCCAGGTTGGCAGCGACAAGCCTACACTCTGTGAGAAAGAATGGGTCGGAACTGTGAGGGGTGCTCCAGATTTATTCGGGTCGGCATGATTCGCCTCTTCATGGCGGTTTATTCATATAAAAGCATATTGCTAATCTACTGCTTCATATGTTCGAAAAATTTGTCTGCTCAGCAACGTATGTTTGTTAGTGTGTTATGCAATTAGCTTGCTGAACAAGTGTGTAGCACACCCACGGAGCACACCTAACTGTTATCCACAACGTGTGCCCAGTGGGGATTGGTCTTGGTAGATGTCGCAAATGTCTTTGAATTTTTTGTCCATCAAAATGTGTATAAAAAATAATTATGAATACTATACATTTATAAATTGCCACATCTCGTCAATAACACAATATAATATTTTTGTTCAATAGCACACGTCGTTTTCTTCATATTTTTATCTCCCAATTGTCTTTACGACGACCTCCGCCGCTCGAAGATGGCCTATTTTATTTCTTTTTTATTACAGTTGCTACTGGAGTGCTATTTACGTCTGTCATTCAATAGACTTGCCAACTGAGCTTCAGTAACGTTGAATTTTAAGATGAAACTTTTTTTGGAAAACTTTGTAATCATGTAGTTATCGTCTCCGAGTGGCGACAAAAGGAAAATAGAAATATTTAAAAGTAGTTTTCTAAACAAGTCTAAGTTCAACCAAAATTTTAAAAAAAAAGTACACATACACAAGCATTTTTTTTCTATCTAGTTGTTGCAATATTTATGATTATCAGTTTTTTTTTTTTCGTTAAATTTTCCTCTGTCTTAAATTTTTTATAGTTATACAATATTCTGCTATTCGGGGCGGCGAAAAATCCAACAAATCAAAGATCATAAAAATCTGTCTTGCACAATATTATAATAGGTAGGTTCTCGATATTACAACGTCTTTGAGTCAGCCATTTTCAAACCTAGACACATCTATCACGCGATAGTAAAAGCTGGGTCTTTCTGTGTCACGGCCTGCGCGCATATATCATAAAAAAACGTCTGCTGATGTCATCGTTCAGCATTCGCATTGCTGACGGCTGCTTCGTGACGTCATTTGCAAAAGACGCGTCAGTGCAGGCAGACTAAAACAAATGAATGAGTGTTCAGTCTGTTCAAGGATTTAGGCAGCTTTAGGATAATTTTATGGAGCTATTGGCGCCGATTTGTTTGCGTAACGCCTTTACTAAGACGTCTGCATAGCTATGAACATTGAACAGCCATTGGGGACGCTTCTGTGTCGAATCTAACATCAATCAATGTTATTCAAGGAGTCCTCTAAACGCTGAAAGTACATAAATCCGAAACCCGATTCTTTTTACAGTTTAAACCAAAAATCGCCCCTATTTGCGGTTGGGGACCAGGCACATTTAGGTCGCTGAAAATGTGTCGTTTTCGACTCGTAAGCTTGTGGACAGGGATAGATTCCGTCAAAACTGGAAGGAGGACGCGCCGACTCGCGAAAAATGGAAGGAGTGGAGGGAGGACTTTGCCCAGGAGTGGGACAGCGTAGGCAGTAGCGTAAGACTGTCGAATGATTGTAAATAGGTATACTGGTAACTTTTTCTAGAGAGAGGAAGACGAAACGATAACGTTTAGAGGTGTAAAAATAATGTGCACAACATGTAAAACTTCAGCCGGTCGGTTCTGTTAGAATCTCATCGTGAAAAGTTAGGTGAAGTGAGCTGTCATTCCATCTGATGCTAGGGAGTGACAATGACAGCTCACTTTTTTTTTTTTTTTTTTTAAGGATGGGAAATCATCAAATGACCCCTCCCGCTCTGGGTGGAGCGGAAGGGAGTGTCAGACTCTTACTGACTAAAACCCATCCGTGTTCCTTCCTTAGCCCTTTATATTCCGGGGCAGCGGTAACCCTTTCGGACAATCCCGCTGCTTTCGGACAATCCCGCTGCTCGGACAATCCCGCTGCTCGGACAATCCCGCTGCGTGACAGCTCACTTTAAGCTCACTTCACTCAAGTTATCACGGTGAGATTTTTACAGAATAGTAAGTACTACAGGTGGGCAATAATTTTGAGAAGCATGCGTAAATTGCAGTGCAATTTTACAGTTTCATTTTTGCTAACAAAATCTTGGTCATCATGACGCCATAAATTTTTGTGTAGGAATTGTCGCATGCCGTTGCGTGTTTATTTGGGACAACACAATTGAAAACACAAATATTGAATTGACGGTCTCGTATCGATATATAAATTGGGAAACCCAGAGAACTCAATTGAAAGATTACATAGGTACTTTTACAAATTGTTGACAGAGTACAGTGGCGTTGTACAGACGCCAGCACATCAACCTACTACAATCTGTCAAATTTCTTTGATAGATTTTCAACTTTATCGCTAAAGCACTTATAAGGTTCAAAGTTGATTGGGAAAATTTGACAGTTTCGGGTAGGTTGATGTGCTGGCGTCTGTAAATACTTGTAGGACTTCCAAAAAAAAAAAAAGGTAAACTGAAGAGTAACCCAGATCTGAATCATTTTGAAGTATTGCTTATTCATGCTTTATTGTTCGAAAACTTTGACGTATTCCACGTTGGGCACCCGCTTAAATGGCACCTGAGTGAATGTGCCGCTGTGTCAGGTGCATTCACTAAGGTGCCAATTGAAAAAAAAAAAAAAGGTTATATTTAAGCGGGTGCCCAATGTGGAATACGTCAGAAAAACAACGTAAATACCTACCGCAATGAATGTTGTTGAAATGAAAGCCCGTTGGTGATGAGCGTACCAAAGCAGCAAGAAGCACAGGAAGGAACTCTGTGGCGATGGTTGGGAGAGGTGTATGTCCAGCAGTACATGTCTTACGACTAAATAATGAGCTCTCATCTTCATCATTTAACTTCACCTAAATAAATGAAAATGTTCGCCTTACTTAGGAAGATATTGGACCCCACGACACAGGGAATCCTATTGTGAGGTCCAGGGCATTTGTAAAAAATCTAGCACCTGTTACTATATTTTTTTTATTTTACCGTGTTTTTTCTGCTGAATAAAGGGGCCCGTGGCTAAATAATAACAGCCGCACAGGTCGATCGATCAGGTTAAGCTACGCTTGCCGCGGTTGGTCTGTGGATGGGTGACCATCTTTACATATAGAGACCCCTCCGTGCCTCGGAAAGCACGTTAAGCCGTTGGTCCCGGCTGTCATTCGTGGATCTTTGACAGTCGTTACGGGTAGTCAGAAGCCCGAAAGTCTGACAACCAGTCTTACCAAGGGGTATCGTATTACCCAGTAACTGGGTTGTGGAGGTCAGATAGGCAGTCGCTTCATGTAAAATACTGGTATTCAGCTGCATCCGGTTAGACTGGAAGCCGACCCCAACATAGTTGGGAAAAGGCTAGGCAGATGATTTTCTGCTGAATAAAGTTTTTTTTTTTAATACATCACTACATTTTTCGACTTAATTAAACATATTATTACGATTATTTTTCATTAAATTTAGATTACGTAAGAGCTATAATGACTCGCAGTCGATTGTCAAAACAAAATAATTAGCGAAAAGGTCGGCAACCTCTTTGCATAGCAAGTGACAGCCTTGCCAGTACGCTACGCATCGCTCCCATTTTCGGAGAGGCGATAATTTTTCTTTGAATGATAAAAATGATCAATCAATTTGCCTAACCTTTTGCAACTATTCTGAGGTCGGCTTCCAGTCTAACCGGATATAGCTAAGTAAAATACTGGGTTTTACATGGAGCGACTGCCCATCTGTCGTCTTCAACCAATCTTTCGGCCCCATCAGCCATTTGTTCTGCGAGCAATGTGCCCTGTCCACTGCCAGTTAGTTTTGCAATTTTTCAGGCTATGTCGGTTACCTTGGTTCTCCTACGGATCTCTTCATTTCTGATTGGATAACGTAGGGAAACTCCAAGCATAGCCCTCTCCATTGCTCTTTGGGTGACTTTCAGCCTTCTATGAAGGCCCAAAGGACATACATGAAACATTTTTGAAGTGAATCTTCTTAGGCGGCGATTCGATAATAGGACGACGATTGAAAGTGAAATTTCAAGAACTTTAGGCACATTTCGTTACAATGAATTGAAATGAAATTGTTTATTCAATAAATAGGATATCAGAATCACTTTTACACGTCAAAAACACTATGGTTTAACACTAAATGAGTTCGGTGTTCCCAATCCGCTTCTCTGAGAAGACCAAAAAAAAAACACAGAGATAACTATTGACATGGAAATCATTGTAGATAAGTCTCTTAAAGTCCAGAGATAATCTTGGTCAGGGTTCTTTCTTACTCTCGAAAATAATTCCGATAGATCGACATTGGAATTGTCAGTCAAACGTCAGGAATTGGCTGGACTCAGAGTCTAGCCAATCCCTAACGTTTAACTCAACCAACTGACGTTTGACCAATGTCGATCTATCGGAATTATATTCGAGAGTACCTAAGCACCCAGATTTGAGTGGACCAGTCCAGTCAGTGCAAACATTTGTCAGTAATCAAGTAGCTCAACTCAGAACTTGAGTACAACATGAGTGAGAAGAAAGATATAAAGCTCTCTTTCTGTTTCTCTCACATTAAATCTCTCTTATTCTTTATTTTTTTAGAAATTTTTCTTTTTTCACGTTTACGGCGCCGCTGCACGCGCATTTTTGTCATCGAATCTTTTACTGTAGTATAAATAACAAATGCGCCATATGGTGAAATTACTGACAAACTATGTTAATGACGTCACCGCCTGACCCGATTACGCAGAATGCTACCCATCCTATTCTCGTCCGCGGTGACGGTCGCTTAACTTTAGCGAAAACTCCGTCGAGTTGTGATATTTTACAAATAAGTATATGTATAACAATCAAAATCCAAATCGATCATTTCGCTAAGTTGATATTGGAGCATTGATAAAGATAAGAAATAACTAAGTTGCAACAATTCGGCAACACAGTTACGTAATAATAATTTTAAAATGCCGCCATTTTTCGTTGCAAATTTCGGGTTACCAGATGCAATTTTTTAATCTCCGGAAATTGTATTTCGTGGCACCTCCAAATTTTGACTTTATTTAAGTGGCTTACGAATAAAAAAAGTTTTGAGCTTATTTTTACAAAAGTAACAAATGTACGAAAATAACATCAAAACAACAACCTGTTTTTATATTTAGAACTTTCATTCTCAGCTGATAAAAAGTAGCTTACACGATTACAAACAAACTTTTTAAACCACGTAATAAAATTTTAAAAAAATACGACAACAAGTCGGATAATTTCCCATACTTGTTGCTAATAATGTGCACTCTGGCAATTCTATGGAATTAAACTTTTTAATATAGAAATGGGTAGTGTAGGTACTCACAGATCTGTCTCGGTGACGTCACTCGCATCCAAATATACACCCTCTCCTTGATGATGCCACAAACCACCGCTTTTAACACAGAAATACAACTTCCCACCATCTTTTTCAATTTCAACAACAACGTTTTCAAATACTTTACTCACAAAAAACGATTCACATTTTTGGTCGGAAGCCGGCTCAGTAGTTAACGACCACTCATCAACATTTTTCGCGTTCACATCAATATTTAACACACATTTGTTAACATCACACGTTTTAGTGTTTTGTTTTATTGAAAATATCCATGGCGGAGTCACGGCACACGTGGAAATTATTAAAAATAATAATAAAAATAATTCACTAGTCCGTAAACGCACTGTGAGAGCCATGTCAACTTTGTGAATGAGTGAAGTGAACTGAACCGGGAGCGCCGCTCGCGACTCGCGCGTCGAGTAGGGATGGGACGCTTCGTTACAATCGCTTTTATACCGAACTCGATTCAGTGAAGGACGAATCGATAAGAAATGTTTTCAGATAAACTTTATCTGTATTTGTAGGCTATGGCTTAGTTTTATAAGTTTTTTTTTATTAGATCGCTTTGATAAGTGGCGCTATCAATCAATGTGAAGATGGTTCTTATCCTATTTAGATTATATTTTGCTTGCTTTATTACCGTTTGTGTTTAACAATGTGCCTATTTTTAATAGTACTTGATTGGCTCATCAGAATTATCCAGTGTATTGCTGCCTATTTATAACACACGTATACAAATATGTAGTTACTAAGTTCTTATTTTATTGATAAATTACGTAATTTTAGCTTACTTTTTGTTCCACATTTTTTTTGACGCAATAAAACCTAAACATAAAAAAACACCTAAATCTAAATTTTTTTTTTGCTCTTATTTGTACGTAAATATCGATTTTTAAGACCTCAACTGTCACTAATGGGAGACAATTGCTTTTTCTATATCTAACGAGGAGATAAAGAACGATTCAGATTTTGTATTCGATTCGTAGAGTTGTTCCCATCACTAAAAAATTAACATAAAATTTCTCTTAGGGTAAATAAAACATTATAGGTAATTAATAATTATCTAATAGACAAAGAGCTGAGAATATAGTAATACTAATATTCCTTATCTATTGTAAGTTGATAATTTACTACAGACTCGTTGATTTCATGTTTAGAAATTAAATGCACCACAACCCAACGCAACAATAATGTAATCGTTCTAATCAGAATCTTATAAGTATGTAGGTAAATAGGTATTTATTTAATGAAAGTTTTTAATGATCAAATGATAAATTATTTTATGTAGGAAAGAAGGCTGCCAGACTCAAATGAGTTGGGCAGGTCACATCATCCGCATGTAGGATGACCGCTGGGCAAAAGTCTTCACACAATGGGTGCCTGAAGATGGACTGCGCCGCCGTGGCTGACCCAGAAAGAAATGGCGACGAGATGACGGTAATTCGAGGTGGCGCGGAAAAAGTTAAGATTTTAATTGCTCTAAGTACTGTAATTGCTGTAATTTCATGATGCGCTTCACTTGGCCAAGGATAGACAGAGATGGCGTAACATCGTCAGGGAAAACATGTTTTCAAGGGAGGATCACGACCCTCAGTAATAAGGAGTACGCCTCCTTGAGGAGAGAGGGTAGTACTGTAAGTAAGTAGGTTTGTACAAACACTTTTACAGGTCAAAAACAAATTACCTAAATTTTAAAAATTGATGACGTCGTCATTTCATATCTGACTACTCTGAGAAGAAAGACCGAAACGAACTCAGAGGTCACGTCTCTTTTAAAGTCCAGACATAATCTTGGCCAGATCATGCAGTGAGAAACATGAAGATTTTAACCTATAGTGTCTGAGATGGTCTTATGAGGAAAGAACTACAAGACTTGAGTGGACTTGCGCGGTAATTGCGTAACACACTATCAGAAGCAATGGCTTTCATTTTGAGTTTGACAGTTCAACATCATGCATTGCGTTATTTACGCAGATGAACAGACAAATTTTTCGAACATATGAAGCAATGGATTAGCAACATCCTTCAAAATGATTCAGATTGTGATTGATAGTGTGTTTCGCAATTAGGATGCAGACAAAACACACATCTTGACATCTTGGTCAGATTATATGAGGACCACATAGATTAGTCTCAGAAATGGTATTTTGAGGAAAGAACAACGCAGATTTGAATGGACCTGTCCAGTTAGTGCACGCATTTGTCAGTAACCATGTAGCTCAAAGCAGATAAGCATACCTACCACGAGCTCTTAACGCGATCCACTTTAGGGCCTAAACTGAACTGTTTTGCTAATTCGTACCATGACGTCAGTTTAACGATTCAATTTAGGCCGTGCCATCTGAATATCTACCATGAGCTCTTAACGCTCGCACGATCCAAATGCCGCTGATCGTATTGGACGTCATGGTACGACTGTGAACGATGCAGTTTAAGAACCTAAACTGAAATGTCTTGCTTTTGAATCGTTTTTAAATAGATCATGGTAGGCCTCCTGGTCATGCAAGTGGTTGGAGGATACTAAAAGATGACTATAAAGCGATGTCATGACTGCACAAATTATCAGTTTGTTTAGTAAACAAACAGAAAGGATAAGCTAATGTTTCCAACCGTCGACAAATGACTTCCAAGTTTTCAACCAAGATTCTTTACTTCGTATACATTTGACCCCAACTTAATCTCCATGACGATAATTAGAAAACACCGCACATTTTTGAGTACCTATAGTATAGACAAAATAACAAACTGATGGGAATTCGAATCAGGATCCATTATATTGACGCAAAATTCATGCTAGGGATACAGATTAAAAGTTATGTGCTCCACCACAAGCGCCCGATTAGATAACAAGCACACAAACGTTGGCAGTCATCTCGCACATGCTTCATTTTTTACATCCAGTCGCGGCAAACAGGAAAAGGGTGACACATGCTGATATTTTCGTGTCTATTCTACATATTAAGCAGCTTTTTTCAAATGTCTAAAGTCCATTCGTAGGAAACAGTGCCAAATTATGAAAATAGAAATAGGTAATTATTTAAAAGATTCAGAAAGATCAGTGATTCATGTCTGGAAGTGAGTCTGCAGCCTAATTACGAAACAGACACTATGAATCACAATTCCGTGGCTAAATAATAACAGCCGCACAGGTCGATCGATCAGGTAAAGCTACGCTTGCCGCGGTTGATCTGTGTATGGGTGACTAAGTATCTACATAACGAGACTTCTCCGTGCCTCGGATAGCTCGTTAAACCGTTGGTCCCGACTGTCATTCGTGGATCTTTGACAGTCGTTACGGGTAGTCAAAAGCCCAAAAGTCTGACAATCAGTCTTTACCAAGGGGTATCGTATATTACCTACCCAGTAACTGGGTTGAGGAAGTCGGATAGGCAGTCCGCAGTCGCCACATGTAAAATGCTGGTATTCAGCTGATTCCGATTAGACTGGAAGCGGACGCGAACATAGTTGGGGAAAGGCTGGACAGATGACTATAATCGCAATCTGAATCATTTTGTAGGATATTACTAATCTATCGGTTCATATGTTCGAAAACTTTGTGTGCTCAACAACGTAAATAAAAAGTAGCAATGGCTTTTATTTCGACAGTTCAACAACATTAACGTAATGAGTGTTGTTGAACTATGAAAATGAAAGCCATTGCTAGGTACTGTTAGCGTGTTATGATTACCCCGCCGCCCGGTTCAAACGAAGTTGCTATCGTTTTTGCACACTTGGCGAAAGAGAGCCAGACCGAAATATAATAGAAAGAGACAGAGAGAAAGCCGCATGGAGGGGGCATATAGCTTTTTCCTTACGTGAGTTACATGATGAGTTCTGCCAGTCAGTCCAGTAATTGCTTCGTAGTTAAACGTTTATACAATACCTTAATAAGATTACAGTATCGCTTATAACAATTGATTGTCCACAATCAATAAATCAGTACATAGTGTTATGAAATAAACTAATCTTTATGATAAGATTTCAAATACCCTAATTGCGTAAGTAGATAATATTTTACTAGCTTTTCCATCACGTCTCATCTCATCATTCTTTGCATAATTAGCACTGTTCCCACTGCTGGGACACAGGCCTCATCTCGGTGAGAGGGAGTGGGTCGTAATCCACCACGCAGCCCAGTGCAGGATGGTAGTTGTCACAATTGTCTTCGAATTTTTGGTTCTAGGATATGCCGGTTTCGACGATGTTTTCCTCCACCGTTTTGAGAACAGAGTGGTGATGAAATAATTTACACAAAGCCTGTCTGGGTTCGAATTCAACCCAACGACGTACCACTCGAAAGTCGCGGCGATCGGCAGAACATGTCACCCCTTTCTAGCGATATCATCTTGCACACAATCCATCCATCGTTTTATTCACCCCTTTGTTAAAATATCGGCATCGCGAGCGAGAGGTCGTGGACTTAAATTCGAATATAATTGTAACCTCATATTTTTGTAGGTAATAGTAGTGTCCATGGAGTTTCTTGCCTTCTCCATGGGTACCTACCTACTACGCTTTGCAATCGGCAGCTAGCTTCATGTTTCTGACTGAACGACCCCTTGACAATTCAATTGTCTGTAAACGCTTTGGGTTTGAGTAGTCAGACAGCCAACAAAAACACTAACAATTTTAAAACGAAAACAAAACCACCAAACGGACAGAATTTAATTTTTAAATATAAATAAACAACATTCTGATAATTCAATATGCGATAGAAGATCTGAAGCTACTATCTTTAGATATCGCACGGGAGTTGACGTAGGTAACCGAAGTGTCCAAAAACGATTTAATAATAGTATTATTCTTATCTCTTTCAAGGTTTTTCCATAAAGCAACCAAATTGAGCTTTATTCACGTAGATCAATTAGAAATAGAGATATAGGTAAGTTACGTGTTGTCTGCATGAGGTTGGAAAAGATTTTAGTTTTTCGTCGGGAAGAAGATACCAAAAACTTTGCTAAAGAATGAAGTTGCCACGGAGTTAGAACGTATTCCACAAGAAATTATCAGGAATATTCTCGACAGCATGCCCAGACGAATACAAGCTGAATGCAAGAGGGGTCACTTATACGTGTATCTCTAAGTAGTCTGTGGGTCACTTGTTATTAAACTTTTAATTCCTTACTTGAATTTATGTTATAAAAAAGAAACATTAGCAAAGTCCGAAATATGTCCTACTACTTCAGTTTTTTTTTAAATATAAGGTCACGAGTATTTAGTAGATAAAAATCAAAAACGACACAAAAATAAATCATTTTGGCGGGACACGACGACAGTGACCGAATGAATGAATGAAATTTTAAATACCGGATTCATAAAATAATGACTGGGACATCACTATTGAATTAATTAAAAGTTTCAAAAAACCACCGCCCATTGTGTCACCCTTTGTAAAATTGCTATACTTATTTATGTCTGTAATTTTAATGGTGTACAGAGGCCAGCACATCAAGCTACCCCAATCTGTCAAATTTTCCCAATTGAATATGAACCGTATTCCTTTGTAGTAAAGTTGAAAATATATCAAAGAAATTTGACAGATTGGGGTAGGTAGCTTGATGTGATGGCCTATGTACATATCAAAGAGTATTCTATTTTATCCTAACAATTAATTCGTACAATAAATCACTGTCAATACACCCGCGTAGATGGAGACATACCTAAACTCATTCATGTACCAGTTTGTGATAATTAATTATCACCGTGATGGCAATTTATTGGAACAAAGTTCTGTAACGAAGATTGCGGTAGGAGTAAACTGAGAGAAATCGTCATGTACAGAGGCCAGCACATCAAGTTACCCCAATCTGTCAATTTTCTTTGATAGATTTTCAACTTTACCACATGCAAATATAAGGTTCATATTCAATTGGGAAAATTTGACAGATTGGGGTAGGTTGATGAGCTGGCCTCTGTACTTACCGAAAAAGCGTTATGCCCCCTTCATGCGACAAGCCGTTATTGAGGTCAAAATGAAAATCCAAGATGGCGGCTGCGAAAATTGAATTTTTTTTTGTAATGGATATCGTTTTTATGGTTTTCGAGGGTGCTGAAGCCGATAGTGAGGTCAAAATGAAAACCCAAGATGGCGGCTGAGAATATTTTCCAATTTTCGCAGGCTCCATCATTGATTTTCATTTTGCGTTTCTACACACGTTTTTATTTGGAGTTACTTACGCAAATATTCTTTTTACAGACTTAAAAAAAAAAGTTTATTCGCCATCACTTTCTCACTGCTCAGAACCGTGACTCCGTTTCAAATTCTCAACGGTATTCCTTTTCTCTTCTAATCTGTTACGATCGGTGGCATGGTGGAGTGGATTGACGTAAATTTTCTATTAAGTACATATTAGGGTACATGCATGCTGTGCACGGGCACGCGGCGCATTTTAGCTGCGTGTATTAATTTGTTTGACAACGTAGGTCTACGTTTCCACACGAAGACTATGTATAGCGTGGCACGGCGCACGGAGAGGCTACGCACGTGCCACTGCAATCCACGGACACGGGCTTCACTGCGGGAGGTGGAACGGGCGGGGAAACTACGCTGCGATAAGCGAGCTGTACACAGTCGTGGGTTATATTCGTGTACTCCAGTGGAAACGTAGACCCACGTCGACAGCGGTGAGCTATGTAACCGCCTATTCGAACAAGCCACGCATGAATTGACGTCAATTCATGCGTAGCCTCTCCGTAGGGGTTGCAGTGGAAACAACCACATACATTTTTTGACAGAGCGAAGCTTAATACACGTGCGTAGCCTCTCCGTGCACCGCGGTGGGCCCGCGCCTTTAAACAACATTCATTGCGTTATCTACGTTGTTGAGCAGACACGTTTCAAACACATAAAGCAACTAGCTGCGCCCCGCGGTTTTACCCCATAAGTTTCGATCCAGTGGGAATAGCGGGATAAAAAGTGTGATCTGTGTTAATCCTGTGTGCCAAATTTCATCCAAATCTGTTCAGCCGTTTGTGCTTGAAGAAGTAACAAACATACAAAGACACACAAACTTTCGCCTTTATAATATAGTGTGATGGATTAGCAATATCTTTTAAATTGAGATCGAGAGTGTGTTATAAATTAGGATGCTATTCTGTAAAAATCTCACAGTGAAACCTTAGGTGAAGTGAGCTGGATTAATCCCTAGCATGCTCAGACCAAATAAAAAACCAAGACAGAGGGCAGTCAACAGTAAAGTGAAGCCGGTTTCGTAAACATGTGTGCACTTAGTGAGGTGTAGTTTGATTGTAAATGTGTGCGTTTGGGCGTGTATGCACAGAGCGGAGGTGTAGTTTTGGCTTCACTGTATCGTTCTCAGCGCTGTCTTGGTTTTTTATTCGGTCTGAGCTAGCATGAGGTAGAACGACAGCTTACTTCAAGATCACTTCACCAAAGTTTTCACAGTGAGACTTTTACAGAAAAAATATATAATTCCAAAAAAAAAAACTACAACGTCTAAAATAACTTTAATTTCGGAAGTCAGTGTCGTTGGTTCCACATTTTCGTTTTTTGACACTGAATTCCGAAATTAAAGTTATTTTTCACTTTGTGTTTTTTTTTGGAAGTTTATTTTTTTTTGTTAAAAAAAATATTTGTCTCTTATAAGTAATAAAAGAAAAAGTTTAATAAAAAAACGCTTTTATAATAAAATTCAGTGAATACATTTAAGTAGGTAGATTAATGCATATTAGGGGATGTTAGCCAAATAGTCCTTGACATGAGCAGGCTCAAGCCGACGGAACCCGCTCGCGTCGCAGATGCCGACCTCTATGTTGTCTGCGGTCATCTGACCTTCAAAGCCTTCCTTCAGTGTTAAGATCGCTGTGTGGACGGCATCATCTAGTTCCAGGTCTTCTGTGTATCTGGGGATAGGTAAAAAGGGCTTTAGTTAGACATTTCAGCAAGGGAGGTACAAAATATTGAAGTTATCTAACTTGTCTATGAAACAAATTATTAAAAAAAATCTACAATACCAAAGAAATTAAATAATAAAAATCGATATCTACATAATTATATGAGGTTATATTATAGAATAGAATATGTACACCCCTTAGACCAAATAAACAACCAAGACAGAGCACTGAGAACGATACAGTGAAGCATGCCAAAACTACACCTCCGCTCTGTACCTACATACACGCTCACACGCACACATTTACAACCATTTACAATTAAACTACACCTCACTAAGTGCACATATGTTTACGAAACCGGCTTCACTTTACTGTTGACAGCCCTCTGTCTTGGTATTTTATTTGATCTGAGTGTACACCATAATAAATTACAGACATAAATATAGAAACTGTACAAAGGGTGACACAATGGGCGGTCATATCGCTAAGAGCGATCTTTTAAAGACAACCTTTGGATGGATTTAAAAGGGGAAGGACAGACAAATACTGTAGGTAGTCTGTGGTGTACCATTTACATAATACAATAAATACATACATAAAGTAAGCTCACAAAAAAAATCTGTGAAAACGTATAACATAGTTGAATTTCTTACTTTCTGCAACAGATGCTTTTATGAATTAACTCACAAGGTTTTCAAAACTCTGCCTTGCGGAAAGATATGCCACGCAAAATAAAGACGATGCCGAGAGGACGGTATACGAATTTGAATGCTGTTGCCTAGTAAATAAACTTCACAATCGCTTAGAACATGCTTGAGAGCGCTGACTCCATGACATAGCAGAACTGCTTTTTGTATGATTACTGAAATGTTCATTTTAGCTGTTTTTTTTTTTATTGGAATTGTAAGTAACTGTACTGTTGGTTATTTTATCTATAATATAAAAATGAATCGCTAAATGTGGTGCTAAGCGCAAATCTCGAGAGCAGCTGAACCGATTTCGCTAATTATTTTTTTGTTGTGTTAGGTATTATCAGGACAAGGTTTGTATGAAATAAAATTAAGGGAATTCGAAAAAAAAAAAAATTGCACCCGTGCGAAGCAGGGGCGGCGGGCCGCTAGTTTTAAATAAGAGTAACGGTGGAGTTTTTTGCCCATTCTTCTCTATACAAAAACTACCTTTTGGAAGGGGCGACTAGAATCAATTCTGTTTCATTGTAATTTTTGACGTTCAAAAGTGCCTTTTATGTGCCTTTTTGAAATAAATGCTTTGACTTTGATAAGTAAATAGTTTGCGACAAAAATATAATGCGGACCAGCTAACCATAATGCCTGAAAGCCTGTCAAATCTTGTGTGTCAAGTCTAATTTAGAATTGAATTAAGAATTTAAGATATTTTTCAAGCTATGGAACAACAAACTGTATGTCATACTTTACAAAGTCCAAATTCTATTGCAACCAAAAACTTATTAAAACCTTTCTGTTACAAATGATCACTCAAAAATCAACCTAGAATACATTTAACTAAAGCAGACAACAGATTAAGCGGCGAAGAAATGTAAATTAGATAATTTACATTTCTTCGCCGCTTAATCTGTTGTCTGCTTTAGTGAGGTTATGAAGACTGCTACAGTATAATGTTTGGTTGTCATTATTTTAATTAAAGAAACACAACAGACCTACTAAAAGATTTATTATTTTTCACTTTCAGTTGTGGTAGATACCCCACACAGATTAAATTAAATATAATTGAAAAAACATGATTAGATAAAAAACTGTTGGCATTGATGTCAGCTATCCATTTATCTATTAGGTTTCATGTGTGCAGCCATTTTGAAAAAAAAAAAAAAACAAAATGGCGCCACAGTAGGTATGCCACGGATCTTCAAAGCCCTATGCCCAGTGATCAAAAAACATGCCAAATGCCTCGACGTTGTTTAAAAATGATTTGATAGCAGATAACAGGTCATACATACCTCTTTTCCAAGAAAGTCTTCCCGTTATTATAATTCTTGCCCATAGCGGTGGCCTTCCACGCGAAGTAGGCGCCCGACGGGTCGCACTGGAAAAGGTAGGGCCTGTCGGATTCCCAGCCGCAGATCAGCAGAGAGACGCCGAAGGGACGGACACCTCTGTGGATAAATGATTTTAATTTTGTATTTTTTTTTTAAACTAGATGAGGCCGTAATAAACTCACGAGGTCACAGTCTCTTTTAAAGTCCACATATAATCTTGGGTCAGGGTATATGAAGACCATGTCGATCGATGTCTGAGATAGTCTTTTGAGGAAAGGACCACACAGATTGAGAGGACCTGCCCAGTCAGTGCACGCATTTGTCAGAAATTGTGCGGAGCTCAACGGAAAAATATTAGTGTTGGTTTTAGTCATAATTTCAGCCGAAACACGTCAGGTACAGAGATAGGCCAAGCATCGCCACTTCGAGCGACTTCTTCAGGTTTTGTGCTTCTCGCATGCAGCGGATTTCTGCGGTTTTCAAGGGATCATCAGTCCATCTTATGGGAGGCCTTCCAACGCCGTCTTTCAACGCGTCTTCCAGTAAGTGGTCGCCACTCCAGAACCTTTCGGCCCCATCGGCCATCTGTTCTGCAATCAATGTCCCCTGCCCACTGCCACTTAAGTTTGGCAATGTTGGTTACCTTGGTTCTCATACGGGTCTCTTCATTGCTGATTCTATCACATAGGGAAAACTAAGCATAGCTCTCTCAAAAAATACTATCCGTGCCTCGGAAAGCACGATAAGCCCTTGGTACCGGCAGTCATTCATGGATCTTTGACAGTCGTTATGGGTAGTCAGAAGCCTGAAAGTCTGATAACCAGTCTTACCGAGGGGTATCGTATTACCCAGTAACTGGGCTGTGGAGGTCGGAGAGGCAGTCACTCCATGTAAAATACTAGTATTCAGCTGCATTTGGTTAGGCTGGAAGCCAACCACAACAAAGTTGGGAAAAGGCTAAGCAGATGATGATGAGATAAAAATACTATAACAGAGTATCTTCACTGGCTTAGATAACTCTACAGAAAATAAATTCTTAGTTCTTTTAACTTACCCAGACTGCGTGTACTCCTGCATCACAGTAGCCACTCGCTGCACCAATTGGGCAGTGGGTATCGGCTCATGGTACATCAGGAAATACTGCTGGGCCATCTTACGTGCCTGGGTGACCAGGAGACGGTAGTCAGGGCCCATGCCGGAGTAGACCATGCCTGGAAGATAGAGATAAGGGATTACAACAATACTATAACAGCAGATAATAAAAATGGAAGTGACTGTTTGTAATGTTTAAATAATAGCGTACTTATAACAAAACACCTTGAACTGGCAGATAGCTCATGTTATAACTACGCTACTTTCATTTTATTTAAAGAATTAGGATTTCCAACATGCATGTGATAAAGTTGCTGGCACAGCTCATTGAAAAATATGCTTTGAGTTTGAGTATGATGGTAAATACTGCATAAAAAAGGTAAATACTGTGACAAACACGAAAAGCTACATTGTTCTATTATATGTAAACTACCTTCCGCAGGCGAGGTATGTCGATAAAAACTATGCTAAGTCCTTCCCCGGGATGCAATCTGTCTCTCTGCCAAATTTTATCGAAATCCGTTCAGTGGTTTAGGCGTGAAAAGGTTACATACAGACAGACAGAGTTACTTTCGAATTTATAATATTAGTATGGATGTTTAGTTTGTCTACGAGTTTGCAAGCAAATGTATTGCATTGAATTAATGATGTTTTTGTAACTGCATTTGCCATGACTAAGAAGTCCAAATATGTTTGTCATTATTTCATCACATTTTAGGATTGTCTCATAACAAGTTCATAATATTATTTATGCCAGCTGTCACTGACAATCACTGCTGGGGCCCTGTCCTGAATAGGACTGTAGCATTATGCTGAGTGATGGCCGATTTGCATGAATATTCTTTGTCTATGTCATGTTTACTGCAAATAAACATATATTCATTCTTTTCTCAGTTTTCATTTTGAGTTATGAAATCCTTTGCCTAAGAAACTAGTATATTACTTTCACAGCTTGTGGTTAACTTACCAATATGGCCAGTGATCATCTCCACCTTGTTGACGCTGTGCTCATCATACAGGATGCTCTTGTGTTTGTTCTCTGTGGCTATCACGACGCCATTGGATGCTGGGAATAAGCAGAATTGTGAACTGTCATTACTGATTCATAATCAAGCAGGGAAAGATCATCTAGACTTGATTTTAATAAAGAAAGGATCATCTGACATTCTAGGATGTAAGGCCAGTAAAACTGAAATACAGTTTAGCCTTGCAGTTAAAAACGACCTCAGTTATGGATAGCACTCCCCAGTAAAAAAGTGCCTATTTTGTTTAGTCATGCATGATAAACATGTAATAGGCTTAAGAATGTACCCTAAACCGAAGGTAACCAGCATTTAACCAATTAATTTACACAGTCATAACGAGAAATTAGAACAGTGAATTGCATAAAACTACCGACGCTAATATAACCTCTAAAATAAATAAAACTTACCTTTGATTCCGACGGATGTACCGCCGGCGGCTACTGCAGCTAACGCATATTCAATTTGAACTAATTTCCCTGAAGGGCTGTAAAAAAATGAGAATATTCGTTGTAATTACACCAAACATAAACTCGAAGTTATAAACAAGAAAAATCTTTGAAATAATGACGAATAAACTACGATTTTTTTCAAATAAGTAGGCAAATAGTTGATCGTGGTGAATTTAAGGTTTTAAACACATAATAACACGTAAATAAATAAGTTTTTTTTACCTAAAAGTGGTGAGAGAGAAACTGTAACGTTCCGACGCCATGATTACAAAGCGATTTGTCAAAATTTCGCGCTGTCATGTTGTCAGCAATGGCCAAACGTCAAAGCTTCGTTTTGTTGTTCCTATACCGTCCAGGCAAAATTATTTTTTTGTTCATCATTCACAGGTAATCTTAGGTCTTACTAAGGGGTATAGTATTACCCAGTAACTGAGATGTGGTTGTCATGTAAAATATTGGTATTCAGCTGCATCCGGTTAGATTGGAAGCTGACCATGTGCGTCTCTAACGTAATTGGCAAATTCATAATATAGGATAAAAAGTTCACAGCCTAACTTTACCCAGTACTGGGCATAGGCTTTTCTTTGCTTGTTCCATTCCCTGGGTAGCCTGATGGCCAATTCTCGTAATTTAAAACGTACAAAATCTAGTCGCAGTCTCATCTCGGCGACAAACAAACGTCAAAAACTTGTCAAAATGTAGGGAAATTAAAGGTATTTTTGACAGATTGAGACTGAGATCAGACTGTGAACGTTCTTAAAAATTACGAGAATTGTCCCTCTGATTTTCTGTATTACCAAACTTTTTTAAACTTATTCGCCTTGTGTTCAATGCTGCAACTCTTCAAATTATTGAGCGAATCCGAAGCATATCAGAAGACCTGAACATCCGATTGGCTGTTCGACTAGCCAATTAGAAGACAGGGAAATCGCTCAATATTTTGATTGATTGACGTTCCTGAAAATATTTACTCCAGCATCGCTGTGCTATTTATAAATTCAATGATTTAGAATCAAAGAGTACAGGATTTATTATCGTTAAACAGCAGTAGCGTGATGGTATTCGAAGTTCCTCCAACGCACAGAACTGTATCGCCAGTTTCCGATATGTCAGAAGGCACGTTAGAAAGGAATCGCGTGGAAAAAGCGCTTATAGTTATAAAAAGACCTCCGAATTCCCTCAAAAACCCTGGAAGCAAGAATTACTGTGATAAGAATGGCAACGATGTTAAGAAGTGTGTTCTTCAATGTAAATACACGGGGACGAGGAGCATCGCGTTCTGGCTGTTCGTTTTTCTGGTTGTTGTGTTCGGGTTTGCGAATCTGGTGCTTTCAGCTTTTATGATGTTTGTGCTGAAGCTGGGCAAAGGTAACTTTGTTTTTGAATAAAAATATGCCTTAAAAGTCCTCGAATATGATCCCGTCTGTTTTCATGGAAGATGTAGGTAGACAGAGCTGTATAATAAGGCCTATAAGTATGTCCTCTCACAGATAGGAGGCCTGTGTCCCAGCAATGGGAACATTATAGGCTGATTATGTATTATGTAAGTAGGACGAGCGCCTATTGCCTTTAACTGGCCAAAAATCCAGACCTCAGGCTGCTATTGCGAATGATCTGCTAGAAAAACTTAAGGTCACTTGGCCCAACCCGGGAACCAAACCCACATTAACTCAGCAGTCGCCCTTCATGAGCAGTAGGCAAACAAACATGACATTAATAACAAACCAATTTTAATTTTGAACTGGTTTGGTAAATTTTTATTATCT
Organism: Gortyna flavago; assembly: GCA_963669345.1. NCBI lineage: Eukaryota > Metazoa > Arthropoda > Insecta > Lepidoptera > Noctuidae > Gortyna > Gortyna flavago. The sequence continues at coordinate 1,449,430 of OY770155.1, read as the reverse complement.
GTTATTAAAGTAATTTTCATTATGTATCTGTCGCAGCCAACTGGTTAAATTAGCCGTTCAGTTAACTGCCTGGCCTTTAGAAGTAGTGCTCGCCTCGCTTCCTCCCTTGGCTCGAACACGGTTGATCACAGTTCTAACCTAACCTAACCCACTTGGTCGGGGTGCAATGCCTTAATTACTGCAACCAATTCGGCTCGCGCGTGATTGGTTACAGACTTCCAACCGAAACTGTAATTGAATATCATTCAGGCCGTTAGTTGAACGGCCGCCGTTTAGTTGAAAGGCTAGGCAGTTAACTGAACGGCTAATTTAACCAGTTGGCTGCGACATATCCATCCATACTAATACTAATATTATAAATGCGAAAGTGTGTCTGTCTGTTACCTCTTCTCATGCTTAAATTGCTGAACCGATTTAGATGAAATTTGGTATAGAGGCAGTTTGAGTCCCGGGAAAGGACAGGAATATTTTTATCCCGATATTCCCACAGGATCGAGACTTATGCGGGTGAAACCGCGGGGCGCTGCGATTCTAGTATTATTATACAACAAACGATTTACAGTAGGTAACAAACTTGATTAGGACGAGCTTTTACACATGACGTGTACCACAAGCTGTACAAATTCATAACTGAATTCTTAATCTACCCTTTCAGGAATGGAAAGCATGGAATTCCTGCCAGACCACAATGCCGTCAAGTTCTTTGGAGACACAGACTTTGAGCACTTGTATAAGAAGGATGGACTTATTGAGAGCTTCCGAGACACTCCCATGAGCATCTCCAGTGAGAATGGATCCGTTCTGTTCAATTTACAGACCAAGTAAGTGAACAAATGTGATTTTTTTATGATTTTATCTAGAATATAATATGTATGTATTTACAAAAAATAAAAATAAATGTATATAAGTAGTTTATCAGCCATCTCGTTACCATAACACAAGCATTAGGTTGCTTAGCTTGGGACTATATGGCGTTGTGTGAAATGTCCAAGGACATTACTATTATTATTTTTACACCTGGTTTTTGAAGGCCTATTAAATAGCGCCTATTAATATACTCGACACTGCCAGAATAGTCAACATTGGCTCAAATGAAAAAAAAATAACCCATATCTCAAGTTGGCTTTGCTAGGCTCACGGATTGTTTAAAACCAGGTTTAATACATAATATGATACTTTTTATCCCGATATTCCCACGGGATCGAGACTTATGCGGCTGAAACCGCGGGGCGCTGCTGGTATGTAAATAATTTAAGAAGTTCACTCGATTGGTAATATTACTACAGACTTCCTTGTCGCTCTAGTGGTCTCCTTTATTCACTGTATTCCCCAGGAGGTGGAGCACATATTAAGTACACTCACAATTCCCCAATTATGTTAGCTAACCAACCATAAATCCAGAAGGGATTGCCACTATAGCGGTATGAGGGACAGGGTGTAAAGTTTATTCATCCTCTATATACATAGAAAAGGAATGATTCTCCTACCAGACGTGTACTACTGCTCGAAGATCGATGTCGAGATGTTTTATATATTTATGATAGTCGCGCGGTAAATTCCGCTTGCGAGATGCAGGATATTCCAGGACGTCACTGTGATGCGTAGTTCGCGTGTGGCGTTATAGATGTCGCCACACCACTGAGAATGTCCTCGTAAACTTCAAAATAACACTGGCAAGCCTATAGATTAATTTAACCAGTACTATCAATGCAGTCCTTAAAAGCTGTTGTTTCGCCTCTTCCAGACCATCTCGCCACGAAAACAAGCTTACAGTGAACACATCAGGAGTCTTTGTTCGAGGAGTCAATGCGTTGGAGCTGACTGACCCTGACTCCGGAGAAGTGGTGTTCAGTACGGCTGCCACTGACATGAATATACCTGATGGTGTTAATAATTTACATGCTAAGGTTGGTATTAGGTGCCGATCCTCGGCCACCGTAGGCGCGGCTTGCGGACGGCGAGCAATGAGCAGCTCATCCGGTAAGGACCAGGCCCGGGTCGACGGCGCGTTGTGCGCGACGGGTTCAGCTAGGGCCGATGCCTGCCAGGGTCGCGGATTGTTCGAAAGAGATACCGTGGCCCCTGGCACAGGCTACTGAAGGAATACGGGTGGGTTTTAGTCATTAAAAGTCTGAAACTCCCTCTCGCTCCGCCCAGAGCGGGAGAAGTTATTTGATAATTTCACACACAAAAAAAAAAAAGTATTAGGTGATCAGTATCAAAACATCACACCTGTGTTTATATTAATGGGGCAACCCAACTGCTATGTAGGATACGAAAAAGGTTGAAAGGTCGTTCCAATCGCACGCCATTTTACTGGATCCTCTACTATTCTCAACTCGCTACTAGCCAATCTGCGAAGGTTTTTGATATCGGAAAAACGAGTTATGAAACTCAAGTGGAGGAGTTGGCCAGGACTCCTGGCTGACAGGTGGAGTAAAGCAGTGACCGAGTGGCGTCAAGGACTGGAAGATAAAGTTTCTGTCATCCAGCTACGAGACTTGTAGCATTGCATAATAATTTTTGGGATGCATGAAGAAGCCTCCTCGTGTAGCGCAGTTTGTTCCGCCAGTTACTCAACTGAACGCTCGGCGCATCCTGGACAGTCACACCAAACACCTTATTTGACTGGCCAATTCTTCCCTTGCGGTGGTAGGGCTAACGCCTGCCTGGTTTGCGACCACCCTCCCACCGGAATCCGGCGTCAAGCAGCCTGCTGTGTTTCGTGGATGCGTGGGAGTTCCAGTGCCTTAGGCATCTTCTGGGCACGCTCGTTCCATCATAGTCCTCATCCATCGCTTTCCATCAGGCGTGATCGAGGTCAAGAGCGGGCCCATTCAGCAATAAAATAATAATCATAATAATAATTCCGCATAATTTCTGACCTCCACGCAAGCAAAGGCGTGGAAGAGAGCTGGTACCTAATAAACCACAGTTTCTCTAGCGCTTTCTATTTTTTCAGCAAATCTCAGTAAAACGCATCACCTCACCCGTCGACGAAGACCTAACTCTTCGCTCCGAAACCTCAGCACACCTCCGAGGCGCTGAAGGCACACACATGGAATCTAAAGCCCTGTTCTGGAGCGCAGACCAAGACATATACCTCAAATCTGTCAACGGTTCCATAGTATTAAGCGGTAAAGATGGTGTCTTCATTGATGTAAGGTATTTACCCATAGCCAGCATTGTGAATAAGACTGATAAGTATGGACAAGGGACGGGGCAGTTCAAGGTGTGTGTCTGCATGCCTCAGGGGAAATTGTTCAGGATTGCAGTCCCGACTGGGCAGAAAGTTACTTGTTCACATATTAATATGACAGGGGATTTAAGTCCTTGTAATTAAATTAGGTAACACTGCATTTTATTTTAAAATACAGTCATCATCATCATCAGCAGCCTATAGCAGTCCACTGCTGGACATAGGCCTCTCCCATTGCACGCCATTCAACTCGATTTTCGGCAACTGACATCCAGCTGCTACCAGCCATCCTGCGAAGATCGTCGCTCCACCTAGCCTGAGGGCGTCCCACCTTACGTTTACCGATTCGCGGTCTCCACTCAAGAACATGTCTACTCCAACGGTCATCGGTTCTAAGGCTAATATGGCCGGCCCATTGCCACTTCAGCGTGCTTATTCTGTGAGCTATCTGTTTAAAATACAGTACTTGAGCGTAAATGTCACGTTATTACGTGTTATTCCATATTCTAACTGTAATACCAAAATCCTATTGGCCAAAGCTACTACCTACTAGTAATTTAGATCCATATCGGCTCATTACAAAAACGTGTGCGGTCGGGGAACCCCCGCCAGGAACGATTGGATACAGGGTAAAATTAAATTAGCTAGCGAAACTCCGCAGACGTGATGGATATCGACATCTAAACATGATACAACAAAAAATAAATTCATTTGATGACTTCTTTTGTGGGGTCATCGACAGCAGTCAGTGTAGTCACTTGAAATATCAGTTTTGTTGTGTAAACTTTACAATGTTCACAGCCGTGATTTGTGTATCGATCTCTAAAAACAACAAAACGAAAAAAAAAAAAAAAAAACTCAACTTATTCTTGAAGTGACAACAATACCATTGGTCGTTAATCCTCAAACAAAAAATCATGAAATATTTTGAGATTTTATTTTATCGTGTTTAAATATACGCATCGCATCTGCAGAGTTTCGCTAAGTAATTTAATTTGACCTTGTATAATAGAAAGAGACAGAGAGAGAGAGAGAGGCGCATGGAGGAGGCTACGATAACGCTTTTCCCTTACGTGACTATTTCTATCAGTCAACTCCTACCGAAAGCCGCGTTAAGGTACTTCGTTCCAGAAACTAGTCCCACCCCAAACCTTCAACGCCTTTATTGTATTTTGAACTTCATTCCGAGTAGCATAAGCTCAGAATACAAAAACCGAGTTAAAGTTGCCATTTTTGTATTAAGAACTTTACGTTAGTCGAAATAAAGTTCAATATACAATAACTGGCTCGAAGGTTTGGATCCGATCCAAACGGATCTAGTATTAGGGCCGGTTTTTTGCAAACGGTTGGTTAACGTAACATTATTTGACGTCCCTCAAGGCCATAATTTTGTGAAACAACGCTGTATTTGGTTTGACGACAGTTAGCGCCATTTTTGACGTACCTACACGCGTGCGTCAAGTGGACGTGTGACAACCCGCCCTTAGAAAGAGACTGTCACACAGGTATGAGTGAGATGACGTACCGTACTATATTTATTGTTGGGTACTGTGAAACCCCCTTACTAATAAACTTTGTATACACAACGCTTTGTCTTCTTCTTTCGAAAGTAAATTTACTGACGACTGAAAGAGAGAAATCGGTGTGTAACTATTCATGTGTTAAAATACGTTTATTAATTAGTAAAGGGGTAAATGTTTTGGTTTGCGCTAGGATTTAGTTCTGAAAAATGTCAATATGGTAACAAGTAGGTATAATAAGTAGATAAATAGAAAATCGCCATATCAATACTTTACCAAAGCATTTATACTAATTTATTGCAATTTAATTTAGTATGATTATCCATATTTAACAACGCGCCCGTATTTCCACAGCTACATATTGTTGAGCGCCACAATTGATATTCGTTACCACTAGCGCCATCTAGTATCGAGTAGAAGAACTAGTGTCAAGAACCTTCTAGAAGCTTCGATGATAGAACTTTCTAGAACTATCGACATCTGGTCAGTTGGGGCCGGAATGTACTCGAACATTCTAGATGTTTCTACAATAGAAGGTTCTAGAACAATGTGAGGCCTATATAAGGCGGGAACGCTCCGCGAGCCGACACAGTCTTGGATAAGCGATACAAGCGAAAACATCGAAAGGAAAGCGATCTTCAAGTGCGACTTAGAAGTAATCAGTAGTGTTGTGTTTTTAAATAAAAGTGTTTATTTTTGGTTATTAGATCGGCAGTTTTTAATTATCACGAACCCCAAGCTCGTAACAATATTAAAATAACTAAACGTATTCTAACTATTTTTTTAGATAACTATGGTCAAAAGAACTACTGTTTAAAATGACTTAGAGATTGTTTCACAGATTTTTGTAATAACTAATGAACGAAATCCATAAAGGAGAATTCACCTACGGTTAATTAAACTACAATTAATTAGCCTAAGGTTGACTGTAGTAACGGACGATTCACCTACTGTAATACTGTTGATTTATTGAATATTCCCGATGTACGATACTTGTTTGGCCACCAGTGACACTATTAAAAAAAAAAAAAAACTCGTTGTCCCCCACACTTCATGGTTTGAATAGGTAGGAATCTATTCTTAAACCGAATCGGGGCACCCCCGACTTCACGTAGTCTTTTGGCTTTTACCCCTAGAGTATATATACAAACCGGAGGCGCGAAGGGAGAGCAACCCCCGCCCGCTGTAACAAGCATAAGCACCCGAGCCTTTGCCCTGCATTGAGATAATAACAGACTGGCATTTTTATTTATAATTCACTAGCAGTTCATCCGCGTTAGTTTCGATCCCGTGGGAATATCGGGATAAAAAGTATCCTGGTTATAAACTATCTGTGTACCAAATTTCATCCAATCCGTTCAGTAGTTTTTGCGTGATTGAGTAACAAACATTCAAACATCTTTACAAACTTTGACATTGAATATTGGTAGGATTATTAATATGGATGATCAAACTAAAATATTGATAGGTAGTTAATTTATTGTAATAGTTAATAATAATAATATCAGTCATGTTTAAAATGACCTAAGTATAATATTAAACGATTTACAATATTGTATTTATGATAATTGTTATTTAATAATAATAATAAAGGAATCTAGTCAATATTTACGTGTTTTATTACATCACGCCTGTATGCCCCACAGGGTCAGGCAGAGCTGTGCCTATAGTGGGTAACTAGGTACACCCACATTTCGTCAGTTATGTTTATCAGTCAAAATTCTGCTCGACCATACGCGAGCATTTTGCAGTTCGGTGTGCGCTGACCCTAAATAGTTGCACTGGGCCTGCGTGGTGGGATTATGGCCCACTCCCTTTCATAGAGGCGGCCTGTGCCCCAGCAGTGAGATCATCCATTGAAAAAGGTGAGATGAAATGCTGGTGGAGCAGACGAGCCTGGAGTGGACACCACGTATCGGCAAGCGTAGTGTGAGATGAACCTTATGAAGAATTTTATTATTCCTCGTAGATACATTTTCCTTGTGAGACACTTGGAAATCATTCACTTGTTCCTATCAGATACACGAAGATGGGGACAGTCTGGATGCGGAAGACGGAGGACAGGGTTTTGTGGCGCAGCCTGGGAGAGGCCTATATCCAGCAGTGGACTGCGATAGGCTGAGTTGATTGAGATAAAATAAAAAAAACAAAATCAATATTCAGAATTTAATTCTTTTAAAACTAGATATACAAAATACTCACGCGTCGTTTTTATTTAATTTTCACAAACACATTGAAATTACTTGACCCAGTATATCTTCACGACAACAGTTTAAAGGGGGTAGACTGAAATCTGCGTTCGAGACAAGAATAGGACTGGGCTAGACAAGATTTTCTATACAAAACGATTTTTTTTTGACATGGAATAATGGCTTTAAAAAAATTGTACAAAAATGTTTAAATGCAGTTTAAATACGCTTGAAAGATAAAGATCAAACATAATGTCACTGAGTCTAGCCAATCCCTGACGTTTAACTCAACCAACTGACATTTGACCAATGTCGATCTATCGGAATTATATTCGAGAGTAAGCACCCAGGTATCGAGGTAAACCCACAAGTAGCCCGCGATGAATCGCATTGAGGTATCTTTCGGCATGATGCGCGTGCGTGTTTAGCAAGAATTTGTTTTACCCTAAATTGAGTGCGGTCCCCGCGTTCCCGCTGGGAATGATGCGTTCTACTGGTTAACAGTGTTGACGAACGTGACATATTTTTCCCAACAGTTAATACCCTCGTCCCACGTATAATAGTTCAGGAGTCAGGTTAAAGAAAAGTAAAAAGAAATAAAAAATAAAACGGTTCTTGAAAGTGCTTTAATTAAGACTTGAGACATTCCCGGTAGTTAATAGTGTTAACCACGGATTATTAACCAGCGGGAAGTACCCCCGCCCATCCACTTATTAGAGACAGAGCAGCAGAAATTCATGGCCCTTTGCTTTAAGTTTTTAATATTTTTAACTAATTTCCCTTTAAGTCTTAATTCGTTTCGCAAGGGTTCAAAAAATGGGCCCTCAATCCAGATGCAATGCAAAATGCTGGACTATATGCTTTGCTGTCAAGATTTGTGTGAAGAAATGCTCGAACACACCCCACGGAAACAATTAATGCAACCTATTTTCAACTCTGTTTTAATTGTGTTGAGTTCATTATAGTTTATCAAAGAAGGGGGTCAGGGGGGGGGGTCTTAGTCTCATAGTCCTAATTGTAGGAAAATATTAAGACCCCAGAAAACAGATGATTCAAGGTCGATGATAAACGGGGTCTTAGACTATTAGTACCTAAAGAAAGAAAAGAAAGAACAAATAAACTTTATTCTTTCGTTTCTTTGTTTCTTTTTACCTTTCAAATCTGTCAAACATATACATAATATAATTATACTAGCAGATCCGACGAACTTCAGATCGCCTCAGATTTTTGTTTTCGTGAATTTTTCCCACATTTTAATAGTTATTCTACACAAATCTAAAAAAAACACGTCAACGCCGGCTGTCGCTGACAACCAGCGCTGGGGCTCTGTCTCGTATAGGGTCTTAGCATTATGCTGAGCGATGGCAGTTTTGCGTAGATGTGACGCATGTTTTCTCTCAAATTGTTTTTTGTTTATATTTTTTCTTTAGATGCGTCATGTTTGCCGCAAATATGCGTATTCTCTGTCTTTCAAATCGGTTCAGTCGTTCTTGAGTTATAAATGGTGTAACTAACCCTATTTTGTTTTATTTAGATAGATATGCGAGTGACGTCACTATTGACAGTTGTCAAATTGTTTTTTGTTTATATTTTTTCTTTAGATGCGTCATGTTTGCCGCAAATATGCGTATTCTCTGTCTTTCAAATCGGTTCAGTCGTTCTTGAGTTATAAATGGTGTAACTAACCCTATTTTGTTTTATTTAGATAGATATGCGAGTGACGTCACTATTGACAGTTGTCTAATTAAGGCGACTACATGACCTAAAGCGCGGTCACTATCGGACTGCATAGAAAAGAAAGAGATGCGCGATGACACAACGCTGGTAATTTATTGCAAAATATGAAACAATCATCTATTGTTGATTTATCAAACACCAAACAAATAAAAACCGTATACTAAAATTCGGGGAATTAAATTGTCTTTTACATGGTGAAAGTTTTATGAAAATACACCCGATAGTGTTTGCGTGATTATCGTTTTTATGTCCGCGGTAGACATTACTTTACAAATTAATTACACTATGTTAAAAAAATATAATTGCAAATATTCACATATTAAATTACGAAGCAAACGGTCTAGTATAACATTTATTTTTTTCAAAGAAATCAGTCCGGTCGATTAGACGTGATGTTGGATTTAAAATCATTAGAAGTCGTATATCTGCGCCTTAAGTTGGTCTAGTACAGGATTCTGCATGAAGTGTCCATTCCATGCATATCATTTCGGAGAAGCGAAATTTAGTCTACCCCATTTAATTACGTCGATGTCGTGAAAAATATACAAATTCATAAACAGACATACGACCTGTTTCATAACCTCCGGACAACTTTATCCGGCAAATAAATGTTTATTTTGATTTATTTATTTGGTAGTAGTTCCTATCCGGAGACTGTGAAACAAGCCTTTAGAGGCGGTTTTCATTATTATTATTATCATCATATTTATTCGAAGTCAGTATCAAATAACTGTAAGATTGACACCAGAGCCTTTCTTGTATCGGCACGACCTATTTGAGCTCATGTCGTTGTAAAATATAACCGTTGTGGCGGATTTTGACGCGTGGCCAAAATCAGAACTAACAGCGCCATCTTGTTTTTGATGTGAAAAATCTATAAGTGCACCATGAAAGTAAAACCAACTTAAGTCGTGCCGGCAAACGGCGGAAAAATATTTCATTTTTAGGGTTCCGTACCCAAAGGGTAAAACGGGATCCTATTACTAAGACTCCGCTGTCCGTCCGTCTGTCACCAGGCTGTATCTCATGAACCGTGATAGCTAGACAGGTGGAATTTTCACAGAATGTGTATTTCTGTTGCCGCTATAACAACAAATACAAAAAAAAAAACAATACAACAAACGTGATTTTTTGCCGTTATTTTATAGCTAGTGTTAAATATTGTGTATGGTAACTCGCACTTGGCCGGTTTTCTCCATATTTATTTATTGGCTTTCTTTAAATATAAAGCCTTTAAATAAAGTGACGGGCACGGCCATCTTTTTGTCATTCGAGCGCCAAAATATTCTTGGTAGCAGAGCACATTTAAGTATTCACTAGAAAAGGCTATTTATTATCAGTCATTTTACGATAGGCCTAAAACGTCAGCGCATAGACTTGGCTTGTCTTGTGTTGTTGTCGTTACTGGTAGTCAGAACTCCGAAAGCCTGTCAACCAGTAAGGGGGTCTTGTTACCCAGTAACTGGGTTGTGAAGGTCAGATAGGCAGTCGCTCCATGTAAAATACTGGTATTCAGCTGCGTCTGATGAACTGGAAGCCGACGTAAGTTCTACGACTTACCGCTAGAGGCGCTGATGTCAATCTCACAGCTATTTTTAGTAAGTTGAGTTTCAAAATTACAATATATTAAAGATAGGTAATAATCCTATCAACTGAAACCGTTTATGTGTTAGGCAAAAAATTTAGACAACACAATTCAAAGGTTTTTTTTTGGCTAGAATTTTCACTAGCAGGTCGAGTTTCAGTCTAAGATATGAGTAGCCTGTGTTCAAAAGATATTTTTGCGATTTGTATGGAAACACCATTATTTCTTCGTGTCATTAGCAAGAAAGTATATCAGCTGGCTTTGAAGATCCGTGACATACCTACCTGTCTGCAATTGTTTTTTTTTTCAAAATTGCGGCTGTGCATGAAACCTATATAAACCGATAGCTGACATGTGATAGGTTCCATGCATAGCAGCCATTTTGAAAAAAAAAACAAAATGGCGGACAGGTTGGTATGCCAGTCTCCATGTAAAAAATCTTCAATTCCTTTAGTTCGCTTCCATTCCTTAGGTAATTTGGTAATTTCGAAAGACTCAGAAGAAAAGTTATATCTAGTAAATGCAGTAATCCCAAGCATTTCAAAGCAGTATTCTGGTTCAATAGGCATTTTAGTTCAGATTCTAGCCTTGGCACCCTAAAATAGTGGCATTTTTTTGGTAAAATGGCTGTTCTAGTACAGACGCCAGCACATCAAGCTACCCGAAACTGTCAAATTTTTCCAATCAACTTTGAACCTTATTCTTTAGCGATAAAGTTGAAAATCTATAAAAGAAATTTGACAGATTGTAGTATCTTGATGAGCTGGCGTCTGTACTAACGAAGCCCATGTCCAGCAGTGGACTTAAAAAACTGTTGCCCACAATATTTTGCTTAACAAAACGGTTTAAATTCTAAAAAACTACTGTAGAAACTTCCGTATATATACAAAGAATATAGGTATTTATAGCATTTCACTCATTTTTTGACCAAAAATATTTTTGACACAAATGTCATCAATAGTACGCAATGTACTTATGTTAAGGATATTTAATGACATGCGAAATTCATTTGAAAATAAATCACATTGAATTGAGCTTACGGTGAAACAACAACCAGACTTACCAAGGGGTATCGTGTTACCCAGTAACTGGGTTGTGGAGGTCAGATAGGCAGTCGCTCCATGTAAAATACTGGTATTGAGCTGCATCCGGTTAGACTGAAAGCCTCTCCCCACATAGGAAAAGGCTAGGCTGGTGATAATTAAAGAAAACATCGTGAGAAAAGTTGGTCTTACATACCATCACGACAGTATTTTCTGCAGAGGTAGGTAGTATCTATATTACACCAACATTTCGCCAGTTATGTAAAGGTCTGTTCAAACCGAAGCGGTATTCGCTACCGTCTGCGGTAGAGAAAACCGAGTGAGTATGCGGTAATGTTACTGTTCACACCAAAGCGGATTTCGCTATCCTTGTGGGTAGAATACTGACTTAGAATTTCTCTCAGGAAGGTGCACTCCCACAGCGGCAGCGAATACCGCTCAGGTCGCTCTAGCCGCGGAACTTGATACTAAATACCTGAGCGAAACCCGCGCGGTATGTACCTCTACCCACAGCGGCAGCGGATACCGCTTAGGTTTGAATAGACCTTTATAGAACGCAAGCCTCTTGCCATTAACCTAGCCCAGATCTGAGGTACTTACTAAGAATATTTAAATGGAAGAACCCAAGACCCGCTCAGCAGTCACACGAGCAACCACTAAAGTAGACCAACGAAGCAGCCAGTATAAAAAAAAAAACTTTTTTATATAAAATTATTATTAAGAAAAAAAAAAACTCAAAAATCCGCATGTCAAAATCCTTTGTATAGTAATGTCATTATTTACCAAATGACACGTCTATCCACTATTACTGTCAGGGTCAGAGAAAATATTAGTTCCGTACATTTTGAATGACCTTTGTTCACCGGACCCTCAGTATTCCGGAGCTTACTCTGGCATACACTAACATTAAGCCCGGAATAGGGTCCGAAAGACCTTTGGTCTATAACAACCATGATCCAAAAAGCCCAGGGTCCTAAACACCCAGGGTCAAAATGACCCACTATGAAAATACCCGGGTCAAAATGACCCAAGGTTCAGAACACTCAGGGTCAAAATGACCCGAGGTCCAAAAGACCCTTAGCCCGATAGACCTGGACCCGAACTGTGTGGTATAGACATCTACTTGTTATCATCGGCTATCATCAGTCGGCACTCGACAAAGTCCGCACAACGCACTGAGCACTGATTGTCACTCTCACACTGCGCCCGCGTTCGGCTCTGCACTCACGATCTGGTACGTTATTAGGTACTCTGGATAGGCCTGGAAAAGGAAACATAGAATTAAAGAAAATAAATACATTTATTTAGCACAGGCTCACAACATATTCTGCCAAATAGAAAAAGTGTATTTTAGTTTATGGTTTTATTACTAACGTTTTTTTGACCTGCTTGTTCGCCAACAAGCAGGTGTAGTCCACCTACCTAGTGTTATTAAGGGTTAAAGTCGCTTATGGACAATATTTTGGCATCCAGTGTCATAGAAAACTATATCGGCCATTGTGGAACTCCACCATCTCCACCATGGTCCACGTGGAAGGTCATAGTGGGCTACTTTTTGGGTCACCATGGGACACTGCAATGAGCCATCATAGACCATATAGTATACTGGCCTGTTCTCAGCCACGGTTTACGACACCATAGGGCCACTTTTTTTCGCCATCATGGGCTACAGTTATGGAGCACCATGGGCCATTGTGAAGGCTATCATGGACCACTGGAATAAGTTTGTACGTACCTGTTCTCCTCTGTACACGACGTACTCCGGGAAGCACAGGCCTCCCTGCGAGGGCCTGCCGGCCACGGAGTGGTGTCCGGGCGGCGCGTGCGCCATCTTCATGGCACTCATTAGTTGGAAGGCGCGGCCTAACGTTACTCGACAGAGTAGCATTTGTCTAGAACATAGAATTGCGCCTTTAGCTAAGAGTTAAATACTTTTAAGCTATGAATCAGCACTTAATTATTTAAGAGTTTCCAAAATGCCGGATGTTACATACAGGCAGGAGATGAACATGTTAACTGTAACCATGTATCCAGCACAAGATTTTAGACCCTAAGGTACAAATTTTTTGCAGCGGGATTGTCCGAAAGGGTTACCGCTACAGTTACCCAAGAACATAAAGGGCTAAGGATAAATATTTTTCTGAAAACTATTGTCTTGGCCTATTACCCGATTTCGGCTTGACGTCCACTTACGGGACACCCTGTAAATTCCTGTAAATTATATGTGAAGACGATGCACCTAGAATAAAACAAGTCTCCTTAAAAAAGGTAAAAGCAGCTGCATCCGGTCAGACTGCAAGCCAACCTTACATAGATGGGAAGACAGGCAGATGATGATGAGATCTCACCTGTGACATAGATAGCAGCTCCTATCTTTATGCGCCGGACATCCGGACCCGCCGCCAAAACCATAAACGTACTGATTGCTTTTAGACGAGTGTTCCGCGAAATATATGCCCGCACCGAACATTCCTCCTGAAAATATTTGAGATTATAAAAACATACTTACTGATAATTTTTAGAGCAAAAACTGTAAATATGAAAGAGAAGTAAGGCTCATTTACATTCGTCGAGTTCAGAAAGAAAGAAAAATGGATTTATTGGCATTATAGCTAAATAATTACACCTAAAAACAATATAGGGTCAACCAGGAATAAAACCACGATTTACAAAAAAAAAAAATATATGGAGCTCATTATGGTTTTTTGGACCGCTTTGACCATAGTTTCAGATTACGTCCAAAAATTCCATCTTAAAAATCAAACTTAACTTATTTGTTTACAAGCTCATACAAGAATTGTCTGGACAGACTAAATATCTCCAAGCTATACGGTACACACGCATCAGCTAATTAGCTGCTAGTGTGTCTAACCAAATAATAATAATAAAAAGCTGACCCAGCGAACTTCGTACTGTCTTAGAATTATTATCTAAATCAATCAATCCATTCTCGAGATAGGCATCATTAAAAAAGCCGTTCCATACAAAATCTATGAGAAAATGAATTATCTTCTTATTTCCTATGTTTTAATAGTTATTCTTCTATTCGGGGCGGAGACAAATCAAACAAATCAAAAATCATAAATATCGGTCTCTTGTGTTATAAATGGTGTAACTAACCCGATTTGATTTTATTTATATACAACATTATTTTTAGTATATGCGAAACCTGAATATAGTTTGTTCAGAATAAGTAACTGAATCGATTTCAATAATTTCTACACCATGTTATATTTTGTCCCAAAAATATTTAATCACTAGTTAATTACAATAAAATCGCCGTACAGTTAGGTACCTACTGCCAAACTATTATCAATGCGCGTACGATGCTGGAGGAGCATAAAACATGCTCACCCGGCGCCGCGCCGCGTGGTGAGCATGTTTTTGAACGTACAACCAGGTAACATAACAAGCTTATAACTTTGTGATTTCTCATGATGCAGTTTTGAAATTTTGTATTCTTATTCTTAACATAAAAATACTAGACACGTGTTTCGGGTTTCGCATATACTAAAAATAATGTTGTATACATAGATAGATTATGCTTTAGTAAGATACAAAGTTAATTAAAATGCACGACAACTTAAAAAATAGCTAGGAACTCACCAATATAAGCGTGCCTCTCATCGAATCCCTTCTGCACGATGGCGTTGATGAAGGGACTGCCGTGGAACAGCATTCTCTCGTTGTGCGCGCCGGCCTCCTCGCACACCTCGCGCCGCCGGTGCTGGTAGCGCTCCCACAGGCGCCCGTTCACCAGCTTCTGTATCTGGTGGTGAAGGAGCAGAAGGCTGTATTACTTGCTAGCAGCGCCCTGCGGTTTCACCGGCGTTAGCTTCGATCCCGTCGGAATATCGGGATAAAAGTATCCTATGTGTTAATCCTGGTTATAATCTATCTGTGTGCCAAATTTCATCCAAATCCGTTCAGTAGTTTTTGCGTGATTGAGTAACAAAAATCCAAACATCTTCACAAACTCTCACATTTATAATATTATAGTAGGAAAATAGGATTTATGCAACTGTTGTATAATAAGGGGTATTAAAACACGAATGCCGAGTGTGATAACAGTATCACATGAGTGTTTTAATACCTAATTATGTACAGTTGCTTAAAACACTCATGATAAATGAATCCTCTATAAAGGGTTCTGAAACCATATGGTGTTGGTACAGTGTTGTAAGAACACTCTAAGTAAATTCTTAAAAAAAAAAATGTAATTTTCTGTAATACATTTTTGCAATACTAATATCGAACAAGGCGGGATACGACGTGAATTCGAATAAACTATGTTTTTTTTTTAAATTGCGGCTCTGTGGTAGTGAAACGCGCGTGAATGACAAAGTTCTTTTTTTGAAATTTAATACCACGAATTGAGTAGTGAGAATGTGGCTGTTTGAGTAATGAAGGGATCGAAAATGCAAATGCAAAGGAGTTGCATAATGTACAACATTATAACACTCGTTTGGATATTATGGTTACTTTGACACTGGTTGTTTTAATGTTGGCAATAAACTAACTGTTTCAGAAACTTTTATAGAGGATTTATAGCATGTGTGTAGATAAAATTATATTGTTACTTACCCTAACAACATTATAGTGTGTAAACATGCCGCCCGCATGTTCTCTGTGCGCTCGCACTGAAGCTTGCATCTCTCTCTCGACTATCGTGTACTCGCTCTCTGCGCATTCTCCTTCCGTTGGCATGGTCACTTCCACTAGTGTTGTGCCGCCGTACCACTCTGTAATGAAGTAAAACATTTGGAACATTGTTGAGAGAAGTGTTATTTGGCCAAATGGTCCATACCATACAATTTGGTAATTTCAGTAAAATACCCAGATTCAACAAATAGTTACGTGAAAAAATTGGCCTAATAAAGGTTTCGTCAAATGGCTCTAAATCGATGGTCACATATTTATTTCAACTGGGTAAGTTTGGTGGTCACTACTGGTCACAAGGTAAAATGGGCTAATAATGGTAAAATTGGCTAAAATGTCACACGGTAAAGTTAGTCATATTATGGTCGCTTCGACTAATTGTATTCATAGACACATGGTCAAATTGGTCTCACGGTCAGTTTGGCCTTACGGTCAAAATGTCACATGTCAAATTAAGTCAAATGATCACTTGGGACGAATTGTCTACATAGACACATGATCGAATTGATCTCATGGTCAAATTGGTCTAATGGTTTCATGGTCAGTTTGGCCTTACGGTCAAAATATCACATGGTGAATTAAGTCAAATAGTCACTTGTACGAACTGTCATAATTATGATAATTTATTTGTCAGAATATGGTACGTTATTATAGTCTTCAGATTAGTCAATTATTGTCATCATAGAGACACACATTATCAAATTGGTCTCATGGTCACTTTGTTCTTACGGTCAAAATGTCACATGGTGAATTAAGTCAAATGGTCACATGATAAAAGTCACATGGTCAAGTTGCCTATATCTTACCTGAAGCTGCCTGTAAACTATGTCTCGCTGCCTTCAGCAGTCTGTGTCGGTGTCCGTACGCCGCCACGCCGACCGCGCGCAAGTCTTCGTGAGACATCTCTGACAGAATGTCCACGGTGATTTGTTCCCTTTCTAATACCTGTGTTAGTTGCTCTAGACCGATGCTGTGGGAGCCAAAAAGAAGACGAGTAAGTATTAAACGTAATTTTCGAGTAAACGGTGCGATAGCGAAGTTAGTGGCCGCTGGAGATATCTCAGAATGAGTGATATCCACTGGATATCTCGGAAACAATCGATAACTGAAAAATTGGCACACACGAAGGATTGGATTGTAAAGTTACTTGTAAAAAAAAAACACGATATGGTTTAAATAAAAACTCAAAAGTCATTTATTCAATTGTGCTGGTGGTTTTTTTTTTTTTATTCACCCTCTTAAGTGTGGAATTTCGAAAAACTCTTTCTTAGTGGATACCTACCCTTCACAAAGAACACACCCTCCAAATTTCATGTCTCTAGGACCAGCGGTTTAAGATGTGCGTTGAATTTTTAGATGCATTTGTGGTGTAAGTTTGCCTAAGACCTGTTAGGTTACCTACTAAAACTGACCTGGATAGGAACGTCTGTAAAGATTCGGAGGTGGATAGAGCTGATGCAGGTCTACCCGCCGCGTCTTCGAGACTGCCGCGAGATCCTTCCGCCCAGTAGTTTGACGGTACAACCTGATGAAGAAATTACAAAAAGGATTAATGCTCAATGCTGCACGGTTTCTAAGAGTGCGATTAAGGCTTATTTTTCAATAGTCAGAAAAATTTTATCTGAAAAATGACCGACTGATATACCTATGTTTTATTCAAAAGCTGTCAAATCGCATTGTCAGATAAAAAAAAGATATTATTGAGATACGGAAATCAGTCTTTAAAATCCAGCCATCGAGGAGGTAATTTTCATGGGCCATTGAAATTGGTACGTGCGGCGGCGGCAGGGGGGGCGGCAGCGGCGCGGGCGCAGCCACGTCATGGGCTAGTATAGCACACTTACCGGCAGCGCAAGAGGCACAGTGTCCCCGCTGGGCATGAGCACAGGGTGCTGGGGGGGCGGCAGGGGGGGCGGCAGCGGCGCGGGCGCAGCCACGTCATGGGCTAGTATAGCACACTTACCGGCAGCGCAAGAGGCACAGTGTCCCCGCTGGGCATGAGCACAGGGTGCTGGGGGGGCGGCAGGGGGGGCGGCAGCCACGTCATGGGCTAGTATAGCACACTTACCGGCAGCGCAAGAGGCACAGTGTCCCCGCTGGGCATGAGCACAGGGTGCTGGGGGGGCGGCAGGGGGGGCGGCAGCGGCGCGGGCGCAGCCACGTCATGGGCTAGTATAGCACACTTACCGGCAGCGCAAGAGGCACAGTGTCCCCGCTGGGCATGAGCACAGGGTGCTGGGGGGGCGGCAGGGGGGGCGGCAGCCACGTCATGGGCTAGTATAGCACACTTACCGGCAGCGCAAGAGGCACAGTGTCCCCGCTGGGCATGAGCACAGGGTGCTGGGGGGGCGGCAGGGGGGGCGGCAGCGGCGCGGGCGCAGCCACGTCATGGGCTAGTATAGCACACTTACCGGCAGCGCAAGAGGCACAGTGTCCCCGCTGGGCATGAGCACAGGGTGCTGGGGGGGCGGCAGGGGGGGCGGCAGCGGCGCGGGCGCAGCCACGTCATGGGCTAGTATAGCACACTTACCGGCAGCGCAAGAGGCACAGTGTCCCCGCTGGGCATGAGCACAGGGTGCTGGGGGGGCGGCAGGGGGGGCGGCAGCGGCGCGGGCGCAGCCACGTCATGGGCTAGTATAGCACACTTACCGGCAGCGCAAGAGGCACAGTGTCCCCGCTGGGCATGAGCACAGGGTGCTGGGGGGGCGGCAGGGGGGGCGGCAGCGGCGCGGGCGCAGCCACGTCATGGGCTAGTATAGCACACTTACCGGCAGCGCAAGAGGCACAGTGTCCCCGCTGGGCATGAGCACAGGGTGCTGGGGGGGCGGCAGGGGGGGCGGCAGCGGCGCGGGCGCAGCCACGTCTCCAGCGGCTGACGTCATGGCATCCTGCAGCAGCGAGCGCACGTCCTCGGCCCCGGCCAGGTCCAGCGCCGTCTGGCCCTCTTGGTTCTTGAGGTACGGGTCGGCGCCGTGGGCCAGCTGAGGATACAGAAGTTCAAAATCTAGTCGCAGTCTCATCTCAGCGACAAACAAATGTCAAAACTTGTCAAAAATTTGGGAAATTAAGAGGTATTTTTGACAGATTGAGACTGAGATCAGACTGTGAACGTTCTTAAAAATAAGAGAATTGCCGCTCAGATGGTCAACTGTCTTACTTTCAATGGGTCAGATAATTCTACAGTCACAATGACTTATCCAAAAATACATTTTGTTCCGGTATTAAGTACATTACAAAACGGTCATACCGCCATTACAGCCCGATTCAAACTTTATGGCGCAACGAGTTGCCTCATTTTCCGAGCCGTCATAAAGTTTGAATCGGGCTATACATGTATATATCGTAATTAATGTAACATTGGAGCAGGTCTACACAACATTATTTTTAGTATATGCGAAACCTGAATATAGTTTGTTCAGAATAAGTAACTGAATCGATTTCAATAATTTTTACACCATGTTATATTTTGTCCCAAAAATGTTTAATCATTAGTTAATTACAATAAAATCGCCGTACAGTTAGGTACCTACTGTCAAACTATTATCAATGAGCGTACGATGCTGGAGGAGCATAAAACATGGTCGTGGTGAGCATGTTTTTGAACGGACAACCCGGTAACATAACAAGCTTATAACTTTGTGGTTTCTCATGGTATAGTTTTGAAATTTTGTATATAGATTCTTTACATAAAAATACTAGACACGTGTCTCGGGTTTCGCATATAATAAAAATAATGTTGTATAAGCAAAGGTTTTCTTTCTAACAGACAAAATCTCTCTTTTTTTTTGTTAATGTTTCAAATGTATATCGCAGAGTTTAAATCATTATAGGTTTACTAAAAACCACAGATGTTATTCTGTTTTTTTTTATGCGTCCTGTTTGCCACAAATAAACGTACACTCTTTTTTTTTTTTTTCAAATTCTTCATGACGTTTCATCCAAGTTGGTTAGGTTGATTGGTTAGATATGTATACTATATTATTTTTAAAATAAATCTGTATGCGGAAACACCCGAATAAATGTTATTTTTTATTTTGTATTTTTATTGATTTTTTTCACTTAATTAAAGCTATATTAAATAATAATAAGAATTCGCCATTTGCCACAAGTATCAAAATCTAAAGATAACATTATAAAGATAGATTTTAATACAAGTGGCGATGATTTTTATTATTTCAAACATAATACCAAAACGAGGGTCCCAGCATGACTCACCAGCAGCGCGCACAGCTGCGTGCGAGCCTTGTGCGCGGCCTCGTGCAGCGGCGTGAAGCCCCAGCGGTCGGCCGCGTTGGGCGGCGTGCCGGCCCGCAGCAGCAGCGCCGCCAGCTCCACGTGCCCGTACGACGCCGCGTTGTGCAGCGGCACCAGCCCGCCCTTGTCGCGCGCCGACACGCCCGCGCCCGCCTCCAGCAGTGCTTCCGCTACCTCCAGGTTGTTGTAGCCGGCTGGACGGGAAATGGGGGTAGAAGAATGACGGCCATACGAAAGACATCATCTGCCTGGTCGGCTTCCAGTCTAACCAGATGCAGCTGAATACCAGAATTGTACATAGAGCGACTGCCTATCCACTAACCTCCATAATCTAGTCACTAATATTATAAAGGCAAAAGTTTGTGAGTGTGTGTGTGTGTTTATATGTTTGTCACTTCTACACGGTCAAACGGCTGGACCAATTTTGATAAAATTTTGTATGGAGGTAACTGTCACCCTGGATTAACATATAGGCTACTTTTTATCCCGATATTCCCACGGGATCGATACGACACTTACGCGAGTGAAACCGCGGGGCGCAGCTAGTTACATAGTTATAAAATTGTACCTTTTTGAGAGAAACTAAATTACTATTATTATTACTATAATACGATACCCCTTGGTAAGACTGGTTGTCAGACTTTCGGGTTTCTGACTACCCGTAATGACTGTCAAAGATCCACGAATGGCAGCCGGGACCAACGGCTTAACGCGCTTTCCGAGGCACGGAGGGAACACGGTATGTAAACGAAATGCATACGAAATACATCTATACAATATTTTTACCAAAAAAAAAACACGCCTATTTTATAGTAGTGTTCATGAAATACTTGAGCTGTCGAATACGACAACGTGTAATGTGTGTGTGTGTGTGTCTATTATATGCAATGTGTGTTTGATTATTGAAGAATTCAAGACAAGTAATTTATAAGCGAAACCTTTGATTTTATTTCGAAATAAATATCTCCTCCCCTCGCCCTAAAAATGTTTTAAACATAGACGGACCAACTTGTTATCAGATCTATTACAGCATAAATAACTTACCAGCAAGATGCAAAGGCGTCGAGTTTCGTCCGTGAGAATCTCTGCAGTTCACATTCTGAGGAGTTATGAGTTTTCTGCAACAAGAGGGGGGTTTTGGTATGTGAGAATGGTCACCCATCCACGGACTAACCGCGGCAAACGTAGCTTAACCTGATAAATCGACCCGTGCGGCTGGAAAATATACTAATACAAAGCTTGTGGCTAAGTAATAATACTTAGCCACAAGCTTTGTATTAGTATATTTTATTAAATTTTTCTTTATAATGTGCGTTTTGTGTGTGCAGTTTTTTTTTTTTAAGTTTCACGGAGAGATTTTTACAGAAAAGATCTACTGATGTTTGAAAATAGTATTACTACTTAGTCTAAAATTGGACTTCACTGACAGACAAACATACCTGGCTCTGGCAAGGTCCCCACGTTTGGCAGCATCTAATAGCGCAGCATCTCCTCTCAGCGCGTCGGCTGTGTCACTGTCGCCCGCCCTCACTAACTGCAAGGGTGTTAGGCCATCGCGATTCCTGCGCGTTGGGTCGGCTCCGTGCTGCGAAGAAATATTTGAAATTATAGAGGTATGAGGAACAGGGTGTAAAGTTCACTCATCCTCCATAGAAAAGGGAGGATCCTCCGACCAGACGGGTGTTGTGTCTGGCAGGCAACTGCCCGATGATTCATTTCGGGACGTTTTATATTATGCTAGTTGCGCATGTTGACCAGATAAAGTGAAAACTTTCTTGTCACAATAAACACCATATTAATATACATAGAATCGTACCCCTTGGTAAGACTGGTTGTCAGACTTTCGGGCTTCTGACTACACGTAACGACTGTCAAAGATCGACGAATGACAGCCGGGACCAACAGCTTAACGTGCTTCCCGAGGCACGGAGGGGTCTCGGTATGTAAAGATGATCACCCATCAACAGACCAACGACCTGTGCGGCTGCTAATATTTAGCCACGGGCCCCTCATTATGATTACGATAAAGAGCTAACCTTCAGTAATAACCGCACAATGTCCGCCTTCCCTTTAGCAGCCGCCTCGTGTAGGGGCGTGAACCTCCACAGGTCCGCGGCGTTGACGCCCGCGCCCGCAGACACCAGCAGCTCCGTCAGCTCGTAGTGGCCGTACGAGCACGCGTTGTGGAGCGGGACCAGGCCGCTAATGCCAACAGAAATAAAACAATTATATAAAAAAAATACTAGCTGCGCCCCGCGGTTTCATAAGTTTCGATCCCGTGGGAATATCAGGATAAAAAATAGCCTATATGTTAATACAGGGTGTCAGCTACCTCCATACAAAATTTTATTATAATTGGTCTAGCTGTTTGAGCGTGAAAAAGTAACAAACTTATAAACACACACACACACTCACAAACTTTCGCCTTTATAATATTAGTGTGATTATTTATCCTGCGTTCGCGATTTTTTGTCAAAAATGTAAACAAATATGAATTAATGGAAAAATAACTTTAACACCTTCACAATAAAGTTCAGTTTACGCTACAACTTCAAATATTTTTATACATTTTTCAATAGTCCTAGTCACTCTGAAATCAACTTAACTGACATTGAAATAAAGTTGATATTTGTTAAACTTTGCATGGTGAGTTTACCTATAAGTCATTGTACACTATTGTTTATCTGTTTTTGCTTGTTTTTTATGCCCATAACAGTAATAAACAATCGTTGGTAGACCAATAAAATAAATAAACTTGAAATAGGGTGGGGTGTGCAGTACTGCGCACTTTTACTATAGATATCCATAGCAAGTTTCACTAACTTCATCACCATTCTCCTGTCCTAATCCCAATTTATTTGTGGTCAGCGCAACATGTCTTTTCTGCCATACTTCTCTATTAGTCGTCATCTCGGTAGTCACTACCTTTAAGACTGTGTTTCTGTAGGGGCTGTTCATTTATTACGTACGACAATTTTGACCACTTTCTGACCCACCCTCCCTGTACGTAATAATAAATAAGACTTGGATGAACCCCCTTCCCCCTTTTTGATCTTACGTAAGATCAGTATCTACCAAAATTGCAAAAAATTAAAAACTAAAAATTTTTGTTTACTTTTCTGAGTCTACCCCTCCCAGCTTCGCGTAAAAAAATATAAGACTTGTTTGAACCTCCTCCCCCTCAAATCGTCTTACATAATAAATGAAAAACCCCATACAGGAACAAATTCCTGTACAGAAACACACCCTGTATGTTTAATACACACCCTTTATCTTTTGCGTGGACGTCAGCGCCTCTTTGTAATAGTAACTGAGCTAGAGGGAGACGGTTGTACCTGAAAAAAAAAAAAAATGATATTCCTGACAAATATACTTTACAGGAGCAGTAATTTAATGGCCCAGTGGTAACGGCCGCGATTTACGAATTGTAGGTCGTAGGTTCGAATCCAGACAGGCGCTTATTTTGTGTACATTATTTCATCACCACTGCTCTCAAAACGGTGAAGGAAAATATCGTGAGGAAACCGAAGCAGTATACAAGTTACTTAAGAAAATTTTCGAAATATCTTATTTAAAATAAAGATAAAAATCTGGAAATCTGTTTTTATGGAAAAATTAAAATCCGTCTAATTTGGCTGTAACACAATTTTTCGAAAATGTTCTTATGTAACTTTTTAGACCTTTGTATCCTGCTTATGCGTATAAAATTTCAAGAATATCGGTTCATTCATTTCGAAAAACAAGGGCTTGAAAGTTTGTATGAAAACTAATTCTATTGGTACAAAACTTACCCAGCGGCAAAATGCAGTGGCGTAGAATGTCGTCCATCGACATCTCTGCAGTTCACCAGACGAGGTCGAGCGTCTAGGATGCCGCGCGCGTTCTCAACGTCGCCCGTACGTGCGGCTTCTAGGAGGCGTAGGGCTGCTGCGTTCGCGCAGGCGTCTGTTGGGTAACGAGAGAGAAAATATATTATATTTGTTTATTTCATAATTGCATTGCGTTTTAGGTAACCGCTGCATATATGGCCAACATCAATCTTTATTGGCCTCTGTGACGGGCCATTGTGTAGGGCAACATGGGCCAGCAAACGCCATCCCAGGCTATCATGGGCCAATGGCCATCATGGGCCATCGTGTAGGGCAATACGGGCCATCAAGGGCCAAGGGTCATTGTGTGGCACAGACGAGCACCCCGCAGCGGTCACCTGAGGGCGGCGGCGGCGCATGCGCGGTGCGCGCGCCGCACGCCAGCAGCAGGCGGCACGCGGCGGCCGCGTCGCGCCGCGCCGCCACCGCCAGCGCGCTGCAGCCGCGCCCGTCGCATGCGTTCACTTTAGCTCCTGAGAACAAAACAATACATTTTTCACTCCTCTTGCTCAAGAGGACCGTGATTGTAGCTTACCAAAGCCAAAAAGGAGAGAGAACAGGAGAGGTGAAAGAAAAAACAGCCGTTCCCTACATTTATGTTCGCATAACTCGTCAAAATGTAGGGAACAGTTGTTTTTTTTTTTTCGCAATTTCACGTTTGGTCCCATAGTAACAGTTGTTCATAATGATGAGTACAATGACCCCTTAAAAGGAAAACAGTAATTAAAAATTAAAATTTCACCCTGTATAACAAAAAAAAAAACTATAAAGCGCGATAGAGACAACTGCAGCTTGGACTGAAAATACCTATTAAAATGACAAAAAATCATCGATTTGTAGTCCCCTGATTCCTTCTTCAAAACTTAACCGACTTCAGTACTTTTTTCATTAAAAATTAAAATACGGCTTAAGCTGTGTTTCTATGTTTTCATTTTTTTATATAATCTAGTCAATTTTTTTTTCTGGATGTTTGAATTCTGCGGAAATACCGGCCATTTTTTTAAAGTTTTTGAACGTTTATATCTTTTTTAATACCTAATTAATTTATTAAAAAAATGAAATCATAGGGACATGCTAATAGTGACCATATATACTCAAGAAAAAAAATATGACTCTACCGGTATTATCCAGACAGAAAGCAGGGGACTATGTTTGTATGGAAAAACGGCCCTTGTGTTTCCTCTTAAGGTTCAAATTACAATAAACTTACCATGTCTCAGTAGTAGATCCATGGCATCTAAGTGTGCGTGTTCAGTGGCCACATGGAGCGGAGTCTGACCTTCTTTGTTCTTTTCGTTGACACGACCACCTTTTCTGATTAGCATCTCCATTACCTGCAAATATAAATAAATAGGCATAGATTTATAAAAAAAGATGGACTCCGCGCCACACATATCGAAAGTGAAGCACAATAAGTAAGCCCTACCCTATTTCAAGTTAAACAACTATCAACTTTATTTCAATGACAATTAAGTTGATTTCAGAGTGACTAGCACTATTGAAAAAGTTATAAAAATGTTTGAAGTTGTAGCGTAAACTGAACTTTATTAAAGTTATTTTTCCATTAATTCATATTTGTTTAAATTTTAGTTTTAGATGAAATCCCTCCCCTAAATGATAACAATTTTTATAACATTAAGGAATACTTTGAAAATAAACTGTGTTAATCATTTTGCATGCTTTAATCTTAAGCAAAACATGTATGATCTCATCCTTAACTCATGTTAACACATTTGTATACCATGTTCTATGCAAATAAATAAATAAAAAAATAAGTTTAAAAACTAATCATCATCAGTAGTCGGGTTTTAGTTTTTAAACTTATTTTTTATTTAATTATTTTGGGGCTTACTTCAGTAATATTTCTAGTTTTGAAATCTGCTAATTAAGCCCTTTCATTTGATACCCTACTGGGCACGATTTTTTTTTTGGATCATGACTTTATGTCCGCTAGAGGGCGCCATATTCAATTTAATGTAACATTACATAGCCTATAAACAGCGGACGATCAAGACGCTTCCAACGATACCTCATTTGTCTAATTATGACAAGCAGTTTAGAAGTTATGAAGGAACAGATGAACATACATACATACATACCGGTCAAAATCATAACCCCCGATTTTTGCTTCGCCGTAGTCGGGTAATAAATGATGATCTCACCTGTTTCCGCTTAGGGTACACGCTAGATGCAGCACAGTGCAGCGGCCGCTCTCCAGTCGTCACGTGCTGGAAGTTGACCAGCGCTTCCACGCTACATTCACCAGGCAGGGAAGAGGTACTGCCGCTAGTTGAGGCTTGAGAACTCTGAAATTTATTTATTTATTAACTGAGGTACACCAACAGAAAAAAAAAAAAAAGGGATTGAATTATTATTTATTAATTCGACGGTAAAAAGGATAAGCGACATTTTTTTTATCCTACGTAAAATTTTGCGCTCTTTCGAATGCGCTTACTCCCATGGCTCTACGATGACTTTTAAGGCGTATATGGCCCTATCCAAAAAATTCATAAATGACAAAATACGTCAGTTTTTCTAAAATTTTAAACTTTGAACGGCTCTCCTGAACGTTTCATTTTTTGTCACTTATACCCTATTTCGTCTTAACCGTCGTTATTCTCACCTGATGTTGATGTCCTGAGACGGCAGTTAGCTGTTTCTTTACCCTCGCGGGCTCGGCAAGTCTGCACGCTTCTAGTAGGCAATGGCCTCGGTATTCGACTGTAATAAAGAAATTAACTTTAATTAAGTAGTGGCAGAGCTATTGGGCCACAAAAGACCTAATGAAGGGTGATCTTCCTTTGTCCCTTAAGAGAAGACTCATTGACGTATGCATACTTCCCATCCTCACATATGGTGGTCAGACATGGTCTTTGACAAATCAGCAGAGGTCCACACTCGAGGTTTGCCAGAGGGCTATGGAACGGAGTATTCTGGGTATCAAAGTAACAGACCGGGTTAGGAATACGACCATCCGTTCCATCACAAAGATAACTGATGTCACTTGGAAAGCTGCCACGCTAAAATGGAACTGGGCTGGACACATCTGCCGCATGTCAGACGAACAATTGGCCAAACTTACGACCCAATGGGTCCCTCTTAATGGCAAGCGACATCGTGGCAGGCCCAGACGGAGATGGCGGGATGAGCTGGACTCCTTCAACAAGAACTGGTCCTCAGCAGCTTTGAGCAGAGAGAAGTGGAAAGAGAGTGGGGAGGCCTTTGCCCTGCAGTGGGACATCACAGGCTAATAATAATAAATAAGTAGTGGCAGCGCCCCGCGGTTTCACCCGCATAAGTCTCGATCCCGTGGGAATGTCGGGATAAAAACTATTCTATACACGGTGTAAACCCTCCTTTTTTGAAGCCGCCATCTACGCATTCTGTACATCAAACTGAGGAACAAAAAGTACACCCGTTATACTTACAAGCGAGTCTCTCCTGCAACTCCCTGGTAGGAGCGACATCAAGGGCTGATTTACCGTGGCAGTTCAATAGCGTGGGGTCTGCGCCTTCACCAAGCAGTAGAGAACAAACCTATAATATCGATAAAATTTTATGGTTAATATCGATAAAATTTTATGGTTTATATTTTTTATAATGCGTTAACAGTAAATCATTATTAGTCTAATTTGACCGCCTTCTGATTAGTTAAATTCTGCTTAGTTTATACTGTAACTACTTTCCAAAAGGCTGTGGTCTACTGGCTGATTGACCATGGTCTACTAGTCTACTAACACAGTAGACCTTGTTCTACTGCTATAAAAGACCAACCTATTGCTAGGCAAAACTCCTTAACTGCCTACCAAAAGACCGTGGTCTTTTGTCTTAGTAGCCCGTGGTCTACTAGTCTACTAACACAGTAGACCTTGTTCTACTGCTATAAAAGACCAACATACTGCTAGGTAAAACTACTTTCTAAAAGACTGTGGTCTGTTCTCTTAGTAGACCGTTGTCTAGTAGCCTATTAACATAAAAGACCATGGTATTTTCGCATTAGAATCCCTGCTATTTTGTAGAGTTGAACTTTCTCGTATTTCCAAAAATAGCTTCGCTATGTTACCTCTAGCCGCGCCTTGCTGGCCGCCTCGTGTAGCGGCGTGAAGGCCCACAGGTCCGTCGCGTTCACATCTGCGCCCGCGCGCACTAGCAGCTCTGTTACTTCGTAATGGCCGTACGAACACGCGTTGTGGAGGGGGACTAGGCCTCTGTAAAAAGAAGAGAAAAATATTAAATTAGAAACTAAATAGAGGGTGTACCTGTACACATGTTTATGTCCCATGTATATTATAGAGCGAGCCTATTTTATTTATCCATTTATTTCAGGCAACAAGGCCCATAGAAACACATACAATACAATATTAATATATATATTTAATTCTTCAAGCACAAAAATGTACAGAGGCGGACTTCATGCCATAGGCATTCTCTACCAGTTAACCTTTGGGTGATGCAGAGACAAACAACGTAAAAATACTATAAATACACACATTATTATTGCACAAAAAAACTTACACACACGAAGCGTCTGCGTCGTGTTTCGCCTATGGCCACTGCCAATTACCTATGGCCTACTGCCAATTAGTAAGTAATTTAAAGTTTGTCCAAGAGACCCTCGATATTGAAAGCCACTGTTCTTCTAGAAGACAAAAAAAATATACAAGATACTTGAAACATAAAACCATGGTCTACTAAGGAAGCTATTAGAATAGCTTGAAATATCTTTGGTCTACTATTCGTTCCAAAAGACCGCGGTCTACTCTCCAAAAGACCATGGTCTACACACCTCTTATCCTTAGCATGACAATCAGCGCCCAATTGCAGTAGTAACCTCACTGCCCTGCTCGCTCTATTGTACCCTGCAGTCAGGTATAACGGAGTGGACCGTCTGCCGTCCCTCGCGTGGATATTAACTGCTACTACTGACTAAATAAACCGTCATCTAACACTAGAAGACTGTGGTCTACTCCTCAAAAGACAATGGTCTACTGCTATAATGCTATGGTCACCAGTCTGCCTCTTGAAGACCGTGGTCTTCTCCCCAAAAGACCGCGGTCTACTCTCCAAAAGACCATTGTCTACTCACCCCTTATCCTTAGCATGAACATCAGCGCCTCTTTGCAGCAGTAACCTCACTGCCCTCGCTCTATTGTACCCTGCAGCCAGGTGTAACGGAGTGGACCGTCTGCCGTCACTCGCGTGGACGTTGACGTTTAGTGGCGTAAGGAGGGACGCGAGACGGTCATCGGCGCCGGACCGGGCTGCTTCTAGCACGTCTGCTGCACAGTATTCACCTGGAAGATAGGAGAGGGTGATGGATCAACCGATACCGGTCTGTCTCTTCCAGCTGTGGGACAATTCCACAGCTGAAAAAAAGTCACTTTCATACAGAAAAGGAACGAGTACTAATCACTCAGCCAGCTTAGGGGCCGCCTCCTTGAGCGAGAGAATCGCGGCGATATTATTGTCGTGCCACGGATTTCTATACACTCTCTTAGAACGTGTCTCCACACGACGATTTCATCGCGGCGAAAATTTGTTGGCATGGCGAGACTATCGCCGCGATTCTCTCGCTCATGGAGGCGGCCCCTTGGTGAAGGTTGGCGATTTTCAACCAGACAAAATTCAAATAATGGCTATCTTTTTACTGTAGCAGTGAATATGCGATCCATTTTTATCAGTTAACTAAATGACTGCAGTTATAATCATACCTGTTAACACAGGCCTGGTAGCAGGGTCTGCTAGATCGAGCGGGGTCTTGCCTTCCGTGTTGCGGATGTTAGGGTCAGCACCGTGTTGTAGTAACGCTGAGGACAAAAATAAGATACTAATCATCTGCCTAGCCTTTTTCCAACTATATTGGGGTCGGCTTCCAGTCTAACCGGATGCAGCTGAATACCAGTATTTTACATGGAGCAACTGCCTATGTGACCTCCACAACCCAGTTACTGGTTTAACGATACCTCTTGGTTGGAGTGGTTGTCATACTTTCGGGCTTCGGACTACCCGTAACGACTGTCAAAGATCCACGAATGACAGCCGGGACCAACGGCTTAACGTGCTTTCCGAGGCACGGAGTGGTCACGGTATGTAAAGATGGTCACCCATCCACAGGCCAACATCGGCAAGTGTAGCTTAACCTGATCGGTTGACCTGTGCGGCTGTTATTATTTAGATACTAATATTTGCAAAAAAATATGTCGGAGACGGTATGTGTGTCTTGTTAGCTATGTGGGCGTGTCAGTGGGTAGTGTTAGTTTATGTGCAATAGAAAAACCGTTTGCAGTTCAAATCAGATTATAATTTCACGAACAAATTAATCACACCAGCGAATCACACATTGTAGGTACACGACACAACCAGATACGGAACGCGGGACAGTTTCTGAGCGCATGTTGTTCGTACGATGTCCAAAGTCCAAGAGAGCTCCTCCAGCTCGCCGCTCGCTTTTCTAGACACCCCACGAACTCAGGCTAGACTCTGTCAGCGCCACCAGATGGCGCTCGCGTTCCGAATCAGTCAAACGAGTGACCGGATGCGACAAATATAATAGCATGTTTAAAGACAGACGCACGTGTGGACGGGCCGCGCCGTATTGCAAAAATCCTGCTACATCGCTTTCATAATTTTTTTCGTATGAATCCTCGCACAATACAGGCAATGAGGTAGATACAATGTGCCGATGCGGCTGTAATGTGTGCTTGCCTTAGGCTCTTGAATTTTTTTTAAAGATAAATATTTACAATTTACACACACCAAACTAATTCGGTATCTGAAAGCCAATAAAATAATCAAACCTCGTGTCAATCAATAATTTAATTTGCAGGTTGGTTATAGGCGCTTATCAGAAATCAGAATCATTGGTAAACCCGCTCAGGAACAAAGCATAGACTTTGTACATTTTCACTAATCAGAAAAATGGGTGTACACACGGCTACACATCAAGCTATACATTGCCAGTTTTAGCTGACCTCGCATTGTACAGGTTTTTGAAGTTGAAGTCAGTTTATACTGGATATTATCTAAAGATTGATATGTAGCCGTGTGTACATATTACATACATAAGGTCTATTCAAATTAATGTCAGCAATTGATGTTATTTCAAGTTGAACAAATACCAATTTTATTTCAATGGTTATTAAGTTGATTTCAGAGTGACTAGCACTATTGAAAAAGTTATAAATATGTTTGAAGTTGTAGCGTAAACTGAACTTTATTGTGTAGGAATTAAAGTAATTTTTCCATTAATTCATATTTGTTTACATTTCAAAATCGCCAAAGCAGATTACATAACTCACGCCTTCATCCCATGGGGGCAGTAGGTACAGAACGCCACCTGCTGCTGCAGTGCATCGCAGCAGTATGTAAGGATCGTAACAGGTCAAACTCAAACTCAAAGCATTTATTTCAATTAAACCATTTACAGGCACTTTTGAATTGTCAAGAAGTCGGTCAGTCAAAAAATATGAAGCTAGTTGCCCATTCCAAAACGTAGGTACCTATGGAGAAACACGGGCAAGAAACTCCATGGACACTCTTTTAAATTATATTTTTACAAGAATATTAGTTACATCACTAATGTTGAATTTATAATTATATGTGAGAACGATGTAAAAAAACCGGCCAAGTACGTGTCGGACCACGCACAATGAAGGGTTCCGTAGTTGGAATGAATTTATCCCAAGAACAAACTTAACATTGTAGTTGAAAAACATGTTCTCCCATACATTCCAACTGAAAATTTAAGTTTGTACGCAGAATATTGAGAGATTTACCATGTTGTTTCAAGATCATAGACATCTTATTAATTTTCCTGTAATCTATAGGTATAGAACTAACTACTGTATTTTTTTTCAAAATTTTAGGCTCAGTAGTTTCGGAGATAAGGGGGGGGGGGGGGGGGGAATGGTAAATTTCCGTCTATTGTCTTAAATAACTTTAATACAATTTATTTAAAAAAATGAAAAAAATATATTTGAAATCCTCACGATAAGCCTTTTCATTTGATATGTCACACGGTACAGATTGCGAATCTTTTTTTTACCCCTCAAAAATGACTCCCATTTTCAAAACTCATTTATTTACGTTACACGTCTGTGTTTGGGTCACAGAGATTCATATGTGTACCAAATTTCAACTTAATCGGTCCATAAGATTCGGAGCAAATTGGCTGTGACAGACGGACAGACAGACACACGAGTGATCCTATAAGGGTTCCGTTTTTTCCTTTTGAGGTACGGAACCCTAAAAAAGACGTGTCGAAGACGTCAATGAAAGGTCTATCGTTTCGTCTACGTTCATACATCCGTCAAACACGCAAGCCGGTAACACGCAACGACCCTTTCTAAAAAATTGGTTGTCTGTAAAGTCGGTTTACGGACGATAATTTTACATGATAACGTCATAAGAGATAGATGCGTCACAAGCCGAACGCTTAGGCCGATCGTGCCTCTCTATCGGTTATACCGCGCTCTCGTTTGCACGCTCGGTTCTCTCGGTTCAGGCGGAACGTGACAATGAGTCTGCTTTTTCGTGCGTGCAAACGGCGTTCGATTAATGAGACGTTATCACGTCAAAAAATGGATATATCAAGGTGACTTATCCAGGTGGTCATATCCCACTGCCTGGAACTAGATTCTAGATCCACTAGTGATTCTAATACTTATTTATTTACTTTTCGGTAATCTAAATTTTAATACCCCAAGACTCACCTATACAAACATCGACCTTCCCTTTAGCAGCTGCCTCATGTAGCGGCGTATACCCCCAGTTGTCCCGGGCCGCGGGTGCCGCGCCGGCCCCCAGCAGAGCCCTCACCACGTCCGCATGTCCGAACGAGCAGGCGTTGTGTAGCGGCTGGAGACCGCCGTCGTCACGCGCTTGCAGAGCAGCTCCGGCAGCGATAAGGATTTCCACTACTTCCCTGCGACCGTATCCTGGAAAAAAGACAGTTTGAGGGTCAGATCTGGCTAGAAAATGACTGTGTTATAGATGGCAGGAGAACCAAGGTAACCGACATAGCCCGAAGAATTGCCAAACTTAAGTGGCAGTGGGCAGGGCGCATTGCTCGCAGAACAGACGGCCGATGGGGCCGAAAGGTTCTGGAGTGGCGACCGCGTACCGGAAGACGTAGCGTTGGAAGGCCTCCCACAAGGTGGACCGACGACCTTGTGAAGGCCGCAGAGAACCCGTTGGATGAGAGAAGCACAGAACCGGTCGAAGTGGAGGTGCTTGGGGGAGGCCTGTGTCTCTCCCCGTCGCATTTCATCGCCTGCCCGCGGTATTACTTCGCTTTCGCTACGCGTTCCTTCTTGCGTTTTTTGCTAGGCTCCTAAGGGTCCTAGCGTGGTTTTAAATAGCCTATAGCCTTGCTCTATAACTGGGCTATAAAATGCAAATAAAATAAAAGAAATCCGACCAGTAGTTCCAAAGATTAGCGCGTTCAAACAAACAAAGTCTTCAGCTTTATTGTTAGTAAACAGTCGACCCAACGCGCTCCTACAACCAGAATACCGTATAAACTAACTTAAATGAGTTTGTGACAACTGAGACAGGGAAATTTGTAACGAGCGAACGCAATATTATAGATATAGATTTTATCCATTATAATTTGAACCCAAGCATAGCTACAAGCAGCATACGTACATAATTATCAGACAAAAGAAAAAAGTTAGCACACTTATCACTTTTACTTCACAAAACAAGTTAGATAATCTAAATTGATTACAAACTAGCGATAACATGAATTGTAGTAAATTAACCAATTACGATTTTACTTTATAATTAACAATGTGCAACAACAACCTGTTTTGAGTACAGTCAACTGCACACGTGGTTACAATTATTATTATTATTATTAGCCTGTGATGTCCCACTGCAGGGCAAAGGCCTCCCCACTCTCTTTCCACTTCTCTCTGCTCAAAGCTGCTGAGGACTAGTTCTTGTTGAAGGAGTCCAGCTCATCCCGCCATCTCCGTCTGGGCCTGCCACGATGTCGCTTGCCATTAAGAGCGACCCATTGGGTCGTAAGTTTGGCCCATTGTTCGTCTGACATGCGGCAGATGTGTCCAGCCCAGTTCCATTTTAGCGTGGCAGCTTTCCAAGTGACATCAGTTATCTTTGTGATGGAACGGATGGTCGTATTCCTAACCCGGTCTGTTAGTTTGATACCCAGAATACTCCATTCCATAGCCCTCTGGCAAACCTCGAGTGTGGACCTCTGCTGATTTGTCAAAGACCATGTCTGACCACCATATGTGAGGATGGGAAGTATACACACCTACGAAAATAGCCTTCCTCAGTAATTTGGGCTATTTAATGCAAAAATATTTTTTTAAATCCGACTGGTATTTTTCGAAATTAGCGCGTTCAAAAAAACAAACTCTTCAACTATCCTATTAGTATTTACAGAGCGTTTACGACGTATGGCATTTCATACAAACTTTCAAGCCCTTGTAGATCTTTGTATCCTGCTTATGCGTACGAAGTTTCATTAAAATCGGTTCATTGATTTCGAAAAACAAGGGCTTGAAAGTTTGTAAGGAATGCCGTACGGCGTAAACGCGCTCTTAAAAATAGGAAATACTTTTACACAAATCTTTAGATAAATAAAAAACACAACAGTGGATTTATTTAAAGCCTAGGCAACAAGGTCCTACAATCTTTTCACAAAATAAAAGAGAAATCGTTATATCTTACAAGGCCAAGGACAAATACGTTAGATCTCAAACAAAAGAATTTGCACACTGCCTAGATTCAATTATAGATAAATTATTTTCAGCTTTATGATAGTAAAATCCTTCAAGCTGAACGAAAGAAGCTACACAATCACAGATATATATAGACCTAGATAACGCAAGTATCACGATCTGTATGAAAACCAAGCGTGCCATTTTTGACGTCACAAGCACTAATTAGTGATGGGAAAATCAAATCGATTCAAAGACGCCACCGCGTGCGGCACCCGTCTCGCCCCATCCCCGGAGCCTAGCGCCAGCGCTCACGCTCACCCAGCCAGCAGTACACAGGACTGAGCGCAAAAGTGGCGGCTTACGATATTTGTACGTAAGCTGGTGAGATTTTTAGCACGCGAAGTAGTTGCTCTTGAGTTATCTAGGTGTATATCTGTGTACACTACACAATACTATAAAAACCAGCCAAGTGCGAGTCAAACTCGCACACGAAGGTTCTAGACCACAAAGCAAAAAACGCCGAAATAATCTCGTATCTTTCCCTCTTAAATTTTTTACTTTATTTCATTTTTATTATTTGTATTTCTTGCACGAAGACCTTGTGAAGGCCGCAGGAACCCGTTGGATGCGAGAAGCACAGAACCTGTCGAAGTGGAGGTGCTTGAGGGAGGCCTATGTCCAGCAGTGGACGTCTTTCGGCTGATGATGATGATGATTTGTTGTTCTAGTGGCAATAGAAATACACACTCTGTGAACATTTCAACTGTCTATCTATTACGGTTCATGAGATACAGCACCTGTGACATACAGACGGACGGATGGACGGACGTACTGTGAAGCCTTAGTAATAGGGACCGTAAGGAGCTGTAAAAAGTAGCTTTGGCCAGGAATAAAACATGTTACGTAATCACTAACTCTAACTTATAACTTTTAGTAGCAGTGCCCCGCGGTTTCACCCGCATACGTATCGATTCCGTGGGAATATCGGGATAAAAACTATCCTATGTCCTTTCCCGGGACTCAAACTATCTCTATACCTTCATCTAAATCGGTTCAGCGGTTTAAGCGTGAAGAGGTAACAGACAGACAGACACACTTTCGCATTTATAATATTAAGTACTAGCAGCGCCCCGCGGTTTCACCCGCGTTAGTTTCGATCCCGTGGGTGTTAATCCAGGGAGTCAGCTACCTCCATTTTTTAAAATCAAAATTTGTCCAGCCGTTCGAGTATGAAGAAGTAACAAACCTAAAAACACACTCACAAACTTTCGCCTTTTTTTAATATTAGTGTGATGTATTTGGTCAATCTATTGTGTAACAACTTCTGTGTTATATTTAGCAAAAACATAATGAATATTAATTAATTCTTCATAAATCTCTAGACATTTTTGCGTAATAGGTTGGCAAACAAGTGAAACATGTCACGTTTCATGTTCACCGCAAATAAACGTTGTTTTTTCTTTCTTTCAAACATGAGTGGACTGAAGTCGCGACCTTTTCTTTTGAAGGATGGGAAATCATCAAATGACTCCTCTCGCTCTGGGTGGAGCGGAAGGGAGTGTCAGAGACTGACTAAAACCCATACGTGTTCCTTCCTTAGCTCTTTATGTTCCGGGGTAGCGGTAACCCTTTCGGACAATCTAACGGGCCCCTACACTGGTGCTGACATCTCTTTGAGGCGCGCGTGGAACACATACGCGCCGTCCGGCACGAGCCTGGTCCTGATCTTACGGTGAGCTACCCATTACTCTCCGTTCGCAGGGCCGCGTCTACGGTGGCTGGGAGTCGTCACGCGGCTCCCGACGCCCGGAGCGTCTCCCGCAAGTCGCGACCTTGTGCTTATAATTTTGCTCCCATTGCGTAATAGTAATAAAAGGCTATTCTGCTGGGCAAGTGTCTCTTCTCATACCGAGAAGGCACGAGCATTGATCACCACGCTTGCTCAAGACGGGTTGGCGATTTCAGACTGACATTAATTTCTAGCTGCGCCCCGGGATTTCACCCGCATAAGTTTCGATCCCGTGGGAATATCGGGATAAAAAGTAGCCTATATGTTAATCCAGGGTGTCAGCTACCTCCATAGAATATTTTATCAAAATTGGTCCAGCCGTTTGAAGACCGTTCTGAAGAAGAGATACGAATATTGTGAAAACAGCTAGGCGCGAGCATGGTGTCCGAGGACGCCTCGGCATGCCTAAGGACGCTTCGGTATGCTTAAGGACCCGGTTGTCGCGGCATACTTAAAGATGCCACGGCATAGTTACCGACAGTGTGCGCATGTAGGGATGCTGAAGGATCCCCTGCCGTGCCGTGCCGCCAATGCGCCGGGCCTTATACGTTAAATTACTTTCTTGTAAAACATTTATCGGATATTATAGATATGAGGTGTCTTTTTTTTTTTTTTTTTTAGGATGGGAAATCATCCAATGACTCCTCCCGCTCTGGGTGGAGCGGAAGGGAGTGTCGGACTCTTACTGACTAAAACCCATCCGTGTTCCTTCCTTAGCCCTTTATGTTCCGGGGTAGCGGTAACCCTTTCGGACAATCCCGCTGCCCCGGCAGGCTTCGGCCCTAACAGGCCCCTCCTTTGATGCTGACATCTCTTTGAGGCGCGCGTGGAACACATACGCGCCGTCCGGCACGGGCCTGGTCCTGATCGGACGGCGAGCTACCCATTACTCGCCGTCCGCAGGCCCGCGCCTACGGTGGCCGGGAGTCGTCACGCGGCTCCCGACGCCCGGGGCGTCTACCGCGGCGGCTGGGACGGGCGGCCCTCTCGGCTCTCTCCCTCGCCCATCCCGCCACCTCCTTCGCTAGCATGACTGCTTCGCAGAAGGAGGTGACTGCCTCCCACTCCCTCTCGCCCCGGACCATGGCTTGGACCAGGGCCGAGATATGAGGTGTCTATGGGTCAATTTATCTTTTTAATCTTTGTTTTCCTTTTTTTTTCTCACCTTTCTGATGTTTTTTTTAATACTTGTATTGTGTCTTTTGTTGCACAGAATGAACGTTTTATCTATCTACTTATCTATATTAATATTGTCGTCATTTCAATATAATTACACTTGTTCCAATACAGACAATGCTGATTCATAATGAATGTATAATCAATTTATATTATTCAATCAATGATAAACTGTGGTAGAAAGTGAATCTATTTGTCAATCAATATAATGTAATAATGTTAGATGCCTGTTCTAGGATAAGCCTGCATCACAGGCAGCATAAGCATACTTTATGGTAATTGAAGGACAATAAAATTCATAACAATATTTAACATTACAATTCTTGAAATAATGACAAAATTTTATTAATTCATTATTTTATACCTAGTTTACTTAAATACTATTTATTTACTTAAATATTATTATGTACTGGATTAACAAATAGGATACTTTTTATCCCGATATTCCCACGGGATCGAAACGTATGCGGGTGAAACCGCGGGGCGCTGCTAGTAATAAATTAGTAGTCTCAGACGGAGTTGGGGGGATAAACTGGACTCAATTTAAACTTTTAAGCACTTGGCTAAATATCAATTCCCGTGCCCCTAGCGCGCGGCTTCAAATCGATAAAATAATACCTACAATAAATAAGGAGGAGCAATCGTTGTATCGATAAAAAATAGTCAAAAAGTTTTTATCTCTATTTAATAATGGTCTTCGTTGTACCACGCAGTTAATAGGGCGAAAATATAACGAAAAAATCATGCAGGTTCTCTGTCGCAGAAATACAACACGAGGAGGACATTATCTATATAAATCTATACATCTATACTATATATTATAAATTCGAAAGTTACTCTGTCTGTCTGTCTGTATGTTACCTTTTCACGCCTAAACCACTGAACGGATTTCGATAAAATTTGGCAGAGAGATAGATTGCATCCCGGGGAAGGACATAGGATAGTTTTTATCGACATACCTCGCGGGTGAAGCCGCGGGCAGAAGCTAGTAATATTATAAATGCGAAAGTAAGTTTGTTTCTTACCTTTTCACGCCTAAGGCACTGAACCGATCATCCTGAAATTTGGCATATACTTTGTCAGGTGTACAGAAACGAACATAGCGTACCTTTCATCCCGAAAAAAAACCGCTGTTCCCGAGGAAAACAACAATAACGTTATTATGAGAATGGATGGCACCACGTGTCTTTTGTCTTGATCGCAGACGAAGTCGCGAGCAACAGCTAGTGGCTAATAAGTAATAAAAATGGATGCGATGCGATGCAGCTGTGATGTGCACTTAGCTTTAGGCTGACTCATATCACATTTGTATGATTCATGACTGATTCTCATTTATATTGTTAGTGAAAGTGTTTTTATTAGTCAATCTACTGCTTCATTATTGGTCGTTTTGTTTTTAATAGGTATCTAGTGGCAGTGAAATTGATAATAGAAGATCACAGCTGGATGCGTATCGTATGCTGCATGCGTACGATCACAAACATTGTATAATAGTACTATACTCTGACTTATAATTAGCTGCAGTAAAATGACACTTCTTAATAACTCATTTCGGACTGCGTTTAGAGATATGCATGTCAAATAAGTTTCGTTTGTTACACTTTTCTGTACTAGAAAAACAAGATTTGGTTGATGGCCGCGAAAAAAACAAAAACACGGCAAAAACATTGGCTGCCAACGCGGTAACCTGGTGACAGCAAACAATAGATTTTCTATTGTGTCTGTTGCCTGGCAGTCAACGTGTTAAGTAACACATAAGCTGTCATGACTGCAGCTAATTAAAAGTCCGACTATAGGTTCTGCCTGCGACTTCGTCTGCATGAAAAATATTGTTCCTCCAAACCACCCCGTCGCATCAAATTGCCTGCCCTAGTTTCTTTTTCTGACTTTGTTTCTTTTTACTCAGCTTAGCGGTATACTTTACTTGTTTCCTACAGTTACTTAGCAGTTTAAGTTATATTTAAACTAGCAACGCCTCACGGTTTCACCCATATTAGTGTCGATACCGTGTAAATATCAGGATAAAAAGTATCCTACAGGTTATTCTAATTTATAAGCTATATTACTGTAAAGTTTCATCAATATCCGTTCAGTAGTGTTTGCGTGAAAGAGTAACAACATCCATTCATCCTCACAAACTTATGCGTTTATAATATTAAGTAGGATAGTAAGAAGTACGATTACTTATTAGATTATCTAGGCTAGATTGAATAGGTCAGTAGGTCGTCTGAATATAAAATCTGTCTGAAGAGAGGAGGGGTGTGCCAGCAGTGGGAAAATTATAGGCTAGATTTTAATGTGAATAAAGTATCAACAACTGCCAATACTGTGATATTTTATAAAAGAAAAAAAAAAGGTGTTCCTGAAGGCACTGTCAAATTCACAATTATCATCACTTGATTGTAAGCTAGGCACACCATAGAGAAGTTAAATACTACTTTCAAGTTAAATGTTGTCGCAAATACCTTATCTATGAACGTAGAAAAACTGGTACAACAATACACATTAAATTAAAAATATTTATAATTAATTACAAAAAAAATACAGGACATGACCAAAACAAGTTCAAATGCAAACTGGAACATTACCCCACTTGTCTGCTTACCCCACAGCGGATATATCGTGATGATAAACAAGGTAAAAGTACTAGAGCGTGACGCCAAGTTATGAACAGTCCGAATTTTTGTTTCTCTTGCGAATTTCAACACCATAATAACATTACGTCAGAAAAACGTGAGTAAATCACAACAAAAGACATAAAACACGAAACGCCAATCAACAAGCGTAACTAATTATGCAATTTTTTAAAACTTACTAATTCCTATTGTGGTCTGTCCGTCCTTTCACCCGTTTTTCAAAATCGTGTTTTATAACAAAATTATCGAGTTTTTATAAGTTGTTTGTGTTTTATTACCTGCAGCGAAGTGTAGAGGAGTCGATTTTCGTCCAGCCGTGTCCCTCGCATTCACAGTTTGGGGTGTAATTAACTTTTTTACCCGAACAGCATCGCCTGTTTTACATGCCTCAAATAATTCGCGTAATGGATCAGTGGGCGGAGGTAGAGCGTCAAGCGCCGATCCGAGGATTGAACGACGGCTCGACATTATGATTTCACGTTTCACATTTAATTTTCGTGTTTTAAATGCACATTATCGAGATATTAATAAATAAAAACACGTATAAGCACAGCTGCTTGCTACTTTTATTTGACAATTGGTTTTGGGGTTACTGCTCCAAATTTTTATTACCCCATAAAAATGGTATTAATTGTTAGGCAATATTCACACTTGTGAAATAAATTCGCATTTATAACTTTTTTTTGTATGAAAATGGGGACAATTAATTTCAATCACCTTTTCAGTGGGTTGTTGCGATAAAAGCAGCTAACCTTCTGACTCTGATTGGATGATATTAAAAAAATCCCTCCTTTTGAGCTTGGCCGCAGTCGGCTAAAAACGGCCCCAACATATTTTGGTACAGAATTCTTAAACCTATGATCGTGCAATATTCGCCACGAATCTGTGAAGTGATCTGCAGTGAAGATAATCATAATGCGTTTGTTTGCAAGAAAGTTAAAAGAAAAAAAAAAACAAAATCTATGTCTTAATCAAACATTGAAAATGTCGATTTTTTTTTAAGTAGATGCTATTAGTAATTATTTTAATTTACTCAGTGAAGAAGTTTTCTCCATAATCAGTTTTATATTTTAGTATATCGATGATGTTCTTGTAATCAACGATGGTTGCTGAATATTTTAAAATGAGGTAGAAATCAAGTCATCCCCGTAGATTAATTTATTGACCGTAAGATTACCAGAAGTCAGGGAAAATGTTGAAGTATGGTATCATTGACCACCATAGACAACATTGTTATGGTCATAAGTTGGTAATGGTCTAAAGAATTGCAAACATTCTTGATAGAATTATAAAGATTTTTATACTTTTATGTTTTATAAAAACATTAGTTTTTAATTCAAATGAAAATTTATACCCGCCTACTTACTAAATGCTCATTAGAAATATTTATTTTAAAATGTGACAACAAGTATTGATTTTACGTTTTGTTTCATGGTTCCGGTCTTGATGAACAATTAAAATTCTCTGATTGTTAGTTTCTGTACCCTTAATAAAAACGCAGCGTCAAAAATTAAATTCAACATTAAATTTTTTACCAAAGTATTCTAATATTAAGTTGGGATTGCGGTTTAAAAAATAATGTGCAATCGTCGGGTTTAATAATTTCTGTAGTAACAAAACGCTCAGTTCTACCTTGTCCATAGCCTTTAGTTGACGAAATCAAAATGGCGTCTTTTACGGGCTAGCGCTTATCCGCCGCATACTGAATACCGTTCTCAATAATCGTGGGTGTAACTATTTGTTAGTGATTATAACAATTTGTGAACGACTTTTCAGTGTTGAAGTGTATTTTTTCACATAACGAACTCACTGGATATTGTTTCGATACATCTAACCGAGCTCCATCAAAGGTATGTCTCCTTTCACCTATCGAATATTTAATATTGATAATCGTCTTAATATCGGGAAGTAGTCGTAAAAAGTGGCGTTAGTTTCTCGTATTGTAGTGTCTGTGGCGTGTGGACGTCGAAATATCGCGGACGGAAGCCTCGTTCTTTAGATTAGTAGGTGAATGAGAGAACTGGTTTTTTTGAGTCGAGGACGCACGGTTTCGCTATAAATCTTCACTTTTCTTAGTTCCTCATTCTTGTCGCGCGTCGCTCCGTCTACGGGTTTACCTAAGTGTTATATGTACAAATATTTGTTGGTGCGTAGAACGGCTAACTTAATTAGTGGGCAGGCGCGGCCGCCTGGCGGTTTCAAAGTTTCACTCATTTCACAGTGTAGCAGTGTTTGTGTGTTTGGATTGCAGTGTTGTGACTTTACCGTGTGCCAGATCGATAATCGAAAGTTCCGAGACCTAGTAGACGAGGTATATACTCATTTACTTCTAACCCAGTGCAACAATTAAAAAAATGAGAGTTTAATCGTGTTTAAGCCCATTAGTCCCAATTAACGTGTTTAAGTGGTATCAATTAAAATTTATACTTGTTTTGAACCAGTTTGGTGATCATTAGTTTTAGGAGTAGAAAATTTTCTTTGAAAGAACCTGTTATCTTCAAGAATAACCAAAGGAGTTCCCTCACTTTACTAATAAGTTTAAAACCTTATTTTACCCATTACAAAATGATACACTTATGGACTTAATGAATCATCTTTTCAACAGGATGCTCGCTGCGTTGATAAAAAACATTAACCATTTTTAGTACTCAATATCCCACTTGTGACTCACATTATTAAATTGTATTACCATTTAATGAACAATTTGTATTAGTAACCTTTGATTGAAGAATTTAGTTGTCAGAAGCGCAAGTCTGACAACCGGTCTTACTAAGGGGTATCTTGTTACCTAGTAACTGGGTTGTGAGATAAGATAGGCAGTCGCTCCATGTAATATACTGGTACTCAGCTGCATCTGATTAGACTGGAAGCCGAGCCCAACATAGTTCGGAAAAGGCTATAGGCAGATTGACTTTTAATTAAAGAATATTTGTTTCCTACCTATTCAGAATTAGGAAACTTGGTAACTAAATTTATTTACCTTTGTGTTTTATTTATGTTTAATGCCTTTGTAGGTACATAATACATGAACATCTATAGTAAAAGTGCACAGTACTGCACACCCCCACCCTATTTCAAGTTAAATAAATCTCAACTTTATGTCAATCACAATTAAGTTGATTTCAGAGTGACTAGCACTATTGAAAAAAGTTATAAAAATGTTTGAAGTTGTTGCGTAAACCAAACTTTTTGGTGTAGGATTTAAAGTTTTTTTACATTTTTGGCTTCTGGCACGAGTTATTACTTCAAATAATCATCATTTTCCTGCTCTTATCCCAATTTATTTGTGGTCAGTGCAACATGTCTTTTTCTTCCATACTTCTCTATTAGTCGTCATTTCGGTAGTCAATATCCTTTCTAGTCATATCATCTCTCACACACTCTTATTCAGCTGCATCCAGGTATACTGGGAGCCAACCCAGCCTTGCTGGGAAAAGGCTATGCAGATTGATTGATCTTGCATTACAGTGCCATTATGTTAACATTTGTAATTATTAGATTCTTTAATCTTGAAAAAAACTGTTCTTAATTTGTAATATGTAACTTTGTAAATCATAAGAGGAAAATAAATACTTTAACTAAGTAATAGACATTGCTTTAGTAACACATTCTTTATTGTTTTCAAAACTACAGAAAGCAACACATTCAATTATGTTGTAAGCTAGTACCTAATATTATACTATGTAAAATGAAAACATAATATTCAAAACAATTTTACTCATGTGTAGCTCTGTAATATAAACCAGTCAGTTAGGTGGTAGCAGGAGAGGGGCTCCTGGCTTAATAATAACAGCCGCACAGGTCAATTTTCAATGTTAAGCACTGCTTGCTGAGTTTGGTGAATGGATGGGTGACCCCTCCATAAAACAGAACACTCACAATGGTCCATTGAAAGACTAAGCGTGGAAACCAAACCCATAACATAGAACATAGAATACAATACCATACCCTTGGTAATACA
Organism: Gortyna flavago; assembly: GCA_963669345.1. NCBI lineage: Eukaryota > Metazoa > Arthropoda > Insecta > Lepidoptera > Noctuidae > Gortyna > Gortyna flavago. Next base: position 1,405,122 of record OY770155.1, on the reverse strand, counting down.
ATACCCCTTGGTAAGACTGGTTGTCAGACTTTCGGGCTTCTGACTACCCGTAACGACTGTCAAAGATCCACGAATGACAGCCGGGACCAAAGGCTTAACATGCTTTCTGAGGCATGGAGGGGTCTCGGTATATAAAGATAGTCACCCATCCACAGACCAACCGCGGCCAAGCGTAGCTTAACCTAATTGATCGACGTGTGCGGCTGTTACATAGGTCACTCCTATCCCCCCCATTTAACTCGAATTTAGGCTACTCTAAATAACAATAATCTTACCTAAAAGCAATGAAACCTACTTTCAGACATTTATCTTAAAACATATAAGATATATCCTTATCTATATTGAGTCTGTGTTATCTGTAGTACCATCGCTCTTATCTATGCCTTCAGTGTGTAGATAAGGATAGAATTTTAGCTTGTAACATCAATCCTACTTCCTGGAAGGGCTTGTCATGAATGTATAATACATAAACAATTTGCTAGTTTTGTTATTAGTCCAATATATTAAGGAGAGAACCTTTTGCCATTAGCTAAGCACGAACCTTTGCTATGTGTCCCATTTGTATTTCTCAAACTAAAAAAGTTGTTATTAAAAAGTAGCCAAGTGCGTGTCCGACTCACACACATAGGGTTACGTACAACCCTACAATATTTATTACTACTTATTAAAATAAAAACTCGTTTCTTGTATCGCCATGGATCCCCTTTAATTTTATGTTGATTATTTGTTGTTATAGCAGCCATAGTAACATTGTTGAAATTCCATGTGTCTACCTATTACGGTTCATGATATACAGCCCTGTGACAGCAGGATCACATACTGACCGGACGGAGGATTTGTGGGTACGAAACCCTAAAGACGATAAAAACAAGCCATCTATAAGAAAAATAGATTAAAAACATTTAAAAAAATGGTTTTATGTTGCGAATTAACAGCACAACAGCATGTAATTCCTTATATTATAATTTAGAAAAACTCCTCTCTAGATGCGAAGGCATTCCTCAGACAAAAATCATTAAAACTAAGCTAAGTCTAAACTGTTAAACAACAAATAACACACTTAACATCGTGCCTGTATTACATTGTGAAAACTTTTCTTCAGTTATGTTTACGTCCCGTGTATTATGGGGCGAGGTATTAGGAAAATAGTAAATGATTAAATACTACTTATGTCTGTGAAGACAGCTTTAAATGGTATTTGAAGCCCTACAAATGAGTTGTCAACAGATTAAGCATGCTGTATACTTTCTAAGTCATCCTTGGAGGGTGTTTATCAAATGGTATTGCTGTGGTTTGACATCGAGACGGCGAGAGGTCAAACGAAGCCGCTAACGCCATTGCCCACGTGGATAAGCAGGCATGCAGCCTCTACGAATGGCGATAGATAGATAGCATACTCTTTATTCTGACTGAATGCAGTATTTTACATGGAGCGACTGCCTATCTGACCTCCACAACCCAGTTACTGGGTAACACGATAGCCCATAGTAAGTATCTGTCTTCGTTTACGATCATACATATTGTCATAAATGCACGCAGGATGCGGGTGCTAGGCAAGTACGCATCCGACCTTTTTTGAAGGGTCTCATCAATCGATATGAATATGAATACGATACTCTTTTAAACGGTGAAAAAAACACCGTAAGAAAACCGGCATGTCCTAGAACCAAAAATTTGGAAACGTATGAAATCTACCAAACTATGCAGCCCACTCCCTCTCACAGAGAGGAGGCCTGTGTCCCAGCAGTGGGAACATTATAGGTTGATTTTGCTTATTATTATGTAGCTACTAGATGCGCCCCGCGGTTTCACCCACATAGGTGTCGATCATATTTAATTACACGAATCTGCGATGTGGGACGCCTTGTATGGCTTTGTACTGACCAATCAAACCATCGGCTGACTTAACTGACTTAAAAGTCTGTAGTGTGCGCTAATTGTACAGACGCAATATTTGTCATTACAGGAAATAAACTTGTAAAAGAACTTACACTTCTGTCTCTTTGGGAAATCCGGTGATGCCATGTATACACACTGATATTATAAAGGCGAAAGTTTGTGAGTGTGTTTGTATGTTTGTTACTTCTTCACGCACAAACGTCTGGTCAAATTTTGATAAAATTTGGTATGGAGGTAGCTGGACGCCCTGGATTAACACATATGATACTTTTTATCCCGATATTCCCACGGGATCGAAACTTGTGCGGGTGAAACCGCGGGGCGCAGCTAGTAATCCATATTTACTTACTATCCATACCAATATTATAAATTCGAAAGTAAGTTTGTGTGTTACATTTCACGCTTAAACCACTGAATGCATTTCGTTAAAATTTGGCAAGAAGTTAGATGGCATCCCGGGGAAAAACATAGGCTACTTTTTGTCCCGGTAGAACGTTCCCGTGGCATAATTTCTGCCATCCAAGCAAGCGAAGCCGCGGGTTGAAGTTAGTACTTAATATTATAAAATCGAAAGTAACTGTGTGTCTCTCGGTCTGTCTTATCTGTCTGTTACCTTTTCACGCCTAAACGGCTGAATGAATTTGGATGAATTTTGGCACACGGCTAGACCACTTGAGTAGATAAGACCATGACCTGGGTTAGTACTAGGGTTGCCAACCATACTTTATAATAACGTATCCTACTTTATTTTCGATAAATATACTTTATACTTTTGCATAAAAATAAAGTATGCGAAAATACTTTATTTCTAATCTTTTGTGATGCGTAAAACGAAAGACTCATATTATGGGTAATTCACTGACCTGTATTAAACAAGTATTACCTCTACTTGTCTAGTGAGGTTTTTATCGATAGTATGTACTTACTTAAAAAGCCAAAAAAGAAAATCTATTAATAAAGATAAAGAATTTTCAGAGAAAAATATAGTTATGCTTAAGACAAACCAACTGGTTTGTCTTAAGCATAACTATATTTTTCTCTGAAAATTCTCACAACTGTGAGGGAGGACAAATAGCAATTATACTTAAAAATACATCTGAAATAATTTCGATTGTAAAACGAGCTTTGAAAATTTCAAAGACAACAAAAAAATGTTAGCACTTGCTAAAACCTCCCAAAAATATGTGTTTTTATACTTAAATTTAAAAATTCTTTTTTTTCCTTCCAAATACTTTATTTTTTCCTATTCAAAGAATTTGATACGTTATTTTTCTCAAAAAAAGTTGGCAACCCTAGTTAGGACATAGGTTACTTTTTTATCCCATTAGTACGTTCACGTGGGCGAGGGGCCCGTGGCTAAATAATAACAGCCGCACAGGTCGATGGATCAGGTTAAGCTACGCTTGCCGCGGTTAGTCTGTGGATGGATGACTATCTTTACATATCGAGACCCCTCCGTGTCTCGGGAATCACTTTAAGCCGTTGGTCCCGGCTGTCATTCGTGGATCTTTGACAGTCGTTACGGGTAGTCAGAAGCCCCAAAAGTCTGACAACCAGTCTTATCAAGGGGTATCGCATTACCCAGTAACTGGGTTGTGGAGGTCAGATAGGCTGTCGCTCCGTGTAAAATACTGGTATTCAGCTGCATCCGGTTAGACTGGAAGCCGACCCCAACATAGTTGGGAAAAGGCTCGGCAGATGATGAGTACGGTCACGTGGGATGATTTCCGACTTCCGTGGGCGAAGCTGTAGGCCATTTTTGTTATTTTGTGTGTTAGAAACGAACGGGAAGGAAATAGCCGTTCTATTTTTACCAGACCCACGGCCAGCGAACCCACACTCGAAGTTCCTATTTTTATTATTAAACAAACAATTTGGTATGTATGACCAAAATAGCCCATATCGCATCGGTAACAAACGTAATTGCGGTCAAACTTGACCTATTACGCTACTGACATACTGCAGGCTTGAAGGTCAGTTTTAATATAAATAAAACATTACACACGTAGTTTTATTTTTGTACTAGCAGCGCTCCGCGGTTTCACCCGCATAAGTGTCGATCCTGTGGGAATATCGGGATAAAAATGATCCTATGTCCTTTCCTGGGACTCAAACTATCTCTATGCCGAATTTCATCTAAATCGGTTCAGCGGTTTAAGCGTGAAGAGGTAACAGACAGACACCCTTTCGCATTTATAATATTATTTAGTATGGAAGTATGGATGTTTGACAGATGTCAGGAGAGCACGCCAACGACTGAACCACAGATAACATATGTATTTTTTAATGATTAGCGAGTTGTGCACGTGTGCAAACTATTTTTTCTTGTATCGAAGATGCGTCTTGTTGGCTTTGAAGAACCGCGTTAAACTCATTAATGCCCGGTTTCTTTCGGCATCAAACCATTGTAATTCTCTTGACAATATCCCATTTTATTTGGGGTCGGCGTAACATGTATTTTTCTTCCATTTACTACTCTATTAGTTATCTCGGTAGTCACCCCCTTTTTTAGGATGGGAATCATCAAATGACCCCTCCCGCTCTGGGTGGAGCAGAAGGGAGTGTCAGACTCTTACTGACTAAAACCCATCCGTGTTCCTTCCTTAGCCCTTTATGTTCCGGGGTAGCAGTAACCCTTTGGGACAATCCCGCTGCTGTAGTCACCCCTGTCATATCATCTTTCAACACAGTCCATCCATCGTATCTTTGGTCTTCCCCTCAATCTGTCAAAAATATCTCTAATTTCCCTACATTTTGACAAGTTTTTGTCATTGATTGTCGCTGAGATGAGATTGTAACTAGATTTTGAACGTTTTTAAATACGGGAATTGGCATGCTGAGCTTGTCTGGTGATATCCGCTTTTAGAAAGGGAATCCGAAACAAAAATATTCTACACTCACCGGCACGGAAACTTGGCTACTCGTGATTTTGCTGATTATTTGCATAAAAAAATTTGCATTTGCATTTATGAGAATAAATTAAGGGTAAGTGGCTTTAATACGTGTTCTAGCCACGAACCCCCCATCTCCGAATAGGCGTGGTCCACTTTATGCATAGTATATTGCATATCTGACTTGCGCACTGCAGGGCGGATAATATCCAGTTTGCCCGTTCGATCCATTAGTCGCTTTTCGGGTGTGAACGCGCGCGGTGCATTTCAGAATGCAGTGGAGTCGGTCTTTAGATTTGAACAGGATGGAGACTAAGGTAGGTAGTAAAATAATTATTGAAATCTTAACGTAGCTGTCGTTTGATTGATTAAAAAAAAATTTTTTTTTTCTTTTGGGAAAAATTCTTTGAAGAAGAATCTTTTTGCATGGGTGTGAGATTTGTTCTGAATGCAGATGATGATGTACCAGAGACAACGTTGAGCTGTTAAGATTCATATTTATCAGTAACTTTTGCCCGATTTCTGTCGCATAAAAGCCACTGCATCCCCCGTTTCCCCGGTGGCCCCCGACCCCTTTGGCCTCCGCCCCGCTTAAGGCTAGGTTTTGAAAAATCATGAGAACTGTACTCTTTTTTTTTATTGCTAGCGTCTGTAATCATTATTCTTATGAAATCGATCGTTTAGGGAAGTACCAGTACCAAATTTGCGCCGAGCTGGATTGCAGTTGTTGCCAGTTCTAAGAACCCGATACCATCATGTCACCTGGAGGACGTCTTCTGCTGCTGCACAAACGTAGCAGATGCGACGTTGAGCTGTTCGGGTTCATATTTTTCCGTAACTTTTGCCCGATTTCTGTCGCATAACAGCCACTGCATCCCCTCTTCCCCCCGTGGCCCCCGTCCCCTTTTCCACTCCGCCCCGCTTAATGCTAGGTTTCGAAAAATCATTAGAACTGTGCTCTATTTTTTTATAGCTTGAGTAGCATAATCAGCCTATAATGTTCCCACTGCTGGGACACAGGCCTCTCTGTAAAAGGGAGTGGGCCGTAATATTTATTTATTTATTAAAACTTTATGCACAAGTAAAAACTGTACAAAGGCGGACTTAATGCCTTGGGCATTTTCTACCAGTCTACCTTAGGGTGATGCAGAGACAATAAACCGAGATGCAGAGATAATATACCACGCGGGCCCAGTGCGTGTACTCTATTTTAATTGCTTGTGTATGTCATCATTATTTTTATGAAAACGATCGTTTGGTGAAGTACTGTCACCATATTTCCCCGGAGCAGGATTGCAGTCAGGGCCTAATTCGAATTGTAGAAATAGGACCCATCACCATCATGACAAATGGAACACGTCTTCGGATGCATCCCCCCCTTTCCAGTGCCCCCCTACCCCTTTGGCCCCCACTCTGCTTAAGGCTAGGTTTCGAAAAATCACTAATTTTAATTGTCCCGAGTATTATTAGTCATCATTATTCTTACAAATGAAAGCGATTTTTTGTGGAAGTACTGTCACCATATTCCCGTCAAGCAGGATTGCAGTGGTTATACTGAGTCCAGATCGAAGGGAACCCATCATTTCACCTGGAAGACGTTATCTGCTGCTGCACAAAAGCCTCCCCTAAGCATCGTCACAAGAGTCTCTCAACTTACTATGCCTCTAAGGTCGGGTTCACATCGGCAAACCCCTTAATTTTTCAGGCGGTATTTACGCTCCCTATTACACGAGCTGTGAGTGTACTATAGATACACGTCTGCCCAGCCTTGCAGAGATTACAGGCGTGATGTTATGTGTGTGTGCGTCTTCAGTTGGCGCTCACGACTTTCCGTTCATGTACAGACACCAACTGCACATCAAGCTACCCGAAACTGTCAAATCTTCCCAATCAACTTTGAACCTTTAGCGATAAAGTTGAAAATCTTCAAAAGAAATTTGACAGATTGTAGTAGCTTGGTGAGCTGGCGTCTCGCGTCTGTACAACTTGAAACGTTTATAATGATGTCATTTTAATAATTATTTAACTTGTACGGAATTTATATTATCTTATTTCTACTATTACTTAAATTATTTACAATCATAATATTAAGATAGTGCATACCTTTGTTATGATAAAATCCTTATCTAATTCATCATTGTTATAATTGTATTAAAATGTTTTGCGTGACATAGACCGTACTTTTAAAATACTATCGATTAGGTTTTGCACCGGATAAATTTAGTAATCAGGTATTCCCGTCTCTTTTTCGCAGTTGACGTAAGAAAGAGACAAATTGCTAGCATTTGGTTGAACTAAGGGTTGGCTCACACACCGCCGTGTCCTCGTAGAGGCGATCGGCAGCGGCGGCTGCGACCTCTCGCGCCCGGCCCTGGTCCGGGGCGAGAGGGAGTGGGAGGCAGTCACCTCCTTCTGCGAAGCAGTCATGCTAGCGAAGGAGGTGGCGGGATGGGCGAGCGAGGGAGAGAGCTGAGAGAGCCGCCCGTCCCAGCCGCCGCGGTAGCCGCCCCGGGCGTCGGGAGCCGCGTGACGACTCCCGGCCACCGTAGGCGCGGGCCTGCGGACGGCGAGTAATGGGTAGCTCGCCGTCCGATCAGGACCAGGCCCGTGCTGGACGGCGCGTATGTGTTCCACGCGCGCCTCAAAGAGATGTCAGCATCAATGGAGGGGCCCGTCAGGGCCGAAGCCTGCCGGGGCAGCGGGATTGTCCGAAAGGGTTACCACTGCCCCGGAACATAAAGGGCTAAGGAAGGAACACGGATGGGTTTTAGTCAGTAAGAGTCTGACACTCCCTTCTGCTCCACCCAGAGCGGGAGGGTCATTGATGATTTCTCATCCTTAAAAAAAAAAAAGGCTTTGCTCACACTGAGCAGCTAGATAATCTCTCAAATGCATTCGACAATGTTATCTACGAATTTCTTCGTTAAGTTTTCGGAAATAAGATATTAAACTAATAATCGCTATTAAATAGATAAACACCGGTTAAAAAACATCTATCTTGTCTTTATTTTGTCTATCAATTACAATGCTAACTAATTAAAATCTCTCAATTTCGTACTTTAACTGTCGATACTTACATCTGCCAAAACCCACTGTCCGTGTCCTAAGGCGTGGCAGACAACACACCTCAATATATACCCAACACTATCGATTATATTGCACTACCCTCACTGCTGCAGCCCTGAACCGTCTACCATTATATCTAGAGCCCTCGGCCGGATCAATATTCAGGAGTTGCGCAGTAGCGATTTTGAGCGGGGAAGATGATTTATTTTGTTCGTCTGGTGGTCGCGTTTGGTAAAGACGTGATTATGGAAGGTTGCTGTGGTTGGTGTAAGAAGTGGGCCTGTTGCCATGTAAGTTTAATTTGATACAATATGTAATATTTCGTGTATAAGGTAGTTTTTTCCGTGGGTTTATGTCGAGAAGAGTCCTTGTAGATTTTTCTTGACGATGTTGTGGTAAGGTTTCAGTCACTAGTCAGCTGCAAGCAGCACAATCAGCCTATAATGTTCCCACTGCTGGGACACAGGCGTTCTCTGTGTGAGAGGGAGTGGGCTGTACCTAATCCACCACCGTGTGACATCTACCAAGCCACAATGGGCCCCTTGTGGCTTGGTAGATGTCACACGTCTTCGAATTTTTTCCTCACAATGTTTTTCTTCGCGGATTTGACAGTAGTGGTGATGAAATAGTTTACACAGAGTAAAGCGCCTGTCTGTGTTCGAAGTTTCGAACCTACGACCTGCCACTCGTAAATCAAGGCCGTTACCACTGGGCCTACAGTGTTCTATATTCCCCCCCTTACTAATAAACGTATTATATCAGATGAACAGTTACACACCGATTTCTCTCTTTCAGTCGTCAGTAATTTGACTTTCGAAAGAAGAAGACAAAGCATTGTGTAACTATACAGACGCTATACTACGTTTATTAGTCGGGATTCGTGTATAGATAGCTTTTCCGTGGTAATTATGTCGTGAAGTTTAAGAAAAATCCTTCTAGAATTTTCTTGGCGATGTTGTGGTAAGGTGTCGGTTGATCTAACCAGTTGCTTGCAGTTTCCCAGATTTCAAATCTTACGATAGCTAATTTTTTATAAACTGTCTTCCCCAAAGGGGTAGGTAGACTTGTATAGTGCACAATATTTTGCTTGTTACGTTTTTTGAGCCCATGTGACAGGGCCCCGTTAATTGCCGATAGGCCAAGTTCATCGCCATTAAATGGGCATAAGCTTAGATTCCGAATTGCTACTGAGCTAATAAAAAAACCGGCCAAGAGCGAGTTGGACTCGCACATTAAGGGTTTCGTACCACCACCATCATCATCATCATCTGCCTAGCCTTTTCCCAACTATGTTGGGGTCGGCTTCCAGTCTAACCGGATGCAGCTGAATACCAGTATTTTACATGGAGCGACTGCCTATCTGACCGGTTTCGTACCACCATACACTACATAAAAAATAACGGCAAAAAATCACGTTTGTTGTATGGGAGCCCTCCTTAAATATTTATTTTATTCTGTTTTTTGTATTTGTTGTTATAGCGGCAACAGAACACATTCTGTGAACATTCAACTGTCTAGATATCACGGTTCATGAAATACAGCATTTTTTTTTTAAGGTTGGGAAATCCTCAAATGACCCCTCCCGCTCTGGGTGGAGCGGGCAGAAGGGAGAGTCAGACTCTTACTGACTAAAACCCATCCGTCTTCCTTCCTTAGCCCTTTATGTTCCGGGGTAGCGGTAACCTTTTCGGACAATCCCGCTGCCCCGGCAGGCTTCGGCCCTAACGGGCCCCTCTTCTGATGCTGACATCTCTTTGAGGCGCGCGTGGAACACATACGCGCTGTCCAGCACGGGCCTGGTCCTGATCGGACGGCGAGCTACCCATTACTCGCCGTCCGCAGGCCCGCGCCTACGGTGGCCGGGAGTCGTCACGCGACTCCCGACGGCGTCTCCCGCGGCGGCTGGAACGTGAGGCTCTAGAGGCTCTCTCCCTCGCCCATCCCGCCACCTCCTTCGCTAGCATGACTGCTTCGCAGAAGGAGGTGACTGCCTCCCACTCCCTCTCGCCCCGGACCATGGCTTGAACCAGGGCCGGACTATCCGAAATCTATGATGCAAAAAAAAAACTCGATGACCAATATCGCCCTGAGACTCCCACGCGTAAGTCGCGTTACCGCACCCTTGACCAACGAGGGTGTTATCTTACCAACGAGCCTATCCCAACTATACCCCCCCCCCTCCCCCTATTCCCTATGTTGCCACTACATAAAGTGTAAAACGTTTACTGAGGATGATATTTCCTGTTTAACTTTATTATTCTATCACTTGTATATTAGTTTATATTATGTTTGTTTAAGTACGCTGTACCGGTATAGTATCTTATTAATTGTTTGCTGCACCGGGTGACGTCATTACGTCGGCGCGGGCTGTCGCTGAAAACCAGCATAGGGTCGCAGCATAATGCTGAGCGATGGCCGTTTTGCGTGAATGTGACGCATGTTTCCCCCCTACCTTTTATTATTTTTTGAATATGTTCTTATTTTTTTTTTGCGTCATGTTCACCGCGAATAAACGTTTTTTCTTTCTTTCTTTCAATGAAAAAAAAAAAAGTTGATCACAACATTCGATACAGCACCGGTCCGATATTAGCCGAAAAATACCGGTAATTAACGTTCTAACATGTCTATGACTAACATTACAATTATTGGGAGCGTGACGTCACGTGCTGTGCGTGCTAAAAGTAAAAGTAATGTGGCTATTACTTCTGTCTATCTTGTTATTAAACTTGGTTTTAATGATAGCTAGAGATCAATGTGAATGTACGAAGGTTTTTGTTAAAAAAATGTTGACTTAAGAAAATTGAATTTTCAGTAGATGATCTAAATAAATCCATACTAATATTATAAATGCGAAAGCGTGACTGTCTGTTTGTTATCTCATCACGCTTAAACCGCTGAATCGATTTAGATGAAATTTGGTATAGATATAGTTTGAGTCCCGGGAAAGGACATAGGATAGTTTTTATCCCGATATTCCCACGGGATCGAGAGTTATGCGGGTAAAACCGCGGGGCGCAGAAAGTAAGTCTTTTCATATTGTGTTCAATTTTTTTTTCTTTTTGTTTATTATGGAAATGATGAGGAAAGACATAAGAAGAATGGAAAAAAAAATTAAACAATAGCAGTAAAAAAAAATTTTTTTTCGGGGTTAGGGAAGTATTTGAATTACGTAAATAAAAATGTCGTAGTGGTATCAATAACGGGCAGAAAGCGCGGAATGCGTCGGAATCTAAACCGTGTCACTTCGTACGTGTGCCGCGACGACAACACTGCTGGCCACTTAGTGATTACGATATCATATACCTCTGGGTAAAGACAGAAAACACAAGTTAAACAAGACAAAACTTTAAAAGAAATAAAAACTTTTTTACAAAAAAAAAAAACAACCGACTTCCAAAAAAAACTACAAAGTGATAAATAACTTTAATTTCGGAAGTCGGTGTCGTTGGTTCTGCATTTTCGTTTATTGACATCGACTTCCCGAAAAAAAATCTGCTGTTCCCTACATTTATGTAGGGAACAGCAGATTTTTTTTCTCGAGGTTTCATGTTTGGTCCCATAGTAAAAGTTGTTTGTAATGATGAATACAATGGCCTCTTTTCAGATCAAACACCCTTTAAGATACACCTTGTATAAACGAAGTTTGTGAGGATAGATGGATGGATGTTTGTTACTCTTTTACGTAAAAACTACTGAACGGATTTTGATGAAACCTTACAGTAATATAGCTTATAGGTACATCAGAATAACACAGGACACTTTTTATCCCGATATTCCCACGGGATCGACACTAATGCGGGTGAAACCGCGGGCACTGCTAGTAATTAAAATAAATGCAAAAATATGATTTATAGTTATTATCGAAAGTATATAGCGCAGTTCAAGAAAAACGAAGTTCAAGAATCATAAAAAGATGGACGTATAAAATAATAAGAGTACCTAACGGATTAGCACATGGTGCGTGGTGTACTGCGGTTTCTGCTCATCCGCATTGGGTGAAAGGACAGTCGTAGCGAAACGATTACGTATGATGAAAAAAAAAAAAATGGATATTATTTAGATGTGATTTACGTATGACCTCATCATCAGCCTGCCTTTTCCCAACTATGTTGGGGTCGGCTTCCAGTCTAACCGCATGCAGCTGAATACCAGTATTTTACATGGAGCGACTCTCTATCTGACCTCCACAACCCATTTACTGGGTAATACGATACCCCTTGGTAAGACTGGTTGTCAGACTTTCGGGCTTCTGACTACCCGTAACGGCTGTTAAAGAACCACGATTAACAGCCGGGACCAACGGCTTAACGTGCTTTCCGAGGTACGGAGGGGTCTCGGTATGTAAAGATGGTCACCCATACACAGACCAACCGCGGCAAGCGTAGCTTAACCTGTTATTTAGCAACTTGGATCTACGTATGACCTAAAAAAAAATTTTTGATACCAACGATCTATGTCGCCTTAGCAACGATCGATGGTTCCTTAGCAACGGCCCAGATGCCAGGGTCTTTGAGAAAAGCTCAGATTTCGTTTTAAAGGCCTGCTTAGTACTTAGGCTTGAATAACGTACGACCTAAAAATAATAATTTAAGATACTGCCGATCGATCGAATGAATAGCCAAACCCAAATTGATTTCAAAGTAGTTATAAAATCTACTTAGCAACGGCCCAGATGCCACGGTCCTTGATATGAGGTCAGATTTCGTCTCGAGGCGTTGCTAAGATATTGGTTGCTAGGCGACTAGCTTTTCTGATGAGAACCTCTATTGATTTATGTACAAGCCACCTGTCTCAACTCCGACCAGGAAGCAACTAGCTATCAACGATTTTCTCGCTCAACAAACGTACCGTGGAGGAAACTTACATCTGCCCAATTTGAAAACAAAATTCCGTGCACACGATGACCACATCTGTTAGCAAGCGTTTCTATAGCGGCAGAGCGTTGCAAGCATGAATAGCCCTTACCTCAATGGTACATAAGATTATAGGTCCCGTTTAAGTAAAAGTGACACCTATTGTAATAATTGATCGCTGACTGTTCACAACTCCGGCCAGTACTCGTTTGTCGTAGCGATAAAAGTTATCAAAGAGAGAACTCGCTCAGCGGTCCTCGATTGGCGAGCAGAACATTAGCTCACAGACTCACGCTTGGGACGTCGTACGCATCATCATCATCATTTCAGCCCGGAATCACCCGCTGCTGGGCATAGGCCTCCCCTTCTGCCACACTTTCCTGTTCTGTGCGTCTCTCATCCAGGTGTTTCCCGTGAATTTGACGATATCGTCAACCCAGCGCGCTTTTTTACGGCCCTGGTTTCTTTGGCCGAACCTTGGCCACCATTCGGTCACAGCTTTACTCCATCGGCATCTCCATCATACGCATACCAGCAAATAATCGCTGGTCGCGCACTCGCTGGTCGTTGCTCGCCAAATCGTTTCGGGTCCTTGTTACAAGCTTAGATATTTTCGTATTAAAGCTTAGATAGGCGTTGCTAAGATATTAGCTCCTAAGCGATTAGCTTGTGCGATGAGGACCTGTATTGATTATATGATGATACTTGAAGGAAGTTGAAGGAGATTTCGTGGAATTTTACTAAACGGAGCGTGTTTCTGGGGAGTTTGTTGCGCCCCTTACTCTCAGTAATAAAATTGTAGGACGTGGAGAAGGGAGGCTGTATTTTGTCATCATCAGCCTTGCCTGGGCTATCGAAAAGTACGTTGACATATCAGTTTCCTTCGGGGAAATACATGCACGATTTTATGTCACAGTTTCTCGTCTCAGCAAGTGAACTCCTGCCGCGATAACGATATGAGCCAGTCAGCAAGGTGATAACGGATCTGACTGTTCAGCCGATCTGTTCTGTAAGAATCTCACCGAGAAAACTTAGGGCCCGTCTCCACGAGCGAGAGAATCGCGGCGACAGAATATGCTGGATGTGCCACACGTATATCACCTTATGAACAGCCTCTCGCAGAGGTTGATTTAATTAATGCACGTAACTTTTTGTAGCACAAATCTGTTTGTGGTTTATCGAGTTTTACAAAGGCTGGCTCTCGAAAGACTATGACGTCACGTTTAGTATCCATGCTATCCATACTAATCCATACTATTTAACTATCCATACTAATATTATAAATGCGAAAGTGTGTCTGTCTGTCTGTGTCTGTATGTTACCTCTTCACGCTTAAACCGCTGAACTGATTTAGATGAAATTTGGTGTAGAGATAGTTTGAGTCCCGAGAAAGGACATAGGTTAATTTTTTTATCCCGATATTCCCACGAGATCGAGACTTCTGCGGGTGAAACCGCAGGGCGCTGCTAGTATCATAAATGCGAAAGTGTATCTGTCTGTTACCTCTTCACGCTTAAACCGCTGAACCGATTTAGATAGGTATAGAGATGGTTTGAGTCCCGAGAAAGGACATGGGATTATTCTCACGGGAAACTTATGCGGGTGAAAGCGCGGGGCGCTGCTAGTAGACCCAAAGTCCATGCTAGGGGTACAAACAACTCCTGCCATATCGCCATGGAAATAGCGATAACGGGACCAAATAACACGGTTGCTAATTTGTTTATACATGATTCTGATTACAATTAGCAAGCATTGACGGCCCATTAATTGACAACATGAATATTTATGCTGAATACTTAGCTTGGATAGTTGGTGAACGCTAAGGGTGAAGCCAGACGAGCGTAATTTTTTGAACTGTGAATCGCGTAATTTCGGTCGCGTAATTTCAGCAACACACACAACAACAACTCATTTTGCGTCGCCGTGTGGACGAAACAGGATTTTTGTATGGAACCAAATGTAGCAGAATATACGCCACTGAAATTAAGCAACTGAAATTACGCGACTCACAACTCAAAAGATTACGCTCGTCTGGCTTTCACCCTAAAGATGTGGGTAGGAAACGTAAGTATGAGATAGTTGCAAGTAATGCGTAGTGTTATCCAACAAGTCAATGTTAGCTTTAACATTGCCGTGGCTACGGTGACTGTATACATTGTAATGTCAGATCACACCCTAATTGCGGTGCATTCGGAATGACGATCTCAACTCTATCGATTGGGCAATTCAACAAAATCCATTGCGTTATTTTTCAAATATACACGCGAATGTACCATCGAGGAAACTTACATCTATACACCGTAAGGGCTATTCTTGCTTGCAGCGTTCGGCCGCTATAGTAACGCTTGCTAACAGATGTAGTCATCGTGTGCACGGGATGTTGTTTTCAAATTGGGCAGATGTAAGTTTCCTCGATGGTACATAACATCTGAGGTCCAGAGGGCAATACTTGCGACAAACGGGACGCGTACTTTCTGGGGCACGGAAAGATATCGCTCAGGTTGCTGCTGTTGCTTCTAAAAAGATCG
The DNA here is from genome assembly GCA_963669345.1 of Gortyna flavago. Taxonomy (NCBI): domain Eukaryota; kingdom Metazoa; phylum Arthropoda; class Insecta; order Lepidoptera; family Noctuidae; genus Gortyna; species Gortyna flavago. The sequence goes on along the minus strand of OY770155.1, from coordinate 1,389,885 downwards.
ATGCGGGCGGGGGATTATTTAGCCAGACATCATCATCATCATCTGCCAAGCCTTTTCCCAACTATTTTGGGGTCGGCTTCTAGTCTAACCGGATGCAGCTGAATACCAGTATTTTACATGGAGCAACTGCCTATCTGACCTCCACAACCCAGTTACTATGTTGGTCTGGGTATTATTTAGCCAGGAGGATTAGTAAAAATATAATAAATAAACAATCCTAGCGAAGAATCTCATGAACTTGATACGACCACGGCTCGGACTGACCTGCATGCACACCAACCCGGTCAGACAACGGTACCGGAGGTTTCTAAGCCGTATTCAGTCCACCAAATATGCTAATAAGTTGGATCGCGACTGGTTCAAATGTTTGATGGGAATTGATTTCGTGATAATAGATTTGTGGATGAATGAATTGTTAACTTCACCGTTTTTTTTTTGTTCAACATTCCTCAAAAGGATTTCCTGTAAACTGGGTTCCTTTAAAGATATATTTAATTGCTTTTTTATGGGGCCCAAAATTTGAAAACAAAGTGAGGATTGGTCTGTTTTTGGCCGAGATCCTGACGAAATCCCATTTCCTACAAAACGTAAAACTTTGTTTATAAACGGATGATCGGATTTGGATGAAATGATCTGAGCGCAGGAAGTAGTTCCCCTAGGGTGTCAGCTGAAATGTTAACAGCAGCAAGTACAAAAAAAAAAAAAAAACTTAATACATGCTACAGATGAGACATTTTTTCTCCTTCCTTTACATTTTATCTTAATGTCTACCGCTGGCGATCTATTTTATTAGAAAAAAAAATTGGAACATTAATTATGCCAACTTCCTTCTATTAATGCGCCGCGGCCGGTGTGATCTTTGAATGGCTGTGACTTTTATAAAATCGTTTTTAGACCGTTTTCGAATACTTGTTCAAATATAACTGCGTCGTTGCCCGTTGGTCTTACGATTACGGTCCTCGGTCATATGTACTATCGCGGACACAGGACACTCCCGCCTGACCACCACTAAGTTCATTGTTGCTTGCACTAAAAAAATAGAAGCGCTCTCTAGTAAGCGCGCCAAGGTCAAATAGTTCGTCCGTAAAATTCACAAGAGGAGTACGCGTGGTGCGTCACTAAGCTGCGCAGTGCAGGTTGCAACTAACTGCGTTATCGCTTTCCTAATAGGCGGAAACTTGAAGGAGGCGTGGCTTTTCGCCGCCTTTGGACGTAGGCGAATTTTTTTTAAAGTAATCATGCGGAAATGGCTGCGATGATACCCATCTTCACATACCAAGACCCCTCCGTGCCTCGGAAAGTACGTTAAGCCGTTGGTCCCGGCTGTCATTAGTGCCTCTTTGACAGTCGTTACAGCTCGTCAGAAGCCCGAAAGTCTGACAACCAGTCTTACCACGGGCTATCGTATTACCCAGTAACTGGGTTGTGGAGGTCAGGTAGGCAGTCGCTCCATGTAAAAACTGGTATTCAGCTGCATCCGGTAAAGATTGGAAGCCGACCCTAACAAAGTTGGGAAAAGGCTGGGCAGATGATGAGTGGATTGTACCCTGCTATGCAAGGAATAGGGCAGAACATAGGGGACGTAGAGCTCTGAGTCTGACCTCTGTCAACCCCTTTGAAAAAAAAAACGTGACGCGTCGTGGCACAGTGGTAACGACCGCGACTTACGAGTGGATCGATTCCAAGCTAGCGCTTTACTTTGTGTAAATTATTTCATCAGCACTGTTCTCAAAACGGCGAAGGAAAACATTGTGAGGAAACCGGCATGAATAATGGCCCATTCCCTCTCACCAAGAGGAGGTCTGTGTCCCAGCAGTGGGAACATAAAAGGCTGCTTATCCTTATGCTATGTGAGTATGTGACGCGTCGGTCTGCTAAGCCTTTTTCCAACTATGTTGGGATCGGCTTCCGGTTTAACCGAAAACAGCTGTCGAGGTAGATGATATCTATTTTATAATGGTTTCTACAATAAATTGCCGAAATAGAATCTGATTTGCTATCTAAACTACTATGTATTTACGTACGAACAACCACGAGACAGCAAACAACCAATCTTAATATAAAAACTTAGTCATAAACTCGTAAATGTAAGTTGGTAGGACAATTGAATCACAATGACGTCAGAGACGGAACAAACATTAGGTCATGGTGTGAATATGTAAAAATGGTTCACGGAAATAATCATGCAGCTTGATAGTAAAATTGTAAGAAGTATGACGAGATGCTGCTGTGACGGCCTGACTGCGACGGTTTCCCAGAAAAGCGGTGCTCGTCATCAAAATCTCTCATTTTCACCAGTATTTGATACTAGCAGCGCTCCGCGGTTTCAGCCGCATAAGTGTCGAACCCGTGGTTAAAAATCCTATGTCCTTTCCCGGGACTCAAACTATCCCTATACCAAATTTCGTCTAAATCGGTTCAGCGGTTTAGCGTGAAGAGGTAACAGACAGACACTCTTTTGCATTTATAATGTTAAGTATGGATTGTGTCAAAACGCTCTGTATTTAGTCAGTTCTTATTACGAGACCATCCACCGCTTTCTTAGAAAAGCTTAAGCCTGGTTTTCGCTGGAGCATAAAGTGGCAACATTGCGACAAGTAGACGCCTGATGACGCAAGAGTCATGCAGCAAGGCAACACTGCCATGGGATGTCGCAGATTGCCACGCGGCAACCCGAATACTATGTGCTATGGACTCAGTGCGTATTTTTTAGGGTTCCGTACCCAAAGGGTAAAACGGGACGCTATTACTAAGACTCCGCTGTCCGTCCGTCCGTCTGTCACCAGGCTGTATCTCATGAACCGTGATAGTTAGACAGTTGAAATTTTCACAGATGATGTATTTCTGTTGCCGCTATAACAACAAATACTAAAAACAGAATAAAATAAATATTTAAGGGCGGCTCCCATACAACAAACGTGATTTTTTTGCCATTATTTTATATTGTATGTAAGTCCAACTTGCACTTGGCCGGTTTGTTTTTTAATTCTCTGCCACATCGCATGCTTAATGGAATACTGACTTAACTCAAAACAGACGATTTTTGGGAAAGCGCAAAGAAGATCTCGCTATGAGGACTTATCCTACTTGTTGACACGAAAAAGTAAAACTGATTGGATTTGATTACATTAATTAATCATGAATGCTTGAATTTTGAAAGTGTGATCAACTATTGACGAGATCAGAGTAAAAAAAAAAAACCGGAAATAATTCTGACCTATCTACTAATGGGTCACTGTTCCATTATGCATGCGACATGTCGTGTGATATTGATTATCGTAGTACCGTAGACACATACTCCCACACCACTTGGTTGTAAAGCCGATCGACCCAGCAGCAGCTGTACTGGCTCACGACACGTTTACTACAGATTAAAATCGACTGCTTTGTGTGTTATAAGTCTCTTTGGAGTCCTAAAGTTCCTCATTCATGTCTTCTTGTTCCATCTAGCTTTAAGAAGCCATTGTAAATTTTGAATCAAGCACTTGATCTCGTGATTTGCCCCTTTCTGCGTGACTACATTAGTGTTGACTGACGTTGCGAATGTTAGGAAACGCTTCTCACAACCCATTCATACTTCAAGTCATTGTACCTAGTTATCTGTCTATCATTGATAAAACGCTTACAATAATTAACTGCTTAGTGACGTCACCAGTGATTACCAGTATTACCACGAGTGTGTCCGATCACGTGACCAAGGACGACTAAAAAAGGTTTTATTTTTAGTGCGGCTTTCATCAATGAAAATGAACGCAATCAGCAATTCTAAGCCGCGTCCAAGAACAGCCAGGAGAGCACTGTGCCACTCACAAGGAAATTAAAGGAATTATGTGACCATAGACCTACCTACCCCCTTTCTCATATTCCACAACAATTTTGACACTGACAGCTCTTGAACTCGGTTTAGATGTTCTGAGTGCGTTCAATTTCATTTTATTAATTGGTGAAATTCGCCTTTATTTAGAGTTACCTCGTGGCGCGAGGTATTGCGTTACCCAGTAACGGGGTTGTGGAGGTGAGATAAGCAGTCGCTCCATGTAAAATATTGGTATTCAGCTGCATCCGGTTAGACTGGAAGCCGACGCTGTAGTTGGGATAACGATTGGTGGATGATGGTGATTGATAAGAGCTTCAAAAAAAAAACATCCAAATTGAGAACCTCCTCCTTTTTAACAGACTTTAAAAACAGGAGGTGGTTCTCAATTCGGTTGTATGTTTTTTTTTTAAGTCGGTTAGTCATCAAACTTTTTCCAAGAATAAAGGATCATCTTCCAAACTGCTAAATGTAATATAATATTCGTCATATGAGCTTCAAAGTTCTCAGTATCTTAACGCTATCGTAATTACGGGGTAAACATAAATACTGGTGACGTAGCGACGGATGATACGGTGACATCATGCGGTCGGGTTGGGCTTGGTCCAGGTTATGAGATTTAAGAGGGAAGTACTTAAGTTTAAGTTACAGTATACAGTGATATAACGTGACTTACAAAATGAAGTTGCGTTTTTCTGTGAGTTAAGCGCCTTCGACGGTTGGTCTAGACGCAGAAATCTTTACAACAGCCCATGAGTTCTCGTTAAGGTCATACCGACACTAGAGAGAGAAAATGTTTTTAAGTTGCCGTAAAATACTCGTATTTAATCTGGGAGGATTTTTCGAGATCACGCCTGATGGAAAGCGAAGGATGAGGTTTATGATGGAACGATCGTGCCCAGAAGATGCCCAAGGCACTGGAACTCCCACCCATCGACGAAACATAGGTTGCTTGGCGCCGGATTCCGGTGATTTTTCATATAAATGACTTTCAACTATATTTGAAAGCTTAAAACTACAGTCGCTGAAGTGATTCTTATCCCATTGAACGAGACACAATAGAAGTTTTGTTTTGTTTTGAGTCGCGTCGCTGAGACGGAGAGTCATTTCTAAAAGATACTGTTTACGCATTAAAAATAATAATTATCCTAGTAATATTATAAACGCGAAAGTTTGTGAGGATGGATGTATGAATGTTTGTTACTCTTTCACGCAAAAACTACTAAACGGATATTGATGAAACTTTACAGTATCATTGCTTAAACATCAGAATAACACATAATGATATGCTTTTTATCCCGATATTCCCAACGCGGAAACCGCGGGGCGCTGCTAATCGTTTATATATCGCTGTCGTTCATACATTTGGACCACGCCCCTACTTAATTAAGAATCAGTTCGCGTTGTTTGAAGGCTCGTCCGTCTCACAATTGGCACATCTGGCCGTCTGATGGCATTATTGTGTTCTGATTCAGATTATTTTGGCAATAAGTAAGTATTGGCAATATTTTGTAGTCACAATATAAATTAAGTATGGCCCTGAACATACACAGTCTTTTCAAACTTGTTTCAAATTAATATTATTTCAAGTTAAACAAATATCAACTTTATTTTAATGGTAATTAAGTTGATTTCGGAGTGACTGGGACTATTGAAAAAGTTATAAATATGTTTAAATTTGTAGCGTAAACTGAGCTTTATTGTGTAGGAATTAAAGTTATTTTTTTCATAAACTCATACATATTTGTTTACATTTAAAACGCGAATGCAGATTACATATAAGTTTTGGCTATAATTCATTAGTCGCAGAATGAGATAATGGCACTTTTTAAGCACTGAACATACACTTACATAAACTCACGCTTTGTTCCCAAGGGGCTATTCAGAAAATACAGAACGTCACCTCCCACGATCCTTACGTACTCTCTTCGTGCATTGAAATAGCTTACAAGCATAATCCATACTAATATTATAAATGCGAAAGGGTGTCTGCCTGTTACCTCTTCACGCTTAAACCGCTGAACCGATTTAGATGAGTATAGAGATAGTTTGAGTCCCGGGAAAGGACATAGGATAGTTTTTATTCCGATATTCCCACGGGAATTTTATGCGGGTGAAACCACGGAACGTTCCCACTGTTGGGACACACGCCTTGGCACTTGGTACTTGGCCTTGTTAGATGTCACATGTCTTCGAATTTTTGGTTCTGGGACATGCCGGTTTCCTCACGATGTTTTCCTTCACTGTTTTGAGAGCAGTGGTGGTGAAATAATTAACACAAAGTAAAGCGCCTGTCTGGGTTCGAGTCGAACCCACGACCTTACAACTCGTTAGTCGGGGCCCCATTACCGCTGGATCACTACTGCTCATCCTTGATCACCATCAGCACACGGCTTGTAAATGAAATAATTGATATTTTTATTTATAGTTGTGAAATTTCGACCAGTGTGAAATCGTTACCTCTCCTCTCTTAAACCGAACAAGCACTATCAGGGGATCGAGGGGGGGGGGGGTCAGGAGATCAGACCGGAATAACTCATTAAATGAGACATCACATGTACTGTACTCCCATCACCTAATTGTCACATGTTCCCTCTACCTAACTGCTAATCTAATTAGGCCTCATTTATAAGCACTAAAAACGTGAAGAAGTATCATGTTTATAAATTAGGTATGTTAGGTGCTGGAAAATTAACATAATTAGAGCATGCTGTTAAGATGGAACAGAGCGTGAGATTCTCCATACAAATGTATTCCCCTTTTTTCTTCCTGAATAATGAATGCATCTAGCAATTTTTTTTTTTTTCATAAAGTCAAGGTGTGCTGTAGTAAACACGTCCCTGTTATTTTCTTTTTTTCAGAAACTAATCAGTAAACAAAATATGACCCTCTAAAAATTACAAAAAAATGCCCTATTTTTACCGCCATGATTAGAGGACTACCAGACGAATTAGAAAAGTTTTTAACATAAAAAAAAAAAATGGGAACCTAAACATACTCTTTCTTAAAATGTTAATGTAAAAAAATAATTGAATCGGTTCAGTTTTCGAGGAGAATAAAGGGGAATACGAAACGTCGATCTCGTCAAAATTTTTGTGATAATTTCGGTCTGAGCTGCAGCTGTCCCTATTACACACTGCGGGGGCAGACTTGAGGTAAGGCGATGGCAATAGTTTCTTCAAATACCTATTTTTCAAATTCCTCGCAGGCCCCGTCTCCTCTTAAACTCTTAATCCCCAAAAATGGAGACTGCCCAATTTATAATTCCCATCATGCAGGGAGGTAAGAGGATTTTATGCCTGACCCTCGTACAATGCGTAATGGCAACTTTAGATTATCACGTCCAGCTTTCGTCACGGTGTTTTCTTTCGCAAAAAATCTGTGGCGATCGAGTACATGATAATTGTGCAAGTTGCAATAATGTTACTTTAGTTTATTTTATACAAAAAAAAAAAACAATTTTCTCAGCGCTAAAGGAGCTCTCTTCACTCTGATTAAAAGCATTTCAACTTTGTAATTATCATTAGCCCTTTGTTGACCATGGCATCTCCGATATTCTGCCGAATTTAATAAGAAAGTGGCCTAACACAATTAATCATGAAGCTTGCCATTGTCACGCTGACCTCAACTTAAGCTTACATGGCAATCAAACACATTTTACCCAACTTTCCCTCTCAAATCAAATACTAATGCTCATAACCGTTTAGAAACGATCACTGAATGCTATGTGTAATGCCAATACGTGGTGTTGCTAACATCGGCGCAAGATTACCTAACAGTTTGTCGCAACGTCGCATACCGCGGCCTGTTGCTCGATAGACCGATCCTGGTAATGGAAAAATTGTGTTACAGCCAAATAGACCGATTTTAAAGTTTCCATAGAAACAAAGATTTCCAGTTATCTTTTTTTAAATAAGACTTTTCGAAAATGTTCTCTGCTAACTTTAGACCTTTGTGTCCTGCTTATGCGTATGAAGTTTCATTAAAATCGGTTCATTCATTTCGAAAAACAAGGGCTTGAAAGTTTGTATGAAATCTCGTACGTCGTAAACGCTCTTAACTGTGTAAACATTGACAACAAGTCTCGTTGCGAATTTTAACACCTTAAAGTCAAATTGCATAATTAAACCTGTATCAGACGTTGGGCAGCGAGCGGAGCGTCCGCCCGTGAGCTTATTTCCTTCTGACGGCACAAACTATGGAAGAATAGCCCATGTCACTGCAGAGCACACACTAAGCGCCTGCCTCCACAACCCAGTTCCTGGGCAACAGGATACCCCTTGGCAAGACTGGTTTACAGATTTTCAGGACTGTGACTACCCTTAACGACTGTCAAATATCTACGTATGACAAGCGGGACCAACTGTTTAACATGCTTTCCTAGGCTCGGAGCAGTCTTGGTATGTTATTAGTCAGTCAGCAAGATGGTTGCCTAGCTGACTCCTCAGGGTGCGCCTCATTTACATCTAAGTGTGCATTCGTAGGGATGAATCAGGCCTAATCAAATACACGAGCCTCTTAAGCCGAATCACACATTCAAAACTGCCAGAATTTTTGAAGTTTTGAGAAGAATGCATGACTGTAATAGTATTATGTTTAAGTAGCTATTAATCATAAAGTACTAATTATACCAAATACCTCTAGTACCGGTAAACCGGGGTTACTTTGAACAGCCGGGTGACTTTGATTGAAACTTTTATTTCATATAAAATCGCGAAGTACGTAAAACGAAACGCAATTTGTTTTTTTTTTTTTTCTTGTCTAACATCATTGATGAACTGTTGAATCCTTTCTAGAGGACACGCTGGGAATTCACCAACTATTTTATGTACCGTAAGCTTAAGCATTCTTTTTAGGCTTCATTTGTCTTTTACTAGATCAAAGTTACCCCATACGCAACGTCCCCTATTTTCTTGCGTAATTCCAAAGCTATCAAAGTAACCCCATTCTCATAACTTTGATTAGACAGTTTTTATTTACTTTTTCTCAGAATCAAGCCATGTTTTTTCAAATATTATTGCAGAAATCGCGAGTTTAAAAAAAAAACGATAACTAGACCGATTGTATATTTTTTACAACCAGAGATTCAAAAGATATGGACCTTGAAAGTTCAATATTGATCAAAGTAACCCCGGTTTACGGTACTTCATTTTCATGATTATTTTACTGCCTCGTTGATCTACGAGTTGTGGTCCCAAGTAGGAAAAAGTGTTGTTGTGTTTTTTCGCCAGGAAATTGACAGTAACAGCTAGAGGTCTGGGTTTGTCCGTGATTTATAGGCTCGTCCCTCTACATGGAACTGCGAAATATGGGTGTGCTATAAACCGCTGAATTACCAGGAATATAGACCTAATCTGTAAATAGTGCAAATTGTTGACAACGGCTTGTGGACTACGAAAGCACATGCAAGTACAGACGCTAGCACATCAACCTACTACAATCTGTCAAATTTTCCCAATCAACTTTGAACCTTATGCTTTAGCGATAAAGTTCAAAATCTATTAAAGAAATTTGACCGATTTTAGTAGGTTGATGTGCTGGCGTCAATGTATACAATCCAAAAAAAAAATTTTAGGTGCAACACACTTGTTCGTGTTCAAATCAGCTCGGCACAATATTAGCTAATTAAAACCGAGCGGCTTTTTCCCCAGCATATAATATCTTTTAATATTTTGCCGCCTGTTCTGAATCATGCTAACCCGAACAAGTGTGTACCTAGTATATGTAAGAGATTCTCTAACTGAATAAAGCTAGCGTACTATCCATTTACACAATACAGTTAAAATCTAACAGACAACGAACTAACCAACGCTCCTTATCAATTGACGCATGAGTCATACTCATACGAACCACAATTATAATAAATTTAACTTTTTATCGACTCCTGCGCACGCTTCCGTTAAACGATAACAATTGATAAATTATAGGAGTTTTGAACTGACCAACGGGTTTTTTGTTACGCCTAATTTTAATGTTTTATTTTTAAATTATACACGTTGCTTAAACCAATCCCCGGTTTTTTTGAAAGCCAGCTTTAAAGCTCATGAAAGCCACTTTCACATCACAATTAATATCATACGACATGTGGCAGAGAAATCAAAAACAAACCGGCCAAGTGCAAGTTGGACTCCACACGAAGGGTTCCGTACCACCATGCAATATTTAACACTACATATAAAATAACGGCAAAAAATCACGTTTGTTGTATGGGAGCCCCATGGGAAATATTAATTTTTTATTCTGTTTTTAGTATTTTTTATTATAGAGGCAACGGAAATACAAATTCTGTGAATTCTGTGAACTGTCTAGCTATCACGGTTCATGAGATACAGCCTGGTGACGAACAGTGGAGTCTTAGTAATAGGGACCCGTTTTTATCCTTTGGGTACGGAACCCTAAAAAAACTCAACTCCTATCGTATTTGTAGTCTACCGCTGCACATAGACCTCTCCCAGGTTGCTTTATAAAACTCGGTTTTCCATCTTGTTCCTTCAGTCGGCACCAGCAGCCTTTTTCATCCGATAAGGCAAAGCCCAAAGGAAGCCGATTTACATGGATGTGACGCATATTTTCCCCCAACTCGTTCTTTTTTGTGTTGGTGTTCATGTAGCGGTATCTACAACGCTATATGCGAACAACGCGTCATACTGACGTCGCGCAAAATCCTGCATCTCGCAAGCAGAGTTTACCGCGCAACTTGCGTAGATAAAACGGCCCGAAATTAATCATCGGGCAGTTGCCTGCCAAACACAACACCCGTCTGGTCGGAGGATCCTCCCTTTTCTATAGAGGATGTGTGAACTTTACACCCTGTTCCTCCTTGGCCCTTCAAAAGTTATGGCCAGCCTACCACTACGACTTCAGTTTGCTCTTCAAGCTAAGTCGAATTCGTAACACCATTTTTTTTTTTCTGGAAAATGTCATTCGAGGTCTTAACCCTCGAAAGTCTGACAACCAATCGTACTTCCTTCTTTAGAATCGAAGCAATTTATTCCAACTGATACAGCTGGGGACTTTGTTGCGCCACTTTTTCCAGCTAAAGCACTAGGAACTGGCAAAGGGCGGGCGTTTTGGGGGACTGTCTTATGTAATTTTGAAGTACGAAAAGTGCTGATTCTCAGTCTAGTTTGAATAAACTACTTTTAATTTAGCCTGCTCCAGCCAGTCTGGCCGTGTTACACAATAATTGGCTTGAGAAGGTCACATAAGCAGTTGCCCCATGTAAAATGCTGATATTCGGCAGCATCAGGTTAGACTGGAAGCCGACTCCAATGAGTAGCTTACTCTTTAGAACGCTTATTTTTCTTCGTGTAGCTGACATAACAGTTAAACAGGATCCAACGAAAATAAATCATTTGGTTTTGGCCCGAAACTTCGCCATTTTCACTTAGAGCGCTGAGAATCCTTGAATGAACCATGTTTTGTGAATGAACCCTCGTCAACATTATCATCTCGTGGCCTCCACTATCGTTGGCAGTAATTACTACAATATTTCACGAACGTACAGTTTATAATATCGAACGCGGCCGGCCTTGGCTTTGATAAGACGTGCAAATAATACATAACTCTTGTTAAATGGCGTTTACATTGAGGGCAGTACTCTGCGGTTGCGTAGAAACTGATGCCTTTCCACTTTAGGTTGTAAATTTAAAGCCAATTGGTTTTTTTATTTGTCAACCAATCCAAACGGCTTACCTAAGAGCATTTACGACGTACGGCACTAGCAGAATTTAACTTAAGAGCGTAGTACGAGAGACGTACGGCATTTCATACAAACTTTCAAGCCCTTGTTTTTCGAAATGAATGAACCGATTTTAATGTAACTTCGTACGCATAAGCAGGATACATACATAACATACATAATCAGCCTATAATGTTCCCACTGCTGGGACACAGGCCTCCTCTCAGTGAGAGGGAGTGGGCCGTAATCTACCACGCGGGCCCAGTGCGGGTTGGTAGATGTCACATGTCAAAAAATCTTTTTTACAAAAAAAAAAAAACAACCGACTTCCAAAAAAAACTACAAAGTGATAAATAACTTTAAATTCGGAAGTCGGTGTCGTTGGTTTTGCATTTTCGTTTTCGAAAACCAAGGGCTTGAAAGTTTGTATGAAATGCCGTACGTCATAAACGCTCTTAAGATTTGATGGAAGGGTTTTATTCATCAGGGACTTAGGCCTATAGAGGTATGAGGAACAGGGTGTAAAGTTCACTAAAGATCCTCCATAGAAAAAGGAGACTCCTCCGACCAGACGATTGTCGTGTCTGGTGGGCTACTGCCCGACGATTGAAGGCAGGACGTTGATATATGCTAGTTGCGCGGTAAACTCTGCTTGCGCGATGCATTATTTTGCATTAAGTCAAGTGTGATGCGTAGTTCGCATGTGGCGATGAAGATGCCGCCACAGGACTATATTCTAGCCAAAACGATACTCTTTCATAAATCCTTATTTAAAGTTAATTTGGAGTAGGTATTTCTATGAAAACTGAGCATTTTACGGTATCCTACGTTTGAGCGTTAAGGTCCATTTAGCAGGGACGACGACCCACACTACGCTTGCCGATACGCGGTCTCCACTCCAGGACTCGACTGCTCCACCGGCCATCGGTCCTTCGACAAACATGGCCAGCCCACTTCAGCTTACTCTGTAGGCTATGTCAATAACTCCTGGAGGCCTACCATGATCTATTTAAAAACGATTCAAAAGCAAGACATTTCAGTTTAGGTTCTTAAACTGCATCGTTCACAGTCGTACCATGACGTCCAATACACTCAGCGGCATTTGGATCGTTGAAAGTGAATGAGCGTTAAGAGCTCGTGGTAGGTATCCAGATGGCACGGTCTAAATTGAATCGTTAAACTGACGTCATGGTACGAATTAGCAGAACAGTTCAGTTTAGGTCCTAAAGTGGATCGCGTTAAGAGCTCGTGGTAGGTATGCTGTTCTTTCCCAGATACTTTAATTTCGGAGCAGTATTAGGCAGTAATTACTGCTAATCATTACGTGGATGGCCCAAGTACAACTAGACATGTCATTTAAAACAGATAGGCCAAAAACACGAACATTACAACGATTTTACATAACACATGAACAAGCTCCTTAATACGCGGAAAACTAAACAAAAGTTTAAAAAAAACCTCTGTTTGTCCTCAAACAGTTGAACATATTATGTTTACGTTTGAATAACGATTGTTAAACGAGTTATGTGGTGTTTTAAAATAAGTTAGCATTTAGCAGTTATGGTGGGGGTATGTCCTATTTTTTACAATGTCGAATATTGTCCATTGATAAATTGTAGAAATTTAGTACTTAGTACATAATTTTTAAAGCCTGGTACTCATCAGCTTAATCTTTTCCCAACTATCTTGGGGTCGGCTTCCAGTCTAGCCTGATACAGCTGAGTACCAGTATTTTACATGGAGCGACTGCCTATCAGACCTCCACAGCCCATTGGCTGGGTAATACGATACGCCTTGGTAAGACTAGTTGTCAGACTTTCGGGCTTCTGACGACCCGTAACGACTGTCAAAGATACACGAATGACAGTCGGGACCAACGGTTTAACGAGCTATCCGAGGCACGGAGAAGTCCCGTTATGTAGATACTCGTACTTAGTCACCCATACACAGATCAACCGCGGCAAGCGTAGCTTTACCTGATCGATCGACCTGTGCGGCTGTTATTATTTAGCCACAAGGCCCTCTCCTCTTTTTAAAGCTTGGTATCTAAAAAAAAAAAATCTTCGCAAACCCTACCTGTTTTTGTAATTATTGGTTTCATCAAAACCAAGAAGAAACAAAATGGAGAAGACATTTTCTAAATAGGGGATCAAAGAACGTTTTTAGTAATTTAAGAGAGAATCAGCAACCATGTCTTCCTTTATAGCGGAACCCATCGCCTTCAGACCCCTTAACTGGGCACTCATTATCTGACCTAACGACGGGGCTAATGTATTATGTAATTTAAACGCAAACAGAGGATCTATGTCTGCCTTTTAACGGTTTTTTTTTGAACTCACTTCCAAAACCCCTTCTGGTGAAATCATAACTAATAACTAATCTTTTTCTTTTTCTTGTCCACAGAGATGCACAGGGCCAAAGTGGAGGTGTGACACGATGTGTAAGGACGGATGAGGCGCCGGCGCGCGCTCCTGCGACGCGCACACTAACAAAATGTCGTTCTTTAATAATCTTAAGAAGGTAAGCACGCATTCTAACAGATCTGAGAATGAGAAGGAAAGTTCTGAGGTATTAGACGCACTACGTGTTGAAACGCATATGTTATGTTTCATGATCTAAATTTTAAAAGAAAGCCACAATGACCTTAAAAAGAACAACAATATTCATGTATTATGATGTTACAAAAAGTCTTATAAAGGCTCATCATCCGTACCTACATGTCGAGACATTTAAAAATATACAGATTCATCGGGAGTCGCACAACATTTTTATCATGAATTAGATATGTGCAGATTAGGCTCAAAGTTTCATAGGTCCCAACCTCTCAATCCAAAACGATTTTCTGTTTTCTGAGAGGCAGATACGTGGCGCACAGAGCTCTATCTTTAGAGCTAACGAGCTCTAGGCTCTTGCCTAGAGCTCGTTATGACTACCATGTGGGTTTATTCTGTAGGTACTACTAACAGTTTAGTTAGGACTCCAGAAGGCCATTTCTCCTAATTTAAAACGTTCAAAATCTAGTCGCAGTCTCATCTCGGCGACAAAAAAATGTCAAATTGAGACTGAGATCAGACTGTGAACGTTTTTAAAATTACAAGAATTGCCCCTCTGATTTCCTGATAGATGCGAAGGGTTAACTAATAACGAATTCGAAAATATTATGTTCTTTGCACACATGACTTAAACCCCGTCGCGTTATTTGCGTGTTTTCAGATCAATCTTATTATTAACCTTGTAATTCAGGTGCTGCACCTGGGCAGCGGCAACGATGCGAAAAAAAAGAAGGTGTTCAACAACATCCGGGACAACAGCGATCCCTCCGAGAACTGGGACATGGTTGGCGAGCTCGGCGATGGCGCATTTGGGAAGGTCAGTTCATATCCTCACGTTTCACCTAGCTGGGTCTTCCTTGTTCTAAAAACTTCAATCAACGCTGATCCACTCTTGGGGTTTCTTTATGTAGAAGTACTGTTGACGATTCTACGTCGACTGTTCAGCTACAGGAGATAATAAATAAAATACGTGGACTAAATGATAATCTGGTGTAATACACGAATGCAAATAAAAACAAACGCAGTGTCTTGGTCGAGGTAAGATTTTCAAGTGACGCGAAGCTCGGAGCGGGAGGACGCGCGAGCCTCAGCCGCCGCCGTCGCCCGATGCTGATGCCGCAGTCCGCGCGCCCTCTCAGCCACCGCGAGCCTCCAACCAATAGGCATGCCATGCATAGACAAGTACACAAACTCAGGAACTGACTTACGAATTTGATGTTGTTATCTTTTTTTTGTAGCTTAGTTTAGGGTGTGCGTTGTACATTCGCTTCAACCATTACCGAGGTAAGCTTGTGGGGTTGAAATCTAAACACTTCCACCGCCTTTAACACCGATACTAGTGGCGAAGATTAAGCGAAGTTAATTTGATGACCTGGTAGTGAAATGATGCCATTCTCAGCTTCTCTGCAAGCGGAAACATGGAATGCTGTTTCTCAATAATGATGGTGCGAGGACCTTCAAACTTATCTCAACCGTCTCGACTAATTTTACAATCTCCTTTAAATTTTCCAGGTGTACAAAGCGCAACACAAACAGACTGGCCAGCTCGCGGCCGCGAAGATGTGCGTTCTCGACAATGAGGACGACCTCGCTGACTTCACCGTCGAGATCGACATTCTATCCGAGTGTCGGCATCCGAACGTCGTCGAACTTCACGAGGCCTACTTCATTGACAACAAACTATGGGTAAGCACATGAAGAACTACCATTTTGGCTTATCATCGTGGACTATGATGGCCTCCCACAATGGCCTATGATGGCCTGCCAAAGTGGCCCATGATAGCACACTACAGTAGTCTACAGGGCTTCATTAAAAACAAGTCTGTGATTATGATAATGTTATCATCATCTGCGTTGCCTTTTCCCAAGTGTTATGGTCAGCTTTTAGTCCTTAACTGGATACAGCTGAATACCAGTAATTTACATGGAGCGACTGCCTAACTGACCTTCACAACAAAGTAAAAAAAAAATGCTAAATGGACCCGCTCTTGGCCCCGATCACGACTGATGGAAAGCGATGGATGAGGTCTATGATGGAACGAGCGTGCCCAGAAGATGCCTGTTCACTCTTTGTTTGAAAGCAGACGGGTTAATTGTGGGAGGGCACACAGATGCTGGTAGAGAGTTCCACACTTTGGGCTGTGCGCATAATAAACGTGGAGGAGTTTCTCAGTAACACGATAATTATCGGCCACTCGGGTCTCTAAAGCCAAGACTTTTGGGCCTATATAGCAAGGGTTTATTATGGGTTTATTACGACAAATCTTTCCAAAACCCTACTTAACTTTTCACGGTAGCGGTGTCTACAACGCCACATGCGAACTACGCGTCATACTGACGTCACCCAAAATCCTGCATCTCACAAGCAGAGTTTACTGCGCAACTATCATATAGACAACGGCCCGACATGAATCATCGGGCAGTTGCCCGCCAGACACAACACCCGTCTGGTCGGATGATCCTCCCTTTTCTATGGAAGATGAGTGATCTTTACACCCTGGTCCTCATACCTCTATACTGGTGACGCCGATGTGATCGTCAGCGCAGCCTTCGTGCAAATACTTCAGCGTGACGTCATTATCATCACTCCCGCAAGCTTTAGCGGCGAGCAAGCATACCATACCTCTATATCACAACCCTGGATCTTATGCCGTTCTACTGCTGGACATAGGGACATACATATTCCATTCTTTACATGCCCGAATACTCATCCTTGTGCCACAAAGGCTGATAAGCCGAAACAGTTTTTTAAAGACTGTCGTCCCACTCACTGACGAACCGTCACAAGAAAGACTTAAGCTGTGGCGAGACGGGGCTTCTTTACCCAAACCGTTCGTTCCACCCGCTGAAGACCTCCCACCTTTACATGAGTTACCTTGGGTAACCTGGAAGTCTTTAAACAGACTCCGGACCCAGGTTGGCCGAAGCAAGGAAAACCTGTTCAGGTGGAGATTCATAGACGACTCCGCCTTGGTGTGTAAATGTGGTGCTGTTCCACAAACGATGGGACACATAATATCGTGTCCTCCGTGTCCTGTCAGCTGCACGTTACAGGAACTGATGCACGCTGGTGATTGCGCCAAACAAGTATCCGAATTCTGGGCCGAGTCCATTTAGATTGCTATCGACACGCTAAGAAGAGAAGATATCCGAATTGATTTTCAAACCCTCTCCTTTTTCATTTTCATTCCAGATGCTCCTCGAATACTGCGACGGTGGCGCCCTCGACTCGGTCATGGCGGAATTGGAGAAAGGCCTCAACGAGATACAAATAGCCTACGTGTGTCGAGAGATGTGCAGAGGTCTTCAGTTCCTGCACTCAAGACGAGTGATACATAGGGACTTGAAAGCTGGGAATGTGCTCGCTACGATGACGGGCGGTGTTAAGCTAGGTGAGTTGATAAAATTTTGTTTTATGTGGTGGTGGATAGTTTAGGTACTTATGCAAGGTCAAATTAGATTGAATGGTGAAACTTCACATATGTGATGGGTATTAATACCTAATGACAAAATAACTGTGAAGTTTCTTGCCGGCTCTTCTCCATAGGAAACAATCAATTGGAACCGTGCACCTAGGTTCTGACGTTTCATAAGTGCCCATGTAGGTTTATGTAATTTTTTTTTTATATTTATTTTATTTTTTTGATGTAAGATGCTTAAAAATATTTTTTTTTTAAACTAGAACGAAAGAAACTGGTTTTATCAGGTACTGGCGAGCCATTAATTTATTGTAACCGAATATATAATTAGATTTATTATGATCTTTTATAAGCTTTTTGTCTGTTTTTCTCTCTACTCATCTAGTCTGTGAAGTTTTGCTAGTTATATAAAAAAAGACTGTAGGTAAATGTGGTGGAGGTGGCTAATTGAAGTATTATAGAAATGTCTTGTGGATACGCTTGTATTAACAATGATTTTGTACTAATCATATTAATCTTTCAGTATTGACATTTATAATTTTCATAGTGTGTGCTAGATACGTCATATGAATGTCATAATTATGTACTTTAGGTAATTATTATTATTATCATTGCTTCCATTAATATGCAATGTATTTATAATACATTCTTGTGACAACTAACGTACTTTATAAATTTATTAACATACATCGGTATTATGCCTTTAAAATCTCGTATAAAGTCTATAGTCAGGCGTGTTATATCAATTTAAGTCGAATGTTTGTAGCGGCATCTACGTCGCCACATGCGAACTACGCATCATAATGACGTCACGCAAAATCCTGCATCGCGCAAGCAAAGTTTACCGCGCAACTAACAGTATGGAAACCACATACCTATATGCATTAAATTATGCCACATACTTGTTATAGCCTTCTCTGACGAAAAAAAAAATTATCAAAATCGGTCGCGAAAAAAAATGGACTGGTCTCGGAGTCTGGTCATCAGTAACACTCGCGGCTAGTCATACATAGAGACCTGAAGCTTTAGTTCAACCTTCAAATCTCTGTGTATGATTGGTCGAGGTTGTCTATGCTTCAAAGATGGCGGATAGGTATGTATTTATGTATGGTGTGTGTGTTATGACATGTAGCTTTTATGTGTTGGCTTTCTGTATATTATAAGTAATTATGAATAACCTTTGCTTAATATTCTTGGCTAACTAAACAGTACGTCTTAACACATTTTAAAAGGGGACATAGAAATGAGAAATTTTGGGTTGCATGAAGAACCCACCTCGTGTACCTTGTCTTAGATATTCCGAAAGTGCCCATTCACAGCCTAGGGGTCATTCAAGCATTACGTAAGCATTACAGAGGGGCGGGTGTCTCTTTGCTTATTTTTTACGACACGGGGGATGGGGGGTCTGGATGGTGATTACGTCAGCAGTTTTTTTTTTACTTTTTCGGATTTTCTACAAGATTTAATCGATTTTGGTTTGAACACAATATATTATCTACTTGTCTATGCTTGAAAACGAAACGCATATAACTGCTGCTCATGAATCGATAAAGAAACCACAACGCATTGAAAAATGCATGTACCAATGTTTTCGTAAGCATGGGGGGGGGGGGGGGGTAAGCGTTTTGCTGACGAGGAGGAGGGGGTGTTAATAATTGCATAAAATCTGCTTACGTAATACTTGAATGACTCCATATTTTTAATAAAATATTTTGTTAATGTTGAATCCCTTTTTGTACACATTTTTTACCTAATTGTGTTTTCAAGTACCCCGTAACTATAAACTAACATTCTACATTTTTTTTCAGCGGATTTCGGCGTCTCAGCGAAGAACAAGTCGACGCTGCAGAAACATGACACGTTTATCGGGACGCCATATTGGATGGCGCCAGAAGTCGTGCTATGTGAAACTTTCAGAGATCATCCTTATGATTTTAAGGTATGTTTTTTTTATCATCCTTTGTTCCCAATCACACTAATATTATAAAGGCGAAAGTTTGTGAGTGTGTGTGTGTGTGTTTATATGTTTGTTACTTCTTCACGCTCAAATGGCTGGACCAATTTTGATAAAATTTTGTATGGAGGTAGCTGACACACTGGATTAACATATAAGCTACTTTTATCCCGATATTCTAACGAGATCGAAAATTATGCGGGTGAAACCGCGGGGCGCGGCTAGTTGTGTCATAATTATTAGAGTATGCGACTGCCATCTGGTCCACTCAAACCATGACAGAGAATTATGAGAAATTAGAAAAAAAGTAATTTATTTTGTTATTGAGGTTGGTATAGTTAGGAATCGAAACCTTTTCTAAACAAAATTACAACCTGTATATTTTTACCAAGCAACACTGCTGGCTGAGCCCTTCGAATCGACGGGCAAACTGCATTAATTCCGCACATTATTCTAGACATATTATAAATTTTACGTCAGTTCGGTGTTTCTGTAGTTCAAATGCCAATACTGACGTGCTATTCAATGTTTATTTTCAATTCGTTACAGGTGGACATCTGGTCTCTAGGCATAACTCTAATAGAGTTTGCTCAAATGGAGCCCCCTAACCACGAGATGACCCCGATGCGGGTGCTCCTCAAAATTCAGAAGAGTGAGCCCCCCACGTTAGACCAGCCCTCCAGGTGGAGCAAGTCATTCAATGACTTTATCTCTAAAGCACTTGTTAAGGTAAGAACCAGTACCTTAGAACCTTTATCAGTCTATAATAAATAATTATTTAAATTGTTAAGTATTGCAGATCATCCATAAAAGGCTAAGTAAAAAAAAAATACAATAAAATTAATGGCGAACTTACCTTAAGTGATGTTCGACCATAATTAGACAAGACGTTATACCCGAAGAGATCATTATTTATCAGTATCATAAACGTCGGTATCATAATCGCCAGTACAATAATCACCAGTATCATAATCACCAGAATCATAACCCTCATTATCATCTTCAGGTTCAGTGGACCATCAGCACGGTAGTCAGACCACATGCCTCCTAGCTACTATCGAGGGTCCCACGTGCATTAATCAGGGAACCACGATAGTGGACAAGAGGCTTGTAGTCCCCTTTCTAAGAACCATCAACACCGATCCAGGCGTTAATGGCAATACTTTGTGTCCTATAGTATATAGTTCCATAATCACTGTTTAGAATACAACGTGCCGCTAAAATGGCGACATTAATTTGAACACAAGGGTAATGGCTAGTGGCCAGAAATCGTAAAAATAATAACAACATAAAATAATTCGTTATTTATTTTAAGGGCCTACGTCGAAAATCTAAAATCCTCGTAAACCTACTAAGCGAGCGAAAGTGATTCAATTACTTTTGAAACGCAAAAGAAGAGAGATGGCTATAGTGTGCGTGCGCTCGGAATAAAACAACGTATGTGCCAAAACGAATTTACTCCTTTTTAATAAAATAAATGAATTAAATTTAAAACTACTTTGACTAAACTTTGATATGATAATTCTCTGTGTTTTAAAGTAAATTCCATTGAATAACTCTTAAGCGTTACGCCGTGATGTCGAAAAAAGTACAAAAAAAAAAAAGTTTGCAATTTTTTTTACATCGAGAAAAATTCATTGAATCGTGTATTCCTTTTACACGATACTAGATCAAAGAGTCAAAAAACATATACCAAAATGTTAAATCCCTACTCAATTTTTTTTTCAATGTGGCCCCTTAATTTCGTTGAATGCGATGTCATGATCCGTGTGACCCCGGCAAATGACCCCTGCGCTACAGTACCCACCTAGGTACAGGTTGCTTCAAGATGCTATTTTAAAAAATCCTACTTTCTACTAATATTATAAACGCGATAGTTTGTGAGGATGGATGGATGGATGAATGTTTGTTACTCTTTCACGCAAAAACTACTGAACGGATTTTGATAAAATTTTACTGTAATATGGCTTATACATCAGAATAACATATAGGATACTTTTTATCCCGATATTCCTACGGGATGGACATTTATGCGGGTGAAACCGCGGGGCGCTGCTAATTGTAAATAAATAATAACGTTTAATGAAACGAATACGCGAAACCGTACACGTGTGTTAAATTAATTTCGCCATTAAAAAGGCACGCTGTTACATGTTCAAATAGTCTTAATAATCATTCTCACCTTTATTAAATTTCTAACCTAACTATCACCCCACAGGACCCAGAAAAAAGGCCGACAGCGATCGAGCTGATGAAGCACGAGTTCGTGAACGGAAACTTCGATGCAAAGCCTCTGAGGGACTTGCTGCTGGAGTACAGGGCTGAGGTGGTTGAAGAAGAGGTGCTGGATGACGATTCTGAGGTCAGTGTGATAATCATTACTATTTTATCTACTAGTTTTACTTCTTGTTTTATATACTATTTTATCTTTTAGGTTGTCAGGGTACAAGTATGTACAAGTACATAACAAAATAAAATGTATCATTTTGTAAAAGGGCGGAGAACTGAAGGCCAATTCTCGTAATTTAAAACGTTCAAAATATAGTCGCGGTCTCATCTCGGCGACAAACAAACGTCAAAAACTTGTCAAAATGTAGGGAAATTAGTGTTATTTTTGACAGATTGAGACTGAGATCAGACTGTGAACGTTTTTAAAATTACGAGAATTACCCCTCTCTCTGTTGGCTGCGACATATTTATAATGAAAATAATAACACTGTGTGTCTGCATCTATTGCACGCTTACTAACCCGCATGCCTCTTTTCGATGCGACTTACAATCTACAGTCTAAATCGAGAGGCAAGAAAAATAAGGAGCAGTACCAGAGAATTGGTTAGTATATAATGTTGATATACATAATTATCTATGATGACATTTTCTAACCTTGAACTCAGAATCTTAAATAATTATCGTGTTTTTAAAAACAGACTCTATTTCATACGGGATAAAGTTCAAATCCCATTTGTGTAGCACCTCTTGTTATTGTAAAAGGTCATTCAATAACTAACGTATAATGTGTTCACGATTTAGTTTTCAAACGTGTAAACAAATATGTGTTTTTGGACAAACAATTTTAGTACCCATACATAAAGTTCAGTTTGCGCTACAACTTCAAACATTGTTATGACTTTTTCAATAATACTACTCATTCTAGAATCTACTTAATTTGTGGTACTTAACGTAAAGTTGATATTCGTTTACGTGGAAAAAAAAACATCTATTGGAAGAAGGGATTTGAATAGACTTTACTGAAATTAATATCATTTATCTAATATTTAAAGTAGATAGTTGAGTAAAGCACTGTGTGTAAATTATCTAAGATTCTGACTATAAATAATTTATTTTATTTATCATAATATTTTATTTATTTGATTTAATCTTCGTTTGGAACTGCCTAAACCAACCGAGGGAACAATTTCTACTTGTATTCCGTCGCGGATAATAAACGTAATATTGATTCATTATAAATAAAGAAGAAATATCTCTTTACCGTTAAAAATAGTAGTCCCCTTCAGCTAAAAAGTATTAAAAGGATCCAAGCCACTGATCGTCACGAGTTCCTTGTAACAAAATGTGCTGTGTCCAATAGTACCGCTTAAAGGCACATATATCAACTCTGAAAGGGATCGGCACCGTATCGCCTTTCGACTCGCCGTCAAACAGGCCTCAACCTAACGTAAGCGCGCGCGCACCGCGGTTCGTGAGCTTGTCCCGAGGCGAGGCGATTACTTTACGATTCCGATTAGTGTGCGTTGCAGTAGGGAGTGTCATACAAAGAATACTGAACGGCTCGAGTTGATACGGTGCCGATCCTTTTCCGAGTTGATATGTGTGCTTATGACCTTTAAGCATCAAGCTCTAGACCCGACTTCCTAAAGATAATATGCATTTTAAGACTCTTGGCTGCTAGACCATCATTTCATTAATTTGTTGTTGGTTCTTAATGCATTATCGATTATTCGAGAGAATCGCGGCGATATTATCGTCGTGCCACGTGTATTTCTATACACTCTCTTAGAACGTGTCTCCACACGGCAATATCATCGCGGCGAAAATTTTAAGGCACGGCGAGACTATCGCCCCCTATTCTCTCGTCCGTGGAGATGGCGCCTTAGTGTGCGTACACACGGGCGACACACGTCGACGTCTGAGGCATCCGACAATATACCGCTCGTGTACTTGAGCACCAAAAACACGAGCGACGCGTTGTCGATTGTCGCCGACACGCGTCGTCGGTTGCAGTTGCCTCTGTTGTCGATCTCATAGTTTTGTAAAATCCAAAGTCTTTTCGTTAACCATCATGATTTTGAGTATCATTCTAAGCGCTGATTTTAAAATCATCAGTTAAATTTTATCTAAGTAATAAATATGACAGTTTGACAGGACCCTAAAGTTTTCATTTACCCCCCGGGGTCGCAGAAGAGTATATATCTTATTACTTGTCTTATTTATCAAGGAATTATAGGTATATTTTATTTATACTACATAGTTATTATTTTCTTATTTTTTTTGGTTATTACCATTTCATTTAAAAAAAAGTTTCTATTTATCGTAACAATACGTTAATGTGACGTGGTTGGTTTACATTGCAAACGAATCGGACGCCCAGCCGCTAGATCGTCCGCCTGCGTCGAAGGTAAACACGAGAAATATCCATATTTATAAGTATACTGTATTATTGATCCTTGGTTTAGAAAAGCATGATAATTCACCCTCGTCTTGCCTGGAGAACTGATCGACAGTGAATGGAAATGATTGGTTAGAATGGGTAAATGTAACAATGAAATACTTACCTTTCTACCACAAAACCGTCTTTACCTGTTGTCTAAATCTTTTTTAAACACAGTTTTGTAATAGTAAAGTTTCTATTTACTCCGACAATTTTATTAATTTAAGGGCTGATTTTTCCGACGCCAGGTAATTTTATCTGTGGAATAGTTTTAAATTTTTGACAGTTATTTGATACAAAATCTGTCAGACGGCAATTATATTCCTTGAATAAAAAAATCTGTGGCACTCCGGGAGTGCCGACAGAAATGAAAACATGAACAATTACGTGTGTATTTTTAAAAGTACAGTAATTTTATAAATATGTTTGAAGGTCATTCTTCCCAAAGAAAATGTACAGCGCGTTGATGTCTTTATAATGGCCAAAACTTAAAATAGAGGTGTCGATAACGGTAACAGTGTCACGAGTTCAATGGTTTTTTCTCATTTAAAAAAATGCCCAACGCGCCTAAAGAAGTTTTCACTTCAAAAATTATCTGTCGATTAAAAAATTAAACCTTTATTTAATAGTAGATTAATTATCTAAGTATAAAACAGTTTAATACAAATAACGTACTATTTTTTTTGTTAGCCTATAGTGTACCAATGCTGGGAAAAGGTGCCCCCAAATCCAGGAACTCTTTTCCCGCGCCACATCGAAGCAGCCCTGAACTAATTAATTACGTTTGTTATATTTAGGAGCCGCGCAGCTCTCATATACCTATGGAGGAAGATGACTCGACCTCCGTCCGCTCCGGCGACACGCCAGATGTCAAGAGTACGTATTAATACTACATAATTATAATGTTACAAGCTTGGGGTTCGTGACAATAAAAACTGCCGATTTAATAACCCAAAAAAATATACACTTTAATTAACTACACCAATTACATCTTTAACACACTAATAACAATACACAATTGCAATGCTGATCACTTTTAAGTCGCACTCGAAGATCACTTCCGATGTATTCGCTTGTATCGCTTATCCAAAACTGATTCGGCTCGGTCTCAGATAGTTACAGAACCTTCTACCGTCTAGAATGTTCGAGTACATACCGGCCCCGACTGATCAGATGTCGATAGTTCTAGAAAGTTCTAGCATCGAAATTATTAGAAGGATCTTGACTCTACTAGTTCTACTACTCGATACTAGATGGCGCTAGTGGTAATGTCACCATGTACCAGGCATCAATTGTGGCGCGCAACAATAACATAGACACTTTGAATGACTTTGTGAATCTTCACAGAATCGATATGTAGAAGAAAAAAAAAATTCTTGTGTTTGAGTTACCCTACGTATTATTGTGAATTTCCTCCGTAGTTTTTTTTTTATCCCTATTTGCAACACTTTCGGGTGTTATTACAAGTTTAAATAAGAGTTATTTCAAAACGAAAAAATCAAGTTTTTTTTTTTTACAAAAATCTAGTTTTTTTTGCGACTGCTTGTGTCTTAACACACTGTTTTACACGTGTTTAGACACTTTAGTTCAATATTATGGGTTTCGTCTAGAAATCACAGCCCAAAGACTGGTGTTATCTTGGTATAAAAATATGACGTATTAACTGGTCACCATTTCGAATCTCGATGGCCACTCGTTGTTAATAACGTAATGTGTGTCCGCCACAGTGTCGGACGAGCCCCACGCAGGCACAACCCCTGGCGCGCCGCCCTCCCCGCCGCCTGCGCCTGCGCCTGTGCCTGCGCCTGCGCCTGCGCCTGCGCCTGCGCCTGCGCCTGCGCCTGCGCCTGTTCCTGCGCCTGCGCCGGCCGCGCCGCCTGCGCCCGCGTCGCCGGCGTCGGCCGCCGCAGCCAAGCGCCCGCACGAGGACGAGCACCCGCCTGCTGACAGGAAGCCGCCTGTTAGTATTACTTGAATATTATCAAATAAAAACAAAACAATAAATCGATAACACATCAATATCGATAATTGATAAATGTTTATTCGAAGCACTAACACAGGAAACAGTGATCAATAGATTTGCTTCTTATAGTTTAAATAAAAAATAAATAAAACACCGTATGTTCTGAATTGGCATCGTCAAATAATACAAATAACCAACCTTGCTCTGAAATCTAACAAAAGTCGGCATTGTTTAAAAATAAATATTTGTTAAAAAAATTACGATCCTACAAAATTTTTAATCCACGATGCAGGCAGATTAGGAGCAGAGATTATTATTATTTATTATTATAAGGCAGAATCTTTAGTAGTCGAAGAATCTTTAGTATATACGACTTTATAAAATTCTCGACTCATTGAATTCATACTGTACTTCAATAACATTAACCATACTTTTAATTTCTCTTTCAGGCACCAAAAAAAGAAAAAGGCCCCGCCCCCCTACCCCCCTCCGGCCCCGCCACGGCCCCGCCCCCTCCCGCCCCCGCGCCCGCGCCCCCCGCCGCCCGCAAGCCGCCCGCGCCCCCGCCCCCCGCCCCGCCCACGCCGTCGCCGCAGAAGTTAGCAGCAGAGGAAGTCGCAGAGACCTTGCCGGCTGCTACCGCGGGCAGGCTCATTGTGGACCAGGTATGTTTGTGATCATTTTACTGCCCATCCTGTTTTGAATCGCCTTAGAGAAAATTAAGTTACAACATACTGTTTTATAAACTACATTTGTTGAGGTGGACAGCTATTGTCACACGTACCTGAATTCTGAACCCACTTCAAAAGTGCAAAATCGAAAGTGGTTGCGCCAACATTCAAAATTTGATTGACATCCGCTATTTCCTATATCCATCTCCTTTCCGCACATACCTCGCGAGTGAATAAGAAGATTCCGACCGCCATTTCTTGTCGCGAATCACTTCCGAATGTCTCCGCAACGCGTGCGCAATGGCGCCTATCCGCTCCGCACAAAAATATTGATATCTTTGGAATCACGGCATTTTCGCATGTACTATGGCTTATAAACAATAGTTTGTGTTTGTGTTTATCGTGTGAGGACAATAACTTGAAGCTCAGCTATCCCTGAACCTGGAAAAGTGAACCGGTGCACCAGCGACGACGCGAGCACGTGGCTCCAGTAAAGGTTTGTGCTTCCCTCCCTAATTTTCGGGTTGTGTTCTATTGTCCTACACCCACCGCAACTCGAAGTACCTACCGCCAAGCGTTTGTCAATTGTTTGTTCCGCATCGCAAATACAGTCGACTAAATTAGCCCCTCGCGCCACCAGAAAGAAATTTCTCGATGGACCGAATTTGTTGTTTCATTCCAGTATTTTTAGAACCTAAAATTAAAGTAATAGCAATATTTTTCCGAATTGAATGTTCATTAATTTTTATGTTTTAAGAAATAGTGACGAATACTGAATGAAATGAAAAACTGTGTGAAAAAATATCTTCGCTTTGAACTACATAGTAAAATAACAAAACTAAATTATTCATTTCAATCCACAGGTATGCAGAGACGCAGAAAAAGCAGTAGAAAGCAAAAAATCCGAACCAGAAGGAAAACCCAAACAAGAAGAAGCCAACGAAAAACCAAAGTCATCAGAAAAGTCCGACACAAGAACAAAACCAGAAGTCAAAAACAAAACCTACTCCAGAAGCAACTCGACAGAAGAGACAGAAGTTAAAAAAGATAAAAGTAGACCAAATTCTATACACGAAAGAGAAGTAAAAGATAGTAAGAGAGATTCGTTAGAGAAGACTGGTATAGAAGTTAATAGAGTTAGTGCAGAAGTGCATCGGTTAGAGAAGAATTATTCTAGGTCCTCTTCTGTGGATGAGGAACGGTTTGACGATAAGAGAAAAGAGAAGAGTGACCGGAGATCGCAGCATAATGCTGTTGAAATTAGGCCTGTTACGGTGAGTTTGGAAACTTTTTGTTTGGAGGTTTTGAACAGGGTTCTCTGTAATCCATACTAATTTTATAAATTCGATTTCTTGGTTTAAAATTAACAAAATGGCGGTAGTTTTTATCGCGAAAACGGAACGATCAAAATGTCGGAAGGGCATAATTTTATGAAGTAACATCATGTTGATGAAACTCAATATTTCAAAATAAAATTGTCGAATCTTCGTCAGGAACACGATCAAATACATTCCTCTCCAAGAAAATTTTAATGGCAGGTAAAACGAACCGTAAAGTCATTGTTTAATATAACCTGCATTCGCGACTTGTTTTAAGAGTTTATGGAAAAGTAACTTTAATTCCTACACAATAAAGTGCAGTTTACGCTACAACTTCAACATTTTTATTACTTTTTCAATAGTGCTAGCCACTCCGAAATCAACTTAATTGCCATTAAAGTAAAGTTGATATTTGTTTAATTTGAAATAACAAATTTGTGTAGACTGCCATATCCCTGAGTCTTCAGAAGAATTCTAGCAAGAGTTTTTCATATTTTTTTCTCCTTCAGCCACCACAACCAAAAGAACCCGACCCGCCTAAAGAAACAACGAAGCCGCCCGCCCCCGTCCCGCCGACGGCGCACGCGCACGCGCAGGCCGCGCAGACCGTGGTCGTGACGTCACCCGCGCCGCTCGCGCCCGTGTCGCCCGTGGTGGTGGCGGTGAAGGAAAGTGTCGTCGTGGTAAGTTTCAACGTTTTGTACAGAGACGTCAAATTTCTGGAATAGATTTTCAACTTTTCATTCAATCTCGCCTGTGAAATTATGCGAGTATTTTAATTTTGTCAAACATGCTTGCAAAATTGAGCATTATTATTTTGACAACCTTCTTCGAGATAAATCGAAATTGCTGTACTGGTCAAATACATGCGAGCAGCGGCCGGCAAAAGTTGTATGAAAATCCATATCTGTCGTGTTTTAGCTGCCAAATAAATTACATAGTAAACTCATAACTGTCGTGTAATTTAAAAAATGGAAAGATCTTTTACTCCGAAACATGGCAACCAAGGAGGTAACTTGTCAAAGGTTTTATTTGAATTTCGAACTGGCTTCCAAATAGAAAGCTGTTTATTGAAAAAAAAAAAAAAAAACAAATGATCACTTTTAACGTGAGAAAAATTATTGTTGTTCGTTGTTCGTCATTGATTTTGAAAAGTAATTGTAGGTATTTTCATTTCCGCGCATTATTTGAGAAAAATACTTTACAATCCTTGGCCACAACTAGGCATTGATGGACTTACGTATTACACATTCGTCCATCAATGCTTCTTTTGCTGGCCGCTGCAGTAACGTACTATTTCTGTCCGGAATTTTATTTTTGTGCCCAGAGTCGACGCCTGGATAATCTCATTTGATAGATGTTAATATAACTCTATATGATACAGGTAGAACCAAACAGCTTAGCTGCGACCACGCCGGCCGGGCTCGTCACCGTCACCACTACACATCCGCCCGTCCTTAGTACTGCTGCCAATGTGAGTAACCACCGATCCTTTTCCATGCCTTGCGGTGTGACACTTGACTTGAGTCGAAAATGTGGTTTTTTGTCTTTGGAACATTATTTTTATTGATTTTTTTCTGATCCTAGGAGCAAAACTATCAGAAAAAACGCTCTTGAAATAAGATTTGCATATAAAGTGGTCTATTTCTCGCAGCCAACTGGTTAAATTAGCCGTTGAGTTAACCGCCTGGCCTTTGGAAGTAGTGCTCGCCTCGCTCTCTCGGTTCGCACGCGGTTGATCACAGTTCTAACCTATCCTAACCAATTTGGTCGGGGTGCCCTGGCTTAGTTACTGCGACCAATTCGGCTCGCGCGTGATGGTTACAGACTTCCAACCTAAACTGTAATTGAATATCATTAGGCTGGAAGGCTGTTAGTCGAACGGCCGCCGTTTAGTTAAAAGGCTAGGCAGTTAACTAAACGGCTAATCAAACCAGTTGGCTGCGACATATTGGTTAATACAGCGATGTCCCGCGACACTTGTCTTCTTAAAAACCGCGTCGCCTTATTTTCTATATATCTGGCGACATTGAGTTCTTAGATTTCGATGTCGCTTGAAATGTTGTTCGAAGTTGTTTCGATGTCTGACACGTGTTACCATTTGTCACCTCCGAAAATAAAGTGGAAGCGTTTATGATTTTATTCACGAAGTCCACCTTATTTTCATAAAATAGATCATAAGATGTAAAGCTTAATTCAGCTTCCATGCAATGTGCGTTAAATAGAAAGAAAGAAAGAAAAAACGTTTATTTGCGGTGCACATGACGCAAAAAAAAGAACATAAACACAAAAAATAAAGTAAAAAAATAAAAGGTAGGGGGGAAACATGCGTCACATTCACGCAACACGGCTATCGCTCAGCATTATGCTACGACCCTATGCAAGACAGCGTGTAGACTAGCGTCTAACTGCTCATCACTGATACTAGCTCTGTCAGACACGAAGCTAGGTGAGACAGCGTGCTTTTTAGCCATGACCACCAGTGAGTTCGAGCGCGCGACTGGTTTACTTTTAAAGAAACATAATATAATTTAGAAGAAAAGAATGAAAGAAAATACGTTTATTAATGATTGTTTTCATGAAAATTCACGACACCAGTTGGCGCCACTTTGACAAGAGGTCTTCCAATATAAAATATATGATGTCAATCACCATTCGTTTCATTCGTTCGTTCATCACTCAGTCACGTCTAAAGAAATTATAGGCGCTTGTACACTTTTGACAGGTGGCCGGACCTGACGTCTCAGTGCTGCCATCTAGTAAACGTCATTTTTCAAAAACCCTCATTGCGGCAAACATGACGCATCAAAAGAAAAAACATTTAAAAAAAAACTATTTGGGAGAAAACATGCGTCACATCCACGCAAAACGGCCATCGCTCAGCATAATGCTATGACCCTGTACGGGACAGAGCCCCAGCGCTGGTTTTCAGCGACAGCCGGCGTTGAAGTGATGACGTCAGCCAGTGCAGCATACAATTAATTAATTTAGATGTAAATGGTGTACCAACATCTAGTTGTGTGTCAGATCCCAAGATGCGAGTTTCTGCTTTCATGGGAACTGTTTACTATGAGTCTTGTATAGATTAAACTAAATTTTTAAATGTTTCCTCTTCCCCAGCTCCCGCCAAACGCCGTAACGATATCAACCACACCACCAATAGCTGACGAAGTGGTCATAGTCGGGTTGGGCTCGTCATCTGACGACGATTGCTTCGCGCCATCGTCCCTGGATTCCTTAGACTGCACTCACTATAGCGGTAAATATCTAAACACAACATCGCATGTACAGTCAGCAAAAGAGATAAGTATGCAGGATATGGAGGTTTTTGAAAAATTGTGTAAAAGATAAATTAGGCCGATTTTAAAGTTTCCATAGAAACAGAGATTTCCAGTTATCTTTTTTTTTTTTTTATAAGACGTGAAAATGTTCTTAAGTAACTTTTTAGACCTTTGTGTCCTGCTTATGCGTATGATGTATCATTAAAATCGGTTCATTCATTTCGAAAAACAAGGACTTGAAAGTTTGTATGAAAAAAAAAAAAACGCTCTTAAGATCCTTTTTCATCATCATCTGCCTAGCCTTTTCCCAACTATGTTGGGGTCGGCTTCCAGTCTAACCGGATGCAGCTGAATACCAGTATTTTACATGGAGCGACTGCCTATCTGACCTCCACAACCCAGTTACTGGGTAATACGATACCCCTTGGTAAGACTGGTTGTCAGAGTTTTGGGGCTTCTGACTACCCGTAACGACTGTCAAAGATCCACGAATGACAGCCGGGACCAACGGCTTAACGTGCTTTCCGAGGCACGGAGAGGTCTCGATATGTAAAGACGGTCACCCATCCACAGACCAACCGCGGCAAGCGTAGCTTAACCTGATCGATCGACCTGTGCGGCTGTTATTATTTAGCCACGGGCCCCTCCTCCTCTTAAGGTCCTTTTTATCAATCTGAAATCCAACTTCCTACTTACTATATTAATATTTACTTAATTTAATCACACTGATATAATAAAGGCGAAAGTTTGTGAAGGTGGAATGGATGTTTGTGACTCTTTCACGCAAAAACTACTAAACGGATTTGGATGAAATTTGTCACACAGATTGTTAATCCTGGCTGGATTAACACATAGGATACTTTTGATCCCGGATATCCCCACGGGATCGAAACTTATGCGGGTGAAACCGCGGGGCGCTGCTAGTAATTAATAAATTTATATTATTGTTTGTTTACAGAAAAAACTCGTGGTCGACGATTAGATAGCAGTGAGGTCCTAATTCTTAGTCCTGCGGCCGCAGCCACTGACTCTGGAGTGTTCGACGATAGTGTTACTAACGGACTGAATTTGGTAAGTTCACTACAAATCTAATATATTAAATTCTCGTGTCACAATGTTAGTTTACATACTCCTCCGAAACGGCTTAACCGATTTTTATGAAATTTTATATGCATATTCAGTAGGTCTGAGAATCGGCTACTATCTATTTTTCATACCCCTAAATCGAAACTTACGCGGGTGAAATCGCGGGACGCAGCTAGTATATATATTATATATATTTGAACCCAAGTGTCTAACGTCAACTAAATTACAAAGAAAACAAATAAAAAAAAATAATTAAAGGGTGTGGGCGGTGATTTATACTACTGTAACTACGTTTACTCTCGGGCTTTTATTGGTTTATTTAATTTTAATCTGTTCAGTAAACTTACAGCTAACTTATTTTTAAACCATTTGTTAATAATACATAACAAAATACGATGTGATAAAGCATTCCTCTTGCATTGTGTACATTCTTGTACAGTTTCGAGTCTCAAACTTAATTTTAGAAAACTTTTTATAGCCTTCCACCTTTTTACTCTACGGATGTCGCTTATCTACAT
Organism: Gortyna flavago; assembly: GCA_963669345.1. NCBI lineage: Eukaryota > Metazoa > Arthropoda > Insecta > Lepidoptera > Noctuidae > Gortyna > Gortyna flavago. The sequence goes on along the minus strand of OY770155.1, from coordinate 1,356,958 downwards.
ATTATACTTATTTTCTTCAACAGGACACATCCCACGTCTCAGTAGTTACTGTCGGTAACGAAGAGGTGCGGGTTCGAGACTCGGCCGCGACGCACATCGCTCTCGGATCCGTCAGTACGCGACTAAGTCCCGACAGCTTTGAGAGGTAACTATAACTCGGTTTCATCCGCATGTACAGTCAACAAAAGAGATAAGTATGCAGGCTCGTCGAATATAGTTGAAATTTAAGTAAGAAAATGATGGATGTTCTCCAATAAAATAAAATTTTATTAATAGAAAACAAACAGCTCATTTATCAAATTAAATTACAGTCCATTTTCACAGAAATTGTGCCTTTTTCTGGTAAAAAAAAGTAACTTAAGTCACTCGGGAATAGTGTAGCTTTCTATATTAGAAAGATTTTTTGTAATTAGATCTGTATTTTTATAGATTATCCTTTACAAACATATAAACGAATCTCTTGTTATGAGTTTGATAGTCTGTTAGTTGTGGTGTCAGTAATAGGCTCAAGTCTGAAATATGAAAAATAAACTGATAATTATTTTGATTAGGTAGGAATAGCATTTTTTTTAAATATATTTCAGACTTACAATGTCGGTATTAGCACTTACATATTTGAACAGTAAAGCTCAGACCAAATAAAAAATTAAGACAGAGCGCTGAGAACGATACAGTGAAGCATGCCAAAACTACACTTTCGCTCTGTGTATAGACGCTCACACGCACACATTTACAACCATTTACAAACAAACTACACCTCACTAAGTGCACACATGTTTACGAAAACAGCTTCACTTTACTGTTGACAGCTCTCTGTCTTGGTTTTTTATATTGTCTGAGCAGTAAAGTGTTACAAATAACATTGCATTTCACGGACATCTTCCTCACAAATGATCGTCAATTAGCACATGAATGTATGTTTTGAAATCCACAGCAGGTCCCAGTCGGACAGCGGCTCGGTGGCGTCGTCGTCGTCCCGCGCGCTGCAGGACGCGGACTCGCTGGGCACCAGCGCCGCCAGCACGGCGTCGCAGCCCGAGCTGCACCGAGCGCATCTCGGTGTCAACGTCAACGGTGGCGCCAGGTATGTACACGTGATGCGTCACTAAGCTGCGCAGTGCAGGTTGCAACTAACTGCGTTATCGCTTTCCTAATAGGCGGAAACTTTAAGGGGGCGTGGCGTGGCGCCATCGCAAGATTTAGGCAAAAAAAATTTTTAGTAATCAGGCGGAAAAGGCCGCTATGTTACGCCCTAAAACAGTATTTTACATAATATCTGATGGGCAATTCTCGAAATCTTGAGAATGTTCACAGCCTGATCTGAGTCTCAATCTGTCAAAAAATCCTCTTTAATTTCTCCTACATTCTTGACATTGATTGTCGCTGAGATGAGATTGCGACTAGATTTTGAACGTTTTTAATTACGGGAATTGGCCTTCCGATTTCTACAACCTAAATACTGAACTACCCATCACGATTTACATTGATATTCTTGTGACAACCGGGACAGATGATTTTACCCTACGAGTTGTCTCTGAAAATAAATGTAAAAAAATGGTCACCCATCCATGAAATTACTGCGGCATGTGCTACTTGATGACTGAGAAACGACTTAGCGATCAGACGACCCGCTCGGCTCTCCGGTGCTTTTACCGAGGTTATTGTTTTACCACAATATTTTCCAGAATCCTCATTGGGTGAGCATCCAAGACCCCTCCGTGCCTCGGAAAGCACGTTAAGCCGTCGGTCCCGGCTGTCATTCCTGGATCTTTGACAGTCGTTACGGGTCGTCAGAAGCCTGACAACCAGTATTACCAAGGGGTATCGTATTACCCAATAACTGGGTTGTGGAGGTCAGATAGGCAGTCGCTCCATGTAAAATACTGGTATTCAGCCGCATCCAGTTAGACTGGAAGCCGACCCCAAAATATAGTTGCGAAAAGGCTAGGCAGATTTTGATTTACCAGAATCTTCATTGCTCAATGAAACTGTTTAAAATTTTAACTATACATATTATTGTGTTTATTCTTTGTTACAGAGTAAATACAGACCAGACAGAGAACCTAGACAATGGCGAGCCTGTAGTGCTTAGAAGAAAGCATCAAGATGGACAGCCTGTCAACAGGATACAGAGGTCAATAGCACTGATGTACCCCTAATGATATAAAACGCCTAGATGCATGTCGGTTGCAAATGAAAAAATACTCTGCAATAATTTTTTTTGCGCATCCTTAGTAATATTGTAAATGCAAATGTGTCTGTCTGCCTGTCTGTTACCTCTTCACGCTTAAACTGCTGAACCGATTTAGATGGAATTTGGTATAGTTAAGTCTGAGTCCCCGGGAAAGGACATAGGATGGTTTTTATCCTGATATTCCCACGGGATCGACACTTATGCGGGTGAAACCGCGAGACGCATAAAGTTAAAGAGTAACAAAATTATGGTTTACAAATAGATTTTTCCCATAAAGTGTTACCTACTTAGTTATTATTAAGTTTTCTAAGAGCTGATTTTTCAATAGTCTGATAACTTTTATCTGAAGAATAATTCTTACAGTTGGACATTATTTTCTTTTAACAAAAGTTGTCAAACCGCAATATTTATTCCTCAGATAAAAGTTAGCTGACTATTGAGAAATCAGCCCTCAGTTAAACAAAATACTCGTCTAGCTTCGTGGACTTTCATACAAAAATCTATTATTAATTAATTGCTGTCTACAGGTCGAAGGAAGATATCCACATGGCTAACCTGAAAAAGAAGACTCGCAAACGAACACGGAAGTTTGAGATAGATGGCGTTATAGTCACCACTACTACTTCCAAGGTTGGTTTTCTACATCATCATTATCATCATTTCAGCCGCAAGACGTCCACTGCTGGACACAGGCCTCCCCCAAGCACCTCCACTTCGACCGGTTCTGTGCTTCTCTCATCCAACGGGTTCCTGCGGCCTTCACAAGGTCGTCGGTCCACCTTGTGGGAGGCCTTCCAACGCTACGTCCATTTTTGTACATCTTTAAATATAAAATTCAAAGTCCTGACTGACTGATACATCAACGCACAGCCTAAACCGCTGGTCCTAGAGACATGAAATTTGGAGGGTGTGTTCTTTGTGAAGAGTAGGTATCCACTAAGAAAGGGTTCTTCGAAATTCCACACCTAAGAGGGTGAATGGGGGGAGGGTGAAATTTCACGCGGACGAAGTCGCTGACAGAAGCTAAAACCTGTACTGTATAATTTAGGAGGATTTTAAAACCTTTTCAATCTAATTTGTTGCCGCATCTTCTAACAACATTTATAATATTTAAGTTAAATTGTATTTGTGGCTGTTTTTATACTGGTCAGTCACAACAGTTAGTAAATTAAGGGCTGATTTTTCCAACGCCCGATAACTTTATTGCGAGGTATAATTTTGAATTTTTTTAAATTATTCTGTACAAAAACTGTCAGACGTCAATTTAATTTCACGATTAAATTATACAGAGGGTTATTGGAAAAACACCAACAACCTCTAAAGAGGTCATTGTACTCATCATTATGAACAACTATTACTATGGGACCAAACCTGAAATAGCGAAAAAAAAAACAGCTATTCCCTACATTTTGACGAGTTATGCGAACATAAATGTAGGGAACAGCTGATTTTTTTATCGCGATTTCAAGTTTGGTCCCATAGTAAAAGTTGTTCATAATGATGAGTACAATGACCTCTTAAGAGGTTGTTGGTGTTTCTCCAATAACCCTGCAAACATTAGTGAAGTATAATTTCGCCCTTCAATTTAAGGATTTTACTCAATACATTTTTGTTGTTAGGTTATATGGGGCGACGAAGAAAGCGGCAGAACATGGGACGACCACGCGCTCCGCAAACAAGAGCTTCGCGAGATCAAGATGCTGCAGAAACAGGAGCAGAAGCAGTTCCAGGACCTCAACGCCAAAGAGAGCCAGCTCAGGGAGCAGCAGGATAAGAGGTCAGTTTTGATATCCATCTGCCTGCCTTTGCCTATGTTGGCTCAGCTTCAGTGGCCTTTTTAAAACACGATCTCTTACACAGATTCGAAGCCGAACTAGTGTCCCTCGGTCGAGCGCACGAATCAGACCTGGAAGCGTTGGCGCGAGCGCAACGAGCGGCCGCCGAGCGAGCGGAGCAACAACTAGAAGCGGAACTACGTCACGCCGCCAAACGACTGCGGGCAGACCACGAGAGGGACCTCAGGCACTTTAGGGATACGCTGAAACAGGAGCTCAGATTACTTAAACAGGTAAAGACTAAAAATTATAGAATGATGCCATCTTGAATCTTCGATTTTGACCAAATTTTCAGTAAAAAATGACAAAATGATACCAATGAGAAATTGTTTTCATGACTGCTGTATTGGATTATGAACACGTTTTGCTGTGAACCCCTCTAAACTGAAATAATTACGAATTTTTAGATTATTTCCATGATTTTTATTGAATTTTGGGTAAATTTTTTAGCATTAGTATCAAAACCTATATATATGATGTAATGTATATGTATAATGTCTTATTTAAAAAAAGATAATTTGAAATCTCTGTTTCTATGGAAACTTTAAAATCCGTCTAATTTGGCTGTAACACAATTTTTCAAAAATGTTCTTATGTAACTTTTTAGACCTTTGTATCCTGCTTATGCGTATAAAGTTTCATTAAAATCTGTTCATTCATTTCGAAAAACAAGGGCGTGAAAGTTTGTATGAAATGTCGTATGTCGTAAATGTCTTAAGTTAAATTCTGCTAGAATGCCTTTATACGCAGTAGTAGTTTTTTTAAGTATGTCTGTATTTAAGTCACCACATATCACTAGTTTTTTTTTTATTTGCGGCAAAATTGACTCAAAGTATTATTCAATTTACGAGAAAACTTTTCGATATCTTCTAAATTGTTTTTTGTATATATTTTTATTAATTTTTGATCTAAGAGCTCTTTGACTCAATGAAATGTAATTTTGTTTTCGGCGTCATTCTCTCATCTCCTGTCTCGAATTAAAAATGTTTCATTTTAATGGTTGTATGGAGGCATGAGGAACAGGGTGTAAAGTTTACTCATACTCTAGAAAAGGGAGGATCCTCAATTTGTTTTTGCCCTCATTTTTGGTATGCCATTAGTCACGAAATTATTTTTTTTAGTTTCAAGACATCGTCATAATAACTTTGTTATTAAGATTTCTGACCTCCTTTTGAACAGGAAGTAGAACTAGTCGCAAAGGACCGTCGTAAAGACGCGTACCGCATCCGGCGCGCGCGCCTCGACGCCGAGCACGCCGAGCGCGAGCGCGCCTTCGTGGCCGCGCTGGCCGACGCGGGCGACGCCGTGCTGCGCCGCATACACGACGCGCACCGCGACCGGCAGGCGCTGGCAGACCGCCAGTACCTGCAGCAGCGGCACCAGGTGAGGCGTGCGACGTATATGTAGTGCACACGGCTACACATCAAGCTATACATAACCAGTATAGGCTGACTTCTGATTGTACGAAAACCGATACAATGCGAGGTCAGCGAAAACTGGAAATGTATAGCTTGATGTGTAGCCGTGTGTACCACGGCACTGGTACAGATACGGGTACCGATTGCCGATACTAAAAGCGACCTGACTGTTAAAGCCCTATGCTTGTTCAATCCGTCAAGAGTCAGTAAGTGCTTGTTCACGTAGGAACGCGCAAGCGCGGTTGACTTGGTTCAACGCACCTGCGTTTTGTACGTGAACACTTGCATACTATGCTGTTTATTTGGTATATCGTGACCGCGCCCGCGAGTCAACGTGTTCAAGCACTAAGTTCTAACATGCGGCGCAGGCGGCGCCTGTGCAGCCAGTACGGACGGACAGCAAGCCGCACCAGGCTGACACACGCTATGTGTGCTCAACACAGGCAGCGACAGGCGTAAGGAACGCCTGCCGCGGCCTGTCGGTTCGGGACGGGCCTTAGGACCGCGGCTTTAGACACTACTACTACTTTTCATCCTGTATCGCAGACAAAGTCGCTGGCAACAGCTAGTTTTATTAAAAAAAAACAAAAAGACCGAAGAAACCCGAAGACTTCCGACTCCACCCGAAGATCGCCGAAGATTTCCGACTCTACCCGAAGGTCGCCGAAGATTCCGCAAGGGTTGGGCTGCAACATGGTTATCTATGCGTTATGAGTGTTCCACAGAAAACCATGTTCCAGCCGAGTGCTTGTCGGACTGTCTGCGTGACGCCGGCTGCGGGCTGCGCTGGTACAGCGAGGTGATATTGTACAGTACTGGTATCATCATCATTTCAGCCGAAAGACATCCACTGCTGGACATAGGTCTCCCCCAAGCACCGCCACTTCGACCGGTTCTGTGCTCGCATCCAGCGGATTCGTGCGGTCTCACAAATTGTACCCATGACTGTGTGCAGACCCAAGGTCAACGGTACAGTTTGTGGGGAGCACTATGTCATCCAAATGCCTATGCCAACTGAATTACGTGCTCATTACAAACATCAATTATGTAACACTAGCTTCCGCCCGCGGCTTCGCCCGCGAGTTATGTCGTGGGGCCCGTGGCTAAATAATAGCAGCCGCACAGGTCGATCGATCAGGTTAAGCTACGCTTGCCGCGGTTGGTCTGTGGATGGGTGACCATCTTTACATACCGAGACCCTTCCGTGCCTCGGAAAGCACGTTAAGCCGTTGGTCCCGGCTGTCATTCGTGGATCTTTGACAGTCGTTACGGGTCGTCAGAAGCCCGAAAGTCTGACAACCAGTCTTACCAAGGGGTATCGTATTACCCAGTAACTGGGTTGTGGAGGTCAGATAGGCAGTCGCTCCATGTAAAATACTGGTATTCAGCTGCATCCGGTTAGACTGGAAGCCGACCCCAACATAGTTGAGAAAAGGCTAGGCAGATGATGGAGTATGGATAACATTCCGAATTCCATAAAAATAAAGTCATTGTCAAAATTTAAAATCGTACTGCAGAAACTTCGTCTTGACAAATGCTATTATAAAAAAATAGACAAGTTTTTAAACGATAAAGAGCTTTAATTATTAAAAATTATTGACATCTGTAATTTTTTTTTTGTAAAATAATGGAATGTTTCTTTTTATTAATGACATTTTTTTGCATATTTATTTACTTTGCATGTTACCATATCTGTATGTCTTAACACGTTGACTGCCAACGCGGTCACCGGTGACCGCGAACGATAGATTTTCTATTGTGTCTGTTGCTTGGCGTTCAACGTGTTAAGGCAAAACACGTATAACGCAATGCTGTCAATGTATACTGAGAGCAGTGGCGGCCCATTGGTAACGGCCGCGACTTACGAGTTGTAGGTCGTAGGTTCGAACCCAGACAGGCGCTTTACTTTGTGTAAATTATTACATCACCGCTGCTCTCAAAACGGTGAAGGAAAACATCGTGAGGAAACCGGCATGTCCTAGAACAAAAAAATTCAAAGATATGTGACATCTATCAACCCGCACTGGGCCCGCGTGGTGGATTACGGCCCACTCTCTCTCACAGAGAGGAGGCCTGGGTCCCAGCAGTGGGAACATTAAAGGCTGATTATGTATGTATACAAAAATAAACATAAAAAAAAAAACAAATTCGACTGGTAGCTTCAGAAATAAACGCGTTCAAACAAAAAAAAAAAAAACTAACAAAATCTTGGGATTAGTAGGTATAGATTTTATTAGTTGGTCACATTGTATTCAACAGTGTTCGTCACGTAATTTATCGTAAACTAAACATAACTAAGACACGCCTCTCTCCACAGATAATGCGAACTCGTGAAGCAGCCCTCTGGGAGTTGGAAGAGAAACAAATCCACGAACGTCACCAGCTCGCGAAGAGACAGCTTAAGGACGAGTTCCTGCTGCGGAGACATCAGATGCTGGTACGGCATGATAAGGAGCTGGAGCAGATCAAAAGGTATCCTTTACATCATCATCTGAGGGTCGGCTTCCAGTCTAATCGGTTGCAGCCGAACAACAGTATTTTACGTGGAGCAACTGCTTATCTGACCTTCACAAACGAGCTGCATTTTGCTAACTTAGGTGGGCGTAGCAGGTCCTGTTTTGCCATTTTTTTTTTTTTAAGGATGGGAAATCATCAATAGACCCCTCCCGCTCTGGGTGGAGCGGAAGGGAGTGTCAGACTCTTACTGACTAATACCCATCCGTGTTCCTTCCTTAGCCCTTTATGTTCCGGGGTAGCGGTAACCCTTTCGGACAATCCCGCTGCCAGTTTTTTTGCCATACTTCTCTATTAGTCGTCTATTGTTATTCATGGTGCTCCGAGTGCTCATGGTCTTTTTAAGGAAATTTCAAAACGGCTGGCACACGGTTAACACTTCCCGTGATCCAAGGGCTGGCTTTTACCTTGGCCAGAGGCTAAGCATTGCCATACAAAGTGGTAATGCTGCCAATCTCTTGGGTACATTACCAGTCGACAGCGATGCGGATGAATTTTTCGATTTGTTACTTGATAACACAATGTCCCTTGGTCAGACTGGAATGTCAGGCTTCAGAATACCCGTGAAGACCGTCAAAGATCTATGCACGACGGCATAACAAAAGCAATGCCGTTGGTAATGCTGATCGATGGTCGGCCGCCTGCTCAGCCAATCTCCATTTCTACGTAAATTCCAGAAATTCAAACAAACCTATTTTTTTCAACAGAAAAAACACCCGCAAAGAGGAGGAACTAGCCAAAGTCCAGGCGCTAGAGAAGAGATCTCTACCGAAGCGTATCCGCGCGGAACAGAAAGCGCGTGAGATGATGTTCCGCGAGTCGCTGCGGATCAGCTCCGTCAGCGTCAGCCACGAGGACGAGCGAGAGCGGCTCAAGAAGGTAAGCAGTACTATAACCAGAGGGGCAATTCTCGTAATTTTAAGAACGTTCACAGTCTGATGTCAGTCTCAATCTGTCAAAAACACCTCTAATTTCCCTACATTTTGACAAGTTTTTGACATTTGTTTGTCGCCGAGATGAGACTGCGACTAGATTTTGAACGTTTTAAATTACGAGAATTGGCCTTCTGATCATATCAACCACCATACACAAAGTTGATTACAGCCCAGCAAAAAATTTAAAATTCCATTTTGTTACTGAGAAATTCTTAATGGAAAACCCCTATAACACTGCTCAACTTGGGAACGGGAAAGTTGTTCAAGCATTTATAAGATTACTAGCAGCGCCCCGCGGTTTTACCCGCATAAATTTCGATCCCGTGGGAATATCGCGATAAAAAATAGCCTATGAGTTATTCTGATGTATAAGCTATATTACTGTAAAGTTTCATCAAAATCCATTCAGTAGTTTTTGCGTGAAAGATGACAAACACACATCCATCCCCACAAACTTTCGCGTTTATAATATTAGTAGGAGTAGGATAGTAGGATATTAGTAGGATAGTAGGATTTAATACTTATGTGGGCTTTACAAAGGTGACTATTGCCGCGCGATTTTCGCCGTAATGCGACAATCGACTGTCTAACTCCAAACTACAATTCAGCTAGGCTGCAGGTGACTAAAATCGACCGTGAAAATGCTCAGTCGCAGGCGATCGCACGCCGCATGAAAGTCGACATTTTGATGCTAAATGAAATAGTCACCTACGATTTTTATCGACCTGTGGTAATTCGGCTTGAGGCAATTTTTAGATTTCGTTTATTTTATTTTTTTAAATACATTAAGAAACTTTTTTATTAGAGATTCAAATGTTCACATAATTTAAAAGCTAACAGTCTTAAAATAATAATATGTACAATAAAAAGTGGAGGGGAATTAATTAAACTGCATCAAAAAATTCTTCCGCATCGCTGTCAACAGGAAACGTGCCCAAAAGGCTGGCAGCATTGCCACGTTTCGTTTATTTATATTTTCTCTTTATTTGTGTAGTTCCAAGAGAACGAGAAGCGTCGCTACCGAGCGGAGCAGCAACGACTTGCGACGAAACATGCCAAAGCGAGGGAGGAGCTCAAGGCGGCTGGCGAGGTAACCTACTGTCTTTAGCTCTTATGCGTCCTATAAACATCACCCATCTGGGCAGGCGGGTAAAATACTGTAATAAATATCCAGCTCAGGTTCAGGTTAAGCTACGCTTGCCGCGGTTGGTCTGTGGATGGGTGACCATCTTTACATACCGTGTCCCCTCCGTGCCTCGGAAAGCACGTTAAGCCGTTGGTCCCGGCTGTCATTCGTGGATCTTTGACAGTCGTTACGGGTAGTCGGCAGCCCGAAAGTCTGACAACCAGTCTTACCAAGAGGTATCGTATTACCCAGTAACTGGGTTGTGGAGGTCAGATAGGCAGTCGCTCCATGTAAAATGCTGGTATTCAGCTGCATCCGATTAGACTGGAAGCCGACCCCAACATAGTTGGGAAAAGGCTAGGCAGATGATGATGAACTATCCAGGGGCGGATCTACCGTTTCGCTCAAATGTTTCTTTCTGGGAGGATGGGAGACGGAGTGAATGTCTCAAGCAAAGAAAACCCTTAAAAAAAACAGTGGCACTCCGGGAATGCCGACAGAAGTGAAAACTTGAACAGTTACGTGTGTATTTTTTTAATCGTCCTATAAACAAAACACAAACAATACTTTGCCATCACTCACTGACATATTATCAGATATACATTAAAACCGAGTGCATCCCGAAGACAGCCGAACACATCCGAATGTAGCCCGGTGTCGGTTACGGTTACAGTGTCGCGAGTTCAATGTTTTTTTCCCATCTCAAAAAATTACCAACACGCTTAAAGAAGTTGTAACTTCAAAAAACATCGGAATCTATTTTCAGAACGATTTGCCCCTCTTTTTGAGGATGACTATTCTTTATCTATTTTTCCACCATGTAGGCCCTACTCCGCGAGTTGGAGCAGTACCAGAATGAGAAGCGGAAAGCCCTGATGAACCATGAGGGCAACAAGATGAAGGCTGTGGAGGAGAGGTACTCCCAGGAGTTGAAGGAGTGGCGCGCCACCCTCGGGGACAGGAAACTGGTGAGTACTTGTGTAGTTTGTGAGGAGGGGGAAGTTCGTCGGTGATGTTGCTCTGTGTAGGATGGCGGTGTCTAATGGTTACCCTTTAAAGTATTTTTATCTACACCCATGTTATAAATCCTCTATAAAAGTTTCTGAAACAGTTAGCTTATTGCCAACATTAAAACAGCCAGTGTCATAGTAACCATAATAACATCTAAACGAGTGTTATAATGTGGTACTAAATTTCATAATGCAACTCCTTTTCTCAAAAAAAGAACATTGTCATGCACGCGCGTTTCACTACCAAAGCGCCGTAATAAAAAATAAAAACTTATAGATTACACGAATTCACGTCGTATCCCGCCGGGCGCCATTTTTGTTCGATATTAGTATTGCAAAAAACTGTTTCAGAATAGAGGATTCATAACATTCGTGTTTTAATACCCCTTATTATACAACAGTTGCATAAATAACTATAAAAAAATGCAAGAGATCTTGTCTTATTGCATTAATAAGAACTATATCGTGTAAGCCTGAATTCCAAAGATTTAATTAATAAAAAGTTTCAACGAATTTAACAAATCTTTACTGTTTTATTATCAAGATTTTGAGAAGATTGTCTTTACATTTAATTAATACGTCTAACGGTTACGTATTGACGTAAGAGTTCATTTATATGGGGACTACAGGACCTAAACGTAAGTTTTATAATGCCTAAAAGTAAATGAACGACTACAGTAAACAAAATTAAAAAATATATAATACTAGCTTCCGCCCGCGGCTTCGCCCGCGAGGTATGTCGATAAAAACTGTCCTATGTCCTTCCCCGGGATGCAATCTATCTCTCTGCCAAATTTTATCGAAATCCGTTCAGTGTTTTAGGCGTGAAACGGTAACAAACAGACAGACAGACAGAGTTACTTTCGAATTTATAATATTAGTATGGATTCTTTAGGATATATATGCCAGGTAGATAGTGTGTTGAAAACATAGTAAAACTAATCTGATACAGTAGAAAAAAAATCATGAAGATACGTCTAAAAACTTTCTTTCAACAATAAAAACTATACTAAGGGTCAATTTATACTAGCGCAGAGTCGAAGCGCGTCGAAGCGTTAATCTCAAACATAACATAGCAAATTCACCTTTATCTCCACAACGTAATACACACGCACCAATCAGCGTTGGTCGCGTTAAACGCGCGAATTCCGTCGAATGCGTGCGAATTCGCGCGTCTTCTTTTTATATCAGAAGTAATATGTGCATTACGTTGTGGAGATAAGGGTGAATTTGCTATGTTAGGTTTCAGATGAACGCTTCGATGCGCTTCGACTCTGCGCTAGTATAAATTGACCCTAATATACATATTTTTTATGAGATGTTTCTACAAGCAACATAATAAAGCACTAGTGTTTTAATTTTTTTAGTCCAAACATGTAAATAGTTACCAGCGTTGTGTCATCGCGCTTCTCTTTCTTTTCTATGCAGTCCGACAAAGACCGCGCTTTAGGTCATGTAGTCCCCATAAACTATAAATTAAATATTTTTTTAATAATGGACTTTTCTCAATCTCGATTTTGAAGTGTAGCCATAAACAAGCCAACGTGTATTTGTTTTGTCATAGTGACATCGTCCAGTGTATTTTTTAAGCGTGCACAGAGAGGTAGAGTTATTTTACCTCCGATTTTGCATCACTGTCAACGTCACAGTGATCCTTAATTCCCCCTTTAGTAAGGTTGCTTTTAGGTTTCTGCTGTCAGAGGTAAAATAACTGAATGGACTGTTGTAAAGCAGTAATGTGTGATGACTTTTTTGGTTACCACCCCCTTTTTCAGCGTGTTTTAATGCGTATGATCACACAGTACTTTAAGGTGAAAGCGCCAGGGTAGCCCGCGAAATTAAATTTTTTTTTTACGTTTTTTTTGCAATTTGCTGGCCAGTACTAAGTTTTACGTTGATTAAAATATGATTCGCGGCCGTAACAAATGTGTATTTACAGAATTATAATCATTAAAGTCATCAACACAACTCTCTAAGACCAAGTAATCCTACCGAATGACTATTTCATGAAATCTTGACATTTTAGGATTACACTAACATATCAAGTTGTATTAGGTACTAATTGTAATGATTATAATTCTGTAAATACATATTTGTTACGGCCGCGAATCATATTTTAATCAACGTACAGACGCGAGCACATCAACCTATCCGAAACTGTCAAATTTTTCCAATCAACTTTGAACCTTATACTTTAACGATAAAGTTGAAAATCTATCAAAGAAATTTGACAGATTGTAGTAGGTTGATGTGCTGTCGTCTGTACAACTTAATACTGACCAGCAAATTGCAAAAAACGTAAAAAAAAATTGAATTTCGCGGGCTACCCTGGCGCTTTCACCTTAAACCTGGTTTATTACATTGTGATTTAATTGCCCGTAGCATACCACCATAAGTGGTTTCAACAGTAAAAATTCCACTTTACAATAAATAAATAAAATACTTGACATTTTTTTTTACATTTTGTTTTTTTTTTTAAATTCTATCTTATTTTATGCCCCTGGCAAGAAACTTGTATCGTCTAGATGGACCTTTTAATGTAGCAAGTTTCCAGTCTTCCGTCCACTCCACTCTCCATATCTAGGTGTGTGTCTCCCATAGGTTTTAAAAGATTGAAGACCCCTAATTAGGTCACCAAGTCGACAACGTAGTGGATCCTATGAAAGCAGAAATGTGTTTTCCCTTTTAAGTTCTAGCGTGATGTATGCACGAATGTTTTGTGAAACTCGACTGTATTGAAATATTTATTTCAATCATTCCTAACTGGTAGAATTTTTTATTGACAGTTAGACATACTGATCTACGAAAAGCAATAATTATATATTACTAGCTTCCGCCCGCGGCTTCGCCCGCGAGGTACGTCGATAAAAACTATCCTATGTCCTTCCCCGGGATGCAATCTATCTCTCTGCCAAATTTTATCGAAATCCGTTCTGTGGTTTAGGCGTGAAAAGGTAACATACAGACAGACAGAGTTACTTTCGAATTTATAATATTAGTATGGATTATTATTATCAATATCTATAATATAAAAATGAATCGCTAAATGTGTTGCTAAGCGCAAATCTCGAGAGCAGCTGAACAAAAAAATTGCACCCGTGCGAAGCTGGGGCGGGCCGCTAGTTTATCTTATAATAATGCTTTTTCTTGAAAACTGTACTAGAAATAAATTATGATTATTAAATAGGCTCAAGATATGTATCTATAGACATACGCGGCCTTATTATAAAACAAGGTTTATCTTTAGAACCACGTTTAAACCATCGAGCCATTTTTAAATTACGTACTATAATCCGACAAAGTTAAATTACAAAAACTAACGTTAAATCCGAGTCTATTAGTTGTCAATTTTGCATTAAGAACTTTAAGTTTTTTTTTTGGAATAAAGTTCAAAATACAGTAACTGGCACGATAGTTTAAGCTTAGACAAAATTTAGAACTCCTTTTGTAATAAGTCGGATATGTTTGGCCTTTTTTCAGTTTGAAATGCGCATATGATATCAAATTAGTGGGCTATTCCTCTACTGGATAAATAAATATAAAAGACAATAAATATTACAATGGGGCCCGTAGCTAAATAATAACAGCCGCACTGGTCGATCGGTCAGGTTAAGCTACGCTTGCCGCGGTTGGTCTGTGGATGGGTGACCATCTTTACATACCAAGACCGCTCCGTGCCTCGGAAAGCACGTTAAGCCGTTGGTCCCGGCTGTCTTTCATGGATCTTTGACAGTCGTTACGGGTAGTCAGAAGCCTGAAAGTCTGGTAACCAGTCTTACCAAGGTGTATCGTATTACCCAGTAACTGGGTTGTGGAGGTCAGATAGGCAGTCGCTCCATGTAAAATACTGGTATTCAGCTGCATCCGGTTAGACTGGAAGCCGACCCCAACATAGTTGTGAAAAATCAAGGCAGATGATGAATAAATATTACAATGTTATATTTCAATACAGTCAGCGTCACAGATAATATTTGAAAATGTTTAAATTCTCATAAGGCATGTGTTGTAAGTAGTTTGCATATGATTGGGTGGATTGTAAGCATGCGTTCATGGTCTTTTTATGGAAAAGGAATGGATTTACTATCAAAGCAATTGACATTGGGCACGGCACCCTCAAAAAACTGCTTTATTATAAGCATTCTATGACAGATTTTGTAAAATGGTCACTACAAGGGGAAAAAAATGGTGTTGTATTAAAAATTTTGTCATTATAATTATAGAAAGTTATAGCGAAATCTATCGACTTTCGGGCTTCAGTTACAAGTCATAGTATATTTATTATTTCCATGACTAAAAAACTGTTGAAATCTTTTTTAGGGTTCCGTACCCAAAGGGTAAAAACGGGACCCTATTACTAAGACTCCACTGTCTGTCTGTCACCAGGCTGTATCTCAGGAACCGTGATAGCTAGGCAGTTGAAATTTTCACAGAATGTGTATTTCTGTTGCCGCTATGACAACAAATAAAAACAGAAAAAATAAATATTTAAGGGGGGCTCCCATACAACAAACGTGATTTTCTTTCCGTTATTTTATATATAGTGTTAAATATTGTATGGTGGTACGGAACCCTTCGTGTGCGAGTCCAACTCGCACTTGGTCGGTTTATTTTTCTTTGGTAGTTAATCATTCCTTTTACCGTATACATAAATAAGCATGCTTGTTCATAGCTTGGTTCAAAACTAATGTGTGGTGGTGGATTATGGAGGAGGTACTTAATATTCAGATAAAATGGTTCTATTGAGTTCTGCAATGTGTTCCTTACGTTAAAATATTATTTAGAAACTAAAAAACCGGGGAGAAAATCATTCGAGTCGTTTGTAAAATGATTTGATAACTAATGCCCGTTTTCTCTAACACAACGTGTAAAACAGGCATGTTACGGAGTCTCGGTTCCGATTCCGAAAAGTCGGAACTGTCGATTAATTTTACACCTCCGAATCCGGTACCGATAATTTTAAATCGGAGTTATACCGAAAAGTTCGAAACGCAGCGATACACGTGACTAGAGCGCCTGCAAACAAGTGTTAACTTGTCGCCAGGGTAATGTTTGTTTATTTTATACACGCTCGCGCTCGATGTCTCAGTTTATTGTTTTGTTTGTGGATGTTAGAAGAAAGATGTTAACTTTCGCCCCGGTTCCGGTTCCGATTCCGATCAATCAAATTTAAAACCTCCGGTTCCGTTAAAACGAGTTCCGTAACATTTCTGCCTAAATCAAAGCGGGCTGTTGAATTTTTTTTACTTGGATCAGCGCTGAAAGTTGATAAATCCAACATAGATTCTTTATTTAGGCATTCATTCAGGTGTCGCCTAGTGTTGGGGAAAACGGGGTTTACTGACAAAGATCGGAGTTACGTAAGTCTTGTTGTAGCATTTAAAATAGCAACGCATTTCAGGACTCAAAAGACTTATATAAAAAAAAAAAACTACACGTTGTATTCGTCCAGTGTCGTCCTAGGTCATAAAAACTCGAATAAAGAAACTAAATAACACCCTAATTCTAAACAGACCATCATAAAATCCTTCGAGAAGCAACTGGATGATCACGAGAAAAAGTTCGGAATACCGATCCCTGACCGAGGAGTGTACCTAAACGCGCCTTGGCCCAAAAACGTTCTGCAGCACGTCCTCAGCGCTTACCACCAACGCACGTCCTTCATTGGGTCCTTATCAAGGTCGAGGACTAGTCTAAACTTCATATCTGCTGCGAACACTCCTAGTATGGACAGACGGAAAAGCATAAGCCCAAGTAGAACTACGAAATCTGCTGCTGCCAGTGCCAATAACACCACAAAACGGGGCAAACTGACTAAAGGACAGCGCTACGCTTCAACCTCCAACTTGAAGTTGGTCTCTGATAAAATCTCCGGATTCTCAGTCTTCAACAACAGCGATGACTGGCGGAGAGAACCCATAATGGCGTACGGAGACAAACCACAGATAAAAGAAGAAATTGAACGTCCGAAAGACAAGAAATTAAACAGACAATCTATGTCGGAACATTTGCTAAAAACTGAAACCACTCAAACGATGAAACGCAGCATCTCGCAGCAGAGTTTGAAGCAAGATCGTGCTTTAGAAGCTGTCATGATTGATCTGCCGTCGCTGGAGACGTCGTATAACACAATGAAGAGTGACCGTAGTGATAGCACGTATACCATAGACTCAAATGACGATCTAGAAACTCATTTTAGTCGATGGGGACCCGTTAGAGGATCGAATAGCTATTCAAATACGGAAGTTCCCGTGAGTCAGTTATCGACTCTGAACGTAAGGAAATCGATTTTGAGTGATAAGACGGAAGGGCCTCCGGATTCCAATGTTTAATCGGTTTTTTGGATGTGGGAGCGAGAGTCCTAACCTCTCTCTGTCTAACTAGGTTGGTTTTCAGTATAAACTAGATAAGATTAGTACTCTGTTTCTCACTAGATGGCCTACGTTGCAACAAAAATATCTGGGTTAGCCATGGAAACTCCACAGGCATGACAGGAACTGATTTCCAACCTCATAATCCAGAGAAACAGTCAGTGCATTCAAGTAACTCTTTAAAATTTAACAACAAAGAATTAAATAACGCATCATAATCAACTTTTAAAATATTTATAGCTCATGAATAGATTTTGCCCTGCGAATATTTGATCAAATACACCAAGTTCACTTGGGGAATTTGCCCCAATATTGGCGTCGCTAGCATAAAACCAGGTGACATGTGCTATACAAATATTTTTCGTATAGCGGTGCTAAAATTAGCCATACAGCATGGCCCATGCTGGCTACTCAACGCACTGCAGAGCTACATAATTATCATTATAGAACAAGCTGTGTGCAGATTTCCTATCGACGGCAAAAATGACGATCTTTCCTTCCCCCCTTTAGGGGATGAAGTTTCAAAAATCCTCTTTTGCTCACTTTCGTTGTACAAAGAACATTTGTGCAAAATTTCATGTTTCTAGACGCGACGGTTTAGGTTGTGCGTTGTCTGTCAGTGGATTTAAGAATTTTATTAAGTAGGAAGACTGCTTTTTAATTCATTCAAAAAGACTGTAACCAGTATTTTGCAGTTTTTAGCCTTTGGGCTTATTTCTTGTATTCGCAGAGTTGAATACTCTGCCTATTGTAGTCCACTACTGGACATAGGCCTCTCGCAGTCTGCGCCACAACACCCTGTACTCCGCCTTCATCCATAATTCGATGTAATCATTATTCA
This sequence comes from Gortyna flavago, assembly GCA_963669345.1. Classification (NCBI taxonomy): domain Eukaryota; kingdom Metazoa; phylum Arthropoda; class Insecta; order Lepidoptera; family Noctuidae; genus Gortyna; species Gortyna flavago. Next base: position 1,338,717 of record OY770155.1, on the reverse strand, counting down.
ACATTAAAAATCTGAAAATATGACAGACATAAGTTTGACGTGTTTAAAAAATGTTGACCACTCACTCCCGCAACCAAAATTGTATAAAAAGCATGTTTTTAAACATAATTTGGCATGTATTTCAAATTGTATAGTATTATTATGAGTTTTAAAGTGTTTTTGCGTTGTATGTAAATAAATGTTAATTTTATACTTTCCTTTGTATGAAAAATGTGACATAATTCAGAGCAGTATTTTTTTATTAAGAATGAACATGTTTCTTTTCTGTGATATATAGAATGAAGTCAATTTTTAAAGGGGAATACAGGGGTGACTAATATATTGTAATTTTACTGAATAAATTGTTTCAATGAGATAAGTTTAAGGCATGACATTGCCCTACAAATCGTGATTTAAAAAAACGGAGGAGGTACTTTTTATTTTATTCACTTACATGTAAAAACACTTTGACACCATTTATTTATATTTAAGGTTATGTTAACGCTTAAATCTACTAACATGTTTTTTTCTAAAAATAATTATTTTCTCTTCTCTAACTAACACTTTGTACAATTGTGTAAAATCCTAAGACATACTCTTTTTTACCTTGGATTTGATGTTAAAAGAAAGATGGCGACTACGGTGAAAATATAGACAAGGTTACTACTTGCTTTTACAATATATTTTTTGGTAATAATTACTAAGAGATTAGATCTACAAGCACATTTTTATCGCGCACTCGATTTTCAATTGACTGCTTAGCGCCGAGAGTTGAAAATCCAAGAGTATTTTTTTGATGCGCTAGGTCGCTGGATTTTCAATGTTCGGCTCAACGTCTAGAGTTGAAAATCCATTGCGGGATAAAAATCTGCGCGAGTAAAAACCGCTCGTGAGTACGAAGGTCCTGCGTTATCTTCCAATTTACATAAATTAAAGTCATATTCGCTTCTAAAATACTGCCAATACGGGGGGAAAAGTCCTAATAATATAAATCACAAAAAGTTCCTTATAATAATCATTTATTGTCACAAACTTGCCGTTAGACGTCGGGTGGAGGCACCTGTTGCTAGATCTTCGATTTTTTTTTCTTAAAAATTTTACTTAAAATGTTGAAAGTTTACTCTTTTCTTGTAAAAGGTTAAGTTTCAACTGGTAAAAGTATGTACCAAACTTGCCATGAAATAATATCCATTCAAATTAAAGTTAGAAGACTTCAGAAAGGAACGAACAAGTGTTCCAGTGTTTATACGTTTTTTTTTTATTAAATAATGACACGACGCTAACAGTTGAGATAGATTAGGATTTAATATAAAATTTGTGGCGATATACATTAGAAACAATTCTTGTATTAGCCCAGGTACGCTCGGACGATTTTCTTTCGCGCACTCGATTTTCAACGCTCTGTTTACCGGCGAGAGTTGAAAATCTAACTGAGCGTTTTCTTGACGCATTCTGTTGGATTTTCAATGCTCGGCTCAATAATGATAGTTGAAAATCTAGTACGCAATAAAAGAATGTCGTGTATAAACGCGAACTTGGGCTCAGTCTGAAAATTATCGGGCAGTCAGTCCTTCCATTTTAGATGCATTTTTTGCTATAGTTGTCATTTTAAATAATTAATATACTTATATAACAAATTCGCAAAGTTTGTCTAAAGTGTGTTCCTGCCTTCTGTAATTTTTCGCCAATTCTCTCGTACTTTAAAAACTAAAAAAAGAAAAAATAGGATGTCAGTCAAAAATTTTTTACCTAAAAAAAAACCTAGAATGGTTATAAAGTGTTCAATATTTTCGCTTTTGCGTGTCGCGGGGGGTTGATAGCTCTGTAGTCGGCTAAAAATATAGTAAATTTATACTATTTGGACACAAAAATACGACAATAAATGAAAACACAGGCAGTACTAAGTACTAAAGAGTATTTTTAGATAAATCCCAAAACGGTGAAGGAAAACATCGTGAGGAAACCGGCATGTCCTAGAACCAAATTATCGAAGACATGTGACATCTACCAACCCGCACTGGGCCCGCATGGTAGATTACAGCCCACTCCCTCTCACAGAGAGGAGGCCTGTGTCCCAGCAGTGGAAACGTTATAGGCTGAATATGCTAGATGCTAAATCCCAACATCGTTATTAAACAAGTGATTTTTTCAAAGGAACTAAGTAAATAATAGTTACATATGGATATATTATATATATATATATATTATATATATATATATATATTATTTATATATATATATATATATTATTTATATATATATTTTTATTTATATATATATTTATATATATATATATTTATTTATATATATATATATATATTTATATATATATTTGCTAGAATTTTTGTATGCGGGCTGGGAACGCCATTATTTAATTTATTGTCATATTCTTGTCTCAGCCTTGTATAAAATTCTTTAGCCTAGTAATGTAGCAATAAATAATTAGTATTCAAGCTGAAAAAAAATAATACCACTTCCAAAAATGTCGATTGCTTAGCGAAACGGTTAATTAACATTTCTGGCGTTCGGCATAACTTAAGTCGCAATGTTGGCGAAATTACGGCAATTCTTAGCGAGTAGATTCGATGTGCCTCAATCCAGTCTTAGGTTAGTTATAATAATATATTTAAAAAGTTGAATTTTGATATTTTTAATTGTTACATTTTTGCAGGGGTGTATTTTTTGAAACTGAATTATGTCGATGAGCTAATAGGAGTACTTTCTAAAAATATATTTACCTATAATTGTACTATATAAACACCAAATTAATTAAAATAAAGAAGAAAGTTAACGACGAAAACGTCAATTAAAAAGGTAAAAGGAAGACTTCGACCGATTCGAAAAAGATAAATAAACTGCAGTTTAACTATAAATTTAAATACTATTGAAAAAAAATTTTATAAACTGCAGTTACATAACCGAGTAGATCAACTCGAAAGTCCTTAAAAACAGGCCTGTTTTGTTTTTCAAATCTAGCATACACTTATCGTACTTTTAAAGTTTAAAAAATACATCACAATTATTATCATGCTGCCCCCTGCGGGATTAGCAAATATAATTAAAAAATAATTATACGAAGTGCGTCGCCACTAACGAAGTTTATAATTGTAGTTTTTGTTAATTTTTAATGATGAAGTACGCGTCGCTGAAACGGTTTACGCGGACCTATCGTGTTATTTATTTACGCGCGTAAATTTAACGATAGGTGAAGCAAAGACGAATAATGCGTTTAAAGGTTAATATTTGTATTGAGTACCTATCTATTCTTTAGCTTTACACACTCATTCAAATTAAGATTGCCGAAGCGCATACCTCTTTTGGTTTACCTGTAGTGGACCAGAAAAGATTTGCGCTTCGGCAATCTTCGTTTTTCCGAATTAGCACGAACGTCGCATTACTAGGTAAGTTTTGTACTGCCGCGCTTTGTAGTACTGCAGTCAAGTCGCGTTTGTGACACTTGACAATTTGCAGTGTTATAGCGATTTCATACATCTGTCAAAGAATTACAGTTGTTATTTGAATATACGGACAGTTTCAGTTGGTAGTAAATTTCCCTGGCATTACAAACGTCAACCTTTTCATGCATGTAAACGATACTTAAACATTCCCAAATAAATATTATGTTACGTTGTAGTCGAAGAGCTATGAGTTAAGATTCATGAAGAGAATCGAGCTGCAAACTTTAACTCGATTTTATAAATAATTTTCTAACAATTATTTCGTTGTACAAAATACTTCATTTTATAATGTTTATTGTAAATTAATTTTAAATAAATTTTGTTCTTTTGAAGATATTTTATTATTATTAGATTCTATTGTTATTATAAAACTGTGTTAATTAATTGACTGTTTCATCACTTAAGAAAATAGGAGGGTTACTGAAAAACTATATTATTATGGTGTACTTTGAGGATATTGTTAATAGCACGATAGATCGGGGTTTTAGAAAGAAAGAAAGAAAAGAAATACAATATTCCTCTCTTATTCATAATTGAACAAAAAACGTCTGATGAACCAGCCTTACCAAGTGTTATCGTGTTACCCAGTAACTGGGTTGTGGAGATCAGATAGGCAGTCGCTCCATGTAAAATACTGGTATTTGACTGCATCTGGTTAGACTGGAAGCCGACCCCAACATAATTTGGAAAATGCTATGCAGATTTTTTTTGAGTGTGAGTCAAAATAATGTATAAAAAATTTAGGACAATAAATAGATAGAAACCACCGCATGTAGAGGGAAAACTAGTATTCTACAAACAAAATTGAAAAGTGATGGAGCAGTCACAAAAATAAAGTTAATAACTCTGCCTTAAAACCAAATCTTTAACAAAGTAATATCATGTGTTACCCAGAACATCAGTCTCTGAAAGACTGACCGGGAAGTCTGTTGTCCAATCTTGTGTTTGGTTGACAATCACGGAACACGGAGACGCTTCGTCGGCCGTTGCTGGAGGAATCAGTATTGTTAACAATTTCCATACAAACTAAACGTGTCAATGTTTACTCGCACTGTGACACTAATAACGTATAGAACTGACGGCTTTAAATTTCTTCCGTGACAGCAGTTACGCGCTTTTGCTTTGCAAAGGGCTTTCGCATTATCAGCCTATACCGTTCCCGCTGCTGGGACACAGGCCTCCTCTCTGTGACAGGGAATGGGCCGTAATCCAACACGCGGGACAGTGCGGGTTGCTGGAAGCCGACTTTCGCACGTTAAAATATCGCGGCAGGATTTTTTCGCGCACTGGATTTTCAATGCACTGCGTAGCGCCGAGAGTTGAAAATCCAACAGTGTCGTTTTTGCGATGCGATGCGCTATGTTAGATTCTCAATGCTCGGCTCAAGACCGAGAGTTGAAAATCCAATGCGAGATATCACGAATTTTATTAACACATCTCTGACGCTCGCGGCTATTCCGTGTTCTGTGAAAACAACCAATCAAGTTGACAGGATTCGACAGCAGAATTATTTAAATAGACCTGTAGAATTCTGAGGTGTTATTTTCTATCGCTTTGCGGAAATGATAATTTGCTGTCTCGGTTCCGAAGGGACCAAAGGTACATGACCAATCATATTAGCTGGGAGTTTACCCTCAGTGTCAATGCAAGTCATACGCTGTAATTTTCAAAATGGCTGCTTGTGACAGCTGACTAATGACCCATCTTTAAATGTCAAAATCTGGTTTGTTAGAGGAGGTTGGTTTGGAAAAACACAGGAATAGATACTGCTTGATTACTATTGCAGTTATGATAAACATGCTGACGACACCCGCATCTTGCCTCGAGCTCGCCAAATTGTAGCTTGAATGACTTTTACTTTTACTGCGGTAAAAAAAATTAAAATATCGGAAAAGCATACTTAAGCTTAGTGTTCTTTTTTGCATGTTCAAATGAGAAACACTATTTTACGGGCGCTCTTTTTAACGCGACGTTTCTTGCCGCGCACTGGATTTTCAACGCTCGGTTCGACGCGGAGATTTGAAAATCCAGAGCAAGATCAAAAATTTGCTTAAAAAAGAAACGCCCATGCTAATGTCGGCTAAAATATAATTAAGTAATTTTAACTTGTGCATGTGTGAATTAATTTTGACTATTATGTGACTGCTTAAACGTATATTTTATATTAGAAAAAATTTTTTTACTTAATTATGATTTGTAAAATAATTATGCTCATCAACGAAATAGGGTTACTTATATAAAAGTTTTTTAAACAAATTATCATTTCTATAAAGCTAATTAATCCCTTATATGTACAAGCTAGCGTAGAAGGTCAATTTGACGCGAATTCTGTACGCGTAATTATAAAATGTCATTTAATTGTTTAAATAAAACATATAAATTACGCAAATTATAATGTAAATAAAGATGTTATGTTTCATAGTTTTTGATGTTTTTTTTTTTTCAACAAACGGTGCAGGGGAATTTTGTACCTTTTTGTTAGATTAATTATAACATTATTCAAGATATATTGGTTTTTGAAATTATAATCTTCTGATTTTTTTTAAAATTATAAATAGAAATATTTTTCAATGTAAACTCGTTAAAGGGCTTTGGGTAAAAACTGTCAAATTGCAGTAATAATAAAGCTACAACGCTAATTAATATCAAAGCTTGCTTCAAATAATTACAGCAGGTATAATGGTGATATACAAGTGTTCAGAAGCTTGGGTAAACATTGGTTGACATTAGGTAATGCTTGTTAACTAGGGTAATTCTGGCTAACTAGGGTAAAACGAGCTTTAAGTTAGGTTTACCTTAAATTAGATTTAACTCAATATTTGCTTAGGGTAAAGTTGCCAAACCTTTACTCCCAAATAAACCTACATTTTACACTTTCAATATTGTGTTTACCCTTTGATACCTATGTTTACCCAAGCTTCCAAAATTACCATAAACACAAGATGAGTTCACAACCCAACTACAGCCGGACTATTCTGAAAAAATGTCACAGTGAAAACTTAGGTGAAGTGACCTTGAAGTGAGCTGTCACTTCCCCTGATACCTACTACTGATTGACAATATTGACAGCTCACTTCACCTAAGTCTTCGTGAGATTTTTACAAAATAGACCGGTAGATGTACATACAGCCTGTTTAACACACGACATATATCAGTCGCGCGATTAAATGTCGCAACGCATGAGCATGTGCTTCGATCTTTGTGTATTGTTGCTGATTATTTGCTGAAACCTTTTTTTGTAAGTCATGAGAGGTCCAGTGAAGTAGGTATCCCCTAAAACCTCCAGCCGATCTAGTCTGTAAAAACTTAGTGAAGTGAACTTGTAGTGAGCTGTCATTCAAACCCTGATTGACACTGTTGGCAGCTCACTTCACTGAAGTAGTTACAGAATAGGTCTGTTGGTGGAATGACAGCTCACTTCACTGAAATTTTCTCGGTGAGATTTTAACAGAACAGATGGGCTTAACTCGTAAAGATTTTATCGAATAAAAAGAACATTGTTTGATTAACGTGTCGTGGGTGATTTGGCAATAAAAAAAACCCCAAAAAATATTACGTTTTAATTATGACATTTAAATTTAGCTTTTTTATCGAATTAGAATACCTCGGTATACTCTCTGGTTCCATCACTAGCCGATTGCCCAGCGTATGTAATGTCGGCTTCTAGCTAAACGAGATACCAGTTTTCATTAGTCTCTCTCTTGACAAAGAAAAAAGGTTTTAGCAAACCCAGCATACAAAACACAGGATATTTTAACGGCGGGTGAGGTTCTGCTAACACGGACTGGACGACTCCGGATGCATGGTATGTGGTTTATTTTATAGCACTTTTACTATAACGATTGCTGCAGGAAACACGGCACGCTTGGCATATTTCTAATCTTGGTATTAAGGGTCCTAGTATATATCCTTGGGGAACTCCTTAAATATTGCTCGAAAACAGAAGGCTAATTCTCGTAATTAAAAACGTTTAAAATCTAGTCGCAATCTCATCTCAGCGACAAATAACGTCAAAAACTTGTCAAAAATGTAGTGAAATTAGAGGTATTTTTGACAGATTGAGACTGAGATCAGACTGAACGTTCTTAAAATTACGAGAATTGCCCCTCTGATTTAGCTTGACTTTGAAACATTGGTTTCTCTTTTGGGATTGAGCTATTTCCAGTTTCCGAAATTACAGTCACATATTTGAATGTTATAAAACCGGCAATTCGCGTATTTTTAAGATTGCTGGTTAGTCTAAAAAAAACCTCTATTTTACCTACATTTTTGACAAGTTTTGGTCAGCAGTCGGGTTAGAGTTTTTGAATGCAAATGATAAAAATAATTAGTGGTTTTGTTGAAGTTGGCGATTGAATATTTTGCATTTAGGGTCAAACTGTCTTAGCAGCGTGTCGTGTCTTCTGTAGCAAACGTAATAACTCTTTCTTTACTTACTTTCTTTAGCTTATTCTGTGCCACTGCTGGGCAAAGGGAAAAGTTTATTTGTCAACCTAAAAATAAATTTAGTTGGCATACCGTAAGGAAGGAGTTCAAATTGCACTGAATTTCGCACGATTATTTTCTTTGCATTTTTTTCTCGAATGATTTTCTCTTATATTTGGCATGGAATTGTGTCCTGGCCATGTTTAAAAGTGCAATTGCAATAATGATCATATTATATTGTTCAAAACTTCATGTACAGACACCAGCACATCAAGCTACCCGAAACTGACAAATTTTCCCAAACAACTTTGAACCTTATGCTTTAGCGATAAAGTTGAAAATCTTTTAAAGAAATTTGACAGATTGTGGTAGCTTGCGTATGTACTCACTCTAATTGATAATTGTTTACTGGACCTACATAGCTATTCACAAACACTCGATACGCTTCCGTACCGTATCGAACATCAATCAATGTTATCGTAGGAGTCCTAAACGCTGTTCACAAGTCCAAAATCCGAAAATTTTGTCAGTTTAAACAAATATACGTCCGCTATTCTTCCGCCAGCTATTTGCTGCCGAGGGCAAGGCAAATCAAGTTATCGAAATGTGTCATTTCGATACGATAGCCTGTCGGATGGTTGTGAATAGGTATGCAGTAATTTTTAGACGTATTAAGAACCGCACTTCCTTGGTTCTCAATATCATCTGATTTAGATAATAACCTACTCGATTTTCAATTCCGTTTGACCAGTCAGGTATACAACCATACTTTAGATTAATAAAAATGAAACAGCAGGTCGATTCTGTTAGAATCTCACAGTGAGAAGTTAGGTGAAGTGAGCTGTCATTCCATCTGATGCTAGGCATTGACATTAACGTCAGCTCACTTTAAGCTCACTTCACCTGAGTTATCACGGTGAGATTTTTACAGAATGGCACTACAGTACCTCGACTCTCAGCTGATCTTACTCTCATCATCCACAGGCCCTCGAAGAAGAATTCACAGTCCAATTAGAAGAGCAAGAAAAACAAGCGGCAAGTACTCGACTACCCCCGCCACCTTCAACGATGCCACAGCACAGTTCGACCCTCCATTCCTCCCGAACTAGCTTAGCTTCGAGTCACTACGAGTAGACCTTGCACACACGCATAGTATCAACATACCAAAAAGGCGACGTACGCGTAAAAAGGACAAAAGATTTCCGTATAAGGAGCTGTGTGTGTGTGAAAAAGGCAAACTCTCCCAAATAGTTCGCGGCTCTGAAGATAGGTGGCGCTGTGTTCAATTGTGTTTAGTTTACGTTTGTTGGTAAGAGATGGCGTTGTTTTCAATTGTCGTGTGAAGACTGAAGTACGTAATAATGCAATGTTTTAACTTATGGAGTTATGTGTGAAAATACGGAGGTTTTTATGATTCTGGGAATCGTAAAGAGAAATAATAAATATGATAATTCTACTGAAATTGACAGCCTTTCGCAGTCCACTGCTGGACAGGCCTATCTCAGCTTGCTTTGAACTTACCGATTCTGTCGGTCTCTGTTAAGCAAAGAGGAATAACTGCTTATTCAAAATTGAAAGACATCACCTTAAACTATCCCCAGTAATTATGATCTACTTAACTAGAAATATTCAAGAGGGCCTTGATAATCAAATATTATACCCAATAAATTGCACGAAAATTATAACCGGCTTGAAATTGCACAAATTAATTTCGACCTACTCTGCACCTAAAACTTAAAAATGCGATGTTCGCGGGCTTAAAGTCAGAAAAAAAACATGTATATAAAATAAAAAATTTGGATGACTTTTTTAGAATAATGTTAGATAGAACATTTTAAATTTTAACGGCGATTTGGCCTAAAACCTAAATAATCAATGCAATGTTAATACAAAGTGTGTGTCATGTTGATTTGCAATTATCAATGAAACGAATCTGTAAATAGAATATCGGAATCACTTTTACACTATAAAACAAAACAAAAAATCTAGATGAGTCGTCATTTTCTGTCTGACTTCTTAGAAGAAATGGTGAAACAAACTCAGGGGTCAGTCACTTTTAAAGTCCACAGACAGACGAAAAAATATCGCAGCGAGATTTTGTCGCGCACTGGATTTTCAACTCTCTCGTGTTTCGCCGAGCATTGAGAATCCAATTGAGTGCATCCCAGCACTTTAAAATAAACTCACTGTTGGATTTTCAACTCTCGGCGGTAAGCAGTTCGTTGGAAATCCAGTACGCTGAAAAAAATCGCCGCGGGCAAAACGCGCCCTTGGTACCTGGGTGTAGTCTTGGTCAGATCATGTGTTTAATAGGCAATACATAGTACTTAAACATATCTGAAGGCCGATTCCCGTAATTAAAAACGTTCAAAATCTATTCGCAGTCTCAACTCTGCGACAAACAAATGTCAAAATCTTATCAAAATGTAGAGAAATTAGAGGTATTTTTGACGGATTGAGACTGAGATCAGACTGTGAACGTTCTTAAAATTACGAGAATTGCCCCCTCTGATGTAAAGTTGCTTCACTGCAACTTTGGCTACCCCTTTGGAGAACACCGGTGAAGTTAAATTTACAGTAACTCAGAAGTAGAAAGTATTAAAACAAAATTTTAAGCGTTGTGTCGATAATTCGTGATTGTGGCTTGTATACGCTAGGATTATTTTGGAAACTATTATGTAAGGGGTGCTACATTCTTGTTCGGTTCGGCATGATTCGGCACAACCGAACGTTTAAAGCGGATATACCTCGGATATGCTCGAATTGCGCCGAGCCGACTTATACGTGATTCAACAAGTTAGATGCCGATCGGCATGAGCCTAAGTTGCTTCGGGTTGGCTTTGTTGTTCATCAAATACTGCCGAACCGAATGTGCCGTACCGAATAAGTGTAGCACCCCTCAAATTTTAACTCGTTAATATACTTAGCTTGATGTCTTTGGAACACCGGTCTCTTCAAATGGAGAAGCAGCCTGGAGTCTTTCGCTGTGATGCTTGGTCAATGGCAAAAGGATTGTCCCCTAGTACATGAGACTCATAACATATGGGGTATATCTCTGACTACCTCTTCTATACTCAAGCTAAGTATATTTCTACTGTAATGGTTTTTGTACAATGGTTTACATAGTCAATGAAATTAAAATCTGGGTCTAATAGCACTCAAGGACAAATTATACAAAAGTGAGATGCAAATTCATCAGTCACCATTTTGATTTACTAGTCTCATATCAAAATGGGGCTGTGGTGCCCCTGTGGTAACGGCCTCGACTTTCGTGTCATAGGTCCTAGGTTCGAACCCAGACAGACTTTACATTGTGTTATTTATTTCATCACTACTGCTTTCAAAACGGTGAAGGAAAACATACGAGAAAACCGGCATGTCCTAGAATAAAAAGAGGATTGAAGATTTTTATATGGTGTCTAGGATACTAGTAACGGCCATTTTTTTTCAAAATGGCGGCCATTTAAGATTATGCGAGGCCGCCATTTTGAAAAAGAAATTAAAATGGCGGATAGTAGGTATTCCACGGACCTTCAAAGCTCTTTCAAGACTGACATCTACCAACCCGCACTGGGCCTGCGTGGTGGATTTTACGGCCCACTCCCTCTTACTGAGAGGAGGCCTGTGTCCCAGCAGTGGGGATATAGGTTGATTATGTATACTTATGTAAGTACTTTGTCACCATTGTATAAAATTTAAAAATAAAATTTTCGGTTGTAAATAAAAATGGAATTGAATAAAGTAAAAGTAAGGTGCTTTCGCAAAGATTGATAAGCAATTTGTAATTGTAATTATTTGGAAACATAACTTAAAATGTTCAGGACGATTCTATTATATTGATCGGGGTTGAAATTGACTTTACGAGTAATTTTTTGGAGACGACAAATTTTATACTGTGGCAATCTATTGATGTCATTCTGCCGCCCTAAGCAAAAGGGGTCCTATCTTCCTAATAGTTTTTATTAAAACAAAGTGTACCTGAGCGATTCACAACCATCCGACAGGCTATCGTATCGAAAATGACACATTTCGATAACCTAGTGAAGGCCGATTCTCGTAATTTAAAACGTTCAAAATTTTGTCGCAGTCTCATCTCGGCGACAAACAAACTTCAAAAACTTGTCAAAATGTAGGGAAATTAAAGGTATTTTTGACAGATTGAGACCAGACTGATCGTTCTCAAAATTACGAGACTTGCCCCTCTGATTTCCTTGCACCCGACAGCAAACAGCTGTCGGAAGAATAGCGGTATAGAGATAAACTACGATAACATGGCGTGCCCCTCCAAAATTTAAAAAGTTTGAAAGTATTTGTGAATACAATGCACAACCAAGATTCACAACGCATGTGTGCCTAATGAGACGGCCGCCAAACAAGAACTTACAACTACATACAAACTCCTTCGTAAGGATGTCACTACACACATTGAAACAGTAATTTGGAGGGGCGCGCCATGTTATCGTAGTTTATCTCTACTCAATTTGATTTAAACTGACAACATTTTCAGGTTTTGGGCTTTTGAACAGAGGACTCCTACGATAACATTGATTGATTTTCGATACCGTACGAAAGCGTATCGAATGGTTGTGAATGCTGAAGGGTTCAAAATTGGGAGTATGTTCAAAACGTAAAATAACGCGTAAAGTTAAATTCAACATAATTATATAAAATTATAAATTTTCCCTACTTAGGTGCTGTTGTGATTTTTAAACATTTAGGGCCTAAACGCGACAATGTAGTCGCAAACGAAAAGAGGCAATTTTGCCCGTATTAGAAGGTTCGATTAGTCTTTTGTTCAAAAAGATCTAAGTCAAAATTGCCTACAAAATTATAAAAAGAAAATACTTAAATGTAACACCAATTTTAGGTTTAGATTTTAGCATTGCTAGGCGTGTGGAAACTAGTTAAATATTCGGCCTAAAATGTTCCTAGTAACGGACATTATTTTAGTCTTTTTTTTATATATTGTAAAATTCTTAGGTTTTTTAAATGTATTTTTTTTGTGTTTAAAGACTTTGTACTGAGAAATATCATGATATGCAAGTAGATACAGTGCAGATTGATACCTATACTGGTTTCATTGGAAAAAGACGGTAGAAAAATTGTTTTGAAAATGTGGGTAGATTGATGAAAAAAGGATACGCTGTTTTGCGTTTAAACCTATTTCAATACATGTGCACTATTTATTAAAAATACCACAGAAAAAACACGAGAGGAATCAAAAGTGATCGCCAAAAAACATAACCCTGTCTTTGGTGCCGCACAGTCGGGTAAATAAGGAGTTAATTAATACCTAATATTATAAAGTGCTAAAGCCATCATGATTTCAGTGTGAAAGAGAGATGGCGCTGTGCAGGATGTATAGCATTGCCCCTTTTCCTGGACTCCTCTTTTTAATGGCGTAATTAAGCGCTGATGTTCTCAGCGATCTTACTCCGTCAGCTAAATGCTTGCAATGTATTCCATATGCATAAGAAATATAGGTATTACTGTGGTTCACCATTTTGATACCTAATTTTTAATCATGTTGTGGGTTTACACACGAATTGATACTCGATTAAAATAATTTTGCAAATTCTGTTTAACTGCAACGTTTTTTTTTTTATGAGAAATTGTGTTTTTGAATGTAAATCTCTTCAAGGACTTTCCAGTTCTAACATTAATAAATTTAAGAAAAAACAGTTTACAAAAGGAAAGTACAGAGGCCAGCACATCAATCTACCCCAATCTGTAAAATTTTCCCAATTGAATATGAACCTTATTCCTTTGTGGTAAAGTTGAAAATCTATCAAATAAAGACAGATTGGGGTAGCTTCATGTGCTGGCCTCTGTACTTACTGCTCTCTAAGCTTTATTAAAAGGACGGTATTCAATCAAATGAAGCTAACACGGCGAAGAGTCAGCGAAAAATATTATCTTATCATAGACAAAATTACTAAAAATAAAATACACTGGTGACCGGAACGCGCGAAACGAACCTGTCCAAAAATGGCAGATGTCCAATCGGCGTTTTCGTTATTTGTCTATTTTCGGCGGATGAACAGTTGAGTGCGTATTAATATTATCGTTTTCCACCTTTCGCCAAATACTAAACAGATTTGCAAAATCATTTCAAAAAGCTACAAAAGCCCAAACCAATTGCACAACACGGTATCAGTCTCAAACTGAATAGTTTTGAAGGGTATTGCTAATTCATTGCTTCATATTTGAAGAAATCGTCTGCTCGACAGCGTTGATAACGCAATGTAGGTATGTTGTTGAGCTGTCAAATTCAAAGGCGTTGCAATTGTTAGTGTGATACGCAATTACTCCGCCGCCGGTTTATTACGATGTAAATATTGTACAGCACATTATTAAGGTCCGTACTTTCAGAAATATTCTTAGTCAGCTTAGTTTTTGACTGACAATGTATAAATAATTAATTTGGGGAAGATAATATTTTTTTATGTACAGCATAAGCAATGTGCCTGCTTAATTTATGAAGACTCTCCGTAACTCTTTTTGGCATGGGTTCTCCTAAAAAAATTTGTTAAAAAAAGATTTCTCATTTTGTTATCGTTCTCCAGTTTAACCAATAATCGATTACTAAAAATCGATTTACACAGTTATGTTAGCTAGTCTTCTTTTGTGCTCATTGCAGTAAACAAAAGCAGTTGTAAAAGTAAAAAAAAAAAACTTTAATAAGTCTATAGCATGAACGGTTAAATAAAAAAAAAATTGCAAATGTTTTTCTAAATAACCAAGAAAATTCAGGGTCTATATAATTTTTATCTGGCCAATGCCTCTACCAGATTTTTCATAAAAATTAATTACTTAGTTTGTCAACTTTGCTTCCTAAAAATAATCAGTATTTTTGAAGTAAAACTTCTTTGGCGGCAACTCTATACTCGTATTTTTTTTTTTTACTTTGTCTGCTGTGACACAATGACCAAGAGAAGACGGGAACCCACATTCTATCCTTCAAGTTCTGTCTGCCATAACATTTAATTTTCCGTATTTCCGTAAAAACCAAAGAGATCTTTTCAATCTGTTTTAAAAGCGTGTTCAAATTTTGCGGGTAGCTGATTTTTTTATTTAAACTTTAAAGTAGGTCTTTTGATTGTTAATTGTTGTTTTTCTAGGGTAGTATATCTCTATCAAGATTATGTAGCTTAGGACCTCCGCAACAACGTAAGTATTTTTTTTTTGTAAACTGTACTTTTCAACATACTTCAAAAAAAGAAAATTTCTTGTTTTTGACAGGTATTTTTAAAACTCACAAAGTACAGACAGCAGCCGCATGACTTTTGACCACGCTTTTAAACGCGCTAGTCTTTCGGGCTGATCATAATTAAAAGATGTAGTTTTTATTTTGTATCTTTTAAGTCGGAACAACGATTAGGACGTGTTTTCTTAAATTATTATTATTAATTTTAGTAAGACCTGCGTTATTTTCGATAGTAGTAAGTAAGTGTAAAGATTTCATTTTTAGACTTTAAAGCGAAGTTAACTGTGTATTTGTGTACATTGCTTGTTTTCGAGGATTAATGTAGTTTTTATATAAAAAATGCAATGTGAGGTTGGACAAGACATGAATCAAATTGTGTATTAGTAGTTAATAAAGGATGAAAGGATTTTCTGTATTTGAAATGAATTACTTTTTTGCTGACCGTATTTTTTTTAAAGAAATAAGTTTTTTTTTAATAATTGATTTGATGGCTCGTTTTTCTTTCTGTTCGATTCTTATCAATTAATTTACAAAAATACATATTAATTGGAATTCGTTTCAAATAATGAAATTTCTAATTATTAAATCCTTAAACTGATTAGTAACTAAAATGATTGAAAAAATCAAAACATGCGATTTTTCGGCACTCATAGATCTTCTATATAGTGACTGAAAAAAATTACATATTTTTTTAAATAATAATTTTCTTTAGAAACTTATTAATTTGTAAATATTGAACATAAAATAAATGTAACCTAATTAAAGCATTTTTTTATATGTAAACATAATTTGAGAGATTACCACAGTATTGTGTAAAATTTTTATTTTATTATTTTTTTAGTTTTAACAAAATAGCCATAACCATCTTTTTAATGTTAATTTTTGTCAATTAAAAGTGACTAAATTATTGTTAAATTTTTTTGAGATATAAAGGAAATACACTTTGTAATTTCTGTGTTTTATTGGACATAAATAAATGAAACAAAGTCATTTCATTCAAGAAGTGCAGACAATATTCAAGCTGCTGGAACCCTAGTTGTTGTATAGTATTTTTTATCTCACGAAGCGACGCGCGCTTTACTTGTGGTAACCGAGTTTACAAACACGTTGAAAATGTGTGCGTGAAGACGAGTAGCGTCAGCAAATAACACACACACGCACACAGTTCCGACATTGCCATTACCTCGGACGGTAGGTACCGAGAGGTCCTGCGCTCACACATACCGAACTCATCTAGTTAAAAAAAAAATATGATTGACATGTAAAATTGTCTGTGCAAACCTACTTACAAAATAAAATCATTTATCATACACATTCACAGCGTGTTGGTAAATTTGGTAAGCACAAGTAAAGCGCGCGTTACTTCGTGAGATAAAAAACTGTATCTCGCACAGTAATAAAATATAAGCGTGTTCTCCAAATACAATTATAAATTACTAGCTGCGCCCCGCGGTTTCACCCGCGTAAGTTTCGATTTAAGGGTATGAAAAATAGATGTTGGCCGATTCTCATAGATACCGGATAAGCACAAAAAATTTCATCAAAATCGGTCAAGCCGTTTCGGAGGAGTATGGCAACGAAAACTGTGACACGAGAATTTTATATATTAGATATGTACTGTCTTTGACTAACATACTGCGCGAGAAAAGGGCGGCAACTTATTGAGTACGATGTGGGGTCGGCACAGACTTAACGAAGTGCAGCGCGGTTTTTTTTTGTTAAACAAATATCAACCTTGCGTTAGTTGAAATAAAGTCGAAAATAATTAACCTGAGA
Source organism: Gortyna flavago (assembly GCA_963669345.1). Lineage (NCBI taxonomy): Eukaryota > Metazoa > Arthropoda > Insecta > Lepidoptera > Noctuidae > Gortyna > Gortyna flavago. The sequence continues at coordinate 1,321,872 of OY770155.1, read as the reverse complement.
TGCGCACCTCTGGTTGGTCTTTTAGTTTTAAAATATTGACCAAAAACTGACTTTTATAAATCTTAGAAGAACTACTTGCAGAAATAAAACATTTTGTGTCTGCTTTGACGCGCTCTCGGTCTTAAGGAAGTTAATTTATTTTCAACTTTACTCTAAACTAACTTTATAAATGAAAAAAAAAAAAAACAACAATCAATATACTTACTTAAGAAAACGTTACAAAAAAAAAGGTATTCAAACATGAAAAATGTGAAGTGGTAACATTCCGGGCAACGACTCACGCGCCGCCGCCGGTTATTAATCATCGGTGCGCGCGCGCGACTGTCAAGATAAACGATTGCAATAGACTACAAAGACAAAGATTGCAATAGACTACATGTGTCTTTAGTTCTTGCAAAACGAAATCGGCGTCAGTATTCGTTCCTCAAGGCCACACGATGCTCTCAATCCAAGGAACGTAGTGGTAGACCCTGGTGTACATGCCGGAGCCTCCAGCGAAGCCACAAGACCTGGTGTATGACGTCACACCCAGGATCATATATATATATCTATATATAGTAGCTCCGGTGACCATAAGAAGGGGCCTGCGGGCGGACGGCGAAATTAGGGCCATGTCGTCGCTCGAGCAGTCAGGCTCAAAGAAGTGGCACGCAGTCATCATCTGCCTAGCCTTTTCCCCACTATGTTGGGGTCGGCTTCCAATCTAACCGTATGCAGCTGAATACCAGTATTTTACCTAGAGTGACTGCCTATCTTACTTCCACAACCCAGTTACTGGGTTATACGATACCCCTTGGTAAGACTGGTTGTCTAGATTTTCGGGCTTCGAACTGTCAAAGATCCACGAATGACAGCCGGGAACACCGGCTTAACGTGCTTTCCGAGGCACGGAGGGGTCACGGTATGTAAAGATGGTCACCCATCCAAAGACCAACATCGGCAAGCGTAGCTTAACCTGATCGATCGACCTGTGCGGCTGTTATTATTTAGGCACGGGCCCCTCCGAGGTGGCACGCAGTATGCGAGCCGTGGGATCGGTCATACTTGATGATGGGGCCCGCAAGGCATGGCGGGCTGATAGCAGTCGGGGGTGCGGCGAATGTACAAGTATGACTCATGGTACTGGAAGAAACATGGGGTTTTAGTCTTTAAGAAGGTATCCATGAGGAATTCCCCACCAAATAAAAAAGGTACACATAAGTACATAAACTGACGCCCTGTTTCCATGGGTTCGAAGTGTTCCTCCCAAAGTAGTACCTAACCTACCTTATCTTACACTGAGAGCATATCTTGGTCACACACGCATGACAAAAAGGTTAATAATATCTATAAATTAAATCTGTTAGATACAAAATGCTTACAGTCTGCAAAGTTTCTGCTAACTCCGTGCTGCGGTGATCCAGCGCGCCCCACCCCGTTGCGTCAGCAGCTAAATCCGACTCCTCTTCCAAGAGAAGACAAGCGGGCAACACGTGAACGTTAAACGATATTCTGGAAAGTAAGATATTTCATGATCATTTCGTTAATGGCTCATCATCATCTGCATAGCCTTTTCCCAACTATGTTGGGGTTGGCTTCCAGTCTATCCAGGTGCAGCGGAGTTACTTCGTATTTTACATAGAGCGACTGCCTATCTGACATCCACAACTCAGTTACTTGGCATTCATATTCATAATGATTTGTATTCCATAATGTTGTAGAGGTTAAATTATAACGTAATACAGGTAATATTATACGATGCCCCTTCGGTGCGCGAGTCCGACTCGCTCTTGCCCGAGTTTTTTTTTGTCATAAATCTTTTTACCCAAAAGTAAAGCATCCAAAAAGTAACGTAAGGGACATTTTTTTAACGATAGAGAAATTTTAATAATATCATTTGAGAGAGCGGGAAATTTCTGAAGCCAATGATGTATGTAACTCATTTTCGCTAAAATGTTTACGTTAGATAATAATTGATATTTATACTAATAATTGGTATCGACATGATAACCCGTTTATAATTTATGAAGTTTGAGCTGTTAATTAATACTAACTAGTCTTAGTTATTATTCATGCTAAAGTAAGTTTGTTTGTTTGTTACCTTTCACGCCTAAACCACTGAACCGATCATCCTGAAATGAATACGATGTCAGATGTACAGAAACGGACATAGGGTACCTTTCATCCCGAAAAAAAGCGCTGCTCTTTCGAGGAAAACAACAATAACGTTATCATGATAATAGATGGCGCCACGTGTCTTTCGAATCATGATTGAATTAGAAAACTTTACAGTTAATTTATGCCTAATACATTTTGTGAGTGTAGAGTGTCGATATACAGGTTTTTCATCCTCCTAAATTATAGTCCTAACTTCCTAAATAATATTATAAATGCGAAAGTGAGTTTGTTATCTACGCTTTCACGCTAAAACGGCTGAACGGATTTGGATGAAATTTGGCACATGGGTAGACCATGACCTGGAGAAGGACATAGGCTACTTATCATCCTGGATCGCAGACGAAGTCGCGGGCAACAGCTAGTAATACATCAATGTTTTATTTACCTCTCTGAACAGGATCTCAGTAATCTTAAGGTAAGTATACACTAGAGCATTTTTTTGAGCATTTCCATGAAATGTAACGTTCTTACGAATGGTACAATACAGACAAAAGCTCAGTTTCCGAAAGCATTTCCATGTAATGTAAGGATTCTGCGAATGCTCGACGCTGTCAAACTTTCTACTGTTGTTGATTTTGCGTTCTTGATCGATTGTGCCTTTACTCAGTAAAATGTTACACCAATACGCTCGTTTGTTTTTAAAATCAGGGTGTAACAAAACATCGAGCGTCGCGTTCGAAGTGCGGTTCGATAAAATTATAAAACGGCGACTGCTCGATGTAGTACCTAAATGCTCTTGTCCATACTCACCTTTAATTTGCAAAATATAAACCAGTTTTTCTTAATAAATACGTATATTATGTATTCTATTTAGTCTTTATCCTGTTTCTTTGAACATTGGACGTACCGTTCACATTTTTTAATAAAATTACGTATTTCTAGTGAATAATATGTTTAATAAAATTGTTGTTTTGTGTTTGTTTTCATTGTGTTGCGGTGAAGATGGTCATAAAGAGGTTTTTGATTTACCTGAAGGTGAGCGAGTTTTAAGATCCGTCTTACATATCGGCACTGCTTATGTAAAGGACGAATTGAGCACATCTACTTTTTTTTTATCGTAAATAATAGTAGTGTTCTTCATTTCTGAGATTAATATCTAAGGGTAATTACTTACATGCCGAAGACTCAGACCAAATAAAAAACCAAGACAGAGGGCTGTCAATAGTAAAGTGAAGCTGGTTTCGTAAACATGTGTGCACTTAGTGAGGTGTAGTTTGATTGTCAATGGTTGTAAATGTGTGCGTGTGAGCGTGTATGAACAGAGCGGAGGTGTAGTTTTGGCATGCTTCACTGTATCGTTCTCAGCGCTCTGTCTCGGTTTTTTATTTGGTCTGAAGCCGAATATGCCTCGCTGCGATACATCGCGAGCTGCTTGGGGGTTACCTCGATGCCTTCGTGAAAGCAAACTAAGTATGTATTTTGTTTTTACTTCGCGGTCTATGGCAAGCATCGATCTGGCTCGTGATTCGTCAAATCGGTTCAACTTGTTCTACTGCATAGCTATTCACAAGCACTCGATACGTGTCCGAACAGCAATCAATGTTAACGTAGGAGTCCTCGAAACGCTGTTCACAAGTCCAAAACCCGAAAATGTCAGTTTAAATCAAATAGACGCCCGCTATTCTTACGACAGCTGTTTACTATCCGGGCAAGGCAAATCATGTTATCGAAATGCGTCGTAGCCTGTCGGATGGTTGTGATTTAGCTATGCTGGAGTAGGTAGAGTGCAGCACAAACACAGGACTGGGCAACTGAGCTTTCAGTTGCGACTGAAAACGACGTGTTCGCATCGCCATCCGTGTAGAAATAGCGTGTATCGATATCGAAGTAGCAAGCACGATCGCGAGCACCTTCAGCATGACACCGTTGAGTAAATATTCTTTCATTTTAATAATTACACTTATTTAATTTGTACATTGTCTTTAGGATCAAATTGTTCCTGGAAAGGCCTGGAAGGAAAGTGTACCAACATAGAACACTGCCAATCAGCTAAAGATGCTATACAACGAAAGAGCCACCCTCCTGTGAGTAATTTAAAACCTTTAATTTCTTTTTAGAGCCTATGCTCAGACCAAATAAAAAACCAAGACAGACCGCTGAGAACGATACAGTGAAGCATGCCAAAACTACACCTCCGCTCTGTGCATATACACTCACACGCACACATTTACAATCAAACTACACCTCACTAAGTGCACACATGTTTACGAAACCGGTTGTATTTATTCTTATATTTTAGTTATAAATATTTACTAAGTTGTTTTCTGTTATTGGACCTACTGTTTATTGTCTCTGCATCACCCTAAGGTAGACTGGAAGAAAATGCCCAGGGCATTAAGTCCGCCTTTGTACAGTTTTTTACTTGTGCATAAAGTTTTAATAAATAAATAAATAAATATACAACGTCTCGACATCAATCGTCGGGCAGTAGCCTATCAGACACAACACCCGTCTGGTCGGAGGCTCCTCCCTTTTCCATGGAGGATGAGTGAACTTTACTTCACTCAGTAGCTGTACCATACAACTCTGAGTCCTTTCTCTGCAATGGGACAATATAATATGCAGCGTGTATCGGAGATGAGTGGTTACACGTATTCAATGGTGTGGTAGGTACAAACCATCAAACTGAACAACTTTAATCAGCTGCTCCATATATTTGGGTCAATAAGGCATCGAAGTTTTGTATGGGACAGTTGAACTTTTTTTGCGATTACGGTGTTGGTCCTATGGAGAAATCTGTTCAGTTTTTTTTTTAACTTATAATGTACCTACTATTTCATAAACGTTTCAGATTTGCAGCTTTCAAGGAATGACACCTATTGTATGCTGTACGATTTGTATGCCGTATCGCAGTACAACGTACGTGAATATCTGTATATTTATTTATTTCGTAGTTAAAATACATAATTTTTTCTACAAACCCCAGTGATTCCGATCAAGCGTTTAAATAAGATCAATAATTTATAGCTGTTCTAAACTTTTGTCAACAAATTATCAAAATTTTTGGTAAAAAATTTATGAAAACCGAGACAGGTGTCAAGATTCAACGGGTGTAAAAATACACTTAACGTAGCCGAGAGTCACTTGTTCATTGTGATAATTTTTTTGTACTGGACCATATTGGGAACTTTCTGGTTACGGAGCTATTGAAGGTCGAAATTCCAAGTTTTACTGACGTTTTTTTACAAAAATAATTCTTTAAAGTTATAAACACAACTTTAAAATCCCCCACGATCCCTGATACCGTTGCATGCACCCATAAGCACAATGTTTTGCGTGCATTACGTTGTGCAGTAGGTACACAAAACAACGATTTTTCACACCAAAAAACTTTTTACTTACAAAAAAAAAAAAACAACCGACTTCAAAAAATACTACAAAGTGATAAATAACTTTAATTTCGGAAGCCCGTGTCGTGGTTCTACATTTTCGTTTATTGACACCGACTTCCGAAATTAAAGTTATTTATCACTTTGTAGTGTTTTGTTTTGGAAGTCAGCTGTTTTTTGTAAAACAGTTTTTATTTTTAAATTTTTTAGTTGGAGAGTTTGTAATTTATCTAAGTTAAAATAGCCTAATGTCAATTGCGCATCACCTTTTACAAAATAATGCTTTTCCCGATGCTGGGACGTTAATTGTTGAGGAGTTCTCCTGGTAAGAACCACGAGAACTCCTCAACAGCCACTCACCATACGAATTGTGACGAGCATAAATTGCTTAACAACCATTAAAGTAATCGAATCGTAACCGGTGAAATATTTATGATTTAGTAGTTTCGATGGCCATCTGTGGTCTTCATCATCAGCTCCACTTTACCAAATGATGATTTCCGAGAGCAAATGCTCAAGTTACTTTAAAAAAATATCCAAATCGCTATAGATTTGCGTATAAAATTTGAGGGTTTCCCTCGATTTCCATGGGATCCTCTCATCATATTCCAACTTGCTGACAAAGGGACCACCTCGAGAGTACCTATACAATTCCAAACAAAAAATATAAAATAAAATAGGTTCACAATTTGACGGAGAAATCGGTGAACATACATAAAAAAAACATACATAAAGTCGAACATATAACCTCCTCCTTTTTGAATGTCGGTAAAAAAATTAAAGTCGTTTCCCAGTATTAATTTTTGCACAAATTTACTTAGTTTTTTAGACAGAGTAAACCTTAGTTTGATGTACAGAATGCGTAGAACTTGACGGCTGTTTGATATGTTTTTTATAAATTTTTATACCCTGTTTATGTACTTTATGTAAGTATAAGTGTTAATTATCTGTTCTTTTTCAGGGATCCTAATGATCCTATTAAAGACTTCGGGGTAGACTCAAGATTCAACCAAACCAGCAAAGCGAGAGACAGTAAGTTAACAAAACGCTAACCTAGTCGGGGAAATGCTACAAACAATAATTATCATCTGCTTAGCCTCTTCCAAAACTGCTTAGCGTGCTTTTTTATTATTTTGTGTGTTTTTCTGCTCGTGGAGTTTGTGGCTAAGCGATAACAGCCGCACGGGTAGATCGATCAGGTTAAGCATCGCTCGCAGCGAGGTCTGTACATGGATGGGTGACCATCCATTTTAAACCCAGATCCTTCCGTGCCTCGGAAAGCACGTTAATCCGTTGGTCCCGGCTGTCATTCGTGGATCTTTGACAGTCGTTAAGGGTCGTGTAATCAAGGGGTATCGTATTACCCAGTAACTGGGTTATGGAGGTCAGATAGGCAGTTGCTACATGTAAAATACTGGTATTCAGCTGCATCCGGTTAGACTGGAAGCCGTCCCCAACATAGTTGGGAAAAGGCTAGGCAGATTGATTATGTCATACTGCTTATCTCCTTGTGCGAGTCCCAATAAAATATACTTTGTTTTCTTTCTGTTTTTCCGAGAGCAAAAACAAAGCGGTCATTTAAAATGGAGTTTAAATATCTTCCTCTGTTTCAGATTGTTTAAATTACTTAAAAAATCTCGACTATCCATGCAGCTTGCCGCCCGCAATTCCGTTTGGGGAACGAAGTCTTTCCAATAACAACTGCTATGGTACTGTGGAACCATCGACCTTGGAGAATGCTGACAGTCGTCCACAAGGAGACCTGATCAAAAAACTGAAGCGCCATGCTGAGAATCAGGTAGCGAAGACATCATTATCACATTTGTCACAATCACAGCCCGAAGACGTCCACCCTTGGACACAGACCTCCATAGACTAATATATATAATGCAGACCTCCTTGAAGCGTCGACACATTGACCTTTGTCCTGGCGGCTGCCGCTGTGTATTTATTTATTTTATTTTATTTATTTGGGAAAACAAACAGTGACACATTACATTTTGTACGAAGAAATACAAAAAAGATACGGCCAAATGTGTAACCAACAACATTTTCCAGTAATACACATAAAAAATAATAATCTTTACAAACCATGCTATTTAAACTAAAACCTACAACTATACGACGGCGTCGACCAAAAGCTGACCGCGCAGTGGCGCCCTCATCGTTTGTTTGGTTAAGTATTTCTTTTATTTTAGAACTAGCTTCTGCCCGCGACTTCGTCCGCGTGAAATTTCACCCTCTTAGGAGTGGAATTTCAAAAAACCCTTTCTTAGTGGATACCTATATACACTTCACAAAGAACACACTCCAAATTTTATGTCTCTATGACCAGCGGTTTAGGCTGTGCATTGATATAATCAGTCAGACAGGATCACAGGACTTTGAATTTTATATTAGATTATAAAAGTAAACCTAAGTACCTACCTAATAAAAAAAAAACTCAATAACAGAAAATAAAATACCTACCTACCTAAATAAACCTATTTCTGATGATACGTGGCTAAATAATAACAGCCGCACAGGTCGATCGATCAGGTTAAGCTACGCTTGCCGCGGTTGATCTGTGGATGGGTGACCATCTTTACATATGGAGACCCCTTCGTGCCTCGGAAAGCACGTTAAGCCGTTGGTCCCGGCTGTCATTCGTGGATCTTTGACAGTCGTTACGGGTAGTCAGAAGCCCGAAAGTCTGACAACCAGTCTTACCAAGGGGTATCGTATTACCCAGTAACTGGGTTGTGGAGGTCAGATAGGCAGTCGCTCCATGTAAAATACTGGTATTCAGCTGCATCCGGTTAGACTGGAAGCCAACCCCAACATAGTTGGGAAAAGGCTAGGCAGATGAGGCAGATGATGAACTAATCTAAACTCAATAAATAAGCAAAATCCCTAAAAACTAATATCTATACGAATGACTAATCCTACCTAACAGTTTTATAAAATAACCTACGGTCACTACGTACACTATCAAATATACTACCCATACTTTAATATTAAAATCTATACTTACTTATAAAAACGACTTATAAAAATAAACCTAAATAACTCTACCTTAAACTGTACTTAGTAAAAACTAAAAGGAATAAAAAGGTCGCACTGAAAAGCACGTTTTGGAATTGCAAGTAGCAGTTAAAACATACAATTTATAGAATGCTAATATGAACGAACGCTCGCCTATTATTATTATATCTTCGTCGTGTACTACGACAAACTTATTATTTGCGGTTGGTACAGTAATCGGGTCTAGGGATCGAACCGCAAAATTAAGTTTGTTTTTTATTGTATATTTTTTTCCGGGATAAAAAGTACCCAGTGTGGTGCCCAGGATATTAAAGAATAATTATACCAAGTGTCATCGTAATCGAACCGGTAGTTTTTGCGTGATGCCTGAACAAACAGACAGACAGACAGAATTTTTTTTTAAATCACATTTTTGGGTTCTGTGTCGGTCTAATAACACAACAACTAATACCTATTTTATAAAAAACAACAAAATAAATTCAAATAAACTATTTAAAGACTAAAAGTCGCGCTGATAAGCACGGTTTGTTAATATCAATTATCGTCTGTCAATAAGGTCGAACGCTCTGAACGCATCAACAGCCAAATATTGAATGAAGCTCGCGCTCGGACCTCCCTTACCCTACCGAAACGACCCGCGTCGAGCGCGGCAACCGTTACACAAAAATAATCCTTATGGCATGATTCAGTATTCACGCGCGACGGCGCGATGGCTTATTAGCGTATATCATGTATAAGTTTGGTGTTTCTATACCGATTACTATGATTCTTTTTTTATTGAATAGGTAATAATATTAACTTCTTTTAATTAGGGATAAGTGAGAGTATTATAAACGTAAGAGTAAACAAATATAATCAGAAAGCTCCGAACTGCTAAGCTATCGGGACTTACACGTGTTATTGTGAGTCAACCATAAAAGATAGACATATGCTGTAGTAGGATATTTTTTAGATAATTTTATGTGGAACATTTCCGTCATAAATGGTTTCTATGTAGCTTTAACCATTAAGGCTGCACACGCGACGGAAGCTTAAAAAATGGAGCAACTTCTCCCGTTTTCCCAACATTTCCTTTCACTGCTCTGCTCCTATTAATTGTAGCGTGATGAAAAGTATACTATAACCTCCCCAGGAGTATGAAGAATAATTGTACCAAGTTTCGTTAAAATCCGTCGAGTAGTTTTTGTTTCTATAAGGAACATACAGACAGACAGACAGACAGACAGACAGACAGACAGACAGACAAAAATTTTACTGATTGCATTTTTGGCATCAGTATCGATCACTTATTACCCCCTGATAGTTATTTTGAAAATATATATCATGTACAGAATTGACCTCTCTACAGATTTATTATAAGTATAGACGAAAATGCAGAAAATAAACACGTTAAGGGGGAAGCGCTAAGGTAGCCCGCGAAATTCAAATTTTCTTACGTTTTTTGCAATTTGCTGGTCAGTATTAAGTTGTACGTTGATTAAAATATGATTCGCGGCCGTAACAAATATGTATAAATTACAGAATTATAATCATTACAATAAGTAATACAACTTGATATGTTAGTGTAATCCTAAAATGTCAAGATTTCATGAAGTAGTCATTCGGTAGGATTATTTGGTCTTAGAAAGTTTTGTTGATGACTTTAATGATTATAATTATGTAAATACATATTTTTTACGGCCGCGAATCATATTTTAATCAACGTAAAACTTAGTAGGTACCTACTGGCCAGTAAATTGCAGAAAACTTAAAAAAAAAAATGCATTTCGCGGGCTTCCCTGGCGTTTCCACCTTAAGTTGTGCTCCACAAGATTATACGTTAACATTATTACAAACGGTAGTTTTATTATAATCATAAAACCACTATTACACTCTAAACAATTAATTTGCCTGACTACGCCTCTGCTTACCCCAACACACAATCTGAATGATTTTGAAGGATATTGTTAATCCATTGCTTCCTAATTATGTTCAAAAATGTATCTGCTCAACAACTTAAATAACGCAATGAATATTATTGAACTTTCAAAATGATTTCGCACGAGACGATGATTATTTTATCCCCATTTAGGCAGATGATGATTTTACAATGCCTGTTACAGAGTGCCAAGTTCTTTCATCCATTGAACTTTTCTCATCCAACGAACGACGTACCAGCGATCAGCGCAGGAGTGGCCGCGTATAGGCGCCAGTACCCTCACATGGTGAGTCAGGGTGCAACCTAATAACGTATTGCAATTTGCAGTTCCGTCGAGGTAGCCCTACTTTACAAGGTTCAGCTTGCACCTCCCCACATGGGTTCGGAGACGGTGCAGGGTCTTCTAAGTGGGCCACGGAAGGTTCCACCCTGTAGGAAGATGCTCGTTAGGTGGTAGATAATGAGTAGGAGGGGGAAAGGCCTCCTGTCATAGTTTGCAACGGGCGGACACGTTAGCAACCTTAGTTGAGCATCGTGGTGTGAAAAAATCTTTAAGTGACTTCAAAAAAAGTAGGATTTTATCAATTCGGTTGAATTTTTTTTTGATGTGAAAACTTTTGGCGCGTTGGAAATTTTTCGAGATGGGGAAAAAACCATTGAACTCGCGACACTGTTACCGACACCGCTACCCGCTACCTTCGGATGTGTTCGGCTGTCCTCGGGATTTACTCGGTTTTGATGTATTTCTGATAAATGTCAGTGAGTGCTGGCAAAGTATTCTGTTTGTGTTTTGTTTACATGACGATTAAAAAAATACACACGTAATTGTTGAAGTTTTCACTTCTGTCGGCACTCCCAGAGTGCCACTGTTGTTTTTGAATGTGTATCTCTGAACTCTGTTAAGCCATTGATCATTGATCAAAGATCTTTTTGATCATGTTCTTTTGTTTTGTCCCAGGCATTGCTAGGGTATGGAGATGACGTAAACACAGCTCAGTGGCTGTGTGGCGGCTCCGTCATCAGCAAGAAGTACATCCTCACTGCTGCTCACTGTATATCAAGTCCGGCTGTGTAAGTACTCCGGTTCAATCAATTAATCAACTTAGCTTATCACAGTCCACTGTTGGACATAGGCCTCCCCCAGGATGCGCCGCCTTCCGCGTCCAGTCTGTACCTGCCATCTTTTCGCTCGTCGGTGCATCTAGCTGGGGGGCGTCCCACACTACGCTTGCCGATACGCTGTCTCTACTCCAGGACTCGTCTGCTCCACCGGCCATCGGTTCTTCGACAAACATGACCAGCCCACTGCCACTTCAGTTTGTTGACTGCAAGCTATGTCTGTAACTCCGGTTCTTTTTCGGATAATTTTGCAGTCCTGTTAACATGTGAATTTTATGCGTTTATATCACTACACATATACGTAACTACGGAACTATCACATAGTCTCACATAGTGTGTGTTGGATCATTTAGCTCCCTTCAAAATGGTTGAGCTGAATGATGCTGATCTATGCGTCATGTTCGTGAACGGGCGCCGTCAGTTGGGGCTGGTCATCACTTAGCTGCCTCGGCTTATTTTGAATTATTTAATTTTTGGATTGTTGTTTTGTTAATAAAGTACTATTTGCTGTAGGTACTCTGGACACTTTTAACGCGTACGTCTTTTTTTTACATCGTTCTCACATATAATTATAAATTCAACATTAATGATGTAACTAATATTTTTGTAAAATATAATGTTAAAAGAGTATCCATGGAGTTTCTTGCCCGTTCTTCTCCATAGGTACCTACGCTTTGGAATGGGCAACTAGCTTCATATTTTCTGACTGACCGACTTCTTGACAATTCAAAAGTGCCTGTAAATGGTTTAATTGAAATAAATGCTTTGAGTTTGAGTTTCTCCTATTTTTTCATATTATTGGGGGGTAAATATCAGATCCCATACCTTAGAGTAAGCTGGCACAGCCACTTATGGACATCTGAAATACCAGTGGCGTCTTAGGTGCATTGCCAGAGTTTTCTATTTGGAATTGCTAGTTTGGAAGTTGGCGGTGTGATACACCCGTGCCTCGGAAAGCACGTTAAGCCGTTGGTCATTCGTCTGATCTCTCTCCGGTCAGGTCGGATTGCCGTCCCATCGGACTATGCGAGTGAGGGAAGAGAGCGCACACTTGTGCACTGTAATATCACCCGCGCCAAAGGCAAGGAAGGAAACTCAGTTTCGATGACTATTATTTATTACATAATTATGTTAGTAGTTCTACAGACGAGCTTTACAGCTCAGAAACTCTCAATGATATGCAAAAAACTGACACAATAAAAAACTCAATTCCGTTTTCAGTGGTCCAGTCAAGTTCATAGCCTTGGGTATACTAAAGCGTTCCGACTCTCCCGAGTACTGGCAGACCCACAATGTGACGAGGATCATCGCCCACCCGGGGTACCAGCCACCTTCCAAGTACAACGACATCGCACTGCTCGAGACTGAGAATACGTAAGTACGGTATTTGGAAGTTCACCGTACTTTGTTAACTGTACCGGGTATCTTGGTATCAGCTAATACTTATAAATGCAAAACTAAAAGAGAAGCATTCACCATCTCTCGACTTAGTTATATAGAGGTATGAGGAACAGGGTGTAGAGTTCACTCATCCTCTATAGAAAAGGGAGGGTCCTCCGACCAGACGGGTGTTGTGTCTGGCGGGCAACTGCCCGATGATTCATGTCGGGCCGTTGTATCTATGCTTGTTGCGCGGTAAACTCTGCTTGCGAGATGCAGGATTTTGCGTGACGTCAGTATGACGCGTTGTTCGCATGTGCGAGTGCGGTGCTCCTGCCCCACTTGCTGGAGTGACCTAAGTGCTCGCTCAACTGCAGCTCGTATGACCTGGAGAATGCCACTGATGTCGCAATCAACGTGGCCACTTTCTGGGTTCTAACTATATAAAAAACAACCAACGAGTAAGAGTACCATCGACACGAAAAGAAAAAGCAGAATGCATAAGTAACTGTAAAGGATAATTTCCACCAAACGGCTCGCATCGCATCGGATCGGAAAGGATGCGAACGGATGCGGCGACAGCCGATCGCGTCCGGCAGGATGTCGACGCATACGATCGGCTCCGTACCGTCTCTTGTGAACGAATCCATTTCTGCGCATAGTCAAATAGTTTCATTCCTATTGTGTTGACGTGTTCTACACGAGACGACAGCCGAAGCTGTCAGAGTGTGAAACTGCAAATACATATTGCAATCTCTCGAATATCCTATCAAACTGAAAACTTTGATTTTCTGTCCAGGATAACCTTCAGCTTCAATATACTGCCGGCCTGTCTCCCTTTGGTACCAGAGTCAGCTGTGACAGCTGAAGCCACTGGATGGGGTGCCCTGGGACATCGTCAGGGTTTGGCAGACATTTTGCAAACTGTAAGTGGTTTTTTCAGTTTATTTTCATACCACGAAACGTTAATAACGTCCTACAGACCTTATTTCGGTCTTGGCGACAAATCTCAGCAGAGACCAGCTTTCTGCGTGGGGAGATTATTATTATACTGCACAAATGCGTGCGCAGACACTGACATAATCAGCCTATAATGTTCCCACTGCTGGGACACAGGCCTCCTCTCTGTGAGAGGAAGTGGGAGGATCCACCAGGACCACAATGGATAGCGCCAAATGACGTCACTCCGATTATGGTGTAGATACAGCGGGAGAATTGAGTCGTGATCATCAAAGGTTCACCGGATAGACCCTGGAAAAATATTAAAAATATTAGCTAAGAGCGGTTACGACGTACGGCATTTCATAAAAACTTTCAAGCCCTTGTTTTTCGAAACGAATGATTTAACCGATTTTAATGAAACTTCTATTTTAATGGGACCTTATACCTACATATTTTAGCGTAAACATTATAGGGCTTATAGCTATAATGTAGGTTTATGATGTAAGTTTTATACTTACCCGACAAGCTTCAGGAGAATGAGTCTTGCTTCCGTAGCACATTTGAGTTTCGTAATCAATTCCATCCTTTATGTAGCGATTTGGCCGCGCATATGCAGTCTTACACTCTTCTTGGGTGAACTCGTCCAAGTTAATCTGGAAATTAACAAACAAATAATTAATAATACTATCCTCCCAACCGACTTCGGTCACGGTGGTCAATCTCAACAGAGATTAGCAAGGTACGCAGGAGATATTATAGAGCACAAGTGTGTGCGTAAACAGGTGCACTCTCTGTTCCTTTACTCTCATAATCCGATGGGACGGCAATCTAACACGACTGGGGAGAGATTAAATGTCGCAGCGCTCTGGTATTCTGAAAGGGCTCGCTGTGACATCACGGGCAGTTAATTTTACTTTGTGGGGCAGTTACAGAAATAAATAAATAATAAAATATAATATGTAAAATATTATCAAATAAAATAAAACATTATTATTGTTGACCTCAACATAGTTGGGAAAAGGCTGGGCAGATGATAGTATCTGTCAGCTCTGGAGACTGAAGATGTTGGTGACCTACCGTCTGGATCGTGTCAGCCATTTCATTGGATTCCGACTTCAGGTCTTTCCAGGTTGTGGTGATAGCTGTCTCAGCGTTAGCCGCTTCAACGTGGAGACAAGCAGGCAGCACGTTTTTGTTGAAAGTAATCCTGAAATAGATATTCAATTATTGATTTTGTAAAACATTACTTTCTTCTTCATAAACCTATATATCGCCAGTTAATAAGTCTTATGTGAGAGGGGGCGAGCAGGGATGTGAAAAAATAATCGATTTTAGAAAAAAACGATTACAATTCGATTTAATTTCAATAAAAATCGATTTTTATAATCGATTTACATATTTAAAATTTTTTATTCACTCTCGATGTTTTTTCCGATTTTTTTCACCTGAAACGGCCGCAACACAGCTTTTTAGTCAGGAGCGCAAAGCCGCAAAGTGCCGCGAAGCGAACTTATAACTATTATAACCATAAGAATCATAATTAATACATCTCTCTAAGTTAGATTTGTTATCTTTTGATCCAGGAAATCTGAATTTTCTCTTCCTCGAAAGTAGAAATGAAAAAAAAATGGTGATTATTAGATTACTAGAACTGAGCTGTGATAGTGATTATCGATGTTTCAGGCGTTTAATTTAATCTATGAAAAAATAAGGAAATAATAGATTATTTTAAATAAATCGATAATTTTTATTAAAAAAATTGATAATTTTTAATCGATTTTATTACTTGGCAAAACCATCGATTAATTAATAATCGACTTTTTATGTATACTCGTACTATCTTATCCCTAGGCGAGCCTATTACATTTACCTTATACCGGTCACAAAGCGTGACTGTGGCAATTCCCAGATCGAGCAAAAGTGTTATTTTATTTTTCCATTACGAATTAAAATAAATTAGTAAATGCCCGAAGTTTGGAAGTTAGCGGTGTGATATGATACCCACGTACCTGATCTCCGGTCGTGTTCGATTGCCGCCCCATCGGACCATGAAAGTGAGAGAAGAGAGAGTGCACCAATGTCTACGTACACACTTGCTTGTCTCCGTTGAGATGGGCCGTCATGGCCCAATTTTATGGAGGACTACCAGGGTCACATTAAATTAGCTAACGAAACTCTGCCGACGTGTTGGGTATGCATATGCTAAACACGATACTATTAATAATAAAAAATACTGATTGAAACAATAAGATTTAATGTTTCTTTTTTAGGGTTCAACGAAGTGAGAGTTGAGGAAATATGTTTTATCGCGTTTCGATATCGATGTACTAATCACAGTAACCACGTTTGTGAAGTTTACACAAAAAAAAAACACATTTTTTTAACCTGATGTTTCAAGTGAATACACTAACTGCGGTCGATGACCCCCACAACATTTTTTTTCGTATTTATTTATTTTTTGTATTATTATGTTTAGATATTAACACCCAACACGTCTGCGGAGTTTCGCTAGATAATTTTGAATCTATGGTGCATGTTTCTATACTTACGGTGTCTCTGTCTCAATGAGGGCGATGTCGTTATATTTACTAGGCAACTTGTAATCCGGATGTGGGATGAATCTTTTCACCCTATGTGTCTGCCAGGCAGTTGGCGGGTCTGAGCGTTTCTCAACACCCAACGCAACGAAATTTAGGCCATCACTGTGAAAGTTAGAACTGTTAAATAGTCTTTTAGAAAAGTATCAAGGCCCCAATTCTGTATGGAAATTATTATTCCCCATGTAATTTTACCACGTGCAAACCACTAACGGTTGTCCTCTATCAAAAAGTACTCTGTGCGGTTGTCAAGCGGTATTTTGACAGGTTAAACGACGCCAACTTCGTGTTCAATTAGCGCGGTTTCGTTCATTTGTGACCTGTTTGGTATCAAATGAAAAAATGAAAGTTCTTGACGAGCACATTACAAATATGTAGTACATACTCGTATATCATATTATTGTCTAAGTGATTGTCGATAATGTTTCAATCACAAATGAATGTTTTTCAATATTTTTGTTTGGTAAAAAACTTCTTAAGCATAAGCAGGATACAAAGGTCTAAAAAGTTACATAAGAGCATTTTCGAAATGTCTTATTTAAAAAAAGATAACTGGTAATCTCTGTTTCTATGGAAACTTTAAAATCCGTCTAATTTGGCTGAAACACTATTTTTCGAAAATGTTTTTTTAGACTTCCCTATTTTTCGAAAATCTTCTTTTAGACTTTCCTATTAGAATTGTTCATCTATGTTTTAGACGTTTGTATCCTGGTCATGCGTGTGATGTTTCATTAAAATCGGTGCATTCATTTCGAAAAACAAGGGCTTGAAAGTTTGTATGAAATGCCGTACGGCGTAAACGCTCTGACCGAATAAAAAAACATTGTATACTACATATTTTTTAGCTCGTGTAATGTAAACCCGCAATTTATTATATATTATTTATTATATACTGCATAGCCCGGCGAACTGCGTGCCGCCTCAGAATCAATAAAATACAAAATGTATGAGAAAATGAATTATCTTCATTAAATTTTTTTCGTGAATTTTTCCCATGTTTTAATACTTACCTATTCTGCTATTCGGGGAGCAGAAAAATCCAACAAATCATAAAAATCGGTTCAGCCGTGCTTGAGTTCGAAATGGTGTAACTAACCCGACTTTGTTTTATTATAGACTAGCTTCCGCCCGCGGCTTCGCCCGCGAGGTATGTCGATAAAAACTATCTTATGTCCTTCTCCGGGATGCAATCTATCTCTCTGACAAATTTTATAGAAATCCGTTCAGTGGTTTAGGCATGAATAGGTAACATACAGACAGACAGACAGACAGAGTTACTTTCGAATTTATAATATTAGTATGGATTACATAGAAAAGCGTGAAATATTCTGTGTAAAAATGGACTATCTAAGTCACAGAAAAGCGTGACTCAAGTGCGGCAGATATACGACTTCTAATGATTTTAAATCCAACATCACGTCTAATCGACCGGACTGATTTCTTTGAAAAAAATAAATGTTATACTAGACCATTTGCTTCGTAATTTGATATGTGAATATTTGCAATTATATTTTTTTAACATAGTGTAATTAATTTGTAAAATAATATCTACCGCGGACATAAAAACGATAATCACGCAAACACTATCGGGTGTATTTTCATAAAACTTTCACCATATAAAAGACAATTTAATTTCCCGAATATTAGTATACGGTTTTTATTTGTTTGGTGTTTGATAAATCAACAATAGATTATTGTTTCATATTTTGCAATAAATTACCAGCGTTGTGTCATCGCGCATCTCTTTCTTTTCTATGCAGTCCGATAGTGACCGCGTTTTAGTTCATGTAGTCTCCTTAAAAAGGGAATATATTTACATCCTACTCAGATACTTTTAAAAAAGAATTTAGTTTTTGTTACCTAAGTAAGAAAGTACGATAAACATGAGCAGCGGTCAGGATATATTTATTGCTGATAATGGAACCTCCAGCATTCCACTGAGCTGATGCTAAGTCTGCACCGTAACCCAGCATTGCCTGGTGATAGGAAAAACAGGAATTAACATCTGCAATCAAAATCTTGGTCACTTTTAAGCAGCATAGCTATTGACAATCATTCGATACGCTTCTGTGCCGAATTGAAGAATAATTAATGTTATCGAAGGAGTCCTCTATAAACGCTGCGCTGTTTGCAAATCCGAAACCCGAATATTTAACAGTTTAAACCAAATAGATGACCACTATTCTTTTGACGGCTATTTGCGGTCGGGGCAAGGCAAATCAGGTAACCTGTCGAATGGTTGTGAATAACAATGCTGGTCAGTTGACCAATTTTGCTAATAACCTAACTTTTGCTAAAACTACATCTCACTAAGTGCACACATGTTTACGAAACTGGCTTCACTTTACTGTTGACAGCCCTCTGTCTTGGCTTTTTATGTGGTCTGAGTTTTTGGAGACAATTTTAAAATGCCATACCTGGTGAGGGTATTTAGCACCAGGTGTAGACCCTGGTGGTGGGGCGCCTCCGATGCCCCACAATCCTATTCTGTGGCATTTCTGATCCTCGTCAAAGTTCTTGCTGATGCCAGAATAAAAACCTCCTTCGCGACACCTGTATGGTAGAGTGTCTAAGTAGTCGAGACAACCTGGAACATTTAGATAAATTATTTATTTTCTGTAAGTAGGTTTGTACAAACACTTTTACACGTCAATTTTTTTTTTAATTTGATGAGGGCGGCGTTTCCTATCTGACTATTCTGAGAAGAAAGGCCGAAACAAACTCAGAGGTCACAGTCCCTTTTAAAGTCCAGACAAAATCTTGAAGACCATGTAGATTGGCGTCTGAAATGGTCTTTTGAGGAAAGAACCACACAGATTGAGCGGACCTGTCCAGTCATATAGTTTTTATAAATTGGTTATCAAAGGATTCTCGGTTACTTTGGTCACACTGCCTTTCGGGAACCAGATAATCTTGGAAAGTTGGTGGTTGTGGGGAATGTTAGATGGGAAAAGACCTTGTGACCGGTCACCTAACCGCTGGTCAGACCAAGTAACCGCCCTCACTGGACTCTGTTACGACCGCCCTGAGAGATGTTGAGAACCGAACGAAGTGGAGCAACATTGTACATAAAACCATAAAGGCCTTTCAGGGACACGAAATTCAGTAATGAAGTATGCGACGAAGAAGATCAACAGCAAACTTGGCTAGGCGTTGTGATAGCAGGCGGAGCAGAGCCTTAACTGAATGGTTGCCGAGAAACGGTAGAAGAAGTGGACGATCTACAGGTTTAGGTGGGTCGTGGGGAAGACCTGGATAGACTAGGGAAGTATGGCACAAAGGGGAGGATACCTATGCTTAACAGTGAGTAAAACAAGGCTGCCGAATATGATGGTCATCAAAATGGGTGTAAGTCCCTTTAAGTTAGGTGATTTGCCAATCTCAAGCTTAAAGCATTTATACAGGTTGAAATTGAATACATGAGACAAATCGAAATGGGAGATTGTACTTATCATTATGAACAACTTTTACTATGGGACCAAACCTGAAATCGCGAAAAAAATACAGCTGTTCCCTATATTTTGACGAGTTATGCGAACATAAATGTAGGGAACAGCTGACTTTTTTTTCGCGATTTCAGGTTTGGTCTCATAGTAAACGTTGTTCATAATGATGAGTACAATCTCCCATTTCGATTTGTCGCATGTTTTCAATTTCACCCTGTACCTATATCTAAATGAAATCATCATCGGCATAGCCTTTCCCAACTATGTTGAGGTCGGCTTCCAGTCTAATCGGATGCAGCTGAATACCAGTATTTTACATGGAGCGACTGCCTATCAGACCTCCACAACCCAGTAACTGGATAATACAATACCTTTTGGTAAGACTGGTTGTCAGACTTTCGGGCTTCTGCCGACCCGTAACGACTGTCAAAGATGATGACGAATGGCCAGATCATGGCGGCAATTTAGTGAAACCATTTACAAAAGTCAAAGAAGTCGATCAGTCAGCTTGCCCATTTCAAAGCTTAGTAGATTCGTTTGGAAAGGACGGGCAAGAAACTCCACAGACACTCTTTCAAAACATCATCATCATTTCAGCCCAAAGGCATCCACTGCTGGACATGGGCCTCTCGCAAAACATCACCACTTAGACCGGTGCTTTGCTTCTCGTATCCAGCGGATTCCTGCGGCCTTTACCGGGTCATCGGTGTACCTTGTGGGAGGCTTTCCAACGATACGTCTTCCGGTACGTGATCGCCACTTCGAAACCTTTCGGCTCCAAAATTGAATTATATTGTTTCAAAATATTGATTGCATGTTTAATGTTGAATTTATACTTATAATATCTAGTAATTCCAAAAACCGGCCAATTACTAGATGGACTCACACACGAAGGGTTCCGTACCACCATACAATATTTAACACTACATATAAAATAACAGTTCAAATCACGTTTGTTGTATGGGAGCCCCCCTTATATTTGTTTTATTCTGTTTTATTGCTGTTATAGCGGCAACATAAACACACATTCTGTGAAACTTTTAACTGTCTAGCTATCATGGTTCATGAGATACAACCTGGTGACAGACAGACGGACAGTGGAGTCTTAGTAATAGGGTCCCGTTTTTACCCTTTGGGTACGGAACCCTAAAAAGGTGGGGCGGAGGTATCTACAACACCCTATTTTGCCAGTCAAGTTGTAGGGGGCGAGCCGCCTAACATAGGTGGCAAAAACGTAAGTTTAAGTATTATTAGAAAAAAGGATATGAAACTTACTGTCTCTAGCTTTGGTGCCATCCTTCCAATAGTAACCAGTTGTTGGACTCATCACTACATTTCTGAAAAGAAAAAAAAAAGTTGTCGTAAAATGAGTCAAGGATACTAGAGTATTATATTATCTGTGGTCAAGGCGACTAACAAGGCATATTATGTGAGTGGAATCGCAGGGAGGGACACCCAAGAACTCTAGGACACATTGGCCTTATTGGTGACGTTTCTCAGAAAAGTCAGGTGTGTAGTGCTCGCAACCGGCGTGCGTGTATGACCAGGGGGCCTAAAAAGGCCACTTCGGCAGAATCATAAAACAATTCATATCACGCAATTCATCTGTTTGACAGTTTCACACCTATACAGGTTGAAATTGAATACATGTATGCGACAAATCGAAATGGGAGATTGTACTCATCATTATGACCAACTTTTAATAAGGGACCTAACCTGAAATCGCGAAAAAAAAAACAGCTGTTCCCTACATTTTGACGAGTTATCTATACATATAATAAATCTGTAGACGAGACATTTCTGTACATTGAAAATATTTCCAAAAAAAATAGTTGGGGTGTTAAAGGATAACCAACAGATGCCATTTCATCAATTTTTGGAATTTTTGTCTGTTTGTCGGTTTGTCTGTTTGTCTGTTTGGATGTGCCAGATTATTGATTTGAACAGGGTCAACGTAAAAAGTACCAAACCAATACCGTTACTTTTTATACTCAAATATGGTGTAGAACTCGGAGCAGTGATTAGTTTTTATTTCATCGCAATCGGTTCACTCTATCAAAAGATATAATCAATTTAAAGTATTCTAGAACAACTTTTTACGTTTTTTAGTAACACGTAACGACATCTATTGGCGCGATATAGTACCTACTAACGAAAACATATTGTTGTTGTGATGTGAATAATCACGTCCTATTAGTTTATGCTTACTTAAATGACGAAATAACACAGATACCTACTTATGTCTATGTTATTTTAAAAAGTAATGATAATGATTATAATATTAAACAAAATCGCTTTCCATTGATGGTTTATTTAGTGGCGCCTGTGGCGCTATAATAATTTTAAACAAAAAGTGAGGATAATGTAAGATAATAATAATTAATGTGGTGTTCTGAGCGATAGAGAAGTTGGATAATTATTGATATAGAAAGTTGAGTAACGCAGAGCGTTTTTTAACGAAGTTCTTCTAAGGAGCTTGCGGTAGGAGTTCTAAGGGAGAAATCGTCAAATAACGAAAAATCGTTATGCCTCATTTTTCAAAGTAATAGGTAGATAGAGACACACACACAGAGAGAGAGAGAGCTATTTTTCATGGTTTCCGAGGATCCTGACCCCGGTAAGTGAGGTCAAAAAGAAAATCAAAGATGGCGGTTGCCTAAAGTTTTAACTATTTCGTCATGGGTGTCGTTTTCATGGTTTTCGAGGGTGCTGAAGTCGATAGTCAGGTCAAAATGAAAATCCAAGATGGTGGCTGTAATTTTTTTTTATCATGTTTGTCGTTTTCATGGTTTTTGAGGGTGCTGAAGTCGATAGTCAGGTCAAAATGAAAACCCAAGATGGCGGCTCCATTTTTTTTAAATGTTTTGTCATGGGTGTCGTTTTGATAGTTTTCGAGGGTGCTGAAGCCGATAGTCAGGTCAAAATGAAAATCCAAGATGGCGGCTGCAATTTTGTTTTGATTTTTTGTCATAGATGTCGTTTTCATAGATTTAAAAGGTGCTGAAGCCGATAGGGCAGGTCAAAAAGAAAATCCAAAACGGAGGTTGCAATTTTGTTTTTATGGGTTTCGTTTTATTGGTTTTTGAGAGTGCTGAAGCCAATAGTGAGCTTAAAATGAAACTGTAACGGCTTACCCACCGTCGATTGGCCCATGAACCGTTGGTGAACATTATCTTTAAACCATTAACTTTTTTCCAAAGGACTTTTCACCCACGAACGTTTTGCCAACATAACTCTACGTCAGTGAATGCTTTACCCACAGAATGTTTTGACCAATAACTTTTCACCCAAAGAACAAGGCCAACAGACGCCGGGAAAGATGAAAGTAAAATAATAATAAGACGTAGTCCTTTATTTCTGTGAAAAGGGTATAAAGTAACCTAACCAAGCCTAACCTCGGGGTGCCCTTCGCTCGCTTTGCTCGCTCACTTGAGCCGCCGATTATCCCTTCGAACCCTACCTGTCCGAGTCGGGGTGCCCCAAGTCCCGAGCTCGCTTCGCTCGCCCTTGCATCCTAAGTTCTATTTGACATGGGCCAAATGTTCTTTGGGTGAAAAGTTATTGGTCAAAACATTCTGTTGGTTAAGCATTCACTGACGTAGAGTTCTGTTGGGGAAACGTTCGTGGGTCACAAGTCCTTTGGATGAAAAGTTAATGGTGTTGACCAACGGTTCATGGACCAATCGACTGTTGGTAAACCGTTTCAGTATTGTTTAAAATGAAAGTCCAAGATGGCGGCTGCAAATCGAAAAATTGGTAGTGTGTGTCGTTTTCATGGTTTTCGAGAGTGCTGAAGCCGATTGTGACGTCAAAATGAAAATCGAAGATGGCGGCTGCAATTTTCTTTTTCTTTTTTTATCATGTGTGTCGTTTTCATGGTTTTCAATGTAAACTTACACGACTTTGTGTGAAATAAAATAAAATACAACCGACTTAAAAACACACTTCAAAGTGCAATAGACCTTTGGTTTCAGAAGTCTGTAATTTTTTGCCAACGCGCAACGTCTTCCCAAACTAAGGTTATTTTGCACTTTCTAGGGTTTTTTATGGAAGTCGGTTAAAGTTATGTCTAAAGTTTTCATGGGTTTCATCTTCGTAGTTTAAATGGCGGCCGGTGTCAAATATAACCAAAGTTTAATGAGTTGCTTTTTACACGGGCAACTTTATGTAGAAGCCATTAATGTATTCTTCCTTTTATCATCTAGATATCTCGATGCTTTATGAGGCATAATATTGGTAGGTATATATGATATCTTCAATACCAAGTTAAGAAATTCTAAATTTACCACAGAGAAGAAACCAAGACTTAGAAAAACTAACTTCAAACTTCACCTACTAATCTCAGATATACTTTAGATAAAATGATGATATTATTTTACAAGTTGGTATTCTAAGACAGACGTAAAATCAAAATTTTATTTTGCGTCTGTCTTAGAATACCGTTAATGGACATAATTATGGCTGTTTGGTTAGATAATCAGCCTCGAGCAGGCGCTTTTATTTTAATTTATTCTCAAAAATCAAAGTGACACTTCGTCGCATTGTCATTATGAACCATGAAGACGCAGTGATTGCAGTCGAAAGGGCCGTGGTAGCGAACCCTAGGTAAGGAAAGCGTTACCAGGCAAGATCTGATGATTCTTCCTTTTCAATGAAGGAGTGGCAATTACACCTTTCCTAAGCGACACATTACCTGTTGTTTTCCGACATCCACGCGAACGAAGTCGCGGGCACAGCTAGTGCGAACATAAATGTAGGAAACAGCTGATTTTTTTTCGCGATTTCAGGTTTGGTCCCATAGTAAAAGTTGTTCATAATGATGAGTACAATCTCCTATTTCGATTTGTCGCATGTTTTCAATTTCACCCTGTATATCCCTGAAGGGTTAGGCAGAGGTGTATCTGTAGCATTTTACGATACTCCATACAAAACTGTCATACAGATGAAATTGCGTGATATGAATTGTTTTATGATTCTGCCAAAGTGGCCTTTTTAGGTCCCCTGATGTATGAACGTAAACAAAGCAAAAGGAGTATGTTAGGTAGCAGGTGGCGTTTTGTAGTTTCTGCCTACCTTCATTAGGACAAGGCGTGAGTTTATTTAGGTATGTAAAGTCGATTCAGCCATGTTTAAAATTAATATTAAGTATTTCAAGTTAAACAAATATCAACTTTATTTCACTGGCAATGAAGTTGATATCAGAGTGACTAAGACTATTGAAGCATTTATAAAAAAAAAATTGAAAGTTGTAGCGTAAACTGAACTTTATTGTGTAGGAATGACTTAAAGTTATTTTTCCATAAAGTCATATTTGTTTATATTTTTAGCAAATAAATAGCGAATGAAGATTAGCCCCGGAACTCAGAGTCGTTACTTAAAATTAATCACTATTTAACTTTAATTGATAAGTATAAACTAGAATGCTGTCATTCGAAAATATGACAGTCAGTCTTGATGAGTTTTGTGCCAAGATATGGTGGTTAATCAAAGTTAATGATTGATTAATTTTATGTGACGTCTCTGAGTGCGGCAGCAAGTGTCAAATTGTAGCTAGGTACCTGGTGCTATTGACTAGTTCACAGTCAGTGCAACAGACGATGGTGACGTCACCTTTTTTGGAACAAACCTGAAAATAAAATGAAATAGTTTAAGGAGGATGCCCAAAGGTAGCCCCAGAAATAATAATGAAAAAATTGCAATTTGCAGCTCAGTACGTTATAAAGAAAGAAATAAATTTAATAATAAAGAAATAGTTAAAGAATAGATGTCTAATGTTGATTTGGACACAATTCACACCCGATACAACAATACAATACACAACTCGTAAACTCTGAAAACTACAAAGACAGTTTACAGATGAAAATACAAAGGCTGAAGATAAAAAAAGCGTGATTTAACTAGTGATGTGCAATTTAAAAGCAAAATAAAATTCTAATGACGTCACTTACGAGATGTTTATCGCCCCGTGTGTCGAGTGTGGTCATGCATTGCGTCTCTTTCACACATTTCCCTTTGACTCCATCCCATTCGCAGTCAGCCCCTGAAATAAGTTAATAAGATTCACATTATTTATCATCATCTGCTTAGCCTTTTCTCAACTACATATATTGGAGTCAGCTTCCAGTCCAGCTGAATACCAGACCAGTATTTTACATACAGCGACCATGATTGCAGCAACGCATCCGATTAGCATCAAGATTAAGAACTCTTTAATATTTGAAATGCTATTATGTGACATAAAAAAAAAAACAATCGAATTTACTGACGTGTGTATTGTTGTAAAAAGAAAACGTGTTTCGTGTTGTGATACTCGTAAATATTAATAACAGAGGGGCAATTCTCGTAATTTTAAGAACGTTCACAGTCTGATCTCAGTCTCAATCTGTCAAAAATACATCTAATTTCCCTACATTTTGACAAGTTTTTGACGTTTCTTTGTCGCCGAAATGAGACTGCGACTAGATTTTGAACGTTTTAAATTACGAGAATTGGCCTTCAGGTATATTTTATCACAACACGAACACACGTTTTCTACATATCACCTCAAATCTAAATCGTGCTAAATATCTGTGTGGCTGATAATCAAATGCATCCGCAGTTAACGCAAAGTATTTATTTATGTCGAATATACCAATTATAGGCATTTTTGGATTGTCAAGGGGTCGGTCCGTCAGAAAGATGAAGCTAGTTCATTCCAAAGCGTAGTAGGTACCTATGGAGAAGAACGGGCAAAAAAACTCCACTGACACTCTTTTTAAATCATAAAATAAAATTGTTACAAAATATATTGGTTACATCATTCATTTTGACAATAACGTTCTTGTAAGTAACTTCGCGTAACCTCTCAAAAAAGTGCCTTCCGAAGTTTATGTACAGACGCCAGCACGTCAAGCTACTACAATCTGCCAAATTTCTTTGATAGATTTTCAACTTTATCGCTAAAGCATAAGGTTCAAAGTTGATTGGGAAAATTTGACAGTTTCGGGTAGGTTGATGTGCTGGCGTCTGTAACTATACTAATAGGTACTAAAGCTGACAAGTTTGTTTGTTTGAACGCGCTAACCACTTACGACCCCCGATGTCAGGAGGGGGGGGGGGGGGCTGATATCGTCTAGCGTCTAGAAAAGTGTTCTGGGTGGTACGGAATGGTACGGAAGTCATTTTACCGGAACCGGATCCGATTCGGAGGTTTTAAATTTGATTGATCGGAATCGGAACCGGAATTGGAACCGTCTACTTTCTTGGTCTAGACTTACTTATACACGACTCGTACACAAAAAAAATCTATGGACCGCTGTTAAACTAATGACTGTATCTTCAAGTGGACAGGTCAGGGAACATTACATAGCTTGTTTCGTAACTTGATGACTGAAATTTTTTTCAATAAGTAAATGTTTATATTTTGTTTGTCTACGCCATTAAAAATTAAAAAAAATATTATTTCAAAATCTAAAGCAATGGATGTATTTTTTTATTTACCTAAAAAATAGCCCCATTCTGAATCCAATGACATACCATTGTTCATCAAAGTTTTGAATACGATATAATAACATAACGTGAATATCGTCCTTGGTCTTAGTATGTAAAGATGGTCACCCATCTACGGACCAACCGCGGCAAACGTCGCTTAATCTGAGCGATCGACCCTTGCGGCTGTTATTACTTAGCCACAAGCCCCTCTGAGAACGTTTTTTACCCGACTTCTAAAAAAGGAATTCTTCTAATAAAAAAGGATCCGAATTGAGAACCTCCTGGTTCTCAATTCGGATGTTTGTATTTTTTTTTTTATGTTTGTTACATGATAAATAAATGATAAATGATTTTATTTTGTAAGTAGGTTTGTACAAACACTTTTACACGTTCGCGCATAACTCCGTCGCTTGCCAACCGATTTGGAAATTGTTGGAAAGGGTATACTTCCCAAAATGGTCCCATGAAAATTTTATTGAAATCGGAAAAGCGGTTTTGATAAATCAACAAAAATTTAAAAGCAATTTTTTGTAAAAGGTGATGAGCAGTTGACATTAGGCTATTGTAGCTTAGATAAATCACAAACTCTCCCACTAAAAAGTGAAAAATAAAAACTTTTTTACAAAAAAAATAACCGACTTCCAAAAAAAACACTACAAAGTGATAAATAACTTTAATTTCGGAAGTCGGTGTCAATAAACGAAAATGCAGAACCAACGAGACGACACCGACTTCGGAAATTAAAGTTATTTATCACTTTGTAGTGTTTTTTTTGGAAGTCGGTTTTTTTTTGTAATATTTTTTATATAGTGTTAAATAAGAATTAATAATAAAAAATTACCTTCATCCTTGTTAAGGTCACATAGTACGTCACTCAAACTGATACATAGACACAACACAATATATTTATACATGATAACGAAGCACGCGCTTGGCATGAACGCTGAGCTTCAACTGAAGATCTTGAACACAGCATATTTTGATATAAACGTTTATTTCTCGGTATCTATTTATAAAACTGTTTTGAATTATCTTATCTTAAAAGTTTTTCTTCTTAAAAACATATTTTAAAAGATGACATTATTGTTCTGTAGGTTAAATCTAAATTTTTGTGTTTAATATTTCTTTTAGCGACAAGATCGAACATTTGTCACCTTAAGAGCCAGCGCGCGCTTTCAACTTTTTGTTGACCGATAGTTTGATCGTTCGGGAATTACAACGATTTTTGATCGCCAAATGCGTGCACTTCAATATAGCTCTATACTGATGCCCTGAACGATCAAACTATCGGTCAACAAAAAGTCGCTAGTGCGCGCTGGCTCTTAAGGCTCGCGACTAAGCAATAACAGCCGCAGGAATTAATCGATTAGGTTAAGCGATGCTTTCTGCGGTTGGTCCGTGGATGGGTGACCATCTTTACGTACCGACCCCTCCGTGCCTCGGAAAGTACGTTAAGCCGTTGGTCCCGGCTGTCATTTGTGGATATTTGACACGGGTCGTCAGAAGCCCAGAAGTCTGACAACAAGTCTTATCAAGGGGTATCTTATAACCCAGTAATTGGATTGTGGAGGTCAGATAGGCACTTCGGCAGTCGCTTCATGTAAAATACTGCATCCGATTAGACTGGAAGCTTACCCCAACATAGTATTTGTTGTCATAGCGGCAACAGAAATACACATTCTGTGAAAATTTCAACTGTCGAGCTATCACGGTTCATGAGATACAGCCTGGTGACGGACAGTCCCGTTTTTACCCTTTGGGTACGGAATCCTAAAAACACGTTGTAGACATACAATGCACGTGAGTCATCGTTACCAAGTCTTTGAATCAAATTAGTGTGCGGTTTTCCTTGTCAAACTAGTTACAAGATTGAAAACATCATAAATACAATAAGTGAATTTTTGTTAATTCTTAATGAGAAATAATAAAGTTCTTAAACCATATAAACATTTTTGTATCCTATCCGAATCCCCGTATTCCGATTGAAGTCACGGACGCGGCTCATATCCGTGTTCATTGTTCACTTACACAAACTTCTTGACGTTCCCAGGCACGGAGGGGTCTTGGTATGAAAAGATGGGCACCCATCCACGGACCAACCGTGCGGCTGTTATTACTTAGCCACAAACACCCTCTGGTTGATCATTATAGACAATGGCGCCAATTCCCTTGTTCACAAACTAAACAAAATTTAAGTTCAGTGCATCCTTTTCTTTCTATTTCATTAAGAAAAGGACAGAAGATAAATATTAGTTTAGTCCTGTCAAATTAAGATACTCCATAGACAGTTTAGACGTGATTAAAAAATTGGCTACTAAAAATACTTCAATTTACGTCAGGCGCTGACTAATTTGACAGGACTAAACTAATATTTATCTTCTGTCCTTTTCTTAATTAAATAGAAAGAAAAAGATGCACTGAACTTAAATTTAGTTTAGTTTGTGAACAAGGGAATCGGCGCCAATATTTGCTATGGGATTAAAGGCAAGACAAGACGCAAAAGTTGCAAAAAATACAAAAGAAATAAAAAAGACGCACTTTTATCACGCACTAATTGAAAATTACAGGGTTTTAAAAATAAAGTGGTCGCGAGCAACACGATTATATTCTTCTTCATATTTGGCCTCGCCTTTTCTGGTTACGCGGGTCGGCTTCCTCAATCATGGGACGCCATTTATTTCGGATTTGAGCATCGTCTTCCGTAAGTTCCACTTCCCTCATGTCCTTTTGGAGTGATCGAGACTGTTATTTTATTTATTAAGTTAATGAAAACATTATCTTCGGGGTTTTTTTATGCTGCACCGGTGTTGCTGAAAGCCAGCGCTGGAGCTCTGTCTCGTATAGGGTCTTAGCATTATGCTGAGCGATTGCGTGGATGTGCCGCATTTTTTCCCCATCTTGTTATTTTATTTTGTGTGCGTGTTCTTTTTCTGCGTCATGTTTAACATCTCACTACTAAATATGTTCTTTTTTCATACAATTGTAGGTACATATTATTATTTTAAATGTTAGCTTGTATTACAGAAAATAAGGTAAGTATTTACAGAAATAAAAACAATATGTAAATCTTGTAAGTTCATTCAAAAACATCCATCGGTTTCTTACTAAACTTCAACTACCTACATTGGACGACCTGATTAGATACTTATCTCTTTTGGTGACTACCTATAATTCTAAGTAAAATGAAGATGTCCAGAAATAGCTTCAAATTATTGTAGGTTATCATTCTCTTGCCTAGGTATTACAACCAACGATTATGATGTTATACATATTAATGACGTGCATGGTAACAAAAACAATTGAGCTATTATCATCTTTTGAGCTGGAGAGTTCAAAAGGACATGCTTTTTATTTCTGAGTGCCTGCTCTTGAAAATATGATTGTCGTGTAAAAGACCTACTTACAGAAATAAATTATATACCTAACACTGGTAGCGCCCCGCGGTTCCACCCGCGTAAATGTCGATCCCGTGGGAATATCGGGATAAAAAGTAGCATATATGTTAATCCAGGGTGTCAACTACCTCCATACAAAATGTTATCAAAATTGGCCCAGCCGTTTGAGCGTGAAGAAGTAAAAACTACACCTCACTAAGTGCACACATGTTTACGAAACCGGCTTCACTTTACTGTTGACAGCTCTCTGTCTTGGTTTTTTAATTTGGTCTGAGGTCCTAGAACCAAAAATTCGAATACATGTGACATCTACCAACCCGCACTGGGCCCGCGTGGAGGATTACAGCCCACTCCCTCTCACTGAGAGGAGGCCTGTGTCCCAGCAGTGGGAACATTATAGGCTGATTATGTTTATTATACCTATCATTGAAATTTATATTTAGCTACATAGTTGAACTGTCTAGTATTCTGCACAGATAACGAGTCTAGCTAGTATATTTTAATCCTAAACTGGTTTTAATGTAGACTGCATATCTAGCTACTTACAACCCGTCCGACAGGCTATCGTATCGATTCGAAAATGGCATATTTCGATAACCTGATTTGCCTTGCCCCCGACAGAAAACAACTGTCGGAAGAATCGCGGTCGTCTGTCATTGATTTAACTGACAAAGTTTTCGGGTTTTGGCACTAGTGGTACGTTATCGTTTTGAGGACTCCTACGATAACATTGGTTGATGTTCGATACGGCGCACCTTTTTAATTTCATTCTGTATACAAAAGCGTATACAGAATGAAATTAAAAAGGTGCGCCAAATTAAAATATCAAATTCAACGTATTACTAAAGTACCTACTTAAATTTAGAACATTTCATTATGGAAAGGTATACAAATGTCTTAGAGCACCCTTATTTTCAAATTAGTTTGCACTATCTAAGACGATATTACACGACTATTTTTTAAGAAATTGGATTCGGAAAATGACAATTTTAATGATTATGTAAAAGTTACTGATGCACCTTCTAATTCGTTTTGTCGCTAGTTTTCAATTTCATCCTGTAGAGTGGTTGTGATTGGCTATGCTGAGCGATCTAACCTTGTCGTGGCCTTAGGAATAGGTATTGATAATAATTTGTTCAATTATTTATTTATTTATCTCTTAAAAATCTACAGATCTTAGACACAACAATGAATACAACACAATAACAAAAACATGAATGACATCATGAATTATGACATTTATCCTTTTTGTTTAAACTGGCCCGCGTCTTTGTTTGCGTGAATGTCAGGTATCAATAATGTGTCGCATAAAGAATGTGTAGATACCACTCCTTCACTAAACATAACCTCCTGGCGCAGTCGGGTAAAAAGACACTATCTCTTTTTCCTTTTTAAGTTTTATTTTTTTCCGCGTAACCCAAATCTCTTTCTAAAATGAAAAGAAGCATAAGTTACTCCTTATATCATCAGCTATCTGCCAGTGAAAGTCTCGTCAAAATCGGTCTCGCAGTTTCAAAGGTTAGCAGGAACAAGCAGACAGAAAGTTTTTTTTTTTTTAACTCTATAGATAAGCGTCTGTGCCTCGGAAAGCACGTTAAGCCGTTGGTCCCGGCTGTCATTCGTAGATCTTTGACAGTTGTTACGGGTAGCCAGAAGCCCGAAAGTCTGACAAACACTTTTAACAAGGGGTATCGTGTTACCCAATAAATGGGTTGTGGAGGTCAGATAGGCAGTCGCTCCATATATAAATAGGTATTCAGCTGCATCCGATTAGACAGGAAGCCGAACCAAATATAGTTGAGGAAAGGCTAGGCAGATGCTGATTTAAAATTAAGTATTACTTAATCCGTGAATGATGAAATTCCCCAGACTTCTAAAATTCTTTAAATCTGTCAGTCGTTGTTTCGCGCTGTTGGACGGACATAGGTAGGAACTCGTATATTCTTGAAATCATTACCAACTCTTTTGTCTTCTCCGAAGTCGGGTCAAAATTGGAAGTAATATTTTGGTATCGTTTATCTAATATTTTGAAATCTGGTTTCGATATCGTATAATTTTACCTCTGGGTAGGTAATAGGTACGGGCTGGTGTCTGCAACTCCACATCAATCAACCTCTTTAAAACAATATTAGTATAGTAGACTAGCTTTCGTAGCGTTTTAGTTCGTAACGAACACTCCATGGAACGACTCGTTGTCCAGGGACAAGTGGAAGGCAAGCGGTCACGCGGTCGGTCACCTACGCGTTGGACAGACCTTATCAAAGCGTCAACACAAACCTCCATAGTTCAGAATTTCCGAGACGCTGAAGACCGGGATAAGTGGAGGAGCATCGCGAGGGCTGCTTTGGCCAAAGAAAATGCAGAGTCATCAACCACGACCACTCTGTCAAGAGTGAACGACTAAGGAGGAGGAGACTAGCTTTATAATCTGTGTTCCCTCCGACATTTAACCCGTCTGCTTTCAAATCAAGAGTGAACAGGCATCTTCTGGGCACGCTCGTTCCATCATAGACCTCATCTATCGCTTTCCATCAGGCGTGATCGAGGTCAAGAGCGGGCCCATTTAGGAATTTAAAAAAAAAGTCCATGAGACAAGCTGACCAATCAGACGTTGTCCAGTCAAAATTCAAAAACCACCCCAATTTTGAGGCAAACAAAATAAAAAAAAATCTTCCCAGTCGGAGTGTGCCTATCCATGAGGATTTAACACGAAATATACCATGTTGGATTAGGTTAGAAGATCATAATATTAGATAATGTGTACGACCATGACCTAAGTTTTACATTTCTACAATCTCAATAATAATTATTATATTACAGTTAGTGACAGAGGTTAAATAACCTTGCAATGTTTATTGTTGATAAACTTTTGTTATTTTGACTATTATGATTATTTTTATATTAGCCAGTAACGGAGGTCAGAAAGGCAGTCGCTCAATGGAAAATACTGCTATTCAGCTGCATTCGGTTTGGCTGGAAGCCGACCCCACCTTACCTACCTGGGAAAAGGCTAGGTATATAGACAGATAGAATAGTAACTCTTTATTACGCACACCATATAAATTGCAGACATAAATATAGAAACTGTACAAAGGGTGACACAATGGGCGGTTTTATCGCTAACAGCGATCTTTTAAAGACAACCAGCAGAGGCTGATGCTAGGGATTGGCACTAGTGAGCTGTCACTAGTGCCAATCCCTGGCATCAGTATCCTTAGTGTGAGTTTTTTCACTACGTTCGATTGCGAGCGCGTTAGAATTTTCTATGGGAAAAAGTTATAGCGCCACCTGGTGGTCACTAGGAGAAACCTAATTTCCCATCACCTCTGCTTTTTTTATTTTAATGGCATCTCGCAGTTCATCCTGTATGAGGATGGCTACTGCTTAACCGGACTTTCCTGTGGATGCCTTGAATTAAGGCCTCCAGCCAGGGCAAACAATAAACTTAAAAACTAAGCGACAGCGCTAAGGGCGCCCCCCCACGGGGTTCGGACCTCGGCTCAGGGCGTCGCTGGAAGAGGACAGCAAGGGACAGGCTGGATCGGTATTATTATTATTATGGGGCGAATTTAAAACTACAGGCTCAGCTGCGCGGGCTGGGTCGAGCGAGGGTCGGGGCGGCTTTATGGCAGAGTCAAAGAAGCGCTTGGCTCCATCACCTCTGCCTAATCCTTCAGGGATATATAGGTGCGAAACTGTCAAGCAGATGAATTGCGTTATATGAATTGTTTTATGATTCTGCCAAAGTGGCCTTTTTAGGCCCCCTGTAATAAACAATAGAGGTCAGTGTACAAGACTAACAAAGTGAAGATAATAAAATATTGTCTAACATTGGCCATTTTCATTACCATATTTTATAGAAAAGTTTAATTTGAACAAGTGTTCGACGCGGTTATTTGCGCTGAATTGAATTCCTATGTATCTACGTAATGAATAAAATTTTATTATGTGTTTTAGTTAGGTAAATGACCTCCGTCAAGTTTAATGAAAATAACGCCCCCGTAGAGCGAAAAGAATGTAATTAAATCGAAAAATCGTGTTTTGAGATAATGAGAGTTAAAGTTTTTGAAAAAAATAACAAAAACGATGACGACGACGACGGGGACGATAATAGCTACAGGAATTTTTAATAACTACAAGCATCATTCATAGCTCGGAAAATAAACAATCTGCAGTGCGATTCTGTAACCATCTCACCGTGAAAACTTAGGTGAAGTGAGCGTGGAGTGAACTGCCATCATTAGTGTTAATCAATATAGCATCAGATGGAATGACAGCTCACTCCACGCAAGTTTTCAAGGTGAGATTTTTACAGAATCGATATGCTGAAGTGGTGGTGAAGTGACCGTGGATTATACGTGTTCTTGAGTGAAGACTGCGAATTGATAATCGTAATTAAAGGGAAGTGGAACTGGAACTGGACTGGAAGTACTTTCAATATTTTGCACATGAATATCAGAAGTCTTAATAAGAACTTTGACGAATTACAGGCATTTTTAGCGGTAATAAAACTGAAATGTGACGTCATAATACTGTCGGAATGCTGGCTCAGAACTATATCCGCTATTCCTACTCTACAGGGTTACTCGTCTTTCCAGTCGTCAAATCCCTACAACCAAAATGACGGCGTAGTTATCTTCGCAAAGGACGGCGTGAACTGCTCCGTTACTGAGCCCTGTCTTGACGAAGCAAGTGGCCTACTTTGCACTATTGACAACCTTATAGCTATACTTGCTGTTTATAGATCTCCATCATTTACGAATATAGACAAGTTTATGAATAGCTTGGATGGAGTCTTGTCACAGCTATCCGCTTTTAATAAAATTGCTTTGATTGGAGATATCAATATTGACATAAAACAAAACAATCTGGATCGTTTTTCCAATTCATATCTTACACTTACATCTTCCCATGGTCTACTTCCAGCTCACCTATCACCTACAAGACTTAATAACTGCCTAGACCACGTAATCCTGAAATCTAACCAAATGACTACGACCTTAATTATAGAAAGTACCGTCACTGATCATGCCGCGGTTTTGTTATCTGTACCATATAAACCTCAAAAATCTCAAATAAATCGTACAAAAACTCGCATTGATTACTCGGCTGTTGTGGAAGTCATTGAAACAACAGATTTTTCTGGAATTATGTCCACTAATGACGCAAACGAGGCTGCTGATGGGTTCATTGAAATTATTACATCTATACTTAGAGTCCACACGTCCATCGTGAAAATTCCCCGTAAAAGAAGAAACATAAAACCATGGATAACGCCTGGCTTGATGCGCTGTATTAATAACCGGGACAAGATGCACTATAACCTAAAAAAATCCCCAAATAATATTACTTTACAAGTAACGTATAACCGATATCGTAATTTTTGCACTGACTTATTCCGGAAACTGAGGATTGCGTACGAGAAAGATGAATTCAAAAAATCGAAGAATAATCCAAAGGCGACGTGGAATGTCATTAAAAGCATAACCCATACAAACACTACTAAAATACTGTGTACCGATCTTCTCAAAATATGTGGCAGCCCAGAGGATTCGGTCAACTTGGTAAACCGTCACTTTGCGGAAGTTGGCTCCACATTGGCGGAAAAAATACTTTCAGAACAACCCCAAATCCCAGATTCTCCGTATTGTCCTGGTTCTCAATGTAATTCTTTTGTTCTGCAAGAGGTGGATGAGACTGACGTAGAGAAAGTCATCCTGACTCTTCGCACTGACACCGCCGTTGGGTGGGACAATATCTCAACTCAGACGATTAAAGCCTCGCGTAAGTTTCTAATCCCAGTAATACAACATATTTGTAACCTTTCGATTAATACCGGTGTTTTTCCCAAAGCTTTCAAAAAAGCGCTTATTCACCCAATTCACAAGTCAGGCGACAAAGACTGCATCAACAATTATAGACCTATTTCTGTGCTTTCTGCGATGTCTAAGATATTAGAGAAAATCCTAAACAATAAGCTAATGAATTACTTATACGCTTATAACATCATAGCACCAAATCAATTCGGGTTCATAGTTCATATCGGGTAGGTCTACAGAGGATGCCGTGACTGGTTTAAGTGATCTCCTATCACGCAATTTGGATCAGGGTAAAAAATGCCTTGGTATCTTTCTGGACCTATCTAAAGCATTCGACACAGTCTCAATCCCTAAACTTCTACTTAAACTTGAGAATATCGGTGTACGAGGAATTCCACTAAATTTATTTAAAAGCTATCTCACTGAGAGAATGCAAAGTGTGATTATAAATAATTACATGAGCAACGAGCAACCTTTAGGTAATTACGGAGTACCAAAGGGAAGTATCCTGGGACCGACGCTTTTTCTAATATATATTAACCAGTTAAGCTTACTAACACTTACAAATTGTAATATTTTTAGTTACGCAGATGACACAGCGCTTATCGTGCACGGCCCAGATTGGAATGAAACGAAACGTCACGCTGAGAATTGTCTTATCACGGTATCAAACTGGCTCGCTACTAATCTTCTTACTCTTAATGTCGAAAAAACTAAATTCATTCCTTTTTCTACAAGTAAGAAGAGTCAGCCTCTGCAGGATTTTGATATTAAATACCACAGCTGCCACTTGAAGCCTGAATGTACTTGTCCATCCTTGAGTAAAGGGTCACATATTAAATATCTCGGAGTAGTAATAGATGAGCATCTGAACTGGCACAAACATATTATATCACTTACATCTAGAGTTCGCAAAATAATTTATATCTTTAAGCTACTTAGAAACTCAGCAGACATCGATACACTCAAAACTGTCTACTATTCCTTGTGCCAGTCACTACTGACATACTGTGTGACTGCCTGGGGGGGAGCTACAAAAACATCCCTTCTACCACTGGAGAGGGCTCAAAGAGCTGTTCTGAAGGTGATGCTACGCAAACCGTTTAGATATCCGACTCAACAATTATATCAGGACTCCAAGTTGCTCACTGTCAGACAACTCTTTGTTTTCCGAGCTACTCTACGCAAACACGAATCCGTCCCATCAAGAAAAGTACTCCATACTCGACGTAGGTCTGCTCGAGTATGTCAAGTTGAGCGTTACAGGACCACATTTGCTGCCCACCAATATTTCATCCTAAGTTCTAGATTATACAACAAGCTACAAAACAAATTAACAATAAATATTCTGAACCCTTTCGAATTAAAAAGAAGACTGTTAAATTTCCTCCTAAATTTAAATTACTGCGATACAGAGGAACTTATTTTTTCTACAAATTTCAACTAAAATACCTAACTTTTCATTTCCTTGACAGATATTCACCACACACACACACAAACAAACACACACACACACACACACAAAACACTCCCCACAATTAGTTTTAAAGCCCCTTCAATAAATATGTATGTTAGCATCAGAGTTATTACACAGTTATAAATTTTTGTAAAACGTGTCAATCCTATAAAAGTACACTGTCCTTCAAGATACAGGATTTTCCTAGTTTGAAGGGCAGGGGCCTTCTTAAATGTAATAGCCATACCCATGCCTTATTGAATTAACACTGATGTTACCTAGGCTAAGTCTTTTTAGTAAATAAATGATTACTGATTACTGATTACTGATTAATTAGAAGGCCCTCAGGCTAGAATGAGTGATGATATTCGCTGGGTGACTGGTAGCAGTTG
Organism: Gortyna flavago; assembly: GCA_963669345.1. Lineage (NCBI taxonomy): Eukaryota > Metazoa > Arthropoda > Insecta > Lepidoptera > Noctuidae > Gortyna > Gortyna flavago. The sequence continues at coordinate 1,283,428 of OY770155.1, read as the reverse complement.
GACGAGAGGTGCTGAAAATCGAGCTGAATGGCGTTTACAACATTATTTTTATTTGATGCAAAACCTGAATATAGTTCGTTCAGAATAAGTAACTGAATCGATTTCAATAACTTTTACACCATGTTATATTTTATCCTAAAAATATTTAATCACTAGTTAATTAAAATAAAATCGCCGTACAGTTAGGTACCTACTGCCAAACTATTATCAATGAGCGTACGATGCTGGAGGAGCATAAAACATGGTCACCCCGCGCCGCGTCGCGTGGTGAGCATGTTTTTGAACGGACAACCAGGTAACTTAACAAGGTTATAACTTTGTGATTTCTCATGATCATAGATACAGTTTTGAAATTTTGTACATAGATTCTTTACATAAAAATACAAGACACGTGTTTCGGGTTTCGCATATACTAAAAATAAAGTTGATAAGGAAAGGCATATGTGCAGCAGTGGACTGCTGTAGGTTGATGTCTGATGATGTTGATGATGAACATTTGAGGCAACACGCTTTGAATAAAACGCTGACTGATGGAAATACTTTTTAATTTACAAAAATAAAATTATAACAGTACCTAATTACATGCTTAATTTATTCTGAATAAATCTACAACAGTTTTCTTTTGAAAGCCGCAGCATTATAATACTTTATTATAGGTCATCATCATCTGCCTAGCCTTTTCTCAACTATGTTGGGGTCGGCTTCCAGTCTAACAGGATGCAGTTGAATACCAGTATTTTTCAAGGAGCGACTGCCTATCTGACCTCCACAACCCAGTTACTGGGTAATGCGATATCCCTTAATACTACAAACTTACTGGGTAATACTTTAATATAGGTATCTAATAAGGAAAAATGCAATAATGGACATCATAAAACTGATTGACATCCGTTAGACGTCCTCGTAACATAGGGTCCAGTTGAAAACCAGCGTCAGACATTAGTTGTCTGACATTTATGCTGAACTGGGCCTATTTGGCGCAGCCGTGAAGCACACAATACTGGTTTTAAGGTCTTTTTTCTGTTTTTTAGGGTTCCGTACCTTAAAAAGAAAAACGGAACCCTTATAAGACCACTTCGTTATCCATCTGTCAAGACCCTTTATCTCAGGAACGCGTGGAGTTATCAAGTAAAATTAATATCAAATACTCAGGGCTGCAATCCCTTGAAGCAGTAAAAAAAATCTAACTTTTAAGTCAACACAATCAAAAAATACGAGCGTTTATGTTCAGTTTATGCCGCATATTTTGACACTCGCAAAGGAATCAAAACCTATAGGGTACTCGTACTTCCCGTTGCCCTAGAATCATGAAATTTGGTAAAAATCATTGTCATGAAGCACAAGTAAACGAAAAATCCGAAAACCGTAAATTTGTAGTTACTTACATACCTACTGTACGGAACCCTCGGTGCGCGAATCCGACTCGCATTTGACTGGTTTTTTGTTTATACTTAAATATGTGAATATTGTGTGCCTTACTTAACCTAATAATGAACTTATTATCTTAATTTCTTTTCTTTAAGTTTCCAAGCAATCCAACAACTTAAAAAGTCTTATTCTATCACAATCTTCAAGGCCATACGGTATTCTCAATCCAAGGTATGTAGTGTAATACTTTGGTGAACAGTTCAGAACTGCCCGCGGTACCACAGGTCCTGTCAAATGTAGACACACCCAGGATACTCGAGGCACAGTCGAAGAGTTTGGAGGTAGCTATCAAGGGACTGCCACTGTCGCTCTGGGGAAGAAAAACAATTGATTAGTAATTGGACATTTACACTGTAGTCGGACTTTTAATTAGCTGCAGTAAAATGACAGCTTATGTGTTACTTAAATGTGTGAAATTGGCGTATTTTTGTTTTTTCGCAGCCATCAACCAAATCTTGTTTTTCTAGTACAGAATAGTTTAACAAACGAAACTTATTTGACATGCATTGCATAATTCTAAATGCAGTCCGAAATAATTGTGAAGTGTCGATTATGAAGTGTCATTTTATTGCAGCTAATTAAAAGTCGGAGTAGGTCGATTTACGCCGTGCGACTGGTCGCTTCACAAGCAGAATCGCCACCCCATTTGCACAGGTCGAAAAAAATCGCAGGTGATTCTGCATCAATATGTCGACCTTTATACGGCGGGCGATCGCCTGCGACGTGCCTGCGACTGAGCATTTTCACGGTCAATTTTAGTCACTCGCCGCATACGAACTCTCGCCGCACGACAAAAGTCCTACCGACACCTATTCTACTTTGGAACCGATGGTCAATTCTCGTGATTTTAAGAACGTTCACAGGGTGATCACAGACTCAATCTGTCAAAAATACCTCTAATTTCCCATTCCCCATATTTTGACAAGTTTTTGACATTTGTTTGTCGCTGAGATGAGACTGCGACTAGATTTTGAACGTTTTCAATTACGAGAATAAAATTGGCCTTCTGATTTTGACACTACATTTTTCTTGCGATTTCGTTCATGTAGGTTTGATTTCCAGGATAAAAATAAAAGTAGTCTATGTCCACAGATACAGATATAGTATCTATCGACCTGGCGAAATGGACCCGAAAATATTTGTCGGATTAATCCGACGTAAGCGGTTAAACTTAAAAGGTTAATATTACAAACAGACACTCTAATTTTATGTATAGATTTGTATAGATTATTCATATTTTCATACCTGACAAGGGTCCGTAGGTCTCTTGGTGTCTCCATAGCATGTCTGTGTGATGCCATCGTACCCATTTACTATTAATATATCGTGAGCTGGGTAGAAGATAGAACACTGTATCTCATCGAACAGCTGGAGAGTGGTCTGAAATTATAAATGATCATGTTTCATAAAAATATGGACTGCGTGAATGATGATATTATTATAGTTAGAAAGGGGGTGTCTTCTGTGGGGTGACTACCGAGATGACGACTAATAGAGAAGTATGGAAGAAAAAGACATGTTGCCCCGACCACTAATAAATTGGGATAAGGACAGGAGAATGATGATAATCCATACTAATATTATAAATTCGAAAGTAACTCTGTCTGTATGTTACCTTTACACGCCTAAACCACTTTTCGATGAAATTTGGCAGAGAGATAGATTGCATCCCGGTGAAGGACATAGGATAGTTTTTATCGACATACCTCGCGGGCGAAGCCGCGGGCGGAATATAGTAAGTATATAAAACAAAGTCGTGTTAGTTACACAATTTATAACTCAAGAACGGCGGGACCGATTTTTATGATGTTTGATTTATCTCCGCCCCGAATAGCAGAATAACTATTAAAACGGGAAAACAAGAAAAAAATTATAATGAAGATAATTCGTTTCCTCATACATTTAGGCGTTACAGTCAGCTAATGTTTGATAAAAATATTCTTCAAGCAGTTTATAGTTCACTGTTTAGTTACACTTCATGAGGTCGTTAGTGGGACTGCTGAGCGTGGAATCCTGATATCGATCCCCGGTCGGGACAATGGTCATTAGGTTTTTAAGTTCACAAGCAGCCCCTAGAGGTGAGATAATAGGGTTGCATGTATGGAACATAAGGCTATCTGGCAAAAATATGGAAGCATCGTATAGTCTCCTGAACGAATTTTCGACTCGGAGATCAATCTTGGAATTCAGCATGCCCAGTAAGGGTCAATCCCCACTGAAACAGCAGCGGCCGGCAGCGGCCATTATCCATCATCATCATTGTCATTTCAGCCGAAAGACGTCCACTGCTGGACATAGGCCTCCCCCAAGCACCTCCACTTCGACCGGTTCTGTGCTTCTCGCATCCAACGGGTTCCTGCGGCCTTCACAAGGTCGTCGGTCCGCCTTGTGGGAGGCCTTCCAACGCTACGTCTTCCATAGATAGTCCATTCATAGTAATTTGAAGGCAAAGGAGCCTTATAGCGACTAGTCAAAAGAGGAAAGTTACTTGCTCTTACGGCCGCTGTGCGCCGCTGCTCGTTGAGTGGGAATTTACCCTTAGAGAACTGGCGCAGAAACGATGACTTTGGGCAGTTTTTGATTTTCAAGAATGCAGGACTTGACATATTCACTAAAGGCGTGATTTATCTGTGTTAAAACTATATACCATACAAAAATATTCGTCCCGTAAGTGAATCAAACGAGCAATCAAGGCTCCTCGCCCACGGCGACTTTTTGAAGCGATGCAGTAGCGATACTGTCGCGCCTTCGCATCGATACAGTCGCGATGCGGTCGCTAGCTGTTTGCCCTCGCCCACACCACGATTCTCAGTCGCGATGCATACGCGATACTGGCGCGCTTCTGTCGCGATTGAGTAACGGCACAAAAATGCCAGAGTTGCAAGATGGACTCCTTTGAGGCAACATATTCACGCGGTCGCGCGTTTGCATCGATACTGTAGCGCGTTAGTAGCGCGTTGGCATCTCTTCTGTAGCACGTTGCAAATTCGACTAACGCGCGTTAGTAACGATGCAGCATCGCTTCAAAAAGTCGCCGTGGGCGAGGGGCCCAATAGCTGACTGCTTCAAAAGAATCGTAAGGGTCATTTCACGCAGGCTCAATTTTTTACTAATTTCGGTGGAATTTTTTATTTGTAAATTTTCGGATGAAAAAATAAACCTGTCTTATTCTAGAACACATTAGTATTCTAGATATTTTAGTAGGAAACAAACAACTATAGTTGTTTTGAAAATATGACGACCACCGAAATTGCCAAGCCACCGAAATTGAAAATTGTACACGGAAATTGCAAATCTTACACCGAAATTGCAACATCACACCAAAATGGAATTTTTGTATTGTACCATGACCAGGCGCGGTCGCAGCCCAAGATTTAGGGGGGTTACGATGGGTGCCAAGGAATATTTTAAGTGGGGTACATATCCACGTTGGCCTAGTGGTCGCAAGCGTTACTGCTGAGCATGAGGTCCTAGGTCGGTTCGATTCCTAGGTCGGGTAAAGTGTTATTGGGATTTTCCATCAGAAATTTCTCAGAAGCAACCTGAAGTCTGGATTTATGCCCGGTTGGCGGCAGTAGGCTCACCCCCTATGACATGGCACTTATTAAAGGCGAAATGTAGAAAATGCCTAAGTATTTTATTAAGTTCGCCTTTGTACATATATAAATAAATGTGGGTGTAAGTACTACACCACTGCCTAACACTATGGGACTAAATGCGTGAAAATATTTTAAGGTCCCTTTTTATCTCATGCTCGATATTACTTATGCTTGGGACGCAGCTTTTACATGGGGGGGTTACTTTATAATGCCAAATTGGTCGTATGTATTAGAACAGCAGATCATGTAGGGTGGGGAGAGCGAGCGAAGCGAGCTCGAAAAATTTAACAACCCGCCTCGGTTTGGTTAGGTTTTGTTTTATATTTTTAAGCTGAAATTGGAGTTACATTGTCGACTTATGCAGGCAAGCCCAAGCAATTAATAAAATGTAAAATCAAAGAGTGAGCGAAGTGAGCTCGAAAATTATGCACACTCTCGGATAGGTTAGATTTTTTTCGATCATTCACAAATGACTATAAATTACTTGCTTTGTCGATTTACGAAGAAAAGCTCAAGAATCAACAGAATGTAGATTGCAAGAGCGAGCGAAGCGAGCCTGAAAATTTTAGCACCCTACCTTGAATAGTCTCTGTTTTCTTTTAACCATCATACAGAAAGAGAACTTACTTTATCGAATTATGACGAAAACTTAAAACTCGTTTTACAGCAGTTTAATTTAGGAATCTGGCCCTTTCGAACCTTACGTACAACCGGGGTGCCCAAATCCCGAGTTTGCTTCGCTCGCTCTTGCATCCTAGATTTTATATTTTATAACAGGCATTTTCAATTAAAAAAATTTTTTGGCGCTTTAAAAAAAACACTGATTTCATAGTTTTACAGTTTTTACTTCTGTCGGCAGTCCCCATATCTGCCTATGCTCTTAATGTTTTTGTATAATCCTTCGGGGTTTTCGTGGTTCAAGTAAAGTAGTTAGGCAAATGAATCATTCAGACTCCCGACAGCTTGCATGATTTTGGGGGGGAGTCATGACCCGAACGACCCCCCCTCTCGGACCACCCCCATGACAGTTATTAAACAAAGAACAACTTAGCCGTTGGCAACATTATGTGGCGGCTGCACAGGCGGGTATAGCAGGAGTAAAATACGTTTATTTGTCTGTATTCGATACTGCATTTTTTGACATGGATCATAGACCACATTTAGCAGATTTAATAAATTAACTTTAGTTCTGTTAAATGTGATATGTTGAGGGTAATACTAAATAAAATGAAATTATGATGAGATCTTCGTTTAATTAACACTTGAGCAAATAATTAGGGTTTTTTTATAAAAATTCTTCAACTCGTAAACAAACATAAAATAATAAAATCTCAAAAAACTAAAGTGAACAAAACAAAAATCAAAAAATATTAAAATCACTGTCAGAGTCATTTTCAATATTGGTTTATTCAGGTGGTTCCACCATTTTTAGATGGTAAATTTTTGTCAGTTGTTAATTTTGTGTTTCTTTTTCTTCTTTCATAAAATGCTTTTTTTTGCTTTTTTTGCTTCAATCTTCGGGCACGTAGAGTCATTTCAGCCATCGATAAAAATTTTCCTTCCGCTTTTTTCTTTCTATATCGTTCTCTATCTTTTCTTCTTAGTTCTTCGCCTAGTACTGGAACATCTTTTATTCTTTTCTTTCTCAGTCTTTCAGCCTTTTTTTTTATAAAGTCTCTTCTCTTGATTGTTTTTCCTTTTGCTTTCCCATCCTAAAGTAAGACAAAATTGAGTAGGTATAGTATAAAGAGTCAGCCACTTTAGTAGATGCAATATCGGTGGCAATAAACTTACCACCGAAACCACCGATATTGCACCACCGAAATTAGAAACATGAAGAAAAAATTAAATAAAAACATAACTATTTATGCTTTAGTCATTTAAAATGTATGGTCGCTAAGGGTACCCAATAACACATAACATACTCGCGTACCGTACCGTAAAAAAATTACATTCATTCGTACAGTAACCCACCGAGATTGCATAATTTCGTATTCCCTCTTAGATTTAAAAAGTACTTACGTGTTGGCGCGAAACCTCGACAGGATCGGACACGTCACTACTGCGAGAACACAAGAGCACGATTGGGCCTCCGTGTGCGTAAGGAGATAGTTCGTTAAAATAGACTTGTTTACGTTATAGAACGATTTCAACAAAACACACCGATATTGCACTTTTGGCGTGGACATTCCTTATCACAATGGTCCTGAAGTCTGCATGATAACAGAAGTAAAGGAAGTAATAAATATGGTTGCTTTATGCGTAGACCAACATAATAATGTTCAATTTAAGTACAAAATTTCCATCACAACGTATTTAAAGAGCTAAATTCGCTTAAAAGTTAATCACGGACATACCACCGTTATTGAGAAACAGACATATTTCATTTTTTTTTAATGTATATTCAAGAGATTTTTATTTATACTAGTGCCTTCATATGAGCTAGTTTTCTTATTACACGAAAAAATATAAAATGGTCTTATATAAACATTTTACACAGTGATTTCACGCGAAGAACCTCTAAAAACGCTGTCGGTAAAACTACCCGTAAATAAATTCTCACCTGTGTCAAAATTCCCTGGTATTTGCCATGCTTTTCCCAGACAAGGATATTTGCTTCTGTAAATATTTCAGTTGTATTTGGATCTGAATGTAGACAAGCTGGCAGCACCTCTCTGCTGAAAGTTATCCTGGAAAATATAGAAAGGATTTGGCAATAAGAGTAAACTAGTCACGAGCTCGAACTCACTGGTGGTCATGGCCAAAAAGCACGCTGTCTCACCTGGCTTCGTGTCGGACAGAGCTAGTATCAGTGATGAGCAGTTAGACGCTAGTCTACACGCACAACGTCTAGTTCTCACGCACAGAAACACTGTTCCGAGCTGATAGGCGCGTAAAAAAAATCGAAAAGTGCTTTGGTAAATCGAGTTTTATGAAAAAACCACTGCATAAATCAGTTATAAATAAAGTTTATTGAACCCTTCGATAACTGAGCTTTGGTGTGGTTTTGAAGATTTTACAGTTCTTTTATTACTTAAGACACCCTAAGTTACGTTAAAAATAGCAAGAAAAACGAATCTTTGTTGGCTTATAACTTTTTAATGGCTTTTTATTTTAGTATTCTGTTTCCGTACAGACACAATTAATATTATGTCAAAACGATATCATGTTTAACTTTGGATGCACAATGTCAAACAGTGGAGTAATACTCTCCCGAAATTTGTGTGGAAAAAATATCGACTGGTGGCGCCTAAGTATCCAGTCTTTTTTCCTCATAGGATATTATAACGTTCCAACTGCTGGGACTGTGAGCACAGGCCTCGACTCTGTGAGTGGGAGTGGGCCGTAATCTACCACGCGAGCCCAGTGAGGGTTGGTGGGTGTCATTATGTCTATGAACAGCAAGAAGTACGGTGAAAGCGATTAATATTATAAAGAGGTCAAAGTGTTTATAGGAGATAATCTTTGGAACTCCTCATTTGATTGCGATAATTTATTATTTCACTAATTAGAACTACAGTATTGCCGAATCCGACCTTTATCGCAAACTTTACAATATTATTTTGCGAGCATTTTTGACAGCCCGCTAAGTGAATCATTATCATCGTAAACCTTTAATTTTTTGGGAGTGTTTGCAAGTAATTATAAACAAAAATAATGCGAAATGGGCGTACTCGCAGATGTGTGCGTGATTGACTATTGACGCTGTCGTGTCACGTAATGGCGGCCGGTCGGCATACTATGATGTAAATGTGAACGTGGGGCGTGTTTGTACAAGCGGTCCCGGCATACTTACTGTGCTTCACTTTCGATATGCGTGGCGCGCAGTCCATCTTTTTTTATAAGTCTATGTAGAAGGTAATAATCGTATACTCACGTCTTCTCAGTCTCAAGCAGTGCGATGTCATTGTACTTTGAAGGTGGCTGGTACTCCGGGTGAGCGATGATCCTCTTCACGTTATATTTCTGCCACATCCTGGGAGGGTCGGTACGTTTGTTGATGCCTACAGCTACAAATTTCACAGGACCTCTGAAAATTAGAACAGTATAAGATTAGAATATTATATTATCTGTGGTATAAGTAATGTTAGAAAAATATTTATGCTGAATGCGCAGTGGCAGACAGCGAAATTCAAAATTTCTTACGTTTTTTTTTCAATTTTCAGGTCAGTGTCAGGTTGTATCTTGATCAAAATTTGATTCGCGACTATAACAGGTACGTATTTACAGAATTATAATTATTAGAATCATTAATACATCTTTCTAAGTTAGATTTGTACCTTAAGCACTTTTCCATAAGATATTTGTTCTCATGGTACAGACGCCAGCACATCAATTTACTACAATCTGTCAAATTTCTTTGATAGATTTTCAACTTTATCGCTAAAGCATAAGGTTCGAAGTTGAATGGGAAAATTTGACAGTTTCGGGTAGGTTGATGTGCTGGCGTCTGTACAAATTTATCTTAGAAAGATGTATTCATGATTCTAATGATTATAATTCTGTAAATACGTACCTATTATAATCGCGAATCAAATTTTGATCAAGATACAATCCGACACTGACCTGCAATTTGCAAAAAACGTAAGAAAATTTAAATTTCGCGGTCTACCACTGCGCATTCGCCTTAAGAACTCTTTAAATAATAACGGTTGCACAGGTCGATCGATCAGGTTAAGCTACGCTTGCCGCGGTCTGTCCGAGGATTGGTGACCATCTTCACATACCCCTCCGTGCCTCGTCGTTGGCCCCAGCATGTCATTCGTGGATTTTTGACAGTCGTTAACGACTTTTTAACTTCTTGTTGTAGTGACTTGTAATCGTTATGTTGTTTTTGTTTATTGGAGTTGTTTTGTATTTTTTTTTATTTTCTCTTGTTTTATTATTAACCCTTTTGTTCATAAATATTGAGATAATTTATTTAGTAATTGCAAAGAATGTTATCAGATTGAGGACGTGCAGCATTTGCTGATGGATTGTGTCCGCAACAGGCGCGAGATGGAATTATTTTTGAGAATTTTATCCCAACCAACTTCAGAAGAGGCCAAAAAGTTATGTCGTTTAATAACAGTCCTTCATCGGTGACTTCTATCTTTTTTTTAACACAAACTGTTTCGTAGATTGTTCAACTATTTAGTAGGTATAGTATAGTATAGGTGTTAAAATTATTATAATTATTGTTAATGTTAATACTGTGGTAAAAGGCACGATGGGTTGTCATATTTGTTTAGATAAAAACCACAAAACAAGTAAAGAGATTTTTTTTTTCAGCGTATTCTACAATCCAGCTGCGACATATACCTACATTTCTGAGTCTGACTACACCTTCGCGGGAAATTACTTGATGTTATACTTACAGTTTCTCTTTGGAAATACAGTGAGCTGCCGTTAGAATGAATCTGTCACTAATGATAGTTCCAGCACAAAGCCATTCAGCTGTTTGCAAGTCAGCACCGTATCCCAGTAATGCCTGAAAAAATAATAGTTTGTATTATTAAGTAGTGAATCTATCTCGGAATCTGTAATGTATTGTTGCGCGCCATAATTTATATTCGTTACCACTAGCGCCATCTAGTATCGAGCAGAAGAACTAGTGTCAAGAACCTTCTAGAAGTTTCGATGATAGAACTTTCTAGAACTATCGACATTTGGTCAGTTGGGGCCGGAATGTACTCGAACATTCTAGATGTTTCTACAGTAGAAGGTTCTAGAACAATGTGAGACCTATATAAGGCGGGAATGCTCCGCGAGCCGACACAGTCTTGGATAAGCGACACAAGCGAACATCGAAAGCGATCTTCAAGTGCGACTTAGAAGTGATCAGTACTTAGTGCAATTGTGTTTTGTAATTAGTGCGATAAAGTTGTAATTGGTGTTTTAAATTAAAGTGTTTATTTTTGGTTATTAAATCGGCAGTTTTTAATTGTCACGAACCCCAAGCTCGTAACAGTATCTGGGAATGATGCAGCTTAAAAGAAAATGTAGTGACCTAAGACCAAATAAAAAACCAAGACAGAGGGCTGTCAACAGTAAAGTGAAGCCGGTTTCGTAAACATGTGTGCACTTAGTGAGGTGTATTATGATTGTAAATGGTTGTAAATGTGTGCGTGTGAGCGTGTGTGCACAGAGCGGAGGTGTAGCTTTGGCATGCTTCACTGTATCGTTCTCAGCGCTCTGTCTTGTTTTTTTATTTGTTATGAGGATAAAATGCAGATCCGCCCGCGTTTTTTGGGATCAAGTTTTTATTTTTGATGACTCTATTACGTAATGAAACAAGTTTTTATAATAATGTATCAAGAGGAATCTCGGACTTTTAAAGATCGCCTGCTCAGAATAAAAGTCTAGACAACATTTTTATTTGTTTTGTTAACTTATGTAGGTACAAAATTATTGGACTTCAACAGGCATTTTTGATTGTATTTTATTTTGCCTGTTTTATGTCCCACTGCTGAGCAATATCATCATTTATTTATTATTTATTTATTTATTTTATTTTAAAGAATACAGACTAACAAACCAATGACATAAAAAAAATATATTACAAAATAGCTAATAACAAAAGCCTCCACATATCATCTGCCTAGCCTTTTCCCAAATATGTTGGGGTCGGCTTCCAGTCTAACCGGATACAGCTGAATACCAGTATTTTACATGGAGCGACTGCCTAATCTGACCTCCACAACCCTGTAACTGGATTATACGAAACCCCTTTTTTTTTTTTTTGTTTTTTTTTTTTTAAGGATGGGAAATCATCCAATGACTCCTCCCGCTCTGGGTGGAGCGGAAGGGAGTGTCAGACTCTTACTGACTAAAACCCATCCGTGTTCCTTCCTTAGCCCTTTATGTTCCGGGGTAGCGGTAACCCTTTCGGACAATCCCGCTGATACGAAACCCCTTGGACAGACTACTTACGACCCGTAACGACTGTCAAAGATCCACGAGTGACAGCCGGGACCAACGGCTTAACTTGCTTTCCGAGGCACGGAGGGGTCTCGGTATGTAAAGATGGTTACCCATCCACGGACCAACCTTGGCAAGCGTAGCTTAACCTGAACGATCGACCTGTGTGGCTGTTATTATTTAGCCAAACCCCTCTACTGCTAGCAATATCCTCCCCGTTTTTCTTCGAAACCTTGTCTTGTGCGATCTCTGGCAATGTTAGCCCTGCAAACGTTATCAGATCGTCACACCACCTTCGCCGTGGTCTTCCTCGACGGCGATGTCCTCCCTCAGGCGTCCAGTGAGTGACGATCTTTGCCCATCTCTCCGGGTGCATTCGCGCGACGTGTCCGGCCCACTCCCTCTTCAGCCTGGCTGTTTTTTCTCCAACGTCCACTACTTGAGGATGTTTAACGATGGAAGGTTAAGCAATACTTGCCGCGGTCGGTTCCTAGATGGGTGACCATCCATTGCATGTCGAGACCCCTCTGTGCCTCGGAAAGCAAGTTTAAAAGCCGTTGGTCCCGGCTGTCATTCGTGGATCTTTGACAGTCGTTACGGGTCGTCAGAAGCCCGAAAGTCTTACAACCAGTCTTACCGAGGAGTATCGTATTACCCAGTAACTGGGTTGTGGAGGTCAAATACTCAGCTGCATCCGGTTAGACTGGAAGCTGACCCCAACATAGTTGGGAAAAGGCTAGATAGATTGAATTACCAGGTATGATTCTCTTGGGGCTGGCATTTCTACAGGAATCTCTTCTGTTGTGACTTCAATCTCGTAACAAGCGGAGACAGGATCTAAAGTCCTTGTATAGTTAGCTCTTGTGTTTATTTTGCAGTCATAATCCAGTTTGTCGACGAAGTTCACACATTCTGGAATGAGAAAGTACTTACTTAGTGGAATAATTTTTTATGATTGTAGGCCCATTTACACGAGGATAGTTATTAAAAAAACTGGCCAAGTGCGAGTTGGACGCGCACACGAAGTGTTCCGTACCACCATACAATATTTAACACTGCATATAAAATAACGGCAAAACAATCACGTTTGTTGTATGGGAACCCCCTTAAATATTTATTTTATTCTGTTTTTAGTATTTGTTGATAAAGCGGCAACAGAAATACACATTCTGTGATAATTTCAACTGTCTAGCTATCACGGTTCGTTAGATACAGCCTGGTGACAGACAGAGAGACAGACGGAGAGTGGAGTCTTAGTAATAGGGTCCCGTTTTTTCAGTTTGGTTACGGAACCCAAAAAATCTCAAAAATCAAATTAATTGACAATTTTTTTTTATTTATCAATTATTTGAGCTATATCGGTTACATTGGTTTGCCTGTGGAACTCCAAGCATAGCCCTATTCATTGCTGGGTGACTTTTAAGGTCCATTGTGTTGTGAGCGACCACGTTTCAGTGCCTTAAATCATCACTGGCAACACGCACTGGTCAAAGACTTTTGTCTTGAGACACGTTTTTTATTTATTTTTTATTGCTGAATGGGCCCGCTCTTGACCTCGATCACGCCTGATGGAAAGCGATGGATGAGGTCTATGATGGAACGAGCGTGCCCAGAAGATGCCTAAGGCTCTGGAACTCCCACCCATGGACGAAACACAGCAGGCTGCTTGACGCCGGACTCCGGTGGGAGGGTGGTCACAAACCAGGTGGGCGTTAGCCCTACCACCGCAAGGGAAGAATTGGCCAGTCAAATAAGGTGTGTTGGGTGTGACTGTCCAGGATGCACCAAGCGCTCGGTTCAGTTGAGTAACTTGCGGAACAAACTGCGGTATGTGAGACGAGAAGATATAACTGTTTCAGTAAAATTACTAATATAACATTCAACTGGTGATTTTTTTTCGGGAAGGTGGTTTTTTAAAACAACAGTATTTAACAACATGTGTATTAACTTACTGTCATTAGATTTTTGTCCTGTTAAAGACAGCAGTTCTGTTTTCGGGTTGAATACGATTTTCCTGAAAATAAATAATAAAGTTTCGTAAGAAGCTGGCAGTGTTTGTTTAATTTATTTTAGCATAAGTACCACTGACCCTCAGACCAAATAAAATACCAAGACAAAGGGCTGTTGATGATTTCACATCCTTAAAAAAATAATAATTGGGAAATTGCAAAAGAAGATCTTTCGCTATGAGGACTTATATCCTACTTATTGACGCATAAAATTAAAACTGATTTCATTTGATTATTAATTAATCATGAATGCTTGTATTTTGAACGTATGATTAACTATTGATGAGATCTGAGTAAAAAAATATTAAAAGTCTGACCTAATGGGTCAATGTTCCATTAAGCATGCGATGTGTGCACTTAGTGAGGTGTAGTTTGATTGTAAATGGTTGTAAATGTGTGCGTGTGAGCGTGTATGCACAGAGCGGAGGTGTAGTTTTGGCATGCTTCACTGTATCGTTCTCAGCGCTCTGTCTTGTTTTTTTATTTGGACTGAGCACTGACCTCATCAAACAATGTATAATACAGGTGAGTGTTATAATGTGCGTATTTATGTGTTTATATTACGATTTAATTAGGTACCTATATTTCAATAGATATTTATTCCATAATTAGAAAAGATAATATGAGATTTCACAAATTAAATGAATTCAAAAATCATTGATTTAAATAACTAGGCTGAGAATCAACACTTTTCGAACGTCAAAAAATAACTTTAGACAGTCCCCCAAAACGCCTGCCCTTCACTACTTCCTAGTGCTTTCGCTTGGGAGAAAAAGTGGCGCAACAAACTCCCCAGCAGCACAGCTATCTGTTCAGTTAGAACTTGATTCTATATAGTTAATAGTATGCAAAGTAATTAACATAACAAAATATTTTCTCTGATGAGAGACTTCAGCTTGACTTGACCGTGTATCGGCAAGCGTAGTGGGAGCTAGATGGACCCACAACCTTATATAAGAAGGCTTGGACTTGGAAACTGGATGCAGAAGGCGGGTGTGGCGCAGCCTGGGAGAGGCCTATGTCCAGCAGTGGACTGCGATAGGCTGAGTTGATTGAGAGACTTGATCAGGGTTCATGCTTACCTAACATCATCGACTGTAGTGCAGTCTGTGCAGCAGATGATCGGTTCCTTCCCTTTGAATGTGCATATCTGAAAGTGAACAAACACCATTTCTAACGGGAAATATTTGACTGATCCTTTTAAACATAATAGAGGTACGAGGAACAGGGTGTAAAGTTCATACTTATATAAAAGGGTCATCATACTCTATAGAAAAGGGAGGATCCTCCGACCAGACGCGTGTTGTGTCTGGCGGGCAACTGCCCGATGATTCATGTCGGGCCGTTGTATCTATGCTAGTTGCGCGGTAAACTCTGCTTGCGAGATGCACGATTTTGCGTGACGTCAGTATGACGTGTAGTTCGATTAGATACTGCTACATTTACCATCTAATGAAGAACACTTTGCAATTACCTCGCCGATGTATGAACGTAAACGAAAATAGGAGTATGTAAGGATCGTCACAGGTGACGTTCTGTAGCAAACTAAAACTCAAAGCATTTAGGTATTTCAATTAAACCATTTACAGGCACTTTTGATGCTGATCTATGCGTCATGTTCGTGAACGGGCGCCGTCGGTTGGGGCTGGTCATCACTTAGCTGCCTCGGCTTATTTTTAATTATTTTAGCTTCTGCATACCCCATGTTAAAAAAACGTGAGAGGCGTAACCATGGCTGTGCTTACCGGTGGAAATTCATTCTTATTCTTGAGAAAAATTTGTGAACTTTCACAGTGAAATATACTGACACAGAGACCAGTAGCTTCTTTCCAAGTACATCGAGAACCTGCAATATAACACAGCATAATCAGCCTTTAATTGTTCTCACTGCTGGCACACAGGCTTTATCTCTTCGAGAGGGAGTGGGCCGTAATCGACCACGCGAGCCCAGTGCGGTAGATCTCGCAAGTCTTCGAAATTTTGATTCTAGGACATGCCGGTTTCCTCACGATGTTTTCCTTTACCGTTTTGAGAGCAGTAGTGATATGAAATTACCTATTTACTTACACAAAATAAAGGTAATGCAGCACAGTATTCAGCTGCATCCGATTAAATTGGACATCGACTCCAACATAAGTAGTTGGGATAAGGCAGGCAGATGATGATGATAAGTAAACATGAGGCAGAGAAAGAATAAAAAAAAGAACTACTTGGGGGAAAATATGCGTCACATCCAGGTCATCCACGCAAAACAGCCATCGCTAAGCATAATGCTGCGACCTTATGCAAGACAGGGCCCCAGCGCTGGCGGGGTGCCCGTTTTCAGCTATAGCCAGCGTTGACGTCAACATATCACCATACGAAGAGGTAATTATTTAGATAACACATTAATCCTACTTCGTGCTATATTATTTATTAAATTATCATCATCTGCCTTTCAAACGCGATTAACAACGTCAATATAAACACAAATATAAACGAACGTCATTCATTATAAACGCGAAAGTTTGTACGGATGGATGGATAGAGGATTCTTACTCTTTCACGCAAAAACTACTGAATGGATTTGGATGAAATTTAGCACACAAATAGTTTTTAACCAGGATTATCATATAGGATACTTCTTACCGCCGGCAACATTTTACAACCGGCAGCAAATTGCGGCAACTTCAAGGAGACGCTTTTAAATCAAGATTTTACAAAATCCTGGGCACATTATTATTGTTGCTTCTACACAGCGTTAAATTAAATTAACTGGCGAAACTTCAGAGTCGTGATGGGTGTTGATATCCAAACACGACGCAACAAATAAAAGGGTTTTCTAAACTCATATTTTCGAGTAGCTTCAGCTGGTTATGGAGTCAGCTGACCGAAAGTTTTTTTTTTTTTTTTGTATCATAATTATTAAATCGATAGGTACTCATCACACATGTGAAGTTTCTCCAGATTATTTAATTTGATCCTGTATGTGAGAACAATGTATATTTTTATTGTAAGTTTATCTAAAGACCTCAGAAACCCCGCTTAAGTAACCAATTTTCGAGGAATCCAGACTAATAAAAAAAAAACATAAAAAAAAGAATAATAAGTACCGAACCTTCTTGTTTATTAATTAGCTCACATAACACACACAAACTTAAGGAAAACACTGCTAGCGAATGACGAAGCATTTTGTATAAAAACGATAAAAATAAATTAATAGTATAATATTATGAAACACGACACACGACCGGACCGCGAAAGAGACGCGGCGACACTAACCGATAAATTTTATAAGAAAAATATACAGCTATACATAACATTATTGACTTATGGAGCGTGTGCATTGTTGCTCATTTACGTTATAATTTATAACTAGCTTTTGTCCGCGGCTTCGTCCGCGTGTAGGAGATTGTTCGCCGTGTCTGGGAGTCGAACCGTCGCCCGAGCCCAGTGTCGTGGATACCTACCACGCGATCCACTTTAGGACCTAAACTGAACTGTTCTTCTAATTCGTACCATGACGTCAGTTTAAGATTCAATTTAGGCCGTGCCATCTGGATACCTACCACGAGCTCTTAACGCTCATTCACTTTCAACGATCCAAATGCCGCTGAGCGTATTGGACGTCATGGTACGACTGTGAGCGATGCAGTTTAAGAACCTAAACTGAAATGTCTTGCTTTTGAATCGTTTTTAAATAACTAGATCATAGTAGGCCTCCTGTCCCTCGCACTCTCTGCGCTCAACGCTCTCTTGGACGCTAAGCCTGTTCGCTGATGAATGGAAGATCTTGTCAGTATGTCAACCACTAAACGGATTTCGATAAAATTTGGCAGAGAGATAGATTGCATCCCGGGGAAGAAGAGGATAGTTTTTATCGACATACCTCGCGGGCGAAGCCGCGGGCGGAAGTTAGTGTAATATAAAGGCGAAAGTTTATGAGTGTTTTTGTATTTGTTACAGTACAATAAATACGTATACAGAGAGATATTTTGAGAGGCTTGTGGCTAAGTTATAACAGCCACGCGGTCAATCGATCAGGTTAAGCTACGTTTGCTGCGGTTGGTCCGTGGATGAGTGACCATCTTTACATATCAAGACCCCTCCATGCCTCCCCTGTCCCTGCTGGATTAGGATCTTCGGCAGTCATTACGGGTCGTCCGGAGCCCGCAAGTCTGACAACCAGTCTTACCAAGGGGTATCACGTACTAACCAGTAACTGGTTTGTGGAGGTCAGATAGACAGTCGCTCCGTGTAAAAACAGGTTTTAATAAATCTTATTTTAAACTAGGCTGTACCTTTGTCACCTTTGCGTCGTCGCAAACGTTTAAAACAAGAACAGACAATTGTCAATTTGACACAAAGAGTATATTATATTGACAAAATTTTACTTATGACAACATTATGATAAATTGATAATAACTTAGGAATAGGAATTGACAGCATCAGGCGATGTAAAATTGTTTTGTTCTTTATTTCACCTTGTAATCCTGAGATGATTTAAACAAATCATCTCAGTTCCAACCAAAAATGTGCGAGCATCGTGATGCAGGCACAGTTACACAATTCAAATCATCAAATATCAAAAATGAAGCTCTAGAAAGAAGATATAAAAGATGTGCATTTCTAAAACTGATCCAACATGTCGACATTTATAGAAAATATCGTTCAAATTATTGCGAATTAGACCGTCTGAAACTATTAACCAACAATGCCGCTGTATCGATAATAGGTATATCTTCAATGGAGTGCAAAGTGACTGATGGCAACGGGAGAATTCAGTATTCTGAATGTTCGTCACCAAAAACTGAACATTCCAGGCTCAGTCGGTCGTCCACGTCGCCGAAGCTGTCTAGGCTGAATATAAGCTCACATATTGGCTAGACGTGGTATATAACTGGAACAGCCTGTGTTGAAAAAATAATAGTTTCGCCGCCAGTTCTGCCTTTGTCAGCCCATTGTGAGTCTTTTCGAGTTAAATTAAAAGTTGCTTCTCAATTTTTTTTTTTTTTATTATTGTACTTACGGTCTAGCTCAAGGGTTCAGGGCAGGGTTAAAAAAAAATACTTATAAGTTTTTTAAACTGAGCAGTTTTATTTAACATTTTTTTTAGAGTGTTTTGTTTGAATTTTTCGAAAGTATTTACGCTCGTACCTACATTACCAGGCTGCAAGGGCCCCGGGGGTGGCAGTCCAGGCCCCGGGGGGTCGGGGGGCTGGGAGACAGCTGCACTCCCGCGTACTCCCATGTTAGATACCAACATACATTATAACATCGACCATAATGTAGGATACTCTGCAGAAGGCCCACCATATTCTGTGAGGTCCACGTATCTCAGGGTGTGAGAACAAGCTCTCTGTGTGATAAATAAATTAATGGACCTTTAGTAGTGACTAAAGGTCCATTAATTTATTTACCACGACATTACTATAAAACAAAGTCCCGTCGCCACGTATGTCTGTCTGTTTGAACGCGATAAACTCAAGAGCTGCCCAACGGATTTTTTCATACGGTTTTCACCGATCGACGGAGTGATTCATGAGGAAGGTTTAGGTCTATAATTCATTAGGGCTTTGTGTAAATTGGCTGAAGCTCAGACACGAATATCATGCGGATGGTCTTTTCTTCATAGAAACACTCTCGCCTGTTTTTTTTTTGGACAAAGGGACACAGTATAATTCCTAATTCCTTCTTAATTCCTTCTTATTCAGTTTATGAAATATCTTTAAAATTGGTCCAATATTGGAGGAGGAAATAGGCGAGAGCCAAACCTCGAATTATTACTTTTTACTTAGGTTTTTTTAATGTCACTCCGTCCGCATTTCCTCGTAACGCCCGCTTGCACTCAAATCATTAAATGCTTTCAACTTTAAACGTATATAAAACTATCCTATGTCCTTCCCCGGGATGCAATCTATCTCTCTGCCAAATTTTATCGAAACCCGTTTAGTGGTTTAGGCGTGAAAAGGTAACATACAGACAGACAGACAGACAGAGTTACTTTCGAATTTATAATATTAGTATGGATTTCATTGAAAAATACAGAATTCTGTTTTTAATAAGTTTAATTTGCGCACATGGCATGAAGTCGCGCGCGCGCAAATCGCATTGCAAGTCATATCGCCCGAGGTTGTGAACGATGTCTTTACGAAGTAATCTTTCGGTATATTTTTGTGTTGTGCCATAAATAGATTTAATTAAGTGCATCATATATCTCACATCTAAGTATTGATCACCGGGCTGAGTGACCTGCGCAGTGCAGCTAGATATCTAGACTAGACTCTTTGTTCAATGACGCAGTGCGCCAGCCGCCGTGTTCCGTTCATGACGTTTGCTCCTTCGAGTCGCCTCCGGGGCGCGGGAGCCCTGCAGCCCTATAGTACTCATATCATAGGATCTAATATGAAGGTTAGTGATTTAGTACTTCTTTTTAGCGTGTGATCTGTGTTCGATTCCTGGGTCGGGCAAAGGGTTTTTCCGTTAGGATTTTCTTAGTAACAGCTTGGAGTTTGGAAGTTGCCGGTGTGATACGCCCGCGCCGTGCCTCGGAAAGGACATTAAGCTGTTGGCCCTGATCTCTCCGGACGTGTCACTTCATGAATCTAGGGTACGTGACGATGGTTAGATAACTGCACAATGAATAATAATATCATTATTTTTGGGCGCGGAAATTGGGGGTAGGAGGGGAGGGGTGAATTGGGGGTCCTGTGATCAAAAAAAGTGTGGCGTCTTCTTATTGGACAAAAGATTCGAATATGGCTGTTGATGCGCTTGGGGGCAGATGAACATCGAGGGGAGTTTGAAAAGTAAATCATCTTGCCTCTTTTCGTTCGCTATTTTGTGTCTTCACCCCCTTTTATTAGGCATAATATTCTCAAATCTGCTCTAACTGGTAGTCACAAGCGCTATTGTTGAGCCTGAGGTTCTGATTTCGATTTCCAGGTTGAGCAGTGATATTGGGTTTTAACGCCAATTTTTTTTCTATAAAAACAGCTCGAAGTCTGGATTTATGGCAGGTTGATGGCAATAGGCTCGCCCCCATTACATAGTACACCTCAGTCTAACCTTTCAGCAAAATCACGCGTGATGTTATTTTGTGTTCTTTTTTCTCAAATGCAATTGTAAACATTTTGCAGGTGCCTGTTCGAGCGGCTTCTCCCACTCGCCTGAGATGGCTGATGTACCAGTCTTCAGTCATCACGGCGAGTTGGTCCTTCGAGCCGCCTTCGGGCTGCCAGAGTCTGCAGCCCAGGATTGCAAAATATGAAGGTGAATTTATATAACCTCACCTCTAAACTAAAATCTATTGAAAAAAAAAAACAATGTTTGTTTGTTATTATTATTATTATTATATTAATCAGAGTGAATTCCAATGCGTCTAAAAACACGCTGTTGGATTTTCAACTCTCGGTGCTAAGCACTGCGTTGGAAATCCAGTGCGCGAAACGTTGGTACGGGGGCTGAGGTGTGTACCACGGCCACGCCGCCGCCGGGCGCAGGCGCGGAGCCATATTGAGAACGCTGTCACTCGCTCCCTTGTTCCTCGCCGACCGTCACGAACTTACTCCGAAAGCGAATGCGCGCGCAAACTTTCATAGGTTAATTATGTTTTCGATTGTACCATCGACTAATTTTATTAGTCTTACGTTCTTCCACACATTGATAAAGGATTTTTTGTACACGAAGTTACAGTAGAATACTGACTCCTAAGTCACAGGGTTCCCCCTAGTTTAGGAGGCAGGGTTTTTCACTATTTATGCAACCTTTGTTTTCCAAAGTTTAATGTTCCTATGTATATTGTATGAGCTTTGTATAATAAGGTTTTTTGTGTTAATAAACTTATTTTTATTTATTTATTCCAAACGCTTGTCATGCCATACACACCCTCAGAGCAACCACAGCAGAATTGGGCAGAATATTAATAGACTTGGGTCCAGAAATCTTTGCAAGCATTTCGGTGAAGTGCGTCACCTTTATCTGCCTAGCCTTTTCCCAACTATGTTGGTTGGCTTCCAATCTAACCTGGTGCAGCTGAATACCAGTACTTTACATGGAGCGACTGCCTATCTGACCTCCACAGTTACTTGGTAAGTCGATACCCCTTGGCTACTTTTAAATATTTAACAGAACGTTCTTCATTTTCCAGGTCCTGGGGCATGAGCTACATCTCCCAGTCGTCTCTGAAGGCTGTTAATCTTCGCAGTCACTTCCAGCAATGGCATACCTCCACTTAAGCGAACATCAACGGGGTGTAAGCGGCTCTACCAACACCTGAAGAGCCAAAGTCAACCTCACCTGCCCGCGGTACACCCTGCTGAAATCACCAACGAGGCTCTGGCGATTCTCCCCATTTGGAGTATTCGGCGAACTAGCTTCTTTTGGGGAGATAAACTGTGACTCCATTTTTGCAAATGGCGAAAGCTAAAATGTGACAGTCGCACTATTTAGTGAGTTCAAGAATATGAGTACCAAACTACAGTACTTTTAGTCTTGAAAAAAAAGGAAAAAACTTCAGATGAATTCGCTACTCACTTGTTTTATAAATAAAGACTCGAACTCCGTCATGTCATCACCACTTCGAGGGATACTTGGAAAGATACGGACCTGTGGAGAGAGGCTCAACTCAAATGAATATTGCCAAATAGGTGGTGGTAACAGTTATTCGTACCTTGTCTTTGTTCAAATGGGTCTGCGCCTGACCGTGTGTTATTCAACATGTAAGTAATGTAATTCATCGACTTAAAAATAAGTAGGTTTAACATAACTTAGGGGGTATATGCAATTAATCTATCTGTCTACTTTTTATGCAAAAATATTTTCTTTCAATTTATAAACCATTAAGTGTATGAAAACTCGTTTTATTTGAATATCCTTACATCAACCTAGTGGTCTAGTGGTCGCAAGCGCTACTGCAAAGCATAAGGGCTTAGGTTCGATTCCCAGGTCGGGCAGTGTTGTTGGGTTTTTCTATCTGGAATTTTTCAGTAGCAGCCCGGAGTCATAGACAAGTTTAGACGTGATAAAAAAATGGCTATCAAAATTACGTCAATTTACGTCAGGTCACAGAGTAGGTACTTTTTGATAGAGTGAGTCAGGTGCTGACTAATTTGACAGGACTAAACTAATATTTATTTTCTGAAAAAGATGCACTGAACTTAAATTTAGTTTAGTTTGTGAACAATGATATTTTAAGTGTAATTACTTATAATATCATTGTTTGTGAACGAGAGAATATGCGCCAATAGCTGTTTTAGATTCGCGACAAATGGTAATTAAATAAATTGGTTGGCTCTTGAAAAAAACATATTTAAAGTGGCCCACTTTGAGAATATGTTTTTTTCTAGAGCCCCCAAAGGTCAAATTTAAACTTTATGGTGGCTCTGAAGTGTGTTACTCGCTGCGCAGTACCTCACTCGCTGGCATTAGGCTCGCCCTCTGGTCACCTGAAGAGTCGACCAACCGCTTGGTGATGTCTCGAAACACCATGTGGGTACCCCGACCCCATGGCTCTAGAGTTTCAAACAAAAACGGCTTGAACATAACACATAAGTTCCAATAAGACTGTAATATTTGCGCCGTTTCAGGTTTTATGCACGTCTGCCATCAGCACTGCAAGCTGTGCTAGGAAAATGGGATGACGCAAGGGTCTCGACACAATGTTGCATCCCACACCATAGATCGACCTAATTTTCAAGGTATTATAATATTGTTCCCATTTGCATCGATATAGCTAAATAATAACAGCCGCATAGGTCGATCGATCGACTGGCTTGTGGAGGTCAGATAGGCAGTCGCTACATATAAAATACTGGTATTCAGCTGCATCCGGTTAGACTGGAAACCGACCCCGACATAGTTGGGAAAAGGGCTAGGCAGATGATGATGAGGTCGATCGATCAGGTTAAGCTACGTTTGCCGATGTTGGTCTGTGGATAGGTGACCATCTTTACATACCATGACCCCTCCGTGCCACGGAAGCACGTTAAGCCGTAGGTCCCGGCTGTCATTCGTGGATCTTTGCCAGTCGTTACGAGTAGTCCGAAGCCCGAAAGTCTGACAACCAGTCTTATCAAGGGGTATCGTATTACCCAGTAACTGGTTTGTGGAGGTCAGATAAGTAGTAGCTCCATGTAAAATACTGGTATTCAACTGCATCCGGTTAGACTGGAAGCCGACCCCAACATAGTTGGGAAAAGGCAGAAGGCAGGCAGATGATGATCGATGTAGTTTACTTCGTCTACTCAGAGACTATGTAGTGTGATATCTAGACGAACAGACTTGACAAATGAAAAAGAAGAAATAATAAGGATTCCATTTTACATTTTGCTACGGAACCCTAAAAAGTGAAGCTTCGGCATATAAATCTAGTTTTGTTTCATAAATACACATAATAACTGCATAGTACATCTCACATCGAGGTATTGATCGTGACCTGCGCAGTGCAGCTAGATATCTAGACTATAGTTCTTTTGAGCTATGCCGCAGTGCGCCAGCCACCGTCTGCCGTGCAGGACGAGTCCATCCTTCAAGCCGCCCACCGGGGCTCCGGGCTCTGGAGCCCTGCAGTATCTACTGTGACCGCTGGATTAAAGGCAAAGGTTAGTAAATTACTTAGCATTTTTTTTTGTAAAAATTACGAAATTGAATAGATAATGAGGCTGCAAATTTCCAAGTGAATTGATATCCACCAACTCGCAATGGGCCCTCGTAGTGGATTACGGCCCACTTCCTCTCACATATAGGAAGCCTGTGTCCCAGCAGTGGACACATTATTGGCAGATTATGCTAAAGTGCATCATTTGTGATAGGTACCTCTACATTCATTTTGTTGAAGTCATTGATCTGGATTTGACTATCTGAAATGGATTATTTTCTGCACAGAATGTAAGACCTTTGTGAAACGGCTCATTAAAACAGGCGGGGGGCGGGACGGCGGAGTGGGGGTGAAAAGGGCGTGGTGATATACCACGATCAATAAATAGTAATACATTTTAAAAGAGTATGTGTGGAGTTTAGCTTTTGCAAGGGGCAATTAGAATTAATTTTATCTTGTCGTTGGTCCCGGTTCTTATTTGTGGATCGTTGACAGTCTTCACAGGTACTCAGAGGCCGGAAAGTCTGACAAGGTCTTACCTAGGAGTAACGTGTTACCCATTCAGCTGCATCTGGTTAGACTGGAAGCCGGTCCAGAAATGTTTGCGAAAAAGCTAGGTGTGTCGTAAATCATATTTTGTTTTGGGTTCCTCTTGCATTTATTTCCAATCAAATCAACTCAGCCTCTTGCAGTCCACAGCTGGACATAGGCCTCTCCCATACTGCGCCACAACACCCTGTCCTCCGCATTCCGCATCCAGTCCGTCCCAGCCACCTTCTTTAGGTCGTCCGTCCATCTAGCATTTAGTTTGGTCGTAATTAAATATTTGTAATTATAAGCTATCGAATTTAAAAACTGTATCTGTTGACTCTCTTTTGACATTATTCATCTGTTCTTCAAAATAATCATCTAAATCAATTTTGTGGATGCCTCTGCCTAAATTAGTTCATATCAATCGTGTATGCTGTTTCAGATCCTTGCGGGCGATGTTATCATTCACTCGTAGCTGTTGGCTGATGTGACACGATGCAGCCACTGCAGCGTCTCTTCTGGCGACTTCTCTCTCTACCCGGCTCCTGACAGTACCTAACACACTGAAGAAACCACTTTCAGCCTTATTTTTATAGATTTTGTATTAACATGCTTTGAAAAATATACCATGAGATATTCTTCATTGCATGTTAATGATCACGACAAGAGTTGCAAGATGAATTACTTTATTATGTGACCATGGCAGGCGCGGATTTAAGATTAGAAAGACAAAATAATCAAGGGACCTTAGTTTTTTAAATTCATCATCTGCCTAGCCTTTTCCCAACTATGTTTTTGTCGGCTTCCAGTCTGAATACCAGTATTTTACATAGAGCGACTACCTGTCTGTCCTGCACAACCAAGTTACTGGGTAATACAATACCCCTTGGTAAGACTGGTTGTCAGACTATCGGGCTTCTGACTACCCGTAACGACTGTCAAAGGTCCACGTCTGACAGCCGGGACCAACGGCTTAGCGTGCTTTCCATAGGCACGGATGGATCTCGGTATGTCAAGATAGATAGACTACTCTCACGATGACGATGTCAAGATGGTCACCCATCCACAGACCAATCGCGGCAATCGTAGCTTAACCTGATCGATCGACTTGTGCGATTTTCTGGCTTCCTTAAATTATGGTCCTATAATTTTTTGCTGACTATTCTTGAATCCGCGCCTGAACTGGTGACTGTGATGAGCATGTAGTAGGACCACGGTGCCTTCGATTATCTTCGGGAAAGCTATCTAGCTTTCTCGGCTTTTCCGAAGATAGCCGATGGAACCTTTGCCCGTGATCGTACTTAATATAACTGCATTATTATTTTTAGTAAATAATGGTGCAGTTACAAAAACAGTGACAGTAGTAATATTACAATGTAATATTATTACTAGCAATAATAATATTACAATGTAATATTACTATTGTAGTGAGCCTACGCTTCACATGAGGAGGGGAGAGGAGAAGTTCACAAGAACGTTTATAGTTTATGTGGAACACACTAGCAATGTGTGTGTGTTTAAAGTATACTAATGTTCTTGTGTGTACTCTTAATTATCTAATAATAATCGGTCAACACTCTTCTCCTTTCCAATATTTTATTATATTTATATAAAATAAAATAAAAATACAATGCATTCAGTATATTATTAATATTGGAATAAATAGACCTTAGAAATAATTATTACATTGATTAATATTATAGAATATTTGAAAGTTGGTATCGTCGTCAATAAAATATAATCAAAAATTTACAAAGAAACGTTTCATTTACAATATCCTAACGACGTTGGTTCTAAACTCTAAACCTGCTTCTAGCGACCTAAAACGCCACTGATGAAGTCATTTGTAGCCACCTTAGTGCACCCAACTTATTTCAAGTAAAGTTAGGGAAGTTAATTGTTCAGTAAATTTACTACAATTCCGCCCCAAGGACGACCCACTGACCGACATGCCGTTGGTGGATTAGTTACGGATATTTGGCCCACTCCCTCTTACAGAGACAAATGATGAGGGCAAAAGAGGCAAGTACAGTAAACCTCACATTTGACATAAATAGTGAATGTATGTCGTACTAATAAGCCCGGCTTTCGTAGTTCAAGTGTTATTGCCAGCGCGCGGCGTTGGGTTAAGTTTAGATGAAATAATTTTAGATGATACAATGACATAGTACATTTTCATGAAAGTATTGATCGTGACCTGCGCAGTGCAGCTAGATATCTAGACTACAGTTCTTTTGAGCTATGCCGCAGTGCGCCAGCCGCCGTCTGCCGTGCAGGACAAGTCGGTCCTTCGAGCCGGTCACCGGGGCTCCGGTCTCTGGAGCTCTGCAGTACCTACCCTGACCGCTGTAGACAAAGGTTAGTTAATTACTTTACCATTAAGATATTAGATAATTACTAAGTCTGTGGAGAGTACTAAACTAATACGGAATCAGAATCAGAATCAGAATTAGAAATATTTATTTGCCAACAATGTAGGTACAGGTTTGAGCGGAACCATTGTAATACAATGGTTCCGCTACATTCTACCTTACGGCGTGCAAAAACATTAGGTAACATTACATTTACATTAAAATAACAAGATATCAAAAATTAATACACCTGAATAAATTGTCACATAAAAAGTCATTCCATTAAAAAATTCCAAATTATGCTATCAAATAAAAAAATATTGCAAAAAAGTATAAAATTTAAAATTTCAATTACAAGAAAAAAGTCAAGGTACAGTTATAAATCTTTGTCATTCAAGAAGTCATTTACCGAGCCCTTTTAGAAGGCGCAACTATAATCAATTTTATCTTCTTCAAAGTGCCTGTTTGTGCCTGTTTGAAATACTTAAATAATTTGACTTTGACTTAAGCCGTCATTAATTGCGACATGGAAAGAGCGACTGTCGCAACCCAGCGCAGGGCACGCCACGATAGCGGCGGTAAGGCCCCTCTTTGAGGAGTGGCTAGAGAGGCGTCACGGCGTCCTCACCTACCGCCTGACGCAGGTCCTCACCGGACACGGATGTTTCGGGAGGTTCCTGCACATCATCAGGCGGGAGGAAACGCCCGGGTGTCACCACTGCGAGGATCGCCCAGAGGACACGGTGGAGCATACGGTGGAGGTCTGCCCCGCTTGGGCAGAGCACCGCCGTGTCCTCGTAGAGGCGATCGGCAGCAGCGGCGACCTCTCGCGCCCGGCCCTGGTTCAAACCATGGTCCGGAGCGAGAGGGAGTGGGAGGCAGTCACCTCCTTCTGCGAAGCAGTCATGCTAGCGAAGGAGGTGGCGGGATGGGCGAGGGAGAGAGCCGAGAGGGCCGCCCGTCCCAGCCGCCGCGGTAGACGCCCCGGGCGTCGGGAGCCGCGTGACGACTCCCGGCCACCGTAGGCGCGGGCCTGCGGACGGCGAGTAATGGGTAGCTCGCCGTCCGATCAGGACCAGGCCCGTGCCGGACGGCGCGTATGTGTTCCACGCGCGCCTCAAAGAGCTGTCAGCAGACACGGAGGGGCCCGTTAGGGCCGAAGCCTGCCGGGGCAGCGGGATTGTCCGAAAGGGTTACCGCTGCCCCGGAACATAAAGGGCTAAGGAAGGAACACGGATGGGTTTTAGTCAGTAAGAGTCTGACACTCCCTTCCGCTCCACCCAGAGCGGGAGGGGTCATTGGATGATTTCCCATCCTTAAAAAAAAAAAAAAAAAAAAAAAAAAGCCGTCATTAATTTTCTCCATTCTTGAGATTTTTCTATTTCTCTCTTGAGACGTTCTTTTAATTGACAGTGTTCCATCATTTTAATACTCAGTCATATTTTTTTCCCTTCATTGGAAGTTGTTGGTATCGCGGGTAAATAATAGTGCAACTTTCTCAAATATAATTGTTAAACGTTTTCAGGTTCCTGGTGTACCCACACGTCTCTGAAGGCAGCTCAAGTTGCCGTTCACAGTCAGCAACGAAAGTTGGTCCTTCGAGTCGCCGCCACCCTTGCCACCGCCACTCAGCCCTATATCGCGAAATTCGCCATACAACGATAAAAGATGACGGTAAGCTATTGGCTTTCCACTGCGAAATTGATAACTACGGTAAAATTTAATTCTACATATTTATATGTACCGAGTCCAAGGTAATTGGAAGCGAGCCTGTAGCCAGGCACATATCCAGACTCCGGGTAGCTACAGAAAATTATCTTTTTTTTTTAAACCAATAACACTTTACCCGACCTGAGGATCAAACACAAAACTGCGAGCACAGCAGTCACGCTAGCGTAACTTCTTTAACATAACGTTATTTTTTTTCTCATTTCAGGTCCTTGTCTTAGTAGATGAGCAGCATCACCCACACGACGAACCGCGGCAGACATGACCGTACTCGATGGGGTGTAAGTGGCTCTACCAACACCTGAAGAGCCAAAGTCAACCTCACCTGCCCGCGGTACACCCTGCTGAATTCAATAACGAGGCTCTGACGAATCTCCACTTATGAGGTTCAGGAACTCTTCTAATAATTAACCTCATTTGCGTAGATAATTATGTATATTCACTGCCACCTATAAGACCAGTGAAAATGCATATACATGTAATGAGACGTAATATGAGTAACTTACTGCAGTAACTGATATGAGTCTCATCAAGGATAAGAGTAACGACTCAGCTTGTTTCACATATCCTTGAATAAAATTAAGAATAAGTAAAATATATTGAGAAAAATACCAGAATACACATTGATTTTGATAATGAGATTCAATCCCTTACTCTAGACTTGCACCGGGGATAAGGGCAGGTACGGATGCAAAAGGAGGGGACCAAAGGACTATTTTTTGAGAAAACAGAGGATTGGTGTATCTCTTCTGGTTCTTTGAGCTTCTCCTTTAATACTTAGATCCGCGCCTGAACGCAAGCTCCTCTAGCAGGTAACCGCATTTCATTTAAGTAAAGTAATGCAGTTATCTCCATATAAATAAGTCCGCCTCTATACATTTTTGTGCTTGACTTGAAGTATTAAATAAATAAATAAGTTACTATTATTTGGTACCAATAGTTGTAGGTATAAGCTATTTGGTGTTTGTAACTTACAGGAATTCATTGTATGTACAACATATTGTGTAAAAATATTACAAAAAAAAATGTGATAAAGTTCTCGTTTTATTTCTTAGCTGTACTTTCTGCTCCATCATCATCTGCCTGCCTTGGGGTCGGCTTCTAGTCTAACCGTATGCAGCTGAATACCAGTATTTTACATGGAGTGACTGCCTATCTGACTTCCACAGCCCAGTTACTGGGTAATAACACGACACACTTTGATACGACTGTGCCTTCTGCTAAATTGTTGTAACTCAACGCTTTCTTGGTCACCTTCCTCTTGGTATTAGAGGGGACTAGGTGATCACATCAGATAGATAGATAATAGGAGTATAATGATAATTATCATCATTCGCAGCGGATCATCATCATCATTTCAGCCGAAAGACGTCCACTGCTGGACATAGACCTCCCCCAAGCACCTCAACTTCGATCGGTTCTGTGCTTCTTGCATGCAACGGATTCCTGCGGCCTTTATAAGGTCGTCAGTCCACGTTGTGGGAGGCCTTCGGTGAAGCAAGGGGTGCTAAGAATCCCCGGAAGAGATCCGGCTACCACAATCACCGAGCAGCGGATATTGTAAGAGAATCTAGGCTGAGCTCTACCGCCTGTAGACTAGAGGTAACGCGTAAGCATGATGAGTCTCTTAACATTCCCACAGCTGAGACACAGGCTTCCTCTCTGTGAGAACCGCGCGCACATTGAGGTGTTGGTTTTTGTCACGCGTGTGATGTGTACCTACGTGGCTAAAAATAAGTGTTATCAAATTAAATAACGTTTTGTATTTTTATTAGAGATTCAAATATTTACATAATTTAAAAGCTAACAGTCTTAAAATAATAATATGTACAATATAAAAAGGGGAGGGGAAATAATCAAAGGGCATTGAAAAATTCATCCGCATCGCTGTCAACAGGAAATCAAAATAATTTAGATCAGATTGATGACTCCCGTCTGTTCCTCGGCCTTATTACTTGAGACCAAAGAACCGGCAAGGCCCCCTTCGTGACGTCTTCATCTTCGTCTTGGGGTGGTGCTGATGAGGAGAGGAACACATCTGCTCTAAGGAACTGTAATGAGAAATTGTTATGTTAGTAAAAACTTAGCGCCGACGACCTTAAGATGGTGGCTAGGATATACTGTGTTGTGACAGGTTTGGGAGAGTCCAGCAGTGGACTGCGTTAGGCTGAGTTGATTGAGGTGACACCAAAATTAATGCCTAACTAAAACTGCCGTTCGGCTCAGCGCCGAAAGTAGTCATGAGTTGTCATAAGGGTCAGAAAAATATACATAAACTCTTACCGCCATTTTGTTCTTTGGATACTCGAAACTTAGGTCTACAACGCCGGCTCGAAGGACCAAGGTTTTCTTCACGATGGCGACCTGAAAAAGGTATGAAATTAATTATTTAAAAATATGTAAAATACCAGTGACCATTTACAGGCACTTTTGAATTGTCAAGTTGTCGGTCAGTCAGAAAGATGAAGCTAGTTGCCCATCCCAAAGCGTAGTAGGTACCTACCTATGGAGAAGAACGGACAAGAAACTGCACGGACACTCTTCAATGTTTTAATTGTTATTTAATTTAGTAAGAACCTACATCAAGTTTATCCAATGTGTTTAATTAAATGATAAATAAAAAAACCGGCCAAGTACGTGTCGGACCACGCACAATGAAGGGTTCCGTAGTTGGAATGAATTTATCCCAAGAACAATCTTAACATTGTAGTTGAGAAACATGTTCTCCCATACATTCCAACTGAAAATGTAAGTTTGTACGCACAATATTGAGAGATTTACCATGTTGTTTCAAGATCATAGACTTCTTATTAATTTATCTGTAATCTATAGGTATAGAATTATTTTCTGTATTTTTTTTTTCATTTTAGGCTCAGTAGTTTTGGAGATAAGGGGGGGGAGAATGGTAAATTTCCGTCTATTGTCTTAAATAACTTTAATACAATTTACTTTAAAATTATGAAAAAAATATATTTGAGATCCTCACGGTAAGCCCTGATATGTCACACGGTACATATTGCGAAACTTTTTTTTTTATTGTCTATTTACCCCTCAAAAATGACTCTCATTTTCAAAAGTCATTTATTTACATTTACATTACACGTCTGTGTTTGGGTCACAGAGATTCATATTTGTACCAAATTTCAACTTCATCAGTCCATATGATTCGGAGCAAATTGGCTGTGACAAACGGACAGACAGACAGACAGACACACGAGTGATCCTATAAGGGTTCCGTTTTTTCCTTTTGAGGTACGGAACCCTAAAAATAAATAAAAAAGATTATCTTGCTTGTTATAAAATCCCACTACAATATTTTTACAACGGTGCAAACTTGGGCTTAAGGCTTGGGGTATATTACAGCCGCATTGGGACCGGTGTGCGAAAGAGATGCAAGTAGTAGGTTCTCCGCCCCAAAAATTACCACTCCCACATCCGCATCCCCCCAACCCCCGGCCTGCGTAACTTCCCTATCCCCCGCGCCTTTGTTCCCTGCCTCAACAACACACTTCACAAAACTGTCTTAGAATATTAGGCACGCCTCCTGTTACATAGGACTTAAAATATAAATGGCGAAATCTGGGTGTAATAATCCTGCCTAAAAACAGACGTGATGTAGTTATGTCTATAGCAGCGCCCCGCGGTTTCACTCGCATAAGTTTCGATCCCCTAGGAATATCGGAATAAAAAGTATCGTATTCGAAGATCGTCGCTCCACCTAGCCTGAGGGCGTCTCACCTTACGTTTACCGATTCGCGGTCTCCACTCAAGAACACGTCAACTTCAACGGTCATCGGTTCTACGGCTAATATGGCCGGCCCATTGCCACTTCAGCCTACTTACCTCAACATATCAAAATTGCATTGTAAGTATACCTCATATCGAAGTATTGATCAGGGCTGTCTGACCTGCGCACTGAGCTAGCTTTGCTTTAGACCACCTAGCCTGCCTTCATGCACCCCTGCAATCCACAGAGCGCCTTCCGTCGCCTCTCGTGCGTGACGCATAGGTAGGTACTTAGAACTGCTACTGGGTTTCCCAGGATTTGTAGGACTTCAGGACCGCATTTCCTAGGAGTGAAAACTAAGGTGCGTTTCAGTGTTTTGGATAAATCTGTGATAAAATATGAACTATGTAACTGTGAGAATCTTACACGGATCAACTGCCTGTGACCTCCACAAGAGGTCACAGGCAGTTGATCCGTGTAAGATTCTGGTATTCAGCTGCATCCGATTGGACTGGAAGCCGACCCCAAGATAAGCCATATTGACCCTTAGTGTTTTGTGAAAAAAGTGCGTCATTAAAGGGGATACGGGGGTGGCAAGGGAAGTAAAGCAGGGTGAGGGGTTGCGGCGGGGATGCAAATAATATATGATTTAGTCCTACGATCATTTTCAAAATAAAACATTATATTCAAAACTCATTAAAAAAAGTTGTTAGTAAAACAAAACGCGATAAAAAGTTGACAAAAAAAAAACATTGACCACTCTGGGAGTGACGACAGAAGTGAAAACAAAACAAACAGAATACTTTGCCATCACTCACTGACATATCGGATATACATTAATCCCGAAGACAGCCGAACACATCCGAATGTAGCGCGATGTCGGTAACAGTGTCGCCAGTTCAATGGATTTTTCCCATCTCAAAAAATGCCTAACGCGCCTAAAGAAGTTTTCACTTAAAAAAACTAAAGCTATGTTTAAGTCCCATTTAATTGGAAGCGAGTCTAATTCTAAGACAGTTTTGTGAGAAAGTGTGTCATTGTGGCAAGGATTGAAGCCGCGGAGGTTAGGGAAGGGGGGGCAGGAAGTTACGCAGTCCGGGGGGTTGTGGGATTGGTAAAGGCTGATCGATAAAGGCTGCTCACATTTGGGATGGGCCGCACGACTTCGTGCAGCATTGAGAGATCCTACTACTTACTTCTCTCTTGCACACCGCCAATGCAGCTGCAACATAGCCCAGCCTAAGGCTGCGTTTCCACCAGAAATGAGCGAGGATGCGTAGCGGACTCCACTGAAGCGGAGCTGGGCGGAGCGGAGCAAGACGTATATAGGAATCGACCAATCACAATGGTTGAAATCCTCATCGTATCACTCGTCTCGTCTGTGATTGGACGATTCCTGCACGTGTCCGCTCCGCTCCGCCTAGCTCCGCTCCAGTGAAGTCCGGGCCTTACGCACATCCTCGCTCATTTCTGGTGGCAACGCAGCCTTTTGCAGTTTTGTATGGAGATTCGTAAAATGCTACAGGTACACCTCTGCCTAACCCTTCAAGGATATATAATTGTGAAACTGTCAAACAGATGAGTTGCGTGATTCAATATGAATTGTTTTATGATTCTGCCAAAGTGGCCTTATTAGGCCCCCAGGTCATTTCTATTTTATTTAAATATGTTTCACAACTTCTTCAGGTCCTTGTCGTGTCTAAAAGCAACTGATAAGAAGACCTTGGTCGTTTGAGTCAGTGCTTTGTGGACCAACGATCCTCGTAACCGAGGTCAAGATGAAGGTTAGTACATTCCCCTATCTTTGTTGAAAGGCAGTTTAAGTATTTTATGCGGTCAACCCAAATGTCCTTTCTTTGGTATTGTTCGTCGAATCGCTGAGCTCGTTATGTTCTCAAACAACTCAGCCTATTGCAGTCCACTGCTGGACATAGGCCTCTCCCAGGCTGGCTCACAACACCCCGTCCTTCGCCTTCCGCATCCAGTCTGTCCCAGCCGCCTTCTTAAGATCGTCGGTCCATCTAGCTGGGGGCGTCTCACGCTACGCTAACATTTTATTCACATAACATTATTTCACATTACAGTTCCTTGGAGCAGATATGTTCCTCTCCTCATCAGCACCACCCCAAGACGAAGATGAAGACGTCACGAAGGGGGCGTTGCCTTTTCCTTGGTCTCAAGTGATAAGGCCGAGGAACAGACGGAGTCGACCATTTGATCTAATTTAATTTGAAAACACTTATTTTTATCTACGTTCAGACATGCGTGATAACCACCAATCTGTACTGGGTCCGCGTGGTGGATTTAGAGCGTTCATCCCGCGCGGGCTAGTGATGTCGCATTTGTAGTGGATTTTCTCGATTATTTTGTGAGAGGGGCCCGTGGCTAAATAATAACAGCCGCACAGGTCGATCGATCAGGTTAAGCTACGCTTGCCGCGGTTGGTCTGTGGATGGGTGACCATCTTTACATAACGAGTCTCCTCCATGCCTCGGAAAGCACGTTAAGCCGTTGGTCCCGGCTGTCATTCGTAGATCTTTGACAGTCGTTACGGGTTGTCAGAAGCCCGAAAGTCTGACAACCAGTCTTACCAAGGGGTATCGTACTACCCAGTAACTGGGTTGTGGAGGTCAGATAGGCAGTCGCTCCATGTAAAATACTGGTATTCAGCTGCATCCGGTTAGACTGGAAGCCGACCCCAACATAGTTGGGAAAAGGCTAGGCAGATGATGATGATTTCTCGATTATTTTGTAAATTTTAAACTAAAGTATATTATTTTTTTACAGCCATGTACTAAATCGTTGGTACTTATAATTTTAAAATTTAGGTAATCTTATAAAACAATATTGTATCGTAATAAGTACTGCAAATAGAAAATAATGGTCAATATGTAATTTTTTATGAGCATATCGCTCATTTGGAGAAACATCGACGTAACTGCTTCTTTTTTTTTGTCTTTTCTTTCCTAACGTAAATACGCTTTCTAAGGTTTTGTCATATTTAACTCATTTTTGGGAAAAAATACATGTACGTCGATGTTTCTCCAAATGAGCGATATAAACTTATAAATACCAACGATCTAGTATGTACTTGGCTGTAAAAATATTGTACTTCACGAGAAATGCGATGTTGCCAGCCCGCGCGGTATGAACGCTCTTAAAGCCCAATCGCTCTCCCAGAAAAACTGTGTTCCATAAATGTATAGGCTGACTCTTCAACAACAGCAGTGAATGGTTTGCCACGCATGCCTCAGGCTATGTGTACGTATGTGTGTATAGCACCTGTGAGCATGTCGTCGATGAGGTATGTTGTATTTGGTGAGCCTGGGAGATAAGTGGCAATGTCATTCGCTGCAGATACCTCAGAGCATATATGGCCCAGTGGTAACGGCCGCGACTTATGAGTTGTAGGTCGTAGGTTCGAACCCAGACATGTGCTTTACTTGGTGTAGTTTATTCCATCACCACTGCTCTTAAAACGGTGAAGGAAAACATCGTGAGGAAACCGGCATGTCCGAGAGTCAAATAATCGAAGACATGTGACGTTCACCAATCTGCACTGAGCCCGCGTGGTGGACTACAGCTCACTCTCTCTCACAGAGAGGTCTGTGTGCCAGCAGTGGGAACATTACAGGCTGATTATGCCTCGCGAGGATTTTGATCTATTCTTTTTCTTAAATGGTTTTGATAATTGCTTGTATTCTGACAGGCTTTGTTTTATTTTGAGTGTATTTTATAATATTTTTCTTTAGTATATTACAACGTTTTTAAGTAAGTTGGTTTAGTTGTAGGTAGTAGAGCTCTTTATGTGCAGAGCTCGTCCGGGGAAGTATTACCGGCTTACCTGTTGCTGCCGCCTGCAGCCTGGCTGTGCTCCGGTGCCGGTGTATTTACAGGCACATGAGACGTTCCAGCTTCGTATCTGTGATGGCAACGCATCTGTGATGCTTCTGGTATTGCAGATGTCCACAGGCGGCAGTGACCATGTACCATCAGATGGGCTGCCGACTTGTTTGCCGACTTAACATTGTTGATATAATGATCTAGATAATAAACATTAGGTTATGGAATGTTTTTTGTTTTATATTTCGTAAAAACCTCAACACTGTCTCCTTTTTCAAGTTATTCCTGTCTGATCCCCTTCGATTCCCCGCCTGCGTTCCTTGGTAACATGGAACCCTTGTCCGTCCGTCCGTCTGTCTGTCAGTCCGTCAAAGTAATGGGTAGGTAAAGTCCACTGCTCATAATGATAAACTGAAATAGGTAACCTGAAAGATGTGCTACTGTCACATAATTATGTCCTAGATCAGATGCTGCAGCCTGCCTTGTTGTTGTTTGGGCAATTATGCGCGTTGTGGAAGTCAATACCGAATAATATCTAATGGTTTCCCAATTAGATATGCAGTATGGAAACCACAATATGCAATACCTTATTATCGCCTTTTCTGACGATATACAAAAAATCGGTCGCGAAAAAAATCTGCCGTTCCCTTCATTTATGTTCGCACTAGCTGCGCCCCGCGGTTTCACCCGCGTAAGTGTCGATCCCGTGGGAATATCAGAATAAAAAGTAGCTGTTGAATGTTAATCCAGGGAGTCGGCTACCTCCATACAAAATTTTATCAAAATTGGTCCAGTCGTTTGAGCGTGAAGAAGTAACACACTCACAAACATTAGCTTTTATAATATTTGTGGGATAACTCGTCAAAATGTAGGGAACAGCAGATTTTTTTTCGCGACCGATTTCGTTCATTTTTTGTATATCGTCAGACAAGGCGATATAAAGTATGTGGTATTATTTTCGGGGTCTACTTTGGGGCTCACTGGCAAATAACATATTCTAACCTAGCTGTAGGTACACAGTACATATTCAGTACATATTCTAACCTACTCATGTTGTCTCAACTTGCCGCTGACCTGTGAACCTAGACAATACAATAATTTCATATCTACCATCAGCTCAATAACAGTCCTTTGCTATAAGTTAACGTCTGCGTCGCTTCGACGCAAGCGCGGCTTCCCCTCGCTGTAAGCTCGGTGGAAGTTTGAGGAACAGGGCGTAAAGATGTCTCATCCTGCATAGAAAAGGGAGGATCCTCCGACCAGACGGGTGTTGTGTTTGGTGGGCTATGCCCGACGACAGATGGCAGGACGATGTATAAATGCGAGTGACGCGGTAAACTGCTTAGGTACCTAGGTACGTGATGCAGGATTTTACTTGACGTCAGTATAAAGCGTAGTTCGCATGTGGCGATGTAGATGGCGCCATAATTAAACTCTATCTGTATGCCGTTTAACCGCCCGACTTCTTTTATGATGTCGCGCAACCAGCGCCTGAAAAAAAAAAACGAGAAAATATCTCCTAGAATACAGCGTAATTACCTAAATAAAAAATCTGATTAAACGAGCTGTGGTATTTGGTCATAAATATGTATATACGACCCTGGCGAAATGGACACGAAAATATTTGTCGGATTAATCCGGCGTAAGCGAGGCGATAACACCACGATGCGAATGAATGTGCTTTGCATAGAGTTTCGTAAAAAAGCACGAGTTGAGTAAGTTCCCGAGGGTTCCTTGCCTTTTTCCACATTGGAACCTACTACGCTTTGGAATGAGCAACTAGCTTCAGCTTTCCGACTGATCAACCCCTTGCTGACAATTCAAAAGTGCCAGTAATTGGTTTAATTGAAATAGTTGCCTTGTGTTTGAGTTTAGGCCATCAGGAAAAATAAGTGATGGGACTGCTCAAAATAAAACAAATGAATACTTATTCTAGTGCTTATAATTAAACCTAACCTAATTATATTCTAAACTTATTAACTAGCCTTTTCTAAATGTAACTAATGCACAATTTTTTTGTTAGTTAAACCGCTTATGATGATAAAGGATAAAACAAGCAGCGGCCCATCTGATGGTAAGTGGTCACCGCCGCCTGTTGGCAACTGCAATACCAGAGGCATCGCAGAAGCGTTCCTGAGACAAAGTTGGAATGTCTCATGTGCTTGTAACTGCACCGGTGGCCTGCAAGCTGGAAAACAGCTCGGCTGCTTGGCGGCAGGCATGGAGGTAGCACTTCCCCGGACGAGCTCTGCACAAAGATCTCTTTTACCTACTAATCTAACTAACAGAAAAATAATTTGAACTGAGAGAAATGTTAATTAAGGCTGCACCACAAATCGCTAAAGGCCAAACTTGTTCGTTTGGCGTGGAATGTTTAGATATTTGCAGGTTAGCCTTAATTTTTGCAGAAATAATAAAAGACAAAAACAAAGTTAAATATATAAATAGACGGCCCCCTCTGCGTCTTGGCCTTGTTTGAGCTCAGGGATTCGTCACAGCCTCGTCAGTGATGTGTAGACGAGGTGAGGCCTATGTCAGCTGCCTTGAGACGAGGTGCTATCTCCGCAGAGCACCCAGGGTACTGAAAAACGAAATAACAAAAATGAAATGTAGGTACTGCACAGGTCGATCGATCAGGTTAAGCTACGCTTGCTGCGGTTGGTACTTATGTGGATGGGTGACCATCTTTACATACCGAGACCCCTCCGTGCCTCGGAAAGCACGTTAAGCCGTTGGTCCCAGCTGTCATTCGTGAATCTTTGACAGTCGTTACGGGTAGTCAGAAGCCCGAAAGTCTGACAACCAGTCTTACCAAGAGGTACCCAGTAACTGGATTGTGGAGGTCAGATAAGCAGTCGCTACCAACCGCGACATTTATTACTTAGCCACGATATTTCAACATAGATCATAAACAAATCTAAAACACTTACATCCAGCCCTGGTCCTTGACCCCATCAGTCGACTCGAAGGTCCAAACCTCGCAGATGGAGTACCTTCTGATGATTCAGCCTTCAAGGTCACCAACAGAGTGAAGATCTTCGCGGACCAAGGACCTGATAAAAAAATTTTTTTTCTTATAATTAGGCATAAATCGTCATGTTCGTAGCCATTTTCCCAACTATGTTAGGGTTGGCGTTGGCTTCCAGTCTTACCAGATGTGGCTAAATAATTATAAATATCACTACATCACACTAGTTAATATTTTGAAGGCGAAAGTTTGCGAGTGTGTTTATATGTTTCTTACTTCTTCACGGTCAAACGGCTAGACCAATTTTGATAAAATTTTGTGTGGAGGTAGCTCACACCCAGGATTAACTTAGAGGCTACTTTTTATCCCGATATTCTTACGGGATCGACACTTATGCGACATATAGAAGGTGGCTGTGACAGACTGGATGCGGAAGGCGGACGACGGACTATGTCTAGCAGTGGATGGCGAAAGGCTGAGTTGACTGAATAATGCAGGAAAAAAATCAGAGTGCAACACCTACCTACTTGATTAAAATGTATGAAACAGCAGATTTTTTTCCGTGATTTCAGAGTTGGTCCCATAGTGAAAGTTGTTCATATTCATGAGTAGAACACCCTCTTCCTGCATGAGCATCCTATCGACCAATATTATCATCTTAGCTCCGCCTGCTGGTTAATAGCTTTTCACCACAAAAAGCCATGATCTTGTCTTCAGCCAATGAGGTGAAAGAACGATGCTTCAGTTTTATCGATCATAGAAACACGCCTACTTCCCTTCATTTGACACCCCTCTTTCCCCCACTTTCCTGCCGTCCCCCCTTACCATTGCCCCTCTCCCCTTCCCCCTCGCGCCCCTTGGCCCTTTCCCCTCAGCAACGACACCTTCACACACACACAACAACAACACCAACACCTTTCGACAAAACTCTACATAAATCATTTGCGCCTATTTCCCCTCCCCTGATATTTTTCCCCCAACACTGAACCGTGCCCTTGTTTTGACAAAACTCTTCGTAAATGATCTTCTTCGGAGCAGCCAATGAATCATTTAACAGTCCTAAATAATAGCTAATCATCATAATTATGAGTTTTTATGAAATTAATCTCAATTCAACTTACTCTTTGGAATCACGTTCTTAACACGAAAAATTCCTGGATACTGATATTTTTTATCAACGATTAAAATATTGGATTTTCAACGCCATACGCTCAACGCTAAAAGTTGAAAATCCAACAGCGCGTTTTTATTGCATAAATTTTTAGCATAATATTGAAGTTCTTCTGTCAGTGAAGACAATACAGTATGACGTACCTTCATCTAAGTCTGAGGGATACGCCGTACAGTAGGGCTCCATAGCTCTGCGCTGCGGTGACCTCTTGTCAACACCAACACATCATGCACGGAGCACGGTGACTGGCGCACTGCGGCAGTGCAGCAAGGGTCTAGAGTTCTAAACTAGACAAAGGCTAGCTGCACTGCGCAGGTCACGATCAATACTTTAAAATGAGATATACATTTCATTGCAGTTCGTCGCGCGTCGGCCGCAAAGTATATACCGGTCTACGGTGTTATCTGTATAATCATCTGCTGAGCCCAAGCTGAGCAGATAGAGCCGTTCCACACGGTCCACACGGGCAGTGCGGTGTCGCAACGTTCTTACGGCCGCAGCGGCGACGAAAAGAGTGTTGGCTTGCCTATCTAGACGACAGTCTGTACAAAATTAATTGCGGTGCGGCAGCGCACCGCACCGTGTGGAGCGGCTCTTACGCTGAATAACAACAACTGATGAACGCGCCGATTTTCTGACGCATACACGGACTAATGGTATACTTTGTCCGTGTCTATACTACGTCACTTTGTAAAAAAATGGTTTAGTTATTCTACGTGAATTAAGAATTAAACAGAAAATAAATTCCTCCTCCTATGATAAAATAAAGACTTCTGAGTCGTCGACTGTTATGTAAAAAAGTGAATTTCGTAAAAAGTGCAATTGACTCTTTGTATATTCTTTTTGCTGTAGCTAACGCCATCTGTCGGACGATGTTTTGGTTTTTATATTAACACCATCTGTTGGTGAACGCTGATACTAGTTGTCAGGGTAGAAAGGGTGCATTTGTTATTGCGGTTCGTATGAGTAGTAAAACTGTTGGAATAGATGTCGTTGATTCGATTTTTTTAGGTTCCGTACCTCAAAAGGAAAAACGGAACCCTTATATGAACACTTCGTTGTCCATTTGTCCGTCGGTCACAACCCTTTTTCTCAGGAGCGCGTGGAATTATCAATTTGAAATAAGTAGCAATCCCATAGGACAGTGAAAAAATTAAACTTCCAAGTCAACGCAATCAAAAGAGAATCAAAACCTATAGGGTAAAAATGATTTGTAAGTACTACCTATTGTAACTACAAACAGTTATTAAATCGGATTTTTTCCTTTAACTGTGCTGCATGACATTGCTTCCTGCCAAATTTCATGATTCTAGGTCAACGGGAAGTACCTTTAGGTTTTGATTCAGAAGAACTGCCGCGCCCACAGTTACAAGCACCTCTTCATCTAAGACGATGTTGGGTCCTAGATTTCTAACATTCGGTAAGGCGAACATTACAAATTTCGTTTTCTTGACATTGAGAACTAGGTTATTTGACGTAAACCAATCCGTAACTATTGAGAGTGCACTGTTTACTTAGTCAAAAATTTGTCTATACCTACCTGTCTACTTTAAAAATAAGAGAGGTGTCATCTGCAAATAGTACAACGTCACAGATGCCCCAAGATTGGTAAATCATTGACATATACATAAACAAGAATGGACCCAGTATTGAGCCTTACGGTACACGTAACTGAACTGGTAGCCCGGAAGAGTTCACACCATTAACATCTACACATTGAAACCTATTATGTGAATAAGAATTGGTTACGTTGAGAGCTTCGATTTGGACACCGTAATGACGTAGTTTACGCAAAAGCGTGTCATGGTGCACGCAATCAAAGGCTTTAAAGAGATCACAGAATACTCCAATAGCATTTTGCAACTTATTCCATGCGTTAAATATGTGTTTCAGTAGACCCAACTACGGACCGACCGCTGCAAGCGTACTTTACCTTCGATCGCCCCATGCCGCTGTTATTATTTAGCCACGAGCCCCTCTGATATAGCAAAAGGCCATAATCAGCCTATAATGTTCCTACAGCTGGGACACAGGCCTCCTCTCTTAGAGAAGGGGGGTGTAGCAAAAGGTATAGCTAAGAAATAAAACGAAAATTTTATCATATTTTTTTATGTAAGTTTTAGTACCAGATTAATTGGATTCTTTAAAAAACAAAACCAATTAAATAACAAACAAAACATTTTAAAAAAACAACATAACTACATACTTAACTTAGGTTTATGGAGATAACTGCATTACATTACTAAAATGAAATGCAGTTACCTGCTGGAGGAGCTTACGTTCAGGCGCGGTCTTAAGAAAAGGAGAAGTTCAGAAGGTCAGAATTTACAAAACCGAGGCTGGTCCTCCCACCACATTTTTGTAAAATAAATGGTCTTCTTTTAATCATCTCGTTTTGTATCCGTCCCTGCCCTAATTAGCCCCCGTGCCGTTCACTGCGGTGTGAAGACACTTGATATGCTTATCTAATAAAATCTCAATCTTATTATTAGTTCAAAAATACGACAAATAAGCTTTATCGTTACTCATATCCCAGAGGAGACTCATATCAGTAACATTTAAACTACATTAAGTTATTGATATATGCCTCAATACAAGAGTATGTGCACTGCCACTGGTTTTAAAAGTGTCAGTGTATATACATAATTATCTACGCAAATGAGGTTGAGTTAATGACAAAACCTCATGAGTGGAGATTCGTCAGAGCCTCGTTGGTAATTTCAGCAGGGTGTACCGCGGGCAGGTGAGGTTGACTTTGGCTCTTCAGGTGTTGGTAGAGCCACTTACACCCCATCGAGTGAGATCACGTCCGCAATGGCTTGGTATGACGCTGATCGTCCACTGGATCTGAAATGTGAAATAACGTTATGTAAAAGAAGGAATTGTTTGTGGTAAACATGACGCAGAGAAAGAAGACAAACACAAAAAAAAAATATGAACATCACTCAACAAAAAAAAAGAAGGTACCTATAGGAAGAGAAGGGTTAAAAGTTTTGTCCTAAAATAGTCCTTATAATAAATTATCACTCCCCTTCAAGTGCTATGTTAAAACGAGAAAATCATCTAGTAAAACAAAAACTAACCTCCATCATTTGCTGCGACATAAGCAGCATTGCAGGCAGCAGCTGGTGGTAGCGCAGAGGACCGACATACGACCACGCTCACGACGACAGCGAAGACCTGCAATGTAGAAAAAGTAGTTTGAAAGATGCATACTAAGTACGATACACAATAGCACTATAATAAAAGAGAAAAGTTGCGGAAGAACAATGAGGGACTTGTAGCCAAGTAATAACAGCCGCACGGGTCGATCGATTACCGCAGTGGGTCCGTGGATGGGCATCTTACCATATCAAGACCCCTTCGTGCCTCGAATAACACGTTAAGCCGTTGGTCCCGGCTGTCATTCGTGGATCTTTG
This sequence comes from Gortyna flavago, assembly GCA_963669345.1. Classification (NCBI taxonomy): domain Eukaryota; kingdom Metazoa; phylum Arthropoda; class Insecta; order Lepidoptera; family Noctuidae; genus Gortyna; species Gortyna flavago. Next base: position 1,239,177 of record OY770155.1, on the reverse strand, counting down.
ACAGTCATTTCGGGTCGTCAAAAACCCGAAAGACTGACAACTAGTCTTACCAAGGGGTACTGTATCCCGGGTGTCACCACTGCGAGGATCGCCCAGAGGACACGGTGGAGCACACGGTGGAGGTCTGTCCCGCTTGGGCAGAGCACCGCCGTGTCCTCGTAGAGGCGATCGGCAGCGGCGGCGACCTCTCGCGCCCGGCCCTGGTCCAAGCCATGGTCCGGGGCGAGAGGGAGTGGGAGGCAGTCACCTCCTTCTGCGAAGCTGTCATGCTAGCGAAGGAGGTGGCGGGATGGGCGAGGGAGAGAGCTGAGAGAGCCGCCCGTCCCAGCCGCCGCGGTAGACGCTCCGGGCGTCGGGAGCCGCGTGACGACTCCCGGCCACCGTAGGCGCGGGCCTGCGGACGGCGAGTAATGGGTAGCTCGCCGTCCGATCAGGACCAGGCCCGTGCCGGACGGCGCGTATGTGTTCCACGCGCGCCTCAAAGAGATGTCAGCATTGAACGGAGGGGCCCGTCAGGGCCGGAGCCTGCCGGGGCAGCGGGATTGTCCGAAAGGGTTACCGCTGCCCCGGAATATAAAGGGCTAAGGAAGGAACACGGATGGGTTTTAGTCAGTAAGAGTCTGACACTCCCTTCCGCTCCACCCAGAGCGGGAGGGGTCATTTGATGATTTCCCATCCTTAAAAAAAAAAAAAAAAAAGGGGTACTGTATTATTCATTAACTGCGTTGTGGAGGACAGACAGGCAGTCGCTCCATGTAAAATACTGGTATTCAGCTGCATCTGGTTAAACTGGAAGCCGACCCCAATATGTTCCGGAAAAGGCTAGGCAGATGATGATGATGTAGAAAAACAAAACATACCTTCATCTTTGAATTAAGCAGCGCTGAAGAGCTGCTGATGGTGGCTAACCTAACCTGTATAACTTTATTCACGGATCACGGCACTGCAGTGCTCCAGAGCCCGGAGCCCCGATGCGAGGCTCGAAAGACAAAATCGTCCTGCACGGCAGACGGTGGATGGCCCACTGCGGCATTGCATAAAAGAACACTCGCACAGTACTCGCATGTAGTCTAGAATATCTAGCTTCACTGCGCAGGTCACGATCAATATACCTCGATGAGAGATTTAATAAGCAGTTAATATGTTAATATTCGAAGAGGGGTGCCGTGATCCGACAAACAATCCAACGATATTCATTCCGTTAATTTAGAGCAGAGTGTTAGACCAGTGGTAACGGGCTGACTTACGAGTTGTAGGTCGTATGTTCGATCCCAGACACGCGCATTACTTTGTGCAAATTATTACATCACCAAAACGAAAAAAACAAAATTCGGAAAAAAAACGGTGAAGGAAAACATCGTGAGGAATCCGGCATGTCCTAGAATCAAAAATTCGAAGACATGTGACATCTACCGTACCGTGGATTAGGCACAGCACACTCCCTCTCACCGAGAGGAGGCCTGTGTCCCAGCAATGGGAACATTACAGGCTGATTGTGCAATGCGCTAATGAGAGCAGTAGCCCAGTCAGTCCCACCATCATTTCGTTAGTCTTCCCCTACTCTTATAGCCATCTACTAAATATCCCACTAAATTTCCCTCATTTCTCCGCATCACATGCCCATACCATGAAAAACGATTTCCAGAACGGATTCGTGAACGCAGTATGTTGTACCTACTTCATCAATATTCTGATGAATGCTGCTCTCAGGACTGTGGCGGCATCTAGACTGCAACATGCGAACACGCATCACACTGACGTCACGCAAAATCCTGCATCGCGCAAGCAGAGTTTACCGCGTGACTAGCATATTATACAACGCCCAGACATCGGAATTGTGAGGTACTTTTCCTTTTTCTATGGAGGATGATTGTACTTCACACCCTGTTGCTCATGCCTCTATAGGATTGGCCGATACTTACAGTACAGATCAGACCTCACGATGCAAGGATATCTATAATCATCATCATTTCAGCCAAAAGACGTCCATTGCTGGACATAGGTCTCCCCTTACCGTAAACCTAGTAAAGACTAGAAGCCGACCGCTAGGTTAGACTGGAAGCCGCATTGAGCGACCGCATATCTGACCTCCACAACCCGGTTACTGGATAATACGATACCTCTTGGACATAGATAATATTACCAAATGTACATACAACTCTTGGACTTTCAGGTGTCTGACAACCCGTAATGACTGTCAAAGAACTACAAATGACAACGGGACCAACGCGCAACTGCTTGCGGCCGGTTAGGATATTGTACCTACTAGAGTATTATATAATATTATCTGTGTTGTAGGTAAATAAAACAACCCTTCCCTACTTACTATGATTATATGTTTTTATTAATTAATAGTATTGTTAAGATTATTATACCTTAAATCTAATAAATAAATACCTTAATCTAAGTACAACATTACCACAATGACAAACCAATTTTGTTTTCCATCAGATCTAAATATTTTTTTTTTTATAAATGTAAGAAAATATTGGAAAGGAGACGAGTGTTGCTAATATTAAAATATTTAAGAATACTAACAATGCGTTGTACAGTTAGTGACTTGCCTAACCCGACCCCTTTTCCCCTCTTCTTCCTGTTAGAAGGATCAGGTGATGCAGTACTGACCGTTCATTACTAATGTTCTTAGGAACTCCTCTTCTCCCCTCCTCATGTGAGGAGATGGTTTCGCTACAATATTACACTGTAATATTACTATTCTCACTGATTTCGTTAATGCATTATTATTAATTAAAATAATAATGCAGTTACTTTAAGTTAGGTACGACCACGGTAGGTAACATCAGCGATCTTCGGAAAATTTGACAAATGAATGTCGGCTTTTCCGAAGATAATCGAAGGCACCGTGGTCCTACCATAGGTGGCTATTGTTCAGACGCGGATCCAAGATTAATGAGAAAAAGATCAAAGGACCATAGTTTAAAAAACTATAATCCCTAGATTGCTCTTTCCCCTTAATCCTAAACCCGCGCCTGCCAATGTCACATAATAGCGAAATGCATCTTGCAAATCTTGTCGAGATCACTAACACGCAAGGAAGAATATCTCATGGTATATTTTTCAAAGCATGTTAATGGAAAAACTAAAAAAAATAAGCTGGTTTCTTCAGCGTGTTAGGTACTGTCAGGAGCCGGGTAGCGAGAGAAGTGGCCAGAAGTAACGCTGCAGTGGCTGCATCGTGTCACATCAGCCTGCGACGAGAGGATGATGACATCGCCGACAAGGACCTGAATCAAAATACCACAACATTATAATTATAAATTCTGGCACAGCGAACCTAACAATGCCGTGAGGGTGACAAAGAGAAGGTATTCTATTCTATTCTATTCTAGGGTGTAATTTTTGCCAGGAGT